>BSBM01000368.1:3927500-5262500 GCA_027924585.1 Larix kaempferi
GCCCTTAATCACTAACCCTATGTGCCTTTATCCCTCCCCCCTTCCCTCTCTCTCTTAACTTGTATCCCTCCCTCCCTATATCTTTCTCTAGATCTATCCCTGGATATGTCCCTCACTCCCTTTACCTCCCTCCCTCTATGTCGCTTTATCTCCCTTACACCATCTTCGTCCCTGCCACTCCACTGATTCCTCCTTCCCTATCACACACACACACAACCTCCCACTTTCTTTGTCACTCACACATCCCTCTAGTCTCTCTCTCTCTCTCTCTCTCTCTCTCTCTCTCTCTCTCTCACACACACACACACATTATGTCCCTTTCCCTTCTCAAACCCATTCCCCCTCCATCCATATATATCTACACCTTTCTCCCTCCATCCCTCACCCTACCTTCTCTCCCTCCCTCTCTCACCGCCTCTCTCTCTCTCACCTTCTATCCCTCCCTCAACCTATCCCCATCTCTCGATCACTCCCTCTCTCTCTCTCTCACTCACTTTATGTCCCTTACCCCTCCTCTCTCTCTCTCTCTCTCTCTCTCTCTCTCTCTCCTCATCGCCACCACTCCCTACATGTCTCCCACCAACACTTTCTGTCCCTCCCTTCCTATCTCTTTATTTCATTCTATCCCTATCTATCTCTCACTCCCTCTAAATCTATTCCTCCCCATTGTCCCTCTCCCTCATCCGGAGATGATGATGGTGATGGTGATCAAGATGATGATGATGATGATGAAGAAGATGATGATGATGGAGATGTTGATGAGGAAGGGGGAGATGATAATGATGATAGAGATGTTGATAATGATGATGATGATGATGATGATGATGAAGATGTTGATGATGATGGTGATGGTGATGAAGATGATGATGATGATGATGACGACGATGAAGATGATGATTATGGTGATGGAGATGTTGATGAGGAACCTAGAGATGACAATTATGATGAAGATGTTGATGATGATGATGATGATGGTGATGATGATGAAGATGTTGATGATGATGGTGATGGTGATGAAGATGAGGAGGAGGAGGGCATCCACCTTCTCTTTATCTTCACAATTATCCAGGTCCCTGTAGAACTCTCTCCCTTCGTTCGCCCTTAATCACTAACCCTATGTGCCTTTATCCCTCCCCCCTTCCCTCACTCTCTTAACTTGTATCCCTCCCTCCCTATATCTTTCTCTAGATCTATCCCTGGATATGTCCCTCACTCCCTTTACCTCCCTCCCTCTATGTCGCTTTATCTCCCTTACACCATCTTCGTCCCTCCCACTCCACTGATTCCTCCTTCCCTATCACACACACACACAACCTCCCACTTTATTTGTCACTCACACATCCCTCTAGTCTCTCTCTCTCTCTCTCTCTCTCTCACACACACACACACACATTATGTCCCTTTCCCTTCTCAAACCCATTCCCCCTCCATCCATATATATCTACACCTTTCTCCCTCCATCCCTCACCCTACCTTCTCTCCCTCCCTCTCTCACCTTCTATCCCTCCCTCAACCTATCCCCATCTCTCGATCACTCCCTCTCTCTCTCTCTCTCACTTTATGTCCCTTACCCCTCCTCTCTCTCTCTCTCTCTCTCTCTCTCCCCATCGCCACCACTCCCTACATGTCTCCCACCAACACTTTTTTTCCCTCCCTTCCTATCTCTTTATTTCATTCTATCCCCATCTATCACTCACTCCCTCTAAATCTATTCCTCCCCATTGTCCCTCTCCCTCCCTCGCTCTATGTCTCCCCCCCCTTGTATTCTTTCTTTCTCTCTCACATCCCCCTTGCCTCCATCCATCCCCCCTTGTGACTCAAGTCTCACTTTCAACTTCTAACCCTATACCTCTTCAAAACCTTCTTTCTTTCTCTCTCACATCCCCCTTGCCTCCATCCATCCCCCCTTGTCACTCAAGTCTCACTTTCAACTTCTAACCCTATACCTCTTCAGAACCTCTTCTACTCCTAATAGTGCTCTCAAGCTCCATTGCCCTTCACCCCTGTAGCTCATCATGTTCCCATTCCCTTCATCTCTCCCCACTCAAGCTTCCAACATCCTTCTAAGCCCTTGACCCTTTCCCATCCCTATTAAATATTAACCATAGATTCCCTTGACCCTTCCCCACCCCTTCTCAAATATTAACCAAAAATTCCCTTGAGTCTTCCCCACCACCTCTCAAGTATTAAACATATATTTTATGATTTAAATAACGCTAGTGCATTTTTGCACTACAGAATGCGCACGCGTTATGTAGTTATATAGCGCGTTCGCATTATGAAATTCTAAAAGCGCGGGAATATTTTTTGAATTTAAACAGAACGCCCTTGTGTTTGTTAGAGCCTAAACCAAGCCAACTCACATCCTCACATGTCAACCATAATCCTATGTGTATGCTTTGGAGTTTGCTTCGGTAATACCAAACCTGTGCTATGGTAGTGATAAACCAAAGCTAATTGGGTATTTCTTCCAGTTTCTGGAGAAGTCTGTGCTTAGACACTTGTTACAGTATGCTACACACAGTCATTTTTGACGAAATCTTAAACACAAATAGAATTTTTTCTGCAAATTCCAAATATGTAACTTTTATTTAAAAATATTAAATTTTCCTATTTTTTTCAATTTCTTTTGTGTCCTACCTCCTTAACTCGTGAAACACACTGTTAGTGTTTCTTCCATAACTTTTTCAATTCTTGATTATTTAAAAAACAAATTGTATGGTGCACAATTAGACACTAACCTCCACGTTCTATCAAAACCACATTTCATGATTTTTGCATTAAGACCTTCAAAGGCTGCACTCACAAAAGATGTACTATTTTCGAGGTTTGATCACTTAGACAATTATAAAAAATTATAAAATTACTAATTTAATTTTCAAAAAATAATGACGCACTAGTGCTATATGTTCTCTACATGCATGCCCATTTTTGTAGCTTGATTCCATCATTTAGGCCCTCAAAGGACGCACCCACAAAAACATATACCTTATCATTTGCCTGAAAAATAAAAAATGTTTGTTAGGAAAACTGAAACTTGACATAGCTATGCAAATTTTCAATACATAAAAGTTATATATTCGGAAACTTGATTCAATTTCCTACATTTCATCTTTTTTGCTTAATGCAATATATTTTGCGTAAGTATCTCAAAAAATCCAAGTAAGTTGAGAGATGCCCGATTTTTCAGTTTTCTATTACATCTAACGTGCCAAAAGTGACCCTCATTAGCTAGGACTGACCCTGATATGTGATGATTATGATGATGATCTTGTCAATATCTATGGAAATGAAGACCATTATAAGGATTATGATGGTGATGACGATGAGGATGTCAATTACTAATTAAGACCCATCCCAGTCAGAGGCTAGAGTCCTTTATGAATTTATTGTAAGGTAGAGGATGCATTTTTCATCATCACATTGATTATGATTATGACAATTACTCTTACAATATATGATGATGACGATGACGACAATGATGATGTTGATGATGAGCATGACGCAAGAGGTAAACCAGGTAAAAAATTTCAATATCATTCCATTAGTGTTGTCATGTCCGGTTCGAAGTGCTTGTCATGTACATATCTTATTTCACCATTTTTGTTGCCATACGACCCCTTCGATAGACTTGCCAAGCTCCATCTCATACGGTTACCATGTCGTGGTCAAGTCAAATTTGGAGGTATGTTGTCTTTCCCTTTGGGCATTGTCATGCCATAAATTTGGTGTCGTTGCATCCATCTCGTCGCCTTGGTCGTGTCCATATTTTTTTTGACAAAAATCATCACCGTTTGACCCTTTCAGCAGCCTATCAGAGTTTCGACAAGTACATGTTTTTTGTGTCATGATAGCTAAAAATTGTCATTCTCTTGTCCTTTGATTAATTCACCAGTGCATCCGTTCATGTCACTATTGTTGCATTTGAGTCCTAAAAGTTAAAATGTCAAAATGTCCCCTTAGGTCCCTCCTTTGCAAAATTTTGCCAATATCACCTACTTATAAAAATTGCCCCCTCCCTCTTTTATTTTCTACATTCTATCCCTTTCCCTCAACTTTTATGCTCCCCTTTTTATTTTTAAAAACTAAAACATTTCCCTATCCCATTTTTTCAATTATTCAAATAAAAAAAGTAATAAAAAGAAATTATCCATACCTCTTTCCAATTAATAAAATTGAAACTCCATTTTCCCTTTTCTATCCTCTTTTCCCTTTCATCATTTTCCGTTAAAATTAAAATTTCCTTATCAACCCCTACTTATTGTTTTCCCTATCCCATTATAATTCCCTTTCCCCTTCTATTATGTATTTTCCCTTATCATCCCCTAAGCATTAGCCTTACCTTCCTTCTACTTTTACGAAGCTTCGCTTTTAGCCTAAAATTGAAGTTTTTAAAACTAAAAAATTGAATACCTTTCATGATATTTGGAAACATTAAAGCCTACCACTTCTAAAGCGAGGTAAACCCTACTTCCAAAAGGGCACGAGCAACTGGCATGGGAAAAGAGGAGTGACAAGCTCAACGCCAGAGGTATACCAGCAGAGAGGGAGGGAACGCAATGACAAGACGTGGGCATGGAATGAAAGAGCACCACAAACTCCACACAACACTCTTATAGGGAACGCAAGTGACAACAAAATTATGAAATGGAACGTCTAGTTGGTAGCGTGGTAGGGAGATGATAGAGGGGTCGTTTAACATAGAAACACGCCAAACAAAAGCGTTGTATAAGAGGGAGCCATTGGAGCATTGGCATCACTACTACTTTTGGTGCTAGGCCCTTTGCACGCAGAAAAATAAAGAGTGTTCTCAAACTCCAAAAGACACAACAACCTTTCATCTCTCGACAGTTGCAAAAACGTTTGCTTTCCTTCATGAAATTTGCCGAAACACTTTAACTACCTGCCGCAACCTTTTAAAAGCTCAACGAAGCTGCTGAAACCAATCATATCGCACCGGAAGTAAGAGGCCGAGACTGCTAGCTTCTACATTTCCCCCTCCATACTTAGTTGTCCATGAGCCTAATGGGAGACAAATGCATGCAAGGCTACAGTCCAGGTGAGTGTACTTCCAACGAAGGTCCTTCTTCTTGTATATTTCTACTAATGATGTTTTCATGTGCATAGGTTACTATAACACAATCTAAGCGGGGAGTACTCTCATTGTTTCAGTTTCATTTCGATGAACATGATGTGTTGAGAATTGTGTAGGGTGTTGGAAACCTCCTATTCTCAAGAGTAATAGACCGTGACCTATTGTACTGGATGATTGTTAAATTCCATTTTTTAATAAAAATATCATTTTCGGAATATCTGCGTCTTCCTCAATTATTTTACGTTCGACTTTGCTGTCATTTTATGTTTTTGCGCCGAGAGGTGCTCTACAGCCCAGTATGAGGGAGATCTTGTAACATGTGAGTGTTTCTCGAGTGTTTGTCAAGTTTGTCGAGTGTTTGTCTAGTAACAAAATAATACAAAGTAAACAAAAAAGAATAATACAAAGTAATTGCACCGAGAGGCGCTCTACAGCCCCGTATGAGGGAGATCTTGTAACATGTGAGTGTTTGTCGAGTGTTTGTCAAGTTTGTCAAGTGTTTTTCTAGTAACAAAATAATACAAAGTAAACAAAAAAGAATAATACAGAGTAAAAAGTAATAAATATTATGTCGGCCATAAACAAAAAAGAATAATACAAAGTAAAAATTAAATATGAGACTTAAACTAGAGACTTTAGAGCTTAGGATTAGGTGATAAATATTATGTTGGTCATAAACGAAAAAAAATAATTCAAAGTAAAAAGTAAATATGAGACTTAAACTAGAGACTTTACTTTTTACTTTTAATACAAAGTAAAATGTAAATATGAGATTTTAGAGTGTTTGTCGAGTAACAAAATAATACAAAGTAAACAAAAAAGAATAATACAAAGTAAAAAGTAATAAATATTATGTTGGACATAAACAAAAAAGAATAATACAAAGTAAAAAGTAAATATGAGACGTAAACTAGAGACTTTAGAGCTTAGGATTAGGTGGCTCAGGTATTGCACTCAAGGAAGGATAGGTTTGCACCTTGGGAGATTTGATCCCTCTCGGCGCTTGATAGAGCCTAGGATTTGGATCTATGCTGGTTTATATTCTGCAAAATCTGTATAGTATGAATAAATGGACTGTAAATAGTTTTTTATTTTGTACTAACCTCTACATAAAATTTATGCTGTTTTTACCTTTAGTCGTACGCTTTTCTAACACCATATAATTCAAACAGAAGCAACCATCCTGCACAGTTACAAAGAATCTTTCATGTTATGCATTCGATTTCATTTATTGAAATATTTTATGCTACCGACTAATCCGCCAAGTTCGCTGTTTATTAATTATATCACTACATTAATGAACCTAGATGTTGGATTGCATTTAAAAAGTGCAGATTTGAATGTAGTGACCAATTTATTTTTGCATATTATTATACTGTAAAAATTACTTAAACGCAAGGAGAATATGAATTATCGTTTCAGCTTTATACTAATGTTTAACACATTAACTTCTCAACTGATTTATGCATTTATTAGTTCATAAATAAATTAGACTTTGGAATGCCAGTAAAAATTTTGAAATTCACTAAACTAATTATTTATCCTTGCGAATTTGATGCAACCACTTAATTTTACATACTCTTAGAGAGTTATTAATTGTTCATGTATTTTTCTATACACGACTAATGATAACTTTTTCTCTGAAATTTACTTTATAGCTTGCTTATGTAGTTGTAAATATTTTGTAATTAATTTCTTAGTTGTTAGTTAGCTAATCATTTTACTTCTAGAAATTAATGCACAGTTTTTTTAGAGAGGTTGCATTTAGTTTGTTCAATGAACTAACATTCTTGTCATGAAAGCCTTTTACTTCGTCAAGCTTACTCCATCTTGATTTCATTTCATCTATGCACTCTACGCTTTTGATCATACTTGTGAATTTTATATATCTGAGGGATCTAAACACAACACGGGATTCCATACCCCTTCATTCCCTTGTCCATCTCTCCAAGGGTGTTTACCGTTTTGTTTCCCTAACCCTTCCATTTTGAGCATCAACATATTTGGCAACTCCGATGGGGAGTGCCAATCTCAACTGCATCAAAACCCAAAATATTAGGATTTGGGAACCCTCTATTTTTAAAAGAATTAATCCACATCATCACATCCATAAATGTGGATGCTTGAATTCCTATAACATGCTTATAAGTTATACATAAAAGTCATAAACACATCCTAACAACTACAAAGATATTTTCAGAATTTTACAGAGTTGAACTCTTACCTGAAATTTACTTTATAGCTTGCTTATGTAGTAGTAAATATTTTGTAATTAATTTCTTAGTTGTTAGTTAGCTAATCATTTTACTTCTAGAAATTAATGCACAGTTTTTTTAGAGAGGTTGCATTTAGTTTGTTCAATGAACTAACATTCTTGTCATGAAAGCCTTTTACTTCGTCAAGCTTACTCCATCTTGATTTCATTTCATCTATGCACTCTACGCTTTTGATCATACTTGTGAATTTTATATATCTGAGGGATCTAAACACAACACGGGATTCCATACCCCTTCATTCCCTTGTCCATCTCTCCAAGGGTGTTTACCGTTTTGTTTCCCTAACCCTTCCATTTTGAGCATCAACATATTTGGCAACTCCGATGGGGAGTGCCAATCTCAACTGCATCAAAACCCAAAATATTAGGATTTGGGAACCCTCTATTTTTAAAAGAATTAATCCACATCATCACATCCATAAATGTGGATGCTTGAATTCCTATAACATGCTTATAAGTTATACATAAAAGTCATAAACACATCCTAACAACTACAAAGATATTTTCAGAATTTTACAGAGTTGAACTCTTACCTTCAATTTCTCATTCTCCTTTGTGAGAATCTTGAGCTTTGCAGTATGCCAGTATAATAGCAACATGAGTTTCTTTTATAACTGGCTTTGCCTTTGCCTGTTCCATAGCCTTTTTAGTTGCTTCTCACTCCTTTGCCAACAAGTCTTCCATAGCCTTTTTAGCTGCTTCTCGCTCCTTTACCAACAAGTCATTGTCTTCTTTCATTTGGGCATGCATCTCCTGTAAAGTGGATTGTAGTTTTGCAGTCTCCTATCCCTTTGCTTCTTCCAAGTCAGCCTATAACAAATACATTCAAATCTCATCCTTGTTGCAAAGAAATCTGATTTTAGGTGGTAAATAATAATATTTCATGCATCATAGGCTGACATCTAGCATAACAGACTATGGGTAGAGTTAATTTATTATCTTTGCAAATGACAATCAACTATTATTTTCAGGTGTAGATAAAATCAAGACTTTATGATCTGATTAAGTATTGATTTCTATATGATTTATTTATTATTTCTTTAATGTAGTCATTAATCCATTTGAAATGGAGCTTCTATTTGAGCTAATTCATTAACTTTATCATCCACTTCTGTTTGATGTTTTGGAAGATTTTATTCTTCATATTTTAAACTATATATTCAAAAATAGTATTCACTATTTTATCAACAATTTTTAAAACTAGTGTTCAATTAACAGTGGAAATCTCAGGTTTTTCATCATTGTATTGAACTAATAGCTTAATACAAGAAAGCCTTCCTGACAAATAATTTCACCTTGAAAAAAGTTTATAATTGGGGGTAATGGTTCAGCATATATTCAATCATCAACTTAGATTCCATTGTAGTAATTAACTGGATATTCAATGAATTGTAAGATACAATTTTCTAACATTGCTCCATTATCTTGGGCAGTAATAATGTTCAATCAAATTATCTGAATAAAATAATGGAAAAACTGTTCTTAGCTATTTTTTTATCATAATGTAGAATCTAATCATAATAATGAAAGACAAATTACCCTCATACGCTTCTCCAACTGCAAACGCTATATAAACTCCTCAACTTGCTTCTCCAGCTTAGTTTTAGCTTCTTGCAGTGCTTCGTTCGCCCTGGCAGCCTATATGGTGACGATACATTAAGTCACAAACATATGATGAAGATACATTACCTCACAGGCATAGATGCTCAAAGTACAAAGAACAGATATGGAGACAATCAAGTAAATGGAAAAGAGACAAAATATTAGATGCATTACATGCATCCAACTGAATACTCAAATCAAAATCTGTATGCGAAGCATCATGTTATCTATGAACAATTTAAGTAGGATAGCCTATTCAAAACATTATTGTGTTATTATTCTTGTCCTGTGACAAAGGATCACATATAACTTAAATGATGATTTTATCCATTAATAATATTGAAATCTACCATCAAGCAGGTGGACCGGACCCCATGGACATGTACAGAGAGCTGGACATCACCCTTTATGGCTCAATTCTCTCATAAAAAATGGGTTCTAAGATTGCTGTGGCTGCCACTGCCTCTTGTGCACAAGTTTGGAGATCTTTTAAGGTTGTTAACCTCTGAGATTATGCTCAGGATTGATCCTAGGGCTGATTTTCATGCCCTTTACACCGTCAAACATGTTGTTTATTGACTGAAAACCACCAAGATTGTTGTTTTTAGGGATGATGTGTCACTGCTGAGTGCTACTATCATACTCCAGATGTTGTTACAACATGATGAGTGCATGGTTAATGTGTTGAAAGACCTTGTCTCCAATTTTGAAATATTGGGCTGATTTAGGGCCACTCTCCATGCCAATTTGACTTCCAAACATGCTGATTTAAGTCTGTGAACGTGACCAGATTTGAAACGTAGCCTGACCACTACTGTTATGAGGATGGGAAGATTCTCAACACTTCCTAGAATCAACCAAAATGCTGCTCCACACAAAAACATGGTAGGGAATCATGCACAAAATCAGAGATTGTGGCTATTTAGGGTTGGTTAAGGACATAACAGTCAATCCAAAGCCTCAGCAGATTCCCCTGCCTGTGCAAAACCAGCAATCATGGCGATATTCTTGTGGTGAATTTTTTTTAAAGGCAATGGCGATATTCTGGCCACTTGCAAATGACAACAGTAAGAGAGGTAAATCGAATAGTTATAGCAGGGCATCTATACCCTTACTATCAATGAACACCCCACATCTATATCTATTATGGATAATATTCTCTAAGAGACATGTAGCATTGCTTATACAATATGGGATAAAGGCTTCCATGTTTGAAGACAAATTTTTAGCAGAATTATCAACTCCCATCTCGGATGTTTCCCTCAATGATTCATATCCATCCATTGAAATTAATGTTTTCTATTCTAAATCAGTCTCCATTGGAATAGATGCAAAAGAAGTGGTAAAATATTGCAACAAGGAAGACACTTCAATGCTAGATCCAAGTTTTGAAATAGTATTTAAAATTTCAATCAATACATCCACCCCTGGCCCCACAAAGAAGCAGTATGTCACATCAGCTCATCCAAAGTAGTTGATAAGAACCCAAGAGTGTCACTTGCCAAAGCCTGTAAGTAATTTTTTGATGTAAAAAAAATCACAAAACATCTTAGAGCACCACCATCATTAATAGCTTAAAGACCAAACTTATTATGTCACAAAGCATCTAAGCACTATGGTATACAGGCTACTGCTACAGAAGGAAGCACACCAACCATGATAGCATCCAAAAAAGAATTAGGCAGACCAACAACATCTAGCACAGAATAGAAAGTTGGATCTTTGTGAATAACATCACTCATGACTGTAGCTGCAAGTGAAAAGACCCTCCCACCAAAGTCTTTTGATCTTCTGAATATAATGCACAAGCAAAATGGAAAAGCACTCTCTTCATATCCATGTAGCCGTGTAGTATTTCCAGGAGCATATGTGCCAAGAAATATATCCCTAAGTAAATCCTTCATAATAAATCTCCTATGATAAGCCTAACCAATGTGTCAGATTGAGCTATCTGTGTTTCCTCTGACCCAACAACATTTATATGAGGAGACTTACCCCTAAAACATGAATGTGATTTTCCACTCTGCTTCCTTACTCCCTCCTCGATAGGGCAGACTGCACGCTTCAAATGTGCTACGGTGCTATCCAAGCCTCCTAAATCCCTAAATGAGGTTGCAACGAAATTACTATAGTCCATAAAATCCTCGAACATGCACAACAGCTATTACAGTTCGAATCTGGGTCGGGGTGCTCAAACCGCAGCCATTTAACAACCCTAAAACTTCATTCCTATTCTGGCTTGATTTGCAATGAAGAAATTTATTGCAATGCCTAAAGGATTTTGGGATACCTTCATGTGTTAAACCACATTTGTAGAGAAGAAATTATATGGAAATACCTCAATGTGGTTGGATTCTGGATGGGAGTGCTTTTTGGGTGCAGATATTGACAAATGTTATGTGGGGCTATGCTGATAACAGGAATTGGCTGGTTAAGACTGCTTATGAGTTGTCGCCATATTTAAATTGAATAAACATTATCTATTAAATTTAAAGCAGCTTGAGAAGAAAAAACAGTAAGGAAATTTTAAAAATATGTAATTTACTTGGAGTCGACGAGAGAAATCGATCAGTGAACCCCTTGTAAATCAAAGCCACGAAAGAGTTGCCAGGGATTAAAGGCCAAAAAATTGAGTGCCATGATTAAGTAGAGTTTAATGAGGGTGTAGGGCTCTGCTGCTACGAAACTGAAAATATATGGGAATGGAAATTAAAACCCTGAAAAGTCTGCAAAAGAAGCAACACGAAAATTTTCTGGTAAAGATAAAGCAAAGGCATAGAAACCTCTGCAAAAAAGGAACATTGGAAGTGGATTTTCTTTTCCATACTCTAAGCATACCTCGTAAAAAAGGTCTCAATACTTCCAAAGTGGTTGCATACTCGATTAAAATTCCAAGCAGAGCTCGTCTAGGGGTGATTTCTATACTCTACAAAATGAATTTCAAATTGACTGCAAATTAAATAAATGCAGTCCATGAACTATTTGGCGGCAGGCGATCCTTCCTTGCTTCGAAACTACCATGGCTCTTGAATAATTTTTTAATTGTAATTGTTTTTAATACATTTTGTTTGGAAAGTATTGATATTTCTTAATATTTTATACCATTTATAAGATAATTAATAATTCAGAAGTGCCCAGTAATTTAAAATTATTAAATTTTTCCTTTTTTTTTGTTTTTATGGTATTATTTATATCAATATAGAAGTGTTTTGGTGGAGCGGGTTGCATCAAAGCCTTGCGGAGAGGCATTATTGTTTACTATTTTTATTATGAAAATCTAAAGTCATGGAGGATGTTCACTTTATACATTTTAAATTGGATGATAATAAAATCATAAATATTGTTGGACATTATGCATAAATAGTGTTTATAATAACTTTGACCCTTGGAAAATTTCAAAATGACAAAGGAAATAGAAGGCACCATTTTGCATAAAAGCTATTTAACAAAACAGTGTTACATGATTTTTGTCTGTCCACAACGACAGCCTAAATAAAATCAACAACCTTACTCAAATAGCGACACTTAACTGAGAGTGGAAACTCCCTCTATGATGTACTTGCATGTCCATCAAATTTCATATCAGCCAGAAAGATGGTTGCAAATGTAGATGCTACAAATTTGGAAGCAGGACTGACAGTGGGAGAATCGTCCCGACGGCGAGAGGGAAGATGCATCACATTTCCTAGTTCTGAAAACAAATGATTTATATGAAATGACAATGACCTTAATATCTCATAGCAAAAAGCATGGAGTGACTTTTGCTTATTGCCTTTTGTTTTGCTTCTGGAAGGGCCTTCATCAAAATGAGAAGACTGTGGTTGACGAACATAAGCTTGTCGTCCTCGGGCAGAGGAATCAATGTTCGACCTTCGTTGAAGCCGAGCACGGTGACCAATATCATGAAATAGACGTATTAGATCAAAAATTTGAGGTTCAGCATTCCAAACAAATGATTGCCTATGCTGATTCAAAATAAGATCCACATAATGTCCAACAGAAGTTGGCAAGTGATCATCAATTTCATTTGCATGCACATCCAAATCAGTTGTGACACTGCTGGAAACATTGCCATCATCTTTCTTTAACAGCGCCTTTGAATCCTCAGTAAGTGCAACTTGCCATAGTATTTCTCGATGTATCATCCCAATATCAAGAAGCGCATCCTTGCTATCATTTCCAAACTCTGCCATTAATGCTGCCAACCATCGATTCTCTTTAGTAGCATCAGCTAGAAAGACAAAAAAAATTGTACCACAAACAAGCACCAAAATACCAGTCCATCTTCTGCAGCTAATAAATTAATAATGCAGATAGAATATTGGTTGTTGAGCCTTCATAAAGAGGCTCTTGGGACTTCTCGAGAAGAGGAACATCATGAAAATCATGGAGGTTGTCCTCATCCAATGGAGCAAATGTGTCTTGCAGCAATCTATTTATCTCATCTTCACCATTAATATCAATAATGTCATCTTCGTCCATAAGATCATTAAGAACTCGATCTTCAATAGCATGATCTCCATGCTCGTCGTCTTGTAAAGTAGTATTTCTACTATTATGTGGCAAATAGCTCTCTAGCGGTCGACATCTTGGGGGCATTGTCTTTATATTTACAAACAATGCAATAACATTAGTGTATAATATACAACACATATATTTAAAATGATAATAAAAAATTGTGATTACATTATCAGTACTATTACAAGAAGTACAATATGTAATGAATAACGTCTTACCAAGGGATGATATTCATACCCCCCTTCAGCATGCCCCTTCTTCTTACAATGTTTTTCATCTGATGTTCTTAAAATTCTTCTAGTTCGCAAACCTCTGCAATCATTGCAAGGGCAATAACACTTTCCATCACCCTTCACCTCCAATGCTGCCTTAGCCTCAGCATACCTCCTATTGTTTTCTTCCCAAGTATATTTATTTGACATTCTGATAGCCTATAACAACAACAACAAAAACTCATTAATCAACATATAACGTACGTCTAAATTGAATAGAGTATATATATATTAAAGGAGAATAATGGGAATATAATGGGGACATTACAAAAAGAGTAACAAATACTAAAAGGATCTTAAAACATTTAGGAATGGATAATAACAACTATTTCTAGTTTAAGAGGAGGACCTTGATCATATACCCCAAGATATTCGAATTTAAGATAAATCTAGATAATTTGATTTATTAGATAGGTGAGATAAATAAAAAACTTGGGTTTAAAGGAATAAAAGACCCTAAAAGAAAGATATTTTCATGTGCGACATTGGAATGACAAACCTAATTATGGTGGGATAAGCTATGCTTGAATCACAAACGATTTTAAAAAACAAGACCATGAATTGGAGAATGATGGTGTCTAAATTTAAAATTATGTATTTTTCCTCTAATTTTAAATAAAATTTGTTACATATATTGCAAAAGATTAAAAAAATGGAGATTCCCATCAAATGGTATATAGATCAATTTTACAAATTTTATGTATGGTTAGGAAAAACGAGGAGAATCCTGATCCAGTTTATATATATGTGAATGGGGTGAAATATATGATTCTAGATGAAATTTGTATAATGAAGGTCCATTAAGTGGCTAATGGCCAATGATAATAAATTTCCTATAATAGTATCTCACCATGTTGAAGAAGCAAGAAAATATTATTGACATGCAAACTATGATTACGTCTATACATTCCTAGAAAGAGGACATATCTAGACAATATGCTCAATATTTTTTCACCAAGATTGTAGAAAGCATGGGGTTTTTTCTCCCAATATTGTCAATAGTTTATCCACATGGATACCTCCAAGCAAAAATATCTAAATAAAAAGTGTTTTTATATATTAATTCTAAAGATACGATTTCAAACACTATTTAAGAAAAATAACAAAGTATTTTTCTTAGATTTCAATGTCCAAGCTTTCTTCAATCACACGTCAAGAAGAATCTTGGTGTAAAGGAATTTTTATCCCATGGTTGAATTTTCTTTTGGAAAAGTAGTGGTTGATCCCAATTTCCATTCTCTCAATGAGGCATTAGGTGTTTTAAGTCCAAGATTTAACAACAAATCAATAGGCCCAAGACATCAAAACCTAGGATGGTGTATCAAAGAATCATTAGCCAAATAAATTCCTTCTTGAAAGAGACTTGGTGAAAGAATCACAAGATTTCAACCATTTCCTTATCTAAATGAAGAATCAAATTATACCACCATAATAAATGAGTATTAATAGAGAAGTCATTTCTAAGACATGGTTCTTTTCATGTTAGGAAGGGCTTGAGAACTTATTTTGGCTTGTAAACACTATGTGCAACAAAAGTTCCTTGATCTTTTACCTTGTAGGGGGTTACTAATATAATATCAAGAGGAAATCCTTATTGTACATTTTTTCCCAATGACCCTCCTTGAACCCTAGTTCTAATGGTACCTAACACCCTAATGTGTTTTGGGGTATAACATAACTACTACCTAGACTAATGAAATCATGTATTTTGATTAGATTAAACCCATAAAAATATGTGAATATCCTTTTCTAGTTGTGCATAGGCTCGCTTTGTTGGGACCCAACATGAAGAATCATAAACATGGTTGACTACCAGAACTTTGGTTTCAATTTTATCTTTGATTTCTAATACCATGAGTTTAGTGATCCACTTATATATGTTCTTATCAACCCTATACACCATTACTTCCCATTTTTCCATAAGAGTGGTTTGGAAGGCAAAATGGACACCTAAGAATTCAAATATTTTGTTAGGTATTTTATATGGATATTTTACACCATTGATGTAAAGAAGATTAATACTAGGCACTCCTAGTTACAATTAATGGAACATGTGAAAAGGTACTCCTAGTTAGAATTAATGGAACATGTGAAGCCAACTAGATCCAAATTACTGTTATGCATGCTTTTACATACATGGCCACACTTTTCCTTGAAGAAAAGCATAAGCCTCATGGTTATTCTAAAGAGGGACCATGGATAAATACTAAATTTATAAACAAGAACCAAAACCACATCTCAAAATCCTTAAACTAGGGATTAAAACATGTGAAAGCAAAAATGCACGAGGAAATATCATGCATGGACAACATTTGTGTGACATGCATGCATTCATAGCATTAACCTTGCCACCCACATGGATTATAAATGGAGGATACATGGATAAAGAGGTAGAGAAAGAGAAAAATGAGATCTGCATTGAAGCCCTAGTTGGAACATAAAGGGCGCAACAAAAAAAGAGACTAGTGCATTGCAATTAAACTAACCTGGAAAACAAATGAGATCAAAAATTCAATGTGTCAAACCAGTACCGGACTCTTGAAATCGCAGAATGAAAAACCAATAGAAAGATCGCTCCAACTGTAACAAATGATTCTGAAAATATGACTTAAGAACATGTATTTATAGATCAATGAGGGTCGCGGTCCGGCGAAAATGCACAACGGTCAAATTTCAAAAAAACAAAAAGTCAATGACCGTTACAAAAGAAAAACAAAAACAAGTTTTCTTTTCGGCATTTCATGGCTATAGCAATGGATGTAATTTTCGTGGCTATAGCAACGGATGTACTTTTCGTCGAGCGAATTTTCAATTTTTTCCAAAAATTTAAACTGTTTTTCCACGAAAACATCAATTTTAACTGTTTCGTGGCAAACTTTCGTAGGACTTTTGAGCCATATGTAGTAGTGCTTGAATGCACAAAGAAGATGATGATAAAGGTATGCAACTCTGGAATAGTTAAAATATTCTCCTAATGGGGTTTAGTAAAGACTTAGTGGTCTCTAGCTTTTGGAATGGCGAGAGTTCAACCTGGTAAGCTTCTTTCAACCATGTGATTTGTTTAACTCCTTCCAAAGTTTCATTGTAAATCAAAACTAAACTAGTTTATTTATTTTGTGTTTGGGTATAAAACGATGGTGTGGCCTTACTATGATTTGGTTAACCTTTCGCTCCACTAACCAGGTATGAAAAATACTCTTCCCTTAGTCTACAAGATGAGGGTTATCTCTACTACTGTGTATGAGTCTGAAATACTGGGGAGTTATCCACTTGGCTTCCTGCGACCCGATGATAGATTTCAAGTTAAGTCTATGGAATTAGTATATGAATTGATAATTCTAGAATTAATACACTATGATTTTTATGAGTTTGGTTCAAGTCTAGATGGACTGTCTCATTTAGAGATTTAACTTTTAAATCTGAGGGATTCAGATTCTTAATGTAATTTGCTACTATGTAAATTTATATAAAGAAGGAAGTACTTATTTGACATTGCTATTCTGTAACATTTGTATGGGATGTTTGCTTTCCCACTCGACTCAGTTTATAACTTGGAAACATTTACAGTTTGATATTCAATATCTAGGGTTTGAATACCTTACTGTGTGTATTCTTTGGTTTGAAAGTGTTTAATCTAGCCCGATTGGCATAATCATAGTTTTATCAGTTATAATCATAATCTCCTTATTTTAGTGTACTAAGAAGCCTCTCGGATCTTTTGTTAACTCTATGCATTATTATATATATACTTAGTTATTGATTCTGTTTATGTTAGTTTATTTTGTACTAAAAGATTTATCTAACATGATATTAAGTTCTATATATAAATATACTTATACTATTCTCTGTATTTTGTTTAAAAAGCCTATATACAACTATACAAGAAATATAACATATGCTTATTCTATAATTCCAATTATAAGCATTATACCTAAATTTCTTTATAAACAGTAAATGATAAGATAGTAATTGATAATTACTTGATCCATAAATATAAACTTCTGAATATAAGACTGAATGCTGAATAAATAAGATACCATAATTTTTATAAATAATAATAGGAATGTAACTAATTAAATCCATAATGTGATTTAGTAGAATGGAACCTAAAACCAACTGCTGGGAAACCAAAACTGAAGGTCATTTTTCCTCCCAGCCAAACTTCCAGAATAGCCAAATTACTTGCTCTGAAACCCCCGAGCCTGTTTGTTGAACCACAAGGACAAAGACTGGTCACAATGCTCTATTTGCATAATCTATATCATATTCCCCCTCCATCACTAGCCTCCTGATCATTCGATGGATTCAATACTTATAGTATTTTTCCTAGGACTTGGTCATTTATGAGCCACCTGCTCCATTAATACTCCACAATGAGTCTCGACCTGATTTTAGGGAGGATGCCTCCTGCATCATTTGAGATTTTATTAAGAAGTCTTGCCACATTGGGATTTTCTCTTGACACTTGTCATTCCTCCTTGTGGGTCAGGAAACACTATGTAACAACTACTTTAGTTTTGATTCTCTCAGTTTTTAATTATTTATTAATTAATAATTCTTTTACATTGATTTTGACCTCACTTGGTCAAAATGTCAAAATAAAATAATAACATAAGGTTTTTAAAATAATAAATATTCGGGTTCTTTGGTGTATTACAAGGTACATCTCCCAACTAGTGATAAGGGGCACATATCCCAAGTCCTAAGAAGCTTAGATCTCTCAATGCAATAATCAAACTGGAAAAATATGTGAAGGGGTGCAATCCTATTCCTTTTATAATTTAGTTGGCTTCTAATATGCATTGAATGTGGACCATTAGCCTCATCTTAAGCACCCTCACTGGATAAACTTGGACTTGCAACTTTATCTCACTTTTTCCTTGCTTTCTTGCCTTTATGCTTTAGTATGCTTTTCCTCATTTTCCTTTATTTTCTCTACTTTCTTGCTTTTCCATTGCTTTCCTGTTTTTCTGCTATTTTATGGTTTTATCTGCTTTCCTGCTTTTCTGTTGCTTTCTGCTATTCCTTGCTTTCCTACTTTTATGGTTCCTTCCAACTTTTTAGTTGCTTTCTTGATTTTTATTGCTTTTCTTCCAGATTTCTTTTTGGAAGGAAACTCATTCGGTCCACCTATTCTCCTATGCGCCTTCCTAGGATACCCTAGCATTTACAACTTATCAAATAATTAATTAATAATTAAATATTCTAAATTATGCTTTACATTTGTGTGCATGATTTAATTTATTTACACTAGATAATCATAGTCTAAAGTTAATCCCTAACTAATTTATTTAATTTTCCACTAGGACCGATGGGGGTCTAATGGGATAGTGGTTTATCCCTGGTGCTATCAAAATTTGGGACATTGCAAATACTTTGTGCCTTCATGCATGCAATATAGTCACTAAAGGGAGGGAAAAAGGTTTAGTGAAATCATTCATAATTGCTGACCTTTATCCTCCATACATTGCTAGAAAAGTGTATTGGGCTTGTTTGAAATACCAACAGGTTTTAGTAAGCGACAATGTGATAGTTTGAGACGATGTTAATCTAAATTTGAATGAAAGAGAGTATTAGGGGGAGATAGCTAGGGATGATCCTTTGGATGATTTCTTATCCCGATTGTTTGAAGAATTAAATCAGGTTGATGTTGAGCCCATCAAGCTAGTCCCTACTTGGAGGAATGCCAAAATAAGTAGGGAAAGGATATCTAAAAGGATTTATTGATCCCTTATGGTGGAGAAGATATATTCTATAGGAAATTATCAGATACATGTCTTGGTCGGTCTTGGTATCCTTTCCAACCATCTTCCTATCTTGTTATAGGTGGAAGAGATGGCTCAAAATCCCCTAGCCCCTTTTAAATTCAATCATTCTTGGATCATTAAGGAAAGTTTTAGAGAAATTGTTCTGAAAAAATTGGAAAAAACACAAGGCTTCTTCGAAGGTTTCACTCAAATAATTTAATTAATATAAAAAAAATGGTTAGTGTGTGGGCCAAGGAAAAGGAAAAATAAAATTAAAAGACCTTAAAGAAATTTGAGGCTGCAATACTGAATCTTTTTTATTAGAATGCAAGGGAGAGTTTTTATAATGAAGAACATGTGAAGTTAAAGGAACTTGAAGGGGAAAAATAGGGAGATCTTATTTCTAGAATATGTAAAGTGGAGACTCAACAACTGAGCAATTTGGATGGCAAAGGGGGGTGGCAACACCAATTTTTTTCATAAATATGTTGCACACAAGAAAATTTTCAATACCATATGCGAGTTGGATGGTACTGATGGCTAGAAGTTTTCTCTTTCAAGGATTTGGTAGTAGATATAAATAATCACTTTCAAACTATGTTTAAGGAGAGTGAGTCTTCAAATATTGTTGAAATCATGAAGGTGGTTAGGCTCTTCGCTCATTGTTTTGATGATGAGATGAATGCTAATATGGAAGTAGAGGTAACAAAAGGCGAGTTAAAGGTAGTTCTATTGTCTTTCAAGAAGTCTAAAATATTAGGGCCTAATGGTTGGTATATAGAGTTTTATCTAGGGTTCTGTGAACTTTTGGAAGATGAGCTTCTCAGGGTGATCGAGGAATAAAAAAGAACAAGGAATATTATAGGGGCTATACGATACATTCATAACATTGATCCCAAATAAAAATGGCACTCGTACATTTTAAGACTTCAAGCCAATCTATCTTTGTAATCTACTTTACAAAATTATCTCAAAGATAATTGCAAATAGGATGAGACAAACTTTGTTTAATGCCATCTTGGACTTGTCGAAGTTTTTCGACATGTTCTTCCCATGATCGACTAAAAATCAATATGTCGTCCAGGTAGACAACGACACATTTGACGATGAAAGGTTGAAGAATGTCATCCATGTATCACATGAAGGTCGCAGGTGCATTGGTTATACCGAAAGGCATGACTAACCATTAAAACAATCCTTCCTTAGTATTGAAATCATTTTTCCATACATCCGAGGGCTCGATTGGAATCTAATGATATCCTGACTTGAGGTTGAGCTTAGTAAAGAACTTATCACCTTTCAGACAGTCGATGAGCTCATCTATCCGTGACAGAGGGTACCGATTCTTCATCGATATTTTGTTGAGTGCCCTGTTGTCGATGCAAATGTGCCAAGTCCCGTCTTTCTTCGAATCGAGGATGACTGGACTTCCACAAGGGTAGGAGCTGGGTCGGATATGGCCTTTGTCGATCAAATATTGGATTTGTCTACGAATCTATTCATTTTCAAGAATGGATCTTCTGTAGACAGATGCGTTAGTCAAAGAAGAACTAGGAGCAAGTTCAATAGAGTGTTTTACCTGACAATGTAGAGGTACTCTGTCAGGAAATTGGAATAGGTTCTGGTACTCATCAAGAATATTGTCGATATGCTACTTCTGTCGGGAGCTGCATTGGTCAGTGACTCAACTGGTTGCTACAGTCTTCCTAGAATGGTGCGGCTTTATCATAATCAATGCAAATTTTTGAGCATTATTGATGAGCTTCTTTGTCTGTTTCACAGATACCAAGGCAACCATTGGTTTAGGTCATCGTTCTGGTATGCTGTATCGCTGATCTTCGATTCTGACAATCACCTTCTTTGGTCGTGACTGGTAACTTCCATGGCGATCCCATAGGTAAGGTTTCCCAAACAGGGCGTCTACTATGGAGAGTGGTGCCACGTCGCAAAGTACTTCATCTTCAAAAGGATATATGAAGTATGCGAACTTGCATTGTCGGGTGATCCTTAGCTCTTGTCCATCCTTCATCCAACCGATGTTGTAAGGTTGAGGATGCGGAGTGGTCATAAGACCTATTTTTTTCACAAGTTCTTCAGAAACAAAGTTCTTCTGGCTCCCATTGTCCACAATCAGATGCAATGTATTGTTCTGAACCCATATCTATGTATGGAACAGGCACTCTCGTTCCTACTCGTCGACGATGGTCAAGGCTGCTGGAGTTGTCGATGTCATAATAGTCATTGCTTCTGGGTCAGATTCTAGCATAGTCTTGTCGAATGCGTCGGATGTTGACACTTTTTCCAAAAAGGTCTTCTGAGCTTTGCATTCAAACGTATCATGCCAAGATGAGTGATGGTAGTCGCACCGTTTTCCCATTGATTGCTTGCTATGTTCCTTTTTATGATAAGGCTTCTTGTCGTGATCTGGCTTTGGCGGAGTCGAATGAGAAGATTTCAACTTTTCGAAATCGGCTGGTGCCTTCTTGTGGGGTGGTCATCCTGATGTCGGCTTTGTCGCGAAGCATTCTTTTCCCTTTTGCTTGGTTTCAAGTTTGCTGGCATAGTGGAATGCATCCACAAGCATATTGATAGTTAAAAACTCCATCTCCTGCTGAATGTACTGGGATAATCCACTAACGTACTTCACAAACGAGCAATTTTTCTTCTTCTTGGATGCCAAGTCTAGCCATGAGTCGATAGAACCCATCGATGTAGCTTTGCACGAACTGTTCTTTCCATTGCCTTAGCTACTACCACTTCTTATACTGTTGCTCGAGGTATTTAGGCGGGTAAAATTCCTTTCGGATGTGTTCGGAGAATTTATCCCATGTGTCGATGGGGTCTCCGCTTTTCTCCATCTTTGTCAAAATATTATCCCACTAGCAGTGCATAGATGTTGACATCTTTAAGGATGCAATGGTGATCTTGTCGGCTTCTGAGAGTTGATTCATAGAGTAATAGGACTCCAATTGGTGAACCCAATTATCAACGGATTCCACGTCAATATTTCCTTCTAGATTCGGTATGTCCAAATTCATTTGCACTTTGAAGGGGCCGATTTTGTGGGAGTTGGTTCTCATCGAAAATACTCCCGATGTTGAAGCAAATCGCGTGAGAATGTCGTTGAACTGGGAAGACATCTCAGTTTGTTGTCGATCCAGTGCTTGCTCTATGAGCTGTTGTGTCTTGTTGATTGCATGTCTTTCTCCTCTTTCTTCTACTATATCTGGAGGTAGTGTCTGCTTCGATTGCTGAGTATGTAAGCAAGTTTGAACCGGCATAAGTCAGGTAACTTCGATGGAAGTGTCTACGCAAAACATAAGCATGAACAACGCTGATGCGTTCTGACGAATATCTGAATGAATGTTGATTATGCTCTGATACCAATGATCCACTTGGGGCCAGGAAGCCGAGGGGGAAAAAAATTTGATTGAATAAGTTGGCTTTGTTATGACGGAAGCATAAGAAGTAAAATAAGCAAGGAGGGTTACACTACACAGATAAACATGAATACACATAGACAAATATGCAAGAATGCAAACTGACCTTCTCTATTACTGGATGTAAATATCCGAATTGATAAGATGTATATCACAATAGTTGACATGCTTATATAGAGAGTGCTGAGACGCTTGGGTTCCTTCCCGTTACGTTCAGTTACAAAAGAAGTTATAATGATTCAACAATTCAACCATTACAGTCGACTGCAAGACAGAGAGACAGTCTGTCGAAGTTCGACAGTCGCATGTCGCAATATGGTGTTGCGCAAGTCGTAGGTCGACGCTATATGTCGACGTCGCGAAACTGTGAGGTCGCAGAACGTGTTGAATTCATGTCGCAGTTCGACAACTTGACAAAGTTGTGTCGAAGTGGTGAAATGTGTTGAAGCCGTGTCAAAGTCCAAACTCGTCAGAGTTGTGTCGACGATGATGACTTGTCGAAGAGGTGTCGAAGTCGGCATCCGACAATAATTCCAACTGTGATGTGGATCATTTTAGGCCAAGTGTTGTAACTGTGCTCTGATATCATTATGTCACAACCCCAAAATACCTGTATATAATTTTTTATTATTATATATACTCTTTTACTAAAAAGAATAATCTCACATTCATCTAAGTTTTAATTACTCATACACTTGATTTTATTCCAAGTTCTAATCCAAAGTTGCTTGCATGCTAGGCAGTGTACATATCTACTTCTTGGGATCGTAGGTTGACCAAGGTAAGCTTATACTTGTGTTACATTTGAATTTTTCGTATTAAGTTATTTAATATCAAGATCTGATTTTATTTTAAAAGGTATTGGTTAGGACCTAGGTTGAAACATAATGGTTTAACCTTAGTCCTAAATGCGATATCCATGCATATAAGCTGCACTAGTGCTATTGTTTATAAGCATTAAGTCTTGCTTATGGTTAATATACGGTTAAAGGTTGAATGCATAGTTTAACACTTCGAAAACCTTGTTTAAGGTTTATACTAACCATACGATAGCATATACTATGGATTTAAATGTTTGAAGTTGTTGGTTGTGGAGCCATATCTTCCAGTCTCATAGATGATATTGTCTCAGTCATGTCCCCCAGCTTTATATGATATGAAAAAATACTGTACACTCGTTCCCCAACCTTGGGGTTCGGGGGCGAAGCCCCCGAGAAAATGTTTGTGGTATGTTTGTTGGCCAACAGTTTTGCGGACCCATGGTTTTGGGTATCCCATGGTATTTTCCCATTGTATTTCCCCTATAAAAGAAATACATTGTAATACGGCTAGGGTGAAGATGTATTAGGTATTATGCATTGTAAAGATCTCTGAGATTGTGTAGAGAGGCTGTGAGACAGTGAAGAGGAAGTGCAGCGAATGTGCTGCAAGTTGTATCCCTTCATTTGCTGGATGGTATAATAATAAGGTCTGGAAATTTTAGTGTGGACGTAGCCCATCTTGGGTGAACCACGATATATTGGTGTCTCTTGTGTAATGTGTCTGTGTGATTATATTTGCATTTCTGTTTATTGTTATTTCTCTGTGATCCTGTTTTTCTAACAGAAGTTTGGGAAAATACTCGTGGAAAAAGTCTCGACAGCAAGCAAGGGTGTTAATGATATGCCATCTAAATGGTTTGACGTTTGCGCTTAATGTTTGAACCCGTGGCATGCATCTTGAAAACACAGACAGGGTGGTTAATGCCATTCTTGTAGTGGATTAACTGCTCTTCAGACCTCGAATCATTCGATGAATGTTAACCCTCCATTTGTACCTTATGCCCAGTCTCCATCGTTGGATGGGATCTCCTCGAGCTAGGTTGAGATTGGAAAGCGCGCATCATTAAATTTTTCCTCCCAAATGGATTTGGATACTGTCGAAAGGTTTGTTGGTTTTTTTCTTTGATGGTTTTGTAGAAAAACCCCGCCGATAGTTTCTCCTTGGTGTGGGCACAGGGTTTGTCTCCCTTTGGTCGAAACCTGTAATGATCATTCGAGCTCTGTAACTGGAAGTGGTGGAGAGGTTAGGACATTGTTAAGGCCTCGAATGTGCGAGGTATGCAAAGTGTTGGAATGGGTTCCTAAGCTCTCAACAGAGGGGGAAAATCTAGACTGAAAGGCTTCAAAAGGCCCTACGCAAGGACAGTTCTATCCCCAGCCTGTTTGGTATAGTAATCTCCCACGGATATTCGACC
Organism: Larix kaempferi; assembly: GCA_027924585.1. NCBI lineage: Eukaryota > Viridiplantae > Streptophyta > Pinopsida > Pinales > Pinaceae > Larix > Larix kaempferi. Next base: position 3,952,686 of record BSBM01000368.1, read on the forward strand.
TCCGTTGGCACTCTGTGAGTAGGTAAGTTTTGATCCAAGGGATCAGTTTTCCAAAAGAAGAAAACAAAGTGTATAAAGGTGTGTAAACACAAATCTACTTATAAGAATCTAAACTAGGTTAGATCTATCCTAAGAAGATGTCTTTGAGATAAGTGCAAGTTAGCTTTATATGTAAATAGATAAGAGCATTCATCAATTAAACATAAATGTGAAAAAGGATCAATGCCTCAACCCTAAATTTGCTATTAGTTAATATTAATTTATTAATTGTAGGGTATGCAGGGTATGCAAAGTGCTGGAATGGGTTCCTAAGATCTCAACAGAGGGGGAAAACCCAGACTGAAAGGATTCAAAAGGCCCTACGCAAGGATAGTTCTATCCCCAGCCTGTTTGGTATAGTAATCTCCCATCGATATTCGACCTCCGCTGGCACTCTGTGAGTAGGTAAGTTTTGATCCAAGTAATCAGTTTTCCAAAAGAAGAAAACAAAGTGTAAAAAGGTCTGTAAACACAAATCTACTTATAAGAATCTAAACTAGGTTAGATCTATCCTAAGAAGATGTCTTTGAGATAAGTGCAGGTTAGCTTCATATGTAAATAGATAAGAGCATTCATCAATTAAACAGAAATGTGAAAAAGGATCAATGCCTTAACTGTTCAATCTGCAATTAGTAAATTAATATTAACTAATAGCAAATTGAGGGTTGTTGTGCATTCAAGATTTAACCTGTAACTGATATGTTAATTGAAAAATTAACACCAATTATGATTTACTGAGAATAACCATTTGTAGAAATCGATAAAAGTTTTAATTGAACAAACAATTTTAGAACTTTATGAACACACAGATCATAAGCAATGATAAACGAGAACTACAGATCACAGTGCTTAATGAATTGCAAAAGATTAAAACAACATTAGATAAGCAATTTGGAGGAAAATCACATTCATCAAATAAACTTGAATAAATAAACAAAAGTAGATCTGAAAATAACTTTACTGTATTTAATGACAGTCTGTAAGAAATTACAAGCTTGTATCAAAACAAAGCATCTCTAGCCTCTCCTGCAAATTTTGTCTCCAAATTACATCATCCCTCTCTTCGAGAGATCATCTCTTTTAAATAAGAGTTACAAAATAATAATACAAGGAGTAAATTCCCACAAACCAGGATTACAAAATCAAAACTAAAACTAATGGCCTAGAAAAACTTGCCATTTGTCCCAAATATCTAACAACTCATCCACAATTGGATAATTAGATGGCTCAAGGCCCAGCTGGGCATTACATTCGAATGTTTCCATCTCATTCTTAGCTAACTTATGCCAAATATGGATTTAGATGTGGATTTTTCCTTCCAAGGTGACCGGCTTCCTGATTAGTTGCTCCACCTCATCAATTTTGACCTCCTCAAGGTGCTGAATTTTCTCCTTGGTCTCCTCACACTTGTGCTCGACTTGCTCAACCATCAACTTAGGAGGAAAGCATATTCAATGAGATCCAAGGCCGAGAACTGTAGCAATTTCAAGATGTTATTTGCTGCATACCAACGCCTGCTGCACATAGCCTGTGCTTTCTTAAGAATGTCTTCCACTGACTCATTAAGTTCAAGCCAAGTGTTCAATGCAGCTCTGATCTTCTTGAATTGAAAACTGTTGGGAATAGGGGTGTCTTGTGGTATGTCCTTGATATACCTTTGCCACTCACCAATGTTTTGACTGGCCTGAGAAGCCTACAGCCTTTTGGATTTCTTCCCTTCAAGGGCACCATACATCTTACCAAAAGTGATATAGGTTTCCCTAATCTCATCTAGGGTATTAAATAGCTTCTCCTGCGACTTATGATGCTCTTCATTAATTTGGAGGGCCAAATCCTTAAATTCCTGAGATGACAACTTAAAGAAAGTAGAAGAGGCTGCACTTGCAATTGCATCCTCACATTGCTTTTGCAGTGAGGTTATCTTCTGTGTATTGGCAAAATTCTCAGCTTGCACATTACGAAGTTCAACCTGCAGGGAGGTATTGCTTCACTCCAAATATTCTAACCTATCTCCCCATATCCTCCTAAGATCAACAACATAATTTTCATGTTCCTCTTTGGTCTTTACCAACTCTTCTTCAAGCCTTTCCACTTCTTCCTTCTTCTGATCAATTTCCCTATTCAGTATCTGGACTGAATCAAGGTTTGCACCAACAAATGCTCCTAAGGCTGTGGCTGTCTCAATTGCTCATGTATGAGGGTCATTGGTTTGCTAATCCCATACTATTTGATTAGGAACATATACCTCTAATCTACCTTGATCCATGCTCCTCTTCTTACCCCTTTTCACCACTACTTTGTTTTCCTTACTATAGAAATAATGTCCAAGAGGAACTACCACATCATCTTCGTATTCCGTTATCATTTCAGAAGTAATTGAGATGACATTTTCTGTTGAAATAAATGAAGGAGTTTGAGTGACCATGGGATTGGGTATAGACATGGTAACTTGAGGAATAGTTAGAGGGGTAGAGATAGTATGAGGAACTGATGGGACAGTGGTTGGAGAAGGGATTGAAGTGAAGGATTCAGAAAGTGGAACTTGATCATTGTTAGCAGGTGATGATGAGGAGGGGATTGAGGGTAGCTCATCCACAATAGGTAATGATAAAGTAGGTATGGGTAATTGCTGAGGGACAATCGAAGACTGGACCTCTGCAATAATAGATGGGGGAATTGAAAAAGGGACAGTGTTATCTGAAAATGGGATGGCTCTGGAAGTCAAAGTATGAAAGAGTTGTGATATAGAAAATGGTGGGATAACCCCCGGGGACAAAATAGAAAAATCATGAATAGATGACAACAAAAATGATGAAGTTGTGATGTCAGGGGTAGCAGTAACCTCCAATACCTGTTGATCTAAAAAAGAATGATCCATCTCAATAGTACCTAGCAAATCTGTAACTACTTGTGAATCTTCAGTTACCTGTTTAGTCACTTTCTCAGTCACTTCTTCAGTTACTTCTTGAGTCACTTCTTGAGTCACCTCTTGAGTTACTCCTTTAGTCACTTCTTGAGTCACCTCTTCAGTCACGGATACTGGAGGATTGGGTTCATCATCAACATCACTGTCAATGAGATCAACAGTAGGAACCTGTGATGTAGGGATCTGAATTTTTTGTCTTTTAGCTGGGTTGACCTCAGCTATTATCAAATCATCAGCTACCTGTATAGCTGCAACAGTCACTTGAACATCCATAGTAAGCTTAGGAGGTTCAATTGTTTGAGTGCTCAATACTGAAGTTAGATTTGCTAACTCCTACTGGAAATGATGAGAGGTCTGTAGCAAAGCTTTAACCTGCTCAGTTGTTTTCACCTGAGGAGGATTCTCCATGGGAGCTTTACCTTTATCTCCATCTGGATAAGTAGGAATTAGAGGGGCATTATCCTGTTGGAGCTGCTTTTGTTCTTTATCTCTTCTCACTTTCTCAATCAAATTCATCTCCATTGTTCTTTTCCTATAGACTTTAGTTTTAATTTCTTTCTGATATGCCATAATTTGATGTTGTTCTTCTATGCTCTTGGCCCTAGCCAAGACTTTAGAAAATGTATTCACTCCTTGGTAGATGGAATCATCTGGAACTTCTTCATGGAGATAATCCATCTTCATGTGATATTGTTTGAAATGCGCATCAAGGAATTTCTTAGGATCATGCTTCCTTTTGGGAGCGAGACCCAATTTTAGAGGAGCCACCTGATCACCAAGTACTACATCCCAATTTGACGTTGGGATGAGCAATGGCCCAAGGTTCAAAGAAAATTTAGGTCATCCTTTCTTTTTCGGACTAATGAGTTTCCTGTAGACACAATCAGTGACAGTCTGATAGGAGACTTCTTGAATGACCAATCTATCAGGCACTATTCTATGCAGAAGATGAATAGTGTCACTTCCCCAGACTCTTATATATGAAAAGGACTCATAAAAATACCAACAATTGTATTGATGAAGGTTATGGCATCATCTGAAAAGGAAGGTGCCTCTTGTTTGAATACCTTAAAGTAAATGGTACCCATGAAATGGTCACAAATGTCATAGAGTAAGGGCACAAAATTGCTCTCCCACAATGCTGAGTGATAGACGTGAACTGGTGGATCTGAAGGGGTCCAATTCCATCCCAAGTTAGGGTATTAGAACTCAGAGCAGAAAACATCAATGATGAAGGTTGACAAGAAAAAGTGTGGCTTTCTCAGGGCAGGTGCCTTTTGATAATCTTGGATTGTCGTTTTCATTTCTTATGACAGGATAAACGCCCAAGGGAAGGATTCTCCTGTTGTTAACACATGATGAGCTATTGGAGCCCATTCAGCTTTGAAGACTGAACAGTTGGGAAGGCCAAAGAGCCTGCAGAGCATGGCTGCTAGTAAAGAGTAAGGCTCCCTAAACAAAATAATCGGGTAGAGGTTATCAACCTTCGGCACAAAATTGTTAGGTTTAATCATCCATGCTTTCATCATTTCATCAAAATTGTACCTGGTTTTAGAGGAAGTTATGAATTTAGGGCTAAGGGTTTGTGTAGCCGGCTTAAGAGCAAAATCTCTGATAAAGACTTCAGGGCGGAAGGTTGTTAATTGTGACCCCGTGCTATCATTGAATGATCGGTCTTTAGGGTTAGCATTTTCCACGATCCATTTAACAGGGTTTGTGTAAGGTAAGACAGCGGGCCGGGCAGCAATGGAATGGATTTGAGAAGCCCTAATCTTCTCATATGCAGGTCGGTCTTCCTTGATGTCAGAAAGATCATCATTATCAAAAATTGAATATATCTTGGCCCAGTCCATTTGGTATGATACCAAAATTCGGGTCCTTAGTCAGTGAATCCCTATGGGCTGTCTTAGACCAAGTGTTCCGTGACATCTTGGCAAGGCATGGAATTTATGGTAAATAAATAAAACAAAAATCAAAACTAAACCATAAACAAGAAAACCGTGAATAGCAAATGCAAAAACGACAACAAACCAACGTGAAAATAACTGAAAACTTGTGAGAATGACCCTGGTAAGAAATTCACAATAAAATCCATGTGGCAGCATAAATTCTGACAGTGAAAATGATAAAGAAAAATAGGAAAAATCACATATTTATCAATTTTTGGTCAGATCAAATCTGGACCGTGGGATTAAAAGAAAAGAATGACTGAGATTACCCCTTGCGGGATGCGGGATCAAGTTCACAAGTTTTAATTTTCAAACTTTATTCAAAATTCCTGCAATCCGCAATTTGCAGGTTGCAGGTCTACAAATTGCAAAACAACGAACAAATGTGTTTCTGAAATCCACAACCCGAAATTGTGGTCTTCGGGTTTCGGAAATGAAAACAATGTTTAAAATTAACATAACGCTTCCCGAAATCCGAAATCCAGAATTTGCGGGTTTCGAAAACGCACAATGCGATTTATTGACATAACAAATTTCCACAATCCGAAATCCGGAATTTGCGGGTTTTGGGTTTCGGTTTGTGGAATCGAAATTTCCGAAAATATTAACACAGTGTTTCCGCAACCCACAATTTCGGGTTGCGGGTTTCAGGTTGACGAAAATCCAAAAGAAATAACAAACAATTCCCACAATCCGTAATTGCGAGATTTCGGGTTTCGAAATTTTGGGATTTCGAGATTTTGGATTTGCGGGAAGAAAATGACATTTTAAAGAATTCAAGGCTTTCTGCAAATCGAGAAAACAACCCAAAAGCTTAGAATTTTTCAAAAGAAAAGATGATAATTACACAAACCAAAGGCAAAGGAATTAGATCATACAAACAAAGATTTAGGAATCTCTTTTTTGACAAGGAACCTACCTAAGTGCCTTTGTATTTACAAAATTTGGGGCTCCCATGATCAAATGAAGCATGGGATCTATTGTACCTACAACAGAAATATAAGAGAGAGTGGGGAATTTACAGAGCCGAGCTATGTCTCTAATCCTTCGGCTCTGTGATTTCTTCATAGTTTCCCCTTAATCTCTTTTTGTGGAAAGGTTGGTGGCTTATCTCTTCCGATTCGAATAGTAACTAAATTACTCCATTCTTGTGGAAGGTGTTTCTCTGTTCGTGCTTGGAATGTATTCAAGGAGAACACTCGGCTAGGGTAAGATTTGTTCAAATTTTTGTTCAGTTATGTTTTCCTTCGTAATTACTCTATGGATACACCTATGATAACTTTCCTATTGTTTTCCTTTCTTTTTGCTCACTATAGGTGAGGATCATTACAATGTTTTGGTTTTGTTCCTCGATATTGTCAATATCGTTGTGGGTTTTGCATGCTTTCACGATTTGATTGAAAAGTAAAACGTTATTGTATGAAGGGCGGCTCTCAGCTATGAGAGTTCCAGTCCCACAACCATGTCCATTCTCGCAAGCATGCATGTTTCTTTTGGAAAGATTTTGATACTTTGTTAATTACTAAATCATTTAGGTTTTGTATACAAGTGTTAGGAGGTTTAACTGCTTGCATAACTTGAATGCACAGAGAAGATGATGATAAAGGTATCCAACTCTGCGATAGTTAAAATATTCTCCTAATGGGGTTTAGTAAAGACTTAGTGGTCTCTAGCTTCTGGAACGACGAGAGTTCAACCAGGTAAGCTTCTTTCGACCATGTTATTTGTTTAACTTCTTCCAAAGTTTCATTGTAAATCAAAACTAAACTAGTTTATTTGTTTTGTGTTTGAGTATAAAACGATGGCATGGCCTTATTGGAATTTGGTTAACCTTTCACTCCACTAACCAGGTATGAAAAATACTCTTCCTATTAATTTTTCAGAATTTACTTCAATCTGATCTAGGATCTTAACTGAGAGAACAACATGTACAACATATCTACAGCATATCAATCATGGACACAATAATGCAAGCACACAAGAGACACAGAGTTTACTTGGGGAAAACCATACAGGTGAAAAACCCCAATAACTTCCTCAGAGATAGATAGAGCAATGATACAACCCAAGCATAAGAGATAGACATCTCCTAGCAGTAGCTTCTCCTCCTCCACAAGTGTGCCACTCTCCCGAGAGTGGGAGAGAGAATAGAATGATGAAATAGAGTGCGGGATACTTCACTTGACTTGCCTAATAACCTTTACTAGGTCGGCCTTAACTTAACCACATAACATAATGTTGACTGGGATGACACCCAATAGGGTGGTCTAATAACCCTTTAACCCACATGGCCGACCCCCAATAGGGTGGTCTAATAACCCTTCGACCCACATGACTTATACAGGGCTGACCCCAACAAGGTGGTCTAATAACCCATCAAGTATAAGTTACGACACTTACAATATAAATGACGACACTTCCGTATAGAGGAATAATAACATCTTTATAGGAATACAAACACTTCCGTATAGAGGAATAATACCATCTCTATAGGAGTACAATATACATATATGAAATACATTCTGAATTTACATATATATCAACACTCCCTCTTAACTAGGAAGGTATTTCTCGACACAGGTCTTCTAGCACAAGTCTTCTTCTTTGGATAATCGTCATCGAGTCATCTTCATCATCACTGCTACTGCTATCTCAATCAATATTTGAATCTACTCGTCATAGGAAGTTCTACAGAGACAGTCCTTTTTCATATTGGATGTAGGCCCACCACCTGCAGGTCTTCATCATCACTGGCCATACTGTGGAATCCTCAGGACTTATTACGTGCCTCAACAAAACCTCGAAAGAGCATCCCAGGACTGATTACGAGCACACTGCTCAACCTATTGGATCTCCCAGGATCTTTTACATGTTGACCTTCACAAAACCTACTCAGAGCATCCCAGGATGTTACGAGCAAACCGCTCTACCTGTCTGGATCTCGAGAGAGCATCCTAGGCTGTTACAAGCACACCGCTCTACCTGTCCAAATTTTAAAGGATCTTTTCTATGTGAAATTTCGCAAAACCTACTCAAAGCATCCCAGGATGTTACGAGCACACCGCTCTACCTGTCCATATCTCGATAGAGCAACCCAGGCTGTTACGAGCACACCGCTCTACCTGTCCAGTTTTTAAAGGATCTTTTCTATGCGAAACTATAGCAAAACCTACTCAAAGCATCCCAGGATGTTACAAGCACACTGCTCTACCTGTCTGGATCTCGATAGAGCAACCCAGGCTGTTACGAGCACACCTCTCTACCTTTCTGGTTTTTAAAGGATCTTTTCTATGCTACCTGCACAACCTATCCACGGCCATAGAGTATCAAATTCATACTCACCATACATCATCCTGATGTAAATCATCACATGATCAACCTGATCATCATCATAGCATCAACCTGATGCATATCATCTGGAGCAACATACTGAAGCTCGTCATCTGTGATCATCCTGATCATCATCATAGCATCAACCTGATGCATACAGAGTATCTACCTGATACATATCATCATACATGATCTACTTGATCATACAGTGCATCCTCCTAATACATACATCAGTACATGATCTACCTGATCATACATAAGTACATGATCTAACTGATCATACAATGCATCCACCTGATACATACATAAGTACATGATCTACCTGATCATACAATGCATCCACCTGGTACATAAATACATGATCAAACTAATCATATCAAGCATCCAACTTGATGCATATATAGAGCAATAACTAGAGCATCGTCCCGATGCTCATCATCCAGCGCTTACATCCATATCCATGGAAGGATCCTCCTCTCACCATGCTTGGAATGGATTCAACAAATGTGTCCATCACTTCTTCCTCGAAGTGCCGTCAATTTGAAGAACACCAAGCCTCTCTCTGAAGTACTCGAACTTCACTCTGGCCAGTGGTTTCGGCAGTACATCTGCAATCTGCTCATCCGTCGCAACATACAGGAACTTCACTGCTCCTCTCTGCACCATATCCCTGATATAGTGATGTTTGATCTCAATGTGTTTCGACCTGTCATGGAACACCAGATTCTCAGTCAGCTTCACACAACTCTGGTTGTCACAAAATATACCAGTAGCCTCCAGCGGGAGATCAAATAACTCAGACAGTAGCTTCCGAAGCCATACTGCCTCACAACTAGCTAAACAAGCTGCAACATACTTTGCTTCAGCTGTACTCAGTGCTATGCAGGACTGCTTCCTGCTAAACCAAGAGATCACACTTGATCCCATACTGAAGTAGCACCTAGATGTGCTCTTCCTATCTGTAGCACTGCCTGCCCAATCTAAATCAACATAACCTTGCACGTTAAACTTTTGATTTGCATCATACTTGAGCCCATAATCAACTGTACCTCAGAATATGCTTTACAGCAACCAGGTGAACACCTCTGGGACCCGTCAGGAACTGGCTCAATGTGTTCACCGCAAAGCAAATATCTGGTCTCTTGTTCGTCAGGTACATCAAGGACCCAATCATCTGACAATACATAGTGATATCAACCGGCTTAGATGAAGCATCACACAGAAGCTTCAGGTTTGATGCTATAGGTGTGGCCATGGTCTTGCAGTCCATCATCCCGAACATCTTCAAGATCTCTACTGCATACTTCCCTTGTCCAAGGAAGATTCCATCTGCACTCTGCCACACCTCCATACCTAGAAAATAGTGCATCATCCACAAGTTCTTCATCTCGAACTCGGCAGCAAGCTTCCGTTGCGTGTCGGCAATCAATCTATCTTCACCTGTAATAAACAAGTCATCCATATACAAAAGTAGTATCACTGGATTGCCTTCCTCAACCTTGTAGTAAAGGTTGGAATCCACTTTACTCTTGGTAAATCCCAAACTAGATAGAAAGTTGTCTATCCTACCATACCAAGTTCTGCACATATATGACTCCCTGCCGTGTGTCTTAGAACCAAGTGGCTACTCCACATACACTTCTTCTTCAACTACACCATTCAAGAAAGCTGTCTTGAAATCCATCTGGTGTATCTTCCATTTCATCACTACAGCCAGAGGAAGTACGGATCTAATGGAAGTGTATCTGGCTACAGGAGAAAAAGTCTATTCCCTCTTTCTGAGAGAAGCCACGAGCTACAAACCTTGCTTTGTGTTTTTCTATGCTACCATCTGCAGCATGCTTGATCTTATAGATCCACTTGGAAGTAAAAACAGACTTCCCTTCTGGTTTTGGGACTGCATCCCAACCATCATTCTTCATAATCGACTGGTACTCCTCGATCATGGCATTCTTCCCAAATCCTGGGAACTTCAATATTTTTAATATCTTCAATAGATAACTTTGTTGTTGAACAAATGTTGTAGTCCTTCTTTTGTAGGTGATGGTATACGATCTTTCCTACACAACAAGTTAAATTGCATGATTAGAAAACATCTCATAGTTTTCAGAACAAATTCTTACACACAAAGAAATATGTCATACAGTCATGCAATTATCTTAGCCAATGCTTCAATACAACATTTATCCATATCCCATAACTTTCTAGATGCCTTCCAATCTCTACCAGAACATTGTTAAGAGTGTGCACAACTCCCAACATGTCAGCAAAGAGGTTTCATTCTAGATAAGTAGCAATGAAATGTTGTACAATGCCATAGGCCACTTACCCATCACATGCATATTAGTAGTATATTGTTCATTAATGCAATTATTCTAATATGCATAATACACAACCTAAGTCTAGGAACATAAGCATATACATCATTGAACAACATTATTTAAACAAACAAATATGTAAGAAATGACAATTCAAATACTTATCTTTGTTTGGTTGTTGGGTGGACTCCCTCTGAATTTTTGCAACTCCATTCTGATGTGGATTGTGAGAAGTGGTCGACTCCCTCTGAATATCTGCATCCTTGTAGAAACTACTGAAGTGTGCTCCTTCTTGATCTTTGCTTCCTTACAGGAACAACTGGAGTGTGCTCCCTCTTGATCTTTGCTTCCTTGCAGGAACAACTGGAGTGTGCTCCCTCTTAATCTTTGCTTCCTTGCAGGAACAACTGGAGTGTGCTCCCTCTTGATCTTTGCTTCCTGGATTACCTGTCCTTGAACTTATATCCATTAATATGCATGCTTATTAGTATCATCATTGTGTTATCCTCGAGGTCTCATACATAATCACACATTCATTAGTATAATCTTAATACTATCAAAACACAATAATCTTAAACATGTATAGTCATGATCATTTCAAACACAGATATTAAACTTTAGTATTCAAGGTTTCAGGGAAGTCTTATTTTACTCATGCATATTCTTATTTGATCATAGGACTCTTCTGGTTAGTTAAATCATCAATCAAGATAAGGGACATAAAATGCATAAACCCTTGATTACTTACATTTCTAACTTTATGAATAAGCATAACCAATCATACCAAGTATGCTTATATAAGGGATCCTAACACAAGGTAGGATTCTAACTTGATATAGCAAAAACATACCTGGATTGGTATGTTAGCTAGTTATGTCTAACATACCCACATGATGTCTTCTTGTTCTCTTCAATGACTTGTGCTAGTAACCTGCATATCTCATAGGTTAACCATTATAGAACCAAGTTATACATACCTCGCAAATAGATCTTCTAAGTGATTCATGAAAATGGATGAATCTTTGTACTCATGTCATCATGATCATATGTTCTTGAAATAGAACATGATTTGTCTTTCTTGGTGAACCTGTGAGGCACCTGCAACAAGTAATTAATAACAATATGCGAAATAGCAGAAATGACAGAACTCAGAATCACTTTTATATTGATCACAGGCCACTTCGAGGGGGAAACCTCCTATGAGCAAGCTTAATACAAATAACTTCACGGTGCCTTCATAGGTCTCAACACCCACTTATATACTAATTCTAGGCGCCAATACTATGGGTCGAAACCATGGGCCGTTACAAACTATGGATCAACAATACTACGGGCGACTTACAAAGCATATGCGCCAACAACAATAACACAAACTATTGATCAACAAATACTACGGGACGACATACAAAGCATATGCGTCCAACAACAACATACTAACAAAGTAAAGACATGGGTTCCTAACAGAACCTTTCATGTTAGCGGACAACATAAACCTCATACAACACCATAATGCATTAGTACAATCATAAGTGTCAACACCCTAATCAATGAATATCTTCTATCATGCATTCATAATTTTATTAAGGTGATACGACAAGTCTAAATTTAATCAAGATTGTACTAACTGTAATAAAATGAAGACAAACATACCATCAACTTAATCATGAACAAATCTTGAAACATACTTGGATGATTCATACTTGTCGAGATTGCTTGTAATCTTCTTATGTAAGTCCTTAGCCTCATCTCCCTCTGAAACAGGAACTTCTTCACTTATGCAGGTGACCAATCCATTCTCTTCTAGGATTAACCCAATCCACTTGACTTGCAGGAACTGGATCTGGAGCTGGACTAGGGTTTGTCAGAGAAACCCTAAAAATTCAAACTTTTGAAAGGATAGAAATATGCGCCTTGATGAGCTGATCAAGCTGGTATACTCATAATTTGAAAACTACAAAGTTTCACCCCTCAAATTTGCCTTAGAAACTTCCGGATTCACTGGACATGACCCCGAACTAGGGTTTGATAAAGCCCATCCTTCTGCCCAATAAAAAGGTTCAATCCAAAGCTCTAAGCTTCTATTTTTCTGAGGAGCTTCTAGCCGTGGTCACAGATTTAAAAAATTCTCATTTTTGCAGAAGCCCTAATTTTCCGATCAAAGTCTCGAAATAGGGTCTGATTAAGCCCGACCTTCTGCCCAACCAAAAATTCTGATCTTGGTCTCTAAATTTCGATTTTGATGAGTGTCATTCAGCCGTAGTCTCCAATTACAAAAATTCCAACTTTCTACGAAACCCTAAATTCCGAAAGCCATGAATGAAGGTGCTAAAAAATAACTTTGTTTTGACATAAATATGTACCTGATTGTTTCTGGTGTAACTCCAAACTTTTCAATCCACAGGGTCTAAATTTTTTTTTCTATGATAGCCCGACCTGTCATCTTTCCAACCCCATAGGTCTGACCTCAAATGGATTCTCTGAGAGAGAGTTATGCCAAGTGTCGCAACGTGACCTGTTTATGGGATAAAACAAGAGATCCAACTTGTACGGCATGCAACGTGTCACTGGTTCAGTTTCGGCCTCTAAAAAAGTTACCTGAGAAATTACAGTACGTGCACTACCTATCACATTTTACAAAATTTCATTTGGAGCTTCCTAGCCCAAGTTATGACCTTTTTTCCAAGGTCACCTGTTTATGACTGATATCTGGAAGAGGCGGAAACCCTATATTGTACATATCATAAATCACAAATTACAATGAATTAGAGGTTTTCCTTTGGACAGAAGGTACATGGGGATCTTAGCTTTTCTTTGTATGATTTTCATACCCTGAAACCTTGCCGAAATTTATTTATAGCGAAAGTGCTATGATGACTGGTTTTTTCTATATCAAGCGCTAGCTTCGCAATTGCAACAAGTGTCATACATGCCATACCATGCCTTCTTTCAGGCTAGCTCTGATACCATGTTAATTTTTCAGAATTTACTTCAGTCTAATCTAGGATCTTAACTGAGAGAACAACATGTACAACATACCTACAGCATATCAATCATGGACACAATAATGCAAGCACACAAGAGACACAGAGTTTACTTGGGGAAAACCATAAAGGTGAAAAATCCCAATAACTTCCTCGGAGATAGATAGAGCAATGATACAACCCAAGCATAAGAGATAGACATCTCCTAGCAACAGCTTCTCCTCCTCCATAAGTGCGCCACTCTCCTGAGAGTGTGAGAGAGAATAGAATGATGAAATAGAGTGCCTCCCGCACTCTATTTATACTTCACTTGACTTGCCTAATAACCTTTACTAGGTCGGCCTTAACTTAACCACATAACATAATGCTGACTGGGCCGACACCCAATAGGGTGGTCTAATAACCCTTTGACCCACATGGACGACCCCCAATAGGGTGGTCTAATAACCCTTCGACCCACATGACTTATACAAGGCCGACCCCAACAAGGTGGTCTAATAACCCATCAAGTATAAGTTACAACACTTACAATATAAATGACGACACTTCCGTATAGAGGAATAATAACATCTATATAGGAATACAAACAATTCCATATAGAGGAATAATACCATCTCTATAGGAGTACAATATACATATATGAAATACATTCTGAAGTTACATATACATCAACACTTCCTTTAGTCTACAGGATGAGGATTAAATCTACTACCGTGTATGAGTCTGAAATACTCGGGATTTATTCTCTCAGCTTCCTGCGACCCAATGATAGATTTCAAGTTAAGTCTATGGAATTAGTATATGAATTGATGATTCTAGAATTAAGACTCTGTGATTTTTATGAGTTTGGTTCAAGTCTAGATGGACTGTCTCATTTAGAGATTACACTTTTAAATCCGAGGGATTCGGATTCTTAATTTAATTTGCTACTATGTAAATTTATATAAAGAACATAGTACTTATTTGGCATTGCTATTGTGTAACATTTGTATGGGATGTTTGCTTTCCCTCTCGACTGAGTTTATAACTTGGAAACATTTACAATTTGATATTCAATATCTAGGGTTTGAATACCTTACTGTGTGTATTCTTTGGTTTGAAAGTGTTTAATCTAGCCTTATTGGCATAATCATACTTTTATCAGTTATAATTATAATCTCCTTGTTTTAGTGTACTAAGAGCCTCTCGGATCTTTTGTTAACTCTATGCATTATTATATATATACTTAGTTATTGACTCTGTTTATGTTAGATTATTTTGTACTAAAAGATTTATCTAACATGATATTAAGTTCTGTATATAAATATACTTATACTATTCTCTGTATTCTGTTTAAAAAGCCTATATATAACTATACAGGAAATATAACATATGCTTATTCTATAATTCCAATTATAAGCATTATACCTAAATTTCTTTATAAACAGTAAATGATAAGATAGTAATTGATAATTACTTGATCCATAAATATGAACTTCTGAATATAAGATTGAATGTTGAACAAATAAGCTAGCATAAATTTTATAAATAATAACATGAATTTAACTAATCAAATCCAGAGTGTGATTTAGTAGAATGGAACCTGAAACCAACTGTTGGGAAACCAAAACTGAAGGTCATTTTTCCTCCCAACCAAACTTCCAGAATAACCAAGTTACTTTCTCTGAAACCCCCGGGCCTGTTTGCTGAACCACAAGGACAAAGATTGGTCACAATGGTCTATTTGCATAATCTATATCATATTCCCCCTCCATCACCAGCCTCCCGGTCATTCGATGGATTCAATACTTATAGTATTTTGCCTAGGACTTGGTCATTTATGAGCCACCTACTCCATTAATACTCCATAATGAGTCTCGACCTGATTTTAGGGAGGATGCCTCCTGCATCATTTGAGCTTTTATTAAGTAGTCTTGCCACTTTGGGATTTTCTCTTGACACTTGCCATTCCTCCTTGTGGGTCAGGAAACACTATGTAACAACTACTTTAGTTTTGATTCTCTCAGTTTTTAATTATTTATTAATTAATAATTCTTTTACATTGATTTTGACCTCACTTGGTCAAAATGTCAAAATAAAATAATAACATAAGGTTTTTAAAATAATAAATATTCGGGTTCTTTGGTGTATTACAGGGCACATCTCCCAAGTCCTAAGAAGCTTAGATCTCTCAATGCAATAATCAAACTGGAAAAAGATGTGAATGGGTGCAATCCTATTCTTTTTATAATTTAGTTGGCTTCTAATATGCATTGAATGTGGACCATTAGCCTTATCTTAAGCACCCTCACTGGATAAACTTGGACTTACAACTTTATCTCACTTTTCCCTTGCTTTCTTGCCTTTCTACTTTAGTATGCTTTTCCTCATTTTCCTTGATTTTCTGTACTTTCTTGCTTTTCCATTGCTTTCCTGTTTTTCTGCTACTTTATGGTTTTATCTGCTTTCTCGCTTTTCTGTTGCTTTCTGCTTTTCTGTTGCTTTCCTGCTTTTATGCTACCTTCCAACTTTTTAGTTGCTTTCTTGATTTTTATTGCTTTTATTCCAGATTTATTTTTGGAAGGAAACTCATTCGGTCCACCTGATCTACTGTGCGCCTTCCTAGGATACCCTAACATTTACAACTCATCAAATAATTAATTAATAATTAAATATTCTAAATTATGGATTACATTCGTGTGCATGATTTAATTTATTTACACTAGATAATCATAGTCTGAAATTAATCCCTAACTAATTTATTTAATTTTCCACTAGGACCCATGGGGGTCTAATGGGCTAGTGGTTGCTCCCTGGTGCTATCAAAATTTGGGACATCGCAAATACTTTGTGCCTTCGCGCATGCAATATAGTCACTAAAGGGAGGGAAAAAGGTTTAGTGAAATCATTCATAATTACCGACCTCTATCCTCCATACATTGATAGCAAAGTGTATTGGGCTTGTTTGAAATACCAATAGGTTCTAGTAAGCGACAATGTGATAGTTTGCGACGATTTTAATCTAACTTTGAATGAAAGAGAGTATTAAGGGGAGATAGCTAGGGATGAGCCTTTGGATGATTTCTTATCTCGATTGTTTGAAGAATTAAATCAGGTTGATGTTGAGCCCATCTAGCTAGTCCCTACCTGGAGGAATGCCCAAAGAAGTAGGGAAAGGATATCTAAAAGGATTTATTGATCCCTTATGGTTGAGAAGATATATTCTATAGGAAATTATCAGATACATGTCTTGGTTGGTCTTGGTATCCTTTCCAACCATCTTCCTATCTTGTTACAGGTGGAAGAGATGGCTCAAAATCCCCTAGCCCCTTTTAAATTCAATCATTCTTGGATCATTAAGGAAAGTTTTAGAGAAATTATTCTGAAAAAATTGGAAAAAACGTGAGGCTTATTCGAAGGTTTCACTCAAATAATTTAATTAAAATAAAAAATGGTTAGTATGTGGGCCAAGGAAAAGGAAAAATAAAATTAAAAGACCTTAAAGAAAGTTGAGGCTGCAATACTGGATATTTTTTATCAGAATGCAAGGGAGGGTTTTTCTATTGAAGAACATGTGAAGTTAAAGGAACTTGAAGGGAAAAAACAGGGAGATCTTATTTCTAGAAGATGTAAAATGGAGACTCAACAACTGAGCAATTTGGATGGCAGAGGGGGGTGGCAACACCAATTTTTTTCATAAATATGTTGCACACAAGAATATTTTCAATACCATATGCGAGTTGGATGGTCCCGATGGCTCGAAGTTTTCTCTTTCAAGGATTTGGTAGTAGCTATAAATCATCACTTTCAACCTATGTTTAGGGAGAGTGAGTCTTCAAATATTGTTGAAATCATGACGGTGGTTAGGCTCTTCACTCATTGTTTTGATGATGATATGAATGCTAATATGGAAGTAGAGGTAACAAAAGACAAGTTAAAGGTAGTTCTATTGTCTTTCAAGAAGTCTAAAATATTAGGGCCTAATGGTTGGTATATAGATTTTTATCTAGGGTTCTATGAACTTTTGGAAGATGAGCTTCTCAGGGTGATCGAGGAATAAAAAAGAACAAGGAAGATTCTAGGGGCTATACGATACATTCATAACATTGATCCCAAATAAAAATGACCCTCGTACATTTTAAGACTTCAAGCCAATCTATCTTTGTAATCTACTTTACAAAATTATCTCAAAGATAATTGCAAATAGGATGAGACAAACTTTGTTTAATGCCATCTTGGAAGGAGAAATTTGGATTTCTTTTCAATTGGAAATTTGGATTTTTTTTCATGATTTCATTTAATAAAATATATTAAAATACCAATGATGGTTATGAAAATAGACTTGTCAAAAGAATATGACAAAGGAAATTGAGTATTTTTTAAGACTAGTTCTTTTGCAATAAGGTTTTAACCTTCAATTTGTTAATTAGGTCTTTGGATGCTTGGAATCAACCAATATTGTTATTCTTATAAATGGATCTCCTTCTGGGTTTTTAGAGCTTGAAGGGGTCTCACACAATGATTCTCACTAGAGATTTAGAAGGCTACATACTAAAGCAAAAAGAGCAATATTTTTTAAAGGAATCAAGATAATTGGATCTATTGATGGTATTGTTAAATTCCCATGCCACAATGTTGTTGCAAGAGAACCCTGATTCATTCAAAGGTTTTAGGGACTTCCAAAACTACACCTTGCTCCTATACTGAACCAGAGCGTACATATTAAAAATATTGATTTTTTCTAGAGTCGTTGTATTCTCTAGTTCCACTAGTAAATAATTCTAATTTTCTTCTAAAGAAAGAAGGGTGTATTTTTTGGGCTCCTAGCATGTAGCAATTCCCCAAATATCCCTAAGCACTTACTGCACAAACCTAAGTATTTTTACAAATGTGAGACATGTGATGATTAGCTTCTTCAACCTCCAACTTAGTCTCCTGGATAAGGAGTATGGAGGTTTTTCACTTCTAACTAGGTTCTTAATTGAGTCTATATTATGCTTCCCTCCCATACCCCTACAATTCTAAGAGACTATATTCATTATTTCTTGCTTGTGACAAGCCCGACCTTCTCTCCTCTTTCCTCCTTTTGATCCCTATTACCTCTAAGGGTCGACATCACTTTAAAGTGTTTATCCAGGATAATATGTTTACCCAAGGTGTTAGCACTAGTTTTGGGTTAAATAGGTGGGAAGGGTTTGATCCCTGCAAATAATGAGTAAGGTCTTCGATTTTTGAGTCGTATGACCCAGAAGGCTGCAAATAAGATCTCTGAAGGTTTCTATCTAGGTTCGGAATGGAAATGATCGAGAATCTTAAGTTTTAACATTGCAAATGAGGGTAAAGTGTAAAAAATCCTCTCAAAGTTATATGAAGACATAAATGAATGGAGCAGATCTATGGCAATGGTGATCGACGACTGCAAAGCGACTTCGCAAAGGTAAAATGCTTAGTTATGGTTATGAGTGGAAAGGTGTTAAATGGCGGGTAGAGTCAACCGTCAGATCTTGGGATGAAACAGATCCACGGTTATCAAGTGGTTATCCGATTAGAAGTGCATGGGGAAATGAACTTTCCAAATCTGCGAAGTGGTGGTAGGCTCCACATATTTCGACGGTGCAGATCTGGCGCAGATGAGCATCAACGGTGGTTATGGACTTCGTAAATACAACATGCACGAACAAACAATGTTTTCCAAATTGGCGAAGTTCGGTAAAGGCCGTGCTTTTGGACGGTCAGGATGCAGACAAGACTCAGATCTGCGGTCATCATTGGCTTCGAAGTATAAAGGTGCGAGGAAGACAACATTTGGAAGGTTGAAGACTGCGAAGGATTGCAGAGTTAAACAAGGAAAGAGATCAATGACATAGGATCGATCGTGCAGGTGAATGGATCAAAGAATTCCTTTATCACCAACGGTGTAAGACTGATATGAAGAGGGATATAATATAAAAATGAAATGCACGGAGTTTCAGGTTCTTGTTTGTCCTGTTCATTGGAAAGCGAAAGCCGACGACAGTGCCGAAAGAAACCATCTCAGACACAAATCTTGGACCAGCTGTCAATGAAACAGGTATGCCTCTTGTCCTCATTACAAACTATTTAAATGGCTGAGCTTGGAGAAGTAGAACCCCCAGGTTTTGAGCATCAGAAAATAAAAGAACTATTAGAATACAAGAATGTTGAGATCTATGATATAGTACCGCTAAATGGACCTATCGAAGGAGTGAAAGACAGATTGAAACTTATTAGGTAACAGGGTATAGATGTCCATAATGTTTATTGGTCTTTTTTCCAGTTTTTCTCAGTCGACCAAATGCCAAGTTTCCCTGAATTCGTAGACTGGTGTGCTACTAATTATTCCACCTCTGAGAGGGTAATTATGGATGCATCCAGCTCGAAAATCCTGTGTCCAGTCAGTCCTGTCGTTGTTAGAAAGGCCCTTTCAATTCCTGATGAGTTCAGTCGGAAGTCCAAAGACTACAAGGAAGAGTCCCTAATCCAGTATTTTAGAGAATCTGTGGTTGAAAAGAGACAAAGTTTCTTCATAGTTTTCCTAAGGCCTAGTGTCTCATTGCAGGACCAACCTTTCGCAATTGAAGTCAGTCTTTTTACTAAAAAAACTAAATGTGTCATAACCATGATAAGTCAATTTTTACGATTAGATCCATACATGTATGTTACTGAACCCTTGATGAGTTTGTTATTTGTCCTTAACACCTATCCATTTGAGTTTGAAGAGTCTAACCAGTCATTCCAGTGTTCTTGCATTAAATTTGATGAGTTCTTAGCTGAGAATATCCATTCTCAGCTAGTGAACTTCCACAGCACCAGAAGTTTTAGGTTTCAATCGTATTAGCTGAGGATGTTCTTATCATTTAATGAAGAAAATTTGCAGCTTCCTGAGATGATGCTCACAAAGGAAATGAACACAGATTACAACAAGTTCATGAACAACCTTATGTCAGAGGTTTACAGTGTTTTTTATCAGAAGAGATTTCCTAGGGTGTTGACAAAGATGACAAATATGTTGCAACCTTATCCTGAAAAGTAAATAAGTGACTGGTTTCTCTTGGAACACAGCACAATAATCAGAGTATATGGGTTTTCTCATTCACCTTATGTACTACAGGCTTTTTTAACTCCTAGAGTGTTTTCTATGGAATTGATTAGGAAAAATTTAAGTGTAGAAATTGAAAATTTACTAGATCATAAGAAAGCTTCAGACATTATATTTTCATGGGTTGTAGACCCATTCATCATTAAGAATAAAGTTTCCCTTTCATCCATTGAGTGTGTGTTAAGAGAAATGGGATTTCAAACAAAAGATGCCATCAACTATGATCCCCATCACATTATCTCCAACAGGAGACAAGACAGTAAAAGAAAAGGCTTTGAGCACTTTGAGCTTGCAGGTCTAGCAGAGACTGTTAATTGGTTGGAATATACCTGCAAAGGTAAGAAGGATGTAGATATGCAGGAAGACTTCACCTCCCTTGTATAGAAATCCAGATCACCACAACCTGGAACCTCCATCTTGGTCCCAGCCGTTGGATCCATTATACCCCTTGCCAGTGGCTCTGAGAGATCCAATAAGATGGAAGTTTTTGATGCCATGGACATAGAGGATGAGGACACAGAAAGAGCCCCAAAGAGAAAAAAAGTGGAAGAGGCAGGGAAACAGATTGTACAGGTGAAGACTGGTCAAGGTAAGAAGAAGCAAGTGAAGGCCAAAGTACTTGCCTTTGAAATCAAGGAGTATGTATTTGATAAAGCAGCTACTGAGCCTGCTGCACAAGGCAAAAGTAGATCAGAATTGTTGGATGAATATAAAGAGAATAAAGATACAGCTTCAGAAGAATCAAAGTTGTATGCAGAGGTTAGATAGATCTCTAACAAGTATGTATCCCTAGTCGCTGTCAGAAACCATGCTCATAACACTTTGAATATGGCCATAGCAACCAAAAATAAGGCCACTGAAGTGATAATGAGCCTAGAAGATATTCCTGTTCCTGACATGATAAATCTACATAAGGAAACTGGAGACATAATCTATGCCAAATTGTTAAAAGCTGCATTAGAACTGTCCAAATTAAAGTCCAGGAACAGAAAGATTGAAAAATCAACTTAGGCAGGAAAAGGTGGAGAATAAAGCTCACAAGGCACAGATAAAAAAACTGCAGATAGGGTTGTTGGCTACTAAGAGCCAAGCAGATAAAAGGGCTAGCATACAAAACCTACTGGATGAGAAGGAAAATACTATTCAGACACTAAAGAAGAAGCTGGAGATTCCCTCCACCCAATTGATAGAAGCATCTGAGTTGAATGAGCTTGAGAAGAAGAAAGAGGATCTGAAAAATGAATTAACAGAATGTAAAGCAAGATTATTGGAATTTGAAGAAAAAGAGAAACAATGCCAAAAATATATGTCTCTTATAGTTGAGAGCGAGAAGAATGTAAAGGTTAAATCTGAAGATTTGGAAAAGAAATTTTAAGAGAAAGGTTAAGAGATGGAGAGTATGATCACCTCTTCCTCCATTGAATCTGGAGATTTCTCCATTGTTAAAGCTATGGCACAGGTAAGTCTGAAGGACTTGGACCTGGAAAGGTTGCAGAAACAAAACATAAATCTGGAAAACATGATTTCAAAGGAAGAACAAGAGAAAAGGTCTTGGGAAGCCAAATACCAAGAAATGCAGGTTAAGAATGAACAATTGATGAAGCAGGTTATAGGTCAATCATCATTGCAGGAGGCAAAACAGGTAATATGGGATGATGTTATTGCATAAGCAAACAAATTCAGACCCTATCTTGATTTTTTCTTGGACAAAGAGGTTGTAATTAAATTGGCCAAACAAAGAGTAACAACAGTGAAATAAAAGTTGAATAAAAAGCTCATTGAATGTGTTGAAAATGCCATAGAGTTTTTGAATAGGTTGACTGAAGATGAATTGAAAGCAGCTGGCATAAAAGACATATTATCTACCATTATTTGGGCCAAGAAGGTGGTAAATAAACATCAACAGTTAGATACAATTTAGGCCAGGATAGATATTATGGCACACCAATTGAAGCTCTTTAGAGACATGTTTGATCCATTGTTCGAGAGAGGACTTCCACTCTTTTGGGAAGAAGATGGTACCATGCTAACGCAAAGGGAGTATCAAGACATGTTGATGGGATGCAGGTTAGATCATGCAAACTTTGTTGACATGAACCAATCAATGTCAGGTAAAACAGTTGTGGACAAGCTGGCAGAGGAGTTTGAGTTGGTTTTGATTTTCAAAGAAGCATGTGCACACCTACAGAACTATTCATACAGAGATCATGTAGAGTTGCAGGTATTGATAAAGGAGGTGGTCACTACAGATTTTTCAGTTGCTGACCAATGGAAGATTGTGGAAAAGTATGGAAAATCCAAGCTAACGCTGCATGCCTAAGGATTTTGAAGATCATGGAGATTTGCAGTCTAAATAATCAGTTACTTAGGATTTTATTTATTTTCTAGGATCTGTTACTAGTTAGTAAATTTTTATTGACACATGTAAAGGTCGTTAAGCCTATTTATCAGCACTTGTTGTTTCTGTTGTAACTGATTCTCAAAGATGATGGACCTGTCTGTATAGGTGTCATCGTAGTTGTAACAACTTTCTGTTAGGATGACTTGAGCCTAAGGGATATCTACTCCTATATATTCACATGTAATAGAGAAGAAAAAGGGTTGGAACTCGTGAGAACTGGGTTGTGTATTGTGAGACTTGCCTTTAATAGAATCATAGCGTTGAAGCTGGTTTTTTACAGAGATTCATGTGTTGTTTATGTTGCAGTCTGTTTTCCCTCCCTTATGTGAATGTGTATCCTGTTTATTACTTCCATAATGTCTTCCTTCATGTCTGAAGTAAGTGTTTAATAGAACATAATTCATACTTATAGGATTTGTCTACTGTTTCAGAAATTCACAAAAATATTTCCACTAAAGTTAACATTGAATTCATCCTTTTTAGATGCTAATGTTAATGGACTGTTCTTTATTTCTTCTTTCCCACCAGACCAAAGCATTTTGACTGTGAATGAATGGATACCTTGCCTCTGTTATAAAGTTCCATGCAACAACACTGTAATTTGATATATTTTTTTATTTTGACTCCAATGCCCAATGAATGCTTGCCTTGTTTCAACCAAACAATAATCTGATTTTAATTTTTACTCATATATCTGGCCTTGTTAAAACAATCAGCGAGAGACCCCTCTCTGGAAAGAAAGAAGCCAACTCTCTTTCCTAAAGTTGGTTTTGGGGTTACCTCGAAGTGACCTTTTCCCACAACCTCAAGGTCATTTTCACTGTTAACATATTGGCGCCGTTGCTGGGGAGCGAAAGCTGTATTTTCCCTGAGAGAAACGACAAAGAGTTCCAGATTTCAAGGGGAGAAGGATTCATGTGGGAAAATAGATATTCTTACATTCGAGAAGCTTGTACATTTTCCCTGGAGACTCGACGTTGATTTCCAAAGAATTTTTCAGAAGACATCCTGGCCTCTAGAAGGGTACATACAAGAGGTAAACCTAATTTTGAAATTTTACAAAGTGTGGAAAACCCAGAAAGTTTGTTTAGACATCGAAGTGGAAAAGAAAAAGCTAGCACTTCTAATATTGAAAGGTCTTTATCTCAAGAAGAGTTTCATGGTTTTCAATATTTAGATTTAGAAGAAGTGTTGGAAAGTATTTATTAAGATCAAAATTAGAGTCATACCTAAATCAAACATAAACCAATCCAAATAGGTTTGAGTCATACTTGCTAGATCCCTGGTGGTATAACTTGCAAAACACTGTAAAGGTTGAAGAAAGTAACCCTCATTTTCAAACCTCTCAGCTTCATATTACAAACCTTGTTAACAATCCTCCTGTATCACAAAATCCACCTATACCAATGGCAGCTAGGTTTGCGCCCTTAGCTTTTCCAACTGCTTTGCATGATATCCCTCATAATTACTCACAGAGAATTTCTTTATATGATGGAGATGGGAATTTTACAGCAATACAACATATGGATAGATTTGAAGATTTCATTGACCTGGAAGAAGTAGATCACGATGATGCAAAAATGAGTTTGTTTGCTCAGAGTTTGTCAAGAGAGGCAAAGAGATGGCTTAAAGATTTACCAACAACACCTATCCTTACCTTTGAAGCTTTTCAAACACTGTTTTTGGATAGGTGGGAGGCAAAGAAGAGTCCTTTACAAATATTATCTCAATATGACCATTTAAAGAAAGGAAACTTTGAGTTTGTACATGAATTTTCCAACAGATTTATGAGGGTATACAACTCCATTCCAGCTGATATTAAACCCTTGGTACGTGCCGCCAAGCTTCATTATGCAGATGCCTTTGATGGATATTTTTCATGTATGCTGAGAGAGAGGAAGTCGACTACCTTTTCAACTATGTTAAAGGATGCTCTAGAAGTGGAAGCAAATTTAATGGCCTCAGGGAAATTTAAAAATAGAGTAGAGACAGATAAGACAAGACAAGAAAACCAACCATCCACTTCTGCTTCTCCCTCTGCCAGTGATGTTAAATTTGAAATGATGATGAAGACTATGGAGAAATTGATGGACATGTTAGCCCTAGATAACATACCACCTAATAGAGATCCACCTGAAATTCAAATAAGGAATCCAAATTTTAGGAGACCATTTCCTCAAAGAAACCAAAGAAATTCTGAAGATCAGTAGATAAGACAACCATTCCTAGAAAATTTGGTTGATGAGGAAGGACAAGAATATCCAATGGATAGCCAGATTCATCACTTTGATGACGTTGATTCTGAAATATACCTGACTGAAAAAGAACATAGTTTATTTGCCTAGGAAAATGATGGTCCCTGTTTCAGAGCTAGATTCAGAACAATATCAAAGAGGATATCAAAATGCCATTGATGATTTTCAGAGAAAATTAAAACTAATAAATAGTGATGTAATAACAAATAAAGGAAATCCCAATCCAAACCAACTTTCCAACACCCAACAGAATTCAGGAAAAAAAAAGAAAAAGAAGAAGGATGCTATTGTACAAAAGAACCCAGAAAATAAGGAACAACAACCAAAGGAAAGTAAACAGTCAAGGCCCATCGATATTGACAGACCAATTTCATCCTTCAGTTTGAAGTCAGAATTATCAAAGGTCAAAATTTCTATCCCCTTTAATGAGTTGTTGAGGAACAACGAGTACAGAGAAGAAATTACTAAAATGGTCAAGAATCAAGGTGATTATCAACTAGATATTTCAGAAGTAACACATGATTCTTCCACTATTGTCTTTGGACCAAAAATTGAAGATACAGATGATGAAGAAGTTCCCCCATTTTATGTAAGTTTGAATATCCATGATATGATTTTGCACAATGCAATGTTAGATTCTGGTGCATCTCATAATCTAATGCCAAAGACAGTAGTGGAAAGTTTGGGTTTGGAGGTTACTAGATGTTATAGCTTAAAATGTCACTTCTCCGTCCATGACGACACTTGCATCCCTTGGTCGCATGACGACTCTTTTTGAGATCAAGTTTAGTCACACAACATGACACTTGTGGATTGAAGGGTCATTTGGGGACACTAAAAATGGTTGAAATTACCTCACTCTTGGCCCATTTGATGGTTATAACCCTTAGGAACATTTTTCCAGACCAAACCATCTCCTGAAAATCATCAGAAAACCCTGTTTTTGGCCATTTTTCCACATGTGCGCTGGTATCCAAGCATAATAGTAGCATTTGATATGCAAGTCTGCTTCATTAAAGTAACACACACCTTCAAAACTGCGCTAGTTTGTCTACTGTAGAGTAGGGCACTTTCCTGTACTAGTCAAAATCTCGAATTTTGGGTAAGTTAAGTTGGTTTGGGAACCTCCTGATCGGTTATAACTACTTTTCCTCTCCTTCATTGACTATATAAGGAAGGTAGAAGGGCCATGAGAGGGGACCAAGCCTATAACAATGTTATGCTGGAGGAATGGAGACCCTCATCCCCCTCTCTTGTGCCTTAGTTTCTGATAAACCCTAGCACAGTTGATTAGAGGCTGGGATCCTTGGAGAACAGAAGCAGGAGACCTTGAATCTGGGTTTTGTGAAGTGCCAAGCTTGAAGGAAGGTATAATTCTATGTACTTGCTTCATTCATCAATAAAGATCAGACGTTCTTCCCTTTCCAAATATGACCTATTTATGTGTGTCTCAAGTTTGATTATAGTTTGATGTCTTATTATGTCATGGATATCAGTATTATATATGTAGTCAAATGTATTTGAGAAAGGTATGAAGTTGTTTTGCAGGTGTGGGCATTGCGACACTGAATGGCATTGAAGAGCAAGGAAGAGAAAGCGTGGATCAACCTTCTGAACAAGGTGCACATATCTCTAACCTTAATCTCTTCAATTACTTGTTGTACTTGCAAAACATTTGTAGGTCTATCTTTCATACCTAAAGTTGGTAGTTTCTCCCCAGAACTATAGGTGCATTTTCCTGACAACAAAATGGCGACTCCATTGGGGAAAGCCTAACTACTTAGGGGTATCCAAGGTCATTTCTTCAGTTTTGTTTGATGGTCTTTGTTTAATTTCTTGATTAGAATCAGTTATTAGGCTCTGTTTGACCCTCCTTGGCTTTTACAGACCCTTCCCAGCCCTTATAGACCCTTACTGGCTCAGGTGTGGGGGGTTTTAACCCTATTTTTCCAACTTTTCCCACCTGTGCGCTACTGTTGTGCAGTTCAGTAGTGCATTCCCCTGTTATGGGTGCTGGTATCCCTCATGCACAGTAGTGCACACATTCTAGGTTTGAAATGTTTGAGTCTTGACCTGTTTTGGAGGGCTATGGCTGCATTTTTTGGGGTCCCCGATGACCCTAGGTCTGAGTTAAACCACTGTAAGTGGTCTCCTATCCTTGTACTGATCCTATGTTCATGATTTGGACCTCTTTTGATCAATTTGGTCTTGTTTGGAAAGTTTTGGGGCTTGTTGACCCAAGTTGGGGGGTTGTAGACTAGTTTGGTGTTTTGTACCCTAATTTGAGTATGACTGAACCTGCTTGCTCCATTTCCACTAGATTGAAACCTATTGAGTCTACTTGACCCTATTTGTATCTATTTGAGTGAAATTTCTCTTTAGATTGGTTTTTTATCCTCCCTTATGTTTTTAGTTTTCTTTTTGTAGTAAAAGCTCAAGTGTCTTTGCTGCTGTTCAGGACCTTGTTTGCACTGTTTATGTGCAGACCTGACTTTACCAAACCATACTTCTTTGTAGGTAATTTGATTTGTTTGGGTCTAAAAGTAGGTTTCATACTCTTTTCCCAATGGTTGGCATGCTTACATCAATAAGAATCTGAAAGTTGTATTGGTTGCTTTTATTGTTTCAATAAGGAAACCTGAAAGTTCTTTGCTTTTGCTTTGATAGTAGGTCACTTTCAATTTCAGTTTTTTGTTTCTCACCTTTGAAAAGCATAAAAAAATCTATTTTATTTTCTGAGTAGAGTACCTTGCAAGTCGCTTAAAGGATTTAAGAGTGCTTTGCATCAAAAAGAAGAAGTTTTCTTTTGCATACTTATTTGTTTGAGTAGCTGCATTCTTAGGTTTTGAGTTTAATTTTGTACATTTAGACTTTATTTTTATCTTTTTTGCATTCGAAAGGACTAAAAATTGCATTTGCATATGCATTCTAGATCGTATCTTTAAGACTTGCATTGAAAAGAAAAGATTTGTTTAGTGGTGAACATTTCATTTCAGTATTCTATCTCTGTTATCACCACTCTCACACACCCACTACCTTTTTGAGTAAGCAAGTAACCTTTAAAATGAACCCTAATAAAATATACTAGAAACATTTTTTTATTTCTAGGTTACACTATTCACCAACTAGTCTTGGCTAGGATCTTGGGTTTAAAACACCTTAAACCACCCAAGATCACACATTACGCAAAAATCGTAGTTCGACTATCATAGGTAAACCCACCTCATTCAAAGCTTGCTTGGGATCTATGCAGTAGGTCTTGTGAGATCAGATTGTTGGGAATAAACCTCCTACTTTATGTTTCGAGCATATACCAGGATTGGATCGTGTTTGGGGAATCTTTTGAGTTTCGGGCTCAGTTACCCTACCCACGCCTTCTGAGTTGACCAAAGACTGTTCCCGCAAGAGTTTTCGGTGTGGTGGTATCCTTAGTATCTAACCATAGGATCATACACAGGTGACGACGGAGGGTTATATCTGTTGTACCTAGGATAGACGTGGGAGGAAATCCCTTGCAGGTCTTTGGGAGGGCGGTTGGGTGATTCCAGCGCTTGCACCCTTAGTCATTGTATTGTGGACCCCGAGTAACTGTTCTTCATCCTTTGTTGATCTGTTCTGGGCCCTCATCATCCTAGACTCTTCTCCGGAAGGCATTTGTTTGCCTGGTTTGATTTACCTAGGACCTTTGTTAGTGGTGTGCTCTTTGTGCTACTTGTCTTAGTTTTCCTTAGAGAACTTCTTGCTCATTTTGAGCAGGAAACTATGTCTAGCATTCCGGCGAGCACCAATCAAGGTACCCCTATTCCAGGGGATCCTTGTGCTGTTCCATTCATTGGAAACATTGGTACTCCCTTAATGGCTACTCTGAATCTTCCTAAATTCACTATTGGGCTATCGGTTTGGTTTTTCTCCACTCCGAATGCCTTGCATGCTCCTAACGCTTCTTTTGTAAGCACCTCAAATCAAGAGCATCAGAACCCTGGGCCTTCCTTGCCAGTAAAATCTTCTCCTCCTCCTTCTACCTCATGTGGCGAAAGTAGCAATACTAGTAACCCGCTGTCTAAAAGGAATAGACGGAGGAAGAATAGGAAGAAGATTCCAAAACAAGGGGGCAACTACCTAGCCTCTGGAAATCATGCTAGGGGCAAGCACCCTGCCTCTGCAAATCATGCAGGGGGTACCTACCCAGCCTCTAGAGGTCATGCTGGGAAAAAAATTTTAGTCACTGAAAATCACACTGAAAGTTTGTCTTCAACCACTGTCAGTCATGTTGAGGACACGTCATTGATCACTGCTAGTCATATTAATGACAAGTCACCAGTTCCTGTGAGTCATACTGGAGACACCAGATCAACCACTGCAAGTCATGCTGAGGGAGTTGACATTGTCGACCAACCCAACAAACATAAGTATAAGTTCCCTTGCAAGTTTTGTGAGGGAGACCACCTTACTTACTTGTGCTATGTACTTCGAGAAGTGCAAAAAGTGTGGTCCTTAGTTCAAAAGTCTTCTGCTTCTGAGCAACCAGCCACTGCAAATCATGCTGGGGGAAAACTGTCAGCCCATGCTAGTCATGCTGAGAGTACTGACGTTGTAAAGGAGTCTCAACCTATAGGACGGAAACAAAAGTTCCCCTGTAAACTTTGTAAGGGAGATCACCTTACTCACCGATGCCTTTCCATTCCAGAGGCACGAAGAGTGTGGTCCATGTCTGAAGGAACCTCTGCTCCTGAGTTGTCTATAGATTCCCTACAGTCAGATAAACCTTTGGTTGATAAAGTGGTTGAACCAATGCAATCTTTGGTCGACCCCACTCTTCCTTCGGAGAGTGAAGTGATCGAATCGATGCAATCTTCGATCGATCCCATCAGTCCTTTGGAGACTGATGCACCTATCCCATAATTCTTCTGCATTACCAGTTTGGATGTTCCTGAAAAAGGGGGTACTTCATCTGTGCCATGTGAACCCCTACCAAGCCCTAGGATCGTTTCCTTTGATTGGAATAGTATAGCCGAGCCTCGTCTTCCTTCTTCGACACCTTTCCAGATAAAGGTTGATATCGGGAACCATACGGTTGATCGATGCATTGTTGATGAAGGAGCTTCTGTCAGTATCTTGTCCGCTTATGCTTGGAGAGATTTGGGTTTCCCTAATGTTATTCCAGCTGTTAATTGGCTGTTGACCTTCGATAAAATACCTAGTGAACCAGTCGGATTCCTCCCTCAGGCACCTGTTACTTTGGGTGGAAAAAAAGTCTTAGTTGATTTTATGGTTTTAAAGGACCCTGTGGACTTTGATATGATCCTCGGGTGTGATTACGTTTATGCTATTCATGTTGTGGTGTCTACGCTCTTTCATGTGATGCATTTTCCTCATAACAAAAGCATCGTCACTATCGACCAGCTTGCATTTGTTGATCCTCCTTATTACCCAACTGTAGACCAGTCAGATCCCTCATCATTAGGCACTACTATGTCACATGGGACTTATGTGGCATATTGTTCCTTGAGTTCAACTGTTACTGAGAAGAAGTCTCTGGGTTCATGCTTACCTTCTCGGGACTTAGTCCCAGCTTTTGACCAAGTGACACCTCCATCTGAATGTTTAGATATGTGTTCTATCTGGGATGATATACTTATTTCTGATAAAGTATGATCTTCCTACTGTTGAGTTTTTGGACTCTCCTATAGATCCGCAAATCAGTGTTCCTGCTGAGTTCGATTCTACTTCTAGAATTTTCAACTCCTGTGATGATGAATTTGTTTCTGCAGATTCCATCACGTCCTTCAACTTTGATCTTCATCCTGAAGTCGATCTTATTGATTGTAAGTCCTCGGGCTTGGGTACCATAGAGTCTTCATTTAAAAACTTTGCCTTGTTTATGCCTGTTGTTGATGATAGTGAAGTTGAAAGTATTTCTACCATAGTGACTTGTATCGGGTCTTTCTTTACATATGTTTTAGATATGATCTTGGTACTAATGTTTCTTATAGACAAGATTCTTAGTTGGATTTATACTTGCTTACTAGTCCTTTTTGACACCTTGTGCGACCATGTCAGGTATATTCGAAACCTTGCATATAGGTTTAGGCTTCCTCGCTGTTATGTTGCATTTGAACCTTTTGCCATCCGAATTCTCCATAGGGTCGAACCTGTTGGATATTGGTGTGTTAGCCATCTCTTTATGCATTGTGCACCAGTCCGACAGCAGAGCCTACCTAACATGGGTCACCCTAGTCAGCACCCTTATGCCATTTTGGTGCCCATGCTGAGTTTTTCTCATAGGCTCGAGAGCCTTTTTAGATTTACCTTGACTTTGAGAAGAAGCCTTAGATCTTTCTTCCTCATATATTTCTGGCCATCCTTGATAAGGCTCCCATATTTGTGTTCAAGTTGCATATGCATCTGTTATGATCTTGCTTGCGCTAATGAGCTTGATGCCAGCTTCCACGCTTTTAGCTCGTTATATAAGCCTCCATCTCTGATCTCATTTCCGCTAAGCCCTGTATCATTTTGCCTTTGCAATTTGACACCTTTTACTTGGAGAAGACACACCCTGAGTGTCCTTATCTTGCTCATGTTCCTTGCATTAAGAATAGCTTTGTTCCATGTGCTTGGAGCTAGTTTTGCATGTCCCTGACACTCGTCTCCTCCCATTTCGAGCATTTCTTCCACTTCACTTCGAGCTCGTTAAAAACAGTAAGGAAGCTTCGAGAATTCTTCTACCTTTACTTCGAGCTCATTAAAAACAGTAAGTAGTGTATGAGTAGTCTTCCACCTTTCCTTCGATCTTGTTAAAAACAGTAAGGAGGCTATGAGCATTTCTTTCATCTTCACTTCGAGCTCGTTAAAAACAGTAAGGAAGTTATGAGCATTTTCTATATCTCCTTTGAGCTCATTAAAAACAGTAAGGAGGTCATGAGTTTACTTTTTTGGGCTCGTTAAACCTTTACGGAAAAGATCCCTATGGAGTTCTTTTAAGCCCTTTTCAGACTCCTTAAATAGGAAACGTTTGCCGAGCATAGTTGTCTTTACGGGCTCATTAAAAAAACTAAATCGACATCCACTTAGGCATAGAATTATCCCTTTTCCGGGCCTTGGTGGATAATTTACGGAAAAGGTATTCTCTAGGTATACTCTGGTATGCGCTAGAAGAGTTCTTCTTCCATTATTTTACACTTTTTCAGGGAAGGAGACTAACTTCACGAAAAAGGACCTTTGGAGTCGTCTTTAGGGTTTTCAGACTCTCGAAATGTGAAAACACCAAGCGAGCATTCACCTACTCGGGCTCGATGTGAAATCCACGAGATGGTTGATAGAGGACTGTTTAAGTTTTTCAACTCTATAAACAAGAAAACACCGTCGAGCACAGACCAATCCGGGCTCGATATAAAATCCACGGATAGGTGTATGGAGTTTTCTTCTAGGCTTTTCATACTCCTTAAATATGAAAATACCGTCGAGCATGCTTTAGTTCTTTGTCAAGCTCGTTAAAAAATGAAAAAGGTAAGGGAAGGGAAGAATGTTAAAATATATTTCAATATGATGGTAGCAAGTCAACTATCTCCTTGAACAAAGCACCTGTTTTGAGTCTATCAAACAAGTTGGGTTTTAGTGTTGGCCTTAGGATAAACTTGATCTCAGAGTTCTTACTCCTCCGTTTGGTTAGTCTTCCAATCATATGGAGAATCTGTTAATGTCTCCTACATTGAAGATTTGTATCGTTGTCTCTTTGTGTTAAAAGCTGCCTAAGTCACTCTTGTGTCGTGCTCACTATTCAAGGATACAACTTGTGTCGGCCATTCTGTAGTTTCCTTGAGCTCATGCGTCAGCCATTCCATGGTATCAGTTTGTTTCATCATGTGTTCAGTCCTACTCCAAATCAGCTCATACCTGTTGAGTGTCCCTCGTGTTGGATGATGGAGGATGCATTAAGGCCTCCCTTCCAACGGACTTATTCCCATCGACTTCAACTCATTGTGTTCTGGGAATGAAGTTTAGAGTTTCGATTAGTACCTTGAGGTTTGCAGTCATTAGTGGCAGTTTCCCTTGCTATTGGATAGATGGGAATACATCAATGTCTCCCATCCGATGGATTCTTCAAGTGTTCGACGGCAAGACCATATATTCGCACTTGCTTGAATGTACTAGCTACCTTGGGTTCCATTTTCATTATTGGTGGACACCCTCGCGTTTGTTAACGGTATACATCAATGACCAGTAATCAAACGATACCTCCCATGTTCGACATCAACTCATTTATTCGCATGGATAGGTTTGTACCTTGGGTTGTTTTTGGATGAAGACCTTGGGATCCTCGATAGCATCACCTCATTTATGTTATGAAGACCTTGGGATCCTCGATAGCATCACCTCATTTATGTTATCGCCCAAGTTGCGCAAGACTAAGCCACACTCTTTTTGGCTCTTGATGAGACATAGATCCAGCTTGTTCTTTATGGCTATGTTCTCCAGTTTTGACATAGATCCACCTTGTATTTATGTGGCTATGTTTACACTTATGTTCCTCATGGATCCATGCTTGTATTCCAGTGGCCATGATATATGCATTAGTATTTGGATCATTATTGTATCCTCTTGGAGGTCATGTTCCACTATTTGAACATTGGACAGTTACCCCAAGGATGAGATTGTCTGACATTGCCTTTGCTTTCAGTTACTTCATTTGAGCCTATGATTCTTGGTTTCTCCGGTTCCTCCATGATTCAAATCTTTGATATTTATAATGTATTTCGGCCATCGTTTCCCTCATTCCCTCTGACCTCATACATTAGGGGGCATCTGTTATAGCTTAAGATGACACTTCTCCGTCCGTGACGACACTTGCATCCCTTGGTTGCATGACGACACTTCTTGAGATCAAGTTTAGTCACACAACAGGACACTTGTGGATTGAAGGTTCATTTGGGGACACTAAAAATGGTTGAAATTACCTCACTCTTAGCCCATTTGATGGTTATAACCCTTAGGAACATTTTTCCAGACCAAACCATCTCCTGAAAATCATCAGAAAACCCTGTTTTTGGCCATTTTTCCACATGTGCGCTGGTATCCAAGCATGATAGTAGCGTTTGATATGCAAGTCTGCTTCATTAAAGTAGCACACACCTTCAGAAATGTGCTAGTTTGTCTACTGCAGAGTAGGGCACTTTCCTGTACTAGTCAAAATCTCGAATTTTGGGTAAGTTAAGTTGGTTTGGGAACCTCCTGATCGGTTATAACTACTTTTCCTCTCCTTCATTGACTATACAAGGAAGGTAGAAGGGCCATGAAAGGGGACCAAGCCTATAACAATGTTATGCTGGAGGAATGGAGACCCTCATCCCCCTCTCTTTTGCCTTAGTTTCTTATAAACCCTAGCACAGTTAATTAGAGGCTGGGATCCTTGGAGAACAGAAGCAGGAGACCTTGAATCTAGGTTTCGTGAAGTGCCAAGCTTGAAGGAAGGTATAATTATATGTACTTGCTTCATTCATCAATAAAGATCAGACGTTCTTCCCTTTCCAAATATGACTTATTTATGTGTGTCTCAAGTTTGATTACAGTTTGATTATAGTTTGATGTCTTATTATGTCATGGATACCTGTCTTATATATGTAGTCAAATGTATTTGAGAAAGGTATGAAGTTGTTTTGCAGGTGTGGGCATTGCGACACTGAATGGCATTGAAGAGCAAGGAAGAGAAAGCTTGGATCAACCTTCTGAACAAGGTGCACATATCTCTAACCTTAATCTCTTCACTTACTTGTTGTACTTGCAAAACATTTGTAGGTCTATCTTTCATACCTGAAGTTGGTAGTTTCTCCCCTGAACTATAGGTGCATTTCCCTCACAACACTAGACACTACAAAGACCTATACTCTTTTGATTCTAGAAAGGTCAGATGTCTAGGATTGATAAAGGATATGGTGGTAACCCTTGCACAACTTCTAGCTAAAATCATTGTGATGGATGTTGTAGTAGTTGACATTCCTCCAAAGTTTGGCATGCTATTATCAAGGTCTTGGGCATCGAAGTTGAAAGGAACTTTTCAAATGGATATGTCATATGCCACTATACCTTTATTCAGAGGCAACAAAAGGTTATATAGAGAGAAGAGGTTAGCCTATGTGGTCAACAGTCAAGATAAGCCTGAAAATCATCCTATTTATGCTGTTGATACTGATTTGGGATCTTCTATATTTTTCAATGATGGACCACACATTGATCTTGAAGTTCCTGTACAGATTGAATTTAAGGAGGATAAGGAATTTGCAAAAAGACAAGAAGCCTTGGAGAAGAAACAAAATGAAGAAGGATTGTGGACTATGTACTTTGATGGGTCTCTAAGTAAAAATGGGGCTGGGGCAAGTGTTTGGATTATATCTCCAGTTAGATAATTTAAAGCTTTATCTTATAAATTGACTTTTGAGTGTACTAATAATGTGGCTGAATATGAGGCTCTGCTGCTGGGTTTGCAAGCTTTGAAAGATATGGGGGAAAAAAGAATAGAAGTATTTGGGGACTCAGAACTTGTGGTAAATCAGGTGAATGATAGTTACCAAACCAAACATCCTAGAATGAGAGCATACATAAATGAGGTTTGGGACATGTTTGGTAATTACTTTACAGAACACAAAATCAGAGTGGTTCCTAGAATAGACAATCAAGTAGCAGATTCTTTGGCTACAACTGCTAGTGGTTTCAAGGCTCCTATTTATTCCTAGAAAAAGTATGAAGTTGAAGTTGTGAATATACCCTCAATACCAGACAACTCCAAATATTGGCAAGTTTTCGATGATGATCTGCAAGTAAAGAGATTTTTGGAAATGTATGATGAATTTGTGGATACTCAGATTGATATAGAAAATGAAAATTTAGAGAGCTTCCAAGATGATGAATCAACTAAAGATGAAAAAGCTGAAAACAAAGAGTGGCAGAATATGTTACGAGGAAAATACATAATTCAATTGAAGAACAATTTTATTCCAAGAGGCTTGATTCCCCTAGATAAGTTGTTTGATCAGAATGATGTTGCTAAGGATCCTAAAGTTAAACCTATTGATGATGCCGTTGAAGATCAGGACTTGGGTACTGAAGAAGCACCACGAATCGTAAAGTTGTCCAAGAAATTACCTGCAAAAGAGAAAGAAGAATATGTCAATTTGATGAAGAAATACACAGATGTATTTTCCTGGAGCTATGAAGACCTGAAAGAGTATGATACCTCTATCATACAACATACCATTCCAATAAAACTTGGAGAAAAAACTTTCAGGCAAAAGTTGAGAAGATTAAACCCCAAGTCGTTGCCTGTGATAGAAAAAGAGATCAAAAAATTATTCAATGCTAAGATTATTGTAACTTTGAGGTTTTCAAAATGGGTAGCTAACTTGGTGCCTGTTAGAAAGAAATATGGTGAGATTAGACTTTGTATTGATTTCGGAAATCTCAACAGAGTTTCTTTGAAGGACAATTACCCATTACCGAAGATGGAGCACATTCTGCAAAGGGTGGTAGGGTCTGAAAGGATTTCAACTATGGATGGGTTCTCAGGCTATAACCAGATTAAAGTATTCCCATAGGACCAAGAGAAGACTGCTTTTAATACACCTTGGGGTACATTCATGTATGCCAAAATTCCCTTTGGGATGATGAATGCAGGAGCTACATTTCAGCATGCTATGGACATCGCTTTCGTAGAAGAAAATGATAAATTTGTAGTTGTTTGCATAGATGATATCACTGTTTATTACAGGTCTAACAGGGAACATATCAAGCACTTGGAGAAAGTCTTCATGAGGTGCAGAAAATATGGTATTTCACTAAATCCCAAAAAATCTAATTTTGCACTAGAAGAAGCGAAATTGCTTGGACATATTATTTCGAAGGATGGTATTAAGATTGATCCAAAAAGGGTTAGTGCAATTTTAAAGGTTGGGAGCCTATAAGCAAGAAGGAAGTGTAGTCATTTGTTGGACAAGTAGGCTTCCTGGGGAGATTCATTCCCAGCTTTGCTGAAATATTGAGAAATATTACTAACATGCTGAAGAAGGAGAATCAAATAAAATGGACAGAGGGTGATGGAGAATCTTTCAAAGGTATTAAAAGGGCCATCACTGAAGCTCCAGTTTTGGCGAGTCCATATTTCACTAGAGATTTCCTGGTATTCTCTTATGCATCTGAGCATACTATCAATGGAGTCCTATTGCAAAAAAACAGTCAAAATGTTGAACAACCTATAGCATTTTTCAGCAAGGTATTGAGAGATGGAGAGTTGAAATATGATATCATGGAAAAGTAGGCCTATGCCTTGGGTAAAATCTTTGAAATATTTTAGAGTGTACATTCTTTAGTCACACATTGTTTCATATGTTCCAACTAATGCAGTGAAGAGAATTCTTACCCAACCAGATCCAGAAGGGAAGAGAGCAAAGTGGATTGCTGTATTATTGGAGTATGATCTTGAAATCAAGCCTTCCAAGTTGATTAAAGGACAAGGACTTGCCAAAATGATGACATATGTTAATTGTGAATCTTTACAACTCAACTTCCTGACCATTCATTCAAACCACCTTGACACAGGGATACAGGTAATGCTAGATTTTTCTATATCTCCATGGTACACAGATATTGTATATGTATTGCAAAATCTACAAGCTCCTGCAGGATTGAGTAAAACAAGAACCAGATCTATGAAACTGAAGGATGCAAATTTATGCATTATGAATCAATACTTGTATTGGAAGGACCTTGGTGGTATATTGTTAAATTTCCTATTGGAAAATGAATCTCAACAGATAATGAAGGAATTCCATAAAGGAGATTGTGGGGGACATCACTCATGGAAAGTGACAGTAAATAAAATTCTGAGAGCTGGTTTCTACTGGCCCACTATGTTTTCTGATGTTTATAAAGAGACTACCACATGTCATTAGTGTCAAATTTTTGATGGTAAAAGGAAATTGGTTTCACTTCCTCTTAACCCAATTTCAGTAGAGGCACCCTTCCAGCAGTGGGGGTTAGATTTCATTGGGGAAATCAACCCAAATTCTTTAGGTCAACACAGATGGATTCTGACAGCAACAAATTATTTCACAAAATGGATTGAAGCTATACCCACAAGGAGAGCCACTGATGCTGTGATCATGGATTTTTTAGAAAATAACATTTTGGCCAGGTTTGGATGTCCCAGAAGGATTGTGATGGATAATGCAGCTGCTTTCAAATCTAAGAAGATGATAAGTTTCTGCCATAAATATCACATCAACTTGAACCATTCTACTGCCTACTATCCACAAGGGAATGGATTGGATGAATCTTCTAACAAAATCCTGGTAAGAATAATTAAGAAATTGTTAGAAGAGAACAAAATAGCTTGGCATATTAAGATGAAATATGCTTTATGGGCTGACAGGATTAGCACAAAGAGGGCAATTGGAATGTCACCATTCCAGTTAGTATATGGAGTTGAAGTTGTTTTTTCAACATCTTTAGGATTGCCAGTCATGAAATTGTTGCAGGGACATGAAGATGAACCAAATCATATGTAGAGAAGAATAAATCAGATAATAGAACTGAATGAGATGAAAGATAAATCCTATGACAAAGTACAAGTACATCAGGAGAAAATGAAAAATACTTTCGACGGGAAGGTTAAGGAAGAACAATTCCAGATTGATGATTTGGTCTTAAAGTGGGATGCTCCTAGAGAAGAAAATCATGGGAAGTTTGATCATATGTGGGTAGTTCCATACATCATTGCAGCATCTAGAGGTACAAATTCATTCATTTTGGAGCATCAGGTTGGGTCTCAGCTGAAAGGTGGCCCAGTAAATGGAAGATTTCTGAAGCATTACTTGTCCTGAGGATGACAGGTAACCTTTGTACCATAGGTGTATATATTTCTTTGCATTTGAATCAGTACAGATGGTGAACCAAGAGATTGGAAGCCCGAGGAGAAGGCCTTGAGATCTGTTGGGGTAGCCATTTCCTTTATTTTATTTTTATATACAGGAAAAGAAAAAACAGTGGTTTGAAGTTTTTGAGAACAACCCAATGGATCAGGAACTTGGTCTACGGTGTTCTTTGCTACCTCGCAGGGAGGATAACATCCCCAATTAGAGCCAGTTGTTAGCACTAGTTTTGGGTTAAATAGGTGGGAAGGGTTTGATCCCTGCAAATAATGAGTAAGGTCTTAGATTTATGAGTCGTTTGACCCATAAGGCTGCAAATAAGAGCTCTGAAGGTTTCTATCTAGGTTCGGAATGGAAATGATCAAGAATATTAAGTTTTAACATTGCAAATGAGGGTAAAGTGTAAAAAATCCACTCAAAGTTATATGAAGGCACAAATGAACAGAGCGGATCTATGGCAACATAGATCGATGATTGCAAAGTGAATTTGCAAAGGTAAAATGCTTAGTTATGGTTATGAGCAGAAAGGTGTTAAATGGAAAGCATAGTCAACTGTCAGATCTTGGGATCAAACAGATCCACGGTTATCAAGTGGTTCGCCGATTAGAAGTGCGCTGGGAAATGAACTTTCCAAATCTACGAAGTGGTGGTAGGCTCCACATATTTCGACGGTGTAGATCTGGCGGAGATGAGCATCAACGGTGGTTATGGACTTTGCAAATACAACATGCACGAACAAACAACATTTTCCAAATTGGCGAAGTTTGGTAGAGGCTGCGCTTTTGGACGGTCAAGATGCAGACAAGACTCAGATCTGCAGTCAACATTGGATTCTCAGGATAAAGTTGGAAGGGAGACAACATTTGAAAGGTTGAAGACTGTGAAGAATTGCGGAGTTAAATAGGGAAAGAGATCAACGGCACAGGATCAATAATGCAGGTGGACGGCTCAAAGAATTCCTTTATCACTAGAGGTGAAAGATTGATATGAAGAGGGATATAATATAAAAATGAAATGGACAGAGTTTTAGGTTCTTGTTTGTCCTATGCATTGAAAAGTGAAAGGAGATGACAGTGCAGAAAGAAGCCACCTCAGATGCAGACTAGCTGTCAGTGAACCAGGTAGGCCTCTTGTCCTCATTAAAAACTATTTAAATGGATGAGCTTGGAGACGTAGAACCCCCGGGTTTTGAGCATTAGAAAATAGAATAATTGTTAAAAGAAAAGGATCCTGATATCTATGATACAGTACTGCTAAATGGACCTATCTAAGCAGTGAAAGATAGAATGAAACTTATTAGGGACCAGGGTATAGATGTCCATAATGTTTATAGGTCCTTTTTCCAGTTTTTCTCAGTCGACCAAACCCTAAGTTTCCCTGAATTCGTCTACTGGTGTTCTACTAATTATTCTGCCTCTGAGAGGGTAATTATGGATGCATCCAGCTTGAAAATCCTGTGTCCAGTCAATCTTGTTGTTATTAGAAAGGCCCTTTCAATTCCCGACGAGTTTAGTCTGAAGTCCAAAGACTACAAGGAAGAGTCACTAATCTAGTATTTTAGAGAATCTGCGGTTAAAAAGATACAAAGTTTCTTCAGAGTTTGCCTAAGGCCTAGTGTCTCATTGCAGGACCAACCTTTCCCAGTTGAAGCAGTCTCTTTACCGAAGAAACTAAATGTGTCATAACCATGATAAGTCAATTTTAAGGATTAGATACAGAGATGTATGTTGCTGAACCCTTGATGAGTCTGTTATTTTCCCTTAACACCTGTCCATTTGAGTTTGAAGAGTCTAACTAGTCATTTCAATGTTCTTGCCTTAAATTTGATGAGTTCTTAGCTGAGAATATCCATTCTCAGCTAGTGAAATTCCACAGCACCAGAAGTTTCAGGTTTCAATTGTATTAGCTGAGGATGTTCTTATCATTTAATGAAGAAAATTTGCAGCTTCCTGAGATGATGCTCACAAATGAAATGAAAACATATTACAACAAGTTCATGAACAACCTTATGTCAGAGGTTTACAGTGTTTTTTACCAGAAGAGATTGCTCAGGGTGTTGACAGAGATGAAATAGATGTTGCAACCTTCTCCTGAAAATAAAATAGGTGACTAGTTTCTCTTGGAACACAACACAATAATCAAAGTATATGGGTTTTCTCATTCACCTTATGTACTACCATCTTTTTTAACTCCTAGAGTGTTTAATCTAGAATTGATCGGGCAAAAGTTAAGGGTAGAAATTGAACATTTCCTAGATCATAAGAAAGCTTCAGACATTACATTTCCATGGGCTGTAGGCCCATTCATCATTAAGAATAAAGCTTCCGTTTCAGCCATTGAGTGTGTGTTAATAGAAATGGGATTTCAAACAAAAGATTCCATCAAATATGATCCCCATCACATTATCTCCAACAAGAGACAAGACAATAAAAGAAAAGGCTTTGAGCACTTTGAGCTTGAGGGTCTAGTAGAGACTGCTAATTGGTTGGAATCTCCCTGCAAATTTCAGAAGGATGTAGATATGCAGGAAGAATCCACCTCCCTTGTACAGAAAGCCACATCACCACAACCTGGCACCTCCAGCTTGGTCCCAACAGTTTGAGCCATTATACCCCTTTCCAGTGGCTCTGAGAGATCCAATAAGATGGAAGTTTTTGATGCCATGGACATATAGGATGAGGACACAGAAAGAGCCCCAAAGAGACAAAAAGTGGAAGAGGCAGGGCAACAGATTGTACAGGTGAAGACTGGTCAAGGTAAGAAGAAGAGGTGAAGGCCAAAGTACCTTCCTTTGAAATCAAGGAGTATGTATTTGATAAAGCAGCTACTGAGCCTTCTGCACAAGGAAAAAGTAGATCATAACTGTTGGATGAATATAAAGAGAATGAAGATGCAGCTTTAGAAGAATCAAAGTTTTATGCATAGATTAGACAGATCTCTAACAAGGATGTATCCCTAGTCGCTGTCAGAAGCCATGCTCAGAACACTTTGAATCTGGCCATAGAAACCAAAAATAAGTCCACTGAAGTGATAATGAACCTAGAATATATTCATGTTCCTGACATGATAAATATACATAACGAAAATGGAGACTTAATCTATGCCAAATTATTAAAAGCTGCATTAGAACTGTCCAAATTGCAGTATAGGAAGAGCAAGGTTGATAATCAACTCAGGCAGGAAAAGGTGGAGAATAAAGCTCACAAGGCACAGATCAAAAAACTGCAAACAGGGTTGTTGTCTACTAAGAGACAAGCAGATAAAAGGGCCATCATACAAAACCTACTGGATGAGAAGGAAAATACTATTCAGACACTAAAGAAGAAGCTGAAGATTCCCTCCATCCTATTGATAGAAGCATCTGAGTTGACAGAGCTTGAGAAGAAGAAAGAGGAGATGAAAAATGAATTAACAGTTTGCAAAGAAAGATTATTGAAATTTGAAGAAAAAGAGAAACAATGGAAAAAATATATGTCTCTTATAGTGGAGAGCGAGAAGAATCCAAAGGCTAAATCTGAAGATTTGGAAAAGAAATTGCAAGAGAAATGTAAAGAGATGGAGAGTATGATCACCTCTTCCTCCATTGAATCTGGAGATTTCTCCATTGTTCAAGTTATGGCATAGGTAAGTCAGAAGCACTTAGAGATGGAAAGGTTGCAGAAACAGAGCGCAAATCTGGAAAGCATGGTTTCAAAGGAAGAACAAGAGAAAAGGGCTTGGGAAGCCAAATACCAAGAAATACAGGTTAAGAATGAACAATTGATGAAGTAGGTTACATGTTAATCATCACTGCAGGAGGTGATACATGTAATTTGGGATGATGTTATTGCAGAAGCAAACAAATTCAGACCCTATCTTGACTTTGTCTTGGACAAAGAGGCTGTAATTAAATTGGACAAACAAAGTGTAACAACAGTGACATAAAAGTTGAATAAAAAGCCAATTGAATGTGTTGACAATTCCATAGAGTTTTTGAATGGGTTGAATGAGGATGAATTGAAAGAAGCAGGCATAAAAGATAGATTATCTACCATTATTTGGGCCAGGAAGGTGGTAAATAAACATCATCATTTAGATACAATTCAAGCTAGGATAGATATTATTGCACACCAATTGAATCTCTTTAGAGATATGTTTGATCCATTGTTCAAGAAAGGAATTCCACTCTTTTGGGAAGAAGATGGTACCATGCTAACACAAAGGGAGTATCAAGATAGGTTGATGGGATGCAGGTTAGATCATGCAAACTTTGCTGATATGAACCAATCATTGTCAGCTAAAACAATTGTGGACAAGATGGAAAAGGAGTTTGAGTTGGTTTTGATTTTCAAAGAGGCATGTGCACACCTACAAAAATATTCATACAGAGATCATGTAGAGATACGGGTATTGCTAAAGGAGGTGGCCACTACATATTTTCCAGCTACTGACCAATGGAAGATTGTGGAAAAGTATGGAAAAGCCAAGCTAATGCTGCATGCCTAAGAATTTTGAAGATCGTGGAGATATGCAGTCTAAAAAATTAGTTACTTAGGATTTTGTTTATTTACTAGGATCTGCTACTTGTTAGTAAATTTTCATTGAAACATGTAAAGGCAGTTAAGCCTATTTGTCAGCACTTGTTGTTTCTGTTGTAACTGATTCTCAAATATGATGGACCTGTCTGTATAGGTGTCATCACATTTGTAACAAATTTTTGTTAGGATGACTCAAGCCTGAGGGCTATCTTCTCCTATATATTCACATGTAATAGAGAGGAAAAAGAGTTGGAACCCGTGAGAACGGGGTTGTGT
The DNA here is from genome assembly GCA_027924585.1 of Larix kaempferi. Lineage (NCBI taxonomy): Eukaryota > Viridiplantae > Streptophyta > Pinopsida > Pinales > Pinaceae > Larix > Larix kaempferi. The sequence continues at coordinate 3,996,690 of BSBM01000368.1, forward strand.
ATTGTGAGACTTTCCTTTAATAGAATCATAGCGTTGAAGCTGGTTTTTTGCAGAGATTCATGTGTTGTTTATGTTGCAGTTTGTTTTCCCTCTCTTATGTGAATGTGTATCTTGTTTATTACTTCCATAATGTATTCCTTCATGTCTGAAGTAAGTGTTTAATAGAACAGAATTCATACTTATATGCTCTGTTTACTGTTTCAGATATTCATAAAAATATTTCCACTGAAGTTAACATTGAATTCATACTTGTTAGATGCTCATGTTAATGGAATGTTCTTTATTTCTTCTTTCCCACCAGACCAAAGCATTTTGACTTTGAATGAATGTCTACCTTTGCTCTGTTATAAAGTTCCATGCAGCAACACTGTAATTTGATATATTTGTTTATTTTGACTCCACTTCCCAATGAATGCTTGCCTTGTTTCAACCAAACAACAATTTGATTTTAATTTTTACTCATATATCTAGCCTTGTTAAAACAATCAACGAGAGATCCCTCTTTGGAAATAAAGAATCCATCTCTCTTTCCTAAAGTTGGTTTTGGGGTTACCTCGAAGTGACCTTTTCCCACAACCTCAGGGTCATTTTGAGTGTTAACACAAGGCTTTATCCTTGATTATTTTAAGCTTCCTTTGATGATTTAGGGTTTTTGTCTCATAGGATTATAAGGATATACCTATCCTCTACTTTTTTATGTTTTAAAGATAAGTTCAATGAAAAATTGAGGGAACTACCATGGGAGCTTTCCTATCCCCTATTGTTGCCAACATATTCATGGAACACTTTGAAACATTGGTCCTTAATAGCTTTACTTTAAACCTAAATGTTGGTTTATATTTGTAGAGGACACCTTTGTCATCTAGCTACATCGACATGCCTCCCTTGATAAGTTTCATAAACACCTCAACATTATCTCTCCTCAAATTCAGTTCACCATGGAAATCCAACAAAATAGTTCTCTCCCTTTTCTTGAGGTTTTCATCACTAGGTAAAAGGATGGATCCTTTATCGCATCAAGTGTACCAGAAAAATACCCACATATATAGATACCTCCATGCCCAATCCCACCACCATCCTTCAAAAAAATATGTTGTCCTTAAAACTCTAATCACTAGAATTGTTTGCATATCTGACCCCCAACATCTATCTCAAGAAATATTCCACCTTACAAATTCCCTCATGGACAATGGATACCATCACAGCTTAATCAACATAACATTTAACCAAGACCCTTCACCCAAAACCAAGACCTTCCAATCTCTCTCCCCCTTTCTATTCTTTCATATCTCTCCCTTATATCCATGGAAACATTGATCACATCTTTAAACTTTTAATTATAAAGAACATAAAATCTATCTTCAAAACCCTTAAGTAGTTATTCATAAGCATTAAGGATAAATCCAACCCTTATTCATTCCAAGGTGTCTACCAAATTCCTTGTTCATGTGGGAAAACCTACATTGTTCAAACTGGCATATCCATCCAAACTTGTCTCAGAGAACACATCATACCTATCGCAATCGTCTTAACAAATTTTCTATATAGGAACATTCTTTCAACACCAAACACCAAATTTGTTTCGATCAAACTAAATTTCTTGTCTCCACTGCCCATTACTCCTCTAGACTCAACAGAGAAGCTCTCAAAATTGAAAAGCATCATAATAACTTTAACTAGGAAGATGGCTATAAACTAAGCCAATCTTGGAAAATCTCAATCCATTGTATCAATCACTCAATCCCTTTATCTTTGTCTCCCATTAAATTTCTATCCCACACACCATATCTCTTATCCCTTTCCTTACCTATTGTTTAACCCCTTAACCGTGTCCCTCCTCTTATCTATTTATGATAAGTTACTTTTAAAAAATTTCTAATTCATTTATTTCAAATTTCTTTCAATATATAACATTTATTTTTCTTGACACATTATAATGAATCTTCCTTTCTAGTTATTAATCGTGCCTAAGTGGACCCTCTCCTTTTTTCTCACATAGGAAAATATTTATACTTTCAATTATAAAAGTATATGAAAATATCAGGATACAACCATAGCCCATAACGACCAAGTGTCCAAACATAACCGATATAATAACCCATCATAGGATCCAAGATTACAACATCAACACAATACACCAATACTACAAACAGCCTGGAAGAAGTATCCAAAAAAAGAGAAAAGACAGGTACAAGAAGGAGATATAAGCCAATATTTATGTAGGAAAAAAGGATAATATATGGCGGAGAATATTAAAAAATTGTAAAAAATGAGGAAATATCTTCTAGGCATATCTATGTATAGCTCAAGCCACGACCAAATTTATGTAGAATAAATGCCCACGTTGTCAGATGATTACAAATGGACATCTTCCCAAACTTCATAATGGATAGCCCCTTCCACAACATCCAGTCCCTGCCTGGATAAAGCATCATCTAGTGTATTGAACTCTCGAAAAATATGTATGATGGATATGTGTGGCAAATATTTAAGTAAACTGTAAACCCAATCCATTCAAGGTTTAAGCTACAAAGACTTTATAGAACATAAATTTCTTTCCCACTTTACAGTGAGCACAAAGTTCCTCTCAATTTGCTACAATGAAATATGACAAAGATTTGCAAAATAGAGGACTAACCAAATATCCATGAGCTCACCTTGAGTATTGGTCCATGATCCACAGTTCATCCATATATTGAAATGGCACTTATGGTCCAATTCTATAATTGCACCAACCCCACATTTTCTAGCATGATCTTGTGAAGCTCCATCGAATTTTTGCCTACCACCTTCCATAAAAATATAAGGAGTCCTTATAACCTTGGATGATCCATGAAGAGTACCCGAGGAGGAACCTAAAAATTCCAATAATCCTGAAATGGATTTTCCAGCAATCTATTCGGGTTTTAAAAGTTTATTTTCAAATATAAGGGAATTCCTCGATTTCCATATTTCCCAAAGGATGAAACAAGCCACTTCACCAATTTGTGGATTCTGTGAAAACCAATTTCTGAGACATTCCTATAGAGAGTCCCCATACCAGGCCGATATATTTTTGAAGGAGTGACTAACTGATATCCAAGCTTGAGTAGTGTAGGAACATGAAACGAACATATGAAGGATTGATTCACTTCTTTTTGGCATATAGGACAAATATTTGGTCCTATAAAACCCCTTTTCTACAAATTGTCCCATGAAAGTGTCATGTTTTGCAATGCAAACCAAATAAAAATTCTTACCTTCTGTGGAAATTTCCATTTCCAACATGTATTATACCACCATTGCTTCAGTGCTGGATATTCTAATATAATGGCATCATGGGCTAATTTAGCATTCGAAATTCCATCTTGAGTATTCCAAGACCATTTGATTTGGTCTTCACCTTTAGAAATATGAATGTTACCTCTATAGAGTCCTAAAATGAATTCTGACCATTCCACTGCTAGACACCCTTACAGTCCCAACTGAGAGGCTCCAATCCATTTGTGCAGAGTAATTGATGATGATTTTGATACCAGAGCATGGTTTAGGGAATAGATTCCTCTCGATCTAAATAGGAATATGAGTTATGGAGAAATTATGAAATTATGAGGCCCACTAATGATAGGATCTTCACCAATTTGTATAGATCGCCCATTCCCCAGAATCCAATCCAACCATTCTCCGAAGATAGAGAAGGATGATATATTACCGAACTCATATATTTGATATTCCTTTTTTTTATTTGTCCTTTGATCGAATCCATTGAAATATAGAATGATTCCCGATATATTTTTCCTTTATGATATTACTCCATAGGCTATAAACCATTAAGGCCCGCCATAAACTCTTTTCCAATAACATTGTTGCAAATATGTAGATAACTTTTAAGGACCAACCTCCCATGGATTTTGGACTATCCAATATTTTCCATTCTATTAAATGAAACTTGTGATTATCACGACCTAACCAAATGAAATTGAATATTTTTCTGTGAATTTCAGATAGGATTGATTTCGGGATTTTACATAGTGATAACCAATATACTAATAAGTTTTCTAGAACAAATTTATCCAATGTTAACCTTCCACTAATGAATAACCATTTCCAACACCAGTGATGAAACCTCTTGTTGAAATGATTCAGAATCCAATGCCAATATACAACTTATATCCATCTGGCTTTATATAGTATCCTGGATATTTTGTTCCATCCACAAGTTCTGATATTTATATGACAAGAGTTGTAAAATTTATGCCATATGATGATCCTCAATATTATGCTTTAAAATCATTGATTTTGAAGCGTTTATTTACATACCTGATTACATACAAAAACTATTTAAAATATCTTTGATAGAGCACCATTCACCCTTCCGACCCACACCAAATAGCATCACATTGTCAACGAATAGTAGATGAGTGATTGCTATCTTGGATGTGATTTTTATACCTTTTATATAAACACTTTACTTTTCCTTGAGTATGAGTATTCTCAATCATTCTATGACAATCAAGAATAGTAGTGGAGAGAGTGGACAACCTTGTCTAATGCCTCTGGAACTAGATATAAAGTCTGTACGGCTCCCATTTATCAAAATAACATAGCTAACCGAAGTGATACATGTCATTATCCATTTTATAGCCTTCCACGAAATACCTATTTGTAAGAGTGCCATTCTTAGGAACCCCCAATTCACCTAATCATATGCTCTAAACAGATCCAATTGTAGGATTAGTCCCTTTAAATTCCTGGCTTTTATGCTATGAAAAGCTTCTTGTGCCACTCCTATGGCATCCTAAATATGCCTATTTTTTTAAAATTCGAATTGCTCCATTAACATGCTTCTTGACAAGACTAGCTTGATTCTTTTTGCAATTATCTTTCCAATAATTTTGTAAATTAAGTTACACAAATATATTGGTTTATACTCATAAAAGGATGTTGGATTGGAGGATTTTGGAATTAAAGCAATAAAAGTAGAGTTCATAGCAACCGAAACCTTACCTGAAATCCTTGAATCTTCGACCATAGAAAGAATGTTAGCACCCATGATGTCAAAGAATTCAAGGAAAATCTCCACAGTCCAGCCATCTGGGCCAGTACTTTTTGATTTTGCAAAGCCTTTTAGAACTTTTTGTATCTCGTCCAAAGTCACTGGTTTGAAGAACTCTTCCCCTTCTTGATCCGAAAGAAATGTGGATATTCCTTTATAACACTAATATGATCTCTTACTGCATGGTCCCCTGGATCTTGATAATACTTTTGGAAATATCTAACTACTTCCTTATGAAGATCACCATTATCCCCTATCCACTCGCCTTCTTCATTCTTTAGGGACAAAATAGAATCATTTAATCTTCTACAATAAACTTATTTATGAAATTTTTTATTGTTTTGGTCACCTAATGATATCCATATTCCCCTGCTTTTGAGATGCCATGTCTCTTCATTCCTATTTAGGATTTTCATTCTACTCTGCTCCAGGTCCTGTAGAGTCACTCTAGACTGATTTGTTAGAGGAAAATTCATATTTGTCTTATAAATGTCCTCAATTTGGGATTTGATCCTAGATAACTTTGATTTTTGAGAATTTTTCATGTCCCTCTCCCGTTTCGTTACCACCTATTTCAACATTTTTAGTTTCTTAACTAGAATATGAGAGGGAGAAGCATACGTATATGTCTCGAAGTTTTTCCATTCCTTCCTGGAATTTTTTTTGAATTCCTCCTCTTTCAACTAGGTGTGATTGAATTTGTATGGATAGGGATTTTTTATGCTTTGAAACTCCATTTCTAATAATATCATATTATGGTAAGTAATGGATGTATATTTCACCCATGATCTATATCTATGCAGTGTATCCAATATTTGATCCCCCATCACGAATCTATCTAGTCGTTTTGATACACTTTCAGAACCATTCCTACCATTGTTCCAGGTCGAACAAATATGGACTGACTCTATATCATTCAGTCCTATTGAAGAGAAAATATCCTGAAAAATAGTTACTGAGATTGTCTAATATTACACACTGCCCCCATGTTTCTACAACTGATAGAATTAGATTTAAATCACCTACTAATATCAACTTCAGAAGTGTTGAATTAATGTAACTTCAAAGTATATTTATTCTACGTGTAATTTATTATTGTAACTCCGTCGGGGATGTTTTACCTCCGTTCGGGGATGTCATTGTTGCCTTTGGTCATGTAAAGGTCATGAGGTTAACCCTCCATTATATTCTTATATTGTAAGAATATAATATAATGTTATATTGAGCCCTCCTAGAGAAGTTGGCATAGTTAGGGTTAAAGGGCAGGTGAAAAGTAAAGTATAAATAGAGGGAGAGTTTCCCTCATTTATTCACTCACTCACTTGTGCAATTCGCATTAGAGGAGAGAGAGAGATATCTGCGAAGGAGGAGGAGGCTTGGCTTGGGTCTAGAGTTTGATCTCTTTGTCTCTCTTATTTGTGAGACTTATTTTGGGCATTTTACTTTGATCATCTATATTGAGGAATTTCTTGTTGGGTTTTCTTCCCCTTGAGGGTTTCCCAGGGTATATTGTTTTGTGCTTTGTGATTGTGTATCTTTCAGAGATACTTATTATGCTTCTATTGTGAATACTGTATTGAATGCTAATGAATTTGCAATCTATTCTATGGTAGCATATAATCTTAGCATGGTATCAGAGCTAGCTTGAAAAGATAAACTTTCACAAGGTAAAAATCTCTCTCTCTCTGGAAGTGAAAAATTAGGGTTTACCACAGAAGTGGAACTTTTGAGTGCAAGTGGCATAGGAAAGTGACCCTATCCTAGGAGCATCTATTGGCACATAGATCAAATTTTTTCAGTGGGTGAAAATCCTGGAAAGTCAAACCCCATTTTGACTTTGGACCAGGACAAAACCAGAAAACTGCAGATCAGAATTTCGCAAGTCAATTTTCAAGGGCGAAATTTTGGAATATTTAGAAACCAAGTGTACCAGCATACTTGCCTCAGTCAAGCGCATATTTTTGTGAGTTCAGTTTTTTATTTTGAGAAATTTTATTTTTTGGTTACTCTCTGCTCTACAGTTTAGGATGGCACCAAGCACTAAGCTTGATGACAAGTTGGAAGGCATAGAGAAATTTTGTGCTTGGAAGTATAGGATTGGATTCATTCTAGAAGAGAATGATCTTACCAATTTTGTTAAAGAGGTTGTACCAGAACCCGAAGAAGTTGAAGCGAAAGAAAAACATAAGAAGGATATGATTAGGGTTATGAGGATCATAGTAGACTCCATAAAATATCACTTGATTCCTCAATGTGGTGAGATTTTATTCCTACAGGTAAGATGAAAACCCCTTGGGATTGAAAAAGTCCCCTAGTTTCCTACCCAAGACAGAGAGGAAACAAATAGACACTATAGTCCTCCTAGATCTAGCTCACACATCAACTAACAAGCTATGGAAAGACAAAGCAAGTAGATGCCGTACCTTACTTTGATGGTTGTCCTTTTTGCTCCTAAGTTGCTCCAGCTCTTGTGTTTGATTATGGACTTATGAAGTTGTTCACAAAGGAAATACAACACCTTCTCCAAGGAAATATATGTATAAACAAAGATCTAACTATACAAACATAGACAATTTCATGCATTCATCAAGCGGGATGAACTACTTGTTCTCCATTCATTGAGGAAAGAGTGGGATCGATCGAGGATGGAGCAGGATCGACTACTTTATCAACCAATGAGGGGTCAAGGGACAACTTACGATATCTAGTTGGAAGGTGATTCTGGGATACATAAATGTATTCCAACAATTGTGAAGCTTCATCCATACGAGGACAAAGGTGAGTAAGGTGCATATCCTTGCATAACAAACAAGTATGATTGACTTTACCTTTCCAACCCTTAACCATAGAGTCATTGGTTGATGGGGTATCATCAGTATGATGTCTAGAGGCTGATGATATAGGTTTTTTGGAAGCTTTAGACCACTCTTCTAATACTTTGGAAAGACCATGAAAATCCTTAAGAAGGTGACATCCCTTACAAAGCATGCAAGGGAACTTGGGTTTTCAAGGTGTTGGACTAGAAAGAGCATCATTAGGAGTAACTGGTTGATTCATGGTCTCTCTTGTATTCTTATTCTTCTTAAACTTCCTCTTCTTCTTCTTCGTATCCTCCTGATTACTAGCACCACTGCTTTTATCAAGCGAGGAAGAAGAAACAAAAGAAGGTACATCCGACGAAGAAGGCGAAGGATCAATTTGGGATTGATGCTCTCGTGATGGAGAGTTAACATTTGAAGCATTAGGTGCATTAGGGACCACCGGATTGGAGAATAACCATACTGGTAACCCTATAGACAATCCGGGAAGATTCAAAGTAGCAATAAAGGGAGTACCAATATCTCCAAATGGAAGGAAATCAAAAGGTGCCCCTTGAAAAGGGGTCTCTTGATTGGTAGTCCCAGAAGATTTTTCCATGTCTAAACTCTCTAAGAACCTCTAAATTACCACATAAATAAAACACTACTCAAATCTAAAAGAAACAAGAATTCTGTGAAAAGGATGGGTAAATAAGCTAGATTCTCATAGGATTATCAAATTGTCACAACTCGCGATATACTGTAGGGTCCAACAGTTATACTCGGCCCAATATTTCAGAGCACTAACCAGGGAGGATTGAGATTGTACCCCTGTCCGTATAACCTGACTACCTAGCAGTAAGTGTGTAGTAATCTCCTCGAGTGTTGTTCTCGGTGTATTGCAACAATAAGACAGTCAATAGGTTTACTCGGATAGTTTCAGGATGCTAAAGGGGTCTCCTGATATACGCAAGGTACATGGGAGCTCAAATCCGTAGTAGTGATGTCTAATGCACAACTGTATGAAAGGGGCCTTCCGATATACCGTTGAGTACGTGAAGTACCTTTCTATATACCCGAAGGTACGTGAAAGGTCATTTGATATGCCAACGAGTACGTGGAACAACCACACAGACCCCATAATGTAGTGCAGGAAAATAACGACAACTCCTATGCTTTAAGATGTCGGAACATGTCTCTAACCTATCATTTAAGTTACTAAATATTTTAACTTAACTAGCACTTGATTTTATCTTATGCGGTTAAGTGGATGCATGATGTGTATACTTGTAAAGTAAACAAAGTGCACCACTAATCTAAATGAAATACAAATCTTTCATTTTTCAATGAAAACTAGCTAAAGAAAGAGTAAGAGGTTCTTTTTCCCAAATGAACAACCCAATGCAAATGCAATTTTAGTTTTTTAATGAATGATAATCAATCATGTAAAACCATACCCAAACCATCTTAAAAGTGACAAAAAGAGATCTTTCAATCAATAAAAAATGCAAAAATTCTATTTTGTTTCCTATCTTTTTACACTTAAAAAAGACACATCTAAGCTATGGGAAAGAAAGATTATGTAAATGTTTCCAATCAAATGCAATGCAAAGAAAAACATCCAATATATTTTTGTAACTCAAATGCACAAGAACATGAAACAACCTTTTCGTCCTCTTATGAAGCTAATACCAGGAATGTCAAATGATCATACTAAGGTAAGAATAATATTTGTGTTTTCCAAGCTTGTAAATCTAGCAAAAGAGAGACAAAAAAAAAGCTTTTCTTTGAACAATAATGGAAACAAAGAATCGATCCACTCCAATAACCAATAAATAGCTAAAGATGCAAAGGAAATGAAACACAAAACCCAAGAAAGATGACTTAGAGAACAAGGATGTCCCAAGTTTTTCAAAGCCAATCAAAGCAATCCAAACGACACAAAATATCCCAAAAGGTTGAAAAAACCTTAATATGGGTCAAATGGATTGTAGGATACACGATCCTTGCCCCCCCCCCCAATCTAGTGCTAAAAATTCCTAAAATGCAAACAAACATGCACTCAAACTCTGGATGAAAGAGCACTTATAGTTCTTAACAAACAACAAGAGGTCAGGCAAACATCCTTGAACCAAAAGACCAAGGCAAACCACAACAAAAAACTCCCAAAAAACCAAAAACAGAGGATTTTCGCCTCTATACAAACCAACATAGAGCGAAAATGTGAGATTTTCGTGCCCTGGAACACTGTGGGGTAGCGAAAATTTTGAAATTTGTGCACTCTAGGACACTGTAGGGCCACAAAAATATGGAATTTTCGCTCTGCAAGGTGTTTTGGTGAAGCGAAAATTTCCCGTAGGTGTAAAAAAAGAAAATTAATGCCTAGATCCGAGCAGGGATGAAGTGCTAGGTTCAATATAGTCCTCAATGACGACTAAAGAGGATCTAAGGTGATGAGAAACAATACTTAGAAGATTATTTGATGATTCAAACAAGCAATCAAAGGTGAAACTAGGGAAATATCCCTAGTGGAGTCGCCAATTTGTGTGGTTATATTTTCTTTCTACGGGTAAGATGAAAACCCCCTGGGATTGAAAAAGGCCCCTAGTTTCCTACCCAAGACAAAGAGGAAACAAATAGACACCATAGTCCTCCTAGATATAGCTCACACATCAGCTAACATGCTGTGGAAAGACAAAGCAAGTAGATGGCATACCTTACTTTGATGGTTGTCTTTGCTGCTCCTAAGTTGCTCCAGCTCCAACCTTTGATTATGGACTTATGAACTTGTTCACAAAGGAAAGACAACACCTTCTCCAAATAAATATATGTATAAACAAAGATATAACTATAAAAACATAGAAACTTTCATGCATTCATCATTAAAGACATGAAAATGGAAGGAATAGGCTAAGTTATATTAATGATAAGAAAGCCAAAAGAAGTTGATTACAATGTTATACCTTGATGTCCAAAGTAGCAATGCCTCCTTCCAAGCTCTCCAACATCGCCCTTGCAAGACTCACAGGATCATAAGTTTGGTGCTTTCGAGATCACCCCTCCATAGCTCATGGATGGCTCTCTTTAAGTAGGATTTGGGAAGCCAACCACTAAGAGGAGATTATGGATCTAAGTGATTAAGATATGGATCAAGGATCTCAAACATGCCAAGGAGGGAATGTGAGAGAGGATTCAAAGAGGAACCTCATCCCATGAAAATCTCCTCGAAATCCAAAATCCAAGATCTAATGCAAATGGATATTCAGGGATTTTCCCGTCCCCATAACTGAGCAAAGTGCGAAAATGTTGTAATTTTTGCGCCCCCATAGGCATGAAAAATGTGAAAATAAGGAATTTTTGTGCCTTCCACCATATTAGGGTGCAAAAATATCTCCAGGAGGCCCATAAATGGGTTAGGTCAAGTGGTTTTTGACCCCTTGCTTGTTGTATTTTCTTCCAAGTGTGACTAGGGAATGGACCAACATTAGAATGAAGGGTCCTAACACCCTTAGGAGGCATAAACATCATGTTTTCCATGGTGGTGAAACATGCGGATCCTCACTTACACATGGTGTGGCAATTTGAGGTATAACACTCAAGTGTTCTCCAAGAAGACTCCAAAGGAGATGTTTGATTCCCTAACAATAATGTATGAAGGAAGAAACATAAATCGGAAGATGCATTTGAGAGATCAACTCAAAAGTACAAAGATGAGCCAAGGAGAATATCTCTAGGAATATTTCACAAAGGTCTCCCAATTCAAAGAACAACTAGAATCAATTGGAGATCACCTTGATGAAGATGAGTTGGTGATTACTACTCTCAACGGTATTACTAGACCTTGGGACTCCTTTATCCAGACCATGTGTGCAAGAAAGGAAAGTTTACTATTTGAAGTTGTATGGGAAGAATGTGTCCAAGAAGAGACTAGAGTGGAAAATCGAGAAGCATTACTCAAAGATGATGATCAATATCTAGCCACCCATACTAAGAGAGGAAATGGAAAACCTCATTTCAATAAAGAAACACATTCCTCCAAAGAAGTTTCAAAAGTGTAAGAAGGGAAACTACAAGCGAAGAGACTTCTATTCTTATCAATGTTTACATTGTGATAAGATGGGACATATTTCCAAAGATTGTCCTGAGAGAAAAGAGGAAGTCAAGAAGAAGAGAAACAAAAGACATCATGCTCACTTAGCTGAATAAGAAGAAGAAGAACCTCCCAGGAAGCAATCAAAGGAAGAAGCAGAAGAATATGTTTTATTCTCCGCTCTCTCTGGGTCCATGACACCTGGAAATGACACATGACTGATTGATAGGGGTGCTTCAAAGCACATGACAAGTCAGAAGAAAACTCTCGACAATTTAGAAGAAAATAACTCCCCTCAAAAGGTATCATTAGGAGATGATTATCAATATCCTATTAAGGGAATAGGAGAATCCACCTACAAGCTTGATTCAGGAACCCCGATGAAGATGAAGGATGTACTATATGTACCAGGCCTAAAGAAGAACCTACTTTCTATCTCAGCTTTATATAAGAAAGTATTTAGGGTTTCCTTTATAGATGGAGAGTTCTCATGTGGCCCAAAGGAAACTCTATAAAGGATGTTGTTGTTATTGGGATAGAAGAAGGAAGATTATACAAACTGAAAGGACATTCAGAATTAGCTTTGATTCATGATACTACAAGTCCATGCAAACTATGGCACAGAAGGCTTTCTCACATAAGCTACAAAGCATTACCACATGTAAGCAAGGTAGTAACAGGATTACCCGATCTCAAGATTGATCATGAAGGTATATGTAAAGGATGTGCAAAAGGTAAGAACATAAAGAATCCATTTCCGAAGAGTGACACCAAGTCAGAAGGGATATTGGAACTTATTCACTCAGATGTATGTGGTCCAATTCCCTCTACATCTCTTAGTGGATATGAGTATTATGTTACATTAATTGATGATTACTCTCAAAAGACTTGGATTTAATTTCTGAAATCAAAAGGTGAAGTATTCGATGTTGGAATATTCACACCATCATTTTTATATTTTGCATGCCAGCATGCAAATCTACATGCTTTGCATGCCACTGCATGCATCCAGTCATCATCATGGTGGTCTTCCCAGCACCTAGAGCTTGCTTCTAGCTCTCTAGAGCCTTTCTACAGCCCCCAATTGGCCTCCTACTTACCTGATGCGCCCTTCTTGATTGTTGTGCATGGAAAGTGTGCCTTTCTCACCTACCACTATCAGTTAGAGCACCTTTACTCACCTACCTTCAGTTATCACTCAGTTAGGGCACCTTATCTCACCTACCAGGAGTTATCCTTCAATTAGTGCATTGATTGAGTAGTTCTTCCACTGATTGCTCATGATGACTGCTTGTAGCTTCTAGTTAGCTAGTTCTGGATTTTCACTTGACTGTTTAACAGCCTCATGCGCCCTCCTTGGAGTCTCCATTCCCTGATTTATGCCTAGATGGTTCTGTTAGACTCAGTTGGACACACTTGACTAGCTCTTACCATTTATGACTGATACTGCTGACTAGATGATGTCTCCATTGATCTCCAAGCTAGACTCTGAGCTCAGATTCGAATGCCCTACTTGGCTAATTCGAATCATATATGATGCCTCATCATTATTATTGTAACACATTCTCTACATTCATTATTCATTGTATGATATTGACATTGTCCATTATTCTGTGTTTATTAGTGATTATTGAATGCATGCTTCTTCTTCTTTGCAAATAATCTTGAGAGTTAGATTGTGAGTTTGTTATAGTTGTTAGATCCCTGCAGATTATCACATGGTATCAGTGCAGTCAGCAGTTGTTCGAATTACAACCATTGCAGCAGTTGGAGCATTTCTTTGAGCAGCTATCTTTCACTTGTGCACCAGAAGCCTCTAAGTTTCCACAACAAATCCTGGTGCTATTACTTGAATTCATTGGAGAAATATAGTGAGGTCTAGACAGGTGTGAAGGACTTAGTCTATATGCCAAGTGTCCTTAAGGTAGTGTTTAGTCGAAGTGTAGCATTCTCCATCAGCAAAAATTCTCTTGTTTTGCAAGTTTATTCACTCGTTCAGAATCTTCTTCAACTATTCGACTTTCTCTGTTTCAGATGGATCTAAAGCTCACATCTTCCAACCATGTTGAGTGGAAATCCAAGATGGCTCTCTTCATGAGATCCAAGAGCTTTACCCGAATACTCAACATAACGATGGTAGAACCTCTCAGTGTAGTTGAAAAGTCCAAGTACTTGGACATACTTGATGAAGCAGTTGGTATCCTCCTTCTCTCAATTTCTGAAGATCTTCACTTCCATGTCATCGATCTTACATATCCTAAAGAGGTTTGGGACAAGCTTGAATCCCTTTTTGGGCATAAAGATGATATGAAAGGACACAAATTGGAGAATGAGCTCATATGTTTGAGTCCTGACAGTTTTGAATCTATCAATGCCTTCCTCACCAAGTTCAAAAGCTTGATATCACAGTTGAAAATATATGAGATAGTGAAAGAATACAAGAAGCTTATACTTGCCATTCTATCAATGTTGGGGGCAAACTTCTCAGTTTTTGTCTCTACTTTCCAGTCAGCTAGGTTGTCCATTCCAAGATGGAAGTTTCCCTCACTTGATGATTTCATCCAATCTCTTACTCAAGAGGAAGAGAAGTTGATATCTATGGGAATGATTAAACCCAAATTGGATTCAGCTCTTACAGTTGCAGAGACAGTGAATGGTAAAGGCAAGCAAAATATTTCTGACAAGAGATCGAATGTTACAAGGCCTACAGATACTCCATATCAGTCAGATGGGGCTTCGTACTCAACGAATACCAAGCATTCTCAGAAGAGAATATCCAAGTGCACATACTGTCATAAAGGGTTTCATATTGAGAGTTCTTACATGAAAAAGACTATAGATTTGATGGCTCGGTTACTTGAGAAGAACAATCTTCCTGTACCTGCGTGTACAAGGAAGAAAGATCCTGATACTGAACTTTCTAGATCCAAAGAAAAAGAAAGATGTCATGCCCTCATGACAAGTGCATCAACAGATTATTTTTTCATCATAGATTCAGGGGCATCAAGACACATGTCTTCCTCCAAAGATATGTTCTCCAGTTTCGAAAGCTCAGTTGGCCCTTCCATCAGGTTGGGCAATGATTCAGAAGCCTCCTATAAGGGAAGTGGAAGAATCAATCTTGACTATGGTTACTTTTCTAATGTGCTTTATGTTCCTTCTCTTGCACCAAATTTACTTTCAGTGTATAAAATGACTCATATTGGAGAGCCCAAAAGAGTGATCTTTTCTCCAAATCAAGTCAAGATACAACACATGGTTTCAAGGGAAATCATTACAAAAGGAGTTGCAAATCATACTTCAAAACTCTATGAGTTTTCACACTTCTTACCGCTCTCCAAGCCATTTTCTCTCCATACTCATGCCAATGAATAAAGCATATTATGGCATGAGAGATTTGGACATCTCAACTACAAGCGTTTACAGGACATGCAAGCCCAAGATGTGGTTGAAGGCCTTCCAGATTATAAGTTTGCTCACGGTACCCGCAAAGGTTGCCTAAAGAGCAAAGATCCACAAAAGAAGATGAAGAAAAATACTCTCGAAGAAGTGCGAATGCTAGATCTAGATCCACAAGAACCTGAAGATCTAGCACCTAAAGGTTCATCTCCTATTGCTACATGGGCCACCACAGTTCCTATCTCCACCATTGATCTTGTCAAAGATAGATCTGATCTTCATGATACAGGAATTGCACTATCTCCCTCAGATCCATTTCTAGCTGAGAGATGTTTTCTTATGATAGGATTTTATCCGAAATCATACTTTGAAGCCTCCCAAGATCCAAGATGGGTAGCTGCTATGGAAGAAGAGTACCAATCTCTTCAAAGAAACGAGACTTGGGAGCTTTGTTCACTCCCACCTGGAAGGAAACTTGTTCAATGCAAGTGGATCTACAGAACTAACATGGATTCAGATGGAGCCTCCCACAAGTACAAGGCTATATTGGTTGCAAGAGGTTTTTCCCAAGTTCATGGGATTGACTATTCTGAGACTTTTGCTCTAGTTGCTAAAATGGATTCCATCCGTCTTGTTCTTGCTCTTGCTGCATCCAAACACTGGGAAGTGCATCATATGGATGTCAAGAGTTCTTTCCTCCATGGAGATTTAGAGGAGGAGATATACATGAAACAACCTGAGGGTTATATTGATTATTCTTCACTTGTTTGCAGATTGAAGAAGTCCTTGTATGAGCTTAAGCAAGCTCCCCAAGCTTGGTATGCAAAAATGGACTCCTTCTTGCTTTCAGAAGACTTTCAGAGGTGCAAATCAGATTCAAATGTCTACATGAGACATGATGGTAACTCCTTACTTCTCAATATACTTTATGTTGATGATTTGTTGATTACAGGGAGTAGTTTTTCATGTATTGGATCTATAAAGTCTGCTTTGCACAACTTCTTCTCCATGTCAGATCTGGGATTGTTGAAAACATTTCTTGGTCTTGAAGTCACTTAGAGTGATTCAGGAATCAAAGTTGCTCAATCCAAGTATGCTTAAGATCTGTTTGATAGGTTCCACATGAGCGAATGCAAACTAGTTGCATTCTCCTTTATTTAAGGGATCAACCTTGACGATGGATCTTCAACCCCTTTGGTAGACTGTACTTTGTATCGACAGTTGATTGGTAGCCTTTTGTTTCTCACACACACTCGGCCTGATCTATCTTATGCAGTTACTGCTGTCTCCAGATACATGCAGGAGCCTCATGAGCTTCACTGGAAGGCAACAAAGAGGATTTTGCACTATGTGCAAGGTACCAAGACTCATGGCCTTCACTACTTAGCTGGGTGTCCTTTGAACCTAGTTGGATAGACTGATTCTGATTGGGCTGTAGATAGCTTAGATCAAAAGTCTACATCTAGTTTTGTCTTCATGATTGGATCTGGACCTATATGTTGGTCAAGAAAAAAGCAGACTACTTTAGCTCTTTCTTCAACAGAGGCTGAGTAGAGAGGTGCTGTAAATGCAGCCACACAGTGCATTTGGCTAAAAGGCATCTTATCATAGTTTGGGATTATATTCAGTACTCCACCTATCATATATTGTGACAATCAGAGTGCCATCAGGATTTCCATAGATCCAGTTTTGAGACAAAGAACCAAACACATTGAGATACACATGCATTACATTAGATGATTAGTGCATGATCAGATCATTTCACTGCACTACCTTCCGATGGAAGAGCAGATTGTAGATATCTTCACCAAGACCTTCACGGTGAAGAGGTTCACTTACCTTAGATCACTTCTTGGGGTGAGAGATGATATGCTTCATTGGCATCCTTCAGTCTATTTTGAGGGAGGGCTTTCTTCCCACTGGGTTTTCCCTCTTTCCTCACTTAGCTTATTTTAGATTGATTGTACGGGGTGACCTTTGGTCTTAGTCACCAGGGCCCTATTTTACTATTTTCAGTTATTTCTCATATTATAGCTTGTGGGGGGTGTTGGAATATTCACACCATCATTTTTATATTTTGCATGCCTGCATGCAAATCTGCATGCTTTGCATGCCATTGCATGCATCCGGTCATCATCATAGTGGTCTTCCCAGCACCTAGAGCTTGCTTCTAGCTCTCTAGAGCTTGTCTACAACCCCCAATTGGCCTCCTACCTACGTGATTCGCCCTTCTTGATTGTTGTGCATGGAAAGTGTGCCTTTCTCACCTACCACTATCAGTTCGAGCGCCTTTACTCACCTACCTTCAGTTATCACTCAATTAGGGCGCCTTATCTCACCTACCCGGAGTTATCCTTCAGTTAGTGCATTGATTGAGTAGTTCTTCCACTGATTGCTCATGCTAACTGCTTGTAGCTTCTAGTTAGCTAGTTCTAGAGTTCCACTTGACTGTTTGATAGCCTCATGCGCCCTCCTTGGAGTCTCCATTCCCTAATTTATGCCTATATGGTTCTGTTAGACTCAATTGGACACACTTGATTGGCTCTTACCATTTATGACTGATACTGCTAACTGGATGATGTCTCCATTGATCTCCAAGATAGACTCTGAGCTCAGATTCGAATGCCCTACTTGGCTAATTCGAATCTTGTATGATGCCTCATCATTGATTATTGTAACACATTCTCTACATTCATTATTCATTGTATGATATTGACATTGTCCATTATTTTGTGTTTATGAGTGATTATTGAATGCATGCTTCTTCTTCTTTGCAAATAATATTGAGAGTTAGATTGTGAGTTTGTTACAGTTGCTAGATCCCTGCAGATTATCACATTCGAGAAGTTCAAGGAATTCAAAGCCTTGATAGAGAATCTTTCAGAAAGGAAGATAAAGATACTCAGGTCAGATAATGGAGGAGAGTACACTTCAAAATATTTTGAAGCCTTTTGCAAATATGTTGGGATTAAGAGGGAACTTACCACTCCCTATAATCCTCAACAAAATGGTGTTGTTGAAAG
This sequence comes from Larix kaempferi, assembly GCA_027924585.1. NCBI lineage: Eukaryota > Viridiplantae > Streptophyta > Pinopsida > Pinales > Pinaceae > Larix > Larix kaempferi. The sequence goes on from BSBM01000368.1 coordinate 4,015,035, forward strand.
AAATAATCGAACTATTATGCAAGCAGTGAAGACCATGATCCACGATCAAGATCTTTCTATGCATCTATGGGATGAAGCAGCAAGGACAAAAGTATATGTCCAAAATAGAGTATCCCATAGTGCAATTGGGTTCAAAACCCCAAAAGATATGTTCACAGGAAAGAAACCAGAGGTAATTCATCTCAAGATATTTGGTTGTCCAGTGTTTGTTCATATTCCAAAAGAGAAAAGAACCTAATTGGATCCTTCCAGAAAGAAAGGAATCTTTGTTGGATAATGTGAGGTCTCCAAGGCCTTCATAATATATATACCAGGTTATCATCACATGGATATTAGTAGGGATGTGACATTTGATGAAGATGCAACCCTCAAGAAGTCTAGAAAGTGCCAGCATGAAGAAGTGTATGAAGAATATGTAGCTCCCAAGGTTACAGAAGTGGCACCCTCTCCCGTTTATGAGACTCTGGAAGATCATGATATGTTGGAGCCCCAAGAACCTGCATCCATGACTATCTCTCACAAGATAAAAACAACTTGGGATCGACAAATCATTCAAGATGCAGAGAGGTATGGAGCTCCAGAAGGTTCCACAAGAGAAAGCAAGAGGCCAAAGCCATTTTCCAGTTATGTGGCTTTGATGTGTGATCTTGTAGACAAAGAACCTACTTGCTTCGAAGAGGCCATTCAAAAGAAAGAATGGGTAGAAGCCATGATGGAAGAATACCAATCTATAATTAAGAATGATGTATGTGACATAGCTCCAAAACCATAAGGTAAAAGTGTGGTATCTCCCAAATGGATATACAAGATAAAACATGCTGCGGATGGAAGTATTGAGAAATACAAATATAGGTTTGTGGCTCGAGGATTCACTCAAAAGAAAGGAATCGATTATGAGGAAACATTTTCTCTTGTAGAAAGGTACACTTCCATTAGAACCATCATGGCACTGGCAGCTACGATGAAGTGGAAGTTACACCCGATGGATGTGAAAATAGCTTTATTGAATGGTGTTTTTGAGGAGGAAGTGTACATAGAACAACCACAAGGTTTTGAGGTTGAAAACAAAGAGATGCATGCCTGTAAATTGAAGAAGGCTCTGTATGGGTTGAAGCAAGCTCCAAGAGCTTGGTATGGAAGAATTGACAGTTTTCTGACGAGCTTAGGCTTTACCAAGAGTAAAGATTATCCTAACCTTTACTTCAAGGTTACAGATGATGAACCAGTCATATTATTGCTATATGTGGATGACTTGTTCCTGATAGGTAATGAGAATCAAATCTCAGAGTGCAAGAAGAATCTTGCTGCAGAATTTGAGATGAAAGACCTTGGCTTAATGCATTATTTTCTAGGTCTCGAGGTATGGAAGAGCCCAGAGGGAATATTCCTTAACCAAGGGAAGTATGCAGTAGAAATATTGAAAATATTTGATATGTTGGAGTGTAAATCCATGGACACACCCATGGATACCAACTTGAAGTTATTATCTGATACTTCATCAGAATTAGTGGATGTGACTCTATACAAGAAGATTGTTGGGTCGTTGATGTATCTGACGAATACGAGGCTATATATATGCTTTGCTGTGAACACCTTGAGTTAGTATCTAGTTGAGCCCAGACGTGTTCACATTATAGCTACAAAGCATGTGATGAGGTACCTAAAAGGTACAATAGAATATGGTCTCAACTATTCTAGAGATCATGAGTTCAGACTGTATGGTTATACAGATTTCGATTGGGCAGGAAGTGTCCACGGAAGTGTCTCAGACAGGAAGAACACTTCAGGTGGATGTTACAGTCTGGGGTCAGCCATGATCTCATGGCTAAGCAGGAAGCAATCCAGTGTTTCTCTCAGCATTGCATAGGCAGAGTATATTGCAGCCTATTCTGCTAGTTGTGAAGTTATATGGCTTCAGAATTTGTTATCAGGTCTATTTGATCTGGAGTTGGATATACCACAATGATTCTATGTGATAACTAGAGTTGTATAAAGATGATAGAGAACCATGTGTTCCATGATAAGTCAAAGCACATAGAAATACAATATTTCTACATCCATGATATGGTGCAGAAGGGAGCTATAAAGCTTGAATATTTAATCACAGATGAGCAGGTTGCAGATGTGTTGACTAAACCTCTGTCTCGTGTGAAGTTTGAGTACTTATGTGACAAGCTTAGTGTAGTCTGTAAGGAATTCCATCGAAAGGGGGAGTAGTTCTGATGATGTGATGATGCAAGTGGGATTGATCATCCCGAGACAATGATCTTGAGTTCTGAAAGGAAGGATAGTCTTAAATGTTGATCCTGAGTTATGATGGGATTGATCATTCCTAGACAATGATCCTGAGTTTTGAAAGGAAGGATAGTAATAAATGTTGATCCTGAGTTGTGATGGGATTGATCATCCCTAGACAGTGATCCTGAGTTCTGAAAGGAAGGATAGTCTTAAATGTTGATCCTTAGACTGAATCCCTAGTTCCAAAAGGAAGGATTGTCTAAGATATTATTGTTGGACTTAATCCCTAGTTCCGAAAGGAAGGATTGTCCATGATCCCTAGTTCCGAAAGGAAGGTTCACAAAGTTGTTTGGACTTAATCCCTGATTCTGAAAGGAAGGATTGTCCATGATCCCTAGTTCCGAAAGGAAGGATCACATAGTTGTTTGGACTTAATCCCTGGTTCCGAAAGGAAGGATTGTGCATGATCCATGTTCTAAAAGGAAGGATCACTAGTGTTGTTGGATTGAATCCCTAGTTCTGAAAGGAAGGATTGTCCATGATCCCTATTTTGAAAGGAAGGATCACCAATGTTGTTGGACTGAATCCTTGGCTCCGAAAGGAATGATTGTCCATGATCCCTGTTCCGAAAGGAAGGATCACTAGTGTTGTTGGACTGAATCCCTGGTTCCGAAAGGAAGGATTGTCCATGATCCATGTTCTGAAAGGAAGGATCACTAGAGTTGTTGGACTGAATCCAGTAATGTTGCCCCTGAGAATAATCTCCATATGTATATTGAAAGTTGTCAGGTTTAAATACCTAGGGTTACATGCATACAATAGACCACCTAATTGAACACCTACATCAGTAGATCAAATGGCCTAGTATTTTTTAATTATTTGAAAATAACTTCTAGCTTTTTCTGTTGTGACCGTTGTTTCTTGCAAAAATATTATATCTGGCTTCCATTTATCCCGTAATTCTCTTGAGTGAAATTTTTTTATGAGATCCCCCAACCCCTCTGATATTTAAGGACATAAAGATCATTTTCTAACGCTATCTAGGGTTTTTAATTCTCTAAGGGCCCTTGTATTAGCAGAAGGAAGGTTGTCTCCATCTTTCATAGGATTAGCATTGTTCTTAGAGTCACCAAGAATTTTCAGATTCCCTTTTCTTGCACTTCTCGTTTTGATAGGAGAAAAGTATTGTGCAATACCACCATGCCTAACCCCTTTTGCAGCCATTAAGTCAGGGGTATTATTGACTATTTTTCCTACATGTCCTCTTTAGAGAATTTATCGGTAGGTATGTTTCCAATATATGTAATGAGCGGGTTCTTATTAACAATGATGGGATCGGGTTCGAACCCTCCAAAACTTATGTTATATCCTTGCCTCCCAAAGAATATTTCATAACACCTATGTAGAATTTTTCTACGGATGTTTTTTCATCCTGGACATTCATTGGATCCCCAATAACTATATTTGGAATGTGTGAGAAACTCATAGATTTAGTATGGCGAACTTCAATATTTGGGAGCAGTGGAAAATCAGAAGGGGGATTTAAATTATTCTCCAGTATCTAGCTATTAGAGTGCTTCAATAAATCCCCCCAACCTGAAGTCTCTCCTCCCAAGTTGATACTATCTCAAGGGTTTGAAGGTTTATACCATGATAAAAAAATGGACCACCCTCACTATATCTTCCCAAACCATGTCACATTTTCCTTCTAAATATGGAATGAAATTGATTTCATCTTCTGTTAAATACTAAACAAATGCAGGATCAAGATCCCAAAGCTTACCTACAATCTTCGAAGAGATCATATTTTCTTCCATGTTCTGCCCTGAAGTATGATGATCACTATGACCATCCTCGCCTGTATCGACCTCTGAGATGGATCGACTTTCCGTTGTACAGAATTGAATGTCTTCCGTGGAATCTTCAAAATATGATCTTGAACTAATCGAAGAGCATTGTCGCCATAAATGTCCCACTAATTTACACCGAGAGCATCTCCCCTCTATTCAATGTCAATTTTTTCCAACAGACCCTTTGACATATCGATTTACACAAACATGCATCCCACTCTTTTGTCCATACCATTCAGGACATCTTCACCTATAAAGAGGATTATGACAAGGTGGTTAGACACATCTTCAAATGTTGATATTTTCCACATAGCTAAAGGGAAACCAGGGAGATGGACCGATAGATGCCTGAATATTATCCTTTATGTATCAGGGTCAAAATTGAAGTGCTGATGTTTACGCATTAGACTCCCATTACCTCATAACCAATTTTTTTGCAGGATGAAGGTTGTGTTCTCTTCCTTTCTGAATACAAACCCGTACCATCCCTTAGGAAAAATCGAAATGTTGAGTCTATACCCTATGATCTGTACCCATGTCCTGGATACCCAATGCGATATCTCTCTTGGGTTCATGGCTTTGTAACTGAATTTTCCCACTAACTGGCCTTTAGGGAAAGAGCAACAACACCCTCTAAACCAACATCTCAACCCAGTACCATACTACTGTTGAATATTCTCACCATCTTATTTTGGTCTTGCATGCTTTGCATACATTTTGCATGCATTCCATGTAGCACTCCATGCTTCCATGCATTAACAGTTGAGTCTCCTAGCACCTAGTCCTTACTTTGCCCCCCCCAGAGCTTGGTTTTAGCCATCATTAGCCCTCCTATCCACTCAAAGCACCTTGTTTACATCACTGGAGTTCCAATGTGCCCTCATGCACATATTTAAGAGACTACACAGTCAGTTCCATGATTTAGGGTGCCTTGTTCCCTTGATTGCCCAGTTAATTGATTGTAGATCCTAGTTTGACTGCTACTGAGTACAGGAGCACCCTCCTTGACCACTGACAGCTAGTTATGCGCCTCCTAAGAGTTTGCTTCCCTATTTTGGTTCCTATATTCCCACATGATTTAGTTATGCTCATTTCTACCTCAGTTAACTAATTATTCATCATCAGTGGTCACTGAACCTTATCAGGAGATGGTTCCAATACAAACTAATCCTAGACTTGAGGTGAATTTGAATCCTCATGGGTGTATCAAACTCATTCCTTTTTAACACTTTTTGATTGCCAGCTTACAGTTGATTAATGTATCAACAACAGTTTTTCATATGTTACCTCAAGTTTCAAGAGCATTTAGATCTAATTAGAGCTGATCCTACCTCAGTTGATTCGAATTATAGGTTACAGGATTATCTTCATATTTTTGGATTTGTTCTCACCATGTTTGGTCTGAAGAGAAACTTCAAAAAGCCTCCAGATTCGCTTGCATCCACTAAAGAAGAATTCAGGCACATGTTTTTGGAGTATGATCCACTTCTTCCAAAGAGTAAGATACCTCCAGACACTGAATCAAGCATCACACTTACTTGAGTCTTGAGCATCAAGTTTTGGTGTGTTTCAATCTATATTGAGGGTTTTTTTTTTCGCACTGGGTTTTCCCTCTTTCCTCATTTTTTCTAGATTGTTGTGCGGGGTGACCTTTGGTCTCAGTAACCAAGGACCTAATTTCCATTTATTTACTTATGTTTTTCAACATAGTCTGGCTTAAGGGGGGGTGTTGGAATATTCTCACCATCTTATTTTGGTCTTGCATGCATGCATTCCATGCAGCACTCCATGCTTCTATGCATTAGCATTTGAGTCTCCTAGCACCTAGTACTTACTTTGGGCCCCACAGAGCTTATTTTTTGCCATCATTATCCCTCCTATCCACTCAGAGCTCCTTGTTTACATCACTGGAGTTCCAATATGTCCTAATGCACAGATTTAGGAGACTACACAGTCAATTCCATGATTTAGGGCGCCTTGTTCCCTTGATTGCCTAGTTAACTGACTGTAGCTCCTAGTTTGACTACTACTGAGTATAGGAGCATCCTCCTTGACCACTGACAGTTATTTATGTGCCTCCTTGGACTCTCTTTCCCTATTTTGGTGCCCAGATGATTCAATTATGCTCATTTCTACCTCAGTTAACTGATTATTCATCATTGGTTGCCACTGAACCTTATCGGGAGATGGTTCTAATACAAATTAAGACTAGACTTGAGGTGAATTTGAATCCTCCTGGGTGTATTGAATTCATTCCATTGTAACACTTTTTTATTGCTAGCTTACAGTTGATTAATGTATCAACAACAATTTTTCATATGTGTTTCAGTTTTATGAGTGAATTGATCATTTTTTTTGCTAATTCTTCTTAGTAATAACAGTGCGAAATTGTGAGGTTTATTCAAGCTTAGTGATCTATCCCTATGGAATTTCACAACTACAACCCTCCTGTCTCATTTTCCACTTCCGATGTTTCTTTATAGCACCATAGCCACTGTATACCCCTGCCAGATTTTTTGTCTGTGGAATGGTATTAGGGTTTGGCACCTGAGTGTTTTCATGGGAAGGTTTTGTGGAACCTTCTTCCAAAACCCTCGAAACTGACCTGAGAGTTATTTGTTGGGACGGAGTACCAACACCTGTGTCTTCTTCTGGAATTTTGCTTGTGGCACAAGCTTGGAGCATGTCCCTATATTCCTCATCAGTTTTCAATATTCCCACCTTCTCCCACCATTCGTTTGATAACTTGTCTTTGTTGGTTGTGGAACTCCTAAACTTCGGAACCATGATCAACTTTGACATTTTAAATATTTTCCCCAACCTCTAAGTCCAACATCTAAGCTATTTCCTCCTAGAGAGAACGACCACCTTACGCCTCCTTTTTGAACTTGGTGGCTTCTGTGAAAACTATTGATACAGAAGCGTGACCGCCATCGCCAATCTCCAAAACCTCAAAGAAATAAGCTTGCTTATTCAAAAAAGACAGGTAGACCCTCTCCTTATTATCTTATTTTATACTATTATTTAAATTTAATTTATTTTAATCTTTTAAGATTAAATTATTATAATATACTCAGATTTTCATTCTTTAGCTCATTAATATTATATATTAATTTACCAAACATATTCATTAATCAATCAAATAATAATACAAATTCTCAATTCCTATTATCAATTCTTTAATTATTTTATAATGTATCTTTATTTGTCATTGACTCTACCTTTAAATCCTTGCTTACTAATTTATTATCTCTTTCCCATTCTACATTTTTTTAATAGAAAAAAGTCCTAAACTTTATATATAAAAATATACACTTGCATCTCAATATGCTTCCACATCCAACCAAAAAATAAAAACCAAAAACTTCAAACTTCACAACACCACACAACTCCCACAAAAAATACATACATTCTAATTTATTATTATTATCTTAATTCTTCTCATTAATCTATTATGAATTTATATTAAAATATTTAATTGCTTGTAATCAATAACAATATTAAACCTCTTTTAATAATTCTTTATTACAAATTAATAAAAATTCTTTATTGCTTCATTTTGATTTTCTTTTTATTAAATTAAAAATAACCATGATTATCTTTATGCTTAACTACTCCCTTATTTAATTGATCATAAACAATTAATTAATTTATTTTTTTTCTACAAAATTGATCTTAAAAAAAATTAAACTTATACATTTTAAACTTTTTAAACATATGTTTACAAACACTATCCACCTCAATAAATCACTAAAGAATAAGTGTGGTCCCTTTGAATTATTTATCATTCATAAATGATAGAAAAGTACTCTTACTATGAAAAATATGAAAACAATTCTATAATTAATTTTATAAAAAATTCAAAAAGTACTCTTACCATGAAAAGAGTATGGAAACAAATATTTATGATTAAGTTTAAAAAAAAATTCAAAAATAATAATATTTAAGAGACTAAGTTCAATACCTATCATTAATCTTTCATAACATTAAAGTTAATTAATTAAGTATAAATTAAGTGATTAGAAAAAATGTTGTTATTCTCTTCACCCATATTTAAATTTCATTGAGTAACATGTTATTAATAATTAATAATTAATTAATAACCAATTAATTTTGAAGTTTCCCATACTTAAACGCCGACCTTACCCGCCCCCACTAATATATATAGAGGATACCTTGAATATTTTCTTGAAGGGGTTCAGCGCATGAGTTGATAGAGAGTGGAACTGGTCTTCGGAGACAGCCTGAAGGAAAAGGAGCAGTTTTGGCTTTTTTATTTAAGATTTTCAGATTTTAGAGTGAATCTTGCCAATATGTAAGATTTCAAATTTTTGGCTTTCTCTATATTATCTCTCTCATTTTTTAAAAATTCCTATTCTTCACCAGCTGTGAGTCAAATTTCCTTTAAATTTCTCTCTGATTTTTTAAAAATTCCTACTCTTCTTCACCAGCTGTGAGTCAAATTTCCTTTAAATTTTAGACTAAATCTCTTTGACAGAGTGATCCATCCTGTAAATTATTATCTGTCTCTCTGGACACGCTGCTGTAAACGTTTCTTTTTGAAAAATAAGCTTTTTATTTGAATACACGTTACTCATGATACAAAATGGCAGCTGTGAGACCTGCCATCTCTAGGATTCCAGCACTGCAACTGCTGAGAAATACATATAATGTTATAGGCATGTTAAGTATTCTTCTTGTCATCACCAAACTAATGATCAAAGTATTTCTGGTGACACTGTTGACACTAATTTCTATTTGCCTCACTTTAATTTAGAGCATTGAATCAAGATGCTGCTGTCAATGTTCAGTCTCAGTTATTGATGCTAATTCTTAAAACCTGTTGTGTAACAGAGCAGTGGTCGTCTTAGAGGTTGTGCAGCACTCTCAGTTCATTGTAATGGATAAGCCCAGGAAGATGTTGAAAGTTCAGGTACAAAGCAAGGAGGTACCAGCTAGCTTCTCTCATTACAACACAACAGTACAGTCCAACAGAAGTAGATCATCATCAAAGCAAAATGCTGATTCTGTGGCAGTGAATGCCAACACAACAGTACATTCCAACAGAAGTGGATCATCATCAAACCAAAATGCTGATTCTGTGACAGTGAATGCCAACACAGATAACACAGACAACCATGGTAAAATCTTTCACCTCTTTTTCTTGTTTATCATATTTAAACAGCAATAGTATAGATTCTAGAACCATCTCAACCTTGGAGTGAGGAAAGGGATTGAAAAAATAAAGGCCCTGGGTCAAACTAAATAGAAAGCTGCATCCATGTTCATATTGCAGGTCTTATTTTGTGGACTGAAATGAGGCAACAATGGGTTGGAAATCGACCTCGGAATCAGGCTAGGCAGCTGTCTGAACCTGTTTTAACTTTTAAGGTATATTTTCATGGCCCATGTGGTTAAATTGTTTCACTTTCCTAACTTGGTATTAATATTATTTTTTCCAGAAAATGTTTTCTCAATGTTGTGATGTTTCCAGATCCAATGCAAGTTTCGAAAGCCAAAGGCAATTTTCTCGACGCATCCCTCTTCCTGTAAGTCTACTCAGATTATTATTTTATTTTCTGGCCATTCTAAGAAATGTGGAAAGTATAAAGGCTTGACTTAGTCTGCTCTGTCACAGGAAATGATTAAATTTCTTGAAACTGTCTGGGAGGAGGAAGGATTATATGAAAACGCTTAGACGGCCGAGGCGTGGTGAAGATAAAAATAATGGCGATATCTTACAGTCAGAGATGATAGAGAGAATAGTTATGTCTTTGTTTAAGAGGTTATTGTCAAGCTGTGATGTACTTGGTGATTATTAGTATCGATGAACTGCATTCATGAACTGTAAATACCAATTCAATAACTGATGGAAACATATTAAATGTTTCTTTGCATTACATTCCAAGGATGATACTTTTCCAAAAACTGTCCAGTAAACTAGTTGATGCCTAGTTTGTGAAACAGATCCAATTCATTATATTTCTTTATACTGTTTTCTTCTCAGTATTTCAAGTAAATTCTTTAATTATATTGATAAATGTTTATATTTTAGAATTTGGGGTGGATCACTGTCTATGTTTTTTCTATATTGTACAAGGATGAGACAAGTGTATGTTGAGGATGAGAAAAGTGTACTGTCCTTTGATGGCGGCCATTCCAAATTCAAATAAACAATTATAAAAAAATAAAGATCATAAAAAATAACTGATAGTTATGCATGGATAACAGGTATAAGCTTTTATGCTTTTTCTATATTGTACAAGGATGAAACAAGTGTATGTTGAGGATGAGAAAAGTGTACTGTCCATTGATGGTCGCCATTCCAAATTCAAATAAACAATTATAAAAAAACAAAGATCATAAAAAATAACTGATAGTTATGCATAGATAACAGGTAGCTTATGCATGACTAATTTATAACTAATGCATGGACAAGTGCAATTGATGCATGGATAACAGGCAGTTGTGCAACTATACAAGGAGAATAAGTAACTTGTTTGTGGTGCTTAAGTTAAATGGCTACGCTAATATATCTTTATCTTGTTAGTCTTCCAAAGAACTTTTTTAATATTATATTGATAGTTTTGTTTTCAATCTTCCAAAAAACTTTTTTAATATTATAAATTTCTAATTTCAAAATTTAATATTATGTAAATAATAATTTTTTCAACCACCATTGATACAATTCATAGTGTTTCAATGCTGTGAAATTTGAAGAAGCAAAATCTGAATGACCATAGCAATTTTTTTGAGTTATATTCAACTCGAAATCCATTAATATTGCAAAAACACAAATTCTTACCAACAAGAGTTAAACATTATTCTCAAGGCTTCAACATTATTAAACCTTTTCAATGTAACACTTAGATCCTTGGCAATTTTTTTGAGTTATATTCAACTCGAAATCCATTAATATTGCAAAAACACAAATTCTTACCAACAAGAGTTAAACATTATTCTCAAGGCTTCAACATTATTAAACCTTTTTAATGTAACACTTAGATCCTTACCAATGTAACCTAAAAATATCAACCTTAAATTGTAATGTTTTATATTTAAACATTAACCTTAAAGAGCTATATTTTATGTTTTCCATTTTTCTCAATAGGTATGTTTTTCACAGCTTTATACAGCATGACATACATGACTATTATTGACTAACATTTTAGGCATAGATAGCATTTTTTATGCAAATTCCAAATATGTATTTTTTTAAAAAAAAATTGAGATTTTCTATTTATTTCCTAATTTTCTTGTGTCATCACTCCTTAAGTCAAAAAACATATTGTTAGTGTAAAAATTAAACATTTAATTTTGGAAAAATAGTGTTGCACTAGTGTTACGGGTTCTATACATGTCTATCAATTTTTGTAGGTTTCCGTCATTAAGGCATAAGGCACTACTGCACCTACAAAAACATATACCTTATCATTTGCCAAAAAAATAAAAAGTGGCTCTTATAAAAAATGAAATTTGACATAGTTATGTAAATTTTCAATACTTAAAACTTATATATATTCGGAAACGTGACTAAATTTCCTGCAGCCTTGCACATGCCCATATATATATATATATATATATATAACTATATCAGTTATATTATAGTGGAAAAGTGTTATAGATTATATATTTAAAGCATAACAAAAAGAATCATTTGCTAAGGAGTCACCCAATTTATATATGGTTATTATATTTTAAAAAGAATAGTTGATATGTTTATTTTTAGAGAAAAGGAAGTGTAGAATATATATATATATATATATATATATATATATATTGTGTGGTGGATTATATATTTAAAGCATAACAAAAAGAATCATTTTGGGAAGGAATTACTCAATTTATATGGTTATTATATTTAAAAAAATAGTTGATATGTTTGTTTTTAGGAAAAAGGAAGTGTAGAATATATATATATATATATATGTGTGTGGGGGGGTAAGAATTTGTTAAATATGCAACTATTACTAAAAGAATTACAATACATGCACTCCAATATAAAAGATTGCAAATTAGATTATTGAGTCTTTGGAAGAATTATGAATTATGTATGTATTTCATAGTGTAAAGAATTACAAATGCTTTATGTACTTATTTATGAAAGTTTGATAAAGGGCATAGTCACTTGGGAAACAAGTTGTATGAATGCAATCAGATTATTGAGATATATAGGTTTGACGTATGATTCTGTGTCTAGCCTTTTTATCGAGTGAAACTTCTATTCTAGTGGATTCATTGCCAGCTCAGGGGTGGCCTCTTAGTGCCAGAAATATTCACCAGACAGACTCAATTGGTTGGGAGGAAAGTCGCATTTAAACCTTCAATTGCCTTAGTCTACTTTTCAGTATCCTTCATTATTTGCTTCAAAATATGTAAATTTTATAAATATATATGTTCGCCATGACTTATCTTGTTAAATAGGTTCATTTATTTGTGTAAGTGTTTTATTCAATGTCACAATGTGTGTTAATGAGAGGACATATGTATTTAAATGGTTATGAATTGAACACAATGACAATGAGAGTGATTTCACATTCTAAAAGATGTATATTTTATATTAGTTGATTCATGTCACCTACATAATGTTAGTAGGTGTGGTATTTCATGTAGAAGAAATGTTTACATATTATAAGGGAATGATTACTCTGAAATATGTTATATTCAAGTGGGATCAAATGTTATAGCCATTGAATAAATATTGGTTCCTTGTTCCTGTAAGATTAGTATGTGATTGAATAATAGTGGCATTTACATATCCTATGACATCGATAGTGGGAGTAATATTATGTAAGAGTTATACTTTTTAGGAGGACCAATATTTGTGTGATAGAAGTACACGTTGTATATATGGTTACCTTGTTAATCGATGTCATTCTTGTATATGGATGTTGTGAGATGTTGATTGTAATATTAAGGTGTGTTAAGGTAAGTATACTTGTACTTTGGTATATGAGATTTATTCAATGATGATATATGTGGTTGTCTTTATAAAAGGTATGCTAGTACTGGAAATGGTGGAAACTAAGATCGAAGTTAAGTGATTAACTAACTATGTGTGATAAGAAAAAGGAGGTTACCTTAAGGATTTTAATAAGTTGTTAAGAAATCCAGGATATTTCTTTGTGTAAAACAATGCACGTATAACTATGTGTGGTAAGAAAAAGGAGGTTACCTTATGGATTTTAATAAGTTGTTAAGAAATCCATGATAGTTCTTTATGTAAAACAATGCACGTATACATTTCCCTAGCAATTAAGGTGCAAAGTAATTATCTTTTGTATCTTGCTTTTGGGAAATTTCGGTTAACGGAAGAGGGAGTTTTGTATCAAGTAAGCTTAATTAGGATAAGACTAAAGTGTTTGGATTTGCAAAAGAAAAAAACGAGGATATAAGGTGTGTTACAAAACCCACAAACTTAATCACAAGCCGACAAAAAACTACTTAAAACCAAAAAAATAAATAATTTTAAAAAAAATTAATCGCACATTTATTACCACTAATCAATTTATTTAAATAAATATTTTTCCAAACTATCTACCCACAATAAGTTTACACAAACTCAATTAATTAAAAAAACCAATAACTACATGTCTATGCTACGAAGACACATAATAAGGTAGTCATTTTCACCTATTTACCATGAAAAGTATAAAAAATTCCATGATTTATCTTAAACCCAGATTTATCAATCATCAAGAGCTCTGTCCAATTTCTTGAAGTGTAGGGTTGTTGTTGTTGTTATTTTTTAAATTTTTTTAATCCAGGTTTTAAGTTTTAATTTTTTTATTTTGGACATGGATTTTCTTAATTATTTTTCATAATTTTTTATTTTAATAAATAGTTATTAAAAAAAATTGATAATTGATGCATGGATAAATAGTAGTTCATGCATGCATGAATTACAAGTAGTGATACACAATCCAGTTAAGGCATAGACAACAAGTGATTAATAATTTGTCCATGGCACTTAACTTGTGACCTATTGGTGTTCACATGCCACAAGTCAAGTTAAGTGGTCGTGTTAGTCAATTAATTTTGAAGTTTCCCACCATAAGTAAAAGCTACCCCACCACCCACTAATATATAATAAAGGATAGCTGGAATGTTTTCTTTCACAGGTTCAGCACATGAGTTGATAGAGAGTGGAACTGGTCTTCGAAGACAGCCTGAAGGAAAAGGAGCAGCTTCGGCTTTTTTATTTAAGATTTTCAGATTTTAGACTGAATCTTACCAAAAGTCTTTTGGGGTTTTATGTAAGAATTCCAATTTTTGGCTTTCTCTATATTATCTCTGTGATTTTTAAAAAATTCCTACGCTTCTTCACCAGCTGTGAGTCAAATTTCCTATAAATTTTAGATTAAATCTCCTTAACAGAGTGATCCATCGTGTAGACTATTTTCTGTCAGGGATTGCCTGCAATAACTATTAATTGTTGTCATTCTCTTGAATCTTTTTTATGGCTCACAATGGTCTCCCTGGTCACACTGCTGTAAATATTTATGTTTGAGAAATAAACTTTTTATTTGAATACACGATTACTCATGATACAAAATGGCAGCTGTGGTGACCTGCCATCTTTAGGATTCCAGCACTACAACTGCCGAGAAATATATATAATCTTATAGGCATGGTCTGTAATCTTCTTTTAATCACCAAACTAAGGATCAAAAGATTTCTGGTGACATTGTTGCCACTAATTTCTATTTGCCTCACTGTAATTTGGAGCATTGAATCAAGATGCCGCTATCAATGGTCAGTCTTAGTTATTGATGCTAATTCTTAAAACCTGTTGTGTAACAGAGCAGTGGTTGTCTTGGAGGCAATCCCAGGAAGATGTTGAAATTTCAGGTACAAAGCAAGGAGGTACCAGCTAGCTTCTCTCATGACAATACAACAGTACAGTCCAACAGAAGTGGAACATCATCGAAGCAAAATGCTGATTCTGTGGCAGTGAATGCCAACACAACAGTACATTCCAACATAAGTGGATCATCATCAAACCAGATTGTTGATTCTGTGGCAGTGAATGCCAACACAGATAACACTGAGTTTGTCAACCATCGTAAAATCTCTCACCTTTTCTCTTGTTTATCATATTTAAACAGCAATAGTATAGATTCTAGAACCATCTAAACCTTGGAGTGAGGAAAGGGATTGAAAAAAAAAGGTCCTGGGTCAAACGAAATATAAAGTTGCATCCATGTTCATATTGCAGGTCTTAGTTTGTGGACTGAAATAAGGCAAAAGTGGGTTGGAAAACGACCTGGGAATCAGGCTGGCCAGCTGGCTGAACCTGTTTTAAGGTATATTTTCTTGCTTCATGCAGTTAAATTACTTCACTTTCGAAACTTGGTATTAATATGGTTTTTTCACAAAATGTTTTTTCAATGTTGTGATGTCTCCAGATCCAATGCAAGTTACGAGCGTTTGCCCGAAAGCAAAAGGTCATTTTATGGACGCATCCCTCTTCCTGTAAGTCTACTCAGATTATCATTTTATTTTCTGGCCATTGTAAGGAATGTTGAAAGTATAAAGGCCTGACTTAGTCTGCTCTGTCACAGGAAATGATTAAATTTCTTGTAACTGTCTGGGAGAAGGAAGGATTATATGAAAACGCCTGGACGGCCGAGGCTTAGTGAGATAAAAATAATGGCGATATCTTACAGTCAGAGATGATAGAGATGATAGTTATATCTTTGTTTAAGTGGTTATTGTCAAGCTGTGATGTACTTGGTGATTATTACTATCGATGAACTGCATTCTTGAACTGTAGATACCAATTCAATAACTGATGGAAACAGATTAAATTTTTCTTTGCATTATATTCCCATTATATTCCAAGTATGATATTTATCCATTCCGAGGATGATACTTATCCAAAACCTGTCCAGCAAACTAGTTGATGCCTAGTTTGTTATTCAATGCATCATATTTCTTTATATTGGTTTGAAGGAAATTCTTTAATTACATTGATAAATGTTTATATTTTAAAATTGGGGTGAATTAATCTCTATGTTTTTCTTAGATTGCAAAAGGATGAGACAATTGTACTCTCTAGGATGAGAAAAGTTTATTATCTAAATTAATTTTATGGTAGCCTTCCAAATAAACAATTATAAAAAAATAAAGATCATAAAAAATAACTTGTAGCTATGCATGGATAACAGCTAGCTTATGCATCACTAACTTGTAACTAATGCATGGATATGTGCCACAGATACATGAATAATGAGTAGTTGTGCAACTATACATAGAGAACAAGTAACTTGTTCGTGGCAAATAAACAATTATAAAAAAACAAAGATCATAAAAAATAACTTGTAGCTGTGCATGGATAACAGCCAGCTTATACATCACTAACTTATAACTACCCGCATAAATATGTGCCACTGAAGTAACTTGCTCCGTGATACTTAAATTTAATAGCTGTGCTAGTATATCGTTATCATGTATTATTTTATACCGTTAGTCTTCCAAAGAACTTCTTTAATATTATACGAATAGTTTTGTTCTCAGACTTTCAACAAACTTTTTTAATGTTGCAAATTTTTTATTTCAAAATTTGATATTAGATGAATGATGAATTTTTCAACCACTATTAAGAATATTTCAATGCTGTGAAATTTTAAGAATATTTCAATGCTGTGAAATTGGAAAAAGCAAAATATGAATAACCATGGCAAACTGTTTGAGTTATAATCAACTCAAAATCCACTAATATTGCAAAAACACAATTTATTACCAACAAAACTTAAACATTATTCTCATTACATAATAGACTTAAACATTATTCAAACCTTTTCAATATAACACTTAGAACCTTAACCAATGTAACCTAGAAACATCAACCTTATATTTAAACATTAACATTAAAGAACCATATTTTATGAAACCACAACATAATTTTTGTAATTTTTATATTTAAACATTAACCTTCAAGAGCCATATTTTATGAAGACACAACATAATTTAAAAATTCAACCAACCCTGTACAATGCTTTTAAATCATGAATCATCAGTGCTAATGATTCCGTGGGACCATAAAGTAAAATGGATTTATCTACTCGTGAGTTTTATTAAAAGTTTTTTTTAAGCATATTGAATAAAGTTTTTTTTTTAAGATATTGAATTGAGTTTTGGATGATAGAGGTTGGAAACTTCTCAATTACAATGAAAGAACGTATTTTTGTTCAAATATAAATACAAATATTTTTGAAAAAAAAAGAGAGTTTTGGCAATATTTTATTCACCGTTGTTAATTGTATTAAGTTTGGATGGTTTGGAAGAGAAATTGTTTTTTGTTTTTTTTAAGTTTTATATACATTATATTAAATCTCAAAAGAAGTTAAACATATGACAATTGTCCAGGTTTCCTTTCAACACTTGTTACTTGGTTGGCATGCCCAATGGGAAACCAAGCCAACTTGAAATACTACTTTAAAGTAACTAGCAACTACCATATTGTCTAAAACTAAATGCCCTGAAGGCAGATAGAATAAACCTAAACTAGCACATAAAGCCAAACAATGCGAACATGAGCCACTAAACATCGTTTGAGATAGTGACCACATGCACCTTGGCTTTCGGTTGTTGCCCCCCATATTGACTTTCTGGAGCCTTGGGCTTGAAAACTCTACCCGTGGTGAGTTGAGTGAGGGTGTGGATGCGTTGAGCCAATTCCTTGATAGAAATCCCAATCATATTAAGACTGGTGTTTATGTGAAGGATTTGAGTTTTATTCCATTTAGCAAGCAGTTCTCCACGCTTACCCGACTTGAACGCATGCCCTAAGCATCCATCAGTGCTTTACCAAACAACATTTTTGGCAGCACATTATTCTCGTGCATTGTCTCCTGAGTCCGGGAAGAACCAACATCCACGATCTTGGCCATCTAGTCGAGTTGATCCTAAACAACCTTGGGATCGTCTTGCTCTATGTCAATCTCTATTTCAGTATGGCCCAGGTATTGCCTTACATTCTCTGAGACCTCCCTAAATTAGTCTTATTTAGCTTCCACCACCTCATCCTAAATTTTGGGCATGTGAGAGCCCCGCCTTGAATGACCTCTGCTCTTGCCATGTTTGGGGCGCACCATGTTTGATCGGCTTACTCAAGTGTCCCATTGTTGTCCCAAAGCCACCTTGCATATAACCTCTTCCCTCCCTGTGCACCCCTCATAATAGTCGACTGAGTGGTAGTGGATCTCTCAGGGTTGTGGTCAAGGTAGATAATAATAATAATAAATCCCACCCCAAGAAATTATAAGTTGGGAGGGGGGGACAAACTCGCGAAATCATTTCCAAACTCTCTCACTTTCCCCTTGAACTAGAGTGTCGTTGCCATGATTTCTACCATGAGCAATCACGCTGTCAATCCATAAATGCAACAAGTTTACATTTCCTTCGCTCGCCTTTGACTGCTCTCCCAGTACATGCTCTATTGTTTCATTGACTCACCAAAAATCCAATGCAAAATCATCATTGCCTTATGCATGATCAAGACACCGGTATCAATAATGTTAAGGTTGGGTGGTCGAGCGAGCGACAAGTGTCCCAACACCACTGCTAATCGTTGTCCTGCAATTGTACACATGTATCTGGGTATGTAGATCTTGATGCCCAATAGAGTTGTAGGTATAACCAAATTCTATACCTTCCAACCTTGACCACTTCGAGTTGATCTCATCACCCAATAGGGAGACCCATGTATTGGCTAAGTGGTCTACGAGCTTATTTTCTGACCTCCTTACGTGAGATGGGGTGAGGACAACCTGATGATTAAGATTTTGAAGGAATTCTGTGAGATTTTCAATTTTGGATTCAAGTCACTAGTTAGTGGAGACCTTGTGAATGGGAACCCCATGTTGCAATTTCTTGGGAGTCTCCCTCGACAATAAGCTTTTTGAAGTTTTGTTGGGTAGCAATGAAAAGGGATTGAAGGGGAGCTTGTAACTCTACGGTGTTGTTGCTAACTCTTCCAATCATGTTGGTGAAGACCTAGATAGTCTTGCCTAAGTCTCTTGGAAGCTACCCCCAGACTCGGTCGGACCTGGGCTCGATTTAGACACAACATCGAAGTTGAGCTTTAGGAAGTCGATCATGGGAGGGGACTAGCTTCTAGGAGATGAGATGTAAGGTTAAACGGGGAGTGGCTTGCACATAAGGAGGGAAAGATTAGGGAGCCATGTTTCTAAAATGAGTTTCTCTAAATACACTTAGTGTTGGTCCTCCTCCTACCAAGCAACATCATTTATTGTTTCAATAATTCTCTTCTTAATGTGTCTCCATATCTGATCTTAATTACATCTAGAGCCCTTGAACGTTCCATGATTTATTTCTTTCCATTTTTCCCAAAGGGTGAAGCCCAGGAGGAGCTGCCAAATCCTATTCAGAATTTTATTATGAAAGGATTACAGTCTCCATGATTCTATGGTGGCTTTGATATAGTCCCACTTTCTATCCAATGTTCAAAGAGCCACGGTACCATGATTTCAAATCGAGGAAAAGAAGGGGCACATATTTAGGAGATGGTTCAGAGACTCTTCTTCTTCCATGCATAGGGGGCAATGCAATGGGCCTTCAAATATTTTTTTCTTGAATTGGTCCCAGGTGAGAGTGTGGAATTTGGCCACCAACCATAAGGTGGATACTTTGGATGAGAGATTATGGGTCCAGATTTGCTTGTAGATCTTCCTTTGGTCACTACCATCATTTTTAATGAGGGAGTAAACTTCTTTAAGATTGAAGTTGCCTCTCAATTGGAAGCCCCATTTATGAGAGTCGTGGTGACCCACCTATTGGATTTTGCGTTGGTTAAGCTCATTTTTGAGCTCTTCTTTACTGGGAAGGTCGTCTTGGAGCTCGCATTGATCAATATCCAACCAAGTTCTGAAGAGTTGCGCAGTGCTGGAGTTTTTCCAGAATTTGTGCTTTTGAACTAGGTCGTAGTTTCCCCAAGCAGCATTCCACATCTTTGAGCTTAGATGGTAACCCTCTAGTCAAATAAGATCATGTGGCTACATATCTCTCACATATTTGCGGTGCCATAGCGTGCCCCATGCAGATAGTGGGTTCTTTAGCCACCTCCACCATAGTTTGGCTCCAAGGGTGGCATTTTCTATCTCCATATCTATGAGTCCCAGTCTTCCTTCTCGTTTGGGCCTAAAGATTTTATGCCACACCACCACAACCCATTTTCGATTTTTTTTTATTACCCCCAAAGGAACCTACACCACAAATTTTGGATTGCCTTTAGAATAGATTTGGGGGCAAGTAGGATGGAGAAGAGATAATCAGCCATTCTTGAAGGGACGATTTGATCAAAATTAGGCACCCTAGAATGTGAAGGGATAAAAAATACCAGTTCTCTTTTTTTTTTTCTAGATTCAAAAGGTTCTTCTCCATAGATAGATTTATTTGTCCCTTCTCCTTCAAGGGGGCACCCAGAGAGTTCGATGGGAGGGAGCTCCTTTGGAATCCCAACTATCTTGCAAGCTTGATATTTAGCCTCGGTGCGGTATTGAATAAGAAGACCTGGGACTTTTTTTGTTGATATTGGTACCAGAGGCAACCACAAAATCTTATAGGACAAAATTAATGACTCTTAATTCTCTGATCGAAAGAGTACAAAGAGCATAGTATCATCAACGAATTGTAGATGAGAGGCCATATTGCCATTGATAGTGAACCCCTTCATGTTCCTGCATCGAATTGCAGCTTTGACAAAATGGCCCAACCCTTATGCCAACAAAATAAATAAATAAAAGGGGAAAGAGGGTCCCCTTGTCTTATTCCTTGAGAGGGAACAAAGGTATTGGCAGGGGAACCATTAAGGAGAATGGAGAAATAGGCTAAGGAGGTAAAATCCAGGACCCATTTAGTCCATCCTTAGGAAAATACAAAAGCAAGAAGGACCATTTCGAGTTACTTCCAGCTTAGCTTTTCGAATGCCTTAGAAAGGTCTAGTTTGATGAGCATCCCAGGTTTGTTTTACTTTTCAGAGTGTGAACTACTTCATGGGAAAAGACAATTCCGTCTAGAATGTGATGACCTTCCACTAAACTAATTTGATTTGCAAGCAACGCTTTTAGTCAGATGGAAATGACTTTGGTGGTTATTTTGAATATCACATTACAAATAGAGATGGGTTGAAAGCTACCAAGGTGTCATTTCCCTTCCTCTTTAGGGATAGGGGTTATAAAGGTTGAGCTCAAAGTAGGTAGCACTCCCTCCCTTTGTCTAGACTCATCCATAGCCTCTTGGACCTTAGTTTTGATAATACTCCAACAGGCATGGAAAATTTCAATTATGAACCTATCTGGCTCGAGATATTTACCTTTTTCCATGGCCATGACAACCTGTTCGACTTCCTTGAAGGGAATACACCACATAAATTTTCATTTTGATATGTCGTTACCATTTTGGGTATGTTATTGACAATTCATTGAATGGTTGGTTCCCTACTTCCGGGAGGATAAAAGAGGACCAAGCGGTAGAAGGTAATCAATTCCCGCTCCATATCTGCATACCTCATTATCAAATTTCCCTAAGCATCTTGTTTGACAGACAATCTACCAAGAGCGGACTCGAGGCCTGATCTCCCTAGATCAACGTAAGTCTAGAACAAATAGGATAGAATATAGAATACTTTCCTATATTTGATTAGAGATCGAGTAGATAGATGCTTTACCTTTCAGATCGTTGATCCTTTCTCCTTGATGTTTTCTCCAAGCTTGATGGTCTTCAGATCTCAGCAGCAAAACCTATCAAGACAACATAGAACAAAACAAGTAGTAAAATGCACCTAAACAATAATAGATCTAAGTAAGTAGTTAACCAGGCAAACTACACAAAACATCATCAATGCAACGAGATTTGGTGGAAAGCATTTATATTACTGTATAAAAGGGAAAGTACATAGAAGGAAGTGATTACAACCAATGACTTAACATAGCAATCCTTCTCCAACCAAGCCAATTCCAAAGCCTCCAAAGGGATGATGGATCTCTCAAGGGATGAGTAGAGATCTCTCCTAAGCTAATTTCACCAGCATATAGATACTAAAGAATTCCTCCATTCCCATGGAGAGAGTGGGTGTTTATATAGGGCTAAAGAGATAGGGTAGGTTGAGGATTAGGGGGAGATGGTTAAGGGATCCTCCCATTAGGTTAGAAACCGAAATGCCACCTCACCTAGAGTTTAGGGATAGGCCTCCACCTCAACAAACTTCTAGAGAGACCTCGAGACTCCCCAAAATAGCCTTTAACCAACCTCGTCGCACCCTGGTAGAAGACACAGAGCAATAGAGGGGGTTGTCGCACCCTGTAGGAAGACAAAGTGCGACAGTGTCTCACCCTAGCTGACCAAGAACTACGACAGCCTACTCAAAGAGGTCAACTAGGCAGGGAAATCTCTCAGTTGGATGTGTTTTAGTCCAGAATTAGTTTAGGGGTCATAGAAAAGAGTTTACATAATGGTCGATATGACGACAATATCACAATGGTCATGATGACGACACTTGGTCACAATGACTACACTTGGTCATAATGACGACACTTGCAACGGCCATGGTGATGAAACTAGGTCATGATGACGACACTTGCAACACTTGCGACACTTGCACAAGGGTGACGACATTTTGGTTTAACACATATTGGAGAGATTTGATATAATTATGATGGTGGTGGTTGATCATAGATTGGTGGAAAATTTTAAAATTCCAATCCCCTTCTTTTAGCCATCAAAATATTAACTTCTACATGTAGATAATTTCCTCATGTCGATATTGAGAATCTAGTTGTGATTGCAGAGCCTCTTTGGCTTGCGATGATTGATCTGACCGGAATTCTTCGATAATTTATTTTTTATTTTTTATTTATTTATTTTTTTTTTCTTTTCTGAAGTTGTTCCTTTTATTGATCAAGCTCCTTTCTGGCCTAAAAGATATTTTTGAAAACCTATCTATTCTAGTCCTTTATAATATTAACTTCTACATGTAGATAATTTCCTCATGTCGATATTGAGAATCTAGTTGTGATTGCAGAGCCTCTTTGGCTTGCGATGATTGATCTGACCGGAATTCTTCGATAATTTTTTTCTTTTCTTTTCTGAAGTTGTTCCTTTTATTGATCAAGCTCCTTTCTGGCCTAAAAGATATTTTTGAAAACCTATCTATTCTAGTCCTTTAGTCATTCGTTAACATGCTTCAATTGTTGTTGGAATTTATACATTTTGATGCCCCTCTGAAACTCCATTTCCCCCCACCATTGGGTGGTGCTTTCCTAAAAAAAGGGGTGTTGCAACCATAATTGCTCGAAGCGAAAAGGAATGCTTTTAGGTCAATCATTCAACTCGATAGATAAATAAATTTCTCTATTATCTAATCCCACACAATGGAGGATGGTATCCTCTAAGATAAAATTTTGAAGAATGATATTTCACAAAAGAAATATGCCCATCTTGGAAGCAACCTATTGGGAAACACCCCTTTTATTGTTCTAGGTGTGTGTGTCATTGGCAGTTTCAATGTCGATTAGATCCATGCTACGGATGACATCTTTGAATAGGTCACCAGATGGATCGAGGCTTTTGATGCCTCATCTATTCTCAGAGACGGAGGTAATAAGGTTGATATCTCGACCTATGATCCAACTTTGGGTTCCTTGGAGAGTCCCTATATTTTTTTAATAGTTGAGGAAACCTATCTTGGCTTTTGGATTGGGTGGGTCATGCACATTAGTTATCATTCCTATTTTATATGTTCCCAAAATGAGGAAGGAGGTCAAAATTGTTCTAAGGGTTGTGAGGGAGTCCTCCAGTTTAATAACTAAAGGATCCCACAGGATTACCATACCTCCAACCATTCCTATGGAATCAATAGATATGACTTGAATGTTCTTCCACACATATCAAGTCGCCTTTTCAAGCTTTGTACTATCACATTTCGTATCTTGTAGCATGAGAATATTAGTTCGTTCTGACAAAATATTTTCTTAGCATTCTATACTTGCTCCTACTATAAAGACCTCTAATATTCCAAGATAGAATTTTCATGGATAACTATTCTAAGAAGGGGGAAAGTACCTTGTATCCACCATTGCATACAACCCTGAGTCTATCAAATTTTCACCCTATTTTTTCAACACATGTTGCTTAGATTTCCTTTCTATCCCTTTCTCTTTCTTTGACATCCTTTGGTGGTCCTTGTGGGGAACCATTTTGACTCCTAATGAAGGGAGACTTGTGGAGCCTCCCAGTTTCACTTGCAATGATCTTGTTCTAGCTTTTGCAATCACTTCCTAGAGAATATTCGAATGCTTCGTCGGGAGAGTTTGGACTTCCTTATTCTCGTAGGTTGTTATAATTCCTTGGAGGTCGAGATCACCTAGATACATGTCTTCATTATCCTCCGATATGAGTCCTTCTTTCGCTATGCATGTCTCTTCTAGACCTGGTTCTCCTGTTGATTCCGACAGATAATCTATTCATCATCTTTTACCTCCATCCAATAGTGGTCCATCGTGGGGGGTAATTTCTTGTAATATCTGACATGAATCCTCCTTCGAACTCTGAAAGTTATCATTATATACCTCCTGAGTGGCCAGGGTCTCAAACTGATTTCTTGACTATGGATCAAGGGTTACTCCATATTGTAGTTGCTTCAAACTTTCATGGGTTATTCTAGGAGGGATAGTATTAAACCCTTTCTAATCTTCAAAGGCATCTTCCTCATCACTAGTGGGACACCAGGTTAGGGGGAATTCACAAAATAGGTGGTTGTGTTCATGAAAATGACAAAATATGAATGGGACGTGATTGTAGTCCACTATCTGAATCCATTTGTTATCTTAATAACTTAAGCATGTAGATTCTATCGGAACTTTGGTGATATCCATATACACAAATTCTGGCATAAGAAGTATATTTTCCTTATTTAGTTGCTTATGCAATCTTACAAATGAACCCAACGTGTTCCCAATGCCTTCTAGGTTTTCATCATCCTTGAACTCATGAGTCATGAAATACAATAAGATCTACACCGACGCGTTTGAGAAATCCTCCTTCTTCGAGGAAATGTGCTCTTCCCAATATTTTAGAAACAACCATGTGAAGTTAAATAAATAGGGTTCATTTTCAATCATTATGTCCTTATCCTCTAGATTGTTGAAAATGTCAATGAAAAAACCTTTGATCCAAGCTTCAGCTCAATCTGACCCCTTGGAATCCATTTATATGTGATCCATCTGTTAAGAGCTCTTTCTGTTGGTTAAAACCCCAAAAACATACCAATGACCGCTTGGTCTTGCATATATTGAATATATATGCTAATCTTGGTAGAGGTAACCTCGTACCATTGAATAAATCCCGAATTCAGAATAAAGACCCTTCCCCTCGCGTCTAGGTTAGTCTTTGCCATGGTTGTGTTTTCGGCCAGAAGAATCGCACTGGTTTTTCTTGCTCCCTCCAAGCTTGACTGTGATCTGTCCACTATTGATGGGATCTAGTTAGCAGGGTTTTCCCTTATGTGGGTACTCCATCTTCTTCTACGCATGCTTAGGAATTCCTTGTAGGAGGGATTCGATCTCATTCCCCTCGTGCAATGACCATATAGGGCTTTTTAGAATCGTTGCGACTAGGATTTTCACAGAATCGTAGAGGATTCAAGCATATACATTAAAATAACTCTAGTTTAGGATTCATCTTGAGGAGAAATTGTTATTCTCCTCACTTGGATTCAATTCTAGTTTATGACATGTGCATTTTTAGTGAGCAATATATAAATACTTGGTGTTGGCAAGGTACCGGTAATCCCACCAGTGTTGAGGTTGTCATAAAATATATCCCAAATTTAATATCAATTGGGTGTAGTTCAAGGAATTGAGAGGAAAGTTGTTATCCTTCCTTGCCCAAGTTCAAATCCCACTTTGACATGATTTCTCTCTTCGAGAGCCAATTTTTAATTGTTGACTTGTCCTTGAGTTTTAAAGAATAATATATTCAAAGATACCTATATTCAAGGAATCCTATGTAAAATTTGAATATGTGCTCTAATATGTCCCTCAAACCTCTAACAAAATGACGTACCATTGCTAATATCCCACTCAACCCCTCCTCATTTTTTAAATGTGTGGAGGAAAATGAACCCTAACCAAATAAAAGGGTATTAACACAATATTTAACACCCTTAAATGTGCCAACCAAAAGCATGTACCGGGTTCGCCCGCAACATGAAGACTGAGACAGAACAATGAAAGAGACAAAATTCCATATCCCAACTGCTACTTTCCTAGAAGAAAGGTGCATGTGGTTATTGACAGGGCTCAACAAAGAGAAACTATAGTGATTGAAGTTTCCTAAGATAAGTTTAGAATAAAAAAATATGTCATTTTAGTACAAAAGGCTCAAAATATCATTAAAGTTCTTAAAACTATGGAAAACCAAAGTGTGGATGCAATAAATGAAAATGATGAATTGGGATTCTATCCCACATTGTACTTTTTCCCCTAAACTCCCAAAGCCAAAAGCTATATAAGAGTTACTTTAGGGAAGAGTTTAGGAGGAATGATGGAAAAAGAAAGTTATTATAGTGAATTGGTGAGAGACTCTTTTGCTTCACACTTTTGGTGATCAAAGGCTTGAAGGGGAAAGGAGGGAACCTAGAGAAAATGAGAAGGGATCAACTCATGATAAGGTTTTAGTATTCCTCTCTTCTTTGGATGAATATAAAGAGATTCAATTGTCCCCCAAATTCTAGTGATTATTAATTTGAAGGATACTAGATCTAACTTATTTTATATAATGAGTTTTGTTGTTGTTAGGATAGATAAAACCTATTGTGGATGAATTTGTAGGTACCAAGGAGATCATTAAGAGCATCCAACAATGAAGAACAAGCAACATTGAAGAGAAAAAAAAGAAGCAAAGGCTTCTCCAAAAAGCTTCCCCAAACAACGTGCTACAAGAGGTATTTTTCTTCCTTCCCACCCTACTCAAACCCATGAAGAAATTGTATATCTAGCTATGAATAGTTGTTAATTAATGTTTTTATATTGATAACAATGGGATTCACCAACCCATTGG
This sequence comes from Larix kaempferi, assembly GCA_027924585.1. Taxonomy (NCBI): domain Eukaryota; kingdom Viridiplantae; phylum Streptophyta; class Pinopsida; order Pinales; family Pinaceae; genus Larix; species Larix kaempferi. Next base: position 4,042,205 of record BSBM01000368.1, read on the forward strand.
TAAAGGAAAGGGATCTCAGCCTAGCTATCTAGCTCTGGTGTTGATTCTCCACCTATCAAAATGGCGACTTTGCTGGGGAGTGGATTTGCTTTCTAGATCTTCATCTCTCAAATTTTTGTGTTCTTGCTTATGATTGTTGTCTAAATTTTCTTTAAATCATGTTAGAATCATTCTAGGAGTGATTAGGGAAATTTTTGTTTCATTTGGAGTCATTATACCTTGTTTCTAGTTCAAGTTTTTTGCAATTAACACTTTTAGATGAGCTTTGTACTCATGTTATAGGGCCATTGAACCCCCCTAGTGAGATGCAAAGCATCGGTCCCCTTTCCATCACTCATTTCAAGTGTTTAGGGGCAATGATCCCCTGTTCCATCACTTCTTTCTAGTGTTATAAGAGCAATGGCCCCTGTATTCGTCCATTTGACTTGAAAAGTGATTTTTCCAACTTTAGTTTGGCATGATGTTTGCATTATGAGGGTATTTATGGTTTTTAATTATCATTTTAATTCCCCTATAGTGATTTTATTTGTTTTATAAGATATCTAATCCATAGCTCATCTTAATTTTCTTTGATTTTTCATCCTTGTCCTAGTTTGAGATTTGCTTAGTCATTTGGGTTTTTGGGTCACTTTTTGGCATGATGTCTGCATTATGAGGGCCTTTATAGTTTGGCATGCTTATTTAATTCCCCTACAGTAATTTGATTTGGTTTACAATATATCTAAGCCCTAGGTCATCTTGGTTTTCATTGATTTTTTGTGCTTGACCTAGTTTGAGCATAACTTTGTCATTTGGGCATTTGGGTCACTTTTTGCACTTGAAGGCTGTGTTTCTTGAATTTTTTTCCTAAAAAATTGACCTACAATGCTTCTTCATATATTGGAGTTCATGGAAAACTTGTTTTCTTACTCAATGGATCAATTTCATGCATGATTTTAGTGAGGCTAGATAGCAATACTTTACCTAGATTTTCACCTACAGCAGTTTCTTGCACTTGGATTCTCTATAAGTCTTGTTGCTTTCAAGTTGTGGAAGAGATTATGCTTTCATATCTATTGGACCATTTTTATTTGAATTAGATTAAGTTTATGGCATTTATTAAGGCATTTTAGCCCACTAGTTTTGAAATTTTCACCTCATTGTCTGTCAAATATTGAAAAATTGCATAGTGATTGTTTGATTTTTTGCAATTGAGAGTGTTGATCTGAATTTTAGATATGCTATTGTAGGAAGGGATATTGGTTTAAATCCTTGATTCTCTTCTAATTGCATATAAATAGGCCTATAAGTCCCTTGTTTTGACAAAATTTCAAGCTAGTACCTTCGTCAATGAGAACAATTGCATTGAAATTGTATACAATTTGTTGATTTGGTGCTTGACCAACTGATTAGTAGGCAGATCTTGGTTTCAGTCCTTGATCTCTTCAAATTTCATTTACTTATCTTTACATATTCTTAGTTTCAATTGTTTTTGCATTAAAAGCATTGGTATTGAGTGGCTTGCATTTGCTTACTTTAGAAAGTCCTTTATTGGTTGGATCATATAGAAACATTATGAAGAAGTACATTTATATTGATATTTGAGTTTTTAAAAGAAAAATATCCGAGCCATGAGTATCCTCTTTGCTTGCACTTTCGATCTATCTTCCAAATGAGAAAGTGGATCTCAAGTGTAATAGTTAGTTTTAAATTTTGAAACATATTTCCTATCCACGAGTATCCTCTTTGCTTGCGCTTTTGAGTGATCTTGCAAATGAGAAAGTGAATCTCAAGTGTAAATGAATTTAAATTCAGTGATTTGAGAACAATTTTCAATTTAGGAATTCTAAGATTGAACAAATTGCTAGTGATTAGGAAATTTTTTGAGGTGGAACTCTTGAATTGATGTTTTGGAACTCTTGAATGTTGTTTCAGAACTTTTAAATTTATGATTTAGAACTCTCGAATTGATGTTTTGAAACTCTTGAATTGATGACTTGAAACATTTGAGTTGATAATGTCATTAGATTTGCATGTTTAATTTCAACGTTTGAGAAGAGTTGCATTTAATTTGGAAAGAATGCATATTATATAGGACGAAGCTCTTTCTTTCCAATAGTTTAGAGTGTTCATCAAATTGAAAGCGTCAATTTTGTAAGCATGCATGCATTGGTTGGTTCACCAACTTAATCATAAACACCATTAATTTCACCATCATACCTCTGAAAGTACGTAAATTACCCTAAAAGTAAAAGCTTAATATAAAAATAACCAAGATTTTATTTTGAATACCACCAACAAGATTAGGCTAGGGCCTTGGTTTAGCATTGGAGATTTAACACCTCTAGGGCCATAAAATTATAAAACTAGCATTGATTAACGAGCATTTAAATACATTAGTAGCAAATACCACTTGCTAGGAAATCACTTCTAAAACATGTGTCAAGCACGAGGTCAAGTTGAATAAGTAAAAGTGGTACCCCCCATTTTTACTTGTTTGGTGGGATATGAGCACACTACAATATTCCAGTTAAGTGACAATTCCTCAGGGTGACATCACTTTTTTGGAGTATCTAGTCTATGTGAGTTATCCTGACTTACAACAGTTCTTCCCTACCATTGATTGTGAAGTCGTAACTATAGTTGTTTCTCCTATGATATCACACAAGCTATTGTGAGTGGGGGACACTTGTAGTACCTGAGACAAACACAAAATATCCATTCAACTCCTTAGGAGGGTGTTGGTCGAAGGCTAGTACTTTCACCCTTGGTGATTGAAAGAGCAGTGTAACTATTTCTCATACCTTTGTGATAGTAATTGTTGAGGCTTGAGACCCCTCAGGAGATACTATTTTTGGGAGGCCCTCTAATTTGGCTTTTCTCTAAACTTAAATTTTTTGGAAAAGTAATTTGCTTGTTGTTTTTCTTAGGACATTTTTAGATGTGTGGACACTTTGATTTTTGTTGAGTCTACTTTCCTAAGGGATTCTTTGATTGTATTTTGACATACCATAATAAACAAGTCCTAGCACTAAACTTCAAAGTGGCTAACCTACTGATCTGCCATTCAAAGCGACAGCACGATGAGTCACCAGAGTTTGAAGGCCCCTCTCCATCGTGGAGGTGAAGACAAGAATCGAGCCACAATGACTCATAAACAAAACCACCATTAAATGTAAACAATATTATTGGAGAAGTACACCATCAAATAGAATTTGAAGAATCCTCGTCATATCACAAATCAAACACATACTTAGTTGACATTGAAAGTTTAGAGGATAATTCAGCTGCTTACATAAATCCACCTTTAACAAATCCCTCATATTTGATCATACTCATTGTAGGTGATTCGTTAGTGGGTCACACTTCTCTTTTTGAAAGTTGAATATTTCAACACACGGAATTCATCCAATGTCTTCATCAAGAAAATATGGGTCCACACCCACACAGCCTCAAGTGGCTATAGGAGGTCATAATACTTCCACATCGACCAATACACAGCATAACCCAGAAATTTTCGGAATGTCAACCATAAGTGTACTAGTACCATCAGTTAATGTACTCGAATCTAGCATAACTCCAACTAGTACTTCAGTGCTAGTTGGTACACTTCCAAGTTCCAATCCTGGAAATGCATTTACTTCATCGATAGGTATACCAACTGGTGGGTCTTCCTTACCAAACAAGGTTTTTCCCTATGGTTGGCCCGGTCAATCCCACACTACACACACATATGTTAAATATACAGCATCAAGAGACATTATCCAAACCAATCTTGTGTAGTCAATATTGATCCTCCCATATAGAGGTGAGCACTTTTATTGCCTTCCATGTAAAGGTTATTCCTCCCGTATAGAGGTAATTGATCAAAGTAATTATGTTGTAAAGTCTTGTTGGACAAGGCTCCGGACTTGTGTGTGTCAAGTCATGATTATCATGTGAAACTTCCATATAAAGGTATCCATGAGATGGACCTACCGTATAGAGGTGGACCTTCCGTATAAAGGTCATGCTTTACTTGTTAAATTTATCGGAAGAATATAATGTAACTATTACATGATCAACTTGCACTATTTTGTTGTATGTGTTCTTTTATGCATGTTTATTTCTCCATACCAACATATCTATGGTTGTAAACTAGCTTACAGTTTCTGGAACCTCTATGTCATAAGAGGTTCACAAGATTCCATGTTTTAATATAAATATTTTTGTTGATAGCTTCAAGAAATAGTATGTTTTAACCCTTGATATGTCTTAGGCTATTATGTGTTACATTTTTACTAAAAGGATGATGGTGAATGACAATGTGTGTCAAGTCCAAATATATTTGTCTATCTGAACTTCACTATGGACTGGCATCATTAACCCCTTAGATGTATTTTCAAGATCATTTTTAGTTTTACGTTTTCTGTTAGTTTTCCTTGTCTATTTTTAGTTTTTCCTTTTATGTAAGTTTTCATTGTCTAGTTTTCTAGGGACGGTATAAGAATAGAAGGAGAGGACCGTGTCCTATTTTGCAAAGGCCCTTATGCACATTTTGTATAGGCAGGCATTTTCTAAGGGTTGTACTTTTAAAGGGACAATAGAAGAATGGAAGGAAGGATAATATCAAACTGACCTATTTTGCAAAGGGTCTTCCATTCATTTTGTATAATTGGGATGAAAGACAGTTCAACTGATTTATCTCATTGTCCGGTTCGGCTGAAAGCCCTTATGAAATTTATCGGAGGAATATAATGTAACTATTACATTATCAGTTCACACTATTTTGTTGTATGTGTTCTTTTATGCATATTTCTTTCTCCATACCAGCATGTCTATGCTTGTAAACTAGCTTATAGTTTATGTAACCTTTGTGTCATAAGAGGTTTACATGATTCCATGTTTTAATATAAATATTTTTGTTGATAGCTTCCAGAAATAGTATGTTTTAACCCCTGAGATGTCTTAGGTTATTATGTGATACATTTTGACTAAAATGATGATGGTGAATGACAATGTGTATCAAGTCCAAATCTCTTTGTTTATCTGAACTTGACTATGGATTGGCATCATTACTCCTCATTTCCTACTTCTGCCCTGACACCATTAACAATGGTGGTTTTCTTTGAAAAGCGTGTAGGAGCCCAACACTACTTTACCTAGAGCCCAACACTGCTTTGATACCACAATATAACATACCCAAAGCACTACTTGTAATACCCCCATAAACATTTTATTATTTTATTTCGAGTTAATGATTTTACTCATAAAAACAATTATTATTTTTGTAAAGAGTTATTAAAAACTCTATCCGTAACTCACACTTATGTGAGAGAATATTTGGCACCATAAACTATAATTTTATTTTTAATAACAAGAGAAACACTTGGAACTACCAGTTAAAAATGGGACACCATCAACGACAATGGACAAGAGATAGCAAATAGATTTGAGTATCAATCAAATCCAAGCCGAAAACTCAGCAACTCCGACCAGATCCAGAATTTAAGGGATCAAGAGATTGCATGAGATTTGATTGAGATGGCGTAAGACGCGGGCAAGAAATTATATAATAGTGCACTGGGATAGCACGTGACACTTAGTTGTACATGGAGAGAATTGTGTTGCTATTGAGGGTATGTTGCTGATTGTTATCTGATATTTGTAAGTCCATCATATAAATTGTTACAGACTCTTTGGGAGAGTGTTGCATGCAGTTTTTGCTAGTCCATTGATCGAAGGTGGTGATCCAGCTCGGGGGTGAAGCTGGAAAGTATATTTGGATGCCTGCTTCTATGGTTGGGAGAAATTGCGTAGTTACAGGTATTTCTGCTCCTTGATTTCCATGTAAGTACTCTCCTGTTGTTATGAAAATGGTAGGAATCTGTAGCATACATGTCGCAGAGTCTCAGGGAAATTGTTGCAAAATTGTTTTAAGAACTGAAGGGGCATTTGTGTTTCAATACAACCTCTTCTTCCCCTCTGCTAAACTTGAAATGCTATTTTTTCAACGCTTCCCTTTTGAGCGATGATAGCGCGTATTATGGAGAAATATTTGCATTTCCTGGGAGAAGGGAAAGGGGCACTACCCTAGTTTTCCTTGGGTCACTCTTAAAGTACTTATTTTTCACATTCATTTGATGGCTCAATGCCCTGCAACGTGTTCACATACATAAATGACTAAATATGCATATATGGGTGGGGTGTAGTCCCAAGTTGTTTGATATATAATTACTGCTAGCACATGAATATATTGATATCACATCATGATTGTGCAGCTTGGAACTGCTCTTTTTCTCTTGGTTTAGCGATTTGTTTGAGGAGAGACACGGTCTTAAGGACTGTGTGATATCGGAGTTACTATTATTAGTGCATCTGCATTGCATATCCCTTTGAATGAGATGAAAAGGCACAACCCTACTTGATCTTTTTACACATAATCATTGCCTATTTTTTAATCCTGCCATAGGCAGAGACTATATGTTTCACCTTAGCCTATTAGTTTGGTCAATGATGCAAAGAAATCAAAAGTATTTTTAAAGTTTGAGAAAAATAATATTAATCTATTTCATTTATTCAATTTATTTTCATATGTGTTGAAATTTGATTGGCCTATAAACCTTGAAAAGACAATTTTTATCATTGATCACATTAATTAAAAATAGGAAAATAAAATAAAATTTGCATATATTATCAAAACTTTAGAAGTTCATGAAATATTTATGAAATAGTGTTGTATTGTTGTCACTTCACATATGACAACTTATATTAGATATTCCAAAAATTTATATAACTTAAATCCATATTTTTATATTGAAATGGTACCATTAATATTCGTTTATACAATCTTTTAAACTAATTTTCAAAAGCAAATATGCAATTTTTATATTTTATGCTCTTTTTAAAGTGTGAAAATTATCTCATTTCCACTTTTTCTTTTTAATTTAATATCATTTTTAAAATTAACTTAAACATAAAAAATATTAATAAACATAATTATAGTTTAATATCTTTTAAATTAATTTTTGAATCTTTCTTCCTTTTAAAAATATCATGAGTTTTGGATTATGTATAATTATCTATAGAAGAAAATAAGTGACCTTATTAATGTTTGCAATTGTGATTTACTTTATTTTTATTTCTAATTAGAAATTGAATTTTTTAGTATGGAAAATTGTATTGATTTTATTGTCAAATTTGATATTTTTTAAATAATTTAGTGTTATAAAAATCGTTCATATAATAATCATTTAAATATTGATATCAAAACAATACAAACAATTCAACAAACTCGTATCCTATTTATTTATATTGTAATTTATATTGTTTTTTCAAAAATAAACATATTTAACTTATTTAGGTTCATTTATTTTATATTATTATTTTCAGATGTTTGCAAATTCACAGTTTTTTAAATTTTTAGATATTAACATTTAATATGCAACTTCATATTTTTAAAGAGTTTTAAATATTAACATTTGATATATATTGGTATGGATATAAAACACTTTATATTAATATATTAATTTTTATTTATTTTTAACAAAATTTATTTACACTTTATTTTTATTTTTATTTTTAAATTAATTTTGAATAATTTATTTGTGTATTTTAAATTAAAAGGCATATTTACATGCCAGTAGTCGACATACTTGTTTGGATATATGACATCCCGACTCCCGACGTCCAACAATTCTAGTGTAGAAGTTGGAAGTCGGAAACCAAGCACTTACTTTATGACATCCCGAATCCCAACTGTTTTGATGCGGAAGTCGGAAGTCGGCAATAGGTCACCTACCTTGTGGCGATCTGTAAATGCGCCACGTCTAACCATCTGAGTGTTCCACATGTCACACTAGAAAACTAGATATCGAAATTTTAACAACAAAATTTATAGAATTTTTGCCTCAGAGAGTTTGTTGGCAAGTGAAAATTTTGTCAGAGAAAAAGAGGTCGTTATTTCCTCAGGTTGTTCTATTTTGGGGTGTTGGAATTAGATGCTGAGGAAAAAGAGCATCTACTCCTTCCTCTAGGGATTTTTTTTAGGAGTGGGGAAAGTAGATATCAGCACTCTAAACACAAATTTCATAGGAACATTGCTTCGAACAGTTTGGTGGCAAGTGGGAATATTCTCATATAAAGAGTGGTTGCTCTTTCTTCAAGTTGTTGTATTTTGGGGTGTTGAAAGAATACGATGAGGAGAAAGAGTGTTCGCTCCTTTCTCCAGGAGTTATTTTTTACGAGTGGGGAAAGTAGATATTGGCACATTAAACATAAATTTCGTAGGAACTTTGCTTGAAACAGTTTGTTGGAAAGTGGAAATTTTCTCAGAGAAAGAGATGCCGCTCTTTCCTCATGTTGTTCTATTTTGGGCTAATGAAAGTATATGTTGGGGAGAAAGAGCGTCTGCTCCTTCCTCTAGTGGTTCTTTTTAAGGGGTGAGGAAAGTAGATATCGGTACCTTAATCACAAATTTGATAGGAAATTTGCTTTAAATTGTTTGCTGGAAAGTGGAAATTTTCTCAGAGCAAGAGGTGGTAGATACTGAGTGGAAATTTGCTTTAAATTGTTTGCTGGAAAGTGGAAATTTTCTCAGAGCAAGAGGTAGATGTTCTATTTTGGGGTGTTGAAAGTAGATACTGAGGAGAAAGAGCATTTGCTCCTTCCTCCAGGGGTTATATTTTGGGGTGGGGAAAGTAGATATCATCATTTTAACAACAAAATTTATAGTAATTTTGCTTCAATGAGTTTGCTGGCAAGCGGAAATTTTCTCAGAGAAAGAGAGACCATTCTTTCATCAAATTGTTCTATGTTGGGGTGTTGGAAGTAGATGATTAAGGAGAAAGAGCGTATGCTCCTTCCCTCGAGGGTTCTTTTTTCAAAATGGGAAAAGTAGACATCGACACTTTAAACACAATTTTCATAGGAACTTTGCTTCAAATAGTTTGTTGGCAAGTGGGAATCTTTTGAGAGAAAGAGCGGCCACTCTTTCCTCGAGTTGCTCTATTTTGGGGAGTTGAAACTATATGATGAGAAGAAAGAGCATCCGCTCCTTTCTCTAGGTTATCTTTTTAAGGGGTGGGGAATTTAAAGCAGATATCGACACCTTAAGCACAAATTTCGTAGGATTTTTCCCTTAAATAGTTTGTTGACAAGTGAAAATTTTCTCAGAGAAAGAGCGGCCGCTCTTTCCTCAAGTTGTTCTATTTTGGGGTGTTGGAAGTAGATGTTGAGCAGAAAGAGCATCAGCTCCTTCATTCAGGGGTTCTTTTCAAGGGGTGTGGAAAGTAGATAACGTCACTTTCACCGCGAATTTCATAGAAACCTTGCTTCAAATAGTTTATTGGCAAGTGGAAATTTTCTCAGAGAAAGAGTGGTCGCTCCTTCCTCAAGTTGCTCTATTTTGTTGTGTTGAAATTGGATGCTGGGGAGAAAGAGAAGCCACTTCTTCTTCAAGGGGTTCTTTTTTAGGGGTGCGAAAAGTAGATATCGACACTTTAACAACAAATCTCATTGGAAATTTGCTTCATCCATTTTCTTGGAAAGTATAAATTTTCTCAGAGAAAGAACGGTCGCTCCTTCCTCAAGTTGTTCTATTTTAGGGTGGTGAAAGTAGATGTTGAGGAGAAAGAGATGCCAATTTATCTCCAAGTAGGTCGATTGTAGAGTTTTGGTAATTCTGAAGAACATATATGAATTATGTGAAGATGTAAATCACTTAAAGAGCGTCTACCCTTGCGAGGATCATGGGGACAGGACGGAAAAGGAACGGTTGATCTTTATAATGCTGAGCAGAAAGAGCGTCCGCTCCTTCCTCTAGGAATTTTTTTTAGTATTGGGGAAAGTATATATCGTCACTCTAAACACAAATTTCATAGGAACATTGCTTCGAATAGTTTGTTGGAAAGTGGAAATATTCTCAGAGAAAGAGCGACCACTATTTCTTCAAGTTGTTCTATTTTGGGGTGTTTAAATAATACGGTGAGGACAAAGAGCGTTCGCTCCTTTCTCCAGGTGTGGTTTTTCAGGGGTGGGGAAAGTAGATATCAACACATAAAACATAAATTTCATAGGAACTTTGCTTGAAACAGTTTGCTGGAAAGTGGAAATTTCTCAGGGAAAGAGAGGCCGCTCTTTCCTCATATTGTTCTATTTTGGGCTAGTGAAAGTATATGTTGGGGAGAAAGAGCGTATGCTCCTTCCTCCAAGGGTTCTTTTTAAGGGGTGAGGAAAGTAGATATTGGTACCTTAATCACAAATTTGATAGGAAATTTGCTTTAAACAGTTTGTTGCCAAATGGAAATTTTCTCAGAGCAAGAGGAAGCCGCTCTTTCCTCATGATGTTCTATTTTGAGGGGTTGAAAGTAGATAATGAGGAGAAAGAGTGTGTGCTCCTTCCTCCATGGGTTCTATTTTGGGGTGGGGAAAGTAGATATCAGCATTTTAACAACAAAATTCATAGTAATTTTGCTTCAAATAGTTTGTTGGCAAGCGAAAATTTACACAAAGAAAGAGAGACTGCTCTTTCATCAAATTGTTCTATGTTGGGGTGTTGGAAGTAGATGTTGAGGAGAAAGAGAGTCCACTCCTTCCCTCAGGGGTTATTTTTTAAAAGTGGGAAAAGTAGACATCGTTACTTTAAACATAATTTTCATAGGAACTTTGCTTCAAACAGTTTGTTGGCAAGTGGAAATGTTTTCAGAGAAAGAGTGGTCGATCTATCCTCAAGTTGCTCTGTTTTGGGGAGTTGAAAGTATATGTTGAGGAGAAAGAGCATCCGCTCCTTTATCCAGGTGCTCTTTTTAAGGGGTGGGGAAAGAAGATATCGGCACCTTAAGCAAAAATTTCGTAGGATTTTTCCCTTAAACAGTTTGCTGACAAGTGGAAATTTTCTCAGAGAAAGAGCGGCCGCTCTTTCCTCAAGTTGTTCTATTTTGGGGTATTGGAAGTAGATGTTGACTAGAAAGAGCATCATATCCTTCATTTAGGGGTTCTTTTTAAGGGTGGGGAAAGTATATACCATCTCTTTCACCACAAATTTCATAGGAACCTTGCTTCAAACAGTTTACTAGCAAGTGGAAATTTTCTCAAAGAAAGAGTGGTCGCTCCTTCCTCAAGTTTCTCTATTTTGTTGTGTTGAAAGTGGATGTTGAGGAGAAAGAGAAGCTGCTTCTTCTTTAAGGGGTTCTTTTTTAAGGGTGCGGAAATTAGATATTGGCACATTAATAACAAATCTCATTCGAAATTTGCTTCATCCATTTTCTTGGAAAGTATTGTGAAATTCTACAGGATAGATCTCACAGCTAGAGCAAACCTCACTAATTCCACTCAAGAATTGCAAAGAAGAAGAAAAAGAAGAAGAATTGAATCAATATTCACTCATAAACTTAGAAATGGTGAAATCTGCAGTATAATCATATATCCGCTGTAAGTTGGCACTCTAAAACCGAATACAAACTCAATATTGTCAAATGAATTCGAATTAGCCTAAGGTCATTTGAATTCTCCTAAATGTGTGGCTTGGATAGCATTGGATACATCACCCAATCAGTGGTAGTAGTCACAAATATTAAAATATCATTCAAATGAGTCTAACTGAGCCATGTGAGCATAAATCAAGGGAAGGAGACTCCAAGGAGTGCGCATGAGGCTGTTAGTAGGTCAAGTGGCACTCCGATACAGACAACTGGAAGCTACGGGAAGTTAAACTGATAATAAATGCATGCACTTGGAAATCAATGCTAGAACTGACTGTTAGAATCCAAGTAGGTGTAGTAGGGTGCATTTTTCATCCAAGTGAGGAAAACAAGGCGCACTAGGTAGGTAGGATGGTTACTGAGGGATAAAAACAGGTTCCTGGGGGCTGAATATGAGCTCTAAGTGCTAGGGAGACTACCATACTGATAAATGGATTCATGTAGTATGCATGCAAATACATAAATGATGGTGAGAATATTCCAACACCCCCCCCCCCCTCACCCCCCACGTAAACCGGACTATGAGGAAACACATGACTAAAAACTAGTAGGGCCTTGGTAACTGAGACCAAAGGTCACCCCGTACAACAATCTAAATAAATAAAGTGAGGAAAGAGGGGAAACCTAGTGGGAAGAAATTCCCCCCCTCAAGATAGACTGTAGAAGGTAATCAATCATGTACATCACTCGCTCCAAGAAGGGATCGAAGATAAGTGAACACATGATAGATCACACAGCTAGAGTAAACCTCACAAATCTCACTCAAGAATTGTAGAGAAGAAGAAGAAGAAATTAATCAATTATCACTCATAAACTCAGAAATGGAGAAATTTTCAGTATAATCATACATTAGCTGTAAGATGGCACTGTGAAAAATGAATACAATCTGAATGTTGTCAAGTGAATTCGAATTAGCCAAAGGTGATTCAAATTCTCCTAAATGTGTGGCTTGGATAGCATTGGAGACATCACCCAATCAGTGGTAGTAGTCACAAATAGTCAAAATTCAGTCAAATGAGTCTAACTGAGCAATGTGAGCACAAATGTAGGGAAGGAGACTCCAAGGAGGGTGCATGAGCTTGTCAGTAGGTCAAGTGGCACTCTGATACAGACAACTGAAAGCTACAAGTAGTTAAACTGAGCAATAAATGCATGAAATGGGAAATCAATGTTGCAATTGATTGTTAGAATCCAAGTAGTTGTAGTAGGGTGCATATGTCATCCAGGTGAGGAAAACAAGGTGCACTAGGTAGGTAGGATGGATACCGAGGGCTAAAAACAGGCTCTAGGGGGCTGAAAATAGGCTCTAGGTGCTGGGGAGACTACCATACTGATGACTGCATACATGCAAACATAAATAATAATGGTGAGAATATTCCAACACCCCCCTACAAGCCAAACTATGAGGAAGTAACTGAAAACTAGTAGGGACCTGGTAACTGAGACCAAAGGTCACCCCATACAACAATATAAATAAATAAAGTGAGGAAAGAGGGAAAACCCAGTGGGAAGAAATCCCCCCCTCAAGATAAATCGTGGGATGCTAATGTAGCATGGAATCACTCACCTCCGAAGTAGGCAAGTGACCTTCTTTACCGAATAAGGATCGATCGGAAAGAAATGGATCAATGTCAGAATGATCAATGTGAGAAGGATGAAACCTTCCAGTCTGAAAATTAGATCTGGTTCTTCTTTGATCAAGTGGATCACCAATAATATCTTCGGAAGATATAAGAGTAATGGCTGCCCATATAGGAAGAGGAGGATCTGTAGGTTGTATATCATCAGGTTCTTGTGGATCTAGATCTTCCATTCGCTCATCTTCACTATCAGTTGCTAGATCTTCAGGTTCTTGTGGATCTGGATCTAACATTCGCTCAAAAATAGTTATCTTCCTCTTGGGAATAAGTGGATCATGGTCCAAAAACATGTGCTTGAGTTCTCCAACAATGGATGCAAGCGAATCTGGAGGCTTCCTGAACTTGCTCTTCCTACCAAGCATGGTGAGAACAAATCCAAAAATATTAAGATCATTATGGAGCATGTGATTCGAACCAACTGAGGTAGAATCAAATCCATGAATGTGTAGATAGTTCTTTGATATTTCCTTTGAACTAACATAGGTGAGATCATAACCAAATGAACTATGATATTATGATGGTATCTTGGACTTCAAATCAGCTCCAAGAATTGATAAATGGTTTCTTATGATCTCTTTTGAACCAGCAGGGGTGAGATCAAAACCAAATGAACCATGACATAATGGTGATGGATTGGACTTCAAATCAGCTCCAATAATTGAAATTTGGTTTCTTATGATCTCCTTTGAACCAGCAGGGGTGAGATCAAAACCAAAATCACAAGGATATGCCTGAGACTTGAACCCAAGCGAATGATGGTGTCTTCCATCTTTGGTGAAACTCTGAAAACATGTGCCAATGACCAAATAGGAGTTCATAGGAAGCATTTGATAAAGGAGGGCGAATGAATCACCTCCAAAATCTGATTTTACCTCCAAAATACTCAATAGGTCATCATCTTGCACATCAGCAGGCTCATGGGAAGTAGAGATTTTGAAAGTTTCTTCAACTTCTAGAGTAGTAGCCGACATATCTTGCTCAGAATTCGAATCAGAAGATGGACCAACTCCATCAGTTGTGTTACTCTCATGCCATAGTCTACTCTCTTCATTTGCATGTGTGTGAAGAGCAGACTGTTTGGAGAGAGGTAGAAAGTGAGAGAACTCATAGAGTTTCGACTTGTGGTTTGCAACACCTTTTGCAGTGATATTTCTTGATACCATGTCTTGTATTTCGACTTCATCTTGAACAACTTCATCATGAGAGATGATTGAGGCCGAATCATGAATAGAGATAGCATTGAAGGCAGTATTACTAGGCTTGTTCTCCAAATGGCTAACATCATCCTCTTCCTTTTTTCCAAATAATCTATCCAATCTTGCCCATTTATCACTTGGATGTTCAACAGGATTAATGAGGTACTCCATATTGGAAAGCATAGTAGTACATATTGTTGTTGAGGATCTATCACAATCATCTAGCCAATCTTATTCCTCTTCATAGTAAGCAAAATCTCTCTTAACACCAATACACATATTGAAAAGACCATATCTCTTCAGGTATGCTGTCATCTTTGGTTTCCATTCATCATATTTGAATGAAGAGAGAGAAGGAATTGATTTCATATCCATGGAAGCTGTTGTTGAATTCGAATCTACTGCTGCAACTGCAGAAAACTTCGAAACTGCTACAACTGTAAGAAACTGCTGCAACTGCAGAAAACTTCGAATAACCTGCAAAAACAATGGAGATCCATTGTAGCTGTTGAATTCGAATTTGCTGAAGATGGACTAACCTGCAAAACAAATGAAATTGTTGATGGAGATTTTTTGCAAATCGAGAGAACGCTGCCTTAGGACAATGAGCACATGTGACTGGATCCTTCAGACCTAGCTAGACCTCACTGGATTTCTCCAATGAATTCAAGACAATTGCACCAGGAATTGCTGTGGAAATCCAGAGGCTTCTGGTGCTCAATGAAAGATAGCTGCTCAATGATTTGCTGCAACTGTTGCAATTCGAATAGCTGACTCCAGCTCTGATAACATCTGAAATTATACAGGATAGATCTCACAGCTAGAGAAAACCTCACTAATTCCACTCAAGAATTGAAGAGAAGAAGAAAAAGAAGAATTGAATCAATATTCACTCGTAAACTCAGAAATGGTGAACTCTGCAGTATACTCATACATCAACTATAAGATGGAACTGTAAAATTGAATACAAACTCAATACTGTCAAATGAATTCGAATTATCCTAAGGTCATTCGAATTCTCCTCAATGTGTGGCTTGGATTAGCATTGGAGACATCACCCAATTAGTGGTAGTAGTCACAAATAGTCAAATATCAGTCAACTGAGTCTAATTGAACCATGTGAGCACAAATCAAGGGATGGAGACTCCAAGGAGGGTGCATGAGGCTGTCAGTAGGTCAAGTGGCACTCCGATACAACAACTGGAAGCTACAGGCAATTAAACTGAGCAATAAATGCATGAACTGGGAAATCAATGCTGGAGCTGGCTGTTAGAATCCAAGTAGGTGTAGTAGGGCGCATTTGTCATCCAGGTGAGGAAAACAAGGTGCACTAGGTAGGTAGGAGGGCTACTGAGGGATAAAAACAGGCTCCAAGGGGATGAATATGAGCTTTAGGTGCTGGGGAGACTACCATACTAATGATTGGATGCATGCATGCATGCATGCAGAATAGCAAATGCATAAATGATGGTGAGAATATTCCAAAAAGTATAAATTTTCTCACAGAAAGAATGGTCGCTCCTTCCTCAAGTTGTTCTATTTTAGGGTGGTGAAAGTAGATGTCGAGGAGAAAGAGATGCCACTTTATCCACAAGTAGGTATATTGTGGAGTTTTGGTAATTTTGAATAGAATATATGATTTATGTGAAGATGTAAATCATTTAAATAGAGTCCACCCCTGTGAGGAGCACGGGGACAGGATGGAAAAGGAACGGTTGATCCTTATCTGCTGAATTATCGGAACTCCAAAATGGACCTACTTGGTAAAAAGGCGATGACTCTTTCTTCTGTAAATCTACTTTCTCTAACCCCAAAATGGAAACCCTTGAGAAAGGATCAGTCGTTCTTTCTAAGATAAGAATCTTGAGATAAGGATCGATCACTCTTTCTGAACATTGTTGCTCAAATCTTTGTATATCAAAAATTTCACTTCAATTGATAGTTAAATGTGAATAAATTTCATAGTATGAATGGAAATTCAAGAAGACAGTATGTTATAAATTATATGGGCTCAAATGCTCTTGTGGCCAAAGAAGGAGACGAGAAAAAAAGAAGCATGTTTACAATGAGATTAGACACAATAGACGTCTGTCAAAATGCATGGTATAAATGCTATGGGATAAAAAGGAGCACTTTCTACAATTATAAAAGCATGTTCTTGAATGGTGATGTGAGAGTTGTGCATGGTAACAATGGCTTGGAAAAATCTAGGGCAAACACGGTTGCACTAGTAGCTACTATTATTAAAATTTTAGAAGAGAATTCAGACAAATCTCCACATATTACATGATTAATCAGTGAAGATGGAACAAGGACAACCTTGAAATTATTTCCATCTAATATGTCCCATGGTTTGCTGCGAAAAATGGAAAACAAAGAAATCGAAAGTATTGGTTTGCCTCCAGTATCACAATCCTCCTTTAGCAAGGTGATGAGAGAAGATTTTCGAGATGTTAAAATTTCTAAAGCAAACTCCTTTGCAAGGTGTAATGAGTGCATTACAATATAGGATAGGATAAAGGGGACCACTTATCCAGCTGGGGTGGAAAGGTTGCAAGGAAATCAGGTAGCTCATAATAAATATATTGCAAGTTCTCGCCAATTGTATTATTTTCACAAATTAGATTCACAAAAAAATCCAAAAACTTTTCTAAGTATTGTTCATGACAAAATGGATAAGTCAAAGACTTCCATTCCAAGGATGGGTAAGAAGAAAAAAGATTTTAGTAATGTTATGAATCTTCCCATATCATTGACTGGAATGTCGACTCATGGGCACAAGACTGGGGGTTTTGGCCATTTCAGCCTCTCATTTTTAGAGATGGGATCGAATTTCACTGTGACATCCATGGCTAAATGCTTGAAGAGTATTGAAGAACTAGTGGTTGATAAATATGGTGATTTTCTCTACAAAGGTGGAACATATAACCATCAATTGCATGATGCTCTATTGCAATCAGATTCATATGAAAAGTGTGTGATATACAAACAAGATGTAATGCAACATGATATATTGTGTGTTGATGGTAATGATCAATGCATGCCAAATAGAAAACTACGACCCATATTGTTGTTGCAAATGGATAATTTTTCATTCGATAACAAAAACCACTTTGTATTTGCATTTTTATCTCTTTTAACGGCAAGGAGAGTGTTCGAGATTGTTGAAGTTGGATTCCTCCTGATTGGACACACCCATGAAGACATAGATGGAACTCATGGAAGGTTATCAATAAAGCTAATGCGCAAGGATATATTTTCACTCTCGAAAATTATGGATACGTATAGGACATGTGAAGATAAAAATTTCTATGTCCCTTATCTAATTGATGAACTTTATGATTTTAAGAGTTTTGTGAAACCCCACCTTTTGAATGGAAATGCCAAGATCATTGGTATTTTTTTAAATTTCAGCTCATAGATAACATTCGAGTTATGCAATGGAGGGAAACACTTCGAGATGAAGCTTGGTCATCTCCTATTCATCTGTGGCGGTCATTTCCATATGGTAGCGCAGAATTGTCCATGGGGCAACCTAGGTTATTAAATATGCAATCAAAAAGACCTTCAGACATTGACGAAATGAAAAAAAGAATAGAAACATTTATTTCATTCTGGAATCAAGGAATTGAGAAGGGAGATGAACAATTTTGGCATCCCAAGTTAAATTATTGGGAGGTTGTATATAAAGCTTTGGACAGTCCCTTTGAGAGTGTTGATCAGTCAGCAACTAAATTTTGGCCATCGAAAAGCCATGATATTCATAGTAGTGAACCTACAACATATGAACATGAAATTATGGATGCCTATTTGAAGGAAAATGTTGTTGCTTTGCAGGATTTCTATGTTGGACCAGTATGCAACAATCCTAGAAATGAATTCATTCCAAGAGTGGATGTTGTAAACGGCCAAATGGTCATTGTGCAATCACCAGATCCATATTGTGAAATATGGTTGGGTAGGGTGATTAGTAATATTTATCAGGATTCAGATGCTAGTAGTCTTGGGTCTTACAAACTAGAGGTGCAATGGTGGAATCCAACAGGATCATCGAAGGGTCTAAAGGTCTTGTACAAAAACTGCTTAAATAAAAAGAAACAATGGGTTGTTGGTGCAGAAGAAAATATGATGATCGATGTAAATAGAATCATATGGGCAAGGTCACCAAGGCTAGGATGGACAGAAGAAAAAAATAGAATAAACGAGAAGGTCCTTGCAACAATTAAGGCACAACGAGAACAGATGGGGCATAGTGTTGAGAGTGGGATGGATGTTCATTTGGATATCGTTTGATGGTATCTTAGCCCAACAAATTTATATTTTATTACAATCCTTCTATTCTGTCTATCAACCTGACTGGGTGAGCAAATGTCGAGCGTCTGGAGCGTCCACGAGCCTCTAGGAATTTGAGGAAAATTACTATTGTGATGCAGAATACACCGTTTACTGGTTACTATTGTGTAAGTAAGTTGTGCCTATATAGATTACGCAGAGAATTCCTGCCTCATTTGGGAACTACTAAAATTATCTATGTAAAAAGCTAGATATTCTTGATACTATATCAAAAAAGAAACAAGAACTGATAAACTTGTTATTCAAACAATGATTGAATATTATAGACATTGCACTTTTCACCTTAAAATATTGCACATTTCCAAATGAAAATTCGCATTTTTTTATTTGAAATTCACACTTTTTGAATTGAGATTCATAGTTTCATAATAAAAAACCGCAATTTTAGGGTTCATAAGTAGTAAAAAAAACCACTATTCGAATAGAAAAACACACTTTTCAAAGCCAATATTGCCACTTTCATAACCTAATTTTGCACTTTAGAAAGGTTGATATTGACACTTTCAAAGTCTAAATTCACACTTTTTTAGTCCAAAATTTTCCCAATAAGTCCAAATTTAATGAAATAGGTGTTTTTGGTAGAAAATACAAAGGTAGAAGATCAAGTCTAATTCCAATATATATATATATATATATATATATATATATCTTTCACAAATTCAATGCTTCAATTGCAGAAAGTTTGGTCACTACAAAAGTCAATGTAAATCAAAGAAGAGAAAGGAACATGCCTCTACAACTGATGTTGATGAAGAGACTCCACCAAAGAAATCAAGGAATGCAAAAGAATTCTTCTTCATCTCAGCTCTCTCAAGTACTGTTCCTACCAGTAATGATATTTGGTTATTAGATAGTGTTGCTTCTAAACATATGACAGGGCATAAAGAGTTTCTCTCAAATATAGATGATAAAGAAACACACCTAAGAGTTGTACTTGGAGACGATCCCAGATACACTGTGAAAGGAACTGGGGCCACTTCCTTCTAGTTAGATTATGGTGATGCTCTGCATTTCGGAGAAATACTATATGTACCAGGAATGAAAATAAATGTGGTCTCCATCTCTGCTCTAGAAGACAAAGGTTACAAACTTGCATTCTTAGATGGAAAGGTTCTCACATGACACAAGAACTCCACTATTGATTCAGCTCATGTGATTGGTGTTCGTGAAGAAAGCTTATATAGATTGACGATACAACCAGTACAAGCTCTAGTTCATGAATCTATCATTTTGAGTGAGCTATGCATAGAAGAATTGCTCACATACACTATAAATCTCTTCCTCCTCTAAGGAAGATGGTTATAGGCCTTCCTGGACTCCAAGTTGAGCATGATGGCATTTGTAGAGGATGTGCACTTTGCAAGAATGCCAAGGGATCTTTTCCAAATAGTGATACTAGGTCCAAGGAAATATTAGATTTGGTACACTTATATTTATGTGGATTTATGTCAGTTGCTTATTTGGGAGGATTTTGGTACTATGTGACCTTCATCGATGACTAGTCCCAAAAGACATGGATATACTTCTTGAAGTCCAAGGAATATGAAGAAGTTCTAAACAAGTTCAAAGAATTCAAGGAACGGGATGAGAACCTATTCGGGAAAAGGATAAAGGTTCTAAGGTCCGATAATGGAGGAGAATACACTTCCTCAGAGTTCAGTGATTTCTGTAAGGAAGCAGGAATCAAGAGGGAGTATACTTTCCCTTACAACCCTTAGCAGAATGGGGTTGCGGAAAGAAAGAACGGGCCGATAGTTGAGGTAGTTAAGGCCATGATTCACGATCAAAACCTACCTATGTTCCTATGGGAATAAGCCTCAAGTACCACAGTATACATCCAGAACAGAGGCCCTCATAAGATATTGAGGAACATGACTCCAAAAGAGGCCTTGACATGACCTGTGAAGCCAGAAGTTGGTCACTTGTGAATCTTTGGTTGTTCAATAAACATTCATGTACCCAAATAAAAGAGAACAAATCTAGAACCTTTAGGAAAGAAGGGTACATTTGTTGGGTACAGTGAATCCTCGAAGGCATACAAAATCTACATCCCAGGTCAAAGGCAGATTGAGTTTAGCAGGGACGTATCCTTCGAGGAGGAGGTTTCCTTCAGAAGGGCTAGAATATCATCCATGGACAATGATGAGCAAGAATCTCCAAAAAAGATGGATTCATCTCCCCCTCCCTCTTCGGCAGTTTAGAGGGATCCCGCAGATCCAGTCTATCTTGTAGATCCAATTGATCATGTTGATCTAGTAGAGCCGACAGACACTCCTAGAGACATTGTTGTTGGCCGAAAGAGGCTTGTCTAGGCTCGCTGGACTCTAGAGGATGAAGAGAAGCATGAAGGTCCCCTAGGTACCTTCAAGGAGAGCAAGAGACCTCATATATATTCAGGATATGTAGCACTGATGTCCCACATCATCAATTCTAAGCCTTCCATCTATGAGGAGGCTTCTAGACAACAGGTTTGGAAATATGCCATGATGGAAGAATATCAAACCATCATGAAGAATGACGTGTGGGAAGTTGTGCCAAGACCGGAAGGGAAGTCAGTGGTGACTTCCAAGTGGATCTACAATATTAAGCATGCATCAATTGGGAGCATTGAGAAGCACAAAGTGAGATTTGTGGCTAGAGGATTCTCTTAGAAAGAGGGAGTTGATTATTACGAGACATTTACCCCCGTTGCAGGATACACGACCATCAGGCCAATCATAGCTTTGGATTAAGCTATGGGATGGAAGTTACATCATATGGATGTGAAAACTACCTTCCTCAACGGTGTGATTGACAAAGAAGTATACATTGAGCAACCAAAGGGTTTCGAGATTCAAGGGAAGGAATCCCATGTGTGCAGACTGAAGAAGGCCATGTATGGACTCAAGCAAGCACCACGAGCATGGTATGCCAAGATTAATGGATACTCAGTGAGCTTGGGATTCACCAAGAGTGAGGCATATTCCAACCTTTAATACAAGGTTGAGGATGGTCGACCATTGATACTAGTATTGTATGTTGATGACTTGTTTCTCACTAGAGACGAGAAACTTATCGTGCGGTGCAAGAAGATGCTAGCCTTTGAGTTCGAGATGAAGGACCTTGGTTTGATGCACTACTTCTTTGGTTTAGAGGTGTGGTAGATACAGGAAGATATATTCTTGAGTCAAGGGAAGTATACCATTGATATCTTAAGGAGATTTGGTATGATGGACTGCAAGTCCATGGCCACACCCATGGAGGAAAACATGAAGAAGTTGAGTGAATCAGCTTCCAAGTCAGACCTGATAGATCCCACTATGTATAGACAGTTGATCAGTTCATTGATGTATCTAGTTAACACTAGACAAGACATATGATTTGCAGTGAGTGCTCTTAGTCAGTTTATGTGTGAACCGAGACATGTAGATTGGGTTGTTGCGAAGCATGTGCTGAGGTACTTATGTGGCATTGTAGGATATGGACCGATATATTCTTCCAGTAGTGATATGAGATTGCATGGATACTCATAGTCTAAATGGGAAAGAAGTGTTGAAGACAGGAAGAGCACCTTCGGGTGTTGCTTTAGTTTGGGTTCTTCGATGACTTCCTGGTGTAGTAGGAAGAAACCCTTAGTGGAACTGAGCACAGTCGACGCTGAGTATATTGCAGTGAGTGTTGTACCTCAGGAAGCAGTATGGATTTGAAAGATCTTTTGTAGGATTGTTTGGATAGACACTTGAGCTAACTGTGATTCACTATGATAATCAAATCTGTGTGAATATTTCACTAAATCATGTATATCATGACAGATCGAAGCATGTGGAGATCAAGTACCACTATATTAGAGATGACATGGTACAGAGAGGAGTAGTTCAGCTACTGTATATTTTGACTGATGATCAGGTTGTTGACATTCTCATCAAGCCTCTTTCCAAAGTGAAGTTTGTATACTTCTGTGAATGACTTGGAGTATTGGAGAATGCTTCCCTTAGTGAGAGGGAGAGATGAGCTTAGTCTTGAGTGGAAAGGCGGTCCTGTGTAGACTGAGATGAGCTTAGTCCTAAGTGGACAGGCGGTCCTTTTTAGATCGATATGATCTTAGTCCTGAGTGTACAAGAGGTCATGTGTAGATCGAGATGATCTTAGTCCTGAGTGGATAGGCGGTCCTGTATAGACCAATATGAGCTTAGTCCAGTGTAAACAGGCGATCCTGTGTAGACCGAGATTATCTTCGTCCTGAGTGGATAGGCGGTCCTATGTAGACCGAGATGAGCTTAGTCCTAAGTGGACAGTCAGTCCTATGTAGACCAAGATGAGCTTAGTCTTGAGTGGACAAGCGGTCCTGTGTAGACCGAGATGAGCTTAGTCCTAAGTGGGCATGCGGTTATATGGAGACCGAGATGAGCTTAGTCCTGAGTGGACATACAGTCTTGTGTAGACTTATATGAGTTTAATCCTGTGTGGATAGACGGTCCTATGTATACTAAGATGAGTTCAGTGTGAAATGTTCTCATGTGTGGAGAGGACTCTTATGTAGAGTACACATGTCTCCATGTGTGGGAATTTTTCCTATGTGGACTGTATTCGCCTTTCTTATAATGACGAGATGTACGAGACAAGTCGTTATGATCATATGATGCTCAGATGTGTTCCAGCGTGATGATACTTCTCTGGCTAAGAGGGAGTGTTGTTGTTGTAGCTACTTGAGGTATCCTCACTAGCTAAAGTCGGCCTACAAAATAAATAAATAAAATTTATTTTTATATTTACAAAAGAGACAAGTTGGTCCGGGCCCAGTTGGGAAAATCACTCCAAAGTCATGTATAAATAGAGGGGTCACCCTCCTCATTTGAAACCACCTCAAGCAAGTTCGCTCAAGCAAAGGAAAGTTTGATTTTAGGTTGCAGAAGACATTTTGGGGCTCCTTCCTTTGGCATCTCTTCTCTTTGTGATCTTCATCACTCTTATCTTTGTTGTACTTATTTTATGTATCGAATCTCTAAATAAGAAAGGCTTGTTGGGTTTTTTCCTGAGTTCAGGTTTTCCTAGGGTAAACTATTGTGTCTCTATTGTTTGTGTGTAGTTATTCCTTCAATGATCCTATATTTGTTTATAAGTTGAAAGAGATGAAAATTATACTGCTATAATTGAAAATTTAAAATTGGTTTGCAAATGTGAAATCATCATCCCTCCTTAATATCAAGGTAAAAATGTCTACAATATATTGGACCCATAGGTAGAAATATTTGGTTTTGAAAGGGGGATGTGAATCAAGGAGTCAATTTTGATTCTATACTAGCCTAGCCATTTATGCTTTCTATTTTTTGTAGTCAATTTGAGGTAGATTTGCTTGCAGTAATTCAGGGTTAGGACATCAAAGTTGAGGGATGTCTGAGCATTGTGGAGATGGTTTGGTGGTGATGGAAAAGAGTTGATGTTGAACATCAATATTCATTATTGTAGAGTTTTTGGGGTTGTAACAATTGACATGCAACTTGATGAATTTTGGGAAGAGGAAACTTTATGGGACTGGATGTTGGACCATACTAGAAGACCAGTGTGAATTCCTATCATGACTATTTATGAATTTTCCACAACAGGCGTCGATAATAATTTTGACACTAGTTTTCCATGCAAAGGAAACAAGAGGAGAAGCGATTGAAATTTTGGTTTTCCATGCAAAGGAAACAAGACGTGACTCACAAATACTTTGATCAAAGGACAACATTGAAATATTTTTCTGAAAGGGGTAGATAGTCTTGTTATGGAATAATTCCAAGGAAAAAATCTCTATGCATACTAAGTTTGATGCTTTATTTATTGGTCCATATCATGTTGAAAACCAATTTGGATTCAAATCTTATTGACTTGAGAAAATAGAAAAGAATGTTGAAAGTTGCCTACAAACAAGCAACACATCAATCACTTCTTCACATAAGTTTACTAAGTTTGATGCTCTGTTGGTTGGTCCATATCAGATTGAAAACCAATTTGGATTCCAATCTTATTGACTTGAGAAAATAGAATTTAACTATGTTGAAAAGTTGCCTACAAACAAGCAACACATCAATCACTTCACATAAGTTTTCATTCCCTTTAGAGGCTATATGATGATCATTCTATATACCACCCTAGTTTTATGTTTCCCTTTAGTTCTTTGATATCCATTTTGACTCCATTTTCCCTATCAAGATTCAAAGTCATTATGGATTCTCGACAGCCCACTAGGGGTCTTTGTCCTATAGTTGGAGCTAGAAGTTGATGTGTTTTTTTCTACTCATCTAAAAATTGCACTATTCTCCTAAGAATAGAAAGTCTTGTCAATAAGGTCATCAATTCGGCTAAGTATGGGACTCTTTTTCGTTCTCTACATCCCTTAGTGAGAGCAGGGTGTAGGGTTCTCATAAACATCACATAAATATGTTTCCATCCTTCCACCATCCTAACATACCATCATTCTCTCATTTGAACATCTTGTCATTCTACTATTTTGTCATCCTTCCATCCCAACATTCCATCATGAAACCATCAAGCATACCTGCATCATTCTTTACCACACTACCACTTTTCCTTCCACAATCCCACTGTTGTTTCATGCTACCTTTTTGTCGTATCATGGTCCACCATTTGATCATCCAGTATGTTTCATTTTCTCCATCTCATTGTCTCGTTCCACCATTTGATCATACAATATCTTTCATTTTCTCCCAAGCATAGAAATTGTTGTCAATAACGTTGTCAATTCAGCTAAGTATGGAACTCTTTTTCGTACTCTACATCATTTGGTGAGAGCAGGGTGTAGATTTCTCATAACCTTCTCATAAACATACTTCCATCCTTCCACCATCCTAAAATCCCATCGTTCCACCATCTGGACATCTTATCAATTCATTATTATGCCATACTTCAATTCCACCATTCAATCATGAAACCATCAAACATACCTTCATAATGCTTCACCACACTACCACTATGCCTTCCACAATCCCATTGTTTTGTCGTGCTACTTTTTGTCATATCACAGTCCACAATTTGATCATCCTTTATGTTTCATTTTCTCCATGTCATTGCCTCGTTGTTTTTTCATTGTGTAGTGCCACAAACCTACACCACCTTCAATCTGGGGTGTAAAGGACTCATACCTTAATCCTTCCCTTCCACCTCCATAGTCCACTCCCTTTGCATCACCATTTTATTTTTAAACCACCCATGCATTTAAGTCTCACTCATGCTATAGTGAATTTCATGGATTGCCAACCTTTTTCATTCAATTTGTCATCATTCGGGAAAGAATCCTCTAATGATTGTCGTGATGGTACTCTGCTTCTGATTAAGATTCATTGAGAATATAACCACCTATTATCAATACACTATTTGATTTCATTCATGGGGAAAATGAAACAAAGGTGAGATGGCACCAAAGAAGAAGCTTGTTCCATATTGTGGAGACACGATCAATTCTTTGGCTCATGGGGATTAGGACTTCCACTAGTTTGTGGCATATAAGTGGTATGTTGAGGAATGGAAATTGAAGGAGAATAAGGTATATATGATTGAGTTTCCAATGGTAGGGTGCATACCTAAATAATTTTATTTTCAAGATCTATTTCACTGTTGTTCTAAATGTTTTGACTAAAAGTACTCGCTAGTAAACTTAAAATAAATCGGCAAGGCCCATGTCCTGCTCACTCCTTCCATGTTGAGGAAGATGTTGAGGCTTCTAGTGTTGAATAGTGTTTTTAAGTTTTTGTAGGATGATTCCTTTTTGTATTCTCATAGTGGTAGTGTCCCTCTTCTAAGGAAATGGATCATGCATCCAAACAATGAGGAAGTTGAGGCATATCACATTGAAGATGATGAGCTTCCAGATTCTTACCTAGAGTTTGCTTGGTTGTTTGCTTGAGTTATTGGCCAAGAGATGACCTCACAAGTGCCAAGGTATATCTCGTATGTCATATACTACAATTCATACAATGATGGATTTGAATCGGGTCAGCTCATCTCCAACAAGGTTTCCCATCAACTTTCAAAATTGCAGGAGACCAAAAGGTTCTTTATGACTTATCGCCTTGTCTTTGTGTTGTTATTTTACAATTCATTTGAAAATTTTCCCCTCAAAAGGGATGTTGATGTGGAGATTAAACCAATTAATAATTTGTACCCTTTGATATGGAAGCACATGCCCTTGTCCCATTTTTATTGAGTTCGGGATTGTTTCACGGGAAGGTTCAAGAAAATTGTTATTGGGAGAGAACCTGATAGGATGAAATTGGAAGCTCTAACCCTCCTCATGGGAAAGGGAGAATAGTTCTATGAATTTAAATTCACCTATATTTGTTTATTTTGATTCAAGGGGATTAATGGTTGTCAAGGTTTGTTTGGGATAGGTTTTTCCTTGCAAATTTTGTCAAGCAATACCACAAGTGGTCAATCTTCTTCGATGGAAGAAAGAGGAATAATTCATTTAATCCATTTAGGTGTGTGGGAATTATGATAAGATGCATGATTCATTTGGCTGAAATTGTAGAAGGTATTCAAGCACTAGAGTTAAAGGAAGTTGAGGCTACATGAGACTATGATCATGAAGGTATTTTCATTTGGACGAGTGAGGAGGTTATAATGAAGATACCCAATTGGAGGTCAGAGGAGAGAGTGTGTTAAATGGATCGGTTGTATCTTAGGATGATATACATACTTTGGTTAGCTTGAATACAAGAATAAATAAGAAAGATATCCTAGGAAAGAGAGTGAAAAAGTTAGTTCTTGAGGTTTTCCATCACTATAGCAGAGTGGGAGATCATAAACAAGCATTATGGTTGTTTTTGTGGCATAAATTACTAGGGCTAATATGGCTTCCTCTGGGAAATCCAATTTAGACACTTCCCTGGGTGGAAGTGAAAAGAACACAGTCAATTCTAGTGGTGATGATGAGGATAGAGACTCTTTGATCCCCACAGGAGTGAAGGTACACACTATTCATTTTGTCTGAAAAATTAATAGCTCTCCAAAAGTGGACCAAATTGAAGTTTCTAAGATGGATGCAACTCACATGGGGATACATGAACAAGCAAATGCATTTCCTACTTAGGTCACTACATAGATGAGAAATGAAATGTTGATTGAGAAGGATGATTTTCAATCTAGTATTCCTACTTTAGAATACAATTCTATTACTTTACATCATGATAATTTAGATCCCCAATCCAAGAAATTCTATATTGGAAAATTTCAAGTCAATGGAAAGAACTATTCTTGTACTCGATGTTGAAAGTATGGGAATAGAGAGAGCATTAAAAATGAATAAGGCCATGAGTGACATGTTGTCATATTCTATGAAAGATAAATGATATGAAAACGTTTTCCTAAGGAAAAGAGTGGCAGAACTAGAATAAACCTTGAATCTAGTACCTGTGTTCACATAATTCATAACGATTTAGGCACATGAAGAGCCTTTGGAGGAAACTCCTAGAATAATTGTTAAAACAAGAAGGTATCAAGAATTACTACAAGGTATAAGGAGAATAGTCATGGGTAGCATTGAGGATAGAGTAAATGTGTTTTTTGAGTTATGGGAGTCAGAAACATGTTGTTGTGGGAAAAATAGCACAAAGGTGTGCAGCTCTTCCCACTTTGAGGGTGAAATCCTTGGAGGTTGTTAACAAGGCCCAGTATTGTGTTACTAAAGAAAATGTAATGAATCCAAATTGATCCTGCAAGCTCTTGTTAGTGAACAAAACAAAATAAAAATAAATAATATGAAATAAAACAAAGAAAGAGTGAATACGTGCAAACCACAACAACAACAAGATGCTAGAAACAATTTAGATTTCCCAATGGTCAAGCTTGTTACATGTAGTGTCACCTAGGAGGTGCAAGCTTCAAGGGAAGCCAAAAATATCCCTTAGGGAGTTCATATTTGTCCACACTAAATGCTAAATAACTTGAAGAACAAATGAGAGAAACACTTGCCCCTTGGAGGAAGGTGTCAAGGGAGCTTGAGAAATGCCAATATGTGTAAGAAGAGGTGAACTATGAGGAAGTCTCAACACAATTCCAGCAGCATAACATTGCTCTAAATTTCTCTACTTAGATGCATGGCCATGGCCTCATTTTATAGGCCAAGAGGTGGCCAAGAAACATCAAGATCCAAGTGTGAATTCCTTCACCTCATGAACTAGCTCCAAAGTACACAAAGGGGGCTATTAAATGCTTGAAGAGCCAAATTCGTTTTTTTGTTGGTGAGGGAGCTTTCATGAGACTTCAATGCGTAGTGGGTCATTGAGATCCTGACATTTTTTATAGTCGCGCAGATCTCAAGGGATAATTCACACGAAGCTTTCGAGGACACATAATTGATAACACGTGCTATAGCACGGACTAACATGACTTTACTGGTGTGACCTCTTCTTTTGATTGTTTTTTGGCATTTTTGGATTCACGATGCCTTCTGGATTTGATGAGGATTCCTTCAATGAGCTGCATGCTATATGTTGATGACACCTTACTGCAAGATTAGCTAAAATGTCACATGTGTGCAAAATTTGAGAGTTAATAGATGCCCCCTAATGTATGAGGTTCAAAGGGTACTGTAGAGCTAATAATGCATCATCATTTCTTTTTTTCTCTCTTTTTCTTGTAAGTTATGAAACATGTGTGGACAAAAAGTTCATCTCAGGGGGGGAGATTGCTATTGATGATCGGTGAAGTTGTAACAAAGAATCGTGTTTTATATAAATGAGGTGGGCATACCCATGCTCATGAAGATCTGTCAAGATGACTACAATAAGAGGAGACTAGGGGATCAACTCTTAAAACTACTAGTACATGGATGAAGGTGGCTTCAATCCATATGAGAGTAGATGAACCTGGAAATGATGTTACTGGTTCCGAAGAAGCAGAACTACTAATGATCATGATAATCCCAAGGGGTGGGGGATCGAAATATTGATGAATTTGTTGGATGGGGCACTTCATTGTACTAGTTGTGCTACGACCATGATTTGTAAATGTGAACACTGCTACCTTCGAAATGTATGATTCCCCTTGATGCGATAGATGTGTTGACGTTGAGCAAATGGAATACCACTAAGTTAGGGAGCATTAATGACTCTCCCTACTTAGTTTGAGGAGATCCCTTATATTGATTGAAAGGGACCTCAAGGTACAACTATAACTACTGCAACTCTCAGAATATGGTGACTTGATGTGGATGAGAGATGAAGTACATGATAAGATGAGGATCTTATCCTGAGAACCAAAATCAATTTGTAACCAACTGTAAGACTGAAAAACCTCACACGAGACAAGCTAATAAGCATGGGGCTCACAACTTTCTTTGATCGATATAAACTTGGGGAGTAACTGATGGCATCATTCTTCAAATAAAGGTACAGAGTGCAACAGAGGGAGACAAACTGCAGATGAAGGGATTTGTTAGAGACATGGCACTGAGGGTGATGGTGACTAACAAAACTGACAATGCTGGGGATAGGGAGACTCAATGACATCGATCAAGGGAGACTAGGGGTTGCTACCAAAAGAATCAAGGGTTCCCATATTTTTGTGTGGATATGGGAATTGTTTGTACATAAAGAATAATTGATGGGGTCCCCACGGTTTTGAGAGTATCGGGGTGCCAATTTGATGATGGGCGGGATTCCCATGATTTTGGGTGAATCAAGGAATCAAATTTGATGATGGGAGGAGTTCCCATGGTTTTGAGTGGGTTGGGGAACTTTTCCATGATGCTATGAGTGTTGTTTGCAAATGTGAAGATGGGTGCCTCATGAATCAATGCCATGAAGATTGTTCCTGTGGCGATAACTGAATAGAATTGGTGTCTTCAAAGGGTGGGGGGGGCATTTTTGTCTTCATGGGGATGATGATATGAAGAAGATTGGAGATGGTATATTTCTCATGGATATGTGAGTGGTTAACTATGAGTCTTGATCCTAACATGTGCCAAGGAATGTGATGGAATCAATTGTTGGAGGTGGGGGAGTAAATGCACAACTATAAAATGATGAACTATGGGTTGATCTTATGAAAATGGATCAAATTCCTCTGACTTGTGGGGGGTTGACATCATTGGTGCCAAATTATGACAGTGATGCAATGGTGCACACACAAAAGGGGGAAACATGTTATCCTCAGTAATGATATTGATGGCACATCATTACTGGGAATTAGGACCCTATGGTTATCAGTAGGAATACTGGTAAATGCAATGTAAACTGAGGGAAAACATTGTCTATATTCCAGTTTCGGGATGATACCTATGATGCGAGTCCTGCGCCATTGCTGAAAGGGGTGGAATCTCAGTTTCTTTGTGATTTTCCTGCACACATGATGCAAATACCTAAGAGTAATGGAGAACATAACAAAGGTATTGACAATGCAGGAATAATTACCAGAAACATAGCGAACCTATGGTGTACATGTGATATTATAGAAAGAATCGTTTCAGGTACAACCCATTAGCATGGCTATAGAGGGTTATTCCTTCTGGATCTGTTAAGATATATGTCCTTTGGGTAGGCATTGCTTTACGACATAGGGCCCTATCCATTTCGATACAAATTTACCCAGTCCAAGTTTGGTGTCTTTTTTGGCATTGAAAATGAGGAGAAAGTCTCCCTTGATAAAGGTGTGAGGTCGGACTTGGTGATCATAATGTGATTTGGAGCGAAGCTTCATGGCCAACTCATTCTATTGTAGTGAGCCCCTTATTTCTTCATCAAGGTGTTCCAAAGTCAACAACCATTGTTTTAGATCTGGGGTATTGGGTAATAATTCCTCGGTTGATTGGAGTGTAGGTATTTGGCATTCAATAGGTAATACTCCTTCTACTACATGGACAAGGTGGAACGAGGTAAATCATGTGGTAGTTTTAATCGAGGTTTGGTATACTGACAAAGCGGGAAATAGCATATGGTGCCAATTAGATTTTTTCTTATTGATTTTGTGTTGAAGCATGGTTTTGAGAACTTTGTTCACGGCTTCAAATTTTCCATTAGCTTGAGGGTAGTAGGATGTATAGAATTCATGCTTGAATCCTAACAAAAGTGGTAATTCCTCGAAAATCTGACTATGGAAATGGGTGTTATTATCAAAGACTAATTGCTTGGGGACTCTAAAGTGCGAAATGACATGATTGAAGAAGAATCATGTGGTAGTAGTGCTGGTGCAATTAAATGTGAGCATTGCTTTGGACCACTTATTGGAGTAGTCGACTGCTACTACGATGTATTTGTGACCATGCTCTAAGGTCGTGCGGCACTCCATGAAATTAATTACCCATTTGAAAAATGGGCCATCTGTGATCACTAGGTGGAAAGGGGCGAGGGGAACCTGCTGCTATAAGATGTGTCGCATGTGTCACACTAACCAAGGTATTAAGAAAATTCCTGAGCTTCGGCAAGGTGGGGCACAAGTTGGTCACATGGCCTTGTTTCCCGCAGAGGGCATACTGTGGGGTGACCCTCATTGCAGGAGTAGTGTTTGTCATTATTGGGGATTTCAAACTAGGTTGAGTTATGCCCCCTTCTTTAGGATTAGCGATGGTGATTCAGGAAGAGGGTTGGTCACGACGGGGTCTTTCAACTTCGGTTCTCTTATGCCCCCATTATTTGGTTTAGTGACAGTTGGTGGTGGTTTAGTCATAGGTGTTGTAGGATCGGCGTGCAGAACAAATGGCGTAACTAGCCTAGATGGCGTAACTGCCGATATTGGGACAAAATTATAGTAGGATACAGGTTTTGAGGCCATTTGAGTGTAGGGTGGAGTAAATTACCACATGGGTATTCCCAAAGTGAGCCCAGATAGAGTTAGTTGAGCCATAACCGGCCTCCATTGCACACCCATGGGGGGGTACAAGAATGGATCTAAAAATGTGAGGCACTGATGGACTCAATTTTTGTTCAATGTCGTTCGTAGTCAAAGGTATTGATGGTGATGCTAATGGGGGTGGAGAGGCATTTTCAAAGGTGAAAATGGTGCACATAAGACCATCTGTTGATGTGGGAATTTTCGGCAGGGGACCTTAGTATACCCCTAGCAAGTTGGAATATTTGTACACTCATGGGAATATATCAACGTAAGGAGGTTGATTCAATCTGCCTACAGTGGGGAGGATTTATTTTGGGTTGGTGTTGGTATGAGTGTCATAGTAATTGATTTGGTCAAGGGTGACTATCTTCCCACAAAAGGGAAACATCATGATGTGGAATACCAGAGAGGCAACCAACCGCCTTCATGGAATACATATAACCACGAACCAAAAGGATATTATAGTTGATATGTGCATCAACTACCTCAATATCATTCATTACCATCTTTCCTCCTAGATCGATGGGGACATTTTCTTACAAACCCCTTGATTGTGATGGTCTCCCATCATGTGCGCGAAAGGCGATAGATGAGAGAACTAATCTAGGTGAGCCCAATCAATCCATACATTAGATGACATTACGCATGTGGATGAGCCTTCATCGATAATGCATCAATGGATCATGATGTTTTTAACTGTAACTGGAAATTGGAATGCGACAGACGAGGGTAGTCGCGGTTCACCTTTATCGAGATCGAAGGTTATAAGGCGTGAGTCTGAAGGGTCGAATGTGCCTCGTGCATTAAGTAATGCCTTTGTTTGTATTGAGAATGACTTTAGCACTTCTAAAGTGGAAATGGCAGCTTGTGACTGATCCAAGTCATCCACAATACTATAGGTGTGGGTAGCTTTCATATGAGGGTTATGGGGGGTACGCATAAGTGGTACCTTTGGGACCATAGGGATTTGTTCACCACTTGGGCATGGTATTTGCAAAGGGCCCCTGGAATGGGTAGGTAAATCCTCTCCTTTTGGGGGTTCAGGCCTTCCATAGCCTTCGCTCAAGTTTGTAGTTTGACATCTATCATGTCCATGTAGATGTTTTGAAAGGAGCCATCACCTGGGGTGGCGATGCTCCTACTGCTTGGTAATGACCCCTTGGTTAGAAAAGGTTTGATGCAAGACAGTTGGCTATGGTTTTGGAACCTTAGGTACCTAAGGTGGATTTTCTACTATCTTTTTCCTTGCTTCCATGAATTGCTAACAGTCGAGGATGAGTGTAATATAATGGTGAGTATAGTGACCATACTCTCCACAAATCGAGAAGGAATAATTTGTCCTTAGGTTATTGTTCTTTCCTTGTTTAGGGGAGTTATTATCCCATGCATTATGGTTACCCTAGTTTTTGTTATAGTGGGGACGAGGGTTTCCCCCTTGACCCTCCTGGTTCTGTTTGTTCTCACCTCTCTTCTTCCCCTGATTTTGGGAATTATGGGGGTTAGTTGTGTTTAACCGCTCAAATTGTTGATCTTCTTGTGCAAAAGAAGGTTGTACTAAATTGAACCCTATGTGTGGTATGGGGGAAAGACTAGGTGGACACTGAAATCGATAATAATTATTATACCCCTATGGTGGGATATATGCATTATGCACTGCATGTGATGTGGATGTAGGAGTTGCTTGTGTCATTTGCGGTGGAGGTACCGACGATGCTTGGCTTGCGTTGGGGTAGGTAGGATTTAGGGTCCATATTTTAGCTGACCAAACTGAGGATTTGGTACAGTTATAGGGGGTACTAACAAGTGAGGGATGGGAGGGTATTGCATTTCCATAATGGATGGCATAGAAGTCGAGGGAAGGGGAACCTTTCCTTAATGGGAAATGGACCCAATAAGCCCATCTGCTAAATGTGACGAACCCACAGGTGTGGGATCCAAAGATCAACACCGAGGGGCATCGAGTAAGATGGTGTATTAGTAACCTAAATGCGCATAAATGAGATTGAAATATTGGGCCTTTAGGATGACATCTTCCTCAATTTGTGGCAATGAGGTTTCCACATCTTTTGCAATCATAGGTTCTAGTGATTTGATGAACCAATCCAATAGAAACCGATGTTGTATGTCTATTTTGCACAATGTACGACGTCTACACCACTCATGGATGTGGTCTGTTATGTGGGTATAGGTATTATGTCGAAATTCTGTGAGAATCTCTAGGCCTAATCCGGTGTATGGGAAGCTGAAAGTAAGTGAGAAACACAATGGCTATTGTCCCAAAGGTGGCATGGAATGCCCTCGGTAAATTCACATACCATTTTGCAGTAGTTCCTATAAGGGTTCGCTGGAAGAGGCAAAGTATTACTGAGTCATCCACTATGCTATTGGAGGAACACCATCAACAGAATGACATGACATGGTTTGCGAGGTCATCTCCTTATTTCCCTTCAAATTTAGGGATATCTAAGAGGATTTTATCAGGCATATCTCACCATGTTGCATCATGTGCTATGAGTTCATTGATCAATTTGGATAGATCGGGGAGATTCAAGCTAGCCATGAAAGGTAAGTTGGTATTAGGTGTAGACATTGTATGTTTTGTATTGTTCCCTTGAGGGCGAGAATAAGAAGTATGTGGAGGTGATCTATGTCTTCGATGTGAGGGATGGGAAGATGTGTGTCCTTCTCCCAAAGAGGGAAAAGGAAAGGGTGGTTTTCCTTTGAGGGGCGGAAATAAGGGGTGGCCTCTTCCGTGAGTGGATGAAGAAAAGGGGCCAAAGTTATCTTCAAGGGGAGAAAATGAAGGGTTTCCTCTTCCGTGAGCAGATGAAGCAAAAGGATCTAAATTATATCCAAGGGGAGAAAATGAATCAAGAAAGGAGCGGCCTCTCTTGGATGATCCTATCAATGTTTCCTGAGAGTGGCCTCGACCAGCATATCTCCCTCGTGAACCACAGGGAGAGAGTGGGAAAACACCCCTCGAGAGAGGGGAAAGGCTTTACAGTCTAAAGGACTACCTTCAAGAGTTTTGTTCCTCAATGGTGGAATTTTTATGTGAAAAATGAGAGTGATAATGGGAATAGACACAGTTGAACAAATGCAAAAATATGCCAACCACAATAGATGAAAAATGGTGCAAAGTGAGTGAAATGTGCTATGCCTTTTAGTGCAAGTGATCCCACATGTAGGTTCTTTTTAGTTACAAGTTATGTGAACTTGTATTTAAAAATAAAATAAATGTAAATTCCCTAAAGACTCAATGTCCTTCCTCTCAAATGTAACTGGGCCTTCCAAAAACACAACCGCTGGTGGTAATGGGATCCTCCCGACAATTGGCTAATGAAGGTAACAAAGAGTCAGTTATATCGGCGATGGGACTATACGTTCTGGAATATCTTGGAAAAATTTCCCAATGGAAACACCCGACTTTAGGAGTCAATTGCACTCACAATTGCACCTTGGTGATATCCTAAGTTTGTCCACTAAGATACCTGCGTCAAGTGTGGATAAGTGGTTTATCATGAGCAGTATAGTGTTGTCTCCACAAAACGTTGAGTGACTCTTTGTGGGGATCAGGGCATCTATACCTTGTCTTTCACATTCTTGGGCATCATGCCTTCTTATATGGGTTGTCTTTTGACACTTATTGATAGTAGGATGTAAAAGTAACCTATAAGCCAACAATCTATTATTTCATACCAAGTGTAGAAGATTGGTGGGCATTATTTGGATGCCTATACCAATAAATCCTAACCAAACTATAAATTTTCTTGTGGCCTCCTATGGAGGAATTTAGTTGGTTGAGAATTACAATTGTTAATTTTAAGGGACAAATTTGATTAAGGAGTGTAAGAGAGGTATTTCACAATCCTACTTCTTTCTAATCCATCAAAATCCCACAAGGTGTGAGATGTAGAGCATACTCAAAGTAAGAGAGTCTTTAGGTCTCTTAATGTGTGTTAGTGGATACACATGTGTGTATAACCAAAAACAATTGATTTGTTGCAATTAACTAAAGAGATCAAAGTAAATGCATGTGGATTTTAACTTCAACTCAAAATATACTAATGGTGCTTGCAACTAACAATTTGATCAACATTGCTCATGAAATAAAAAGTGTGCAATGGAGGTATTTCACACTTCTCTCCTTTTTCTGATTTCACCAAGATCACATGGAATGCGAGGTGAAGAGCATACTTCAGGAGATTAGAGTCTTCAGGTCCTTGCTTGTGTGCAAAAAATGAGTTACACTACTTTTCCTAAAACATGAGAAGCAAGCAAATAACAGAAGATGTCAGTACTATCAAATTGTATGAAATGGCAAGCAATATGTCTTGAACACTAGTGATGACTATGAGGCCCT
This sequence comes from Larix kaempferi, assembly GCA_027924585.1. Taxonomy (NCBI): domain Eukaryota; kingdom Viridiplantae; phylum Streptophyta; class Pinopsida; order Pinales; family Pinaceae; genus Larix; species Larix kaempferi. The sequence continues at coordinate 4,079,004 of BSBM01000368.1, forward strand.
TTGAAAGCCCCAAAGTCTTTTACCTAAGTATATTTTGAGGGAAGACACCTTTACTTCCTAATCTTGGGCTAAGTGAGCTAATTACTAGATAAAAATCTAACTATTGCAAGTTATTTTAATTATGGTTCATTTGTGAGCAGTAATTGGCACTGCAAGATTTGATAAATGTAGATAAAAAACAAAATAAAAGACAATAGCCTGGGTTTTCCAAATACAACTAGTAGTGTACTTACAACATAGTGGATCTATGCAAGCAGAAAGCAAATTACCACACAAGAGGAGGTCTGATAAATTGTGTAGTCAGCATGACTATCGACGAAAAATTTGCATAGGTAGTGCGCACAGTGCATCGGGATCCACGCTACTGTGTAAATAACAATTACAACCAAGAGGAGGTCGAATTCGGGGAATGGAGGGTATGAACTTGATCTCCTGCGCAACACAAGAACCCAAAATCAACTATTTAGCAAATAAAAACCTAGTTAATAAGAAATGAACAAAAATGAAGCGGGGTCACCATAAATAGTGTTGTGAGAAAAATAGCACAAAGGTGTGTAGCTCTTCCCACTTTGAGGGTGAAATCCTTGGAAGTTGTTAACAAAGCCCAATATTGTGTTACTAAAGCAAATGTAATGACTCCAAATTGATCCTTCAAGATCTTGTTAGTAAACAAAACAAAATAAAAATAAATAACATGAAATAAAACAAAGAAAGAGTGAAGATGTGAAAACCACAACAATAAGATGTTAGAACCAATTTAGATTCCCCAATGGTCAATCTTGTTACATTTAGTGCCACCTAGGAGGTGCAAGCTTCAAGGGAATCCAGTGATCTCCTTTAGGGAGTTCCTTGTTGTCCACACTAAATGCTAAATAAATTGAAGAACAAATGAGAGAAACACTTTCCCCTTGGAGGAAGGTGGCAAGGTAGCTTGAGGAATGCCAATATGTGTAGGAAAAGGTGAACTATGAGGAAGTATCAACACAATTTTGGTAGAATAACCTTGTTCTGATTTTATCTGCTTAGATGCATGGTCATGGACTCCTTTTATAGGCCAAGAGGTGGCCAAGAAACATCAAAATTGAAGTGTGAACTCCTTCACCTAATGAACTAGCTCCAAAGTACACAAAGGGGGCTATTCAATACTTGAAGAGCCAAATTCGATTTTTTGTTGGTAAGGGAGCCTTGATGAGCCTTCAATGCACAGCGGGTCGTTGATATCTCACTATTTTTTATAGTCACATAGATCTCAAGGGATAATCTGCGCGAGGCTTGCACAGGCACGGAACTAATAACATGCATTGTAGCACGAGAAAACATGGCTTTACCAATGCAACCTCTTCTTTTGACTTTTTTTAGCATTTTTGGAATCATGATGCTTTATGGATAGGATGAGGATGTCCTTGGTGTGCTGCATGTTATAGGTTGATGATGCCTTACTGTAAGATTAGCTAAAATGTCGCATGTGTGTGAAATTTGAGCATTAACATGTATACTCTTGTCTCGCAACTAGGATCATGTCCTTGAGTGAATCTTTCTAGTAGGATTTGCAGAGTGACCAATATTTTTGTAAGAATTATGTTGATTCCTTCGTTAGAAACTTGTTTGATATGAATGTGCATAAATGAAAGAAGGAAAACCTTCATTCAAATAATATACTAAAACAAATACGAGTTGGTTGAGAGACTTGTATTGATATCCTCTAGAAATTAATAAATAATTGCAATGTCTTCAAAGTTAGGAGGATCATGGTTTTATTTAAACTTGTGGATTATAATAAGGAATTGGAAAGATTTTCCATATTGCATGATGATAAGGTACTTAATATGGAATAATTCAAAGGTAAAATGAAAAATACTAATTTTTCCTTAGCTAGTCAAATTTATGAGTTGAAAAACTACCCTCGGAAGGAGATATGAGAATGGGTAAATGACCTCACTACTAAAAAATAAAATAATGATTCTTTATTTTGGAGAAGGAAGTGGAATTAAGTGAAATTGGTGATAAAATATTTGCATTAAGGATCAAATAATATATCTCTATGGGTGCACTCAAGGATTACATCAAAACCTGGGTTGACAAAATGGTTAAGGTAGTTGTTGAGGTTTCTTGAGAGCAATTGGATTAGTTGGATTTGTTGAATGAAAAAGTGAAGGTTATTTAAAAGGAAGCAAGGGAAAAAAATGAGAGACATCTCACAATTTTGTTCTTACTTTTCAAGGTTTGTGAGAGCCCCATCCCTACCCTTGAGGGAAAATGATTTTATTTCTTTGTTCAAGTGAATGTTGTTGAAATGAATGTTTGTATGTAAAAGAAATATTTGAGGGGTTTGACACTTTAGCACTCCCTACTATTTGAGAAGAATCCATAGAAAACATTTCATTGATATAGATGAGTACTATCATTTTAAAAATGAAGGAGGGTCCTCTTTGGAAATCTTCTAATATTCCACTCAGCATTGAGCCTTTGTTTTATGATAAATGGTGTCAACATTTTGGTGACCATACTGGGGATGTATTGAATAATAAATCCTAACTCTCTCTTTTTGTTGACTTTATGGGTGGTTGGATGTCAATCAGCGACCCAATTCAACCAATATTGCATATTGGTTTGGAATACTAGTGCTTCATATTGAATCAACTTTTTAATCTAGTGGAGACAAACTGAGACCGCATCTAAATTGAGCATTGTTGGAACATGATCACGGAAGAATAAAGTTGGGTGGTCAAGTGAGTGCCCTGGTATCACATTAATTGATAATCACTAGTATTATTTTTGGAAATTACATATTAAAAAAATTAGCACCGGCCACCCTTGAAAAATTCCACAACGTCCTCTCTAAAAATTAGGAGGAAATCCCTTAAGTAGGGTTAAGAAATTATCTTGGAAAGATAAATTTATATAGTCCAAAACTCTCTAAGGCAACCACATCTCATGTATATGTATCCTTCACCATCAAACAACCCATGTCATATATGAGAAGGTGAAATGGATGATAGGTAAATACCCGAAGATACATGATTACATGAAGTAGAACATCAATATAATCCAAGAAGAAGGTCGAGGATGAGCCGTTTGGATTTTAGAGGGAAAAAAAAACTAGTATCGACCTTGCCTATAGGGTGTCTTCACCTATTTAATGGTGATGGATCAAAGAATATTTAGAGGTGCATGGATCAATTTCCTGCAATTTGTGGCATATAACTCACAATGATGTTTTTGTGAGGTTTTCCTTTAAACTTTGGTGGGCTCAACACTGGATTAGTTCTAGTTTTTAGAGACTAGCTTTGTAACTTATTTGATAACCTTGAGGATATGGTTTTTATGTAGTACACCAAACCTATCACTAAGATTATCTTAGAGAAGGGGGAAAGAATCATGGACCTCCACCTTAGGTTTATTTAAACTCTACAACTATACTCAAGGGTTAGCACTCAAATTATTCATAGATTTTTTATTGTTATAAGAACTATATGACCTCTATTATGAACTATGAAATGAAGGATGATTAAATAAACATGCTCAAGAAAGCCATGTAGAGGGCACATGAAATGGAAAAGACATGCTCAAAAGCAAAGTTGACCTTGATATCATATTAGTATGATTTCAAAGACAAATGGTTGATCTATAAATCTAAAAAAGAGGACCTTCTACTTCTCGATCAATAGAAGATGAAGGTGTGGGAAAGGGGGTTTTTCATGGAAAACGTCTCCATGTGAGAAGTGTCCTTTATACCATATAAGTATCTCTCAACACTCATGACATAAAGCTAGGAATCCTCAATCGTATGGTTTGGTATCTCTAGAATAAAATTATTCATTTGAATAGGGGAGAAGAAATAAGATCAAGACCGTAATACCCTATTCCAATCATGAGTGAGCTCATGCCTAGGGAAGGGCCTGTAAATGTGTCAAGGAGGGAAAAAACTACCCCTCACTTTAGACGAGTTTAGAATCCTCATCCCAATGTTGTGATACTTGAGGATTGATATGATGATGAATGCTCATTGCAAGAGGATGAATGTTTGGATCAACAACACCTAGAGGAGGTGAGAAAATCTCAATCATTCAACTCCACTCAATGGAATGATTTGTTCATGCCCACCCATTTTACACCCAAAATCTACTCATCATGAGATTTAGCGTATACACCCCTAAAGATACCTGGACTAAGTAATCATCCTGGGAGGGTTTGTATCCAATTGTGCTCAGTTTTGAAGGGTCGTCGCAGGTTGCACACTGGCAACATGCGACGTTGCACCTTGCTCCATTACAGGGTGCGACGAAGTCAGTTAAGTGGAAAAAATATCTTCTTCAAGGTCCATCTCGAAGATTGCTGACTTGGGACCCTATCCCCGACCTCTTGGAAGAGCTGGCACTCGGTTCCTAAACCTTTGGGGAGATCCCTTAAACCTCTCCTACCATCTCTCAACCTATCCTATCCACACCCTATCCATTTAGTCCTATATAAATGAAGCTCACTCCCATCCCAAAGGGGAGGAATCCTATGGTATCTACATGCTGGTGAAAGCACTTTTAGAATACCTCCATTCACCTATTGGAGAAATCATACTTCCTTGGAAGGACATGGCAATTGGCTTAGTCGAAGAAGGGCTATTACATTAAGTTTTGGTTGTAGTTCTATATCTCTATCATGTACTCCTCTATTTACAATAATACAAATGCTTTCCACCAATATTGTTCATGTGTGTAATGATATTGAGTAGTTTACATGCTTAACTATTTACTTAGATCTCTTATTGTATAGATGTCTTTTACTGGTTTCTCTTGTTTCTTTGTCTTGATAGGTCTTGCAGCTTGGATCTGATGACCGTGAGACATGGAGCAACATTCAGGAGAAAGGATTGCGAAGTAAAAGGTAAGACATCTAGTACTCGATCCTTAAGTAGATCTAGGAGATGTATTTGTAGTTTGTTCTATTTGTTCTAGACTCACTTTGAGCTAGGGAGATCTTGCTCGCGTCCGCTCGAGTGGATTGTCCGATAGCAAATCTGGCGACCATACTGGGGAGTATTGATGTTTGGTCAGTAGTTGTTAATCTGAGAGTCATTTTTAGTTGATTGCTTGACACAAGCCTTTTTATTTTTTTCCATTTACTTCTTGGATTTGATTTCACTATCAGATCTTCGTGTTGAAGACTCTAATCTACTTCCTCTGAGTTTATACAACTCATTCCCAAACCATTCCATGGTTCATTGCTGAGAGATCTGATTCATTTTTTAATCTAGACTTCGCCTGTCGCACCTGGGCAGTGGGAACAGAGCGACATTGTGTTATTTTGGGTCTATGTTCTTTACCTATTAGTTGCTCGTCACATCCCATGCATTGGCAGACTCTGACATCGTCGCACTTCCCATGTAGTTAGACTGCGACGTCGCACTATGTACAAGCACAGAGTGTGCCAATTTGTCAAAATTTGGCATGCAGGCATCTCCTCTCCATTTGACAGTCTGGACTTTGGTTTGCTGTATGAACTCCCTCTGTGCTACAAGATCCAGCCAGAGATCTCATCTTTGATTTGTGTGTTTGAGTTGGCTTATTTGTATTGGTTTTTGGGTCTTTTGAGATTTGGATTCATGTTTGGTCCCTTTAGTCGTTTTGACCCATCTCAAGGTTTTGAGATCATTTTTGGTTGAGTGTGATAGGATTGTTTTAAAGACTTGAAGAGTGTGGGATGTCCATGTCTTTTTGAGCCTCTCTTTCTTGAGTTATGCATCTTGTTTCCCTTACATGCTAAGCTATTCAATCATTTTTGGGAAAGATTGATTCTTTGTCTCCACTTTAGTTCAAAGAAAAGATTGATTTTGTCACTCTTTTGCTATATTCATGGAATTGGAAAACATAAGTGTTCTTATTACTTTAATTTGATCATTTGAAATTCTTGGTCTCACACTCATAAGAAGAAGAAAGGCTTGTTTCAATTTTGTGTGCATTTGAGTTAGATAAGATTGTTAACTGCTTATCTTTGTCTTGAATTTGGTTGGAAACGTTTGTGGAGTCCTTCTTTCCGTAGCTTAGATGTGTCTTTTTCAAGTGTAAAAAGATAGGAAATGAGTTATAATTATTGCATTTGGTATATTTTGAGCCTTTCTTGAGTGCCTTTGAGTTGTTTGGGTGTTTGCCATTTTTCCTTGGGAATTTATGAATGATTAGAGTGTTGCAGATATCCTCTCACTTTCTGTATATAGATATAAAAATATTTTAGTTATCAAGTTCCATTTTTGATACATGCATTTGAAAATTGAAAGTGCTTCATCATTTTGTCTTATACATTGTTAAGATTAACTGCATCTTTCATTTTCTTTACGCTTTTTGGCTGATTATTGCAGAAAGTTAGAATTATTGCACTCTAGGAAGGAATTCTTCTTTTTGCTACTACTGAAGTACTTTTGGTTTGAAACAAAAAATATCTCTCCTTACCTTAAGTAGTTTTCATCGAAAAGGAAAAGAAAATGTGCATTATCATGTAGTTGAGGATTGCATTATGTTTACATTTATGTACCTCATGCATCCACCTAACCGTACAAGATAAAATTAACGCTAGCTTAGGTTAAAATCATTTAGTAATTGTGTGTAAGTTAGAGACGTGTTCCAACGTCTTTAAGCGTGGAAGCTGTCATTATTTTCCAGCACTGTATCCTGGGGGTATTGTAGTCTTCCACGTACTTATCGGTATATCGAGCTCCTTCATGTACCCACCAAGTACCATAATCCGTACTTGGCATATATCGAAGGGTGTATCACGTACTCGGTAGTATATCGGAAGGTCTCTTGCTGAACGGTTGTGCATTAGACAGCACCACTACAGATTTGAGCTCCCACGTACCTTGCGTATATCGGGAGACACCCATAGGAATCCTGAAACCATGTGAGTTAACCATTTGGACGTCTTGGCAAAGCAATACACCGAGAACAACACTCGGGGAGATTAGCATGCATGTATTGTCCAGGTAATTGGGTATGCAGGCAAGGGTACGGTCCCAATCCTCCTTGTCGCGTCATATTGTTGGACCCTGCAGTATATAGCGCTTTGCGATGCCTTGATAATCCTGTGAGGTTCCAGACTTTGAATCCACTCCTATTCATACAGTCTTCTTGTTGCTTTTAGACTTGAGTAGTGTTTGATTTGTGTGGTACTTTAGAGACTCTTAGGAAGCTTAGATATGGAAGAATCTTCTGGGACTACCAACCAAGAGGCCCCTTTCCAGTGTATGCCATTTTTTATTCCCCCTTGTGGAACTGTTGGTCCTCCCTTTATGGCTACATTGAGTCTTCCTGGATTGACGATAGGATTACCGGTATGGTTATTCTCCAATCCAGTTACACCAAGTGCACCAATCGTGTCGGACCTAGGTCCTTCACCACATGAGCATCAATCTCATGGTGGCATTTCTCCTTCTCTGTCGAAATTTGAATCGGCTTCCATCTCTTCCTCTTCTCCTACTGAAAACTCTGAAGTCAGTAAGAAGGCGGGTGTGAAGAACAAAAAAGCGAAGACTAAGAAGAAGAAAGATAAGAAGGAGACCAAGCGTCAACCATCTGCCTCTAATGGCGCTCATTCTATGAGCACACCTCGTAAGCCAAAGTTCCCTTTCAAACTTTGCAAGGGTGATCACCTTCTCAAGAATTGTCACGGTCTTTCCCATGTGTCAGAAGTGTGGTCTAAAAACCCCAAACCACTTGTATCGTCAACCACTGACCATCATGTTGATGACACTCCCTCGACCAGTGACCCGTTGGTGAAGGGTCGGAAGAGTAAATTCCTATACCCTTGTTTGATATGCAAGGGTATGCACCGTACTTTCCTCTGTCCAAGCATGGATGAAGCTTCACTGTGGTTGGAAGATATTACTAGTTCTCAATAGGTGCTTCCAACAAGTGATAGTAAGTTGCCCCTCAACCCCCCGCTGGTTGACCAAGTGATCAATTCAGTTTCATCTGTAATTGATCCCACTCTCCCTTTCGAGAGTGAAGAGATCGAGTCGATGTCATCTCCACTCGATCCCGCTCTTTCATTGGAGAAAGTTTAGACTGAAGCAGTCACCATAACACAATCTTCGTCTCATTCTTCCAAGTGACAGTGAATTGGAAACCGCTAATGTTTTCCTAGTCATTTCAGAATGTCCTAGGTAGGGGGAAACCCTGTCCATTTCTACAGGACCCCCCCCAAGTACTGAGGTCATTTCCTTTGATTGGAATGGTCTAACAGAATCTCGTCTTCCTTCAAGTATTCCTTTTCAAATATCTGTAGGAGTTTCCGATAAAGAAATATTTCGTACGATAGTTGATGAGGGAGCTTCTGTTAGTATTTTATCCTCAACTACTTGGCAAGCTATAGGTTCCCCTCAGCTTGTGCCAGTAACTGACCAAATTTTGGCTTTTAATAGAAGGCCTACCGGACCTTTAGGGATTCTCCCGCAGTTACCTGTCACATTGAGAGGTAAAACTGTTTATGTTGATGTCATGGTTGTCCAAGGACCTTTAGATTTCAATCTGCTCCTTGGACGTGATTATGTCTATGCTATGAAAGTTGTAGTGTCCATGCTCTTTCGAGTGATGTATTTTACTCATCATGGGACTATTGTGACCATTGATCAACTTTCCTTCGTGACACCCACTCATCATATGACTCCTAGTCATCAGACTTCCCTAAATGTTCCGCATGTTTTAGTGGTTTCTTCCCCCTGAGGATGGGGGGTACGAGCACGGTTTATGTTATGTTTCAAGCTCGTTAAAAAATGAAACCAACCACCCTATCATAGTTTCCCTTTGGTTTCAAGCTTGCATAAAAATGAAACCAATCCATTAGAGCACAGTTTTATTCTATCTCAAGCTCGTTAAAAAATGAAATAGACCCCTCTAAGCATAGTTTACCTTTGGTTTCAAGCTTGCATAAAAATGAAACCATTCACTCAAGCATAGTTTTATTCCATTTCAAGCTCGTTAAAAAATAAGATGGGCCCCCTCAATTATAGTTATTGTCTATTTCAAGCTTGTGTAAAAATGAAATAGATCTCCCTCCCTTCAGTTCGAGTCTCTCGCTAGAGTTAGAACTTGAACCTACATTTCCTCTGATTCTCGTCCCCCCCCCCCCCCCCCTTGGTGAACATTTTCATATTAGTAGCCAGGTTGGTAGTTGGGTTAGCAAGCAACATTTTTAGATGAAATGAAGCTTTGGGGGCATGCCATATGTCGTACCGTCAGCAATCATGTTGAGGGAACACTACCATGTTAAGCCGCCAGCAATCATGCTGGGGGCATTTACCAACCTATCAATGGGCCTTAACCATGAGCATAGTTCCCTTTCTATGTCAAGCTCATTAAAAAATGAAATAGGTTCCCGTGAGCAGAGTTCTAATCTTGTGTCAAGCTCATTAAAAAATGAAACATATCCTTTCCCTTTGAGTCGAGTCTCCTTGCTGACTTAGTACCTGAACCTTCTTTTCATCCGCCTAGGGATAGCTTAGGCGAATGAAATGAAGCTTGGGGGCATGTCTTCAACCTCTGAAATTTACGTTGAAGTCAACTCGATTGCCTCTCCACACCACGTTGGAGCTAAGTCACTTACTTCTAGCAATCATGTTGGGGGCATGTACCAACCTTTGGATTTCATGACGGGAAGAAGCTCACCATTGGGAACATTTTCGAGCATACTTTCCTTTTTAGGTTTCAAGCTCATTAAACCATGAAAATTATCCCGAGCATAGTTCATTTTTCTATTACAAGCTCGTTAAAAAATGAAACAGACATCATGAGCATTCTTCCAACCTATCTTCGAGCTAAAACAGTAAGATAGTATTTGAGCTTACTTTTCACTTTTTTCGTGCTCTGGTTAAAACATGAAAAGTGGTTTGAGCTTAGTTTTTACTTTTTCGTGCTCTAGTTCAAACATGAAAAATATTCCAAGTGCTTTTGATACCATTCTCGTGCTCGTTAAAAATTTGAGTAAAAAGGTGTGTCTAACGATTATAGGTTTATCACTTTATCCGACCTCGCTAGACTATTTACGGAAAAGGAACTGTGCCAAGTTTACTTTTTCCTTTGTCGTACTCGGTCATCAACCATGACAAAGTTGTTCATGGAGTCCTTTTTAAGCTCTTTTCAGACTCCCTAAATAGGAAAAGATTGCCAAGCAAACTTGATGCTTTCATGCTTGTAAAATCATTTGAATGATCGTCTTCCTGGTGATAGTTTACCCCTTTTTCGGACCAGGAGGCACTAATTATGAAAAAGGTATACTCCAGCCAATCATGATTGGAAGAGTCCTCTCCCACGTTGTTTTTCCTTTTTTCGAGCGATGAGGCTAACTTTAAGAAAAAGGACCATTGGAGTCTTATTTAGTTCTTTTCAGACTCTCTAAACATGAAATGACAACCAAGTTTACCTTCTATGGACTCGTTAAATTCTTACATTGAAGGGCCCATCATGGGACGAACCCCTCCTATCCCAGGTTCAGAAAATATTTGGGATTGGACTCATCTATGAGATAAGCTATACCGAGCATCTGGTTACCCTCATCAAGCTCGTAAAAAACACATGAGGCACTCATCATTCATGATGGGAAAAAAGGAAAGTGTTTGTGTTACATACCTTATTAGTGGCAGTATGTAGTCGTTCTTGAACATGGCACTCATCTGCATTTGCATACAACACTTGGATCATCCGTTTGTCCTCGAGTTCCACTTATTTCCTGAGTATTATCACTCCTTTGAGTCATTCAAATAAAAGCTTCCATCATCAGTGGCTTTGAGATTTTGTGTCGCACTCGTCGTGTCAATACTGCCAAGTCATGCCATGCCCATGTTCAAGAATATGTTTATCATCTGTAGTCAGTACACCTGCCATTACGTCGATCCACTCTGAGTCAGTCTTGCATGTTACTATACCATCCAATCTACCCTATACATTTTTGTCGTGTTTCGTGTCGATTAATGGGGGATTCATCATGGCCCTCCTTCGATGGATTCATCCTTGTCGAATTCAACACATCATCCGAGGATTGAATCTATAAACCAGTCAAGTACCTTGGCCCTGCATGCCTCAATGGCAGGTTACCTCGCTTTCATCATGAGTTTACATCATTGACTCTTGATTGAAATATTTCATCTTGCGTTCGACTTCAACTCATTTATTCATGCTTGATGATATGTACTGTGATACCTTGGGAATCATTGACATCAATGGTGATATCCCTCGCACTTGTTAACGGTTTACATCAATGGCCAGTAATCAAGTGGTTTCTACCATGTTCGACATCAAGACATTTGTAATCACATGGATAGATTCGTATCATTGCAGGTTCAACTTGAAGACCCTGGGGAGTCATGTTTTACCCAGGTTGCGATGGAGTTTGTATTGAGTTATATCACATGGATCCACTTTTGTATTGGTCGTGGTTGTGTTATCATCTCATCATGGATCTACACTTGTGTCTAGTAGCCATGATTGTGTTCAGTCGATCATTACTACCATGGATCTGCAATGTATTGGTCGGTAGCCATGTTGTACTTCATATGAGATTGTCAGTTCAGAGTCAGTTGTACTACAGCAGTGTCCTTCATCCGACAAGTCTATTTCCATTACTTCTATCAAATCACTTCACCTGTACATGTTCAATAGCTTCATGCTTTGCGGGGCATTCTGTTACACCCAAAATCTACTCATCATGAGATTCAGTGTATACACCCTTGAAGATACTTGGACTAAGTAATCATCCTGGGAGGGTTTGTATCCAATTGTGCTCAGTTTTGAAGGGTCGTCGCAGGTTGCACACTAGCAACATGCGACGTTGCACCTTGCTCCATTACAGGGTGCGATGAAGTCAGTTAAGTGGAAAAAATATCTTCTTAAAGGTCCATCTCGAAGCTTGCTGACTTGGGACCCTATCCCTGACCTCTTGGAAGAGCTGGCACTCGGTTCCTAAACCTTTGGGGAGATCCCTTAAACCTCTCCTACCATCTCTCAACCTATCCTATCCACACCCTATCCATTTAGTCCGATATAAATGAAGCTCACTCCCATCCCAAAGGGGAGGAAGCCTATGGTATCTACATGCTGGTGAAATCACTTTTAGAATACTTCCATTCACCTATTGGAGAACTCATACTTCCTTGGAAGGACATGGAAATTGGCTTAGTCGGAGAAGGGCTATTATGTTAAGTCTTGGTTGTAGTTCTATATCTCTATCATGTACTCCTCTATTTACAGTAATACAAATGCTTTCCACCAATATTGTTCATGTGTGCAATGATATTGAGTAGTTTACCTGCTTAACTATTTACTTAGATCTCTTATTGTATAGATGTCTTTTACTGGTTTCTCTTATTTCTTTGTCTTGACAGGTCTTGCAGCTTGGATCTGACGACCGTGAGACGTGGAGCAGCATTTAGGAGAAAGGATTGCGAAGTAAAAGGTAAGACATCTAGTACTCGATCCTTAAGTAGATCTAGGAGATGTATTTGTAGTCTATTCTATTTGTTCTAGACTCACTTTGAGCTAGGGAGATCCTGCTCGCGTCCGCTCAAGTGGATTGTCCGATAACAACCCACGAAGAGGAGTTTGTGGAAGAAGACATATACCTTAACACCAACATAGACCTAGATTATCAAACAACATGGTGCGTACCAAATCACATGTGAACAAGTTTAAGCACGATAATTTTATCTCCCATCAAATGGAAAAATTAAAAGGGGCTTATGTTGATCCTAAAGCTACCAACTGAATTTCAAATCCAAAATAAGAAGCCCCAAGAGAACACGGGGTATCTCATTTTAAATGGAAAATGAGGAGAATCAAAACATTTGGTTGCATTTGTCATAGATGGCATACATTATAGTTGACAATATCAATAAATGAAAATTACACTCCCCTTTGGAAGTGGCAAAAATAAATCACCAAAGGAAAAATTTGTTACAAGCCCTAAATGTCAAGGAAACAAGCAAACTATAGGTGGAGCCTTTTTCCAACAATGACTATTATCATCCATGGTTGTAATTTCAAAGAAATCCAGAAAGGTTCCTATATTTTTCATTTCCTTGGAGATTGATGAGCTCAATTTATGTAGTTGTATTGTTGATAGTGGGGTAATGAGTAACCTAATGTTGCTTTTGATCATGAAATCAATAGGGTTGTATGTACTCAATATTACAAGATCAATTAGGGGATTTACCATATAGATTTAAGGAAGGTCTTGACATATGGTGAAATCAAATATTTTTGTGCTTAGATAAGTGTTGTCCCGCACATTTACATAGTGTTTACCATTATAGTGCTAGACCTCCCACAACCTATCAAGTATTTTGATGGACTACTAAATTGTATAATTATAAGGCCCATCTCATAGTAGACATGACATGTTTTGTGCCCTAAAAGATAAGACTTCAATGGTGATTTATGATTTATGGTGATTATGTGATAGTCGATTTATGCTTGTTGAAACTTATTTGATTTGCTTAATTCTTAAGGTTTAGTGTGTTATACTTTAGTTTAAACATGATCTTTGGATGGTTTATGCATTTTGTGCTCAACGAACTAAATGTGAGAATGTACAGATTTTAGGATTCAAGTTGATTGACCTCAATTAATATGTATGTAGCCTACTACATATGTGAGAGAAGTAAGGGATCATGTCCCTTCTCAATCTTTAGAATCTGCCAAGCATTTAAGAACAAGCAATAATGACCCTAACTATTTTAATTCTTTTTGTTGAAGCATTTGAAATTCTTAGGAGGGAAAGTAGTCTCTTGTAATCAATTGTATAAATTTAGGAGTCAAGGGATAGATTTCCACCAATCAACGGACGAAATTCTTTCAATTAAGGATTGATTGGGAGGTCTAGTTAGGAGTCTTTTCATGTACAAATACAAGTATAAAAGGTAATATAGGGAACGATATTTTGTTAAATATTGGATAGCTTATTTGAATTATTGAAGGACATATTTCTATAGTCGTGTTTATGAACTTTATTTGAATAAATGCATAGTGTTTATTTAAGATATGATTACTTGTCGAATTGCTTAGGATTTTTGTAGCTACCATAAGGGACAACTCAAGGGAAGGTGGATAACCCTTGTATTCTTAGAATTTAAATTTTTTTGTAAGTAAGTTATATCATATTAACAAAATATACAAAAATGATTACATATATCACCATCCTGATAGTTGTTCATAGCAGTTTCACACAATCATCAACTTCCATAGTTTGAGAGACATATAACAAGTTTTCCAAAACTAGCCCCTCCCCGGAGGGGAAAATAGAGCCTACATATGGTAATACCCAGTCACTTATATCCAAACAACCATAATCAAAAGAAACATACCAACCCATGCTGGTACCCCCTAACTAGTTCCGCCCCTGGTTGAACCAAGACGTAAAACAGATAAAAGAGATCCCAACCCATAACAGAACCAGACAGCCAAAACAAAAAAAGAACCCCATGCTCAGGGAGCCGAATTACCCGGTGTAGGCATGAAAGATCCACCAGGACGCTTGCCATCAGCCAGCTACGCCTTCGAGTCCTTTCTACCATCATCCACCAGCTCAAAATACCCCATTTTTAGAAGGAATGGGATGCCCAATTGCTTCCCGACCACATCAATATTCATGTGGAGCAGGCATGTATCCACATAGATCTCCTTCCAGAATGTCATCGGCACATTATCCACTTGTTATTTCTCCTCACGCTCCAGCAATACACGTCCCATCATGCTCTTCACAACCCAATACAGATTCATAGTGCGCTCATACAAGCCCTGGCATCCATACGAGGAATCGGGGTCCTGAATCCACGGTTCCTGCGCAACTTCTTCCAATGATGGATCAGTACCCTCCACCTCCCTCCAGACACCTTGCTCCAGCATCTCAACATCCGCTTGAATGCACGTCGGTATCGACAAGCGATAATTCCAGGCTACTTGATCCACGCAAAGCCGATCCCGGCTCACTTGACGTCGCCCCCTGTCGTCCATAGATTCCCTATTCCCCTTCGTGTACATGCTTCTTCCAGCTCTCACACCCAGCTTCCTCTCCCTTTTAGCCTTACTCTTAGGCTCTTCCCCGCCACCCTGAGCAATACAGAGCAGCAGCACCCCACGACGAATGCACACAAAACAACATGGCCCGGAGGATAATACCACACCGTCGAAAGTAAAAATGCCAAACACATAAAAGCTCTGATGCATGTTGCCCAGTTTATCGGCGTTTCCCCTACTAATTTCCACAATGTAAACAGTACCGTCCATCATGTTACTCATACAAAGCCTTACCTCAGCCTCCCAATAAATAACTACTCACATGAACTCACCTCAATCCTGGATCTCCCTCATCATAAATTAACCGCAAGAATTAACACTCCCACCTGCCATCATAAACGGTTAACATGATCCACGTGCAAGGCCCAAGTCGCCACCTATTCCCGTGCTTAAAGCCTGACGTCACGTACCGTCACCCGCATCTAGGGTTATTCTTAGGATTCAATTACTGCAATCTTGGTTTTGTAATTTTCGGACTCCTATAGTTCTATGTGATGAATGTTGCTTATGGTTATTTCAATTATTGCATGATTTCATGCATTCCCTTTCATTACAATTTCATTGTTATATTTCTTAGAGTGTATTTTGTGATTTATGTGTTCATTACTTGGAATTATATCATCTCGATCTAGTATATGATCAATCATAAAGGTCATTGGTCCATTAAAGAACATATATAATTTAATTAACTTTTCATCTAAGAGGAAGTGACCCTAGACCTTCATATGTCCTCTACATATTGTCAAAGGAAACAGAATTAAAAATCACAAGCCTAAGTGTATGAATTATCATTTGAAATGAGCTATCAAGGTTGAGCATTTCCTATAGATGTGTATTATGTGTGTTTGCTTGTGATTAGTTCAATAATTTGTTATCTCCCTTGCTTTAGTATACTTTCATTGTTATGTTTTCTATAAATCTTTATATGTTTAGCACTCAAATGTGTTTTTACAAGTTATTTTATAATTCATGGAGATGTAAGGGTTGAAGAACCTAGTAGTTGCAACATATCATTGATTGACAATGGGAAATTTGATGGAAATTTGATTGACCATGGGAACTTTGATGGAAATTTGATTGACCATGGGAACCTAGAATATTGTAAAGGAAACCTCCAACATTTTATTAAATAATTTGTTAAGTTAGCTCAAAGGGGAGTATGGATTTTCATAAATATTTTCTTTGGTCTTGTGAATCCTTTTGCAAATAGAGGAGTTGAGCAAAGTGAATGGTCTTCATTTCATGGTATCATGGTCAAAGAAGGGGAATAGCAATCGTAAATATTTGAGTTCCCAATTTAGGAAACCAATCAAGAAATAAGGATGAAAAGTATCAATTATGTTTATCTCCCTCATTTCCATGGCCATATTACAAAATATCATGACACTTTCCTTTTCGAATTTGTGCTGTTTGTAGAACTTATTATTATGCAGAACATGGTAAGGGTCTGAAAGGGTGGAGTGGTTTTTGCAATGAGATGTTTTTAGTTCGACATTTCGATCCCTTCTATGGGATCATCCTCAGGAGACCAAACTTGCTCCTGAGTTGAGATGATAAGGGTCCTCGGGGTAAGGGAGTGCTAGGTGCTAGAGCTCCCTGATATAATTGCAAGATCCAATAGTAGTACCCACCCCTATCTCTTAGGGTTCCAACTAAGGAGGCTCAACCATGCCCTTATCCATACTACCCAACTACCCAAGTACTAGAGATTAATCTTCTCGAGTGTTGTGCTCGATGCCACTATAGCAGCAAGACAGTTGATCGAATTATCCAAAGATGGATTCAAGTTGCCTATGGGACTTCTTATATACCCAAGGTTATGTGGAATTGAAATTTAGTATATACGTGCTATCTTATGCGGTACTACTCAAAGGGTTACTAATAGAGGTTGCAGCGATGTCCAACAAATGTGACTAAGTACCAATTGTATTCTCTGCGTGTATGCTTCCCCAACTACAGGTTTACCCAATAAATGGCATATCTTTGTGTTATTTATAAACATCAGAACATGTCTCTAGCCTTTTTTTATATAATTTCAGCTCATGAAAGTGCTCTTCTACCATATTATGTACCTTAATGGCATAATTGGAAATTCATAGCATAAATAACAAAACAAAGCAAAATTTCAATTTGAAAATACAGAACTAGCACAACAATAGGCAATTGTAGATAACAAAATATCACAATAGCAATATCTTTATTGATGAAAGCAATGTGCACTTGTATATTCGAGGGGGAAACTTCCAAATGAATCCAATATCCAATTACAAAATACTTCACAAGGCATATTTTTTCATTGCTTCTACTCCTATATATAGTTTTTAGTGAAGGAACTTTATGGTAGGCAAAAGCCTCTAGGAACAAATATATGTTAGAGCACTTGTCTAGTTTTTTGCTCTACTTTTTTGTCATGGTTTGTTTCTCAATCAAATAAAGTTAAAAAACCATATATCATACTCCTTCACCTTACTTAAGCAAACTCAAAAGATACAATTTACTTCCAATATCACCATTTTCAATGTTACTGTTCCTTCGACACTATGGCATCATCTAAATTGGGGATTTTATAAAACATCAATTGAAATTAGATAATGTATCTTACAAACATATGTCATTGCATCCATGGTAATAACTTTGTTGGAGTTTAAACATGTTTAATCCAATGCAATCTTCTTTAGTCCAGCAATATGTATAATCTCTATTTTACATATTTTAAGAGACATGCCATTGATAATTCATTTTGAGCTTGGTTTGAAATTAAATATATTATTCTAACTATTAGTGGCATACATATCTTGTATGATTCTATGGATTTATATATATTACTTTCTTCAACTATATTTTTTTTATTTTTTTACTAAAACAAGTAGGTGTTTTTGTATTAAAATAGAAGGGAACAAGCAATTAAGAGTACATTTTCCGAAAATTCATAAAGGCTCCAAGCCCGTGGACCAAAATCCTGAACATGCTCTACATACTAGAACTACAATTTGTTTTGTCATTGTTCATAAATAAGAATCCTACCATGGTAGCTACAGATTCTAACAAACTACAGTAATAGAAATACACATAGAAAGACATTAAGAGTTGCCCCATGGGACTTGGTTTTCATTCTACATATCCAACTGTTGGGAGGAGGAAAATTCCACTGCTTATTTCTCAATCAGCTTTTGTTGCATCATTACCATGGTCGCTTCTAGTTGTTCAGCGTGAGCCTCCAAGGCTTCATTCCAATCCCATTGTTGCTCCAGGGTCGCTCCCATAACCTCCAGTTGGTAATTGACATCGCCCCATTCCACCAGTCGAGCCCGCTCCTCAAATTCATGCCATGCTCTAGTCATCTATCAACTGAACGCAATTCATACCGAAGTTTATGGAAATTATGCTTCAGATGTCAGTGACTCTCTTTCACCCGTTGAAGGCCGTGCGAAACACAATAATCTTCATCTTCTCTCAAGTCGTTATTTTCCATATTTCGAGCCCAAGTTATAAGGAAGTGACTCCTCCATTTTGAAATCCTTGCTCTCCATGACCCGCTCTCACCCACATAGGCTCTCTCCACTTGCACTCTCTGTTATGAATGCTTCATCCCTGACATTTCTGACTCTATTTTTTATCCATATCTCCATTCCTCTACATCATAACCGCTTGCATCTAGCGAGCGTGGGAAGGAAATGCTCACATCTGCAAAGGATGGGACTTGTCCTATCAGCCTGCCATCCAAACTAAATCTATCATGCCACCCCAATTCATCTCAGGCATCCTCCTTTGATATTTTAATACTCCCTTGCTAATCCACGCGTGTTCTCTCCTTCATCCATCTGTCCATCCTGCCCATCCCATCACAACATCATCCAAACGTCGGGCTTCCTTCCCCCTAGTACGCTTTTCATCATCACATATACTCCCTTTCTTTTGTTCACTTTCCCTTCTGATATGCCCAAGGGATGCCATCTCAACTCCTTCTACCACGAAATTCACCATCCTAGCCATGGTATTACTATGGAATATGTTCTTGGTTCTCATGGCCAAGAAAAAGTTGTAGTTTTCCTTCAAGAATATTTGAAGCCATATTTCCCAAATGATTCACTTCCTTATTATTGTCCTTGCGAACGTGAAAGAATTGACCATATCCTTGGTGTTTCAAGAGCTTCCTTATCCGAACATAGATTATTTTCAAACTAATACCAACGGGAGGGGTATTGGATATGAGAGCTCTGATCAGGATTCAAGAGTCATCGATGAAAAGGGATTCAGGATTACTAGCCTTGGCAATAATTTTGACACCTTGATATAACGATGGGTCTTATTCCACGTTGTTGGACAAGCACCCCCACCCTAGGAAAAATTTTCCTTCGGAATTACACTGGTATCATACAAGATCCCCCTCGCACCCACCACCCCAATATTTCCTTTTGTCATTCCATCAAAGAAAATAATGTACCTACCTTGTTTACTTTTCCATTCCTCAAAATCCCCTCCCCTTAAATAGATTTCCCATTGCTAGTGGATTCTACTGCTTGGATGCCAACTTAGATCCCACCTCTCCCGAATTTGAAGGGAATCTATCCAATCTTTTTCTTCCTTGGTGCAAGATGACATTTTTTTCTTCCTGTTCCTTTTTCATTATATACTTCCACCATAAAATACTTGTGTGGAAGCAAATCCGTCCTACGGATAGTTAGACCTACTACAAATACCAAACCAAGTACCTATAAGTTCAATCTAAGACAGAATCAAACCAAATAGTTATCTATTTTCTAGATCTAATACATTATCGTTAAATTTTGAACATGAGGAAGGGAGAGAATGACAAAACTCACCTCGAACCTGTCGGTTGTCCTTGCTCCAGCTTCAGCTTGATTTCCAAGACCTGAACCTGTTTGAATACCACAAGGAACGATACTTCCAAATGCTAGATGTCAAAGTTAAGATCTACTTTATACAAAGCACAACATGCATTCACATATATGAAAAGCACACTTAGGAAAATAGGCTAAGTTATATTGTTGAGAACTCAAGAAGATCAAGATACAGTTACCCTTGATGTCCAAGCAATAACTCTTCCTCTCAAGATCCTTCTCTAGCTATCTCTGCAAATCCTCTAGGACCATAGGTTTGATGCCTCAAATGCCCTCCCTTTGGATCATGGATGACCTCCTTCTTATAGGATGTGGGAGGCCAACCACTTGGAGAGGAAGGTGGATCTAGATGAGTAATTAATGGATCAAGAGGTTGAGCCAGACTAAATGAGGAAGGTAAGTTAGGATCGAATAGGAGGTTCAATCCCAAGAAAATATCCCGGAGGGTGAGATCCACAATTCAATCCAAAGGGTAGTTGGAAGAATTTCCACGCCCCTTGAACTGAGCATGGCGCGAAAATATTGGGATTTTCGTGCCCCTATAGGTATGCAGAACGTAAAAATATGGAATTTTCGCGTCTTTCATTACCAGCAGGCTGCGAAAATAATGACAAAAGAGGTTCATGTGAGGTGGCAAGTGACCAAGTGAGGTGGTTTTTGACCAAATCAAGGTGGATTTGTCTTCAAATACTATAGATGAGACCAAGGAGGGTACCAACAAGGTTCATCACTCGTTAGGAGGTAGTGTCGTAAAGTCTCGCATGATGAGGATATGACACGAAGGTTCAAAGTGATACTTTGAGGTATAACAGATGCCCCTAAAGTGTGAGGTCAGAAGGAACTAATGGTCGAAACACTTTACCAATAAATGAGTTCGTAGAGATAGTAGCGAGGAGGTTAGAGTTGAGCTGCAAGGGAACAAGATTTTCAAATAACACCGAGGCGGGCATAGCCATGCTCGGGACAACTGAATCAAAGCATGGTTGTCGACCAATACAATGCAGATCCATGACATAATTGACATAATAGAGACCATAGATGAATCATAGCTACTATGAAAAAACATAGATCCGTGATCAAATAACAACATAGCCACGACCAATACAATAGTGGATCTGTGCGACAGTACATAGACGAGGCCACCAACAAGATGTCAATGTGGAGACCTTTTCAATAATCACCATCGCAGCCTGGACATAAAAGGAATATCAAGAGCGTCCAGGTTCTTCTACCCGATCCCAAATTGATACGAATCTAACCATGTGATTACAAGGTGTTGAAGTCGAACATGGCAGACACCGCTTGATTACTATTCAATGATGTGAACCGTTAACAAGTGCGAGGGAAATCACCAATGATGATAATGATACCCAAGGTATCTCTAGTACAATCCATCAAATGTGAATAGATGTCTTGATGTCGAACATTTGTGGAATCATTCGATCAGAGGTCAATGATGAAAACCTACTGTCGAATACGAGGAAACCTGCCATTGAGGCATGGAGGCACCAAGGTACTAAGGTTGGTTTCTAAATCTAATTCCTGGATAGAGAGTTGATGTCGATAGGAACAGACTTGTCGAAGGTGGACCATATTGAATCCCACATCATCGACACGAAACCAATATAAGATAGAGGTGTGGAACAATGGATCAAAAGAGTACATACTAACACAAGACTGGAGAGTTGACAAAATGGAAAAAGGGTTGACGCAAGGTAACAATGACCATTTGAACATATAACGGCATGAAACTGTACTTGGCAGCTGGGATTAATTAGCAGAAACAACCACAAGGAGAGTAGACTCAAAGCAAAGAAGATGACTCGGGACTGTAGTTACAACTCAACAAACAGACTGACTACCCACAAAAGACAAGATATAAATGCATGCCATGTTCAAAGGTGATGACTCACAAGCTGCCAAAAAAGGATAAACTTAGCCTATTTCCCCATTTTCCCCCCATCATAACTAACGAGTACCTCTTTTTTGTTTAATGAGCTTGAAGAGGATAACAGATGCTCGGTATAGCCCACGTTTAAGTGATTCCATCCTTGTATGTTTTACAAACCCAAGGAAAGAGAGGTTCGACTCCATAAGGATCCTTCGATGGTTAATTTTACGAGTCCAAAGAAGGGTAACTCGACAGTTTTCCATGTCTAGAGAGTCTGAAATAACTTAAAGAAGACTCCAAGGTTTGACTTTTTCATAATAATTAGTCCCTGGACCCGAAAAAGTATAAAATAACGCCCAGAAGAACTCTCTTAGTCATGGTTGACTAAGGTATACCTTTCTCGTAAATAATCTAAACAGCCCGAAAAAGGGATAACCTACCACCGGATAGATTTCCTTTCAAATACTTTTACAAGTGTGAAAACCTGACAAGCTCACTTGGTGATATTTTCTAAGCGAGGGAGTCAAAAAAGAGCTTAAAGAGAAATCCTAGGGTTTTGTTTTCATAAATTAATCATTTTAGTCCGAAAAGGGAAGAAATACAACTAAGATGATACTTTATTCATCGTTTTTCGAGCATGAATAAAGTAAACTAAGCTCGACATTTTTTACTTAGGGTTGACAAGCACGACTCAGGTGTAAAAAGTGCTTGGAATCTTTTTCATGTTTTGGTCCAGAGCACAAAAAAGGGAAAGTAAGCTCGAAAGAAGGTCAAACATGTGAAACCACCAGTGTGAATAGTGTTGTGAACATGTTAAAAGTAATCAAAAACCATAGAAATTGACATTAGACCATTAATAATGTGAAGAATTCACTAAAAAAAGGCTTTTTAAATGTAAAAATAGGAAAAAATAGCCATGTGATATGTATAAAAGTGGTAAAAATAAAGATTACCCCTTGTGACTTGGTTATTTTCACCCAAAGGAGAGTTTTTACCTTGTGTGGAGCAAATCTTCAGCTGAGCAGATCGAGAGATCCAGGGCATCGTTTCGACTACTGTTTGAACCAAGTAGATCCTCTTACCTTGCTCTTTCTTTCTATCCATTTTTTGCTTGCATTCATGTCAATTTTTCTAGATTTGGCAAGGCCCTAGGGCACAAATTTTGTGCCCAAGAATTTTCGCGGCCTCCCCATGTCGAGAAGCGCGAAAATTCCTAAATCATCGCGGTTTGGCTAGTATCTAGGGCGCAAAAATTATTAGTTTTCGCGTCCCCAATACTAGCTAGGCCGCGAAAATACGCAGGCATGAAAAAATAAGAGTTTGCCTCTCCGTATGTGCATGAATCTAGTTTCCCACATTTTAACTGAAGTCTCCCTTGGTGATTTGCAGGGGATTGCAAGTGACTAGAGTGAAAATGGTGGATTGGAAGGAAAGAGACAATGAAGGGGATGAAAGGGAGGCTCTTAATGATGAAAACACATTGGCCGCGCTACGAGAATTCGATCTATTGAATTTTTTCAAGACCAGGGGGATCCATAAACAGGGAAAATTACTGAACCATATCATTCAAATGTGGGACTCCGATATTCATGCTTTCTGTATTGGGGAGCATACACTTGAGATTGAACTCGAGGAAATCTACTTCTTGACTAGCCTCTCTAAGAGGGGGGCCCGAGTAAACCTAGCAAGGCATCGGGCCATTGATGAGACTACCGATACCTACAAAGTGCAGTATTGCAGACAGGGGTCCCGCAAGAAGAGCGGGAAAGTACTCATAGCAGATGTGTTGGATCTTCCCTTGAGGATTATCCTATATACCATTACTCGTGTGGCGGGAAGTGTGGGGGCTCACAATTCTACCAAAGAACAAATGACCTATGCCGTGGAGTGTATGGAGCCAAAGTTGTTCAACTGGTGCGACGGGGTTCTAGACAACATCAAGGATCAGATCAACAAATGCAGAAACGGAGGTATCCATCAGTTTGGATATTGTAGCACCTTAGTCACCTTCTTTTTGGAGAGGGTTCCACTTCTGCGTCCTCAAATCGAGAGACCTCGTGGACCCGCATCCGACCCATGGATGGGGCGGTGGAGCGACTATGCAAGGCGGCTTGGAGGGCCGCAAGACCTAGCTTTCGGCGAGGACTTCTTTTCTTGGCTTGAGGAAGAGATAGTGATGATATAAGACTATCCGTATGATGGGGTATACTTCTGTGATAACATCGATATGGCTCTGCCCGAGGATGTTGATTGGGATGACTCGGGTATGTGACCTTCAGAAATGTGTTTTTATTTTTTTAGATATATATCATTTTTGTTTGTTTGTTTTGATAATGTGTATAAAGTCTTACATATGTACGTGTACCGTTGCAGATCGAACTGAGGAGTCCAGCAGTATCCTCACCATTACATCGACGTGGGGTTCAGCATCAGGATGAGGAGGAGGAGAAGGATGAGGCTGGAGAATTCGGTGACATAGTACGGGACATCGAGGGATTGACGATGCGCGTCCCTCCTATGAGGATGCCTAAGATACCCTACCATCTCCAGAGGCACACTGAGGAGTGTCAGAGCGTATAGGAAAACTGCTCCGCTGTGTAGCTGGGGTTATGGTGTGCTACTACGAGCACCGTGAACCCCGTGATTAGTATTTTTAGGCAGTAGTATCACTAGCAGCATGTACACGATATGTAGGCTCAAGAGCCAATTTTTGTATGGGTCATGAACCCAATTTTGCTTTTAGACACATTATACTGTTGTATGTGGCAGGAAACACCTTTTACATGATTTATATATATGGACCTATCTCTACAGTTTTATCTATGATGACTTGTGTGTTTGCATATGTACATGTTTTCTTTTATGATGTATGAGCTATGTATGGGCTAGATGCCAATCCAACATATATTTAGCTAATGAATCAGCCACTGTGTTGAGTTCCCTTGGTACATGTTGATATACAATGTAATGAAATCATCATTCAAGGAGGAGTACCCTTCTGTATAAGCGAAGTAGTATAGGATCACGGACGGTGTAGACGTGGTTTAGCTGAGACACCATGAGTTACGAGTCCAAATAGGTTATAAAGGAACGGATTCCAAGAGAAGAAAATTCGGTCAGAATTTCGAAGACTGCATGATACTTCGCAATGTTGTTTGTTGCGGGGCCCAATCAAATACCACCTGAGGATATCAACTCGTCGGTATGGTAATATAGTACCCATGCTGCGGAATCAAGGTTCCGGGTATGTCGACTAGCACCATCTGTGAATCCAAAGTACGCCGACATATGTGCATAAAAGCACAAGTCGAGATAAATGATGATGAGCGAGACAGAGTCCAAGCACACAAAAATCAAACCACAATCACACTATATAGATTATCTACAAGTTGTTATACGCAGGATAGACCTACGCATAGAATATTTTTAGGTAGAGCCTATTGCGGGGCTGACCCAAAGGTATACCATCACAATCGACAAGCTAGTAATCTCCTTTCTCTAACACATGTTTGATCACGTAGGGACCATACCACATGGACTCCAATTTTCCCTTACCTAGCTTATCGTGCATCTGATCGTAGGTAAGGACTAGGTCACCCTCGTTGAACAATCGAGGTTGAATGGATTTATCATAGTGAGCTTTGACGCGCTTTTTGTGAGCTTCAATAGCAAGTGCGGTGTCGCGGCGGGTTTCATCTAGCTTAGCCAGATATAGGAACTGTTCTTCTTTGGTGATGGTGTTAGGTAAAATTTATACCACTAGCTTCAAACATGGTATTTCACACTTAATCGGTAGGATCATTTCCAAGCCATATACCAGTTGGAATGGTGTGAACCCGGTTGTGTTTTTTATCGAAGTCCTGTAGGCCCAAAGATCTGAAAAGAGAGCTAAGTGCTATTTAGATTTTTGTGTGCCCACGGTGCATTGGAACATGCATTTCAAGACTTTGTTAATCGCCTATACTTGACCGTTTGCTTGTGGGTAATACGGGGTTGAGTTTTCATGGAGAAAACCTAGCTTGGCACTCATTTCTTCCATCATATGATTCCTGAAGTGGGAACCATGATCAGTTACGATGGCCTGCAAGACTCTGAACCTAGATATAATGTGATTGAATATGAACAATGTTGTTTGTTTTTCATCCTCGACGTATGTAGGCATGGCTTCAACCCATTTTGTAAAGTAGTCAATGGCAATGATAACATAACTATGCCCCCGACTGAATTGGGTTTACAATGCATAAAATTAATACCCCATTTTGCAAAGGGGCCGACGACAATAATAGGATGGAAAGGAGTGGGGTGCGAGTGTTTCTTAGAGTGAAAGAATCAGCACGGAGGGCACTTATTAACTGCTTCAACAGAGTCTTTGAAGATTGAAGGCTAGAAGTAACCCGCTCGCAAGATCTTATGGGCAGTAGCCATCCCAGAAATATGACCACCACATGCTCGGGAGTGGTATTCATTCAATACATGTTCAGCTTCGTCGAGGGTTAAGCAATGACGTATCACAGATTCAATACCATGGTGATACAATGTATCGCTAACGATAAGATAATACTTAGCGTGGTGTCGAATATGGTGATGTTCGTCATGGTTAACATTGGGCCGAAAATGTTGGGTGTGGAGATACAAAAGGATGTCTCCATACCACGGATCTGTCGTGCCGATAAGAAACAAAGATTCATCCAGGAATGAATCAATGGGATCTGATTGATCATCGACACGGGACAATGCACAAATCAGATCTGCAAAGACCAAGGATTTCTTGGATTTTGCCTTGGCAAACTCCAAATCGAACTCTTGAAGAACAACCATCCAACGGGAATATTTTCCCTCTAGCACTTGACATGTTAGGATGTAGTACATCAGATTGAAGTTCGCAATGATGGTGGTTTTGCGAAGCAAAATGTGATGTCTAAATCTCTTGACCGCAAAAAGTGTGGCCAGAGCGAGCTTATCCACATGTGAGTAGCGTGTCTCAGAGTCAATGAGACTCTTGCTGAGATAGTACACAACATGTTCTTAACCATTATTATCTTCCTGAACCAGCACCATGCCAACGGTGGTAGTAGAGGCGGTGAGATATAAAATATAGTCCCATGTATAGTTGGGGGGTTGTATCACGGGAGCGTTAGTAAGGGCCTTTTTCAAGTTGTTAAAATATCATTGGGCTTCGTCATCCCAGATGAACGGAATTTATTTTTGAGAAGCCTCATGTAGCCCTTAGTGATCGCAATGAAGTTGCAGACAAAGTAGCATAAAAATTTTGCATGCCCTTGCAAACTCTGGAGTTCTGGGATATTGGAGGGGGAAGGTAGGGATAAAATAGCCTCCACCTTCGCGGTATCAAGGTGTATTCCATCCTTGGAGATAATGAAACCTAACAATCTACCGTATTTGACACAGAATACACATTTATGCAGATTCAGGCGAATGTTGTAGTGACAACATCGTGAGAATATTTCACTCAAATGATCAGGATGGGCCTCTCGTGAATTGGAATGCGCGGGTAGGTCATCCAGATAGGGTTCCACAACATGCTTGATATCGTGAAATGCATATGACATGGCCAGTTGAAATGTGGCCCTGGCATTCTTGAGACCAAATGGTAATTTGCGATATGCAAAGGAACCCCATGGGCATATGAAAGCAGTCTTATGCTGGTCAGATGGGAGTATCTCAATTTGATTGTATCCAGAGAAGCCATCCATAAATGAAAAGATGACGCTCCCGACATAGTTGTCGATAATCTAGTCGATGAAGGGAGTCGGGTAGTTTTCCTTGGGACAAGCTTTGTTCAAGTCTCTATAATCAACACAGACTCTAATAGTGCCTTGTTTCTTAGCTACAAGGACAATATTAGAAACCCAATTTGTCAATGGGACAAGGTATATGAAACCAACACGAAGAAGTTTTTAAACGTCTACTTTAATAGCTCAAGTTTTGCGGGGATGGGCGGGTCAGAGTTTCTGCCAAACGGGTTGGGTACCAGGATAGACATGGATTTCGTGAACCACTATGGATGGGTCTATGCCTGGCATTTCTTCATAACTCCAAGAAAAAACATCGTAGAACTCTTTGAATAAGGCAGTATAGAATTCCACCTCGGTAGGTGTATAGTTTTCTCCTAGATGAATATGTTCCACGATACCAAGCTTCACGGAAATGTCAATAGGAATGGTTTCCATGATATTAACTAAGTTCCCTTCGGAGAACACATCATGTGAAGAAGAGGGGAACGCAGTGTTGACCTGTTCAATGAAGAGTTGTATTTTGTATCAGGATCAACCGCTTGAATCGTTGGGAAATAAGATCGATGATGGTGAGCTTCCCATAGTGGTTCATCGATGCACATGATCTCCATGATTGATTCGTCAGACGGAAAGTTCTGTGAAAGGGAGTCTATAACGGGAAATGATGAATCGATTCGAGGCGGGAGAGGTGCCACACTAAGGATGCTAATTGGATCGCATGGTAGGTTGCTTGATTATGGTTCAGAGGAATATAGTCACCATTGATTTAACAATCGGTGGGACTCGGAACAACCCATGAATCATGAGATCCATGAGGTTGAATGATGCTTGAAGAGATCATATGAATTGGAAAGATAGGGCGTGGGAGCTCCGGAAATACTCCAATAATGGAGGATTCTTTCAACAGACTGACACTAATGTCCTCATAAAGATGTTGAGCTTGTGTCAATAATGGGACATTGTTAGTGGTACCGGAGTGGACGTACGGAGTGCAAAATTCTAACTGGTCGATGCTAAAAATTTTCCCCTAATGAGGAAATTGGACCAACCAAAAAATCGAGGATGCTACAGCAGTCATGGCATAAAACCAGTTCCGACCGAGTAAGATGTTATAATCCAATGGAGCATCCACGATTTATACATGAATGGAGATGGTTTTTCCCCCGCGTTCTACAATGGTCAATGGGATGATTGCATGTGGTTGGAAACCACGACCGTCAAAGGATTATAGAATGGTAGGAGACTAAGTGACTTCGGGAGAGACAATAGCTCTCCAACAGGACAAAGACATGATCGTTGTGGAAGCACCTTCGTCCAGGACGGTACGATGGATATTGTTTCCACAGATTTTGGTATGAATCTGAAAGGCCAACTGATGAGACAGTCGTGGCTGAAAGTATTCCAAATTCAACATGATTGTGTTGGAAGAATCAGGATCAACAGCTCCAAGGGTTGACAATAGGGTTTTACATTGAGTAGGACAATGTTGTAAAACTTCGAGAGTTGACATCGTACAGGGTGCTTGAGCTAAGTCTTCAACAATATTATAGTTTTGGGTCACTCGTGCGTTGGGATTAAATGTCGCCTTTCAAATGGTGGCCTTGAGTGGGTGCAGCACCGTGTCAATGGGAGGTCTCTCAATGTGAAGAGAACCTGATGATGGAGGTGGTGATGGAACGTCTTCCACAGTATTTTTGTCTTTGGAACCCCCATTCTTATTTGGAATGGAGACAGAGTCATAAGTCTTTGAATGAGTGGTTATATGAACAGTCTCGTTACTCATCATGAGGATATCACAATGTGAAGATGTATCTGGTTGGGTGTTGTCATTTTGATTTCCCCCTTGCGGGGGGTTGTGTGAAACCATTTGTTGTTGTTGATGTGGGAAAGGATCCGTTAAGACTGTCAGGAGGGAAGGTCCTTTAACAAATTTATTGACTTCCTCGCGATAAGGACATTCCTTTGTGTAGTGATCTTCCTCACGTATGAGGCAGGGGAACTTTTCTTTCTGCTTAGGTTAGTCAGCTTTGGTTTGTTGAGGTTTGGGGTTTTCTTGCTGAGTAGAATATTTTTTGGATTTTCCTTTATTATTATTCTTTTTCCCTCCGGATTGTTGTGGCGAGGATTGAACAGTGTTCACCTCGGAGGTCTGAGCAGTAGAAATAGTGGTTTTAGGTGTAGCTTGGGTTGGAAGTGGAGCAACAGCGGTTTGTTGTCCACTAGCTTTGTTCACAGGTTGGGCCTTCACGGAACCAACTATACCATCGATAGGAGGTTCGGTAGCGGGCCTTGATGGATCATTGGTGGGGTGGGGAGCGTGTGGAATAAGCTCGTATAGTGTTCCAGATTAGGAATAAACCAAATCCATATATTGTGCACGAGCGATTGCTTGTTCCTCCATGACGGGTCCGCCCATTGCAACATCCCTAGCAATGGGTGGAAATAATGACTTGGTGAACCAATCAGCCAGTAATTGGTCCAGAATTGGTGCCTTGATTAATCTTCGGCTTCGCCGGCACTCATGAATGTGATCGGATATGTGTGTGGCAATGGATTGACACAACAAAGTTAAAAGGTCTGTTCCAGTCTCATATCGGATGGGAAGCTGGAAGTGTGTCAAAAACTGCATAGCAAGGGTGTTGAAATCTCAAAAAGAGTGTAGAGGCAGCTCGATATACCATTTTGCTCCCGTACCAGTCAATGTGCGTTGGAAGAGCCTCAATCGTATAGAATCATCCATCAATGAGTTGGAAGAACACTAGAGATGGAATGTCATAACATGATTTTTGGGGTCTTTGTCGGGTTTAGCATCGAACTTCGGAATGTCTGATGGAAGTTTAGCTGGTATGGATGGCCAATATGGCTCATGCCAAATGGGATCGTTGATAAGTCTGGACAAGTCAGGAAGATCTAGTGTTTCCAAAAATGGGAGTTGTCTATTTGGTTGAGGGAATGAATAGTATCGATGGGGTGCTAGGATACCTGACGGACCCTGCACTGCATATTGGTGCATGTTGTACCCAAACATATTACCCGCGGGGTACTGTTGGAAGTTCTGTGTATTAGGAGCCATCTGGTTAACTGGTTGTTGATTAGGAATTAGAGGGTTGATTAATTGATTCAGAATCGAGTTAGATGTCGATTGTTGAACATACTGTTGAGTGGGAATGAATGGTGTAGAAACCTGGGGTTGTTGAGTCCATCGAATGTTTCCAAATCCTTGGTTGGGTGAATTGACCATACCTTGACTAGGGGGAGGTGTTGGATAGAATGGAGTCCATTGATTATTTATGTCGCTCTGATTAAGAGGAAGGGTTTGAGGAGGTGGGTTCCATTGACTATTCGAGGCACTAGAATAGGGTATGCCTGAGTTCAAGTTAGGGGAAAAGTAGGCCTGATGTTGATTAGGTTTCCCCCCGGATTGTTTCTGGTTTCCAAGTATGGAATTCCCCCCAGATTGGTTATGGTTTCCAAGTATGGAATTCCCCCCAGTAGGTGGGACTTGTGGTCTCCAAGAAGGAATTGGGCCTGATGAAGGAAATGGTATGTTGGACCCACTTGGGGTACTGACAACAGGTTGTCTGCCGCCAAGTTGAGTGTGTTGTCCCCACGGAGCAGACGATACTGATGGAGGAGGTTGGTGATTGGTCCCACTCGGGGCACCAACAAATGGTTGTCCTCCAAAATATGAGGTGTGTGGTCCCCACGGATCGGATGATGCTGATGGAGGGGGTTGTTGGTTGGTCTCACTTGGGGCACCAACAGATGGTTGTCCTCCAAAAAGTGAGGTGTGAGGTCCCCATATATTAGATGGTTCGAATGGAGGAGGTTGGTTACTGGTTCCAACTGTGTTTCCAATGAACGGTTGTCCTCCGTAAATGGTATAAATTATGGCCGAATATGGACCTCCAGTCACAATGGGTGTTTGAATAGTGGGAATAGACGTTCTTCCAATGGAAACATTAGAAGAGTGTGATTGTGCAGGTTAGCTAGTTGCATGAGTAGGGACGACTTGTGAAGATAATGGTGCACTAGTTCCAGATATTAAAGGTCACGACGAGAAAGTAGGGTTTGTTCTCATAGTAGGAATGTTCCCCGCAGAAGTGCCAAAAATGTCTTCTAGCAATAGATTTGGGGAAGGTTGGAGAGGACTTTCGGGCGTCAGTTACATGGGTATTGAAAGAGTGCGAAAATCGTCGAGGGCCTTGCCCAGAGTTGTGTTCCATAATGAGGAGGTTGGATTGAAAACGTTTGTCTCTGAATCATCAGGGAGTGGAATGGTCCAATCTGTGGGTCCTAAACGACCTACAAATGATTCGTCGTAAGTAGTATCACGGGATGTAGATCGGGGCATTCAGAAATCACTAGAGATCACCGCTTGATAAGCAATCATAGGTGGGTATCGCGAGGTTGAAGCTAGTATCTGAGCAGCTTCACATATAAATTATTTCGATGCCACTTGTTCGTTGGCTAGAGTGACCATTTCTTCTTGTATGGATTCCATAATGTCTTGGGTTGTAGGGAGTTCGGGAGAAGGCATTCTAAAAGATCGATTTCTAGAAGATCCATCTTCATAGCTACGTATAACCGAGGTAGAAGTTGTGACCAGTGGGGTTGACCACTATATAAGGGGTTGGTTAAAGTTGGTAGCTAGGTGGAATGTTCTAGGAGGTGGTGGTTCGGATTCCTCAACAATCTTGACATATCCTTTAGGAATATCAAATGGTGTTGACATCACTGGAGCGGTGCTAGTCTCCGAAAGAATGATAACTTCCAGTAGAACAGTGGTTTGAATTGAGACACTAACTTTCGGAGATAAAGTAGTTTCTACGACGGTGTTGACTTTTGGTGCAGTAGTGGATTATGGTACTGCACTAGTCTCAAGTACCGTACTAGTTTATGGAATAGTATTGGTCTCTGGAACTGTGCTATGTGTTGGGGGTATCGTAGCAGCTGGTGGTATCGAACTAGTTTATGGTGGAACAGTCCCCCGACCAACTGTTCTGCTAGTAAGGGGTACGGGTATGCATGAAGATGAAGATCGCCTGATCGGAGGCACTGTCTCGGGACTCTTCCCTTGTTGTCTACGTGATTTCCGTTGGTCTTCCATGGAACTAAATTAAGTGTTCTGGGGAAAGTCTCGTGAAAAAAAACTCAAAAAAATGGGAGCAACCGAGTGTGCGCAAGGGGAGATAGGAAAAGAAAAGGTGCATAGGCCAAAAGAGCAAGCTCCAAAAACTTGACTGGGACCAATGTCACAGTAAGCGAGCTATAACAAACCTGGCCAAAATGCCAACAAGCAACACTAAAAATAAAAAGACCCTCTAAAAAGATGAAATAGCAGGCAAACTTCATATCTAGGATCTGGAGACCTCAACAAATCGTATCCTTCGCAAGGTGATGAAATCCAATTTGAACAATACAAAGTGAGAGACCAAAGTGGAAGGATATCCCTCTACCGAAAGGGATCCTAGGAAAAAGAGCCCTAGAAGAAAAGCCACTAAGATACCTCGTTCATGACACGTCCGAGAAGGTTAACTGGAGCTTTTTCCTTTGAGCCCTCGTACAACCGGTATGGAGGCTGGAAAATACAAGGAAGACAACGGATTGATGTCCTTAGGTACTAAGTGGAGTGCGGAATTCCACAAAGTCCGTTCAGAACCAGTCCTCACTGCTTACCCCCGTGGAATGGGAGGCCGTCCCAACGAATTGGTTGATAACCGTGTCAATAAATACAAGAGGATTTTAGTACCCTAGAGGACAACAACTATGTTTCAGATGTGAAGTGACAGGGGGGAATTATTTGGATTCCTATCCCCGATGTCCTACCTAACTAACAAATTGTTTTGTATCCTCAAATGAGGTTAAAATGTGTTGAGATAGGGGTAAATTTTAATGGTTGGTTGTCTTACTCAAGCGGGTAGCGGAAGTGCAACTGAATGGTGTTGTGACTCGACTCAAACCATGCAATGTGAATGAATCAATGCACTTTTCTTTTTGATGAAATGTTGTCTACAAATAAGAGAGAGTACTTCGATCCCAAAAATGAACTAAGCACAAGTACAAGTTCTCAAAGAGAAAAAACATGCATATTTATATTTTTCCTTTTATGCCAAACTACAACTACTCTTTCAAGAATAAATGAATCCAACAATTTTCTTTTTCTACTTCTAAATGAGTGTAAATGTATGACAAGTAAATGAAATGTGTCTTCTAATTGCAATGAATATTGTGATCTTTAAGCGAAGAGGAGAAAAGAGGGTTTGAAAATTTTTCTAAGCCAATTAGATGAATTGAAATGCAAAGAAACCTTTTCAATTGATAAGAGTTCTCAATACTTCTTTCAAGGTACAAAATGGATACAAATATCTTGCCTTGAATTTTTAGTAAAAATCACTTTTGCAATAAAATGTTGAGAAGGAAAATAACCTAAGTGCTTTTCACCTTAACTCATGAAAATCAAACCAATGAAAAATCGATCAAACAAACCAAATTATGTTTCAAAATTGCTTATGCAGAGTGGAGTGGATATGGAAATCTAACGCAGAAGTGTAAGAAGGTAGTAGGGGTGTAGTGGATGATTAAAACAATGCCCTAAATTTCAATGCACTTAAGCTTCTACACATGCACTCAAAAATGCAAGCAAAGGCCTAAAAGAGGTTCAACAAGCAAATGAAAAATGATGCAGGGGTAAACCTAGGGTCACACAAGTCTGATCAATGCCAGAGAGATGAAATCAAACTAGGAGATCAGAAAATAAAAAACAAGCAAGCAAAAAAACAATTTATAGGCACACACAGGAACTTTCGGGGGGCTGAAGGTAACCCAGGTGCGAAATCTGAGGATTTTCGCGGTCTGGTATACTATTGGGGCACAAAAAAATTGGAATTTTCGCAATGGTAAGTATGGATGGGGCGTGAAATTTCTCTGTGAGAGAGTAAGGGCGCAAGTTTTGAAAAAAAAATCTATCTTTCTCGAGTTTGCAGACCCAGAGAAGCAAGTGTAGAGTATTAAACTGATATTAAAGGTCAGAAGATTGAAAATATGCAGAGGAAAGGAATCAAATGATAAGAAAAACAAGGTTTCAAAATCAAATGAAAACTGGATCTAAATCCAGTGGAGTCGCCAATTTCTGTGGAAGCAAATCCGTCCTACGGATAGTTAGACTTACTACAAAGACCAAACCAAGCTCCTATAAGTTTGATCTAAGACAGAATCAAACCAAATAGTTATCTATTTTCTAGATCTAAACATTATTGTTAACTTCTGAACATGAGGAAGGGAGAGAATGACAAAACTCACCTCGAACCTGTTGGTTGTCCTTGCTCCAGCTTTAGCTTGATTTCCAAGACCTGAACCTGTTTGAATACCACAAGGAACAATACTTCCAAATGCTAGATGTCAAAGTTAGGATCTGCTTTATACAAAGCACAGCATGCATTCACATATATGAAAAACACACATAGGAAAATAGGCTAAGTTATATTGATGAGAACTCAATAAGATCAAGATACAATTACCCTTGATGTCCAAGCAATAACTCTTCCTCTCAAGCTCCTTCTCTAGCTATCTCTGCAAATCCTCTAGGACCAGAGGTTTGATTCCTCAAATTCCCTCCCTTTGGCTCATGGATGACCTCCTTCTTATAGGATGTGGGAGGCCAACCACTTGGAGAGGAAGGTGGATCTAGATGAGTAATTAATGGATCAAGAGGTTGAGCCAGACTAAATGAGGAAGGTAAGTTAGGATTGAATAGGAGGTTCAATCCCAAGAAAATCTCCCGGAGGGTGAGATCCACAATTCAAGCCAAAGGGTATTTGGAGGAATTTCCGCACCCCTTGAATTGAGCATAGCACGAAAAATATTGGGATTTTCGTGCCCCTACAGGTATACAGAATGCAAAAATATGGAATGCTCGTGTCTTGCATTACTAGTAGGCCGCGAAAATAATGACAAAAGAGGATCATGTGAGGTGGAAAGTGACCAAGTGAGGTGGCTTTCAACCAAATCAAGGTGGATTTGTCTCCAAAGACTATAGATGAGACCAAGGAGGGTACCAACAAAGTTCATCACTCGTTAGGAGGTAGTGTCGTAAATTGTCGCATGATGAGGATACGACATGAAGGTTCAAAGTGATACTTTGAGGTATAACACCTTGTCCCTTGAGGCCACTTGACTAGGAGTACAAGAAATACCCTAGAATATTGCTTGGTTTCTTTCCAAGCAAATTTTCCAACAAATAATTTTTAGAAGAGCCAAACTGAACTATTTTAACAGTGGTTTGTCCTTTAGGGGAAGGTTGTAAGACCTGCCCCAATATTTGAAGAATGAACCAAAGGATTGAGGAAGCGAGAGAGCATGGGAAAGTTGACATAAAACCTCATTCCAAATTGCTTTGGAGAAAGAACACTCTGTGAAAAGATGACTGATGTATTCTTTGTTAGAGAGACATAAGACACATCTAGAAGGCATGGGAAAGCCTCTCCTCTTGAGGTTTTCACCAGTAAGGATTTTTCCATGAGTTACCACCCAGCAAAAAAAATTGTTTTTGGAAGGGCTTTATTCCTCCTATCCCCAACCCACAGAGAGGATATGGTAGTGATGCTTTGTTGTTGTTGGAGTGCTTGATAACCCTGCTTAACTAAGTATTTCCCATTCTATTTACCCCATCCTTTGATGTGTCAAGTACCCATGTTAATCGAAGCTTTCCCTTTTAAATTTTGCATCAAAACGTCGAGAATCGGAGATAGATGTTCCAAAGGGGATATATGAACCCAACTTTCCACCCTCCCGAGGCATGCCAGACACATAAATCTCCCAATTTCTCCATACCTTGGCTTATCATACATCGTTGAAGTTCTTAAAGAGTGGGAATAGAACCTAGAGGGGGGCCATTTAATATGTGGTCCTTCCAAATATTTATTTTCTTACCATTTCAGGGGATCCAATATAGTTGTTGATAAAAAATTCCCAAGCCTTTGTGCATAGTTTCCATATCTAAGTGCCTTTGTTTGGTTGTGAAGGGTAATCTAGGCATCGTAATTTATTTGCTTTTATATATTTCTTATGAAGTGCATCCTTCACCCAATCTCTTCCTCTGAAAACCATTTTTATTTTATTATTTTAAAATATTTTTTATTATTAAATATTTATAAATACATTTTGTTCACTTCTTGGCACCGTTATCATTAAAAGAAATAAAATTTTCATTCTAGGATAATTCTTTTTTTTTTTCTGCTTAAAAAACTGTAATTTTATTTCCCTTTCAAAGTATAAAATTACATTGTGCATATATATGCCAAGCATGTATTCTGAATAAAAGTTCAAAAACATGTTCTAAGATCAACTCTTAGAATTACATCTTATAACAAAAGCTGATAAAATGCATGAGTGTTAATATCAATCCATTTAGATCTGTCTTGTATATAAAGGAAATTATGACGACGAAAAATAGATCTATACAAGATTAGAAAGTTGATAAGAGCCTGCTGATGCTGTCAAAAAAACATCCTGATGCACACAAAAACTTATAGAAAATTCATATTCCCATCACTGTGTCCCTAGGCCTGAGCCCTTCATGAAATGGTCAGTGGTAGTAGTGGTAGATTTGGTCGTTGTTATGTTCTTCTACCTTAAATTTTCCTTTATCCAGCTGAAGCCCCTCTTTAGAAAGGGCATCGACAATCCTATTTCATTCCCTATAGACATGCATACATGAAAAGATATTAAAATTTGTTTTTATATCTAATATATCATCCAACAATAAGACCAATCATGTGTCAAAACATCTTTGTGATCCATTAATACGGTTTATAACCAACATTGAACCACCAAATACTTGAAGGTTCTGACATCCTTTTTCCACTACAAAGAGTCTAAGTATTTTGAGGGAGAACAATTTGGCATAGTTTTTAGAACCGTCACCGAACCCAAACAAAATACTAAAAAAATGTGAATATAACTGGTACAAAATCGCCCCTCCACCACTCAAGGTTTGTTCATCCTGTGAGGCACCATCAAAAAATGCCCATGGTATTGATTTATTGACTTCCACTTCCCAAATTAGTCGAATGGTATCCTCCCCTTTTTCCAATAGGAAAAAAGACAGAATACTAAGGCTACTTGATGCTACCAATTCAGGAATTCTTGTCTTATCCTAAAATATTGAGTTGTTCTTGGCAATCCAAATTCCCCAGTCGAGAATGAGAGGAAGATACTTATAAGGATGATTCGACAGGTTTGATATCCAAACTTGGATGTCTGACTCTATTGTGTCTCCATTCCAAATGATCTTGTGTCCAATCACCCTAGAAGCCTCTTGCAAAACCATTTTAGTAAAAGGACACTTCAAAAAAAGATGGGAGGAAGTTTACATGTTCAATTTACACAAAGAGCATCATCCTGGACCTTCTTTCCTACATTTTGAATATTGTCCCATGTAGGGACTTTGTTTTCCAAGGTACACCACATTAAAAGTCGAGCCTTTGCAGGAAATTTCAATTTCCACAGCTTCTTCCACCACCATAACAGCTCTTTGTTGAAAATGTCAATGTTCAACTAGACATAACCCTGCTTAGGAGTATACACTTCAGTAGAGACATGATCCCATATTAGTTCAACATCTCAATCTTCGTTGCAAACATGGGATTCCTTTAGTGAGTTTGTATAAGAGTTCCACACAACACACTCTTCGTTTTCTAACCCAATTGCTCTAGCTAACAACCAGCCTTGACTCCACAAAGTGGTGGAAGTCGGGTCAGCCACCTGGTTTAAAGTGAAAAAACCACAATCCTGAATATTTTCCACTAGTGCTAGTGGAAGTTGGTGTTGGCCCTCGATACCAAGCCACAGGTCCAATCTGATCTAAAACCTACTATCGTTTCCAATTCTCCATGCAATTCCATTTCCAATAATATCAAAGGAGTTTATCACAGCTTTCCAGATGATAGATGCATTATCCTGCCTCTTAGTCGGAGATCAGACCCATTCAATAGTATAAACTGGAGAGATATACCTCAGTACAACAATAGTTGTCCATATACTTTTGGTGGTCGGAAGCCTTCAAACACATTTAGCAACTAAGGCTTTTAAGAAAAGGAAAACATTTTTAATCCCCATCCTCCAAGCGACTTTGCAATTACAGCATTTTCCCATCTGACTCAAGGAAATACGTAATGATCCTTATGGCCACTCCATAAAAATCTAAAACACAATCATCTTTCCTTATCCAAAATTCCTTTTGGGATCCAGGCTAAGGACATCCAATAGACTGGAATGGCTTCCAAAGTAGATTTCACTAAGACTAGCCTTCATGCCACCACTTGCGACACCACACATGAATTATATTTTCTAATTTTGTAATCAACCACATCCAATCCATTTTCAAATAATTATTGGGATTTAAATGAAATCTGATATATTTTAAACCCCCATCAAATTTAGCTACTAGAAAAGAGAAGAGTGCTTTATAATATCATATCTTGTCCTCATCCATATTGACACAAGAAAGAGAGGACTTCTGAACATTGATGATCATCCCAGTAGATTTACAAAACAAATCAAGAATACTTTCCAACTTCTCTGCATCCTTCTGAGATCCATCACAGAAGATGAGGATGTTGTCAACAAAAAGGAGGTGTGTGATATGTAATATATGAGAAATTTGAATGCCTTTTATACCTTGTGTCCTTTTAGCCCCTTCTAAAGAATGACTCAGACCTTTTGTGACCAAAAGGAACGATAGGGGAGAGAGAGGGAATCCTTGTATGAGCCCTCTTCCTTCTCTAAATAAAGGTGAGGGGGAACCATTGATTAGAACCACAAAGGAAATCGAAGTAATACAACTCATAATCCAATTTATAAATGGAAACTCAAATCCAAGATGAGTAAGAAGGAGTCTAATGTATAGCCACTTCACTCTCTCATAAGCCTTAGATAAGTCAATTTTAATAACAACTCTTTTTCTTTTATGGATTTTATGCCATGCAACATCTCCTGAGCAACCCCTATAGCTTCATGGATCTACCTACCTTCTAAAAACCCAAACTATTCACCTAAAATATGCTTTGACAAGATTACCTTTATCCTCCTAGCAATGATTTTTTCCATTATTTTGTAAATTCCATTAGTTAGAGAAATCAATATAAAATCATTAAAAGTGGTAGGGTTATTCGCTTTTGGAATAAGATCAATAAATGTAGAAATGAATGATTCCAGTATTCTCCTAGAAACTCGAGATTCCTCCACCACCCTCAGTAGGTCAGCCCCCAGAATGTCAAAAGTTTCAAGAAAAAACTCGACAAGCCAGCCATCCGACCCTGGGCTCTTATCTTTTTGGAAACTATGAAGTACCTCTAATAATTCATCCATGGAGACCTCGACCATTAAATCCCTATTGTATTCCTCGTTGACAAATCTTGGAAATGACTGAGATATCCTTATGATCTTTGCAATTGAAGATCTTTCAAGTGCCTTAAAAAGAGACTGAAAATTATTCTTACCCATTCTATCCAAACGCTCAAATGTAGAAACCTCCCTTCCATCATGATCAAGCATACTCCATGTTGTATTTCTCAATAAATGAGCTTTAGCAAATGCGTGGAAAAAAATTGTGTTTTTGTCCCCACACTTTAGCCACAAAACATGACTTTTCAACCGCCAAGGCACTTCCTGATCTATGAGAAGCCTTTTTCGCTAATTCTCTAGTCAATAAAGAAGACTCTTTGAATCAATTGTTAGAAAACCCCTTCTTTTAGAATCATGAATGGAATGAAGGGATTCTTCCAAATATCTGATTTCCTATTCATCACACATCTTCTTTTGATGTTCCTGATTTGTAGTCGTCTATTTCAAAATATTTAAGTTATTGGCAAAATGTACCAAAGCAGAGACAATAGAATCAAGGTCTGAGGGTTTCCAAACATCCTTCATCAATGCTACAAAATCATCCTCCTTAAGCCAACTATAATTAAATTTGAAGGGACTAGGAGGTTTCTTCCTCTTACCCTTAATCTCCAAGAAAATGGGGTTGTGATCTAACTCACCACCATTGTCGACCCATTGTCGCACACTAATCAACTTTTCCAACAGTAGAGAAGAAACCATAAATCTATCCATCCTTTTAGTAATTTGATGCTCTCCCGATCACATATTTCTCCAACTTGGCTTAATTTTTATAGGTTGGATATCTGGGAGACATTTTTCCTCTAAATGATGTAGAAATTAATTCACAGGAGGATCTAGAGTAGCCTTAGGGCCCCAAACTTCTGAAGCGCCCATTGTGAAATTAAGGTCACCACCCAAAATGAGGGAAGGGGAACATAAAAATGACTTACTCAACAAAACATCCCAGAATGTCTTCCTTTCCCCATAGGGACCATAAATTTTGAGGGCAATGAGCTCCATTCACAAATCCTACACAAGAACTTCGACAGCCAAACGAGCTTCAAAACCCCAAGAATCAGTAACATTAATAGATGATGGATTTCGACCAATAGCAAGGCCACCATAACATCCCCTAACATCTGAACTGATAAATTGCTCATCCTCAAACACTCCTTTCAAAGTCCTTTCAACTTGCACTCCCTGTCCCAGAGTTTCCCAAAGGAGTATATTATATGGAGAACTAGTTGAAACCAATCTCCTTAACGAGGATTTTTTGGATGGGCTCGACATACCCCTACAATTAAAGGAAAGGAATTTCATTTGGGAACCCTTTAAAGGGATCTCACTACCCTAAGCACCCCTACAATGGATGATTGTTTACTAGCTTCCAAATCAAGCCTAGATTTATCCTATACTTTTGATAGGTTACATCTTTACCCTCGCCCTTTCCCTACCCCAAGACTTTCGAGGTTTTGACCCAACCCTCCATTTACAAGTCGATTCTCATTTGTGATGGCCTAGCCCTCAACTTGCATCGAATTAAATCCTCTAGATTCCTTTGAGGATTCATGCTTTGTGGAAACTATAGGATGAGACACCCTACAATCCACCAAAATGTTGGGACAATGGATTGAACTTAGGGGGTTACTTAAAGAAAGTGAAGCCATGGAACCCATAAGAGAAGGGGAGGAATGTTGATGAGAACAATTCTTATCTAGTAAAAGAGAACACAAAGGGACTAGCAACGAAATAGAATCCTTCATACCTGAATTTGAGCACGTAGGGTGGCCCAATTCTACCATGACTTGATAATCCTTCTGACTCACCACCCCGCCTAGGATCGATGGGAAGCTTGATCCAATGCACATCTTCGGACCTGAGGGACCACCCACAAGGAGATGATGCTCTAGACTAATGGATTTTTCCTTTATCTAAATAATCCCTTCGAATCTATGATTATTTGATGTGGGGATGGATGATTGTCTCCACTTGATCAGATTATATAAATCTCTTATTTGAGTCACTTGAAGCCCTAGACACTTACCTCGGCCTAAATGGAAGATGAAAAGACTCAGAAAGATGGCCATATTGGTGACAATGTCGACACTGAAAGGGTACCCCTTCATAGTCCATTTTTTAATAAGGGTGACATGCCCCTGCTCTATTTCCATGTCCTCTAACAAGCCTTCACGAGTATCCACCCGGACTGCAATCCTAGCTACAGACATTTCACCCGACTCCTCAAAAGACATATCGACCTCAAGGAATTCGCTCGATGCCCAACGAATTAGCAATGCTCATGAAGATATCTAACGACTAGTAATCAAGGGGTAAAACTAGAAGGCGGACCAAAATCAGAGCTATGTCCAATTTATCTCACCTGGCATCAAAGAGAGGAGACCATAGTTTCAACGCCATCGGAGCTGAACCTATACACCAGTTCTTTGAAGAATCCACTAAGCATCCTCCACTTTCTTAAGAAGAAAGGAAAACCACCCTTTTGCTAGAACAAGAACCTTCGGCTTATAACCAAATTTTTTCACCCCATGAGGCAACAATCTGTGAGGGTTTTGACATTGAAATGTCGGCCACAAATCCTACTAGTGATAGTAAGTAGTCTTTGCCATTACAACTACATTATGTAATTGTATGTCTTCACCTAAAACAAATTTTGTACCTCTTCCTTTGTTTTTAAAACCCATTGCTTATGTTTCCCCCACCTCTCTCCTTCCTTAGAGCCTGAACCGGTATGCTACTCCTACGCCTTGACAAAACCTCGACTCTAGTGTGAAAATAATTCCTTAGATCCAATGTTCTCTTCTTC
Organism: Larix kaempferi; assembly: GCA_027924585.1. Lineage (NCBI taxonomy): Eukaryota > Viridiplantae > Streptophyta > Pinopsida > Pinales > Pinaceae > Larix > Larix kaempferi. Next base: position 4,121,771 of record BSBM01000368.1, read on the forward strand.
GAGAGGAGGTGAAACCCTTTCTGGAGAAAGACTGCCAAAAACCCTAACAACCTATTTAGAGAACCACTGGAAATAGCTAAAAAACCATTTGGATCCAGGGGAACATCAACAAGAGAGTATGCATTCAGAGGCAAGGAGGCTAAAGTCCCCCTTTTTGGTTAAAATGAAACAAAACCATCGTTGCTCGACAGTAGAAAGGTCTTAGGATCCACCTGAAGGGGAGTTGACCCTAAAACACTGGGCCAAACCCTAGAGGATTGGGGGGCCTCCAAGCCTAATGGGGACCATGCCTAAACATGAGGATCGGAGAAAATTTCCAAAACTAACCTTGTTGTCACCTAGAAAACAGGGAATTCATTACTTGACATTGGCTGCATGACTTTTCCATAAACACTTTCCTGTGGAAACTATCCCCCTATAACATCGTCGACTTCCTGTCCGCCCGATGCTTTCCAAGTGGCACATCCCATATGTTTTCATCCTCATGTGGGTCAATAGAATAGTCTAATAACTCTTCCTCCTCCATACTAGCTTTACATCTAACAAAACCATGAATAGATTCGCTTGTTGCATTAAGACTGTAGTACGACAATCTGAAACCTCACCCCGAAAAACCACCTAGTCTAGGATAATTCTTATGAAGAAGTGTAAATATTCGACGATTTGTCCCGGGTAGGGGGATTTCGCCGGAATCCAATGTTTTTTATTTTGCAAAATCTAAATTTAATTGTGTTTTAATAGCGATTTTGATGGTCGAAACGGATTCAACACCATCAAAAACCATGGGGCACCCAAAATTTTAGAATTTGATAGTTGTACCTAGGATTTTTAAAAATTTCTGTCGGGTTTTTTCAAAACCATACTGGAAAAATAAAAAAAATTCATTTGAAATCGTCGAACTTTTAGACTACATGAATTCTTATTATTAAGTGTTTTAGAATACTTATTATTATATTTTATTCATTTCAATAAATTTTATTGATTTTTACTCTAAAAAAAATCTAAAAAACTTAAAAATATTGAAAATTTTATTTTAAGACAATCTTCAAATTAAAAAAAATACTAAAAATATATATATATATATATATATTAATTAAAAATGAATTAACATCATATCTCCTTTTAAATCAAATTTAATTATAATAAATTTTCTACAAAAATAATTTTAAAATTCACTTAACTTATCCATTTTAAGCACCCGGATGCGGGTGCTCCAACTTCCGCCGCCGTGCACAATGCTAACCAGGAGCAGTTGCCACCTCACGCTGCTGCACGTGGAGACAATGGGACGACCCTTTGCATGCACAAACTGGTTGACGAGATGATCGCCGCCGCACATCTGTCCACCAGAAATGACAATCATTCCACCACCCTGAGCGCTGGTGCCTATTTAAGACTATAGGACAAGAGTTATGGTGACGATCCCCTCCCACATGTTTAGAATGACGTTTTCCCTTGGAGACTATGTCATGCATTCAATTCTGCCACCTTCCATGAGGATGACAAACTGTAACATTAATGGTCTCGGCTCTTTAAAACATCCTGCTGTGTTGGAGAAAACTCACTATGGCTTGGGGTAGACCACTACAGACAGCTGACTACCAGAAATTAACTCAATTCTCAGAACTATGCTATTATAGATGACAATGCTAAGATAATGGAGAATGTAACCAACCTCGATCCAAACGTTTGATGTAGATCCCCATTGGAGCTTTCAATCCGTGCACTTGAATCTGCAAATTAGTCTTGACAACCAATATACAACAAGTACATATAATATATAAACGACATTAACATCATCAATAGCAATGGTCCATGATATAACAAGTAAATACAACCCAATGTAAGATAAAAAACATTTACAACATTAATGGATGAGAATATGAGTATTTCTATTAATAAACAAGAAGAAGTACAATGTGATACTACCTCTTGTCGGCAACCAATCTGAACCAAGATTTGGGTCAATCCACTTGTGCCTCCACCACTTCAATCCTCCATGAATGGAAAACTCAAACTATAGTAGGAGTTTAGAAGGTGAACATAAAGGGTTCACAACTACAAGGATCAATGAGTGTAGACTCAAGATTGGGCAAAAATCCACTAGAGTTCTCTTGCTCTTCTTTCTCCTCCCGTCCATAAGCCATATGTGCTCAATATATAGTCCTCTCAAAGGTAAGTGAAAGGACACATCGAGGCGTTTCTTGGGCAGATGGAGAGTCAAAGGTCACACAATGACCGCTTTTTGGGAGTAAAAAGTAATAAACTAGTGATTTTTACCATTTTACATGCTACCCGCGGGCTATAATAATGCAACTCGCGGGTACGCACACTGTAATGATGCAGCAAGCGTACAAGGGAAAAATAGGGAAAAATAGTTTATGAAGGATATAAAGTGGTTATGAGTCAGTGGAATGGATCCTCTAGGCCAAAGAGTGTTGATTCTCACAAGGTGGAAGATCACGTTGTAACAGATGCCCCCTAATGTGCGAGGTTAGAGACTGATGCTACGATGGCCGAAATACATTATAAATCTCAGAAGTGGAGTGATGGAGACACAAGTGGAAGGAGCAACTCACTCGTCATAATACAATAGTGTCCTTGAATACATGTCGGTAGTACAACAATCTGATACAATGGCCATGAATAGGCAGTACATAGTGAAGGTATGTCATAAGTGATCATAGCCATGATCCCTCTACAGTAAGATATGGTCTCCTGCTGAAAAGGAAACAACTGGTGCAAACTAGAGGTACAAACTACTGATATCTGAGAGGTGATATCTCAGATGTAAATTCATAGTCATAAGTAGCATACTGAATGCAACTATCGCCTGCCGTCTTCTACACAAGTCTTCGACGATGCAAGTCCCATCAAGTGAATAAAGGAGTTGAGGTCGAACCTTATGTGACATCGTCTGATTACCGGTCAATGATGTATACCGTTAATAAACGCGAGATAACCCACCAATAATGAAAATGGGCATCAAGGAACATAGCACAATCATCGGAGTGTGAATAGATGAGTTGAAGTCGAACACTAGGATGAATCCATCAATCAGGGGACATTGATGTATTCCCAAAACTGTCGATGGCGAGAGAACCTGCCACTAATGTCTGCAAGCCTCAAGGTACTCAACCGAACTCTAAGCCTCAAGTTCCAGAATAAATGGGTTGAAGTCGACAGAACGAGACTCGCTGGAAGGAGGGCATTAAGGCATCCCCCATCAACCAGCACGAGGTACCAACTATGTTGAAAGATTTGGAAGAACTCAGGTGAAACGGACTGACTCAATAAGGATGGCTGACATGCAATAGTCAAGAGATCTTAGGAGCGGCCGACTCTGGGTTCAGGACTTCCTTTGAACAAGAGAAAGAGCATATGGATAGACTCAGGCAGCATAGACTTGACATAAACTGTGCAATGCAGGAGGCATTACAAAGGGCTCCATAATGACTGGAAGCTTAACCAATCGGTGGAGTAAACTGAGAAACAAGTACAGCTCCTAAGGTCCAACTATAGTCTCAACTCATAATGTATGGAGTGGAATGAATGCTCTGTTCAAAGGCGACACAACAGCTGCCAACAAGAAGTAGTAACCATAATCCTGTCCGGCTTTTTGGAATATTTGATTTTTTTGGTCTTTTTCATATTTGGGGAAAGCTTGAAAAAGAATAAAATTGCTTATAGTACAACAAGTGAGGGAACGAGTGTCTAATAGCGAGCAGACTAGTTCCAAGCAATGGAACATACCTATGATGAATGCAAGGAAGTGCATGCAGGATGTGGACACTCGGGGGTGTGTTCCCTCAGGGTCAAAAGGTCATCAAATTGTGAAGGGAAAATATAAGCTCTGCAAGGCTCGACAAGGAAAAAGTGCTCAGGCACCAAGCTAATTACTGAGTAAGCAGGAGTCGGCACAAGGCTCAAGCGGCAAGCAGGATAATGCAATGCAATCACAACTTGATATAAACGGGGGAGTCCTTATGGGAGATGGCCAGCATAAGACAAAGTAGAGTATGAGTCTTTATCGCAATGTCATGGCATAACTACAAAGGACTCCCAATCCTAAGGACAAACAATGGCATGGGCACCAGAATGCAAACGGGGATTCTATCTAAGGTACCCATGTTTGGAAAGGCCCTACCGCCACATAACGACACTTCTATAACAGTGTGAAGGTTCCGTGTCAGTTAAGAAGCGGGGTCGCACCTAGGGTTTATGAAAAGTGGTCAAAAGGTCAAATGCATAATGCATGTGGAAATGGCATCTAACCTATATGCCAGGTGTGAAACGTACCTGCCATAGGTGTGAAATGGTCCAAAACAACTTTCGCCGAAGAAATCTGATTAAAAATTCTACTCCATGACATTATATTAGTCCATAATGGCATCAAACGGTAAAAACAATAAACAAGTGGGCCCTGAAAATTATAAATAGTAATAAAAATTTACAATTTACTATTCACCCATTTGGAGCTTTGTGGTTAGTTTTCACCTCAAAGTTTAGTTGTCGATTCTGGAAGCTACAAGCGTCCGATCGTCGAACCGTCAGGAGCAGGTTGGTAGTCTCATCCATACCTTTAATTTTATTGCATTCATTTTAGTTTTCAGCAGTGGGATTTTTAGTTTGGCCAAGCCCTAAATGGCTTCGGCGCTACCCACGGGCTATTACTATGTAGGTCGCGGGTAGGGCACAATACTCGCAGTCAATGCACAGGTTGACCGTGGGTACCCGCCCCTGTATACAAATTAGCCCACAGGTACGGCCGTGAAATTGATTTTGCAAATAAAATTGACTAAAATCCTTGTTTTTTCTCACTCCAGGATGGTTCTAGAGTGGAGGGAGAGGGAGCATGACCAAGTAGATGAGGCTGTGCGCAACGATGTGCAAGCACAGCAAGCATTGCAAGCATGTGGGTTGTACAAATTCTAGAGTATAGGGGGTTTGAGGGTCCAAAACCTACTACTATGACGCTTGATAGATTATTAGGATGTTGATGCACAGAACTTCAATCTCAATGGAAAAATCCTCACACTGGAAGTGGAAGACATCTACTTCATTACCGATTTGTCCCATCGAGGTGAGGTGGCCAGTCTTCGGTCTCATACTGTGGGTGGTGGGATCACCGTCCTTGATTACATAGCGTGGTATTGTCCCGCAAACACACGAGCGGTGGGAAGTTAGGTTCCCATCAATGCCATAGTAGATCTGAGCAGGAAGATCATTGTGGCTACCTTAGTGTGAATAACGGGTTCAAAAGCTCTGCACCAAGCATCCAGGCCAGTGATTTTCTATGCATCACAATGCATGCAACCTATAGTATTTGATTGGTGTACCACACTACTGGGGTCTATGAAGACCCAACTGACAGAATGCAAAGAAGGGAAGGCAAAAAACTTTGGGTATGGTAGTATCTTGTGCAGCTTCTTCTTTGAGAGAGTTCCAGGGCTTAGTCTGAGGGTGGATGTCCCTCCTCATACTCTTCGCGATCCATCCCTGACCCGGTGGGCTGAGATCTTGACATGACAGGGTGGTGGTCGTCTGGCATCACCATATACTGAGGAGTTCTTCCGCTGGTGGGACTAACAGGTCATTGCCATAGAGGACTATCCCTATGCAGGGATAGACTTCCGCCAGGATCGGGACATGCCACTCCCACCAAACGCACTGTTCTGAGACATTGGTGAGTACTCTTTTTAGGTTTTTGTGTATTAAATTTTTATGGATTTTTTATTATAGATGTAAATGTAAAAATATTTTTGGTGGTAGTATCATACGCTAATGTTTGACTATTTGCTCGCAGACAAGGGCCCAGTGAGACCCGATGGCTTCTTGAGACATGGTCGCCGGGGCAGGGGTGATGAGGCAGGTGATGCTGCAGCAGGGCGCACTCTACAGACCTTATGGTGCAACCTATCATGGATGGTTTCCAGGGTTCCACAGATAGAGGTGGCGTGACTACCTGAGGCCATGCAGCGCCAAGTAGTGGGGGTTCTGGGTGACTGGGTGCGGTTACTGTAGCGGGTAGCCAATGCAGTTCATTATTTCTATGAGACACATCTTGTTGGGGCGGCAACTAGGCCTCCTCGTAGGGAGTAGATATCCCAGGATCTCATTTTGTATCGATATGTATATTTTTGAGGGCTACGGGCTCCAGTTTTGTATGACACTACCATTTTTGGACATATTTATAAAAAAAAATTGGCTCTCCGGTTCTACTATATGTGTGTATGTACAAATGTATGAATGTCTCTTTTATTTGTGTGCTTCATGGTGAATGTGACAAATGCCTATCTAATACATAGTTAGTGTATGCATAAGATATATGATTAACACTTCTCGGAACATGTATGTATGTAGTTGAAACAAAATTTCGTTCCAAGAGTCTTACCCTTAGGAATTTCCGTAGTAACGTAGGATCCCTCACACGGTACTGACCATTCAACTGAGACACAACTAGTTGTGAATCCAGGCGGACTTCTAAAGATTGGATGCCATGTGAAATGGCATCACGAAGTAGCTCAATCACGGCACTATACGCAGCCACATTATTAGATGTAGGACCAAGACAAGCACATCCTGAGGACACAACTAGGTGGTCAGGTGAGAAAATAACCCAAGCAGCAGAAGCAAGCTGCTACGTATGACGGCTAGCACCATTGGCGAACCCTAAGAATGTAGGAAACTCTACTGACATCTGTCAATCAAACGGAAGCTAATCAGCAAACCCGAAAACCAAAAAGCAATCTAAACTATGTACAGAAACAACTATACAATAGTATACAAAAGTATCAGCCCGAACCAGAGGTTCAAGCGTAATACCGCTTGAGGTAGAGCCCATTTCTAGGCTCCTTCAAGACAGTCCCCTCATAATCTTCCAACTCATAGGCTCATTTTTTCAGGACACGCCTCACGATGTAAGGACCGTGCCACATGGGGTTAAACTTGCCTGCCCCCAGGGGTTCTTTAGCTTGGTCATATAAGAGGACCAAGTCACCTTCGGCATACTGCCGGGGATGGACAAACCTATCATACTTAACCTTGACACGACGTTTGTTGGCATCTATGGCCACAACGGCATCTCGACGTTGCTTGTCAAGTTACTCAAGGTGGATTAAACGTTGCTCAATACCTGTCGTATCAAGGAGGAGCTCTGTGGCCAATTTAAGCGAAGGGATTTCGCATTCAATCGGTAAAAGTGACTCCACACCGTGAACTAACTGAAAAGGTGAGAACCCAGTGGCAGTCTTGACTGCGGTTCGATACGCCCACAAAGCAGGATATAACATGATGTGCCAGTTGGTCTTGCTTTATTGGATGGTACACTAGAGAATGGTCTTCAAAGACTTATTAACTGCTTCAACCTAACCATTCGCTTGGGGATAATAAGAAGATGAGTGTTCTTGACGAAACCCAAGCTTGAGAGACAAATCCTCCATCATCTTGTTATGAAAGTGACTTCCATGGTCAATGACAATCTCTTTCGGGATACCGAACCGAGTGATAATTTGGTTGAACATGAAATGGGTTGTTGTAGCACCGTCGGCTTTAACGGTAGGCGTGGCCTTAGCCCATTTGGAAAAATAGTCCACGGCCACTATGATATGGTGATGCCCCCCAGCCGAAGCTGGTTTGCAATCCATGAAATCCACCCCCCACTTGGTGAAGGGACCGACGGTGACGACCGGATGAAGGGGTGCTGGATGCGAGCATATGTTCCAAGAAAGCACCTGGAAAGGGTGACATCTCTTCACAGCATTAACACATTCCTTAAAGATGGAAGGCCAAAAATAACCAGCTCGCATAATACGTTGGGCTGTAGCAAGCCCGGATAAGTGACCGCCACATGCCCCAGCATGGCAATCATTAAGCACCCACTCCGCTTCTTCGTGAGTTAAGCAACGACAGAGGATAGAATCCTTTCCTCAATGATACAAAGTGTCACCGACGATAGTATAATATTTAGCGTGATGTTTCACACGCCATCGCTCATCTCATGAATAGTGCGGAGGAAAATTCAAAGTTTGGAGATATACAATGACATCCCCATACCAAGGGTCTTCAGACGAGATAAGAAATAAGTGCTCATCCACAAAGGAATCTTCATGAATGACATCCTCATCAAGTCTCGGAAGGTCCGACATAAGCTCAACAAACACCAACGATTTCACCGACTTCGCCAAAGCAAAATTGAGATCGAACTCTTGAAGGATCACAATCCATTTATTGTACTAAGATCTAGGTCAATCCACTTGCGCCTCCACCACTTCAATCCTCCATGAATGGCAAACTCAAACTATGGTAGGAGTTTGGAAGGTGAACATAAAGGGTTCACAACTACAAGGATCAATGAGTGTAGACTTAAGATTGGGCAAAAATCCACTAGAGTTCTCTTGCTCTTCTTTCTCCTCCCGTCCATAAGCCATATGTGCTCAATATATAGTCCTCTCAAAGGCAAGTGAAAGGACACATTGAGGCATTTCTTGGGCAGATGGAGAGTCAAAGGTCACCCAATGACCACTTTTTGGGAGTAAAAAGTAATAAACTAGTGATTTTTACCATTTTACATGCTACCCGCGGGCTATAATAATGCAACTCGCGGGTACGCACACTGTAATGATGCAGCAAGCTTACAAGGGAAAAAATAGGGAAAAATAGTGTCTGAAGGATATAAAGTGGTTCTGAGTCCGTGGAATGGATCCTCTAGGCCAAAGAGTGTTGATTCTCACAAGGTGGAAGATTACGTTGTAACACCGGCCGACAGGTATTCCGCTTCTACTATCAAAGTTTGGCTTCTCTCTGAGGATTATTTCCCAGAGCTTGAGATCTTAGGGGTGGCTTACTCTACGATTCTCAGAGCCATGACAATTCGCAATATGGGGGTCTCTCGTCGAGGCAGTGGCAGGAAAATCTCCAGCCGCAGGCCCAAGGTCTCCATGGACTGGACGGTCATGGATGGTTATGCTCCAAGAATCTCAGTAAGGACTCGAAGCCTCATTCATGGGTGGGAGGCTCGTAGGGTGGCGGCTCTCCTTGCCTCTGGTAGCAATGGAGGAGCCATTAACCATTACGGGTTTCTCAAGAACATGATGAGCAACCTCATAGAGGAAATGGAGGCTAGTTGGCAGGCCAACACCAGTATTGTAAGGAATATCAACGTCAGTCTAAAAGAGGCGGCGGACCACTCTAACATGCTGGACGCCAATATGACCTGGGACATATTCACCCTGGGCAACAACTCTGAACTCGCCAAGCAGAAAAACAAGGAGGTTCAGGCTCCTGAAGCACCAGCCACCGGGTCTGCAAAAAAACATTCCAAGGTCAAGAAGAACAAGGGCTCGACTTCTACAACCCTTGCTCGTGATGTTGTTCGTGGCACTGCTCGTGATGTTGTTCGTGATGTTGCTCGTGATGCTACCTATGATGTTGTTCGTGACACTGTGTGTGGTGCCGCTTCGGATGACCCGTGCTCTCCAAGGTCACCCTCTCCAACTCTTCCCCCTTCGGGCACCTTTGAGGATTTCTATGCCGCCTGACCCATCCTTGCGGAAAAACCAGAGAACTCACTTGCAAATCGCTAATTGGAAGGTCGTTGCCCCTGGTCATCTCTGTGACTATCAGCTTCTCTGTTTTTATTTTTGGTATAGCTTAGTTTATAGCACTATCACACATTATGAATATTTATTTTTGCAGCAAGTCCCAGCCTTTTTATCGGCATACCATACTCACAGGGTCTATATTTTGTACTATGTCAGTCATTTCAGTCTTTTGAGCAATTGGGATGGTGGCTTCATTATCTGAGGCCTCCCCAATCTGCAACAAACTCTACTGTTCACAATGTATATTTTGTTTATGTTTGTTACACCCAAAATCTACTCATCATAAGATTCAGTGTATACACCCCTGAAGATACCTGTACTAAGTAATCATCCTGGGAGGATTTGTATCCAGTTGTGCTCAGTTTTGAAGGGTCGTCGCAGGTTGCACACTAGCAACATGCGACGTCGCACCTTACTCCATTATAGGGTGCGATGAAGTCAGTTAAGTGGCAAAAATAGCTTCTTCGAGGTCCATCTCGAAGCTTGCTGACTTGGGACCCTATCCCTGACCTCTTGGAAGAGCTGGCACTCGGTTCCTAGACCTTTGGAGAGATCCCTTAAGTCTCTCCTAGCATCTCTCAACCTATCCTATCCATACCCTATCCATTTAGTCCTATATAAGTGAAGCTCACTCCCATCCCAAAGGGATGAAGACTATGGTATTTACATGCTGGTGAAATCACTCTTAGAACATCTCCACTCACCTATTGGAGAACTCATACTTCCTTGGAAGGATATGGCAATTGGCTTTGTCGGAGAAGAGCTACAGCGTTAAGCCTTGGTTGTGGTTCTATATCTCTATCATGTACTCCTCTATTTGCAGTAATACAAATGCTTTCCACCAATATTGTTCATGTGTGTAATGATATTGAGTAGTTTACTTGCTTAATTGTTTACTTAGATCTCTTATTGTATAGATGTCTTTTACTGGTTTCTCTTGTTTCTTGTCTTAACAGGTCTTGCAGCTTGGATCTGACGACCATGAGATGTGGAGCAACATTCAGGAGAAAGGATTGCGTAGTGAAAAGGTAATACATCTAGTACTCGATCCTTAAGTAGATCTAGGAAATGCATTGGTAGTCTGTTCTATTTGTTCTAGACTCACTTTGAGCTAGGGAGATCCGGCTCGCGTCCGCTTGAGTGGATTGTCCGATAACAAAGCTGGTGACCATACTGGGGAGTATAGAAATCGGTCAATAGTTTTCAATCTAAGAGTCATTTTCAGTTGATTGCTTGACACAAGCTTTTTATTTTTGCCATTTACTTCTTGGATTTGATTTCACTATCAGATCTTCGTATTGAAGACTCTGATATACTTCCTCTGAGTTCATACGACTCATTCCCAAACCATTCCATGGTTCATTGCTGAGAGATCTGATTCATTTTTTAATCTAGACTTTGCTTGTCGCACCTAGGCAGTGGAAACAGAGCGACACTGTGTCATTCTGAGTCTCTATTCTTTACCTGTTGGATACTCATCGCACCCCTTGCATTGGAAAACTGTGACATCGTCACACTTCCCATGTAAGCAAACTGCGACGTCGCACTGTGTACAAGAACAGAGTGCGTCGATTTGTCAAATTTTGGCATGCAGGCATCTCTTCTCTGTTTGACAGTTTGGATTTTGGTTTGTTGTATGAACTCTCTTTGTGCTACAAGATCCAGCCAGGGATCCCACCTGTGAGTTGTGTTTTGAGTGTTTGGTTTTGTTTGGATTGATTTTGGGTTCCATTTTGGACAATCTTGAAGATCGGTAGTGGTGGATACTCTTTTCTCCTCCACCTTCATCCGCTCACCCTTGAATTCCCTTCCTTCCATCCCTGGTCTGATTATTACATTAGATCAGCTTCCAGACCTCATTTACATTTGTTTTGAGATTTGCTTGCTTAGTTTGCTTGCTGCTGCTTGATTTTGAGTTAAGTGTGTCTTTCAGCTTGGTTGAGTGCTCGTCTTTTCTTGAGTTTTCTGAGTGTACTAGTACTGCAAGTAGTGTTTTATTTTCAGTCATTTAGATCTGAAAGCTCAGTTGTTATCAAGATGCATCCATTGAAAAATTAAAAAGTGCTTCTTTCCCATCATTTCTCGAACACTATTGAAGAAAATTGTTGTGCATTGGAAAATTCTCGTTTGTGTTTTGGAAAAGTTGAATGAATGTATGATCTATTGTGTTTTTCTCGAATTATGAATCGCTCATTTTCTTGAAAGGCTCAAAGAACGCTTCAATTTTTGCAAAATTGATTCCATGCTAAGGAAAGATAAATACATTTTTAATTTTTGTTGCTTTTAGACCATTGAAAGTGAAATTGAAAAACTTGCATATTCCATTTCAGAATCCTCTCTTTTCATTACCTAGCGTCGTTTTGATTTGATAAAGAAAAGAAAAATGCTTCGATTTGGATAGTAGTGTTGTGAATTTTTGTGTTTCGTCGAAAAGGAAAAGAATACTTTCATAGTCAAGTTTTGTTTGAATTGGGATTGTGTTGCATTGAGTTTGTTTTGGCAATACTATTGGAAAAAGCTTTCTCCTTCCCATAGCTAGAATTCATTGAAAGAAAAGAATATTTCGTGCATGTAGCTAGGGCTTGCATTATGCTTCCGATTATGTACTCACCTCATGCATTCACCTAACCATCCAAGATAAAATTAACGGTAGAACTAGGTAAAATTTTTAGCAACTTGTGTGTAAGTTAGAGACGTGTTTCGGTGTCGTTAAGCGTGGCAGCTGTCGTTATTTTCCAGCACTGTATCCCGGGGGTATTGTAGTCTTCCACGTACTTATCGGTATATCGAGCTCCTTCACGTACCTACCAAGTACCATAATCCGTACTTGGCGTATATCGAAGGGTGTATCACGTACTAGGTAGTATATCGGAAGGTCTTTTGCCGAACGGTTGTGCATTAGACAACACCACTATAGATTTGAGCTCCCACATACCTTGCGTATATCGGGAGATACCACTAGGATTCCTAAAACCAACTGAGTTAACCATTTGGCCGTCTTGGCAAAGCAATACACCGAGAACAACACTCGGGGAGATTAGCACGCACGTACTGTCCAGGTAATCGAGTATGTAGGCAAGGGTATGGTCTCAATCCTCCTTGTCGCGTCATATTGTTGGACCCTGCAGTATATCGCAGTTTGTGATGCCTTGATAATCCCGTGAGGTTCCAGACGTTTGAATCCACTCTGTCACATAAGTTTGCTTGTTGCCTTAGTTTGAGTAGGTTTTTTTGGACTACTTTTCTTTTAGCATACCCTAAGGAGAAACGTTGTTTCAGCCATCCTGGTTGATCATCCTGACACTCTGGTGGATTTTCCCTGGAGAAGATCCTGTAGGATATTAAACTTATCACCCGAATATCCCCTTAATCCGGAGGTTATTTCGAGGGTAAGAATGGATCAGCGTAACGCGGTCGTAGTTACTGAAGTGGAAAACCCCACTTTGAATGTTGGAGGACTTTTGTTTCCACAAACTCCTCCAGATTCACCTGCCTCTCATCCCTCGCAGGATGAAGGAGCACAAACTCCCGCTTCACAAGACCTTTCTCCCGTCATCCCGGGAGAACCTGGATCATTGGAATGGATAAACCGACCCCAGGACGACCCTACAGCAGCTGTTGGTCCTTCAGCGGCTTATTGGACATCTTCTACAGACCACCCAGTGGCTCATTTTTCCATCTCATCCCCACCTAACTAGACTACTCCAGAGTTCTCTAGGCCTTACTATAGGCCTGACCCCGCCGATATTTTCAGCCCCATCCATGAACGTTTAGAACAGTTACGTATTAGAGGTGATGAGCTTCGAAGACAAAGTCTCGAGCAACACTCTAAAGAGTTTCGAAATCGCCATTTCCAAATAAGATTTGACGACGGAAACATCCCAATTCATCCGATATCTTTCGGATCACCTGAAGCACCCCACCACAGACCACTAATAAGACTGGTCAACCCTCACAAGAGTCCATTCCTGCACCTCAAGTGAACCAACCTGTGGAAGGACAACAGTCCAACGCACCCGTCACTACCGCAGTTACTTTACCAGTTCCTCCCCCACCTCAAAATTCGAGGGAAGGGTATTCCATTCCCCCGGGTTATCTTATTGGTAATGTTATTTCTATGGTAGCTAGTCAACAACCTACATTGGTTCAACCTATGAATAGTGGTCAACCTATTGTGGCTGGGGGGAAACCCCCATTTCCTAAATAGAACGTAGGCGGTGGAATCCCCAACGGACCTTCCGTTGGACCTTCCCAACCCGCTAGACCGTCCACCACGGGATTATCTCATGTTGGGGGGCCATCAAATGTAACTCAACCCTCATGGAGTCAAGCGTATCCAGGTTCTGTTAACCCTGTGTTAGGCCAACGTAATCCCAGAAACGTACCATACGGGATACCTTATCCCAGAAACCCATACACTCTATGGGGGAAACAACCTATGTTGCATCATGGGCCCCAACCGACTATCCCTCAAGCCCCACCACCCCCGATCGGCCCTCCCCCACCTCCTGCTGGGGGCGGCAGGCCCCCACCTAACCTTGGTGGAGGCCCACCTCATTTCACCAACAACATCCCTCACCCTTCCGGCGGTGGTGGGCATGGTCCACCACCCCCTCCCAGCGAAGGCGGCGGGGGATCACCCTATCATGGTGGAGGAGGACATTTCCCTTCGGGTGGCGGAGGTGGTCCACCACACCCTCCTGGCGGAAGCGGTGGAGGACCTAATTACTATGATGGTAGCGGTGGTGGTGGAGACCCTCATCCTTCTGCGGCAGAGATGGTGGGGGCCCCCATCCTTCTAGCGGTGGTGGTCCCCCACCCCCTCCAGGCGGAGGCGGTGGTGTGCCACCTTATTATGGTTATGGACCCCCACCTCCTCCTGGTGGTGGCGTCAGACCTCCATCCCCTCTCAGTGGTGGAGGTGGACCCCCACCTTATTGGAATGGACCACCTTATGGTGGTGGACCTCCTTACGGCCCGAGCGGCACACCCCCCTACGGCCAGTTTCCTCCTGGTACACCTTACGGTCAGTTTGGTCCTTACACTCCTTATCCGTATTATCAATACGCGCAACTTAATCCATAGCTACCCTTCCTAGCTACTTTGGACCTGCCTGACCTATCCCGTTTAACCAACGATCCTATTTACCACGGATCTAACTAACCACCAATTCCGGTGAAACTTCCGTCTGATATCCCCAAATTTGACGGCAAGCCGAGTGAAGACCCTAAAAACCATGTGATGACATACCACTTATGGTGTTCATCTAATTTCTTAATGGACGATTCAATTCATCTTAGATTGTTTCAAAGGACTCTCACTGGTTCGGCTGCCAAGTGGTACATTGAGTTGCCACCCCACTCTTTTCCCGATTTTGGTTCTCTTGCCATGAACTTTTTGACACATTTTCAACTGCGCATACGGTATGAAACTGGTACCAAGCTTTTAACCTCGCTCCGTCAGAATACCGCCACTCATATTTCGGATCATATCCACGAATGGCGAAGGAGACGACGTCTCATTAAAGCTCCTATTCCAGATCAGCTCCTAGCAGACTGGTTCACAAAATCCCTCATCCCTACCATAGCAAGAGACGTTGCCATGCGAGGTGCCGTCACCGAAGAACAAGCCATCGCAAGTGCCCATGTGCTAGACCTAGTCTACACTCAATCCGGCACTTTGTTTGATATTCTTCCTGACGCACCCCGTGACGTTAATGACCCTACAAAACCACATAAGGGACTCCAAACTGATGGAATCATTGGTTCCCTTAACACCCAGCCTACTGCTAGCACTGTTGGATCATCCAACCCAACTCCGACTGGACACAACACCACCAAGTCCACCGCTCCTGCCACAACTGAAGAGGTGAATTCTGTCCAATCAGCTTCATCCCAAAAGTCTGGTGGTAAAAAGAAGAACAAGGGGAAACCCAAAAATTCTTCCACCCAGCAGGAACAAAAGAGCACTCCAGACGATACCAAGCAGAAACGGAAACTAAAGTATCCTTGTTTACTATGTGGAGATGACCATTTCTCCAAAGAATGTCCCCATAGAGACGAAGTACAAAAGTTTCTTAGGGGTAAACCAACTCCCGCAGTCCTCAATGATCCGTTTCCTACTAAGAACCAGCAGATGATTGCTCAAACCCCCCCAGCCTAGGGGGAACCATCCAATACAACGCATGTTCTCATGCTGTGTAACGAGACAATCAATTTGAACACTCGCTCGCGATCTTACGAACCGGTCCCTTTGGAGGAATCCACAGGAAGTAATGCTGAAAAAGCTTCTGACTCCTTAACTGATGTCATTGTACCATCAACTTCTCTTACCATTGAGAATCCCTCCTTAGACTCAATATTGTGACCGCCCAAGAGCACGATTCGAAAGTTGTTTTCAATCCCAACGCTCGGGCGGCACAAAATTACAATATCGTAGAAGACTTGGCACAAGCTCCTTGCGCCATGTCTACCCTGGAAGTTTTGCAGAATTGTCCTAATCAACGCAAAACTCTCCTTGCAGCCATCAGTGCAGTCGACCCGGATTCCTCAAATACCATCATGTTCCGACTTGACAACTTTAAGTCGAGGCTCTCACACCAGCTCGCATTCCAAGTTTCTACGAACATTGCCGGAAAGATTGTCCATCGTACCCTTTTAAACGAGGGCGCCTCCACTTCAGTCATGTCGATCGCCTGTTGGAGAGCCATTGGCTCCCCCGAATTGAATCGTTATCCTACCACGTTGAAAGCATTCGACGGGTGTGGCTTTCAACCTCATGGGCTCTTACAAGCTCTTGCAGTTGAGTTGGGTGGAAAGACTGTAACCATTAACATGGAAGTGGTCTCGGCCCCATTAGATTATAATCTCTTGCTTGGTCGCAATTGGTTTTACACCATGTAGGCGGTATCCTCTTCAGTCTTTCGCATAGTACAATTCCCCCACCAAGGACGAATTGTTACTATCGACCAATTAGATTTTTGTACACCAGACGCTACTACTCATCCTGGTGACCATGTTCCTTCCATTGGACAGATGTCAAAACAGTATGAGAGTATAGGGGTTGGCCTTTTGAAAGATTCATCTCTCATGGGCGTTTTTCCAACCGTGGACCCCCCTAATCATGTTGCTACGGTGAACATGATCTCCACAAAGATTTTATCTCACTCTATCGATGCTTGGCTTGTACTGGATGAAGCCACAACACACCTGCTTGGAGATATAATGCCTCTTTCACTTGCTGAACGTATTTACGAGGCTATCCAATCAGCACCGGAGGACTATTTAACCGTGGCCTCTCCATCCTGTTCTCTACGATGGACATCATCTCTACCTGATCTCTTACTTTGGACTTTTCATTCAGACGATTCCATCATGGAAGTTATGAATGTTGATGACGGTCCATGGGATGAACTCCACTATAGGTCATCTTTTCTTCCTCCTTTGGAGTACATAGAGGACAACATTCACATCCTCTTTTCACCAGATATCTACCCATTCCCTCATTCCCCCATCCTTACATGTCTTACAGACATGAAGGGAAACTTGGCCAATATTGAGCCAACCATCCCGGTAGACATCTCGGTGAAACCTGGTATAGTGGAACACATTCGCATAGGCCAAAAGTGTTCCCCTGAAGAAATAGCTGCTGGCACGGTCTTATTCAAGAAATTTCGAGACGTATTTGCTTGGTCCTATGAGGAGATGCCTGGGATAGACCCCGCAATTGTTTCTCACGAAATAAAAACCTATCCCGACATCAAACCTGTACGCCAAAAGTTGCGACCAGTACACCCCCGGAAGACTGCGGCAATTAAGGCAAAAATTGAAAAGCTCTTAAAGGTTGGTTTTATTTATCCTGTCCCATTGACAGATTGGGTCTCAAACGTCGTCCCTGTGAACAAAAAGCAGGGTACCATTCGCGTCTGTGTTGATTATCGGGACCTTAACCGGGCTTGTCCAAAAGACAACTACCCAACCCCCTTCATCGACCAGATTATCGACAATTGTACTGGAAGCGTCATCTTCTCATTTATGAATGGCTTTTCTGGTTACAACCAAATTGAGATCAACCCAGCCGACCAACATAAGACGGTTTTCATCTGCCAGTGGGGAAAGTTTGCATACTGCAAACTCCCGTTTGGACTTAAAAATGTTGGCGCCACGTTTCAGTGGGCTATGTTGTATGCCTTCCATGACATTAAGGACTTTGTGGAACCTTACTTGGATGATCTCCCTGCTCATTCAAAGCAGCGCGAGTTCCACATTGATCATCTGACGACCATTTTCCTCAGATGCAGATGGTACAATATCCATCTGAATCCTCATAAGTGTATCTTTTGCGTTGAGTCCGGACGCCTCTTAGGATTTATCATTTCGAAGGATGGGATCCGCATTGATCCCTTAAAGGTGGAGGCCATCATCAACCTGCCACCCCCGACTGATGTAACAGAATTTCAAAGTCTCCAAGGTAAGGCGACTTATTTAAGACATTTTGTTTGCAATTTCGCAGAGAAGACTCAGGGGTACATGAGACTGCTCAAGAAGGACGTCTCGTTCATTTGGGATGACCAAGCTCAAAAATCCTTCAACAGTATCAAACATGCCATCACGCATGCCCCCATGCTCCGACCGCCTAATTATTATCGAGATTACATCTTATATCTCACCGCTTCTACTACCACTATCGCCATGGTTTTGGTACAGGAGGATCAAAACGCCCAGGAACATGTAATATACTATGCAAGTAAGGGTCTTGCTGACGCTGAAACTAGATATTCACATGTCGAAAAACTCGCATTCGCGGCGGTCATCGCCATCCAGAAGTTTCGGCACTATATCTTGCTCCACACCACCACCATCATCGCCGACTCAAACCCCATGTACCACGTACTGACACGTCAGGTGCTTGGGGGAAAGTATTCACGCTGGATCGTGATACTACAAGAATTTGATCTTCTTTTCGAGAAAGCTAAGTCTAAGAAGTCTTTGGTGTTTGCCGAGCTCATTTGCGACCTTCCTCGTCCTGATGCAGAAGTTGAGCACAATGACTCTTTTCCAGATGAATCATTGTTTCTCATCAGTACGATTGACCCATGGTATGGAGATATCTTATTGTATCTTCAAACCCAATGCTTCAACCCTCAACTCTCTCATGACAACCGTCATAAGATACGTCACCATGCGAAGTATTATTTAATCATCAATGATACTTTGTATTACCGTGGCATTGATTCAGTTCTTCGACGTTGTCTCACTCATGATGAGGCTGAACGCGTCCTCAATGACTGTCACACTGGGGCATGTGGCGGTCACCTCTATGGGATGCCTACAGCCCAGAAGATTTTGCGCGCTGGATATTTTTGGCCTACTATCTTAAAAGATTGTATTGAGGCCGTAAAAAAAGTCCTCCTTGCCAACACTTCCACACGAAGAAGCGCACCCATCCCGCCCCGTTACACCCGGTTATTGCCCCGGACCCCTTTGCAAAATGGGGCATCGACTTTATGCATTGTAAGCCTACCTCAGCTCGGGGGCATAGTTACATCATTGTAGCTGTGGATTACTTTACTAAGTGGGCCGAAGCTATGCCTACATGCCAGAATGACGACAAAACCGCCGCACTCTTCATGTTTAATCATGTAATAGCGCGGTTCGGAGTTCCTCAGGCGATTGTTACCGATCATGGTTCCCATTTTCAGAACCATATGGTTGATGAATTGAGTGACATGTTGAGTTTTTGCCATGAAAATTCAACACCCTACTACCCGCAGTCCAATGGACAGGTCGAGGCCATTAACAAGGTCTTGAAAACTATGGTCCAAAGGATGGTAGGGACACATAAGTCCAATTGGCACAACATGCTCTTCTCAGCGTTATGGGCCTACCTAACTTCCGTCAAAACCGCCACAAGCTTCACTCCCTTCCAATTGGTCTATGGATTGGAGGCTGTCCTACCTATAGAGTGCGAAATTCCGTCTCTACAACTCACTATCGAACTTCTTCCTAACACTACTGTTGAGGAAGAACGTCTCTTGCACTTAGCAAAACTGGACGAGTCCCGCCAAGATGCCGCTCTTGCTAATGAAGCACACAAGAAACGCATCAAAGCCCAATACAACAAGTCATTTGAACCTCGTATCTTTAATGAGGGTGACCTGGTCCTCACTTATGACCAGAAGCACGACAAACTAGGAGAAGGAAAGTTCAAATCCATGTGGCATGGACCTTACATAGTCAAACATGCTTTGGATAAGGGAGCGTACGAGCTTGAAGACTATGACGGAATCTCTTTGGGTGAACCCCGCAATGGGCTTTACCTGAAGAGATACTACGCTTAAATTCATCACGCTTATACTTTCTTGTATATACTGTACATGGCGTGTTTTTTGTGTGTTTGTGTGTGTTGTGACACTTTTGTTTTTAAGTGTCTTTAGATCTTGTTTCCGCTCCTTATACCATGTTTTGTCTGCGTGTGCAGATGGCAACGTGTTATGGATTCGCAGACAGCTCCAGCCGGCATACCCGTAACCTTGCTTCGGCAGCCTAGGTACTATATTCCCCAACAGGTGAGCTCATTAGCTCAGGAGGAAGTTGCCTAGGGTTTGCGACCAACAACGCCGCAGAGTATCAGGCAGTAATCGGAACCCTAGCTAACGCCATTTCCTTGGGTATGAACCACATTGTCATCCACATGGATTCTCAATTAGTGGTTTCCCATCTTAACCGGGTTTACGCCATCTATGATCCCACCTTACTCCGTCTCTTCAGATGAGTACGTCTCCTGGAAAGGTCATTTGAATCCGTTCAATACCTGCACATTCCACGAGAGTTAAACACAGTTGTTGACTCGATGGCCAACTTCATTTTGGATTGGTACGTCACACACACATAATATCCATAATATGTAAAAGAATTCACAACATGTAAATAATATAATGTATAAAAGCAAACATGTAAACAAGATCACATCACTCATCATTTTAAAACACATAATGTATAAATCATTGATAATGTCTGTATATACATATATATATATCACTCAAAAAGTAGTGCCGGTACAAAATCTGAAGCACGATGGCTTTCAGTGAGTCTCTACAAAATCTGAAGCATCATAGCTTTCAGAAGTACAAAATCTGAGGCCTCTAAGCTCTCAGTACAAGTATAATAGTTTCATTGGGCCTGACGCCTGACCCGTACACCACCCCTAGCACGGACAACATGTTGTCGCTGAGTGAGGAAGCAATCCACGGTCCTCACCACCTTGCGGAGTAGGGCATTGAAACATACGGACGCTCCAACCCCAAACCTATGCATAGGTCTCGGCAGGTCATCTATCGCTGGCTCAGGAACCTCTACTGTCAGCTAGGACAAGTTCATGTATACCTCCTCCATCTCCTCGATGGCAGCATGAGCACCTGGGGGCACAACTGCTTCCCCACCTTTGTCTCTCCTCGCCAAGAGAGAAAGTCCTACTGGTCGTACGGGCCCCACATCTGCACACACATGTTATATACTTGTCAACACTGCATCAAAAAAAATGATAAATATACAAAATTAAAAGTACAAGGGTTTTGTTCTCACCTATGTCACCTCATGTTGCACCCTCGAGCAACACCAAGTCAGGATCCTCTCTGAAATTCGTACCACTGTATGGGAAGTTCTCAACCATGAGTAACTAGCCTTCCAGCCAGCTGAAGAACTCGGGACCAAAGCTGACGATAGGTCCTCCACCATGACGAGTCATGACCTCAATCCATCTGAGCATGTGGGGATCTCTAGGCTCCCTGTCATCTAATACCACCTGTGGACGCAAGAGAGGGATCCACTCCAAGAGGAAGAATACCACGATCGACCCATAACCAAACTACTTGAGCTCTCCCCGCCGACACTTGGTTAGCTGAGCTCGAAGGTTTGCGAGGAGACCCTCGCACCAGTTGAAAACCATGGGGGACATGCAGTCCTCCGCATAAATCATCTGGGCCTGAGTAGCCATGTGTGGGGCTTGGCTACCCACCTCTCTAGTGATAGTAAGCAATATGGTATGCAGTGGGTGGCTCACCACATCCCTGATGAGAATCTTCCCACTGGAAGGTCGAGAAGTGGCGATACAATGCTGTGACACCATGTCATCAACTGTGCGGTCACTGGCCCGTGTTCCAGTAAGATGTACAGGTTCCCCTCTCCGAGACAGACCTATGAGAAAATATATGTCCTCAACATCTATTGGGAGGATATGCTCACCAATCCCGAAATACTGTTGGGCCACATCCCAACTGTGGAGCATGTGTGATAGCAATAGGATTTGGGATCTCATCCCTTGAATCTCAAAGAACTTGAGTAAACCACAGTTCCTCAAGGCATCCATGCATTGTGGATCGTTGGCAGCTTGTTCATCTTCTATCTCATGTTCTCATTCTCACCACTCTAGCAAGCAACCTGCCAAGAAAAGCATTTAAACACTGTTAGGTCCTGCTTCAACCTTCACAAGTCCATTTTTTGGATTCTTTTAGATGTTTGGAATTTGCAACTTTGCCGTCGCACTGTACGTTTGCGTACAGTGCGATGTCGTCGCACCTCACCCATTCGAGGGTTGCGACGACTCGGTCTCGTCGCAGGTCTCGAAAGGGCCAACTGCGACGAGCCAAGAGCACAGTATCCCTCCATAAACTCATCAAAAAACCCAAAAAATGAACCTAAAAACAAAATCTGATCCACTGGAAAGTTGCTGGATGAATTTTAGGCCTACTTGATCAGGACGGTTGGTGAAATGGCATATCGTAGCTCCCAGAATCAGTAAAGGAAGTTTTGGCTCCAAATTGGTACTTCTCCTCCCAAATTGGCAAATGAAACAATGAAATCTATTTTGGCCCATTTTTCTATTTATAAATAGAGTGGAATATTCCTTTTCAAATATTTTGATGCTCTTGGACCATTTATCATAGTTTTTGACCATTTTTGTCATATTTGAGGCTATTTGACACATTTTCTTGTGTGCAGGAGTTGTAAGTGGTCTTTTGTGTCGTTTCTCGTATCACAATGGTCATCACAGGTATGAACACTCCCTTGAACGTTTTGTCATTATTTTTGCAACGGTTAGTCTGTAATTATTGTGTGATGATGAGTTTACTCTTCATTTGTTCTCGTACTCACGGAACTATGAGAACAAGTGCCGAGTTATGATTTATCACTTTTTCGGGCTCGTTAAACTTCCACGGAAAAGGACACCCCCCGGAGTCTACCGTTAAGCTCTTTTCAGGCTCTCGAAAAATGAAAAGATTTCCAAGCGAACTTGTCATGTTCACGCTTGTTAAAGTATTTGAATGGTCATCTTCATGGTGATATTTTACCCCTTTTTCGGACCAGGAGGCACTAAATACGAAAAAGGAATACTCCAGCCAATCATGACTGGAAGAGTCCTCTCCCGCGTTGTTTTACCCTTTTTCGGGCGATGAGGCTAACTTTATGAAAAAGGACCATTGGAGTCTTCTTTAGTTCTTTTCAGACTCTCTAAACATGAAATGACGACCGAGTTTACCTTCTATGGACTCGTTAAACTTTTCACATTGAAGGGCCCATCATGGGACCAACCCCTCCTATCCCAGGTTCGGAAAATATTTGGGATTGGACTCATCTATGAGATGAGCTATACCGAGCATCTAGTTACCCTCATCAAGCTCGTAAAAAACACATGAGGCACTCATCATTTATGATGGGGAAAAAGGAAAGTGTTTGTGTTACATACCTTATTAGTGGCAGTGTGTGGTCATTCTTGAACATGGCACTCATCTGCATTTGCATACAGTACTTGGGTCATCTGTTTGTCTATGAGTCCCCGCTTATTTTCTGAGTCCTGTTACTCCTTTGAGTCATTCAAAGAAAAGCTTCCATCATCAGTCGCTTTGAGAATTTGTGTCGCACTCGTCATGTCAATACTGCCAAGTCATGCCATGCCCATGTTCAAGAACACGTCTATCATTTGTCATCTGCAATCAGTACACCCGTCACCATATCGGTTTACTTTGAGTCAGTCTTGCATGTTACTATACCATCCGATCCACTCTACACATCTTTTGTCGTGTTTCGTGTCGATTGATGGGTGATTCATCATGGCCCTCCTTCGACGGATTCATCCTTGTTGACTTCAACTCATCATCCGAGGATCGAATCTAGAAACCAACCAAGTACCTTGGCCCTGCATGCCTCAATGGCAGGTTATCTCGCTTTCGTCATGAGTTTACATCATTGACTCTTGATTGAAAGATTTCATCTTGCGTTTGGCTTCAACTCATTTATTCACGCTTGATGATATGTACTGTGATACCTTGGGAATCATTGACATCAATAGTGATCTCCCTCGCAGTTTTTAACGGTTTACATCAATGGCCGGTAATCAAGTGGTTTCTACCATGTTTGATGTCAAGACATTTGTAATCACATGGATAGATTCGTATCATTGCGGGTTCAGCTTGAAGACCCTAGGGAGTCATGTTTTACCTAGGTTGCGATGGAGTTTGTATTGAGTTATATCACACGGATCCACTTTTGTATTGGTCGTGGCTGTGTTATCATCTCATCATGGATCTACACTTGTGACTAGTAGCCATGATTGTGTTCAGTAAGTCATTACTACCATGGATCTGCAATGTATTGGTCGGCAGCCATGTTGTACTTCATATGAGATTGTCAATTCAGAGTCAGTTGTACTGCAGTAGTGTCCTTCGTCCGACGAGTTTGTTGCCATTACTTCTATCAAAGCACTTCACCTGTCTATCTTCAATAGCCTCATGCTTTGGGGGGCATTCTGTTACACCCAAAATCTACTCATCATAAGATTCAGTGTATAACCCCTGAAGATACCTAGACTAAGTAATCATCCTGGGAGGATTTGTACCCAGTTGTGCTCAGTTTTGAAGTGTTGTCGTAGGTTGCACACTAGCAACATGCGACGTCGCACCTTGCTCCATTATAGGGTGCGACGAAGTCAGTTAAGTGGCAAAAATAGCTTCTTCGAGGTCCATCTCGAAGCTTGCTGACTTGGGACCCTATTCTTGACCTCTTGGAAGAGCTGGCACTCGATTCCTAGACCTTTGGAGAGATCCCTTAAGCCTCTCCTAGCATCTCTCAACCTATCCTATCCATACCCTATCCATTTAGTCCTATATAAGTCAAGCTCACTCCCATCCCAAAGGGAGGAAGACTATGGTATCTACATGCTGGTGAAATCACTCTTAGAACATCTCCACTCACCTATTGGAGAACTCATACTTCCTTGGAAGGATCTTTGTCGGAGAAGGGCTACAATGTTAAGCCTTGGTTGTGGTTCTATATCTCTATCATGTACTCCTCTATTTGCAGTAATACAAATGCTTTCCACCAATATTGTTCATGTGTGCAATTATATTGAGTAGTTTACCTACTTAACTGTTTACTTAGATCTCTTATTGTATAGATGTCTTTTACTAGTTTCTCTTGTTTCTTGTCTTGACAGATCTTGCAGCTTGGATCTGACGACCGTGAGACGTGGAGCAACATTCAGGAGAAAGGATTGCGTAGTGAAAAGGTAAGACATCTAGTACTCGATCCTTAAGTAGATCTAGGAAATTCATTGGTAGTCTGTTCTATTTGTTCTAGACTCACTTTGAGCTAGGGAGATTCGGCTCGCGTCCACACGAGTGGATTGTCCGATAACAATGTTAATTAAATTTCTGCCTGCAACTTACAAAAAAAAAACTTATCCATTTTAAGCTTTTCAAACATATCTCTCTGAACAATATCCACCTTAATAAATTATTAAAAAATAAGTGTAGCATCCATACAAAGTTCAAAGACTCTCTTCGTAATAAAGTTTAAGAAGTAAACTCTCTTAATCTCTTTTACCCGTTTACTATTTATGAATCATGGGAAGTATGGAGAATTTTTATTTTTTCCAGAAGGTGCATTTCTATAGTCCAGGTGGAGGAGAAGTGTCTGTCTATCCCATAAAAATAAAAATACAAAAATACAAAAATAAAAATAAATGAGAGCCACAATTTGGCAATGTCCCCACAGTTGCTAATAGCTATTCTTTCAATACATAAGCTATATAAATATAGGAATTGTAGCCACAACTTCAATAACTCTATGCATGCGATGTTCTTTATCAATACAACAAGAATCTCAAATTAAATAAACTTCAAATATAGTATAAATATAAAGTATTAGTGCATAACAACTCATAGTATCATGAAACGAAACCATTGAAAAGATTCGACCCCATATTGTTCATTAAACTCTACACCGAAAACAAGATTGTAAAAACTTTATCAAAACCATGCATTGATGAGTTGAAACCCTATACTACTTAATTTGACCATGTATCCCTTTGCACACTGCGAACTGGGTATGTATTAAACCCGTTAGGCTATGTCGGAAACAATTGATATGGGTAGAGATCAATATATAATAGAAGCACGATGTGAATTCTAATGATTTATTAGCAAATCAAATTATAAAATAAATTTGTAAATCATCTTCCAGTTTCATACTTAGGTATAGACAAAGTATTAGTACAGAGTGATAAGGAATTTAACGTATTAGCAGTCTTAATATTTTCATAGCAAACGAAAGAACTTCTATTGCCAAATGCTCGAGAGGACATAGATTTTTGTATATCAAATCCACTGTTTGAGCGCAATTTAAGATTTCAATGGAAGAATTGAATGCACCATGAAAATAATTTTGCACCCACCAATGAGCAACTCAATGTCACTTGTCCCAGATATGAGAATGTGACAATGAAAGCACCACCAGCATTGGTATAGTTCAACTTAGGATTTCATCCATACATCGACCTGTACATAAGAAGGTAAAAATGATAATTATCAATGGAGTGATTATATATGTTAATGGCAAGTATAGGAGTTTGTAAAGCGATAATACATTGCAAGCATATACGACGACTCCTGTACTCTCTGCATTGGAAAATAAATAAAGAATAATACAAATAAAATTTTAAAAAATAGACTGTTTGAAAAAAAAATAATAAATAATAATAAAAGATGATATGAATGTTGTTCAATGGTTTGTCTAACTGCATTTCATGCAACGACAATGCAAAACGATTGTAGTCCTACCGTAGACAAGAAATAATAATAACATAGATCATTTGACTCACAGAAGATGCATCAAATTATATAATTATAAAGGATTTGTTAATTAAATTAAAGATTAGTTTTGAAATTACTGAATTGTTGGCCATAGAACTTTATACACACATAGATACGTCAAGTTATAAAGTTGAAATTATCCAAATGTTGGTCGTGGGGCTTTAATTGAGAACATAAAATTTGTTCTTCCTTGAAATAGTAATTTTCTCATCATAATGTATGTTATCTGAAAAACTAATTGCCCATGAGATGTTCATCCCTAGAGGAGCCATTCTCTCCTTATAGTGTATGTGATCTCAAAAACAAGTCATCCATGATACTTTCATCTATTATCCTCCTTTTCAAAATGTTCTTTCACATTCTCTTTTACTATGTAACAATAAAGGAGATTTTATTGATAGCATTCTAGTTTATCTTGAAAAATACGAAGGAATCAATCAATTTGCTTAATTGGTGAATAGCGTATGCTCAAATTGTAGAGTTAAAATGGATTGGTGTGTGTCTGCATCGATTTTAAGTTAATACCAACAAACATTGACAATCTAATAATATATATAGATAGATAGATATGAATAAATAATAAATAAAACTTACCGATTTGCAATCTAACAATATAGCATGTTTTTTTTCCCAGGAAAAAAAGCGTAATTTCATTTCATCCATTAGAGTACGAAATTACATTGATCGACACACTCATATAGAGTGGTATATAGAACTGTTGAATCAAGCATCCTGTTTAGAGCTGAAATAAATACCGATGTTCTCTCTACGTGAGCAGTAACATCTTTTACATTGACGTGCATAATAACTTCCTTTGAAACTGAACAAAATTTGTACTGTCTATTTACAAAATAACTACTGAAAAACAAAGAACTGTCATAACAGGGTTATATAACTGCATAATCTGTATCTGCAAAAATCTGTCTTTCACCAAACTGTTTGAGAAAGATAGTTGTAGTGTCGCCAAAAGAGAAAAAAGACTGCAAAAAAACTACGCTGACTCGATCATTCTATGAATGGTCTATGATAAAAATCTCGTTCAATTCCATCTAAAAATTTAGATATTTTCCAAATTCCGACCCCCATGGGCAGCCCTTCCTTAGAGGCCTTGTCCGCCTCAACATTGTTTTCACGGTAAATGTGCCTGCAATTAAAAGTTTCAAATGTGTGAGTGACGTTCTGTATTTGTTCCAAAACTGCAGCAATCCTCCGGTTGTTGCAATGATAAGAGCCAATAACCCAATTGATCACATTCAAAGAGTCTCCGAAAACAGAAAGTTTACGGATAGATTGTTCCAGCATAAGAAATAAGAAGTTTGAGACTGAGAATCTCAGCCCAATTGTTGGTTCCCCTCCCAAATACAAACTACATCACATAGTAGTGAACAGGTGACAAGTAAAGGATAGCCCCTCCCCCACATTGGTCATTCTGACAAGCCCCATAAAAAAAAACCCACGGCTGGGAGCGATCAATTTCCACAGGTTGAATATTTCTAGGACTTGAAGCCCGATGAATCCGCTTAAGGGCTAAGAACATCCCATAGCTATTAATAGCCACTAAAGCCGGGAGTCCCATTTTATCAGTGAACAAACATTTGTTACGAGAGAGCCAAATGCCCCAAATTACAACTGGGGGTAGTGCTTTAAAGGCATTCAAAGCAGAATTGTTTGTCCACCTTCTCCATGCCTCTTCAAGAGTGTTCCCAGCCCACGGCAATAGTACTTTTAAAATTCTGGAAACAATATTCCATACCTCCCTTGAGAAACTACACTGAAGAAACAAATGAAGAGCGTTTTCCTCATACTGATTGCACAAGTAACATCTGCTAGGAACATGAAAACTTCTTTTCTGCAGAAAATCCCACGTCGGGATCCTATTGGCCAAAACACACCACATGAATAATCTAGCTTTGGATGGGAATTGAAGTTTCCATACATATTTCCACCACCAAACCAGTTCTCTGTCCACATAGTTCTCACTAATCCACTGATATCCGAATTTTGGTGTGTAATTTTCGGAAGGATCCCCATCCCAAATAAGATTGTCATCTTCTTCATTCAGGAAAATCTAGTCCCTACTAAGTGCTCTCAAATACTGTCTCAGTTCTTCCTCCAACTCCACTTCTAATCCAAGTGTGTCTGCCCTCCTCCAAGTTGGGCTTCCCATCCAAACATTCTCAACATCCACCAACTGATTAAGAAAGAACAAATCTCACTGCCTTAACTCCTCAATCAGGCCCTCTGACAGAATGTGTTGTGCTTCACATCCCACCCAAGGATCACGGCTAATCCTCACTCTATGTCTATTACCAACATCCCAGGCAAGATTCTGTTCTATAACATCAAAGGAAGACACCAATGCTTTCCAAATGACAAAACCTCCTGCATGAGACTTGTGAGGGGACCTGATCCATTCTTCCATAGTACCAGGCTCAACATATTTCTGTACCATAACCCTAGCCCAGAAGCCTTTTGACTTAATTAACCGCCATCCACACTTAGCAGCCAGTGCCTTGGAAAAATGAAAAATATTCTTTAGTCCCCACCCACCCAAAGCTTTTGGGGCTGCAATTCGGTCCCACTTCACCCATGGAGTAACATGAGCATCCTCCTTACCATTCCACGGAAAACTAAAGCAAATTTTCCTTGCAGCTTCTAAAATCCCTTTAGGGATCCAAGCAAGTGACATCCAGTATACAGGGATAGATTCCAACACGGACTTAACCAGGACAAGCCTCCCCGCTCGTGAAAGCCACCTGAAACTCCAACTTTTCAACCTCTTTTCCAACTTTTCCAGAAGCCATACCCAGTCCCGTTTTAAATAATCATTAGGGTTCAAATTGAACCCCAAATATATTAACCCTTCCGAGAGAGTAAGAAGTATGAAGGGAAATAAATTAGTATATATAATAAAATCCTCCTCCCTTAAAAGAGAAACAGTAAGAGAGGATTTCCCATCATTTATCTCCATTCCAGTTGCAGTAGAAAAAAGGTCTAGAATATCTTTGAGTTTGTCAGCATCCTTTCTTGAGCCAGAACAAAAAAGCAAGATGTCATCCACAAAGAGAAAGTGTGTAAGAGAGATGCCCGAAGCCACCAAAATCCCTTCAAAATATCCTACCTGTTTTGCTTCCTTAATAGCCCTACTCAAGCTCTCAACCACCAACAAAAATAACAATGGGGAAAGGGGACAGCCCTGACGTAAACCACGTCCAAAATGAAAGAAGGGGGTCGCCGCTCCATTCATTAAAACAGAGAAGGAAATAGTAGAAATGCAGCTCATAATCCATCGTATGAAACCAATCTCAAAACCTAAATGGGTAAGCATAAGACGAATATAAAGCTAGCTCACCTTATCATATGCTTTTGACAAATCAATTTTAAGAACAGCTCCCTTCAGCTTTCTAGTCTTAATGCTATGTAAACCTTCCTGAGCAATTCCAATCGCCTCATGAATCTGATGCCCTTCCAGAAACCCAAACTGTTCTTCTGAAATATGTGTAGATAAGATAGGTTTGAGCCTTCTAGCAATTAATTTAGTAACAATCTTATACACACAGTTGCATAATGAAATAGGCCGAAAATCATTAAGAGTTAGGAATAAGGGCAATGAAGGTGGAGTTGATGCTAGTTGGGACCCTGCCTTCCTTCCTAGAATCCTCGACAAGCTGTAAAAGATCATTGCCTAAAATATCATAAATATCTATTAAGAATTATATTGTCCACCCATCAGGCCCAGGGCTCTTATCCTTTTGAAAACTATCCAAGACCGCCTTCAATTCATCCCCTGAAATAGGAGCCATCAGCTTCCGATTATCATCCGCTTCAACGAACCGAGGGAATAGCTGTGCTACCCTGATGACCTCTTCAATATTCACTCTCTCACTGGCTTTGAAAAGATCCCGAAAATGAGTAACCCCAACGTCAGCCAACCCTTCAAAAGTAGACATAGAATTACCTTCTAAGTCCTCAAGGATCCAAATAGTATTGGCAGATCTTCTTCCTTTTGCATAAGCATGAAAGAATTTGGAGTTATCATCCCCACTTTCCAACCAGATGGCCTTGCTCTTCAATCGCCAAGTCTCCTCATTTTGCAAAAGTATTATGTTCCTCTGATTATCCAAATGAACCAGATGGTCCTTAGTTGTCTGAGAACCGTATCCACCTCCTGACTCATCAAAGATAGAGGATATTTCTCCTTCAATAGTCTTAAGTGCCCTATCGTCCCTCATCCTCTTCTCTGCAGCCCATATTTTAATAGGTTCCTTGAGTGTTCTAATATTCTCCGCAAAGTGGAAGGCTGCAGAATGGATCGACCTCGGATGATAAGGTATCCAATGCTGCTGAATAAGCTCCATGAAAGTAGTATCTTCCAGCCATACCTTATTAAATTTAATAGGCATAGGAGGTTTAATAGGGCCAGCCTTCAACTCCAGAAAAATTGGATCGTGATTTGAGTTTCCCCTCGATCCAATCCATTGTCGAACAAAGAATGTTGACTCCACAATCTGCTCAGAAAAGATGAAACAATCCAACCTCTTTGCCACTCTTTCCAAACCAATTCTCTTATTTCTCCAAGATGGCTTTAATTGAACAGGCTCCACATCAATCCAATTGCCTTCAGATAACTTCCTAACAAAGAAATTAGTAAGGGGATCCACATGAGCATGCGGCCGCCAAACCTCAGCATGACCCAGAGAAAAGTTAAGATCCCCCCCCAATATCACAGAATCCCCTCTGAGCAACTCTCTATCCAACAGAGAGGTCCAAAACGGTTCCCTTTCACAATATGGTCCATAAATGTTTACAATAGTGAAAATTCTGTCAAAATCCAGGGATTTGCAAGAAATTCCCAAAATCGAATGCATCCCCCATAGAGAGGACACGCAAACCTTAGCTTCGTTCCAACCAATCGCCAATCCTCCTGAGCGACCCCTAGCATCAGAAGCTTCAAATCCCCACCTCGGGAACCAAGCTTTTAACCTGCCAATAGCTTCATCACCACCACACATAGTTTCTTGTAGAATCAAAACATCGAGATGCTCAAGGTGCAGCATCCGTCAAAGCGCTGATCTTTTGGAGGGACCAACAAGACCTCGACAATTAAATGACATGACCTTCATCTCAACCCATCCTTATGGGCATCCACTGCTTTAAGTTCCCTTTCAATTGAGAGTTGTTTGCCATTCCTAATATCCGAGCGAGCTCTGGACTTAGCATGAGAGATGAAAGACTTCCTTCCTCTAGTTTTAGGTAGTTTAGGTTTTTCCTTCCCTAACCCTCCCGCTGTGGATTTGTTCATGGAGCGCAAAAAATAACCGGACTCTGAGGATCCGGTGGGTGAAGAAGGCTCAGGCATGACTTGCACAAGGACAGGGGTATCAACAAGAGTTACGATGGGGGGACATTCAATCCGGATAGTTTCCAAAACAGGGGAAAAGGCAGCAGGATGCTGGGGAAGTGAAAGGGATGCCAACGACTGTGAAGAAATATGTAAATTCCTAAACCCATCCACCCAATCAAAACCAGGAAAAGTTAAGTTCTTAAAAAAAAAACTGAAGGAAGGGTTTAAAAAGGGAACAGAAGAAGTACCAGCTGCATTGTCTGATGACCGAGTAATAGAAGGCAGAGAGACTACCGAAGCTGAAGGAGTTCGGTCTCTGCAATGCCCATGATAGCACCCACCTCCGGTACAGTGCCATCCTCCACCAGAGTGTTATCATTCTCCAATACCCCTGTAGGAACCTCCACAGAGGGACGTTCAATTTCATGCTGACCCAACAAATCTTCTTCCATTACCACCCCTTCCTCCTTCTCCACCAACTGATGTTTCAGAGAATTGCCAAACTTCATACGAACCGGCAAGGAGCAATCAATGGCCGGATGCCCATATTCATGGCACCATCTACAGCGAAATGGTACATTTTCATAATCCAGGGTTTGTGCAAAATCCTTGGCCGGAGGCCCCCATTTTAAATCCATACTATCAAATAATCCTTCCCTGACATTAATACTTACCAAAATCCTTGCCACCTTTTGAATCGTTGTTGCCTCAAATGAGAAGTCTGCTTCCAAATAATTTCCCAAGAGATTGCCAATCCTCCGAAAATGTTCCTCAGCCCAATAATGTAAAGGTAGACCCGGTAACCTAACCCAAAGCGGTATAGTGTCCATTCTTTCTCGACTGGCATTGAACAGCGGATTCCACGGCTTAAGTAGAAGCGGAACCTTGAAAATCGACCAATTCATGCTCAGTGTCCACTGTGCATGGGCGTCGGAATTAAAATGAAAGGCAAACCAGCCTCCAGAAAGACCCACAATCTGAGGGACATATCCACAATGTCCCAGCCATGCTCCGGTAGCCCACTGTATCATCGATTTGTGGCTCACCGCCTTACCGTACACCCTACCCACCAGAACCGACTTAACCATCCCAACAATCTGCTGAAGGCCAATGTCTTCGCCAAGAGCATAATTCGGGGCTTTACTCGTGTTTTTGATCCACTTCCTACGCGTCTTCACCCGAAGGTCCTTAATCCCCTCATGACCTTCCCCGCAACCAAAAACCTTCAGTACTGAATCCCCAGACGGACTTGAAAAACCACGATGCTCCGCCAAGTCCAAAACCGTTGCAATGTTACCACCCAGGGAGGCACCGTGACCATACCCAACCTGCAAATCCACCCTAGTTACAGACGCAACACTATTAACCCTCGCTGGTGATACATTAAGAGAGTCGCCCGAAGAATTAAGATAATCTAGTAAATCTCCTAACCCTGAACATAATGGATCAAGTGGGAAGGAGCAAAAATCCTTGACGCCCCAAATATTTTCACTGCTAACCTCCGGCACAAAACCGACTCTAGTCCTATCCCAAAATGGTGAGACCGGCTGAGAAGGCACAGTTACAGACTCCAGAATAGCACTATTGCCAGGAAGAGGAAAGCCATCGGTCGAATGGCATTCAGCAAAACCACCACCCCCGAAACCACCTTCGCCATTCAAAACCCGGATAGCGCTAGGTGGCGAGCTCCATATGTCACGGTGCCACAATGTGTCGCTGCCATAGTCCACCTCATCGAGCTAATCCATACCTGGAGAACCGTGAAGACTTCCGGTGGAGAGAATAGGGTAGAAAACAGGTCACAGTAAGAAAATACTTACCAAAGTCACAACGGTTTAGCTGTCCATAAAACCGCCAACAAAGAGGTCTTGGAAACCGTGCAAACACCACTGACACGACTGATGGCCTGCTGCCGCCTGCAGTGGGCTGCACAGTCGCCTACAAACGCCGTTCAAACCCTAAAATCCATTACCGCCATTCTGTTCCTCTCTCTGCTACCCCCTAATGACTCTAACAATATAGCATGTTACATAGTCCTACTTTCTAATTAGTAAGTTTTGTTTAAAATTTCTATTCTCTAATAATATATCACAGGATTGCAGTTTAATCACTCACTGCCATCTTTAAGTGCCTTAAGTAATACAACGAAAAAAATATACGTGCTTTTTCTAAGGTGCTCATCTTAAACATTAAAAAATGTTATTAAATTTATTTAGTTCATAAAAGGCCCAAGCTCATTTTTTCTAAACATAAATCCAACCCTTACCCTATGTAACATGATCAGAACGTCTTTCAAACACAAAGAAATGGCAATAAACCTTCCCACTTCACAGGGAATGGCTTGGCAAGTATAGATCTCATAAAGCAGATGTGATGCCACCATTCCAAACAAAAGTTCGAGCAACATGAAACACATTTTCTCATGTAACAACTTTAGAAATTTTAATATACTTGAGAATGGAAACTATTTATGTATTAAAAAAATTCTTGAATGTTTTTTTTAGTTAATTTGGCATTAATGTGTCTTTAGATTTTTGTTGGTCTGCTAAATTAAATTTCAGTTTCTTAAGTAGTGACTTAAAATGCAGTCATATAAGCACCCTAAATCAAGCTTACTACAAGTGACATCCTGAAGTCAATCTAAAGGGATGAACAAGAATCATCAAAGGGTTCTTTAAAAAGTGAGGTTGAATTTTTATAATGCACCCAAGGTCATATCACCACAGCTGATTTTTTTTAAATAATGTCATCAAGCATATCAAATAACTCGTTTCAAACATACAAAACTCTCTCAATTACAGAACAAGTTATGGGAATTCATTGAAACAAAGCGTGAAAGTGCTAAACTATGGTGTGCAATCCACATTTACACATATTTTAGACTGCTCGTGTTGCATACAAATAGAAAATAAAATATAATGTGGAGCAAACTTGAAAATTCGTCCAACAAAATTATCATTATTTGTGGATATATGTGGTGTTGCAGCTTGCAGCCTACATTCATACCTAGATAGAATATATTAGATTGGACTGCATTGTATGTGTCTGCTCTAGTATTTTACGAGGTGCTTCTGGATTCCTCAATTTATGCAACACAACAACCCAACCCCATTGACGTAAATTCGGCCCATATTATTGACACAACAAGCACAGACAATCTTACCAACTCACATGTGCCTACATAAGTGAACTGACAAACCAAATGAATAAGTTGATAATTGTCCTTGAATCCTATCGATATGGGAATATATGTATCGATCAACTTTATTCATATTTTGTTCCTGGAAGCAGCTTCTGCAATTCACTAACCTTCATTACTCGGAGCATTTACAAATTCAGGTACCACTTCAAACACATGATCCAATCAATTACTACCCCTCACGCCACTTCCTACATTCTTCGGGAATAGAACTCAATGGGATAACAATGAAGGGTAGTGGGAAATAATCTTCCTTTGAATAGCAGCAAATCCCCATACGGGCAAGACATCAATTGGTAAACTACAGTTTATAGCAAAAATAGCTCATCCATTTAACCAATTTTTTAATGGTTAGAGGAGGTTATAAATCCATAGATCCTTAAAAAAAAGGAATCGAACATACCTTTGGACAAGAGAAAGCACTCCACAGTTGCATGCAATAACACAGTTAGCTTACGGGGATTGGCATAGACCAGGAAGTCAGTCGCAGTATGCATATATCCTGGTTTATCGAAAATAGTCCCTCCCTCCTTGGTTCCATAGATATGGTCATAGGTGAAGCCAATGTAAGTCAAAACGCCCACTTCAAGAAGTGCTTCCTTGACTGCAATTTGCCCAGGATTGATCTCAGGTCTATGGGCGACCATTTTCTCAACCTAGGGAAAAGATAATTCACAAGATCTCCATCCCATCCATTCCTTCTTAGGTCCTGGTGGCTAGCACGGCTGTAGAACCCCGCGTTGATAGAGCTCCCACCTCGAAGAACTCTCCCTCTCGAATTCACAACACCATTCTTGGAAACAAACACATGATAGTACGAAGAAGGAGAAATGGCCGCCAAATTGATGTCAAAATTCTCTACCTCGTGATATTTATATTGTTACATTGTTATCCCCCTCATTCAGGAAGCAGAACACTGAAGTTTTGCTAGTGCATTGTTGCCAAGGGGCACCCCGTTGTCCCTTTTCCAACCACGATATAATCATAGTATTCCTTGGGAGCAACATCAATGGCTTCCTTCATAAATTCATACTTGCCAGGCTGCCTCACCTACACTCATCACAAAGGACGAGGAAAGAAGGGTCAGGTGAAAGGGCCGGGATGACTCTGCACCCTCATCATGGTTGTGGTGATATTTATTGTCGATATTCAATAGTTATGCTGCCATTAAATGCACATGTGTTAGATCTGGCCACATCTCTGTATTAAGGGAAGCATGGCCATTATCGAGTTGCTTGTTAATGCTGGCGCGTGACTGAAGGCTTTCAAGTTTCAACGCAAGCTTCACAAGGTTCGAAGCTACAAGTTCAAAGTCATTAATATATGCAATGTTAAGGACTACATAATGTCCACGCACCGCCTCTTGCTTATGGGCGAGTACAAATGCAACCATAAAACAATTACGAAACCCTTGCATGTACGTTCCAACCTGACATAAGCACTTCGTCACATTATGGGCGACAATTCCCTAGAACAATGTCATCATCGATAGCCAATAACATTTCATATAAATAGATTTTTTTTAAAATTATATTTAATAAAAAAATAATTTTACAAAGTTTAACTATGCAAAACATAAAAATTTGTTTATATACGGATAAACTAACTAATGGCATAGCGCAATTGCTCTATAGTCCCACTCCAAGAACATAAAAATAAGAATGCATGCATTAGTGTGCTATAACATAGTGGTGAGAGATATGTGTAAAAAATAAAAATAAAAATTAAGAATGCATGCATTGGTGTGCTATATCATAGTAGTGAGAGGAATGTGTAAAACCGTAAAAAGATTAATAAAAAAAATGCATGCATCAAGTGTGCTATAACATAGTGATGAGAAGGATGTGTGTTGTGGTTTAATAGTGAAAAGCTTACATCCCTCTCCACCAAGGCATTAGATAAATCTATAATAATGATTTTTTTTATAAAAAAAACCTAAAAATAATAATATCTAACTTACTATTAACTAACGAGAGAATAAAGTCAATGCAATGCACATGGCCTTTGACTTCGTCTTTAATAAACAATTAATTTTAAATTAAATAATCAAATAATTTTGAAATTGTCCTCCATACTGAAACGCCGACCTTACCGGAAGGTAGCCCTACTAATAATATATATAGAGGATACCTCGAATATTTTCTATTACAAGTTCAGCACATGAGTTGATAGAGAGTGGAACTGGTCTTCGGAGACAGCCTGAAGGAAAAGGAGCAGTTTCGGCTTTTTTAATTTAAGATTTTCAGATTTTAGATTGAATCTTGCCGAAAGTCTTTTGGGTTTTATGTAAGAATTCAAATCGTTGGCTTTCTTTATATATCTCTCTGTTTTTGTTTAAATTTCTACTCTTCTTCACGGGCTGTAAGTCAAATTTCCTTTAAATTTTAGACTAAAGCTCTTTGACAGACGATCCATCGTGTAAACTATTATCTGTCAGAGATTGCCTGCAATAACTATTAATTGTTGTCATTCTCTTGAATCTCTTTTATGGCTCACCGTGCTCTCTCTGGACACGCCGTTGTGAAAATTTCTGTTTGAAAAAGAAACTTTTTATTGGAATACACGTTACTCATGATACAAAATGGCAGCTGTGATGACCTGCCATCTCTAGGATTCCAGCACTGCAACTGCTGAGAAATATACATAATATTATAGGCATGTTCAGTATTCTTCTTGTCATCACCAAACAAATGATCAAAAGACTTCTGGTGACACTGATGACACTAATTTCTATTTGCCTCACTGTAATTTAGAGCATTGAAACAAGATGCTGCTATCAATGTCCTGTCTTAGTTATTGAGGCTAATTCATAAAACCTGCTGTGTAACAGAGCAGTGGTTGTCTTGGAGGCTGTGCAAAACTCTCAGATCATTGTAATGGATAAGCCCAGGAAGAGGTTAAAACTTCAGGTACAAAGCAAGGAGGCACCAGCTAGCTTCTCTCATGACAAAACAACAGTACAGTCCAACAGAAGTGGAACATCATCAAAGCAAAATGCTTATTCTGTGGCAGTGAATGCCAACACAACAGTACATTCCAACAGAAGTAGATCATCATCAAACCAAAATGCTGATTCTGTGGCAGTTAATGCCAACACAGATAACACGGAGTTTGTCAGTCATGGTTAAATCTCTCACCTATTTCTCTTATTTATCATATTGAAACAGCAATAGTATAGAACCATCTCAAACTTGGAGTGGGGGAAAGGGATTGAAAAAAAGGCCCTGGGTAAAACTTAAATATAAAGCTAACATTCATTTTCATATCGCAGGTCTTATTTTGTGGACTGAAATGAGGCAACAATGGGTTGGAAATCGACCTCGGAAACAGGCTAGGCAGCTGGCTGAACCTGTTTTAAGGTATATTTTCATGGCTCATCTGGTTAAATTACTTCACTTTCCCAACTTGGTTTTAATGTTATTTTTTCAGAAAATGTTTTCTCAATGTTGTGATATCTCCAGATCCAAAGCAAGTTACGAGCGTTTGCTCGAAAGCAAAAGGCCGTTTTCTCGACCCATCCCTCTTCCTGTAAGTATACTCAGATTATCATTTTATTTTCTGGCCATTTTAATTCGTTTTGAAAGCATGCAGTTCTAATTAGGGCTTTGAAATTGGATGTAGTAAGAATAAAGGCTTGACTTAGTCTGCTCTGTCACAGGAAATGATAGAATTTCTTGTAACTTTCTGGGATGAGGAAGGATTATATGAAAACGCCTAGACGGCCCAGGCGTGGCGAAGATAAAAATAATGGCGATATCTTACAGTCAGAGATGATAGAGATAATAGTTATATCTTTGTTTAATAGGTTATTGTCAAGATCTGATGTAGTCAGTGATTACCATTGATGAACTGCATTCATGAACTGTAAATAGCGATTCAAGGACTGATGGAAACAGATTAAAATTTTCTTTGCATTATATTTCAAGCATGATACTTATCCAAAACCTGTCAAGCAAACTATTTGATGCCTAGTTTGTGAAGCAGATCCAATGCATTATATTTCTTTATACTGTTGTTTTGTTCTCACTCTTTCAAGGAAATTCTTTAATATATTGCTATCTAGTATTCCTTTATACTGTTAGTTTTGTTCTGTCTTTCAAGGAACTTTCTGTTTTCAAGTTTTGATGATATGTGAGTAATGTGTTAAGATTCAATATGCTAAGATAGATAACATCAGTATTCCATTCAATTTCACAATAATAGCATATACAGGATCACTGAAAGAACAATAAGCACAACATAAACACAAGAGACACAATTTATCCTGGGAAACCCTCATGGGGTAGAAAACCCAGCAAAGCTTCCTCAGTATAGATGACCAGCAAATACAAAGATGTAATCCCCAAACAAGAGCTCCTTCTCCTCCTTTGCAAATCTCTCTCTCTCTCCTATGCGCAATTCACAAGTGAATGAATGAGTGAGTATAAATGAGGAACACACCTCCTCTATTTATACTCTACTCCTACTTGACTTTTCACCATAACTAGGTTGGCCCCAACAACTTAACCACTCAACTTAATGCTGATTGGGCCGACCCCTCTAAGGGACTTAAACACCCCATTACAAATGACTCTTAGGGGATCTATTGCCCCGACTTACATGGGAGGATTTACCTCAATGACTTTACATAATAATAAATCTCGATGGAGGAATAAAAAATCTTTGGATGAATAATAATAAAGTACAAATAGAATATTCTTTGAAGTTGCAATATTTCAACACGCCCCCTTAATGAGAAGGATATTCTAACAACATCTGCAAGAGCAAGGAGTCATCAACTACATCATACATGATACATCTATAAATCATTGGAAGCTTTCTTCAATCATTATCAGTAACTCAAACAACTACTGGAACATCTTCAAGATCTTCAATACTGGAACATCAATATCTTCAGTACTAAGTCTTTGTCTTATGCAACACTTGATCAGCTACAACAACATCATATGGATCTCCCGATCAATAGCATCATCTGGATCTCTCGATCGACAACATCATCATCTGGATCTTCCGATCAACAGCATCATCTGGATCTCTTGATCAATAGCATCATCATCTGGATCTCTCGATCAACAACATCATCATCTGGATATTTCGATCAACAACATCATCTGGATCTCTTGATCAACAGCATCATCTGGATCTTCCGATCAATAGCATCATCTGGATCTCTCCATCAACCGCATCATCAACTGGATCTTCCGATCAACAACATCATCATCTGGAACACACATGATCCTTCCTTTCAGAATTACGGGATCACTGTCTAGGGATGATCAATCCCATCGCAATCAACATTTAAGACTATCCTTCCTTTCGGAATTACAGGATTTACTGTCTAAGGATGATTAATCCTATCACAATCAACATTTAAGACTATCCTTCCTTTTGGAATTACGGGATTTACTGTCTAATGATGATTAATCCTATCACAATCAGCATTTAAGACTATCCTTCCTTTCGGAATTACAGGATTTACTGTCTAAGGATGATTAATCCTATCACAATCAGCATTTAAGACTATCCTTCCTTTCGGAATTACGGGATTTACTGTCTAAGGATGATTAATCCTATCACAATCAGCATTTAAGACTATCCTTCCTTTCGGAATTACGAGATTTACTGTCTAAGGATGATTAATCCTATCACAATCAGCATTTAAGACTATCCTTCCTTTCGGAATTACGGGATTTACTGTCTAAGGATGATTAATCCTATCACAGTTGGCATTTAAGACTATCCTCAACCACTTACGAGATTTACTGTCTAAGGATGATTAATCCTCAACCACTTACAGGATGGTTAATCCTGATCTCTTTAGGACATAAAATCCAGGGATGATACAATCCACTCGTCCACTTAGACAAAGTCTAAGGACCATACATCGACCTCATCGTCGGTACAAGTATCCTCATCATCATTGATACAGGTATCCT
Organism: Larix kaempferi; assembly: GCA_027924585.1. NCBI lineage: Eukaryota > Viridiplantae > Streptophyta > Pinopsida > Pinales > Pinaceae > Larix > Larix kaempferi. Next base: position 4,162,998 of record BSBM01000368.1, read on the forward strand.
TATCATCGATACAAGTATCCACATCATTGATACAGGTATCCACATCATCATCGATATAGGTATCCACATCATTGATACAAGTATCGTCATCATCAATACAAGTATACACATCATCATCGATACAAGTATCCTTATCATCGATACAAGTATCCTCATCATCGATATAGGTATCCACACCATCGATACAAGTATCCTTATCATCGATACAAGTATCCACATCATCAATATAGGTATCCTCATCATCGGCATAAGAAACCTCATCATCGATATAGGTATCCACATCGATACCAGTATCCAAGTATCATCATCGACCGTATCAATCCCCCTTTCGAGGAGGGTCCTTCTGAACTACACCAAGCTTGTCTCAGAAATACTCAAACTTTACTCGAGATAGAGGTTTGGTCAATGTATCAACAGCTTGCTCATCGGTGCTCACATACTCAAGCTTTATGGCTCCTTTCTGCACCATATCTCGTATATAAAAATATCGTATCTCTATGTGCTTTGACTTATCATGGAATACTGGATTCTCTATCATCTTGATACAACTCTGGTTGTCACACAGAATCATAGTGGGGTCCATCTCTAAGGCAAACAATCCTGAGAACAACTTTCGAAGCCATATCGCTTCACAATTAGCAGAGCAAGCAGCTATATATTCCGCTTCGGCTGTGCTGAGGGCCACACTGGATTGTTTCCTGCTAAACCACGAGATCATGGCATATCCCAGACAATAACATCCACCCGATGTGTTCTTTCTGTCTGAGACACTTCCAGCCCAATCTGCATTTGCATAACCATACAATCTAAAGTCATGATCTCCAAGATAATACAGACCAAAGTCTATCGTACCTTTTAGGTAGCTATCAGGTGAACACGTCTAGGTTCCACTAGATACTGACTCAAGGTGTTCACAGTAAAGCGGATATCTGACCTGGTATTCGTCAGATACATCAATGACCCAATATTCTATATGTACTGAGTTACATCAAGCAATTCTGACGATTCATCAGCCAACAACTTCAAGTTGGAATCCATGGGAGTGGTCATGTCCTTACATTCCAACATATCAAATCTTTTCAAGATTTCCACAACATACTTTCCATGGTTGAGAAAGATTCCTTCTAGGCCTTGCCATACTTCTAGACCTAGAAAGTAATGCATCAATCCGAGATCTTTCATCTCAAATTCTATAGCTAGATTCTTCTTGCTTTCCATGATCTGTTTCTCATTCGTTGTTAGAAAGAGATCATCCACATACAGTAACAGTAGACAAGTTCATCATCCATAACCTTAAGGTAAAGGTTAAGATCAGCTTTACTTTTGGTAAAGCCCAAGCTTGTCAAGAAGCTATCAATTCTCCCTCTGTGACTGAACATCATTCACACTCTGCATTGAGTGATCTTCTACATATCTATCTGTGCCATCTCTCGTCAGATGGGTCTACTGATATGAGCCTCAAGATGATTCAAACTCTGTGGTGAGTTCCTTCTTGCATCCATCTAAGAGAAGAATGTCATATGTATATAGAAACCATCTTCAACCTTGTAGCAAAGGTTGAAATCCGCATCACCCGTGGTGATCATTAAGCTTATCAAATGACTATCGATCTTGGGTACCCGTACAGAGCTTTCTTCAATCTTGTGATTCTCTATCGAATCCTGGGAGTTTGCTCGATTCGCACTAAGAGAACAGTCTTGTCTAGCCACTTGGAGCAAATATCTTGTCATGATTCTCTCTCTTTCTAAGAGAATCCTCTAGCCACGAGCCTTCTATAGTACGTTTGATTTGTAAGTCTTTTTGTTGAACATCCATCACTTGTTCTTTGGAACAGGTGTTCATCATCCTTCTTTTGTAGATCATAGCACATGATCTTTCCTACAAATCAAGGTTAATTACATGATTAGTAATACTCGCAATCATCAAATCATGTTGACATGATAACCTATTATGCATACTAATATGATTCACATAGTTATGCAACTATCTTGACCAATACTTTGGCACAACACTTTTCCATATCCTGTATGCATATAGTGGTTATCTAGATGCCTTCCATCTCTACCAGAACATATTATCAAGAGCGTGCACAACTCTCAACATGTCAGCAAAGAGGTTTCATTCTAGACAAGCAACAATGGAATGTTTGTCCAACTTACCCATCATATGCATATTAGTAGTATATTGTTCAATGCTATATGAATGCTTACACTATGCATTATATATTTCCTTATTCTAGGAATACAAATATGCATACAACTATTACGAGCAATATCATTTACTATTCAGAAATTCAAGAGGTAATTCAAATAACAACTCAAATACTTATCTTTTATGTTTGTGTGGTTCCCCCCTCTTGATCTCTAATTTTTCCTTTATGATAGCATCATGATTATATGTCTTTGAACTTCTATCCATCCTGGACCACTCTGCATGCTTAAGTGTGCACTAATGTTATCATTGTGTCATCCTCAAGATCTCATACATAATCACACATACATTAGTATAATCTCAATATTATCAAAACATTATGATTCTAAATAATCTCAAGCATGTATGGTCATGATTATTTCATACACAGGTATACTTATCTAAGATCCTAACACAAAGTAGGATTCTAACTTGATATAGGAAAAACATACATGGATCAGTATGCGTGCTTAGTTATGTCTAACATACCCAAACAATATCTTATTTGTTCTCTTCAATGATTTAGAGACCTTGTGCTAGTAACCTGCATATAAGTTAAGCATAGTAGAAACAAATCATACATACCTCGTAAGTAGAGCTTCTATGTGATCAAAGACTATGGATGAGTCTTTGTCTTCATGTCATCAAGGTCATATATTCTTGATCTAGAACTTGATTTGTCTTTCTTAATGTACCTTTCATGTTAGCAGACAACATCATCCTCATACAACACCACAAGTGCATTAGTACAATCATAAGTAGCATAACCCTAATCAATGAACGTCTTCTATCATCCACATGCATTCATACTTTTACTAAGGTGACTAGACAATCTAAAATTAATCATGATTGTACTAACCTCAATAATACGAAGACAAACATATTATGAACCTAATCATGAAACAGATTTCAAAACATACCTGTATCTTCTCAAGTCATACCTGTCAAGTAGTCTTCTCTATAAGGGTAAAACCCTAACCATCCAAGGTAGATCACTTGTAAACATCTTATATATGTTCATGGTGCTAGGATGATAGAATATCAATGCCATTTAAACCTCCTTCATTGTTGCCCTATGAGTCTCCCAACTTTGCTAGGGTTTCTTCTTACTTGGAAACCCTAATTTTCAATCTCCTTCCTCCCACAACATTTTGATGGAGGATTAATATCTATGATTAATGGATTCCAAATCCATTATCAAAGTTTCCAATGTTGTATTAGGTGTCTCCAACATTGTATCAGGTCCTTCCATACCTAAAAACTGAAAACCCTAAGTGAGAGCTTCTTCCTTCTCTTCCTTGATTTCCTCCGTTGAGCCTTTTCAGATGTGTCGTATTGTTTATGTTGTATCTCTGAAATTTTGGATCTGCAGGGTCTGAAAATTCGGCCTGTGGTAGTCGGACCTGTTGTATTTCCAACCCCACAGGTTTGAGCTTCATTGGATTCTCCATCAGAGAGATATGCTCAATTTCCCAACATGACCTGTTTAAGGGATGAAACAGCATAGCGAACTTGTACGAAGTGCCACGTGTCACTATTTCAACTTTAGCCTCTGAAACTTGGACCTGTGAAACTATCCATTTGGAGCTTCCTAGCCCAAGATATAACCTTTTTACCTAGGTCACCTGTTTAGGGCTTCATTCTGGAAGAGGCAGAAACCCTAACTTGTACAGATCATATCTCACAAAGTACAACGAATTTGAGGCTGAAACTCGGACACAAGGTACAGGAAAATTTCATCTTCGGCCTGTCCAATTTTCAGATCCTGAACCTTCGCCAAAATGGATTTATACCGAAATTTCCACGATGACTAGGTTTTGCTATACAAAACCCTAACTTTCAAAATGTCACAAGTGAAACAAGTGTTGTAAGTGCCATACATTGTCTTCCTTCAGGATAGCTCTGATACCATGTTAAGATTTAATATGTTAGATAGATAACATCAGTATTCCATTCAATTTCATAACAATAGCATATACAAGATCACTGAAGAACAACAAGCACAACATAAACACAAGAGACACAATTTATCCTGGGAAACCCTCATGGGGTAGAAAACACAACAAAGCTTGCTCAATATAGATGACCAACAAATACAAAGATGTAATCCCCAAACAAGAGCTCCTTATCCTCATTTGCATATCTCTCTCTCTATCCTATGCGCAATTCACAAGTGAAAGAATGAGTTAATATAAATTAGGAACACACCTCCTCTATTTATAGTCTACCCCTACTTGACTTTTCACCATAACTAGGTCGGCCCCAACAACTTAAACACTCAACTTAATGTTGATTGGGCCAACCCCTCTAGGGGACTTAAACACCCCATTACAAATGACTCTTAGGGGATCTATCGTCCCTACTTACATGGGAGGATTTACCTCAATGACTTTACATAATAATAAATCCCGACGGAGGAATAAAACATCTCCGAATGAATAATAATAAAGTACAAATAGAATATTCTTTGAAGTTACAATATTTCAACATAATGAATTTTCAACCACCATTAGCAAAGAATAAATAGAATTGTTGTGCTCATGTATTCATATTATGAATTCTAAATGTTGGTCTCATAACAATGTAAAAGTACAAATCAATCTACGTGAATGTGTGGTTGGTATACCAAGTTCCTTTTCAGTTCGTTTAAGTAAATATCATTCCTTTCATTGTTCATACTTGTTCTATAGACATTTGCCCTCCCTACTAGCAACATGCCTTAGGCAAATAGTTTAATATGTTTAGCTAACCCTTGGGGCTTACAAAGGATTACATTAGACACTATGATGTGAAACTAAGTTAGTGTATGGATTTGATCATGGCATGATGGCGAGATGACATTTTTGAGTTGTACCCTTTCCAAACTTGAAATGCCTCCTAGTTGTTTGAGTCACATGAACACATACTCCTCCAAATGACCATCCCATATGTAGTGGGGTTAACATAATTATTGTTCATGCTTTTGGTCAAATCATATAGTTAGCACCATCCATCACAACGTCTATGGGTTCTATATATATATCCCCCCTCCACAGAGTCAACGAATTCAATTACCCTAATTCCATTTGCTTTAAATGGCATCTCCCCATTTTTACACAAAGTAGGGTATGTGTCTTTCTCATAAACCATTTTGACAACCTTGAAATGCACCATTGTCTTCATGTTGCTTAGATTAACCTCCACATGCTTTAGGTGTTTACTAGGATAATATGTATTGATTGGTCAGCCATAATTGGATAGGAAAGGCAACAGTTGTGGTCTCCTCATCATTTCCCACAACTTCTTCAAAAGGATATTTGCTTTGGATCCTAGATCCAACATGGCATCATGTACTTCATATGTATATATTTTGGCATCTAGCGTAAACCCTCACTTAATCCAAGGTTTCTTCTTATGGTCGATTTGTAGAATTGTCCTTTATAGTAAGGGGGCATAGATAAGCTCTTCCTCCCCGCCTTTGATTATCTTATCGAGATTTGATTGCAACCTTCTCATTACTTCCTTGTCATCTATGATATTAATAAATGTATGGAAAAATTCATGAAGCCATTCTATTAGGGTGATCTCTCCTTTTGATTTCTACTGGGACCCCTAGTTGCACTCCCACCACATATGACTAATAGGATTCTAGGTGGTTAAATTGCTATTGATGTCGTGTTGATGACATGGTTTAATATGGTGATTGTTTCTTTTAGGGATTTCACATCATCATTGTAGTAAGTATTTTTGTTTGTTTCATTGAATCTTGGTTTTGCAAGGGACACCTTCCTTATAGGGGTATGCTTTGGTAGGGAATCATTGGCTCATGTGTGCATCCCACCTCGGGTCATTACATTTATCTGTAGATCCCTAATTTCAATTTCTAAAATGTGTCAAGGCTTTGAATTCTCTAAGCTCACATTAATATGCCTTACTCTTGTTTCCCATTCCTCTATTAAGTTTAAGCAGGCTTTAGTCACATGGTTAATGGCATTGAAATGGCCACATCTCACCCTTCTTGGCTATAGGAAATATTGGGAGATGTGATTGATCTCATCATGATTCTAGCATATTATGGTGTCAATGTGACCATCATTCCTACCACTTCTATACCCTCAACTATAACCTCCTATTTGACCTCATGTAATGTCCCCATTCAAATAAATGTCAAGTAGGGAAAATTCCACCAACCTACTAGTTTCCTAGGTTGGGGTGGAGACATTAAAATTGGAATAAGGAGACTAGTAAACCCAAATGGACTTTGGTTTGGGAATAAATATATTAAGAGGGGCAAAATAAATATTCATGGTGAGAAAATAAGATGGCACTTGGTCATGGAGACACATTGGTGGTGTGGGACCCCCAAAAAGCTAGATTCTCGGTCCACTATACTTGGGGGAGTTGGAAGGGAATAATACTTGGCATGACTCAATGAGGTCGAAATGTAGAGGAAGAGTAACTCCCATGGAAGAGGAAGAGGCAATTTGGAGCTAGTGGGACACTTGGGCTAGATTCCCTAGCTATATGACAACAATGATGAAGATGCTATGACACCTATGACACAAATCAAACCTGAATACTGACATCTGACATATATGACATGTCAGGGCTAAAAATAGCCTCCAAGAGGGTGCATAAGGGATTTAGAGAAGCCAAAGAGACACCTACTCAAATTGAGTGGAGGAGGAGGCTAGATTTGGAGGGACAAGTGGAATATTTGGGACTCTCTTCCCAAATTGAGTTGGCATGAGGGTCATGGATGGAATTCGATTTAGGGAAGCCTTAGTAAGTTTATAAAAGTCGGGAACAAAGAAGAATAGCAGCTTTTGATCATTTTAAATTTTGCATTTTGCATTTGGGGAGAAGAGCTAGTAGAGAGCTAGTCTACTTGCCTTAGCACCACTTTCAAGGGTGAAAGGTTCCCATCCTAATTGTAAATTGGAGAGGCCATTCAAACCTTTCATCTGGAGCTACAATGGAGTCTTTAGTTACAGGTTGAAGCTACATGGCAGCTCGTGGTTCATTCATCTACAACTTGTTCTTGCATCTCTTTCACATTTTCTTGCATATTTGGGCCCCTGGAGGAATTGCACCTTTGGTGAGATGCTAATCTCTTTATGAGAGTCCAAGAACCTCCATTTATTTGTATTATGATATATATAATCTGTATTTATTTCTCAAAAGACTCTCAGGTCGAAATACCAAGTGAAACTATGTAAAAATACCAAACAATGCATAAATGATGCCATGTTCCCTAGATCTTGTTGTTGGAGCCTAAAGAGACAATATTTCGAATTGTATCAGTCATTATCTATGATTTTATTGATTTATGGAGTATCATTAATGTTCTGAATAAGTTTCATTAACATTTCACAAGTCATTGTCACCTAAATTTCGAATTTCATAACATATGGTGAAAATTACTAGTTTTCCCCCCTATGTGAAGTCTTGCATATAAACATATGATTTGAGGGAGTTGCAGAAGGCCATAGGAACTAATTGATGATACATTGGGGAGCTCATTAAATTCATTTATCAGCACCATACTTTTTTTCTGAAATTTGGAAGGGTTTAACAACATTTGGAGAGCCATCCTTGTCCACTACCCTTGGGGGTTTTGAAGCTCGATTTGACTATTACATTTCCCTACTTTGTCCAGATTGTAAATGAATGTTGCAGAAGTGTTTTAAGGGTTTTTAATCATCCATTAGCATCAATTATATGTCTGAATACCTTCCAAACTCATTCAGACCCCATTTGGAATAATTTGGAGGCATTTGGAAGCAGTTGAGTCAAGACTGGTCGAAGGGTCGAATTGGTCAAAATTGACAATTTTTCCTAGTTTGTGTAAATTCTTAAAAAGGGACACTACAAGTGGTATCATAGCATGGTCCTTGCACCTGATGTGGATGACCATTTATGAATACAAGAAGCCAAAGAAATCATCCCCCACCCTTACAATCTGAAATTGAAAGTGTTTTTGTTAAAGAGGAAGAAGAAGGAGAAGAGGTGTATTCTAGTGAAACTATGGCTAAGGATAAAGAGGAATTTACTAAATTCATGAAACCATTATTTGAATACATGACAAAATAGATCATGAAAGGGTTCGAATTGTTGGGTAGTCAACTTGAAAGCAAAGGAGTAATAGGAGGCAGCAGTAGTTCTTTCTTCGAGGAAAAGAAGGCAATGGGTGAAAACGTTTTCTCAAGGACATGACCTCATAATAGACCTAATGAATTTCAGAGTTCAATAAGGCCTACTACACCTAAATTTCTTCAGGCCAAAGAAGAACCTACCACCCAATTTGACATGCGGGAGATTGTAAAAGAATGGGAAAAGTTGAGTGAAGATTGTAGAAGGACTCTACCCTTTGAGAAATAATTTAATGTTGCAAGCAAACTAAAAATGAGGGAAGGTAATAGGACTCCATTTCATAATAAAGAATTGAATTGTGCCATTGGTAAAATGCCACTTCCCACTTTTGATGGCTCACCCCAAAGTTCTGCAAACACTTGGGTACAAAAACTAGATGTTTATTTTCAGCTGAATCCTATGGTGGAAAATGATTCTTTAAAAATGGCTATTTTGAATCTAGAAGGAGATGACAATGATTGGTGGTTCCATGGTCTGAAAACTTTGGGACATGATCAGGTTACAACCTATGGAGAATTTGTTGATAGGGTATTAGAAATATTTGAGCAAAGGGACCCAGAACTGCCTTTCAAAGAACTAACCCAATTGAAGCAAGTTGGAACCCTTGTTGAATATATGATGGAATTCCAAAAATTATCAGTTAAGGTGGATGATACATCTATGTTAATATTAGTGTTGTTGTTTACTGAAGGTTTGGTTGAACCCTTAAAAGGTTTAGTTAAGGCCCACAAACCCAATTCATTGAAGGATGTTATGAGCTTGACGAGAGATCTACAAAATGTGCTACCTATGACAAGGTTTCCTCCCAAGCCTAACTTCCCTTCCCAATTCAGATCTGAAAAAAAGCCATGGCAAGAGGATGAATGTGGAAAGGATAAGAAAGAGGAACTAAGTGGGGAAGAACTCAGAAGGAAGAAACTATGTTACTCATGCTTCCAACCATGGGTACCAAGACATAAATGTGCTAAGGGAAAGGCCCAATTCATTGAAGTATTTTGTGATGATGAGTATGAAGGGAGCATGGATGAAGGAGGACATATTCCATCCCAAGAAGAGGGATATGCCACAACAGAAGAAGAAGAGAAAAAAGAAGAATATCATCCATTACCTGACAAAGGGAGACTAGCAGTGCTTTCAGGAGAGCCTCGTTTCCACACTATTCGATGCCAAGGAGTTGTACAAGGACAAAGGGTTTTGGTATTGGTAGATGGAGGAGCCACACATAAATTCATTGATGTAGCCATGGTGGAGAGGAGAAAGCTACCTGCCGAACCATTCAAGGGCTTCACAGTCATCATTCCAGGTCACCATACTATGGAGTGCAAAACATGGATTCCAAAGCTACAACTCACCATAGGTAATTACACATTTTTTGATAGCTTTTATGTGGTTGATGTTGCTGATACTAATGTGGTCTTGGGAGTGCAATCGTTGTACTCTATAGGGGAACATACAGTGAACTATCAAATCCCTGAAATGAGATTCAAAGATTCGGAGGCAAAACAAAGGGTATTGAGAGGAATGCACACCTATTCAAATAAGGTAGTGTCCTCCCACAGTATGAAACACAAGAATGAAAGGGTTTTGGGAGACATTCCTTGTGGAAGACCACCTGATAGAGGAGGAACAATTTTGCAGCATACTAAATTGAGATTGCTTGAGGGCAAGCAATCTTGGGTGGGGAGGACTGTAATGTCCCCATTCAAATAAATGTCAAGTAGGGAAAATTCCACCAACCTACTAGTTTCCTAGGTTGGGGTGGAGACATTAAAATTGGAATAAGGAGACTAGTAAACCCAAATGGACTTTGGTTTGGGAATAAATATATTAAGAGGGGCAAAATAAATATTCATGGTGAGAAAATAAGATGGCACTTGGTCATGGAGACACATTGGTGGTGTGGGACCCCCAAAAAGCTAGATTCCCCATGCCACATGGCATTCCACTCTCACCCATTCGAATCCAAGGTGGATTCCACTATCCTTGGGGGAGTTGGAAGGGAATAAAACTTGGCATGACTTAATGAGGTTGAAATGTAGAGGAAGAGTAACTCACATGGAAGAGGAAGAGGCAATTTGGAGCTAGTGGGACACTTGGGCTAGATTCCCTAGCTATATGACAATAATGATGAAGATGCTATGAAACCTATGACACAAATCACACCTGAATTCTGACATCTGACATATATTACATGTCAAGGCTAAAAATAGCCTCCAAGAGGGCGCACAAAGGAGTTAGAGAATCCAAAGAGACACCTACTCGAATTGAGTGGAGAAGGAGGCTAGATTTGGAGGGACAAGTGGCATATTTGGGAATCTCTTCCCAAATTGAGTTGGCATGAGGGTCATGGATGAAATTCGAGTTAGGGAAGCCTTAGGAAGTCTATAAAAGTCAGGAACAAAGAAGAATAGCATCTTTTGATGATTTTACATTTTGCATTTTGCATTTGGAGAGAAGAGCTAGTTTACTTGCCTTAGCACCAATTTCGAGGGTGAAAGATTCCCATCCTAATTGGAAATTGGAGAGGCCATTCAGACCTTTCATTTGGATCTACAATGGAGTCTTTAATTAAAGGTTGAAGCTACAGGGCAACTCGTGGTTCATTCATCTACAACTTGTCTTGGATCTCTTTCACATTTTCTTGCATATTTGGCCCCCTCGAGGAATTGCGCCTTTGGTGAGATCCTGGTCTCTTTGTGAGAGTCCAAGAATATCCATTTCTTTGTATTATGATGTATATACTCTGTATTTATTTCTCAGAATACTCTCAGGTCGAAATACCAAGTGAAACTATGTGAAAATACCAAACAATGCATAAATGATGCCATTTTCCCTAGATCTTGTTGTTGGAGCTTGAAGAGACATTATTTCGAATTGTATCAACCATTATCTATGATTTTATTGATGTATGGAGTATCATTAATGTTCTGAAGAAGTTTCATTAACATTTCACAAGTCATTGTCACCTAAATTTCGAAATTCATAACATATCGTGAAAATTACTAGCTTTTCCCCCTGTGTGAAGTCTTGCATGTAAACATCTGATTTGAGGGAGTTGCAGAAGGCCATAGGAACTAATTTATGATACATTGGGGATCTTATTAAAGTCATTTATTAGTACCATACCTATTTTCTGAAATTTGGAATGGTTTAACAACATTTGGAGAGCCATCCTTGTCCACTACCCTTGGGGGTTTTGAAGCTCGATTTGACTAGTACATTTCCCTACGTTATCTAGATTGTAAATGAATCTTGCATAAGTGTTTTAAGGGTTTTTAAGCATCCATTAGCATCAATTATATGTTTGAATACCTTCCAAACTCATTCAGACCCCATTCGAAATAATTTGGAGCCATTTGGAAGCAGTTGAGTCAAGACTAATCTAAGGGTCAAATTGGTCAAAATTGGCAATTTTTCCTAGTTTGTGCAAATTCTTAAAAAGGGACACTACAACTCCTTAGCTTCCTCCCTAATTCACTTTGAACTTTGTTTCCTATACCTTAGAGAATATCCTTTTAAACCATTGTGCAAATTCCTACAGGGCATGATAGTGCTCCATGATGTGAATGTATACCATGTAGAAATCACAAAGGGGATGGTGGTTGGTTCATGAGTGTACTTGTGCAACATTGGGAAAATATGGGAGGGGGTGGCCACAAGTCCAACAAATCTCATAGTATTAGTTTTCCACATTGCTTATGAACTTGGTGATTAGAGATGATGTTGGGTTAGGGCCCATCGCTTCGACCCTTGGTGATAGAGAATTGTTCACAACATGACCTTCAATTTTTCAAATGATTGCACCATACCTACTCCCTTCTCATCTTGTGTTTCTCATCTCTTGAATTTGTCTCATTGAGGCTTATAGTTGCAATTGGAACTGAGAAAGCTCGGTTGTTGCAATAGTAGAGATAATTTCTACAACACTTGCTCTTGTTGGACCAATTTACTCACTCTTCAACTCAATTTTTATAAATTGTGCTAGGACATATCACTAGATGTTCCTATATTACTACCTCAATGGCACCCTTGTCAAGGGTAGTATCCCTTGAATGAACCATTATTTATGTTGTGTCTTGTGGATTTGATATGGAATTCTATTGATTAGGTCTCGGAAGCACTTATCATATTCCTAGGTACTCTCAACAATGCACTACTTTATCTCCTTTGACACAATGCAATTTTGCTGCTATGAGTTCATACTTTGAAATTAAACCACAAAATTTACTTTCACTTCATCCATAGTTTTAGGCAAACCTAGAGAATCAATTTGGTTGAATTTCATGTATCATTATAGATTTCTTCCCCTCGAGGTCGTTTGTAACTCTACTAGTTTGGATTTTGGGGTAGTGGCCCCTTTCTCCTTCCATATTAGTTCACGTAGGAGACAATGTTGCTTTACGCCACCATTTCACTTTCTTGAAAACTCAGGAAGGTGCACTGTTGATTTTTCTATTGGCCTAAACATGTGGTTTGATGGATTACCAACTAAAATAAAACCTTTCATTGGGGCCTAGTTGAAAACTCCTCCTAAAGTAGAATTTAAAGTTACTATTGTACCTCCATTGCTACTATTATTGCTTTCGCGACTCAATTTTCCATTACCACTATTATTGATTGCACTATTAAAACATGTTTGTAAACTTGAACTAGATTATAAATTAAGGGTTACTTCAATCTTAAGTTGAGGGTTTTTTTGTAGTCCAACATATGATATATCATTATTTTGGGATTTGTGTGTAGTCTAAGTCATTAAGTGATGACTCATGTCCCATGCGTATAGTTGCAACTACCCAATTTCTCATGGTTTTTGAATAGTCAACTTACCACTAATTGCATCAGGTGATGCTCAAGGGGGTGAAGAAGTGGGATTGAGACTAGAAAAATGAGTCTCATCATCAATTATCACTTACAAGGCTTGCACCTAGTAACCAAGACTTCACAGGGGTGAAGAAGTGGGATTGAGATTAGTGAAATGAGTCTCATAGCATCAATGATCACTTCTGGGGATTGCACCCAGTAAGTAGGACTTCCCGGGAGGTCACCCATCCCAAGACTCCTTTGGCTCAAACATGCTTAACTGTGGAGTTTCCCCACAGTCAGTCCCACTTAGCTTGCTACCCCATTTGCAAAACCTTAATGACTTACACTACGCAAATAATCCCAAAATAATGATATATCATACTTCAATCTTTTCAAGATGTTTGGAGGTCATGTAGTTGTTTTGGGTTGGATTCATTATCCTCGAGCTATACCATGTTTGTTGATTGCTTGTCTTTTTCAAATAATTGAAATGCATCATCGAGGACCTCTCCATCTTACAGCTTGACAATAATGCTCTCCCCAATAATTTGATTTTCATTCTTCTTAGTCGTAACTCCTAAAAATACAATCCACATTTTGTCTGGATGAACATGTCTACTTGTTTTAATCCATTCGTAAGCTCTTTCGACTCTCCAAACATCACTTCTCCCTCTAGTCCACTCCTAGGATTATGTTCCACTAATGATCCTCAGTCTTTCAACCATCAATTGGCCTTCTCTCTTCACTTCTACAACCCCTATAATTCACTGATCCATTCAGCATATCCTCTCTTTGTTGTACCTCCATCTTATTCAACCACCACTTCTTAGTTATTGCCTCTCTTTTAAACACTCTTTATTTTCTCTCAAGAGATTGCAATTCTTTCATGATCTCACTGTTTCCCTCCCACTTACTTAGTTCATAGCCCCATCCTAAGTCACCCCCATGCACAAATATTTTTATTTTATTTTTTAACCATAGGAACAACAACCTCCCAAGGGTATATCCAACAGCCTGCCAGCCAGATATACCAGTAACTTGTGACTCAGGAGGGGATGAGACGTCCCGAAGCCCACCGAGGTGAGCATCTATCCCAGGGGTCGCCTACCCTTCGAGCCCTGTCACAACAGGTCAATGAGAAACCCTACCCCCCACCAGTTTTGAACCTGTGACCTCCAAAGAGATAATACATGTTCCTAACCATAATTCCCATGCACAAATATTTGAATTGCCATAGCCATCGAGTGGGAGGGCACACAATATTCCTCTACCATGAACATTTTCACCCAATTCACGACAACCTTTCCTTATCTTTCACCAACTTCCTTATTGAACTGATCTTCTACCTTCACAAAATACTAGTTCAAATCTACCACAAACTCGGTGATGCATCCTTCTATAGTTGTCTTCACACAAAGACCAAACAACCCTTGCACTCTCATGATTGAACCTCTATAGTGAAACCATGTTCTAGAGGTTCATGGATCTCTCTCCTTCTTTTTCAAACTGGTCATGTGTGCTCTCCTAACCTTTTCAATCACTCAAATAGTACCATCGAGAAGTATACCTAAAATATCACATAGTTTCCATGGTCATTATGCATCCATTGATATCAATTGCTTTTAATCTATTATTTCTTAAAGCCATCAATGTGCTTTAGGTCAACTCACTAGTCCTTGTTCTATAATTATATACACATGATGAAGGGTCTCAACAACATAATATTTTTTCTTAGACCAAGGTCCACATATGTGTTTAACAAAGGGATTTTGATGTAGTTTAATGGTTGGCATATTCGATCCTTGGGTAAAGGAAGTTTTCACCTATTCCAAGACTAAAGGTTGTATAGGGCTCGCGTATCATGGTCACTATGACCAACATTCAAGTCCATATGTATAAATTACCCTAACTATTGTGCCAATGGTTATCCATAGTACTACAACTCCCATCAATTCACACAATGATCTACTTAAGTGCGTAACACATTAGATCATATAGTATCCATTCATAAACATAGCGAAACATTTTTTTTAATAAGGGACCAATTCCAATGATATTTATTATGATATAGTACATCCTCATACATAATATATATCTGTACTCTTACAAATCCATTACATAAATCATATTCATCACCAACCCAAAATTACACTAGCCACTAGCTATCTACCAATAATCAATCGACTTGCTAACAACAACAATAAAACAACCATTTCAAGTCCATGCCTTTAAAATATATAACATTACGCCCAAGGGTGAGAGTGTACACTCAAAACTCTACAAAGTCACTATATTTCCTTTAGTCTAGCTTGATAGACTCATAATTATCCCCTTCTAGTTCAACCAAGTTCCTTCCTTCTTTTTCCATATCATCCTTGATCACCTAGGATCCTACCTACTACTCTTGTTCTCAGCTTCAATACTCTTTACTCCTCCTAACAATATCTGCTCCACGTGGCACAAGTCTAATCTTTTTTTTTTGTCGATCTTGCACCACACTCTCCTTTCCATTGTTGCAATCTGTTGATGTATTTGTAACTTCGGAAGATATTCTCTTGTATATTGTATGTATTACACTTGTACTTTATTTATATCCCCAACGGAGATGTATTATTCCTCCGATTGGAAGTGTCGTCATTTGTATTTGCAAGTGTCGCAAGTATTATTGTAAGTGTCGCAACTTATATTTCATGGGTTATTAGACCACCTTGGTGGGGTCAGCCCTGTATGAGTCATGTGGGTTAAAGGGTTATTAGACCACCCTAGTGGGGTCGGCCCAGTAACATGTGGTAATGGGTTATTAGACTCTCTTAAGGGAGGTCGACCCAGTCAGAGTAAAAGGCAAGTAAAGGTAAAGTATAAATAGAGAGGAGCACCTCTCTACTTATTCATTCACTCACTCTCTCACTTCGCATTAGTGAGAGAGAGGAGGAGTGCGCACAAGTGGAGGAGGAGTAGTTGTTGTAGACATTTATAATTTGGGGATTCATCTTGGTGATCTTTGTATTGGTGCTCATTCTATCTCTAAGGAAGTTGCGGGGTTTTTCACCTTCTTGGTTTTCCCCGGTGAAATGCTTTGTGTCTCTTGTCTCTTGTCTCTTATGCTTGATATGTTGTACAGGTTGTTCTTTCAGTTAAGATCCTAGATCATATTGAATTAAATGATGAAAAACTAACATGGTATCAGAGCTAGCCTGAAGGAAGGCATTGTATGGCATTTGTTGCACTTGCAACAAATTGGAAGCTAGGGCTTGATATAGTAAAAACTAGTCATCATGTCACTTTCGCTATAAATCAGTTTTGGCGAAGGTTCAGGATCTGAAACTTTTACAGGACGAAGATGAAATGTTCATGTACCTTGTGTCCAAATCTCAGCCTCATATTCATTGTACTTTTTGAGATATGATCCGTACAAGCTAGGGTTTTTGCCTCTTCCATATTGAAGCCCTAAACAGGTGACCTAGGCACATAGGTCATATATCAGGCTAGGAAGATCCAAATGGAATTCCGTAAAAAGTTTCAATTAGGGCACGGACTTTAGTTTCATAGGTCCGCTTTTTAGAGGCCGAAGTTGAAATAGTGACACATGGCACTCCGTACAAGTTCGTTGTGTTGTTTCTTCCCATAAATAGGTCATGTTGCAACAGTTGGCATATCTCTCTAATGGAGAATCCATTTGAGGTTAAATATGTGGGGTTGGAAATATGACAAGGCATTCTACCACAAGCCGAAGTTTCAGAACCTTAGGGTCTGAAGTTTCAGAGTTGCATAAAAAACAATATGGCATATATTTCTGTCAAAACGGAATTGGATTCTGAGCACTTTCATTCTTGGCTTGTCACTGCTGCGGGAAATTATGGTTTCTACAAAAGTTGAAATTTTTGGAATCTGAGACCATGGTTTGATGCTCCTCATCAAAATCAAAATTTAGAGACCAAGATCGAAGTTTTTGGTTGGGTAGATCCCTGGGCTCTATCAAACCCTAGTTCAGGATTTTAACAAGAAAACCAGAATTTGACAGAAGTTGCAGATCCGAAACTTTCAAAGTCAATTTTGAGGGGTCAAATTTTGGAGATTTCAAAATTGAAGTATACTAGCTTGATCAGCTCAGCAAGGCACATTTTTTCATCCAATTAGAAGTTTGAAATTCAAAGCTTGAATTTTTAGGGTTTCTCTAACAAACCCTAATCCAGCTCTAGACCCAGCTTCAACAAATCAAAGTGGATTGGGTTAATCCTAGAAGAGAATGAATTGACACCTACATAAGTGAAGAAGTTCCAGTTCCATAGGGAGATGAGGCTAAGGCCTTACATAAGAAGACTACAAGCAATCCCGACAGGTATGACTTGAGGAGATACAGGTATGTTTTGAAATCTGTTCATGATTAAGTTTATAATGTCTTTGTCTTCATATTATTGAGGTTAGTAACAATATTGATTAATTCTAGACTTGTGTTATCAACCTAGTAAAAGTATGAATGCATGTGAATGATAGAAGACATTTATTGATTAGGGTTATGACACTTATGATTGTACTAATGCACTGTGGTGTTGTATGAGGATGATGTTGTCCGCTAACATAAAAGGTACATCAAGAAAGACAAATCAAGTACTAGATAAAGAACATATGACCATGGTGACGTGAAGACAAAGACTCATCCATAGTCATGGATCACATAGAAGCTCTACTTACGAGGTATGTATAATTTGGTTCTACAATGGTTAACTTATGAGATATGCAGGTTACTAGCACAAGTCATTGAAGAGAACAAGAAGACATTATGTGGGTATGTTAGACATAACTAGCAAGCATGATAATCCAGGTATGTTTTTCCTATATCAAGTTAGAATCCTACCTTGTGTTAGGATCTTATATAAGTATACATGGTATGATTGATAATTCATGAAGTTATAAGTTTGGGCAATCATGGGTTTATGCATATTATGCTTCTTAGTTTGATTAATGATATGACAAACTAGAAGAGTCCTATGGTCAAATAAAAATATGCATGAGTAAAAGAAGTCCTCCCTGAAACCTTGAATACTAACGCTTGTGTATGAAATGATCATGACCATACATGATTAAGATTATTTAGAATCATAATGTTTTGATAAGTATTGAGATTATACTAATGCATGTATGAGATATTGAGGCTGACACAATGATGACACTAGTGCACACTTAAGCATGCATAGTGGTCTAGGATGGATACAAGTTCAAAGACATATAATCATGATGATATCATAAAGGAAGCAAAGATCAAGAGGGAGCACACTCTAGTTGTTCCTGCAAGGAATCAAAGATTGAGAGGGAGTCCACCCAAAACCCAAACAAAGATAAGTATTTGAATTGTCATTTATTATATATTTGATTACTTAAATGATGTTGTCCAGTCATGTACATGCTTATGTTCATAGATTTAGGATGTATATTATGCATATTAGAAAAGTTGCATTAATGAACAAGATACTACTAATATGCAAGTAATGGGTAAGTGGCCTATGGTACTGTACAACATTCCATTGCTACTTATCTAGAATGAAACCTCTTTGCTGACATGTTGGGAGTTGTGCACACTCTTAACAAATGTTCTGGTAGAGATGGAAGGCATCTAGAAAGTTATGGGATATGGATAAATGTTGTATTGAAGCATTGGCTAAGATAAATGCATGACTATATGACATACATTCTTATGTGTAAGAATTTGTTTTTGAAAAACTATGAGAAGTTTCTAATCATGCAATTGAATTTGACTTGTAGGAAAGATCGTGTACAATCACCTACAAAAGAAAGACAATGACATTTGTTCCATCGACAAAGTTCAAGAAAACTACCTATTGAAGATATTGAAGAATCTGAAGTTCCGAAAATCAGGGATGCAGTAATGGAAGGATGCCATGATCGAGGAATACCAATCGATCATGAAGAATGATGTTTGGGATGTGGTCCCAAGACCAGAAGGGAAGTCTGTTGTGACTTCCAAGTAGATCTACAAGATCAAGCATGCTGCAGATAGCAGCATAGAGAAATACAAGGCAAGGTTTGTGGCTCGTGGCTTCTCCCATAAAGAAGGGATAGATTATGAAGAAACTTTTGCACTTGTAGCCAGATACACTTCCATTAGAAGAGTACTTGCTTCGGCTGCAGTGATGAAGTGGAAGATACACCAGATGGATGACAAGACAGCTTTCTTCAATGGTGTAGTCGAAGAGGAAGTGTATGTGGATCAACCACTCGGTTTTGAGACACATGATAGGGAGTCATATGTGTGCAGATTGAAGAAAGCCTTGTATGGCTTGAAGCAAGCACCCAGGACTTGGTATGGCAGGATAGACAACTTCCTATCCAGTTTGGGCTTTACCAAGAGTAAAGCAGATTCCAACCTTTACTACAAGGTTGAGGAGGGAAATCCAGTGATACTCCTACTATATGTGGATGACCTGTTTGTGACAGGTGAGGATAGGTTGATTGCCAAAACAAAGAGGAAGCTTGCTGTCGAGTTCAAGATGAAGGACTTGGGTATGATGCATTACTTTCTAGGTATGGAGGTGTGGTAGAGTGCATATGGAATCTTCCTTGGACAAGGGAAGTATGCAGTAGATATCCTGAAGCAGTTCGGGATGATGGACTGCAAGGCCATGGCCACACCTATGACATCGAACCTGAAGCTATTATGTGATGCTTCATCAGAGTCGGTTGATGCCACAATGTATCGTCAAATGATTGGGTCCTTGATGTAACTAACAAACGCAAGACCATATATTTTCTTTGTGGTGAACACATTGAGCCAGTTCCTAACGGATCCTAGACATGTTCACCTGATTGTTGTAAAGCATATTCTGAGGTACCTGAAGGGTACGGTTGATAATGGGTT
This sequence comes from Larix kaempferi, assembly GCA_027924585.1. Classification (NCBI taxonomy): domain Eukaryota; kingdom Viridiplantae; phylum Streptophyta; class Pinopsida; order Pinales; family Pinaceae; genus Larix; species Larix kaempferi. Next base: position 4,182,997 of record BSBM01000368.1, read on the forward strand.
CAAGTATGATGTGAATCAAAATTTTAACCTTGAGGGTTATGTTGATTCAGATTGGGCGGGCAGTGTTGCAGATAGGAAGAGCACTTTGGGGTGTTGCTTCAGTATGGGATCATGTGTGATCTCTTGGTTTGGCAGGAAGCAGTCTTGCGTAGCACTGAGTACAGTCGAAGCAGAGTATGTCGTAGCTTGTTCAGCTAGTTGTGAGGCAGTATGGCTAAGGAAGCTACTATCAGATTTATTTGATCTCTAGTTGGATGCTGCTTGTATCTTCTGTGACAACTAGAGTTGTGTGAAGTTGTCAGAGAACCCAGTGTTCCATGACAAGATAAAGCATATCAAGATCAAATATCACTATATCAGGGATATGGTGCAGAGAGGAGTAGTGAAGCTCCTGTATGTTGCGACAGATGAGCAAATTGCAGATGTGTTGACCAAACCACTAGCCAGAGTGAAGTTCGAATACTTTAGAGAGAGGCTTGGTGTTCTTCAGATAGAAGATACTTCAAGGAGGAAGTAATGGGACACATTTGCAGGAGCCCTTCCAAGCATGGTGGTAGGCGGATCCTTCCCATGGCTGTGGATGTAAGCGTTGTGTGATGAGCATCAGAATGATGCTATGATGATGATCAGGATGACCATACGATGATGATATGTATCAAGACGATGCTATGACGATGATCAGGATGATCATGCGATGATGATATGCATCAGGATGATGCTATGATGATGATCAAGATGATCATCTAATGATGATATGCATCAGGACGATGCTATGACGATGATCAGGATGATCATGTAATGATGATATGCATCAGGATTATGCTATGATGATGGTTGGGATGATCATGTGATGATGATGTGCATCAGAACGATGTACTGTATGATGATGATCAGGATGATCATGTGTGATGAGCATCAGGTCGATGCTCTAGATGATGCAATGTATGATGATGATCAGTATGATGCTCCGTGCGAGGATGATCAGTATGATCATGAGTATCAGGTTGATACTCCATGGCCGTGGACAGGGTGTGCAGTTGCATAGAAAAGGTCCTGGAGATCCGGACAGGTTGTGCTAGGCACGGAAAAGATCCTGCGATGCTCCTTAGAGATCTTGCAGGATGCAAGATGCTCTTTTAAGGTTTTGCAAGGGTTGCATAGAAAAGATCCTAGAGATCTGGACAGGTTTTGCTAGGCATGGAAAAGATCCTGGGATGCTCTTTAGAGATTTTGCAGGATGCAAGACACTCTTTTAAGGTTTTGTGAGTTCACATGTAAAAGATCCTGGAGATCCGGACAGGTTGTGCTAGGAACGAAAAAGATCCTGGGATGCTCTTTAGAGATCTTGCATGTTGCAAGATACTCTTTTAAGGTTTTGTGAAGGTCACATGTAAAAGATCCTGGGAGATCCGATAGGTTGAGCAGTAAGCTCGTAAAAGTCCTGGGATGCTCTTTCAAGGTTTTGTTGATGCACGTAATCAGCCCTGAGGATTCCACAGGATGGTCAGAGATGATGAAGACCTACAGGAGGCTAGGCCTAAATCCAGCATGAAAAACGGTTGGCTTTGTAGAACTTCCTATGATGAGAAGAATTAAGAGATAGCACCAGTGATCGAGATGAAGAGTACAACAGCAGTGACGATGATGCTCCAGTGATCCAGTGACGATGATCCGGCTCCAGTATTGAAGACTTGTGCCTATATGTATTGATGACTTGTGTCAAGAGAATACCTTCCTAGTTAAGAGGGAGTGTTGATGTATTTGTAACTTCGGAATATATTCACTTGTATGTTGTATGTTTTACACTTGTACTTTATTTGTATGCCCAACAGAGATGTATTATTCCTCCGATTGGAAGTGTCGTCATTTGTATTTGCAAGTGTCGCAAGTATTATTGTAAGTGTCGCAACTTATATTTGATGGGTTATTAGACCACCTTGGTGGGGTCGGCCCTGTATGAGTCATGTGGGTTAAAGGGTTATTAGACCACCCTAGTTGGGTCGGCCCAATAACATGTGGTAATGGGTTATTAGACTCTCTTAAGGGAGGTTGGCCCAGTTAGAGTAAAAGGCAAGTAAAGGTAAATTATAAATAGAGAGGAGCACCTCTCTATTTATTCATTCACTCACTCACTCACTTCGCATTAGTGAGAGAGAGGAGGAGTGCGCACAAGTGGAGGAGGAGTAGTTGTTGCAGACATTTATCTTTTGGGGATTCATCTTGGTGATCTTTGTATTAGTGCTCATTCTATCTCTGAGCAAGTTGCGGGATTTTTCACCTTCTTGGTTTTCCCCGGTGAAATGCTTTGTGTCTCTTGTCTCTTGTGCTTGATATGCTGTACATGTTGTTCTTTCAGTTAAGATCCTAGATCATATTGAATTAAATGATGAAAAACTAACACAATCATGTTGTCTTCTTAATTCAAAACAAGGGGCCCAACAACTACAACACAAAAGCATAAAATAAAGAATGAATTACAAAGCACATAGAGCTTTTAACTAAATAAAACTTCATGGGGAATAAACTCCACTCTAGTATTAATGATGAAAATAAAACTCCACTCTAGTATTAATGATGGGAATACAATAGTATTACTGATATTGTTAAAAAATGCTTACAGTAATTGATCAAATAAGAGTAATACCCAATATTGAATTCAACATGTTTAGATTTAGACAACAGTAACATATATATAATGTTATGGTCTTGTAAAATGGCTTCTTTTTAAATCTAAATTGGTTATTGCCATGGGCCACATTCATCTCCCCATTTGGTTATCTACCTTGTTATGTCTTCTTCTCCTATAAACGTTACAAATGCTACAAATGTTACCAAGCAAGAAGTTATTGGGCTAACTATTTGCTTGCATGGAGTCATCAACATATTGATAGTGAGTTCCATTGGTAAGTTTCCACTCTTGTGAGTTTGAATCTAGATTAAAATATCCCTTCACTTTTTTTTTTCAGGAGAAAATAAAATAGCATACTATTAATATTTAAAATAGTATAGTCTGAACACAATGACAAGGGCTACAACTAGCCCTTCCGATATGGTGTCTACACATAAATAGTCATGCCTCCATAATAAGGCCAAGACATAATCCATACTCAAAAAAGAGCATTCATGATGACCCAAAATATCATAAAAAGAGAAAACATGCCACCAATAGATTGGCAAGACTAGAGATCCAAAGACAACCACGGGCAACAACGAAGGCCACCAAAGTCCCATAAGATGAAACAACAAAATATACCAATATACAAAATGACTAAGGAAGAGTCTCTTAGCAAAAGCAGAGTCACCAAAAAAGTACTCAAAGGTGCCACCAAAAACCCAACAAATTATCGGCCATCAGGAAGATCTAACAACCTGCAAAAAAGGATATACAGCCGCAACATATAAAAAACAATAGTAGAAGTAACAGAGCCGACTAGAAACGAAGATGATCCACATAACCCAAAGAAACCAACTGATCAGAACTCCAATCCTCCCAACAAATGATGCCCTCATGTGTTGATAAATCCCTTTAAAGATCGTCTGCCAGTTGATTTGATTCACGATACACATGATTGAAAGTGATCCTATCAAAACGATCTATTAGCGAGCGAGTTTCATAGAGCCAATGAGTGAGCAGAAGCACACTAATGGAAGTTGATCCCTTTTCCCACATAATGATGACCTTTGAATCCCCCCTGACCTGGAGACAAGAGACCCCTTTGAAACTAGGAAAACAGAGGAGCATCCAAAGAGCGAAAATCTCACTACGCGAATTAGATCCAACCCCAATATTCATCCATAACTTGAAGCATCTAGAAAAACTGATAAAAAGAACGGCCCCAACCCCACTTGAGGCACCACCAAGCTGAGACACCCCTTCAAAAAAACACCGGGGTAAATCAAATCATCACAGTGTGCAGGAAGAGCATGTTTGCGACAGGTGCCCATTAGAGGAGGCCCTAGGGAATTATACTCCATAAAAGCTTATAGGGATCTGCAACCAAAAATTGTTGCATTGGGCTTCAAACCTTCAAAAGTGCTTAAATTGAGCGTGCGCAAGAACTCCCAGAAAACAAAGCAAGGGAGAGCTTCCCAGGGTTTAAAATGTCTTATCCAAAGGTGCAAACCATCTTCCAGAGGAGTGGAACACCAATAGAGAGGTTGTCCACTAATGTTGTTGATCACCAACCACAAATGTTGAACAAAAATGCATCTTGTGAAAAGATACTCGATGGATTCATCTTGTGTACCGCATAACAGACACTTGTTCGGGCCGCAAAAACCCCTACGGCAAAGATTGTCCCAAGTTAAAATGTTGTTGTTTAGAACCAGCCAAATGAATCATTTTAACTTAAGAGGCATCAATAGTTTCCAAAGTTTTGTATACCACCACCTTGACTGAGAGTTGTCCAAAGCACAAAGAGAATCATAGTCTAGTTTTGCCGAGGCCACCCCCAAATTGACATTCCAAGACCAAACTAGCTTATCTAAAGACTCGAGCAAAGTAATGTTAAGTCTGTGCAACCCCACAACATAGTTAGTCCACTCCTACTCCAAGATGCCAAAAAGACCTAGTTGTTAAGCAGTGATCCAGGATGGTCGACCAGAAAGTGAAATCATTGAGTGACTTAGTGTATGGTATCCTTTAGATCTCATAATCCAGATTAAATACAGTGATAGTTTGTATATCAAAGGACCACCCAATATTGGATCCTCACCAAGACGAATCTCGTGACCATGTCTTGGCACCCAAGTGAGCCAGTTTGATATTGTAGAGAAGGATCCCAACAAGCCATTCCAGATGTTTGAAACCCCTTTTGAACAAGGGTTACCTTTTCTAAACCACTCTACAACATAAAGAGTTTTTAGATATTTCCCTTTAATGAGAATATTCCATGCAGAATTGGATAAAAGATCTCTCCATAGAATTTTTGTTTGAAGGGCCGTCGCAAATTTTTCAATATTTTTCAGTGCCTAACCACCCTTATGCCATGGACAAGCCAACACATTCCAATTTACCATATGGAACTTATGATTTTCTGCACCCCGAGACCATATGAAGCAAAAAATTTGCCGATGAATACCCTTCAAGATCACCTTAGGAATCTTGCAAAGAGAAAGCCGATAAACCACCAGATTTTGCAATACATATTTAGCTAAAGTAAGCTTCCCTCCAAGGGAGAACTGGCGCCAACACCAGTGGTTTATTCTTTTATCAAAATGCTTTAATAACCACATTCAATCACAGATATGATAATCGGTTGGTTTGATGAAAAATCCAAGATATTTAGTACCACCAGCTAGCTCCTTGAAATTGTAAGGAATAACCTGACTGATCTGTTGCTTGATGGCAATATCCACATTATTTTCCAGGAACCATGATTTTTTAGAACTCACCAGCATACCCGAGGCAAGACAGAAAAAGGTCCAATTTTTTTTTATCGTTTTGCCATTAAAAGAGAGAACCTGCCCGAAAATCATAACATCGTCAACAAAGAGGGTATGTGTGACTGATGCATGTTCAGTAACCTTAATCCCAATAATGTTCCCCTCCCTTTTTTACCTATGAATAAGTCTGCTCAGGCCCTCAATGACCAGCAGAAAGAGTAAGGGTGAAAGGGGGAAGCACTACCTAAGACCCCTATAGCTTTTGAAGAACTTCGAAGGCATACCATTTATGAGCATTGCAAAGTTCACAAAAGATACACAAACCATAATCCATTTTACAACCGCCCAGGGCAAACCAATATGAACCAGGATAAGGCGGAGGAAGGTCCATTCCACATGATCATAAGCCTTGACAAGATCCAATTTAAGGAAAAGAGAATTCTGTTGCTTTGTCTTCACACTATGGAATACCTCTTGTGCAACTCCAATCGCATCCAAGATCTGCCTGTCATCCAAAAAATCGAACTGCTCCAAAGATATATATTTTGATAAGCCCAGCTTGATTCCAATTGCTATGATTTTAGATATAACTTTATAGATTAGATTACATAGTGAAATTCGTCGGAATTCACTGAAAGATTCTGGATGGGATGATTTAGGAATGAGAGCTAAGAAAGTTGAGTTTATAGCCCCCATTACCATACCACTCCGACGGGATTCTTCCACCGCCGCTCTGATGTCTGGACCCATAGTATCGAAGAAAATGATGAACAGTTCAACAGTCCACCCATTCGGACCTGGGATCTTGTCTTTTGCAAAGCCTTTCAATACCTTTTCAATCTCCTGAAGTAATATTTCTTTAAACATATTTTCCCCTTCCTCATCAGAGAATAATCTCAGATATTCTCTGATCACCTTAAATGGATCAATCATAGAAACAGATTTTGGATCCTAATAGATCGACTGCTAATAATTTTTGGCTTCTTTTTGGAGATCACAAAAACTAGAAATGCACCGACCAGCACCATCATTTAGATCCCAGATAGTATTTTGAACCCTAGGCGCTTCCGCAAATTTATGAAAGAATTTGGAGTTTTGATCCCCCTGCTTTGATTCGTATAGCACAGCTCTTCACTCTCCATGTCTCCTCTTGGAACTGAAGATATTTAGACTTCCTCCCTTCAAGCACTAATAATGAATCATGTTCCCTTGGGTTGAGTTCCCCAATAACCGATTTCAAAAAACCCAAATCCCGCTCAATATTGACAAGATCCAGGTCCCTTTCTTTTCGTTTATCCTTTTCCCACTGCAACGTTAACCATTTTAAGCTTCTCAACTTTGAAACCAATTTATCCATCTTAGAATGTTCATCAGATACATAAAGATTTATCTAATGGGTGCCCACTTCATTCCGAAAATTTTGATCAGATAACCAAGTAGAGTTGAATTTAAAAGGATATCTCTGTTGGGCCACATCGTTGTCAACTTGAAGAAATATAGGAAGATGATCACTGATATGTGCCTGGTGAACCCAAGATCTGAATTTGTAGAAAATTTCCACTAATTTCTCATAAATGAGAAAACGATCCAGTTGTTTTGAAATAAGATCCTCATTCTGCCTTCCATTTGACCAAGTAGGAGTCAATGGTAATGGCTCAAGATCCACTAGTTTTTTTTAGGAAAACAGATTCCTAAAGAAATCCCCCAAAGGTTCCAGTTTTGCATGATGCCCCCAAATATCCGAAGCCCCCCAGGTAAAGTTGAAATCCCGTGCCAATATCAGATTTTACAAATCGAGCAGATGCTCAGAACAAGTTGTTGTCCAATAATGCTCCCTATTAGAGTAGGGGTTGTAATAGTTAACAATATTGATACCATACTAAAAACCCTTTAACCTTCCAGACAGAAGAATCCCCACAGAAACAATGTATGAATTTAAATCCAGGGCTTGTGGATTCCAAGCAGCTAAAAGGCCACCCGATAGCCCATACGCAATAATCACACAAACCATCAAGTTAGGCTTAATTTTGACAAAGAAGGATTTGGCCTTCTCCTCACAGACCATTGTTTCCTAAAGTAGAATCGCATCCGGATTTGAAATGAGCATAACACGCTTAAGGGCTAGCAGTTTTGGGAGGTCCCCCAATCCCCTGATATTCAATGAAAGTCAAATCATTTGCGACCTCGAGCAAGGGATTTAATGCCTCTAAGCGCCCTGGAGTTTGGAGAGGAAGTTTCATTAGGAGTGCATTGGGTATCCTCCACCACTGGGTTTACCAATATATCACCACTAGTATCCTTTCTCGCACTTTGTGTTTTCAGAGGGGATAAATCTGGGGCAATACCACCAAACCTAGCTCCCTTAATGTGTTTGGAGGTGTCTGAAGATTGGCCTAAAGACGAGGGTTCCCCCGGATGACCAAGAATCTCTGGAGTCACCTTCTGGTTCTTGAAATAAGTAGTGATAGGGTCTTTTTTAACCATCTCACAATATGAAGGGATCACTAGTAGGTGGGGATTTTCCAACAAAGCCAAATCCGACTTTGGCACATCGACTACAAGTACTGGCATGACAGCTGATGGGCGAGGATCATGCAGTGAGGGGGATACAACTCGCGAAACCCGAGGAGAGTGATCGGAAGAAATAAGTATTGTGTCGGATGACGAAGGTTCGGATAACAAAGAATCCGACACAGGGATGGGAGGGTTTGGCAACAGGTCAGCCTAATGATGAGGGGATAGAGTGGTGGTCAGGAAAATGTTTTGAGAGGACTCATAGGAGGCAGGAGATATATCAGAAGAGTTCCCCATCTTTGACTTTTTAAATTCTAAAGATTTTATAAAAGACTTTTCCAAATCATTAAGAGACTGAAAAAAAGATGCGTCATAATATTCCATCTTACCCATGATATCCAGTCGGTCTGAGCCTGGAGGAGGGAACCGGTTGGAATAACCATCCATGTCGCCAGCCTCATCCATATCCATCTCACTGCCATCCTCTGATGACCATAGAGGATCCACGACCGCATTCCTAGTATGTCGAGTTGCATTCTTGCACTAATGCCAAAGATGTCCAACATCTTTACAATGGGAGTAACGAAATGGAATGCCCCAGTAATCAATGATTTGGGCATATTACCTGCCCAGTCAATCAATATAAAGCATATCGATGAGCCCAAGTGAGATATCTACCTCAACCAGCATTCTCCCCATCCGTTTATCTGCGCCAATCAGTACCTCCTCCTCAAGATGCAAGAAACGGCCAAGACTGTTCCCCATCACCTCGAAAGCCCCACGATTCCACATTGCGAGGGAGAAACTGGGAAGGAAGACGCATAAATGTCTAAATCTGATCGAAGCACGATATGGGTCGAAATCGGTATGCCACCTCTGCAACATTAGACTCCTCGGACCCTTTAACCGAAATTTCTCAAGGATATGGGAAGCATGCTCTTCTTCCTTAAACTTGAAACCGTACCAACCACAAGCCAAGATAGAGACCTTTGGGACATAGTTAACAATAGGTCCCCATGTATCCACAAACCAAGGGACAATTTCCTTCCTGTTCATAGCCATATAAGAAACCTTACCAACTAGAGCAGTCATATTGAATTCGACAAGCTCTTCCAAACCCACATCCCTTCCCATAGTGAGCCAATGCTCGCTCGGCTGGCTCTTCCACTTCTCAATCCTGCGCTTTGTTCTTCGAGAGGAATTTTGAGGACATCCAGAGCCTTTGGATGAGTGAATCCCTTGTTCACCATCAGACCGAGGATATGAGCCCCCCAGGAAATCCTTTCCCCACGTGGAGGACAATTGTCCCTTCTTTGAAACGTGGATGTCTCCTAGGGTAGAAGGTTCACCACCTGGTGCCACAAATCTCTTCCCTTCAAGCATTTCCTTATAGAAGTCTTTTGGCTTCATTAAGTCGTTTTCCTCAATCCAAAAATCTGTCGATGACGGTTAGATTAAGGTCGGATTGGTAGTCGTCGGATCCCCCATTATCTCCAGGACGGTAAGATACAGACCCAAAAACAACAGTTTCCACAGTTGGTAATAAAAAAAACCCCGGTTGAGACCACCGACACCGAAACCCCAACACCCACACCGGCTACATCAAGCACTCCACAACGTACTACCACAGCCACCGGCAGAAGAAGGAGAACCCTGACTTCCGGTCTAGCAAAAACCATAATATGAAACCGAAATTGAAACCCCTACGAACTGGTGAATATCCCCAAAGAGTGATACTGATAGTGTAGAGAATAAAACAAGAATCACCCAAAAATCGAAACCCCAGATAAAAAATGTGGAGGGAAAAAGGTGTTGCCAGCACCGAAACCCCAGCAACACTGAACACACTACAACAAGCTTCCACCAACACCCGCACAAGTAGGATAACCCCGTCTTTCGGTCCAGATCTGGGTCAACAAAAAGAAACCCCTTCTTTCTGGAGGTAAAAACAATGATTTGATGCTAACAGCTCGGAGAAGGAAACCAAGGAACCGCTAATACAAACCAAGGTAAAAACAAGGTTGAAAGCCAGTGTCCACGTCCGGCTGTGAAAATATAGAAAAATAGAATCACCCCACCAATAGCCAGCAGCCCAAGCAAAAAAAAACCCACCCTTCTGGCCCAGCTACAACCACAAAAGACTACGGACCAGAAAAAAAGTTATAGACATGCCATAAGGGTAATAATCTTGAGTAATAATTGTTTATTAGTTTAATTATAAATTAAGATGTAATTAATATGGTACTAGGTGAATGAGTTTGGTTAAGTCTTATAATATTATTTAATTAATATAAATATATATTGATCAATTTTAAATTATAATTATTTATGACTGTGTCGAAAATAAAGGTCAGTTGAATTGTAAATATTTATTCACCAAATTTTACATAATTTTTACTTATAACATTGTGTATAAACCAGGGATATTAATCATTATTAGTCCCTGTCGTAGGCAGAGACTATATGTTCCGGTTGTTTCTATTAGTTGCAATCAATATATTGTTTTACTAAAGTTAGATTAATGTTAACATAAAATTTGTAATTTAAATTAGTTAGAAAAAATAAATTACTATTTTATAATTGGACAATCATCTTGAATTGACTATTTTTTATCATTGTCGAGTATTAAAATAAATAAAAAAATAAATAAAAAAAATAAAATAATCTTTTGACACTTTACCGCCATACAACTTCACTCCCCAATTTACCTTGCATGGCAAGTAATCACCTACTATTTCTGCGCACTGCAACTTCATATTAATGAGGGGCCTCGTATCGAGGTCATCCTCACCTTCTCTCCACCGGGAAATGCTCTCCACATTGATTTATGTGTGCATGGATTTATGTCTATATGGCATTTGAATGCATGTAGTCCACCTGTAGGATGAACAATGGATCCACCTACAGACCCTTCCCTTAGTCTCGTGCCTATATCTAAGCTCTGGTCTGTATCGGGCTTACCAGGGTTTGTCCTGGTGAAGTCCCTCATCCTCAAATCGCTCGAGCTATTATCTCATATCCTTGTTGGAGTAGCTAAATTGTGGATTGGAAATTATGATGCAAACTAATTTCTTAGTATTTAGTTTTATTTCTAAATCTATATTTTATTTCTAGGAGTAGCCATATTCTTCCTTTCCTTCTATAACTATTTATAATAATGTCTTTGCTTTGCAGGATGTGGCAACTAGGGTTATAACGTTATAGATGAGCATTTGAAACCTCGTAAGACACCCGTTTAAAAGGTCATGATAATGAAATCCCATATTTTTCATGGCCGAGTCTTTGGCCATGAAAGCCCTCGTGAAGATGATTCAGGATCGATGCTTTATTCTATGTTCATTTACGAGGTTTTGATTAAAATTTTGTGGATTCTTGATTTATGGTCTTGATGGTAGGATATTTCTATGAATGGGGAAGTTTAAACACTTGCTAGTTGTGGAAAATTGTGAGGTCATTGCTCTTCTTGGCATTACAAACTGCCACTATGATGTCATAGCGAAGATGGAAAAGTCCAGGGAGAAGTATTGCTGCTACGGTCGAAGGAATTGAATGACATTTCGGAGGCGGTTAGTTTCTATTCACCTCAGCACAAAATTCACATGTACTTTAAACAAAACTTATAATGCACTTCGTTTCACTCTTGTATATTAATTAAAAGCATTTCTTTAATACTTATGTATAGTTATTTTAAATACATGATTATGTGTAAATAGGATATTACTTAAAATGTATGTATTTTTTAAGGGCAATTTTGCGAACATCTCACATAAAAGTTTGTGTAGAGAAAATCGTCTATTTTTTAACAGCAAAAACCACAAAAAAATGTGCACATGGCTGTAAATTTTAAGCCTGTGTCTTACCAACTTAAAATGTATGTATTTTTGACGGGCAATTTTGCGAACATCTCACATAAAAGTTTGTGTAGAGAAAATCATCTATTTTTTAACAGCAAAAACCACAAAAAAAAATTGTGCACGTGTGGCTGTAAATTTTAAGCCTGTGCCATACCAACTTAAAATTTATGTATTTTTTACGGGCAATTTTGCGAACATCTCACATAAAAGTTTGTGGAGAGAAAATCATCTATTTTCTAACAGCAAAAACCACAAAAAAATGTGCACGTGGTTGTAAATTTTAATTATGTGCCTTACCAGTCCATAAGCGAGATAGCTAACATCTCCATGGCAATGACTTTGGAAAGGGCCAAGATAATTCGAGCGGGTGGTTATATGTTGAGATTTGGACGAGATCTATCCCAACTGGAGAAGGGCCGATCTATCCCATCTTCGTTTTCCTAACCATCTTCGTTGAAAACAAATTTTTACTCTCGTCTATTTTCAGATATAGGAAGGTATATTATGTTATTTGGTATAAGTAAAGATTTATTCTTATTCATTTTTATATAAAGGAAAAATAATTTTTATATAAGGAATAAATTATGTTTAGAATGTGATGTAATTTCGTATTGTATTTAAAAATTATGATTTTTTTAGATATATAATTTATGATTTATTTAAATTTGAAAAATGTGAATATCATGATGCTATGTATAAACAGATTATCAAATTTATCAAATTTTATTTTAGCTTATATTGATAAATTTTATTCAAATTTTATTTTAGTTTATATTGATAAATTTTATTTTAGCGTATGTATATATACGCATGTACACTCACATATATACTGGTCATGAAAAACCTGTCATCCTACTATCAAATTTTATTTTAGCTTATATTGATAAATTTAATTTTAGCGTGCATATATACTTGTCATGAAAAACCTGTCATCCTACTTATCCTATTTAAATTGCAACAATTTTGCAATTTAAATTGTCTTGATGCTAGATTGACTTGTGAATGACATGCAATAAATTGAGATTTTCTTAGTAACTCACAGATTCGCTGCACAATTTTAAATCAGTGAAAGTCTTTTTCCCTTCCTTAATGTATCATTGGAAATATGATATAGCAATAAATTTGATATGAACGCTGTAATTTAAATGTTCTATGAATTGGTCTTTTTACAAATAAAAAAAATTGTAAATAAATATTGCATGAACTTAATACATCAATAAAAATTATGTAAGAAATGCTTGTGTGCAGTTCCTTCCCAATATTTACAAACAAGCAGGTTGCGGGAGGGAGGTTTCACTCACTAGATTATCAAACATTCGTCAATTCTATTTATATTGTTTTGTATACTTTGTTATATTATTATATTTATCAGTCAAATTATGTTTATATTGTTTTGTATACTTTGTTATATTATTATATTTACAGAGTCAAATTCTATTTATATTGTTTTGTATACTTTGTTATATTATTATGTCCTTGACATTAAGTATTTGCGCAACAACATTAACCGGAGCTTTGGATGAAATATTTTGATAGAACTATGGTCGAGAGGTTAGTGCAGGTTTTTCATTATTATTATTTTTAATAAATTAACCATTTTTCCACAATTTTATTGGCTCCATGCATATAACCGAACATATGACGTGTGCATCGTTTTCTGCGTCCAGGGAGCCGGTGGTGCACTGAACTCAGCATATCTTGCTCCCTGGATTTTCATCAGAGAGTTTGCAGAGGAGCCATGTCCTTTTTCTTCATTGTCACCCTCACTTGTACGTCGTCTCTCGTCACCATCTATTTCGGTCGTTGGAACTATTTGGAAGCAACCCCTCCGTTCCAGGTCCCTTGTTGTTAATAGATTCAATCTAGAGGTTGCGCAACTTGTGCTCACCTTACTCCTCGATGGACTGGGAACGAGACAATAAGTTTTCCAGCATGGAGGTGGCAATGATGGTCTGGGCTGCAGATTTGAGCTTGTGGTAAAGGGCTATGGATTGGTTGGCATGAATAATGGGATATTGCTTGCAGAATCAGTGATTAGTGCCCAAAACGGAGGGACGTTTATGATTGACCTGGGTAATCGTCCATCAGGTGATTCATCGTTCAATTCTCTTGTTGCAAGCCCTCACGGCAGTGGAGATTTTTTTCCAACCAATTTCCCTTTCCTGTTTACGAAGGCTTTGCGATGAGTTCTACTGTTCACGAAGAATGTCAATGCAGCAAGCCTGTTGTCCAAATAGCTATGAGAGATGTTACTCTATGGAAGACGCTGCAGTCTTTGTGGCTTTAGCAACAGTTGTAGATCTGAGCATGCATCCTTCCCATCTATTCTCACGGAAGATAAGGAATAAATTGTGTCACATAGATGGGATATTTTAGTTGTATCAAGCATTGTATAAACAATTTTTTATCCTTATTTCAACTTTTGTCATGGGCTAGCACCATGTTTTCTGCATTTGGGTGTTAAAATTTTGCTACAACCCAAAAGCATATTGTTTGTTTGTTTGCTATTCAATTTACCACATGTTCTTGTGAGTTGTGCGTGGTGTTGCTTCCAGTTATAAGCATTTGTCTGTGATCATTACTTGAGATCATCGATATACTTTTCTCTACATGCTAGGTCTTGTAGCTAACACTCCAAGGAACAAACTATGCTCTCCGCATTCAAAATCATCACACAAACAATATAGAAAATAGAGGTATTCAAGCCTACATATGAGCGGGTGGTATTTTCACTGGAAAAGTGCGATGAGAGAAGGTTGTTGAAGGTTTGTTGGTTCATCACATCGACGACTTGAAGATTAAAGAATGTTGAAGTTTCATCATATGTGAATGATTATCTTGTAAGCATGGACTACTTGAGAAGTTGATTAGTTAAGTTAATTGCATTAGTGGCATTTTCTTTGTTCGCCCTCTCTACGCAGTGGAATGGTGTGGATGTGCATAAAATTGGCCAGGTGACACAAATCGAATGCTCTGTTATAGCTGCCAACCCTGCCATAATTTGAAACTTTGCCATAGGCTTCAAATTGATCTTGATTTCTTGTGTGTTTTTCAGGTTTATAAATTATACATTTTCTATAAGATCCATTGCTCTGAATTTCGTCCCTTAGTCCTAACGATCTTCTTGAAAATTTGAAATGCAGGGAATGTTATGCATGTAGATGGAAGCAAGCCTCAACCTTGATCAACGACCACTATGTGGGCAAACATGATCGATAGACTTCAAAGCGCAGCTATGAGTACTCACCTCAGGATTCCTATTATTTATTTGATGGATGTTGTCCATGGTCATCACAATGTGCATGGAGCTACCATTTTTCCTCATAACATAGGCTTTGGTGCAACCACGCAAGCAGAATCCTCTCTAAAGCCGGAATACGCTCAGTTCTATCAAAATGGTTTTTTAATTTGTATGTGCTTGTTATATTTTGTAATTAATATTTAATTGTCACATCGCTAAGAAATATGATAACCATATGATTTACCCATATAAAAGTCTTCCTAAAAATATTTTACAACACATAACCAAAAAAATGAGCTTCCTAGATACTCCATTCACTGTTTTGATCGAAAGCTCCAAATCCATAAGAGAAGAGAACAAAGAACGGTTTTAAATTTTAGTTTTTCGACTCAGGAATAAAATGAATAATCTAAAGTGAAAAGAGTGCCTCAAATATTCATAGAAAACAGGTGCCCAATGATAGAAAACTAAACAAGTGCCTTTTTTTGTTTATAGGAAAAAGGTAGCATAGAGTAATCTAGCTAGATTTGTCAACTATATAGTATATAATAGTACAATTTATAGATAGACCATTAATAATAGCTATACATATGACAAGAACCCTCCGAAGAAAGTACACTGTAAGACTGAGAAAATTGCCATTTTGTGAACCAAATGAGAAAGGTTGAAGCACTTGTGATTTGATCCGCAGGTCCTAAAAACTTATATCTGATAAGCATGCCATTAGGCATATTAAGATACTAAATGACCTCAAAAGTGGCCTAGAAGATTTCTTTAGTCAAATTGGCTAAAAAAAATTCAACATGAGTTGACAGACTACTGGAGTTTTCTCAAATTTACAAAGAATACCTCAAGTTCTAGAGCAAGGGACAATCTATTATCCACCTGTTAGCTAAAGTTGCAAAGGCTCACTGAAAGGTAATCAACAAATAAACAATATGGTTGGATTTGTTGACCATACCAAGTTTGAGCCTCTATTGATCAGTATGCTAGTATGCCAACAGAGCAATGGCTATGCAACACGATGGTCTTAGTTGGTTATGCAGTTCATTCAAAATTTCTAGCAGTTTATGAAGCAGAAGTTGTTCGAGATTGGTATACAACAAGAGTATCTTACCTTGATGAACTATACCAAAAATATGAACTAGAATATCGAACTACTTGCATGGATATCTCAAGCCAACAAGCACACGTGTCTTTGATATCCTTGCAAAGTGTTGAGCTGCACACATTGCTAAATGACATGAATCACATTTCCTAATAAGCATAGATGCTCGGGACGCCTTCTCCAGCCAACACATGTTTCAATAATAATATATGTGTGAATTCATTGTATGTATGTGAAACACGTCCCATTCCATCAGGTAATCAAGTATGCCTATCCGTTCGAATTTTTCAACAACTCTAGATAAAGATCAAATCATCAAACAACTTCAATAACTACTTGTTAAAGTCAGTTGACTGATTCAGACAACTAAGTTGCAATCTTCCTCAGAACCTTTTAAACTTTTGTATGTGGCAAGTTCTTTAAAATGGATAGATTTTGTGCATTCGATAAATTATATGAAAATTTAGGAGGGAACCTTGCGATGTGATATAATGTACATAGTTTGGTTTCTAGGAAGCTCACTGAGAGCTCAACAAACATCCCGTCTAGGAGGACCCACCCTACTCGATAACCTCCTCATAGTGCCATACCAGACCTAGCTAACATGACCTAAAAGCAATTGACGACATATCTTGCCTCTCATAGATAACTTCATGGATTCAAAATCCTACTTCAATGCAATGCCTAGGCCCTAAAAGTTTAATCCTTATTTATTTGGAGATTTCTTTTGTTGGCTTTAGTTATGTATATTGTTAATAGATCATGGGATGTTGTTAACCTAAAGTGTGAACCTCTTCTCTTGTTTGTTGGTGGAAATAAAAACATCTTTTATTCTTCGATGTCCTAGCAATTACAAACCACCAACCAATGCAGGTGCAATGTCAAGGATATTGCCACCTCGTGGCTCTTGTTATATTTATTGGGTTATATATAGTGTTATATTCATTAAATTAATAGAAAATGTTACAATTTAATAAGTTAAGGGTAAAGTAGTTAATTACAAAGATTTTTTTGATATGAACAAACCAATATATATTTTAAATTTAATAAGTTAAAGGTAAAGTAGTTAATTACAAAGATTTTTTTGGATATGAACAAACCAATATATATTTAAATTATAACAGTTTTAAATATTCAATTAAAGAAACTACAATATATTCTTTATAACCAATAGGAATTGGAATTGTTAATGTCTATAATCCACTTGATATAAAGGAAATCTATAATATACTTGAAATTCATTAACAAAAATAAAGAAGAAAAATTCCTAACAAAATAAACAAAAGTAAAAAAAAAAAAACCTAACACAATAAATAAGAAAAATCCTTGACACAATAAACCTATAAAAATATTTGTATGCTCTTATATGTACATTTAAAATAGAAATCCCTAACACAATAAACAAAAATAAATAAGAAAAATCCTTAACACAATAAACCTATAAAAATATGTTTATGTTCTTATATGTGCATTTAAAATAACACAATAAACAAAAATAAATAAGAAAAATCCTTAACACAATAAACCTATAAAAATATGTTTATGTTCTTGTATGTACATTTAAAATAAGAGGCAATAAAATTATTTTTATGTTCTTGTATTTATAATAAACTTATAAAAGTATTTTTATGTTTGTGTATGTACATTTAGTTATAGAATAAAATAAGGGGCAATAAAAATATTTATATATTCTTGTATTTACCATAAACCTATAAAAATATTTTTATGTTCTTGTATGTACATTTAGTTATGGAATAAAATAAAAGTTAATAAAAATATTTTTATATTTTATATTTATATTTAGTTATGGAATAAAATAATAGGCATACGATGATATATCTATGTGTGCTTTGCTTACATTAAAAGTAATAGTATTGTAAAGTATACATGTAATATATTTTTTTTCTTTAACAGAAACGGTTAAGAGCTTTTATATATAAAAAAAGGGGGAATAAAGATTACATAGTTCTGAAGACAGATTGATCCCAAGAGAGGACTACGTCCATGACTCCTTGATCATTTACAACCAGTCTTAACTTATCCTGATACTTTCCTATTCTATGGAGATTGAATCTTCTAACAAACTACCCAATAAAGAACTAGGCTACATTGACTACTAGCAAGACCAAAATTTCTGTTGTCCTACTTCTTACATTCATCTCAAAACATTCCAGAGATTAACGATATGAAGTTTATTGACTTCTTGTTTTTCTTGGAGAAGTTAAACTTTCTTTTGGCTTCACAGGGGGTGAAGCTCCTTTTTTCTTTTTGCTGACTATGGTCCATTCCATTGGTTTGACGATGACTTCGAGAATGGGCACTGCATCTTCAGGTGCATCTTGTGAGGAAATAATTTTTAGGTCCATCCGTTGGATAACACTATCTCGTGGAGCTACAGGTGGATCTTTGTCATTCACGGGGATCCTTTGTTCTTCTAGAATGTCCTCTATTTTAGCTTGAGGAGATTCCTTAACTGTTGGAGCTTCTTCAAGAATATCTTCATTTCTGCTTACTGTATAATGCTTGGAGTTTACTCCATCCCACCAAGTGGATTTGCAATGAATCTTTTTGGATTTGAGGATCTGAGAGGCTTTTGGGCAATCTTTTACAAGATGTCTGGTTGCGAAGCAAGATCTGCATCTGAACATCACATTTTCATAATCTAGTTTTTGCACCCACACATAATCCTTGCTGGTCAAATGGATCTCAGCAGGAAATCCATTGTTGAAGTCCATTTTCACACAGATGCGAGCAAAGGTAGTTTTGATGTAATCCTTTGTTTCTGGACTTCGATCGTAGAAGGAGCCCAATGCATTGCCGATAGCTTCAAGAGAGGTCGAGTTCCATAGATGCAAGGGCAAATTTGGAAGTCGGACCCAAACTGGAGCAGATGAGATCTGGTCAGTAGTTGGGTCAAAAAGAGGGCTCCAGGGTTTCATAAAGAGCCTTGAACTTCCCCAAAACCACGAACCAGAGTCAATAATGATCTGTTTTTCCTCTAGAGATTTGAAATCCACAACAAAAAAACCTCGAGCAAAGGGATAAATAGAAATTTCCTCATGAACAAGGGGTTTCCATACCTCATAAATCCACTTATGGAGATCAACTAGGCGAGGCCATAACCCATTGAAGTGACAAACCAAAGCTGACTCTGCGAAATTCCTTGCTTCGATCAAAGATTCCTCAACCACTGTAATGGAGGGCGCTGGTATTTCCTTAACTATCGAAGCCGGCTGGCCGGAGGCTGTCTTGCCGAGTGAGATTAGGATCGAGGGTCCTTGGCTAGAGGCAACAGAGAGAAATTTGGCCGCCATTCTCCAAGCACTAGGATGCCGACCGAGATATAACCCACCTCTCGAAGCTAAGCTGGCTGTCGTCTGACCCTAGCACAGGACGCCATGCACCAGACCAAATCTTCACGATGCAAATCTGCAGGCCTGTGATGCATGGACCCAGGCAGCCGGAGGCACAGGGCAGCCTCATAGGCACCGACCGTCTTCAGAGACGGTGGATGTCGACGAACAAAAGCGCTAGGGTTTGCAAATGTCTGCCAAACTTTCTACACTTTGAAATAAGGTTACATGTAATATAATTATAACTATTTAAATTTTAATATAATGAAACTCTAGCAGCTAATTCTTATAACTATAGTATAGAATCAACCTGATACTAAGGAACCGAATTCTTTAACCATAAATCAAATTCAAGTTTACATTGGGAAACTATGTAATATGAACCTAAGTATCTAATTTGCATTGTGAAGTTCTCCCCAAAAAAGGAAATTTCCAAACCGTGATTTTTAATTAAAAAGTTATTTTACAAAAAAAAATTCCTTCTATAAAATGTTAATCAGAATAAAATTTATCTATAATTGTTTTGGTGAGGTCAAGTGTAGAATTCGATGACAATACTCAAACTTTCAAATATCTTCATCACGCTACTCATTCTTGTGAGTATGTTGACCTTGTATGATAATATACGTTGTTGTGTTAAAATGCAACATGAATACATTCAACGTCTCTTCATTGAACTATGTGTTGACAAAGATTTGATTGTATTTCATATTTGTTACAAATTTTTCATTGTATTTCACATGTGAACTTGGATTTTGGATTTATAGGCATTGTCGACCGTTCAAAATTGTACAACTTTAAATGTGGAAGCAAAAGCAAAATGTTTGACATTAAAGCAAGTTATTGTTTTTCTTTTTAATTATCATCTCATAATATGTATATGCTTTCAAAATGAGATTGGTTGAGCGTTGAATTAGATATAATGTAATAACATAATAAGTTTGATGATGATATCGTCCTTTTAATGTTTGATAAATGTTCGATTGTGTTAATAAATCATTATAAAGACATGGCTCGACATCACCTTCACTTATTCTCCCCTTCACATAGATTTAAATTGGAAATGACAGTATTGAATGATGGCACCATTGTTAACAATACCACGACATTTGACAATGCAATGGTGAACACGATAATTGATAGTGCAATGCAATGTTGAACATATAAAGGAATGTTGATTACACAATGGCATGAGTAAATATGAACCTTCAAATTGATAAAACCTAATTTTGTTCTCATTTAAGAATTATTTAGTGTCAGTTTACCCTTAAAATATGGAAACATGTTTTTTTATCTAGTGACTTAGTACCTTCTCCCAATTTGAAGGGCCCATGTTTTTTTATCCAGTGACTTAATACCTTCTCCCAATTTGAAGGCCCTTCATATAGCTGCAAATTGAAACACTTAAGAAGGAGAGTCCAGAGACCTTGAGATTCTGTGCATTGTAAAAACAAGTGATCTAAATTCTCTTCTACTTGCAAAGAAAGTGGGCATCTTGAAGCCCCCTGGATTGCCTTCTTTCTAAGGATTTAAAAGTTTAATGGTTTTACACGAGCTAATAGCCATGTAAGGCACTCACCTTGGGTTTCACACTAGATAACTTTCCAAGGGATGGAAGATGAGCTATTACAAATTTCATGTCGTTAGCCTGCCTTAATAGATTACTAACCTCCTTTTCTGGCAAACTGATATCAATGTGCCTTGATATGAGTAGATAGAAGGAAGATATAATTCAATTACTTTAATCACGATTTTGTGTATTTTGTCTTAAAATCAACATGTAATACATCTGACGAATCTCTGCCTTTCCATTTGGATCTTATCTCTCTTCCCTATTCGGAATTCTCATGATGCCAAATTATTAAGTCTGGTCACATGATTAATTAATGCTTAATTAGATGTCAAATTATTAAGTCTAACCACAAAAATAATTGATGCTTAATTAGCTAGTTTAGAATTTGATCTATTTGTCTTTGTAAACAAGGAAAGGGTTGGCCTAGAATTTTTCCCTTCTTTAAAATTTCATATGATTCCAATAAATATTTTGAGCAATGGTTGATTTCCTTCTTTTCTTGTTGAATTTGTCTTGAATCTCGTGGAAAAATGTTCCAATAAGACATTCAGAAAGAATAGTCTATTAAGTATATCTTCTGCAGCCATGTCGAAACCAATGTTCCCCTTTGAAAATTTAGTCTCTATTCTCTTTGTGAGCAAATAGAGATAAAAAATCCTCTTCTAGAAGGAGGAAGAGATAGAAGTTAGAAACTTATCCCAATGAGATCTATGTTTTTCAAGATCCAAGAATATAACACGGTTGGGTTGACAAGGGGCCAGAGAAATTTCCAACAAGGGAAGAATCGGTGAAATTGAGGGTAACATTTTGAGTGACGCCTAGAGAGATAAAGCTAGAACTTATGACACCTTTTACCGAGAAGTCCTCCATCTTTGCATTAGGACTCATGTTTATCTGTTTGATTGGTACTTAAACTCATGAATAAAATCAAAGAAATGTTGCAAACTTCTTTTTAGCTTAGAGGGACATATCCCTCAACTAGAATTGACATGATAGGTCAAAGATCAGACATCCATATCAAACACTAGGATCCATGGTCCCTGCCTTCCCTTTTCCTATTCATTGACAATTACATTAAGATAAATTTCAATAGCATCATGACCCAAGATCAATTTTACTTGTAACAACTTTGGTTTCTATTGCAAATGTTCTTATTATGAAGAAGGAAGGACATAGTACGTTGATCCCTGGACTATTAACATTTCAAATATACAGTGAGTTCAAATGAGATTTCAGCAACGACATTTATGGTTTAGGGCTTTGGACCTTTGTAGTTGAAGTTTCTTATAAAATAGGATTGTTTGTCAAAAATTGCATTAATTTGTGATCATTAACCTATCATTTTGTTAACAATAACGTTGTCTTTTTGCTTTTTAAATATATAGCTATTGGTTGATATTTAATATTGATGTTTGTTTTTATATAACAAGGCAGGGACTAAGTTGCATGCAGCTCTTGTTATCATGAAGGAACCTTCATTTAAAATTTAGGGTGAATTCATAAATAGTTACCATACTCAAATTATAGAACAATATATTTTTTTTTAAAAGCTTTTTTATGCAAGCCCTGCTATTCCCCTAGGAATCAAAGGCTGCTCATCATAGGCTTCCCCGGGAATCGATCCGGGCACTTGTGGGGCCCCAGCCACCACCCAGCGCCGCTGGACCACAATATGTTAAAATATGTTTTGGAATTTATTTAATAAAAATTATAAATTAAATTGTGAAATCATGAATTGTATAGTCAACGAATAATAAAAAGTAATTAATGAGGATAAGTTCGTATTAATGTGAACAACTTACGGTTGGTAGGTGAACCAACCCATGCACTATATATATATATAGTTTGAGTCAGGATGTCGGGGCTCGAGAAAACTAGGGAAAGGGGAAACATTTATTTTGGGGGACAATGGTAGTAATTGCATAGGAAAGAGTCGGCGGGAAGACAATAGGGTCGAGAACAAAATTTGGAAATGGGATCTTTTTGGAAAGCAGAAAGAGAATTGAACGAAGGAGAAAGGAAAAATAGATTACAACAGGAGGAGGCTAGTAAAAATTCAGGGAGAAGCACTAGTTGGGGAACTTGTACTCCGTTTGGGCTCGAGGGTCCAAGAAGAAACTCTTGGAGCTGGGTGGTCGGCGGTACTTCTCCAGTTGGCAGGGAGGCATACCAAGTTGGGCGGTTGAGTATTCTAGGGGGTTAGGCTCTTCATTTACATGTATTCATTAGCATTACTTAAACTATTATGCTATCTAACATATAAATAGAAGGCTCTATTATGTTGTTAGAATATGCTGTAAATATAATTTGATTGCATGAAAATCTTTAAATTGTATGATCTACATGTTTACATAAATAATTTACTTGCTTTATACCTGCACAAAAAACATCATTATTTTTAAATAATTGAACAAAAACAAAGCAAAAACAAAACTTGAGAGAAAAATAGAAATTTCTTTACTTTACTTTACCGGGGACCAAGGAGGGTCTCTACAGTATACTTGTGCAGCATGAGGACAGAACTGCTTATGAGGAGAGTCTGGTTATAGTATACTGGTGCAGAATGAGGAGATTCTGGTTATGGGACTTTAAGATTAAAATACTTGGTTGGTAATGTGTCCATTTCGGATGTCTATAGAGAATGAAATACAAAGACGAACAAGCTTGCCAAAGTTGGAACAATCATGCGGGGCAGGTGTCTGGCATATAACTGAAAATATAAATGAGAGCTCAAATGGTTTTTATCATGCTCCATTTCGTGATGTATGAAAATACATTCGCTTCTTGTTTTGAGCAATGGAACTAGTTTGTTAGGAGCTTACATGAAAATTTGTTTTGTTTAGAATATTATGTGAAGTATCATAAGTGTTGATGAGATTGTTGGTTTTCAGATATGAAAGCTCTTTAAAATGGCTTTTTGTTTCCACACAAGTCTTTTGAAGAATCAATTAGTGAGCATTGATGAGATATATTGACTTTCAGATATGTGATACTTTATTTAAAGGGCTATCTGTTTTATGATGAAAACAATTAAAAATGCTTTTTCAAATACTTAGTCTTTGGTCTTTTGAAGAATCATTAGCCAGAGCTGTTGACAATTTTTGGCTTTCACATATAAGATAGTTCATTCAAATGGCTATCTATTTTATGATGAAAATACTTATATGTTTTTGTGTAGGATGTAGAAATCTTATGTTTCAGTACCGAGTTCGGAAAATAATAGCTTGGATTAGTTTTTTGACTGGACTATAAACTAGATATGCACATGAAGGTCAAATCTCATGAAAGCATATGAAGAATGTAACTATATTTTTATTAATACAAATATGATATATATATATATATATATATATATATATATATATATATATTATTTATATTTTATTTTTTTGTGAAAAAAAATTCACTATTGTTATAATTAATAATTAATAATCAATAATGGTGATAGATAGAAATCAAATATAGGAGAACAATAATTAATAATTAATTATAGTGATAAATAGAAATCAAATATAAGAGAAATAAGATATGGTTTCATTATAATTGTAATCAACATAGATCCATTTTAAATCTGGATTTTTCAAGAGGGATCTAGTTTCTTGAGGTGTAATTTTTTTTTAATCTTAAACTCAATAAATTTGTTCCCTCTCTTGTTTGATAGATCTGAGTTTAACTTTTAATTTTTTACTTTATACACTGACATGGTTTTTCAACCATACAACATCTTCCCCTTCTAAATTGTAAAACACCTCTTTTTTATTAATGCAATGATAATAAACATCATGAACCTCGAACAAAATAACATCCAACAAAATAGAGTAGATCATTTTTCCATCCAACATACTAATACTAATAGTAACCTAAACCAGATCTTTTTTTAATAATAAATAGCGAATAAATACACAATGATCACATCTATACTATTACCCTCCACGTGCAATAGAAAAGACAATGATGCCAATCTTTTCAAAATCTTCACATATACTACAAATTAAGATGATCTTTTCAAAATCTTCAAATATGATAATCTTTTCAAAATCTTCAAATATAATACAAATTAAGACGATCTTCTAAAATCTTCAAATATGATTTGAGCGATCTTCTCATATAGCTCATATAATAATAATAATAGAGAAATTAGTCGTATCATGGACGATCTAGTCATAGTCATAGTATTAATGATAAAATGGCTGTTTATCTCATTGATGGACCACATTGGCGGAATAACCTAGGGAATATCAGCGCAAGTGTAGGCCGAAGTAGAATGAAGCATATGAAGTGCTACAAGGGTTTATGTGGTAGGGGTGAAGGTGTTTAGCAGCGAGAGAACCCTGACAACAACAATGGCAGCCAAATCATTAGATTTGCACGCAATGTGCAGAGGATTCGAACCCTTCAATGGAGGAATTGCTTATAGGTTTAATCCTTTACAGTCGTTCAAGTTCACAGATAGCATTTCTGTACAGCGAATATGTCCATCGTTCAATAAAGCTATCGGTCGTAAAATTATTTGCTCTGTATCAACGACTTCGGATTTCGCTCGCGATAATGTCATAAGCACCGGTATGCCATTATTCTTCATTTTAAGCCTTTGCAGATGCTCTTAAATGCGATCATTATTATTATTATAATGTTTTTTTCTCTGCTGCTTATTTTTGGGTTTTGTGAGTGGTTGATTTATATGCTGCAAACTAAATTATAGCAGCAGATGAAGTTAGTCTTACTTAAAATTTGCAAGTAAAGTGGGATTAAAGAAACTGAATGAACTTTCTCATGCTTGGACATTTATTTTTCTATCAGGGTTTATGATATTTGTTTGTTCTCTTTCTCTTTCACTTGATTATTAAAAAAAAAAGACTGAAACTACGGTTTAGCGGCTAAGATCTTTTTGCTCTGTAATCAATGTGACGGCCTCAGTTTACAATTCCTCTGGGGCATGCTAATCTGTTGGACCGTCTTATTGGAAACCGTGGTAAACAGATTACACGGAATGCTTCTCATTTTTACCCCAGGTCACGGGACCGCTATGAGTGAAATCATAAGCAGATAAACCATGATGACCAACAGTTCATGAGCGGCCAGTGTCGACCTCCCTGGCCATGGTGAGAATGTGGGTAGCTACTAAGTGCATGTTATTTTGAGCCCTAAGCTTTGCCAGCTCAAAATCAAAATCTAACCATTTTACAGAATAACTTAAAGTACATTGACAAGTACTTGAGCTCCCCAAATTGGTTGAATAAACATTACAGCGGTTTCAATAGTTCTTCAATAAACAATTCAATGTGAGTCTTCCAGAATCGTATCATAGTTTCTTAGCTGGTGCAAGCAAGTCATTGGCTTATAACTGATAGATTAAAACTAAATATCGCAGAGTAATTTTACATTCTTCCAATTTCTTACCATGGTCAGTGCTTGTAATTTACAAACAGTAAATTGTTTTGAACTTAATTTTGTTCCAGAGAAAATAAGCGTAATTTCTATTCATAGCTTAATTACGTGTTTTAGGTGCTCACAGCAGTTTTGCATAGATCATATGCAGTTATATCAATATCTTTCAACTTCAAGACTCAGTCTTCCTCTACAACTGACTTCTACTTAAGCAAACTGAAAGCAAAACCTCCAGCTACAAAATGTCTCACAATTAAATGTTCTTTGACATAGTTGTACCCAGTTTCCCGAGCATTATACCGATTCAAAAACTGACTTATACTCTTTCCAAGACAAAAATGCATATATCCTATACATCTGCATCCTTCTAAAAAAACATCATAAAACAGAGTGTGAAGATAAAGAGAGGATTCCATCCAAGGATTCCTCCAGAATCATGTCACCAGCTTCAATCTGTTAGCCCTCCTTTGAGAGCCCATCAGCCACTGTGTTTAATTATCTGATACTATAATTATATGAGACAGTTTGAAAAAGTGTTGATGATGCTTTTAACTGGTTAGCTAGAGGCCTGAGTTGAACATTTTGAATCTGATTATTCCTTATCATTCAGCTAATAACAAGTGACAAGTCCCCTTAAATCTGTAAACGATCAATCTCTTTCTCATTGATAATTTAAGAAGACATCTTAATGCCATCAGCTCAGCTAAGTTACAATTAGAACCTGTGCCCAGACCTGCTTTAAACTTAATAAAGTGACTATCTGAGATATACAGAACACTTCCAGCACTACAAAACTCAGGTGGACCTTGCTTGGCACAATCAAAGTAACCCCATGGCAATGCTTTGTCAAACATCAACTCCCCAATTTGCCTTGGAGCTCTTTCCTTTATCTCTAACTTGCAACCTCCATTTATTTATGAGAATACTTGAAAAGTTGTCCTCTGTTTATCATTATGTAAACTATCATTGTGAGTAAGCCAGATATCTCAAAGGATCAGATAAGGTATGTTCTCAAAGCCTTTAGTCCTTTTCCCTAAACCAACTTCTAAATACTGTTCAACAGATGGGCCAACCCATACATTTGAGGTACCTGTCAATTTCTCTGCATCCTTCTAGATTTGTTAAGCATATGGACATTGGATCATTAAATGTCCAAGTTTTCTCCTGCTCCCTTGCATGGATAGCATATTCTTGGTCCATTCTTGCCCCTTTTTTGCAGCATCTCCCTAGTTGGAACACTATTTTGAAGAGCCAACCATTAGAAATCCTGCTTTTCTTAGGAGCCTTAGTTTTTCATAGCTTAGACCACCACCAAACCTCTGCTTGTTCTTCACTAGAAATGATTACCTTATAACCTAGTCTGGCAAAATACCTCTCAGAAGCCTTATCTTGTGCCCATGCTAGTGATTTTGCCTCATCGTTAAGCCTTATATGACACTTTGTTAACTCAGCCACTAATAAATTCCAGCTAACTTCCCTTTCCCCTTCCAAGTCCTTTTATTGAGCTGATCTCCATCTTTGTGACTAGATAGAGTTGGAAGAAATATCCTCAACTTGATTTAAATAATAATAGCCTTGACCATGTAACTATGCTAAGTCATTAGGAGGTAATAAGACTACATTACCACACCCCAAGATAGGATCAACACCTAATCTTGTTCCCCATTCCCCACCATTCAGGCCAAATTGCTTCTAATAATGGGAAAATCCAGAACTAAAGCCTTCCATTGATTTGACACATCCTTTATATTCTTCCTGTGATTTCTAATCTATCCAAGAATGTACTTTTGCTCAATCACATTCTTCCACAAACTCTCTTTAATCAACAAATTCCACCTACTTCTGGCAGCTAAAGATTTCCCAAACCAGTGAATGTGTTTTAAACGTCAATTGCCCATATCCTTTGGTTTCATTATATCTAACCTTTCAGCTAGATGAATCCCTTGATTCCTATTTTTACCTCCCCATAAAAAATTGAAACACACTTTCCTAAATCTTTCAAGAACATATTTTGGAATAAAAGCAAGTGAATGCCAATACACATGGATAGCTTCCAATATAGACTTAACTAGAGTTACCCTTTCACCCCTTGAAATCCATCTATTACACCAATGGATAATTTTACCCTCAATCCTTTCAATTAGCCGCCCCCAATCTCTTTTGCCACAACCATCAGGCTTAAGGATGAAGCCCAAGTACTTGAAGCCTTCCTGTAAAGCAAAGCTATGTCGGGAAATAGAGTAGCCAACATTTGTTCCACTTCCTCCCCCATACCATTGAAGTCAAATGTAGATTTCTGAGCATTCACCTCTATCTCAGTAGCCACAGAAAGTGTTATGTTTCTCTTCGAACTTTCTAGCTTCCCTTTTAGATCCATTTAAAAACAAACAAAATTTCATCTACAAATAAAGGGCGTGTTAATAGTACAAAACCTATCTTTATACCTTGGATATTACCTTTCCTTTTTGCTTCCATGACAACCCTACTCAAACCCTTAGCTACCAAGAGGAACAACAGGGGGGGTAAAGGACATCCCTCTCTTAATCCTCTAGATGGCTTGGAAAAGATAGGTGCTGTCCCATGACTCAATATAGCAAAAGTCGTAGTGGTGACACATCCCATGATCCAATTCACAATAGAGATATTAAACCCTGCATGAATCACATCTTAAATATAACCATTTTGTTTTGTCATAGTCCTTTGACAAGTCTTACTTTATAACCATTGTTGGCTGCTTTTAACCTTTAATGAAATGTAGCCCCTCTTGTGCACTACCAATAGCCTCATGAATTTGCTTGCCTTCCAAAAACCCAAAAATATTATGGTGAGATCACTCATGAGAGCACACTTTTAATTCGCATAACTAGTACCTTTGCTATTATTTTATAAATATAATTACAAAGTGAGATGGGCTTGAAATCATCAAAAGAGACAGGTTTTTCTTTCTTTGGAATAAGAACAATACATGTTGCATTAAAGCACCCATGCAGCTTGTTAGAAGGTGAAGTCAATATCCAGATCTTCGATATTCTCTTGTAGAGTGGTGCATGGTTATCCTCACTCACACGCTAGGGGGTCGACCAACTTCCCCTCTTGGGGGTTTGCCTTTGAGGTGAAAATTTCGATAACCTTCTAGTGTATCATGGTTCCTTTTGGAACCCTCTTATGTATTCTATAAAAGAGAAATGACCCTTGGCATTTTTGTATAAGAAAGCATTGCAATTTTTTTTGCCAACTAATAATAAGATTCGAAGCTTTCATTGCCCGTGGTTTTACTTATGCAAAAATAGTAAGGTTTCCACGTAAATGTTGTGTTTTATTGTTATTGTTGCTTGCTTGTCTTCAATATTTTGCTAACATAGCTTGCCAGAGCTCATCATTTATTCTATAACCCTTATTAAGTCTTCTTCAACTAGCTCAAGAAACCAAGGAAGAATTTAATAGTCCACTCATAAGAGCATGGACTCTTATCTTTTTTAAAAGAAGACAACATGACCCTTAACTCCTCCTTTGGGACTTCTTCTAAAAGATTCACATTCTGCTCTTCAATGACAAATCTAGGAAAGAAGGATGTTGATTTGACAATTTATTAAATGTTCACGCGCTCAGGATCTTTGTAAATATTTTGAAAATGTCTAAACCCTATTCCAACCATCTCAATATGGCTTCTTACCTATGACCACTCTTCATCTTTTATTTTCAAGATCGTGTGTCTTCTCTTCCTGTAATTTGCAAATTGATGAAAGAATTTTGTATTCTCATCACCATACTCAAGCCAGAATGCCCCGCTCTTTAGTCTTCACTTAGCTTCTTTGCTTGCCATCATTCTCCTTACCTTACTTTCCAACTCTTTCATTCTCATTCTTTCTTCTTCATTAAAACTCCCCCTTACATTATTCTTATGAATCTCATTTATCTTCTCCTCGATGTCCTTTAAAACCTTATCTCAAGATTTGTTTCTTTCTGCAACCCAATCCACCACTTTAACCTTAATATATTTCATAGCTTCTGCAAATTGTACATAGGTTGGAGTTCCCAATCTACTATCAAATTCTCCCCATCCTTTTTGAATCAAATTCTAAAACTCCTCCTTCAAGCAACTAGAGTTAAATTTGAAAGGAGATGAGAACATGTTATTATTTAACTCTAATTGAAGGAAGGCATGACTATGATTTGAACCTTCACCACTTCCAACCCATGATCTAGATCTATCCACCTATAAGATAGTGGTTAAAAATCTATCTAGATGCTTCAAAACACCATCATTCTCCAATCTATTATTCCTCCAGTTTGGAATAATATTGACTTGTTCAACATCAATAAAACCTACTTGCTCAAAATTGTGTTTGGAAAAATCCCCTAATCTATCCACTTTTGCCAAAGGTCCCCAAATCTTTAACCCGTTCCAAGTAAAATTCAAATCTCCATGAGTAACTACAAACTCTTCCTCAAAGATATCAAGATCTTTCCCAAAAACCTCTGTTTATCATCATATGGCCCGTATACGTTTAGAGAAGAAATAGTGATGCCCTAGGCACACATTTCAAATGTTGTACATAAACAATATAACATAATAAATATTAGCCAGATATGCACTAGATCTCCACCCAGTGACAATACTCCTCGAGTTACTAAAAGCATCAATAACAACAAAATCCTATTTCTTTAAACACAATTTCAATGGCCCAACAATCTTTTCCCCACTCATGGTTTCTTAAAAAATAGGATATCTAGCTTCTCAATCTCAACAAGTTGGTCGGGCTAGCTTCTTGAAGGGGTTGTCTAGCCATCTAATGTTCAAGGACATGATAATCATTTTTCAAACCTCTTTTTGGGTTGACTTATGCTAAGGAATATTGTGTCTTTTGTCTTCCTTGCTGAACTTCTCTCCATTCCTTCTCTTGAGATAATTTGATATTAAACTTCCTTATAACTAACAAGCATTTGGATTCCTTAATTCCATCACTACCCAAACCCTCCAAAACCTATCCCTCAAAAACCTCTTCCCCATTTCTTGGTCTAAAATAATGATGACCATAAGACATTTGACCCTCTTCCAAATTATTAGACCTAACATTGGGTCTACCTTTCGATCAACACTAGAGGTAGAGAAAGCCTCAAAGCCCCAAAGTACACTTCACCTCTAGATAATGAAGTGGGCCCACTTTCAGTCTTTAGAGGATTGACCCCCAATCCTTCTATTCATCCTGGACATCCCATTAGGGTTGGAATCCAAATTTGAAAGGTTTTACCTAGCTTTCACAAACCCCAAAACAACATTAACACTGTTATTAGTGAGAGGGGTGGGAGAAACTAAATGAGACATACTTTATAATTTGCTTGAAATCCTAATTTTCTTTTTCATTGCTTCCATTGGTTGATCAATCTCCTCCTGAATGAGATCCTTGGATACAAGCTCTATTGGATCCAATACAATCTTCCTTGGATCCCTTTGATCATCATCTACACGATGAGCATACATTTCCTCATTTAAGATTGGCTAACCTGCTTTTGGTATTGTTGCTACATCTTTTGAATTAGCCTTCGCATTCTCAATTTGTCTCCTCCAAACATTCTTAGAAAAATGCATTAGACAATATCAGGCAATGTGGCCTTACACATGATGCCAAACACACCCAAAAGGCACATTGCAATAATCTAAGACTTGTGTGTGGATTTTGTGACCCACCTCAGTGTCCACACACCCCTACCAAACCCTACCTAGTGTCAATTTCTACTAAAACCTTGGGCATAGTCTTAAATAATAAATACATTGGTTTTGAAGGAGTTGTCCAATGAAATGATCTTTACCAACACATTCCCTAACTTTTCTAGGAGTATTCTGTCCAAAACTCCAGAGGTAGCCTTGACACTTTCATCCAAATCAGCTGTTTAGTAGTTGCTTCAGCCTTGGTGTCAAAACACGCATGCCAAGGTTTCAAAGATAGAAAGGATGTATCACAAAACCAACTCCCTGGACTAGGGGGTTGCCTCGAAAGGGAAAGATGATCCATGAATGGTGTGAGGTTCCTTCCACGAACAATGTAATAGTCCACAATCACTGTAATAGTCCACACTCTCTTGGGGTTTTGCCGAGCCTTCCTAGACCATCAAATGACTTCCTCAACTGCACGAGAACCAAATCGTGGGATTCACTAGTAAAGAGAGATAGTCTCTATGGGTGATTCCAATTATACATACACATCCACTAAGAAGGGTCGATCATGAAGTGCTAGTCTCCCATTAAGACAGTGTACTACAGATTTCTTGGACTTTGACACATAAAGCGGGATAAAATCTTGTATAGGATTGCGATCCTAGGATTTGTTGCATCTAGAGTACAGTTATTGCTCATAAAAAGGGTTAACTAAGGATCGACCTCTTTCAAACTTGATACCATTTGCTTGGGGTGATATGGGAGATGGATCTCTTAGATTATGCTAGATCACCTTCACTTTAGAACTTCCTACTTCATAAGTGGCCTCAACAACAGTTGTACGGCCTCCATCTGTATGGTTGCTCTCTATACGACTACAATACACTTTCTTTACTCCTTCTGCCTTCACCATGGCTATGATCTCTCTCAGGCTTCATGCAGTATAGAATGCTCTCTCTGTGGCTTCTTTTCTCGTTCATATGTTCTTTCCATTGTCCTCCTTCGACTAGTAGTTTTTGTGTCAATCGTGTTTTTCTTTTCATAATCATGAGGCACCATTTTAGTAAACAAGCCAGGTATATTTGTATTGCTTCTACTTTGGAGTTAAAATAATGATAATTGTTCTATTGAAAAATAACTTGGTGTTGTTAATAGGAAACATGAAAATTCATACAGCATGGATCAATGAACAAAGGACTTTATAATGACTATTCAAGATAATATTTGTCATCATGTCGTATAATTTGATTTATGTTTGTGTAGTGAAAAGACCGTGGGAGACCGCAGATGCTAGGCTTGTCCTTGAAGATGGTACTGTATGGAAGGCAAAATCATTTGGTGCTTCAGGAACACAAGTTGGTGAAGTGGTATTCAATACATCTTTAACCGGGTACGTTGTGTTCAACATACATTTGCTTGTGAATGGCTTGTCTACCTATAGTTGTATATAATTTTTTACTGCCTTTTCTTTTGCAAAGTTTGTGTATACACACCCTTGAAATGTGGAGGAAATATTGCAACAGGGAAGAGCAATCTTTAAAATTTGTTTTGCTTTCAAAGTTTCTTTGAAGGGATACTTCTATTGTATATATGCAATTTGTGTCATCTTGCATGCTCTTACATCTTGTCAATGAGATTGAAACTAGACAGTGCCTTACTTTGTTTGATTGTGTTATTAAAGCATGGTTAAACTTATTGTTTTAGAGATCATAGGAATGTTCAGTACTTAATTAAGGTGCCCTTATGACAAGTCAGAACTCCTATGTTAGTATGGCATCCATTTTTATAGAGATCATTGCAATCTGTGCATCCTCTAGGCCACACTACTAACCATTCCAATAAATGAGGATATACATAATAACGGTTAGTTACCATTGGATAAGTACATAGGTTGAAAATAATTATAGAGCAAAAAATTGGATGTCAGAATAGAAAACTGAGAATGATGATTAATTATCAAAGAATGAAAATTTTAAATGAGTACAAAAAGTGTCAAAATTTTGTCCATTGGTGTCTCTTTGAGGGTGCATTTAAATGCAAAACCCTATCTGATCAGATATGAGGATATGTGTGAGTATATTGATGGGTGCCTAATTTGCCACGTTTTGAATCTACTAATTTCCTCAAGCTAATAACTTTCTGACTCCTTTACACTTCATTTTCTCCCAAAACCAGCATTACATTTACATTTCTTTGCACATATATGATGTATTGTTGTTTAAAAGATTAGTTGGTTTATTTAGGAAATCTTGACCAATAGTTTAGAGTTTTTAATGACATGAATAGAGGGAAAGGAATACACAGGCCACTGTCCGCAGGCCAAGCATTGTGTCATATGAACAGTGAAATCTGAGAGCCAGGGAGTCAAACACAGTGTAGGACTTGGGAGTCAACTTGTGAATGGTTCTGGTGAGATTGGATCATTAGGTGCCAGAAGCATGTCGGATAGGAGAACGAACGAGGCACAGCACAACATGACATAAGACTTGGACAATGAACTTCATCCATAAAACGAAAAACTAAAATGATTTTTTTCCATATGCTTAGAAAACCACTAATTGCAAACCTCAAGCCTGAGATATGACAAACCCTGTCACTTAGCTTGCAAGGTAAAAGAAGAAAGTTTGAATGGATTACCAAGTGTGAAGAAAGTTTTGAACTGTCAGCCATTGAAGCAGTTACAGTCGATGAAAGGAGCAAGATGTAGCAGAGAGGATAGCAGCTCCGAGTTACTTATTTTAGCAGTCATCGTGAAGCTGTCAGACCCTGGTGAAAATTATATCTTATGTGTTGGTGCTTGCATGTAAAGAATCTGCCTTGCCTTGATACAAAATGGCTATGTTAATGAAATCTAAAGTATCGTGCGTTGAACTACCTCACTTGTAATCTGGAGCATAGCAGTAGTTGTTCATGCTTTAAAATTATGGAGGCATTATTTCATGGATAAGATATTTGAACTGAAGACAAACCATGACAGTCTAAAATACATAACCCAGTCCCATCTAATTGCTAGTCAATGAAGATGGATGGAGCTGCTGAGAAAATATGACTTTGAAGTCAAGCATATCAAGGGAAATGGACATAAAGTTGTAGATACACTAGGTTGGGGAAGAGATCTCGCAGCCGTTATTACTTGTCAGTTGTCAACCTGATATGAAGCAAAGAATACTGAAAAACTTAGGATGGATTGTACATCCAAGTGAAGGAAGAACACTTAGAGACGATGGAGAATCACAATGGAAGTACAAGGGTATCTATGTTGATTTTTAAGAACCCAGATCTGATTCACAGTCTCCAACAATTTACGACAGTTGTTAACTGAAAACACACAGATCCTAATTAATTACACAATGGAAAAAACACAGGAAATCACACACATTTGACACTTTGATTTACCCTGGAAAACCCCAACTGGGGAAAAACCAGCAACAGATGATTGTTATTAATTATAAAAATCAGGGGCTCCCAACCTGGGATGATGTCCCACTGAGGAATAATACAATCACACCAAGATAACCTAGCCTATCACTTGGCTGCTACCTCCTCTACTGCATCTTGCTCCTTTCTTTGGCCCCTACCCTCCACACGTGGATGGAAGTCCTCTGCTCACTCAATGAGATTTCACCCACTCATTCTGTGTCTGTTGTGTCTCCTCTTCTCACCTAGGCTGACTTTTATAACATTACAATATGCAAATACCTAGGGCCAATACCATGGGCTGCCAAATACCATGGCCCCCCCTCTGAACTGGAAGACTTCCCTGCCACCTGCTTTGGAATCTTCTCTGAAGATTTGTTCTTCTTAACTCTGTTCCTAAGAGGCTCCTGCTCTTGAGCATCCATCAATGTCATCTCATACCAACTAGGTCTCCTGGCAGAACTGAAAGGGGTTAACTCCCTCTTCCCCTCTGAAGGTTTACTCTCCACACTAGAAGTTTGTGAACTTTGCTCACCCTATATAACCTTTTGCTCCTTGACCTCTATCACTAACATTGATTCACGATCCAAGATCCCCTTGGATCCAACTACAGGCCGACCCAACAACCTGTACAATGGACTCTGCTGCCCGATGCCTGGATCTGTAGCTTACTGCTTCCTGGAATTTCTCTGCAGATTTCTAGGCGCTGCCCAGAGTCTTCTCAGGCTGCTCGACTTCTCTAGTTAGCTTCCCGGACCTATTTAGGGCTGCCCGAGGCTGCCCTGGCCCTACAAGTGGATGCCCTGGCCCTGCTAGTGGCTACTCGAAGTCTTTCTGCCCCTGACCAAAATTTATGTAGCTGTTCTGGGCACTTTTGAGCGCTGCTTGAATTTTTCACGACTACCTAGAATTTTCTTGGGCCTGCCTGGAATTTTACTGCCCCCTACACAGGGCTTTCCTGGCTGCTCGACAACTGGTCCTGGGTGGGTGGCTGCTGGTGGCGGATTTTCCAGGCCTGGCAACTTGGCGTTTTCTGCCCCTAGCTGTTGTTTGTTTCTCTAGCGATGCCGCTGGTGGCTTGGCGCTTGTCTGCCAGCAACTATTGGTTGGCCGGTTGCACCTTGACAGATCCTCTCCCATCGAGCAGCCTCTCCTACCCCACGTTCTTCTTGTGTTGGCTCACAAGCTCCCCCGCAACTACCACCGCCGTTGCCTATTTTGATCTCGTGCTGCTTCTTTGCTGGCCTGAAATTTTCACTGTCGTTGTGCCCTATTCCTTCTGCAGGCTGCTTCCTCTACCCATGCGGCGACCCAGCCTGCTCCATCTCTCTTCCCGCTATCTCCACTCTGCATGCATGTCCACACCTTTCCGCACAGACTGCCTCACGTTTGCGTGCCCAGCTATTGAGGCCACGTCTGCTCGACTTACAGGCCTGTTGCGAGTCCTCAATCCTCGGCCTTCCTCCGTGCTTCCAACTGCTTGTGCCTGTCTGTCTCCAGTCGTCTCTCCCTATGGGCTCACCTCCTGTAGAGTCCACCATGTCTAGCACCTCAGCCCAATCCGCGGATCACTTGACCATTGTTTGTCTATAGCAGCCCAGAGCCCTAGCTGCCGCGTCGGCTTGATGCTGCTGCGTCTTGTTCGACTGCCACTCCACTCGACGTCTACCTCCATCCAGCTCCTTTGATGCCGCTGTCGGCCCACGCGTTCTGCTACAGCCTTCTCTCTCTACCAGAGTCTTGCCGTCTACACAGTCCACAGCCTCCAAACTTGGCTGTGCCTTTATGTCCACCGGATCCCTGTGCCGGCTCATCTCTTGCTCTACGTGAACGTATGGAGCCGTACACTTCTGTATGGGCTCCCTCTTTAAATTTTTTTTCGTCTTTGTAACCTTGCTTTGCCAAACCTCGATTTCCCTTAGAGCTACACTTGCTTTGATACCATGTTGATTTTTAAGAACCCATATCTGATTTACAGTCTAAAACAATTTACGACAACTGTTAACTGAAAGCACATTGAGATCCTAACTAATTACGCAGCGGAAAAAACACAGGAAATCATACACATTTGACACTTAAATTTACCTTGGAAAATCCAACTGGGGAAAAACCAACAACATATGATTTTTATTAACTAGAAAAATCAGGGGCTCCCGTCTGGGATAATGTCCCAATGAGGAATAATAAAATCACAGCAAGATAACCTAGCCTATCACTTAGCTTCTACCTTCTCTGCTACATCTTGCTCCTTTCCTCGACCCCTACCCTGCACACGTGGATGCAAGTCCTTTTCCACCCTCTCAATGAGATCTCACTCACTCATTCCATGTGTCTGTTGTAGATCTCCTCCTCTCACCTAGGCTGACTTTTATAACATTACAATATGCAAATACCTAGCGCCAATACCATGGACTGCCAAATACAAAGGGCCCTCTACTTTATGTAAAGTAATAACAAAAGAACATTCACTTCAATAAGTCACTTAATTAAAGTGAAACTCCTAAGCCTGAGAGGTTTTCTGGACGACTCCTGCATGCCAGACACTTGGCCTATGCAGAAGTACTTGTTTGATGCTACAAAAATCAACAATCTATATTGCATAGAATAGAATTTCAACTACAAGGGTTGACTTTGTGTCCATGTTTGCTACAAGGGTGTTGGAATGTTATATTAAGTCATACTGTCTCAAGACCTTAGGTTTTCAAATGTTTAGAATTATAATTCGATGTCCTAATCAATGTGATTTAGATTGTTTATGTTAGGACCTAGGGGACAAGGTTTTAGAGTTAATTTTTCAGCAAGTTGAAATTCCAAGCTTCTGGAGGCCAAAACATGTGCATATCACCCCGAGGCTGTAAGTTCTCATTAAGCAGATATTTGTGTAATTGCACAAAATGCCAAGTTTATATTCTACATTAATAGCATTTAGATGTGATATGGCACTTAGGCATGTGACATGTCATTCAAGATATAGCTTATCCTATACCTTTTTACTTTAGTTTAAGATATGGGTTAACCATAAAACCGTGTGCAACTTTCATACACAATGCCTGGTTTCACCCTAACACAGCAAAGTTCTTCTATGTAGATTAATAAATTTACTGAATTATTCAAGCTACGGATTGTTATTTAGGCATTTGAATAATCAACATTATCTCTTAGCAAAGATAGGTAAATTCAAGCAATCATCCAAAGTTTCATGGGTAGTTCAAGTACCCTTGTGAGTTATTCTTGCTTAAGCTGTCTGCCTGTTTTGTGTTGGAATGCATCTTAGATTATAGAATCCATTTTTAATCTTAATCAGTGGAAATTTGACTGAGGAACGTTTCCATATGCAGCTATCAAGAAATACTGACGGATCCAAGTTATGCTGGCCAGTTTGTACTGATGACTAACCCCCACATTGGCAACACAGGTGTTAATATAGGTATGTGCTGTCTTATTGAAAGCTGTGTTCTGTACATTTCTCATAATTAGATATTGGGAAATGTATTATGCGAATTTTGGAAGTTCTAATTTATTGTTCAAACAATTCTCTAATTCGCAGATGATGAAGAGTCGAATCAGTGTTTTCTAGGAGGATTAGTGATTCGGAATCTGAGCAATTGGTAAGCAGCAGTCATGGTTTCCTAAAGAACATGCAGTTCAATAATTGAAATGAAAATGCAGCTGTTCCTCAGAAATTATTGTAAAGGAATATTATCTAGGACATACAATCTCCATCATTTATTCTTGTTTTTTATCTATTACATTGTTTCTGATATTTTATATTATCTGCATGCGTTATTCAAGTGTCTCAAACTGGAGATCAACAGAATCACTACCAGAGTATTTGAGTAAAAGAAATGTCATGGGTATATGTAAGTTATGCAAGGCTTTCAATATTTGAACAGGGAATTTTTTATGCTGCATACAAGCTACATTTGAAAAATATGGCCTATGTGATATCAATTTCCAACTAAATATCTGGTGGATTAGATGATGTGGACACTCGTGCAATCACTCGGAGATTAAGAGAAGATGGAAGTTTAATAGGAGTAATAAGTACCGATTCCTCAAAATCCGATGATGAGCTACTTAATATGGCTCGCTCATGGGACATAGTCGGTATGGGAGCAGAATCTATCCTGTCTTAATTTCTTTTATCGTATATTTTAATTTTTTTCCATACTATTGGAGATGGATGCCATCAGTCTTTGTGTATTAAACTCAAATGATAACATATGACAGGCATGGATCTGATTTCGGGTGTCACTTGCTCTGAACCATATGAATGGAAAGATGCAACAAGTGCAGAATGGGATTTTAACACTAATGGAAAAGATTCTGAAAAATTACATGTGAGTTAGCCTGCTTTGAATTATGATGATTTCAGATTTTAATTCGTTTTCTGTGCTGTTGATGTTCTGATCTTGTTT
Source organism: Larix kaempferi (assembly GCA_027924585.1). Lineage (NCBI taxonomy): Eukaryota > Viridiplantae > Streptophyta > Pinopsida > Pinales > Pinaceae > Larix > Larix kaempferi. The sequence continues at coordinate 4,222,904 of BSBM01000368.1, forward strand.
CTTTGCCAGGTTGTTGCATACGACTTTGGTATCAAGCATAATATACTAAGGCGCATAGCTTCATATGGTTGCAAGATAACTGTTGTGCCTTCCACGTGGCCGTCTTCAGAAGTTCTGAAACTGAATCCTGATGGTGTATTGTTCAGCAATGGGCCAGGTGATCCTTCTGCAGTTCCTTATGCTGTAGAAAATGTTAAACAAGTGGTTGGAAAAATTCCCGTGTTTGGAATTTGCATGGGGCATCAACTACTTGGCCAAGCATTGGGTGGAAAAACTTTTAAAATGAAATTTGGTCATCATGGAGGCAATCATCCTGTGCGCAATCTTCTAAGTGGACGTGTTGAAATAAGTGCTCAAGTAATTTTCACACCTCAATCAACAGCTTGCATTTGGAAAATTTGTTTGTTGACATCTGTTTTGTCGACTGTTTTAGTCATTTCTTGCTTTTGGTCTAAGATGTGTAACTTTATTTCATTAAACACACTTCTACAATGGTTGATTCATAATGTTTCTCTTCTTGGTCTGGCAGAATCACAACTATGCAGTCGATCCTGCCACACTTCCAGAAGGTGTAGAGGTAACTCATATTAACTTAAATGATGGAACTTGTGCTGGTCTTGCCTTCCCTGCAATGAAAGCAATGTCTCTTCAGTATCATCCGGAAGCATCCCCTGGTCCTCATGATTCAGATCCTGGTAAAAATACCCCTCTTTTGGGGGGGGCTTTGATTTGTTTTTTAAAATTTGCTTGAAAATCATTAGCAATGTAATCATCATTTATGAACTGTCCGCAGTTTGCTTGCATGAATTTTCTTGGAAGCTCATTCTGTTATGTTTTTGCAGTATTTTCTCAGTTCATACAGTTGATGCGGGAAAACAAACAGGGAGATAAATGATAGAGAATGTCAGTTGATGACGATTTTTTATTCATTTCGAATGACAGTTATCTCCATAATATTGTAATTATACATTATGTTACATCTTCATTTCGAAAAACAAGTGCTGGCGCAGCAAAATGAGGCTACTTGGAAATTTAAGTATTAATCGGGTAAGGGTGAAAGATTTTTCGTGTGCAAAGTATAGCATAGCTCTTTCAATTATGCATGATGTTAAGAGCTCATGTTGAAATAAATGTTCATTCTAGAACAGCTTATCCTGTAACTGAAGCTGATATGTTTGGGGTCATGTCTACATATTCTTAGTTAAGTTTCAATATAAATTTTGAGAATTTATGAATTTTAAATTAATCGTTTATAATATTATCAAAATAAAGTCTCTTTATTTTGAAATATGGTGAGCCAGAGTACACAAAATCATCATAGAAACGGGAAAAGCTTAAATGCAAGTCTGAAGGGACAATTACTATAATGGTAAAATATATATATTGAACTTTCGAGTACCATAAGTTTCTTTCTTCATTTAAAGTTTGAAATTAATGCTCATTTTGTATATTGATTCTTAGATGGCAACAACACGTAAGCATTGCAAAATCAATATCTGACATGTAAAGATACAATTTAGAAAATTAATTTGCAGATCTAATACGTGCAATCTGATGAAATAAGACAGTTTGCGTGTATTGCCAATAGTTATGCTATATACATATAACTTGCTAGAAGTAGAAGTTCAAAAGTTCAACAAGATTACATAATAATAAGTTAGATATGATAATAATATGTGATTGTAAATTTATTTTAAAACGAGACGATTCAATTTTGAAAATATTTTAGTATGCTCTTTTTCTATTCGTTATGGAAGTTGACATGGTATTAGAGTATTAGTTAGCCTATCAGGTAGTCACAGACCACAGGATGGAGAATGTTGGTTCAGTTGAGTGTAGAATGTTACCATATAATTGGAGGAGCTCTTGCTTTGAAGATGTTTTCTATTACATTACTGGGAGGAGTTGAGTTTTCCACAATTTTCCATTGAAACAACATGGAAGCCAACAATCATTAAATCTCCATGAACATCCAAATGCTGTCATTGGAGGCATCATCAACATGCCACCCCCTTGAAGTTTATGATGAAAATTAAAAGTTGATACCCATGCAAAATGGTGGGGGTAACATCTACCTTCAACTACGGGACATGTGCTCACATCGAGAGTGCATGAGAACTCCAAAATCTCAACATGATAATGATAATGATGACAATTCATATAAGAAATCCAAAACCATGTGGTAGGATGGATCACCTCAACATCTTTACACACCACATTTACATCAAATAGTTTACTACATCAAGGTTTGGCTTTAGACGAAAGAAGCCATCAACAACAAATGAAATCATCTCTAATGCTCATGCAAGAGCTTATTCATTCTCCTACCTACCTACTTTAACCAATGAGCAAGAGCATGTTAGGTGAAATCAAATATTCAATGAAACCTTCTTTGTTGATTTTTAGTGCAGCTGCGAGACCCATTCTCAGAGAGAATGGTACCCTAGTCAGTTGACTAGGGTTCCTGGTCAAGTTAACCAGGCAGAGTATGAGTAAGACCCTAGAAGGTACCTTAGTGCCCCCAGCTGTCTCCTAGGGTTCTTGGTCGAGGACCAAGCAAGTTGATGCCATGGCAAAGTCCCTAGCATGTGGCTTGGGCCCCTATTTGTCTCTAGGGTATTCTGGTCTAGAACCAGATGGTTTCTTGGTCATGATGACCAAGCAGATCTTGCAAGTTGAGACAGAGACATCTTAGGTCCCGTAGATGGTTGATCAACATTCAGTCTAGGACTGAATGCTCAGCTTGAGGCTGAGGACCATTCTCTGGGAGAATGGGGATCTTGGTCATGGACCAGATGGTTGATCAACATGTCCTAGTCTAGGACTGAGGCTCAGCCTTGGGCTGAAAGCTATTCATTAAGAATGGAAGATATTGTTGTTCCCTCTCCTAATCGGTTATTGCTAGGTTGCTTCTCTAGGGATTGGCCACCCCTTGACGATGTCTCTAGTACTTAACCCTTAGGAGCAGCGTTAAGGACAAAAGGATTGTACCATCCGTTTGGATCTTCTCCCTTATACAGTGATGACAAAATATATAAACTATGTATCTTGAGGAAGAGAAAAGTCTTTGATCTTGTTAGTCCTATTTGATTGCTTGTCCTCTTTGATCTTGTGGTTGTTGGCTCATGGTCCTATTCTTACTTGGTCCCAGCACTCTCACTTGTGTGCACATTTGTCTATAATGACTCCTACTTTATGGAGTATTTTTACCTAAGGGTATATTAAAGACCATTGGACCATGTATTATTTTAGGGCCCTTGTCCCACTCATGTTTTTGGTTTATTTACTTTATGTTGGACCCTTTAGTCTTTCACTTTATGATAAATTCATTAAATATTTATTTTTAATCTTATTAATAAAATCTTTATGATTTTATTAATAAAGACTATGAGTTTATTATTAAAGTTTTTATTATTATTATTTTGACCATTTATGTCTTATCCTAATTTTTCTCCTTGAAACCTTGGACCATTGGTAGTCTACCTTTTTCTTTTTATTATTTATTTTATTTACTTTATTCCTTTGTTTTATCTTAAGTTTTTTAACTTTAAATCTATATAAAGTTTATTAACTTATGCTCTCATAAATCACACCGTGAGCTCACTCTTCTCTGGTATTATTTTCGGTCTGCTCCTATTTGGAGTCCACGCATGTTTTTATTTTCTGCTCCACGGATCCATCATTCCACGATTGGTCTCACGGGTTTAGCTCTGCGTTTGATTTTTATTGTCTCACTTGCTGATCGGGGCTGATTACCTTCACACGGCTGTCTCTCACGTGTCTCTTACCTTCACGGCTGTTCATCCTTAACACAGTTGTCTCACGGGCTGATCACCTTCACAGCTGCCTCTTCCCTTCACGGCTTTATTCACGGATTCACGGCTGTGTTACATGCTTTCACGGGTTTATCTCTGCGTTTTTCTTATTTGGGCCTGTATCACTTGTTTGATCTCTATGGTGATCTCTGCTATTTTTTTTCTTTCTCAGATCTGTCTCTGAATGTTTATGGACCCATCTTATCTCTGTGATTTACTTCAGCTGTGATTACAGCCTTGACTTATCTCTGTCTGTGTGAGTTCTTATGTGTGGGAAATTACTTACGTGCTTGCCTTTCAAAGTCTGCTGCACCTGTGTGTTTCTTATATCCCTGTCATTTGCTTATTGACTTATCTCTGTCTGTGTGAGTTCTTATGTGTGGGAAATTACTTACGTGCTTGCCTTTCAAAGTCTGCTGCACCTGTGTGTTTCTTTTATCCCTGTCATTTGCTTATTGATTGAAGAACTCAAGATCTATTTATTTTTTACCTGAACCTTTTCTCTCTCTCAAAGTACGTATATGGTTTAACCAGTTTGACTTGTCCTTTCAGTGACAAGATCAAACTCAGAACTATCTGAGTATAAGTTGGATCCAAATGTTGGTTTTAATTTTTTAATGCAGTACATGGTTATTTTACTGTAAATGTTATTTGAGATTCATTTTATTTTTCTAAACTTAGCATTTGATGATTTTCGAGAACCAACATTAATGCAGTGACCAAATGAAGCATTAAGTTGAAAGAGATGAAAATTATGTTATTTCTGTTTTAATTCAGTTTAAATTTAATTAAGCATTACATTTGTTTACATGTTCTTGTATCAGGGTTTTATATGTGATAAAAATGAATTTAACCTATAATTTCAACAATCTTAGCATCTCATCAATGCTAGGACTTCTTCCTTTGCCCATGGTGATGCTCTAAGACAAGGCAACATTAATTATAAGTTGAGTATATGCAATTATCTTCATAGTATGTCCCTGAAGATTGCAAGGATTGTTGTTTCGTACCTGCAAATGAATCCTTTCCATGCTATCTCAAATCTGCAACATTCACTGAAGGAAGTGGTTGAAATTGATGGCCCAAAGCAGCCCTAGGAGAGGGCAAAACAAACTGCTCTAGATCTACACTAAAAACCCTTGTATGTTGCTCCAAATCTGCAATATGCTTGTTCAAATGGCTAGAAACCTTCAAGGGCTTCCTCTTGGACATGTTCTTCTGGATCAACCTTAGTATGAACCTCTTCAAGGATTTCTTCAAGGACTTCATCTTCAACATAATTCTTTGCATGGTTTTATTCGATGGCCTCCTCTTGATCAAGAATTTTTAAAGGATCTTAATTGATTCGCTCTTTGAACATGCCTTTCATAAATTCAACATAGGGAATCCATTTTTCATGAACTTCAGGGTGCCGATAGTTGCAAAATACCTCCACTAATCCTACAAGAAAGGAGATTTTTTCTTCAACAAGGTTGCCCTTAAACCAAGCATTTGCATTTCCTTTCAAACAAACCACAAATATCCTCATGAAAACATCATCATGAACAACACAAAATTTTGAAGTGAACATTTTGAAATATTAAGGTGTGTTGTGCCCAAATCCATATACCCATGAAAAAATGGAATATAATTTGAAAATGCTTTCAACATCTTATTAGGAAACCTTGGAATTTTTGAGAAATCAAGAGGATAAAAAAACTTAGTGAACCGTGGAGGCTTTCTGTGCTTCTGACTTCTTCAAAAAGGATGCCAATTCTGAAAATGCATATGAGCACACCTCTTTATTGATACCAAAATTTGTGGAGTTGCCATTGTGAACTTTTAAGATGCCTCAATCATTGCTTGCTTCACCCTACAAATAACTAATTTGCAACGAGCAAGGGCTTGATCCCTTAATGGAGTAGGACTTGATCCCTTCATGGAGAAATATGCAATAGTAACCTCCCATAAAATGTTATGAAGAATGATCTTCAATTTTTTGAGAAAATGGTTTTTTCCTCTGTAACCACACCAAAATATTACAACATGAACTAGCATGTCTAGTTAAAGCCCCAAAGAACAAGGCTAGCCCAACCATCATCACCTCGATAACCACCTCTCTGTACTTTCGGTTGGCTCTTGGCCAACTCGAGTGGGGCTTCCCTAGGGTTAGGATTGCTAGGCTATGGCCATGAGCGCACAATGTTATTTGTAGAGTTAGCCTTAGTAGAACTTGAGGTCTTTCTTTGTAGTATAGGTGATGGGAGGACCATGAAGATTAGTGACAATCCCCAAGGAAAAAAAGGAGTCAAGATAATCCCTTCAAGGGCCTTATTTGTATATGTTTGATTAGAACCTCTGCAAAGAAAGACAAGTCCCTAACCCAAACTATCCAATCTTCATGCAAAATTTCGTCAACAAAGGGAGGCTCTTTGGCACACACCTCCAACCTCTAATCCTAGCTTGTGCTACTTGATTTGCGGCCCCTACTAAGATAGCCAAACCACAAACAAACCTTTTTAGTGAACTAGGTCAAAGATCTTACAATGATAAAAGATGCATGTTATTTCAATATTCATTGATCAAGAAACCCAAAAGAAGAAAAATCCTTTGCACTTCAAAATGCTCCATGAAAAGATGTGTCAATTAGGCTCCAAAAGAGAGAGAACTCTTAAAATCCAACCATGAGTTCAAATGAGGAAGAGACTCTCTTTATATAGGAGAGTAGCCTAACTTCCTTTACAATATAATATTCATTATTTCCTTATATCTAACCTAGGTTGGGGTAAAATAATACAAAAGTCCTGTTTCTAACAAATTCCTAACAAAGCTATAAAAGAAAGTGGTCAAGTCATATGTACAATGTCCAAAATACACAAGGCCCAAAAGAGAGGGTGCACCACTAGATTTAGGTCAAACAATGATGAGAAGAGGTTATATCTAGGGTTTGACTCCTTAGATTTCTCTAACAACTCAACACTCTCCTCAAAAGCAATGCCAATGGTCCAAGCATGTGTTAATAGAATCAAACCAAGTGTTGGAAATAGCTCCAAAAAATGAAAAAAAAAATGGCTTGAAAGATGAGCCTAGCGTTATCAAAATCAGGTGTAGACTAGTTGGAGACAACTATCAACAATTAAAGAGTAATAATTCAAGACCAAGAGGGTCGATAGATGTAATTACATTTGGAAAAGTTGGCAAAGAGACTTGAAAGAAATGGCATGGACTGTTTAGATTCTATTGTTAACATTAATATTGCCGAACTTTGTGGCATATGTAATTTGGAAATGCCAAGTTAGAATCAGTTTTGTGAGATAGCTTTTGGAACATTGTAAATGAGATAAGTATGGTGAAATAACTTGTGCAATTGTTGGTATTGCATCTTAAATGGAAACACACTACATTATTAGACACAAAGACCTTTCAAAGTGCTTGGGATAAATTAAGTCTCTCTAGACATTTAATGAAATAATGGTTCGTTGTTTGACATATTGATTGTATGGTTTGGTGATGGCAACGCACTACATTATTAGACACAAAGACTTTTCAAAGTGCTTGGGATAAATTAAGTCTCTTTAGACATTTAATGAAATAATGGTTCGTTGTTTGACATACTAATTGTATAGTTTGGTGATGGAAGGTGTATTTTCGAGTGTTGTAGATGAAATAATTATGTCAACTAATACAATTATTGGTTTTGTATTGCAAACAACAATATACTACATTGAAAGACAACCCTCTCAGTATGCTTGGGATAAATTGAAAGCTGTGTGAGAGATCTAATGAAATATGGTTCACTAGTTGCCAATACTCATTGCATAGTTTGAGAAGGAAGGTGGTTTCAATTATTGGTCTCGACAACATAAAAATGAGCGTTATGTAAAAGTATCAAATTCATCAATCAAAGCAATATGCTTGACATTTCATGCGCTAAAAATGAGCGATCTGTAAAAGTATTGATTCATCAATCAAAGCAATATGTTTGAGATTTCATGCGCTAGAAGTGCTCTTGCAAGAGTGGTAATGGAATAAGCTTGATGATAAAGGAGTTATGAACATACCTTTGCAGTGAATAACGGTGAAAAAAGTGCAAGTTTTGCCCAAAATAAGGCTAGTTTGAACGTCTAAATTACAAAAAAGAACAACTTCAACTCGTGTAATACAAAAATATTATTATTTTGAAAACATTGGTTAAATGAAAAAAAAAATTTAAAAAAAATTTAATTGAGAGCTTAAAACACATTCAAGGAACTCTATCTAAAAGGAGTGAAAAGAAGGGAAATAATGAGATAGCATGATTTTTTTTATTGCTTTACGAGTGTTCAAAAATACATTTAGAGTTATGGTATTGCAAGTTTAGATGCTCCAAGTGTATGACGCATGAGGGATTGCCTCATTGAAGATAATGGAAGTCGAGATTGTTGTATATGATTATAATGGACGTAAGAGAGATGGTTGTTTTAGGATATAACAAGGTGCACATCATTCAACACCAATGAATAATCTCATTGAAGATGCTTGATAGAGGTGTCAAACATATGCATGAGGTCTCATACACCAATTTGGTATTTGGCTAGGTTGTGATCTTAAAATTATGGTTGTTTTATGATATAACAAGGTCCACATTGTTCAACACTAATTGCATCGAGAGTAGCGAGGTGCTCTATAACCCAGTATGGAGGAGATGATGTCATGTAACGTAGGCGTTTGTACTAAAAATAAAAATTAATTAAAAAAATTCATGTCAGCTCATAAAAAAAGTAATTAAAAATCCATGTCAATTCATAAATTAAAAATTTTAAACCAAATAAAAAGTTATTAAAAAATCCATGTTGACTCATAAAATAAAATAAAAATAAAAATCAACATAGATCCAACTTAAACCCAAATCTATCAAGCAAGAGAGGATCAAATTTCTTGAAGTGTAACAATTTTTTGGACTTGTAAAATATTTAAGATTAAAAAAATTACACTTAAAGAAATTGGGTGCCTCTCGATGCTTGATAGGTTCGGGTTTAAGATGGAACTATGCTGCTGAATAATCTCAATGAAGATGCTTAATAGTGGTGTCAAACACATGCATAAGATCGCATACACCAATTTGTTGTTTGGGTAGGTTGTGACTTTAAAATTAGATTTTATTTTATTATTATTATTATATTGCATATATCTAGTCTAAAAAACCTATAGCCAAGCGTCCCATCATTTCAAAAACCCTTATGGAGAAATTGTTGCCTTAGAAGAACCTTGATCCAAAAATTCCTTCTATCTCTTGTGATATTCCTCCTACACAATGCCTATGCCTAATTCCTCCTTCGACAATTGGAAAATACGATGGTATGGTCAAGGAAGTTGAGGTGGAATTTTCCTTCTCTAAAGTTGATTTATTATTAATCATTAGTTTCCATTGGAATCTCTCTCTCTCTCTCTCTAGTTATGTTTTAGTAAACTTTATTTGCTATGAAATTATATACATATATAGTTTCCAATGGAAACTATATATATATTCCAATGGAAACTATATATATATTCCAATGGAAATTATATATATAGGCGAGTGTTTACACTAACGCATGGGGCCAGTATCCTCAAGCCAATCAAAATATATGGGCAAGGATATTTATCTACTTGTCTACATCAGACAAGGATAAAGCCGGTCAGGAATGCTAGCCATGTGAATCTCCTTTGATGTAATCTAATGCACAAATGCAGATAATTTATATATGGCATGTCATATGTCCTAGGTGAATTCATGTACACAACCACACATGAGCAAAGGATAATGACACTACAAAATAAATACATACAAAATTAATTAGCCGCTCAAAATATTACATTTAAAATTGTAAGTAAGCACTACATAATGGAGCCTCGAGGGTTAACTCAATTGGTTGGCGCCACTGTTTCCAGGACATTGTCGGTAATCCGATGCACTATGCAAGTCTCTGGTTCGATTCCCTAGGGTTCAAGCACACTAATCTGCGCCGCCTGCTTTACACTAGGTACCATCCTAAAATCGGGGGGAAGTGCCTGAGAGTTTCCCAAGGAGTTTGTCCCTGGAAAAAAAAAAAGAACAAATTGAAGTGCTTATCCCTCTGTCCAGGGCTCTCATGTAAACCTACGAGCTACTAGTATATATTCTCAACTTGATATCTATAAATATAGATGGATCATGTGTTTCCATTGGAATATATATTCCAATGGAAACTATATATATATATATCGCCGTGAATTCTATAGCTATTTTTGTAGTAAACTTTATTTGTTATGAAATTATATACATATATCAGGTAATATATATATATATATATATAGTTACAAGCCCAAATGGTTAGCTAAATTGATTGTTGCAATTTTGCTTGGCACTTGGCTAGTTTTGTTGATGGAAATCAAAGAAGTGTTTAGCTTGATAAACTAAAAACACACATGCAAGACACAAAACAGGCGAAGAAAATGAAATTGGAAACAAGATAGCTTGTTTCTTTATTTCCTTAAGCTAAGGCAGCTAAGGCTTGATAAGAGATATAAATAAGCGATCTAAGTTATTTGCTTAACACAGTAAAAAATAACCACTTAGTAATAATAAATACATATCCACTACTTGCACATATTTTTAGAGTTCATGCATTTATTTAATATCACTAATATTAATTAAGAGAAGTGCACCCTCATAGAGAGATATGTTCTTGATCCATATGAATTCCTTCCTGTTTAGGTAGAAAGTGTCTTTAGTTTCTCAACTAGATAAGGGAGTTGAGTTTGAAAATTTATCTTACAAAACTATTTAGCATGTGTATGTTGTTTCCCTTGGTGTCCAACAATATAGGAAGAATGTTGTTGTTGTCTGGTGGAGTGGTTGTGCACGTCCAAGCATATTTTGCAAAAGGAGGCTGGAAATATGGAATAGTATATGCGGGATGGAAGACCTAAAATTCATCTTGCAGAAGTGGAGGTTTGTACAAGTTGAGATGATTGACATTGACCACATTGTGAATGCACCACCGATATGGAAGATATAAATGATAAGCATTGTCCCCAATTTGTTGAATAGTGGTGTAAGGAACATATCTAATGGACTTGAACTTATAATGGCATTGTACCTTGAAGCAATGTTTATCAAAATGTAAAAAGACATGGTCACTCACTTTATTTCCCAATTTTGTATTTGAGGATGACAATGTAAAAATGTTGGAAGAGGTATTGAAAGAATAACTTTAGGAGCACTGCACTCTTTCTAGAAGGATAAGAGTTTGAGACTTGATAGGTGGCCCATTGATTTTTTTCTAGGTTTTTATGAGCTATTGGAGGTGGATTTGCTAAAGGTTATCGAAGAATCAAGGAATATAGACAAAGTGCTGGCTAATTTTAATTCCACATTTATTGCTTTCATTCCCATATTAGACAATCCAAATACCGATGTTGACGAGTACAAGCTTATGTCATTGTGTAATTGCATATATAGAATAATTTCAAAACTCCTTGCAAGAAGGGTGAAGAAATTATTATCCAAGTCAATACCTCAAGAACAATTTGAATTTATTCACTACAAAGAAAACAACTTCTAGTGGAGGTTTTTGTTGAACATTCCAAAAAAAAACTCTCCTTTGTCTGTTTATAGCAGAGGTTTTGCTAGTGGAGGATTTAGAGGATATTTTCTTATAGGTGCTCTTAAAGGAAACACATGCATTGTTGCTATAGTATTTAATAAGCACAAGTGTGTAAAACTACCAACATAGATCCATCTTAAACCCGGATCTATTAAGCACCGAGAGGGATCCAATTTATTGAGGTGTAAATTCTTTTATCGTAAATTTTTTACACATCCAAAAGAAATTACACTCAAGAAATTAGATCATGAATTTTTTTAATTACTTTTTATTTTTAATAAGTTATGAGTCGACATGAATTTTATTAATTACTTTTTTTTGGGAATGTAATGTGACAAACATGACATCTCCCTCATACTGGGGTGTAAGCACCTCACTACTCTTGGTTCAATTAAACACATCGATAGAGAAATATTTTGTCCTCGAATAAGAAAATATGTTTATTTCTATATCCGCATAGACTTTCTACTGCGTCCTCACTGAAATAATGCACTAGGACATTACAACGTGAAACACATTGACGTCTATCAAATATTTTTTGAAAAAAAACCTTTGTTCATTATATATATATATATATATATATATATATATATATATAACCAAACACATTGGTGCCCGATAACTTTTGTAGAGCATCGGTGTGTCATAAAACATGGAGCATCAAAGTATCATAAAATATTTAATAATAGAATACACCAATCGAAGTATCACAAATATTTATCCAATCGATGCGTTTCACATAAATAAACTCACCGTTGAACATATGGATATGGCACACTGATGGGTTTACTAGTGGTCAAAAATTTAGTTTGAATTTTTAAAAATTCCATCCATGATGCACCACTATAAGTTAAGCATACCAAGGTGGCTTCACCAATTGCCATTGTACTAGGATTTTTTTAATAACATAATGGTGCGATTGTAATAAAAAATTCCACTAGTGTGACCTATTGTCAAACACATCAAAGTAGGGTAGAATAAAAAAAATTGTTGACCAATAATTTCAATGTTACAACTCATTTCATTACTTGAGAACAATCCAATGCAATGCATAGTGACATTGTATGACCATCCCATCATTGGTGTTGCCTAGCTGTCATATTCCTATTGTCCTTCGATTCACCAGTGGATTGAGATTGGTTTTGCAAAATGGTTGGAAATATTCATTTTTGGTGTACATAGAAACCAAATTGTTTCTTACCTACACATTTACCAATGCATCTTGTTAATAAATAGGGCACATTGTAAACAGTTTGTTTATTGACCCAACTTACACCTCGATAATAGTGCGTTAACATAAAAAAACGCATCATTAACAATAATGCATTAACATACATACAAGTGTTGGTGCGTCCTATTATTGTAAACATATTGAATAAAATAAAAATAGCAATAAAAATAAACATTAGGGTCATGTTCATCTGGTGCTCTTGATATTATTTTAAAGCATCGTTAATTATGTTGACTGAAATTAAAAAACACATTGGGAAAGAAAAGAAGGTCACCCATATTGCTAGCTGTAGCGGTGTACAATTTAGTATACAAAAGAACTGGTTACAGTGCTTCCTAATATTATAAATGCACCAGAAAAACTATAAAACCTATACTAGGTCGTGCTGATTAATTATATCCGAAGGTATCGTTAACAATGCTTTTGTATATTATAACCGCAACGAAAAGCCTAGAAATTAACTATGAACTTTTTTTCACAGAAAAATATAACTTACTATTAATATACAGAAATTAACTATGAACTTATGGTGGGTCATTGCGTTGTATTTAATGGGCACACCATTAAAGGTGCATAAATATGTTTCAAATGCTGTAGTAATGTTTAGAATCGGCTGGTGCATCTTAACAATGATGCACCTACATAATTTTAAAAGCGCAATGCTCTTATTTTATTAAATGTTACTATCTATTCATTATTTTTAGATTAGATTGGAGCACCAACTTACTAGTTCTCCTAATTGCGAGAGCATCGATAACATATATTAAAATTCCACACATCATACACAGTGCAATATAGTTTTTATATCACACTTTATGTTGTGCTTAAGGTAAAAAAGAACCTTAACGTCATTTACGATGCTCTTAATTTAATGAAGTACCACAATCGGTACGCTATATTTATTTATGAGCACCAATGATACCAGTGCATTTGATTGAGAGAGCATGGATATCAGATAATAAAATTCCACATAGCACTAATGGTGTGGTATATTTTTACGTTGCACCATAGAGGGTGCGATATATGTTAGTAAGCACTAGAAATGGTGTATTTTTTTTTTAATTTTTTATGGTGCAACGACAGCATTAAACATTTTGTTTGCATTTTTTTTTTCAATTATTAATAAACAAGTCTTATGAAACATATGTGTTTAGAGTGGCACATATGAAATCATTTCATGTATATTTGGTAGAAAATACAAAAGTTTAATGTTATATTCACATTTCCTTTTTCCAAAGATGATGTTTTCAAATATCAAGTGATTATTTTAGATTTTGTAAAACCAAATTAAAACCATTTCCTTTATGATTGGGAAAAATAATTGATTTGAATTATTAATAAATAAAAATGGTCATTTAATAGTTTTTTTTGCTTTGCTTTATGTATGTGTGTGTGTGCATAACGAAATTTGTATGTGAATAGAGAGAAGCAATGATAGTGGTAGGAGCATCAATGCTAGCGGTAGGAGCAACAACAACAGAGGGTCGACCCATAGAACTTTGAACGGGAATGGGAGGCCTGAGAGAGGGAGAGGTATTTGTATCGTCACCCCATTACAACAAAGACTTATTTCCTCTTGAGAAATTTTGGCCTTCCTAAGTTTTATGAGGAGGTGACATCTCTTAGAGGGCACATGTTGAGCATTGGTTGTCATTGATGTCAAGTGTTTGACTGAAGAAGATATCAAGTGTTTAACTGTCATCCAATGTCAAAGAGGATGTCAACTGATTCAGTATGAATCATTGATATCAGCCCAAGTCAAAGTGGATACAACATTCCAACAGAAGTATGAAGAATCCACTTTTAGGTAGTCTATGCACATGATGAAGAAAGCATGAACACCGGAAGTATATGCACAAATGGTGAAGGTGACATATATGTATGCAAATTTGAAGTGTATCTAAGAGTGCATTCTGTCTAAAGATGTATATCAAGGATACAACACTCAAGCATCTTTGGAGTATATATAAGAGTGCATCAAGGATACATCTTGTAGGTGAAGTTTGAAGAAGTACTTACGATGATACATCATACAGATACATAAGATACTTGATGAAGATCCAATTCAAGAAGAAACACAAGTAATGGATCATACATCATGTGGCTTTTGCGTAGAAATCAAGTCCACCAAGTCATACTCTCTCATGCCAGTAAATTGAAGGAGTTGGTTGGACAATGGTACAAGTGCTCAAACTGCCAAGAAGTTGGTTGGAAAAATGGAAAAGCAAGCAAGCAAACCTAAGCATTGCTTAGTTGATGGTTGGAAGAGTGTAGGAAGAAATGAACATCAGATGGTCAGACAAACCTGAAAGCGCACAAGGATAACCAATTAGAATATGCTTTCAGTAAGTGGAACGCGCACAAACCCCTAGAATGGTGCAACAGTTGAAGATCATATATGAGAAAATTCCATAGCCAACGAACAACAATGCACAAGTCCCACAAGTCATGACAAGGAAAAAGTCAAAGTCCCACCAAGTAAAAGTTGGAGTATTCACAGAATCCATAAAGTATCAATACACCAAGGGCGCATCACCCAAATGAAATGATGAAGAACAAGTCATAATATTGGAGAATGTGCAGATTACATCTGACATGACACATCAATAGTGCAGATAATGACACATGGAATATGCACAATTCGTGAAGTATGGAAGAAGGGATTCCATGATCAAATTGCGAACATACAATCCGTGTAGAACATGTATAAATAGAGATGCAAGTTGAATATTTGAAGTAAGCTTGATAGCAAGAACACAAGTGTTTTTGTGTGAAAGTTTCAGTTTGTTTTTCGAGGCATCAAGGGGCTCGTGGACAGAATAGAATGATCTAGCGAAGAGCCGAATGCACACATGCAACATAACGAAGTTTTGATGGTGCACAGAAAGATGCTATAGACCTATGATAGTTGCACAAACACTAAAAGAAAGTGATACTAAAGAATGCGCAAATGCTGGATTCCTCAAAGGAAAGTATCACATTCATCACGTCGATAGTCACAAAAGTTGAAGAAACATAAGTGCAGAGACAAAACCGATTTTTATCAGATATTGCGCTGATGTCTAGCTGATGCATATGAATAGAAGTGAAAGTGTGTGAAGTTGAAGACTCCATTTGATGCGCAACAACATAACAACAACAAAACTCGATAAGCGCATCATAATGCAGATGATCTGAGACAAGTGCGTTAAACTGAACGGACCAATTATTAGATGCACAAGATGTTGCAAATTATTTGAGAGACTGAAATACCTAAATAGAACAGACACATAAGAAAGTGCGCAGTTCCTTGTGTTACTAGTGCTTCATTTCTGAACAACAAACCATCAATTGAAAGCATAGTATCAATTGATCATCGTAGTCACGAAGAACAAATCATTGAACCAGAAGCGCAGACTGCGGATTCAACAGAGCACACAATACAAGAAGAAATCCATCAACAAAAGTGTGATTTGAGAGGAATGAAGTCAAGTGATGTATGCCGTGCAGTGACAGTGTATAGTTTGCATACAAAGGTAGTGCACAACATAATCATTATCATAAGACCTGAAGAAGTGCGTAGAGTTGAAGATCAGCAAGGTAGTAAGATATATTGGACATCAGGGCAGTCGGATGGGGCAAGGAGATAGGGAGTTGGAGCTTCCTTTAGGTTGGTACCTGTAAAACAACAAGGAGACAAGGAGTCACAGCTTCCTTTAGTTTGGTTCCTATAAAAAAAGCGACAGGGGATCGGTGCCTCCTTCCAGTCGGTGCTGGAGAAAACATAGGGGGTTGGTGCCTCCTTCCAGTTAGTGCTAGTAAACACAGGAAGTTGGTTCTTCCTCGAATGTATTCTTTCTCATTATAAAGAAGCATTATGTGGTTTTCTCTCGTTTGGATTTCCACGTAAAAATTCGGTGTGTTATGTGTTGATGATGTGGTGCATATACGTGTGAATGTTTATTTACTGATGCATAACATAAGATAAAGATTAAGTAAATGCTAATGTGTTAAAGAAGGTAAAATTTACTAATAACTGCGCTAACACTGATTCAACCCCCCTCTCAGTATCAAATCGATTCCAACAATTGAATTTATTTTAGAGTTTGTAAAACCAAATTAAAACCATTTCCTATATGATTGGAAAAAATAATTGATTTGAATTTATTAATAAATAAAAATGGCCATTTAATAGTTTTTTTTGCTTTGCTTTTCGTGTGTGCATTGTGCATAATGAAAATTGTATGTGAATTAGAGAGAGCAATAATGATAGTTGTAGGAGAAACAAAAACAGAGGGACAACCCATAGAACTTTGAACGAGAATGGGAAGCTCGAGAGAGGGAGAGGGATTTGTATCGTCACCCCATTACAACAAAGACTTATTCCCTCTTGAGAAATGTTGGCCTTCTTAAGTTTTACGAGGAGGTGACATCTCTTAGAGGGAACACACCCTTACTGAGGAAATCCATCCATCTGTTGTTAGGATCATGCCAGGTAGGTATTCGGGGTTAGTCTCGATTTGTGCTTATATCCCACAAATGGGGACATATATTTTACTATTGGTATATCCAGGAGAAGGGATAAGGGGGATTTTCCCCATTTCCTCAGGCTCCCACCTAGCGTTATAAGAGAGAGTCAGCTGGCATATGTTCAACATTATTTTGGTGAGGACATGATTTCCCCTTGTGACTTACAGGTTGCTATTGGCCAGTTACATATCACTGCATTTGGTGCAGAGGAAGTTAGGTGCCTCCCTTATGATCCCCCAATAATGACCCACTACACCTTGAATGGGAAGTGCATTAGTTTCCCTCTATTGCACTATTGAGATTCTTTAGTTTAGAGACCTATATTTATTAGGTGGTATACCATTTTTGTGACAATTTTGTTTAGCTATGGATCATCGCGGTTCTATTTTTTTGGGAGGATGGAATCTTAATTTGTTTTAGGGTTCTCTTGTTTATTTTTAGAGAGGTTTATGATCCTAGATTTTCATTCAACTACCTCCCTCCCATGATAATAATTGATGCACACATGCATATGTGGGGGTAGGTGATTCCTAAGAGGGGCCAGTCAAAGTTCCTTAGTAGGATTAGTCTAGATGTATTGAAGATTCTTTCTAGTGAGGATGATCACATCATAGATTTCATGGAGTACCAATATGCAAGGTTGGACATGCAAGGATGTGCTAACTCCCTATTTACCTAGGATGAGCCACCATATAACAAAGGTAATGTTAATTTTATTATTTTATTAATCTAGTTGCAATTTTTTTTTTGATTAATGGACATGTAATTTATTGTAACATTTTCTTTAAATTGTCTAATTTTTTGATCAAATCCTCTAATTATTGTTGTCTACTATTTTGAAAATATCGGTTTGCATGTTGTGGAGGTGCCTTCCCAATATGATGAGGAATTTCTTGAGTTTGATAAGATAGCTCAGATCCACAAACTTGGCCTACAATTTAGGTATGATCGTAGATTCTATCAGGATTTGGCATATATGTTATCTGAATTGTTGGTTTAGTAGGGAGTGCACCTTATGTGAGTTGCACAGATGATGGAGGACCTTGAGCTTGCATGTATATGGGAAATCCTTCCCCATGATATAATGCTATTGATGCATCATAATTTTAGTGTAACTAGGATGATGTGGAGGAGGAAAGATCATCGACATCCTCCACCTCCTCTTTCTCCTCCTCCACCCTTTCCTCCATAGGCCAAGAGATCCCCTCTCCTCTTCACTGAGTTGACCGATTACCCTCTCCTATTCAACGAGTTGACCAATTACCCTCTCCTATTCAACGAGTTGACCAATTACCCTCTCCTCTTCCACAGGCCGACTAACCATCCTCTTCTCTTCCACATGCCAACCAAACACCCTCTCCCCCTCCACAAGTCAACTCACCAACTAAGAAAGAGCTATAGATGCAATGATCGCATCAATTGATATAGGTTTTGGTGGAGACTCAAAGAGATATACTAGCTGCTTCATTCTACATTTTTATCTGGCAGAGGTACCGATCCCTCTAACTCTGGTGGTGGAGGTATTGATGCCTCTAGCTCTAGTGGTGGACCAACTAGCTCATAGTAGTTATTGATCACACGCATATATTTGATTGCTACTATGTCTCTTTCACATATATATTTCACTTGGTATGTATGTTTGACATATACATTGATTTTGATATTTTCGTTCATATATATTATATGCATTCTCATATCATGTTGATATTGATGCATATAATGTTGATAGTGTTCATCTATATTTATATGTCTTTTCATGTCATGTTGATGTTGTTTGATTTATAAATGTATTGTATATCAATGATCTAAATTAGAGATGTGATGTAATGTTTAGCCCTAGTTAAAATCATATAATGTATGTTTAACCAATTTTGAATGTGAATTCTTTGTTGTGCAAGATGTAGTATGTTAATCAAACATGTTTACAAATTTGAATATTAAATGATTCAATTAATGATTGTCCGATTTGATTTATATTGGAAATCTATTCATGTTATCCATCATTCAAGTTCTATAGGTTGAACTTTTTGTTCTGCTTCATAATGGTTTCAAGGTGTGAGACATAAAGTGTCTCATAGATTCACCCTTAGTATCCAACCTTACTATTAAATGTTTGTATATCAAAGCACCTGGACTCCTTGCAGTGTAGATATCTCATAATGTAACACAATCATAAAATAAAATATGATCCACATTCTCAATGTGCCAAATAAATGGCGTATATTTTTAATAGCACAAGATGATTCACTGCAAGCTACACCACCACTTCACAATTAATCCATCCCCACACCCCATTGTTCAAAATGTTTGTTTCACAATATTATATTGGATTTGTGTTGTAGTCTTTGTACGTTCCTAAAGGAAGAGGGGTTCGGGGGACATAGGGGTCCAACACCCCTGAAAGAAATTTTTTGGGCCCATTTGTTGGTTTGTTTTGTGTTTTTTTTTGCCATGGTTATGTGGCCCATTGTAAACTAATTTTGGTAAAGGAATTGGGGTAGTAATCTAATTTGGGTTAATGGATTAGATTTTTAGATGCTATAATATTGTATTGTAAACAAAAAAGATAATGCAATGAGACAACGAGTGGATAAACTCTCATGAATGTTGGTTTTCTTAGTTTTAGGTCTCTAGGGTAAATCTTTGTGTAATGTGTATGTGAGCCATAGTCAATTGTTGTGTATTAGATTTTGTTTAGTATTATTTATATTTATATTTATACATTTAGATGAGTTATGCATCGTAGCGATCCTCGTAAATATCATACTTTGCACTGCATAATCCAGTTAATGAAAATAAGAAATGAGTCAAGGAGCTCAAAAAAATTGACTAGTTCATAAGGCACAATACTTGCTAAGGTTTTGCAAATGGGGTAGCCAATTAAGTGGGCTTGATTGTGGGGAAAAATCCATAGTTAAGCATGCTTGAGGTATAGGCGTCTTGGGATGGATGACTTCCTAGGAAGTCTTGGTTATTGGGTGCAAACTCTGGAGTTGATGATTGAAGCTAGGTGATTTCGTGAGCTTCAATCTTATTTCTTCACCCCTGTGAACGTCTCCTGATGCAATGAGTGCTAAGTGGACTATCCAAAAATCATAAGAAATTGGTCAGACATTGGACTAATTATTAAGAGATATGGCTCACACATTTAGATTAATCCTCATATGTATCATATGTTGCATTGTGTAATCCCCTTAATTAAAACAAGAAATGTGTAAAGGAGCTAAAAAAAGTTGACTAGCTAATAAGGCACAATACTTGCTAAGGATTTGCAAATGGGGTAGCAAGATAAGTGGGCGTGAATGTGGGGAAAATCCATAGTTGATCGTGCTTCATCTAGAGGCATATTAGGATGGGTGGCCTCTCGGGAAGTCTTGGTTACCAAGTACAAGCATCATAGGTGATGATTGAAGCTAGGTGATTTCATGAGATTCAATCTAACTTCTTCACCCTTGTGAGCCTCACCTGATGCAATGAGTGCTAAGAGGACTATTCAAACATCTTAATAAATTGGTTAGATATGCGAATGATATATGGGTCATACATTTAGAAGACATTGATACCCCCCAAACATTATTGTTTTATTTTGATTTAATATTTGTGATAATTATTTTGTAAGAGTTATTTAAAAACTCAAAAACACTCACAAGAGGTGTGAGTGACACTTTGCACAACAAACTATTGATTTTATAATTTAATAAAAGAAAAGGAACTTGGAGAATTCAGCTAAATGAGCGGACACCATCATGGAACATAGAACATGTGTAAAGCAAGCAAGGGGTATGTTTTTCCAATCAAATCCAATCTAAAAGCTCAACTACTAGACAAGATCCTAAATCATAGGGATTGGAGGATTGATTGAAGATTTGATTGGGATGGCATAAGACTTGGGCAAAACTATATATATTAGTGCACTAAGATATCACAGGATGCCGTGTTGTGCATGGAGAAACTGTGTTTGAGTAACAGAGAAAAAAATCTCTATGAATGTTAAAAAAATAAAACACCGTGATATTTATGAAACTCTATTCTCATTCTCAAGAGAGAGAGAGAGAGAGAGAGTTTTTTTATATACCAAGTAGATAAAAAGATGCATTTTTCCCGAGTAATAATAAATGAAATGATCTCTTATTTATATTCAAACAAATAGACCAGAGGAAAGTCTTATGCAACGAGGAATTGATTTTATTTCATAAAGAGGATTTGGTTTTATAAGAATGAATTAGTTATTTCATATATATTCTAGAAAGACTATTTCCTTTTATTCATCATTATAAATTGTTTTATAAAAAGAAAAAAATGGAAAAGTGATACATATATTGTATGTATATTTCAAAGATTGTATATTCCACAAGCTTTGACATTGTTGTAAATAATTGTGAAAAAGAATTTGATGTTTTTGAATTATGTGACTATGGTAATGTGTATAAATGATGTTTATAATAGGGTCTGATATACATAATAAACATTTAAGTGGAATGCTTGACAATTATATGAATGACTGGTGACCTAAATATATAGTGAGTGTAATTGTCATGTAGGTTAAAAGGTATGATCATATATATATATTTTAAATTCTTACATTAGAAGAGATAGACTAAAACATGTAGACTCCGCTACCTTGCTAGAGATGGGTTAAGACATGGGTCTAAATAAGTTTGATTTACGTGTATCTAATGGTCATTGAAATCTTCCATGCATGGAAAAGGTAGTTCACGAGTTCAAGTAATAGTTAAATAGTTAGTGTTCTAGAGTAATAGTTGCTTAGCTAAATGCCTTAGTTAAACATTGAAAAAAAAATTATTTGTTATGAAGTATTACGAGGATATGCCTTGGATAAGTTTAACAACATACATGAATTAAAAGTTTTATTTTGATGTAATTCTTCCATACTCTAATGGAAGTATCTATGCTTGATGATAAAGTAAACAAAGGTGATCTATATTTAGGAACATGATCTCCACCCGTTTGAGGTCTTAAATCATTATATAAAACACCATAAGTTAAATGGATCCATATGTTGTATCCATGTGCAGTAATGAAATTAATAGTTACATTCTTTGTTTAGTAATTATGGTAATTAATTTATTGTTTGTTGGATGATGTTTCTAAGGAAACGTTTATGTTTTATTTCTCTGAGGATGTATTGAGGATTTTGGGTATGTTACTTGAGTCGTAGTTAGTTAAATAATCTGAGTGATGATAAAAATTTGTGTAAATTGTAATATACTTTATATTGATGTAAATTATATAGTAGGTGTTGTATAGTAATCAACAAAGCCGAGAATATAGGGTTAAGTTGAAAAAAAAAAGGTAAATGGATGAACATATATCCTAGTTTGAAGTATGAACATGGGTTAGATAGTGGGAAAAGAGAACAAATGGATTAATATATTGTATACATATATCAGGTTAATAATATATATATATATATATATATATATATATATATATTAATATATGAATTGTATTTATAGAAAAAAATATTAATGGGGTATTACTTAAAGGTATTTGGTTTGGATGTAGGAAAATGAACTAATGGGTTAACTTAATGGTTTAAGTTATATATATATATATATATATATATATTGAAAATTGCAAGTGAAATAGTTTGCACATTAATCAAAAGTGGCTTAGTATATTTAAGTGGTCTTAGTGGTTATTTATAATAGAAGTGCATGCTATACATGGAAAGGATTTAATAGATACAGTATAAAAAATGGTGTATAATTATTTTGGTGTATCATGCGATTATGAGAGGAATGTGTTTTCATATTCATATAACAATAAATAGAATGTGTAGAAAATTATTAGAAGATTTTTTGTTTTTTGTGTGTGTGTTATGATTAATATACATTGAACATTGATTAATAGGATTTGTGGTTACGATTCCAAGTATCTTTAATGTTTTATTGTGCAAAAAAAAAACACTTCCATTTCTTCACATGCGATTGTAGGTAAAAGTGTTTGATTGATAGGTACCGTAGTCTTGTAATCATGTTATGTAAGAAGTATGCAAGTGAAATGAATATGAAATGATATGCATGCGCAAAACAAGTTGAAGGAATATTAGTTCATTACAGGATATGTAAGGAATATGATGATTAGAAATCACAACTGCTAAGATTTAAATTATGATAAAAGTTTAAGAATGAGCATATAAGTGATGATATGGTTAAATACCAAAGCATACGAAATGCAATAATTATTGGTATATAGTTGATTTTGAAGTTGATCAATAGTTGATTTAGTCAATAAGTAGACTTATTATTGATATGATAACAATATGATGTTTCTACTAACTATATGTGAAGGGTGACACATTCAGAGGGCTTGGTGATGGAAAACTTAAGCTGTTGGAAATATTAGTGGAGATTAGTACCATTTTAAAATCTTAGGGGTATTAAACCATCCAATATGGATTGGAATGGTACTGATTATTGATTTGGCAAGGACGTAGATATGCGATATCATATAATCATAAGTGTAGTAGGTATGTGGAATTTATGGGCAAGTTCAACTTCTCCATGCGAGCTCATATATCAATGGGTTTATGTCTAGATCTAGAAAAAGGGGGAAAGTTTATCCTAGTGACCAGGATAATAAGAATAATAAAATAATGGAGCCATGATGAGAACCAATTTTATGTATTGCAAGTAGTTAAATGATGTGATTGATAGTAAATACTAAATAATATGGTCATTATTACTCATCCATGAATGGAGAAAGACAATATAGAGATGACAAAACACCATGTGACAAAATTGATGATTCGGCTCCAACATGCTAAAGTAATGTTCCTGGACTCAAGCAAGAGAACTTGAGTGGAAAAGAAAGTAAATTCCTGGACTCAAGCAAGTGAGCTTGAGTGGAAAAGAGAGAGGGTGTGTGATCATCAATGGCAAGACTTAGTCCAACTAAATTTAAAAATAATGCCAAGGGAACATAACGACCATGATGTTTTGAGGATGAAAACTTTTGACTGGAAATCAAAAGAGGAGTAATCTCAAAATCTTAAATCTCGTAAGACCACTTGTAATTTGGTGACAATTCTCAAGGGAGAGTTCTGTGTACAACAAAGAGTTGTTGGAATCTTTCATCCCCATGGTATAATAATGGGACATAGGGGTAAAAGCCGGCAAAAAAATTGGTTGTTAGCTTCCCTAATGTTTAAGTATGATGTATGCAAATATCACCATAGGTAATGCAAAACTCATCCAAAAATGGGGGTGAGTGTCAAGCTTTGAGGTTGGTTTCCCGAAAATGTCTGACATAATGCTACCAACTTGTGAATGAAGGATATGTCTATAGCAATTTAAGGACTAGCTAAAATGATTATCATCAGAGAATGAAAATGAAGGATGGTACTCTAGAAGATAAGTATATGGTTATTTCACCTATGCATTATTTTTGTTATATTAAAAAATTATCATCACATATAATACGTTGTATGTTCTCTTACAATGATAAGATCACACATGTCGATGAAAAAAGACTTGAAGAGTTACCATTAACAACAACAACAGTATGTTGCAAAGGAAATTCTTACTTACGTTCTTATTTGAAATTGAAAAAAAAAATCATGTTATACATAGGTTATGCTAAAATTTTTGGAAGACCTCGTATCAGTTGTGTAAAATGCAAGTTATGAAAGGAAGAGGAACAATAACAACATGCAGGAAGACTAAAGGATCCAAGATGATTAAAAATGAAAGATAAAGATCCAAAAGTTACAGTCACATCTTTAGCCGCAAAGGCCTTCAGGAATCAGATAAGTACCCTTTTAATAAATTAAGTTATACCGAGTTTTATAACGTCCCACTCTTGATTATGGAGATAATAGATAGATGCATTCATTGCATTGTTTAAGATGGTAATTTTTATGAAGAAAATAATCATTTTATGATTATTGTTTTGAATGTTAATACATTAAAGTTGATGATGGTTACATTGTGGTCAAGGATCAAGTATTTAGAAAAATAGTTTACAAAGGTTATAAGGGAAAGAGTCACAAAAATTTCCATGATAAGGTTACTGGAATTAAACTACATGTTCTCTGATATGAAATTCCCTGGTAAACTATTAGCTTGCACTTTCTCCTAATATAAAAGTGCACGATGTATTTCATGTTGCTTTGTTAAAAAAAATACGTGCATGATGCTACTCATGTAATTGATTGGAATATGATTCAGGTATAACCCAAGGGCAAGTTCTAGACTGAACCTTTCCACATCCTAGACAACAAGGAACGTATGCAACATAATCGAACCATTGTTCAAATAAAAGTGCAATGGAAGCACTTCAACCCTGAAGAGGTAACATGGGAAATGGAGGATAAAATGCGAGAGGCACATCTCTCCATGTTCCAGAATGAGCAAGAGAGCTCATAATAAAGAACACCGAGGACGGTGTTAAGAATTAGGGGGGGAGAAATGTGATACCCCCCAAAACATTGTTGTTTTATTTTGATTTAATATTTGTGACAATTATTTTTGTAAGAGTTATTTAAAAACAAAAACACTCACAAGAGGTGTGAGTGACACTTTGCACAACAAACTATTGATTTTATTATTTAATAAAATAAAAGGCACTTGGAGAATTCAGCTAATGAGGGGACACCACCATGGCACAAAGAACATGTGTAAATCAAGTAAGGGATATGTTTTACCAATCAAATCCAATCTAAAAGCTCAACTACCAGACAAGATCCTAAGTCATAGGGATTAAAGGATTGATTGAATATTTGATTGGGATGGCACAAGACTTGGGAAAAACTATATATATTAGTGTACTGAGATAGCACAGGAGACCGTGTTGTGCATGGATAAACTGCGGTTGAGTGTTTCTCTCTTTCATAAGTCCATCATTTCTTGTTACGGACTCTGAGCGAGTGCTGCGTGGAAGTATTGCTTGGCATTCTAGTGCATGGTGTTGATCCAGCTTAGGGGTGGAGTTGGGAAAGTAGTGGTGTTTCTCTCTCCTATGGTTGGGAGGAGTTGATTCTCCAAGTTTTCCTTTGCCTTGTTTCAAGTAAATGTTTTATTGCTTGATCGTCTTAATGATTGTTTAAAATTACAGTAGCGTAGTTTGTTGACAGTAATTTTGGGTTCGTTACAAAGAATTATTGCAAATATCCTCGTAAATATCATACACTATGAAATGTTGACTTGAGCATAGTGGGAATTGAATAGGTGGTTGATTCAACCATGCTTGATATGTGTCCTCTCTAACTTTTTTCTTGTTTAGCAACCTTCTCTATATTTGACATCATAGTTGGGTGCAATGGAGGATGGTGGACATGTCATTCATCATCAGAATTCTAATTGAAAATATATTAAATATCGCATCAAATATATTAGTAAACACATTGCATTTAG
Source organism: Larix kaempferi (assembly GCA_027924585.1). Lineage (NCBI taxonomy): Eukaryota > Viridiplantae > Streptophyta > Pinopsida > Pinales > Pinaceae > Larix > Larix kaempferi. The sequence continues at coordinate 4,249,422 of BSBM01000368.1, forward strand.
TATATTTAAACATTATACCAACCATTTTTTAGGAGCATGGATATTTTTTCCAATAGTACATGTGCAAACTCATCACTAGGAGATAAACTATGTATCGCATGCACAACAACAAATCTAGACACTTTCATTTTCATAAAGAACTCCTTATCATTGGAGTGTTCCTCAAATGAACAATTTGCACTGAATTATAATGAACACCTACAATTATTTATGAACACTGCAATGTTCACGTGAGTGCGTGAATGACCATTAATATATAACAGGTTCTTCCTATTAAAGTTTACAGAAGCATAACCATTTATGCACATACAATACATGGAAATGATATGTTTGTATTTAACAATATTCAAGTAGTTAGATCAATGATAAAGAGAACCACAAAATGGCATGAGTTACGCTGACTGTTTGGGAGGAACAAATACACATGAAAGGTTAAACAAGCCAAGATTTGTAGCATCTATTTTAGACATGGAAATGAAAAAATTATTACCACAATAGGAGAATTTAATCCCAACATCAGGCACAAGCAAAGAAGACGTCCACACACAATACAAAGTGTGGTTGTAATAGGTTTTGGAATTTATGTTGCAAATGTACAAGGGCAGAGAAGTCATCGCTACCCTCCAACTGAATTGACCTTGGTGTGTACTTAGATTTTTTTTTTTTTTTTTTTTTCTTCTTCTTTCTGTTAGCTTGTTAAACTTTTTGGATTTCCTAGTAATGATGTTTTGGGTGGCATTGATATCATACTTTGTCCCACTAGAACTCTTAGTTGAATCAACAAAAGGAGACAGGTTGGTTAATTTGGGACAAAACAAAGTTGTTTTGGTTTCCAACTTTTCAAAAAAGGAGTATATGGAATTGTTCCTACATCTTTTCTGTAATGCCTATTGAATTTTTAACCACAGTGGGATGTATTAATCCATCAACACTGAATAGTTGATCATTAACATAATGGGACACTATGACATGTCGAGGGTTCTCCTTTAAACCTTTACATTTTGGAAAACCACATACTATTGGGGTGTCATAAAAGAGATCCAGTTAAAAGTGAAGTACCATCGGCCTAGGATAGTGGTTGGAAGATGTCATGTTACAATTGGCGGGGTAAAGAAACTTTCCATTTCCCCTTACTAGCTACTTGCGGTATCTTGTTACTCATAATAGCTTGCAAAGTTTTTCAACTTATGGAATATCTTGTGCATTTGAACTTGATTCCGAATTAGGATTATGCAAAACTCAATGCATAATTATTCACATGCATTCATAAATAACATAATTTTACCTAGATAGTCAAAATATAAATAAAATCAAAACTTATTGCAAATGATATGAGATAACTTGATGAATTATGAACACTATGGAAGGAGACTAGTGGAATCTGAAGAATTGGCCATTTGATATTATAACTTTTTCTCCCTGCATTTGAACCAAATAAAAAATCAATATATGTCTACATTCCTAAATAAAATTTGAGAAGCATATAACAATTTAACTTCAAAGTAGACTTTTAAAACCATTTTTTTAGTATATGGTGCGAGTTTAAGCAACTTTTGTATACTATTGAGTACTATAATTTATGTCTCTATATAATCTAAATGAATTTTTGTATGCATGTAACATTTTAACTTCAAGCAGACATCTGAAGGAATTTTTAATGAAATTACAGCGTTTAATCCATATTAACACACCAATGCGCCATAAATGCCATACACACCGATGCTCTAAATTATGATATGCACCGAGAAATATCATCCACAGCAACTTCCGGAAACAAAAATATCTACAAAATTCAATAGTAGATATTTATATTTGTAATTTACTATTTATATTAAAGCGATGCATTTTTCATAAAGACGGCATTGATGTGCATTACCATTAATGCACATTGAAATCCCCCCCCCAAAAAATGAAACACGTGAAATAAGAGCGAGAATTTCATCTTTAAAAGTGAGTTTATAATAGAATCCTAATCACTATTTCATTCTTTTGCCAAAAGTTTGAGGGGAGACTTGTGCAAGAGAGATTTACCAAAGAAGTATTTGGGGTGGCCATATTTTTCCAAAGAGCCAAATTTGTAAGGGATTGTAGGTCATAGACAACTCTACAAAGGAGAAATTTCAGGTATATAACTGTTTACTATCCATCTCAAATTTCCCCTAATTGTTTCAAACATATAATCAATTCTTTGTCCCTATTCATATTTACAATGCATTTTGAAGAAAAATAAAATAAAATCATATTTACCTTCAACACTGAAAACCTTAGCTTTATTGTTGCTTCCCTTATGTTGTATTTGACTACAAACTTTAGAATTAAGATTTTACTATGTCTACTATTTCATAGTTAGGGTTTTTTCCTTAAACACTGAATATTTAATAGCTTTGTATATCTATATATGGGGCCTTGGACATCTATGGCAACAAAACCACTTATTGCATTGAATCCCAAAACATGTCATTATCAATTAAAAAACAGTTTGGTAGTTACTAATGTGCACTTTAGATATTAATGCACCCATCTTTTTTTGAAAGAACACATTTTACTTGTACATCGTAATTAAAAAAATATTTGTGAGTTTGGTGGTATGATATTTATAGGAAACACATACCAATGCTCTTTTTTTTGTATAACGCACCGATAAAATTCAATAATATATTTTTAAATCAACAATTTCGTGTCATTTTATATAATTGTGTATTATGCACTTGTATATATACCTGTAACGTGCAATGGTGTATATACTTGTAATGTGCACCAATGTGCATTAATGTACAACGCGCAACGATTCAACCTAAAACATTTCTGACTTGAAATTCTTTTTTTTTGTAAAACATATTTTAGAGTTTTACTATTTATGATGTAGGGAAGTTATTGATAGAAGACGTATGATAAAAGTTCAAAGAAAAGAACTTGTTGCAATGAGTTCATGGGAGCACATCTTAAAAAGAGAACAAGACAGGTTCTTTGAAATTTTAGTATAAAATTAATATATTTGAATTATTTATGATTTTAAATAATATATATTGGTTAATGTGTGTCATGCAAAGCATGAAGACCCTCGATAAGATTGTTTGCAATTTGAGTGTAAAAGAGTGTAAAATATTGATGGAAACATTGCAAATAGATGAATTAGGTGAACCAAAAGGCATTCAACATGAATTTTTTCTTTGCATTTTTAGTAATAATGTACATACTTCTTAAGAATAATAACTAACTTGTTTAAAACACTTTAATTCATATTTGTTGAATGTTGTGTAGGGACCGACAACGAGGGAAAGGAATGTCATGCTAAGAAGATAAAAATTACGAGGGATGTAAATGATTATGAAATGATTCTTGGTTCATGTGGAGCGGTGTTGGAAGTTAATAAAAGGGGAAACACCTTTTATAAATCCATGAGGGACATAGTGGAAAGAACGTATAGATGTAGTTTCCACTTGCAATACAAAATTCAATCTGGTGACTCTAAGAATCAAGTTATATATAAACTATAACAAGATTTTCTACATCTCATACTTGCAATAGAAAAACATACAATAACAAAAAAAACATTTGAAAAGTATTGTTCCTAAACATATTTTTCTATAACATGTATATACTACTACCAAAAATTATGCAATTAATATTTCAACTATATTTACTTTCGTATCAATATTGAAAAAAAAACTTGTGCTATTAATTTTTCAGGAAGATTAAGAAAAATCCAAAGGACAAATGAGGTGACATCCGAAACATATAGGTAGGAATGTCCAAAAAAGTGTACAATGAGATGGTCAAATGAATGCCCATAATTGTATCGCAGGGAATCCACCTCAATAACGTGCATCAAATGAATGTAACCATTGTTTTCTCTTTTATGTACATTTAATTTAATATTGCATGAAATACTAATTTTTATTTTTATTTTGCAAGAAAAAGGTAAATGGAACTGTCATTTAACACATAAGATGGGCCGATAAGGAAAAAAAGGTTGATCGCAAAGTTTGTGAGTATAACTTGCGTTTCCCTTGCTTAAGATTTCATATTTGTTGCGATCTTTATATTTTAATTTACACTCGTCCTTAGATGCCTTCTAGCATGTGATAACATATAAATCAAAGTCATCCAAAGAATTGATTAACATTGGGTTAAATAGGAGTTGTGAGTATATGTTGCAATATCGAAAGTTAATTGTGCAATTTGTATGTAACTATGTTGTTTTACCTACCTAATTTAATAATTAATTATATCAATGCCTTGTCATGGCATATAAAACTTTCAAGAAACAAAGTATGGAGTGGGGCCAACAAAATCGTTGTTGAGTGATTGCACGAGGAATGACTTTGAAAGAATGTGTATTGTTTATGAATCAATTCTTGCTCTAGTATGCTTTTTGACTTAAACAATCATGTATATTATATTATAAATGTAGATATACACATTACACTTTATTTTTGTGTTTGTGCATGTAGAATGAAGATGAGTAACAAAATCAAGTCAATTGACAAAACATTCGATCAAATAATTCAAGTACAATATTGCCTACAAGTGATGAAAAAAATGAGGTATGCACGCAACTTGAGCAATGACATGATTTCAAGTGAAGAATGACAATTAATAAAACTGAATGCTCTTGGAATTTGTATGTTTTGAAATGTTTTTCTATGAAAATAAATTTTTTTGTTTAATGTATTGAAATATTGTCCCAATTTGATGACTTAAGGTTACCAATAAGTATAACAGTTACATATTGACATTTTGATATTATGGTCCTTTATGTTGTCCCATTTTGTACGGCGAATGCAATTAGAGAAAATTTGAGGTCTAAAATGGGTCTCCTAAGGAAAATAATAAAATAATAGTTAAAATAATAAAATAATATTTATGAATTTTGGAGGAAAGAAAAAAAAACTATTTTTTTCTTCGTATTTTCATCATATCTCCTTGTCATTTTACTCAAATTTCAAGAGGGAGCACTCGTTGGATGCTGAATTAAATTATGCATCCAACGAGTACCCACACTGCATACTGTTGAGGGACCTCACCCCATGGAAAATGAGAAATACATTTAAAAATGTGTTCCTTTCAAAGTAACACATTTTTTTAATGTATTTCTCATTTTTTGTGGGGTGGGGTCCCTCAAAAGTACGCAGTGTGGGTACTCGTTGGATGTGTAATTTAATTATGCATCCAACGAATGCCTCTGCTCGAAATTTGAGTAAAATGACAGGGAGATATGTTGAAAATACAAATTAAAAAAGTAGTTTTCTAATGTCAAATATGCCAACTCAACCATTATGATTTACTCTTTTCTGGAAATTCTATTGGTTCATGAATTCAATGGCTTGTTTCTTACGAGGTGACTCTTATTCATGTATAATAAAATGGGTTTCTTATTCTATTACATTAACCAATATTGTAACATGTTACATTGTTGATGTTATATATAAATGATTAATATTACAATGAATAAATATGTAAACCAATGGTATAACACATTAATACAATAATAATATATAAATATAATAATTAAAATTAAAATATCAATGTTATTATAAAAAATATTTGTTTTTACGATTAATTAAAAAAAAAAAACACAACTAGCTAATTATATTATAGACATATCGATGTATTGTATTTTTTGAACTTACTCACTTAGTGTTAGTCATACGTAAATCATTAGTAGTGCAATGATATTTACATTGTGAAAACTTATGTGCTAATGTATTTATAAAAAAATTGCACCAATGCTTTTATTTTTTATAAAAAGCACTTGTAATAATAGTGCTCGAGTAATAATAAGCACTTGTGCTTTATATCAAAAGTTCGCACCAATGTGACTTATTATAAAATGCACCAAAGACACAAAAAAATGACAAATCATTTGTCGTTATCATTATCGTTAATTTATTCAACACAACGGTGCACATGGTAATATAAGCACTAGTGTATATCTATGAAATGTTAGCACCAATGAATTTATCTATGAAATGTTAGCACCAATGAATTTAATAGTGATAATAAGTGTTGGTACTATGAAACATATTATAGGCACCGTACAATCAAATAAAAGAAAATCACGAATGCGTAGCATTTAAATTGTATCCACCGGTGCTAAGTGTTTATTAACATATTGGGGGCATAGCATTGAAATTAAATGCACAAATGTGTTTATTTCTACCAACACACTAGGGTATAACTTTATTTTATGCATTGGTCATCTTATGTTTGTTATGTATTGATGCATTTGTGAGATATGCATACTGATTAAAAAAAATCTATGTTATGGCCTTCAACCGCCAAAGTTTTTTAGGTTATAATGTTTATCTATTATACTTTCCTTTACCTTTGGATGAGGTCATTAGCATAGATTTATTTTAAAATTTTAAAAAATCTTGTAATAGTAAAATCCTTTGAGGTCATTAGCATAGATTTATTTTAAAATTTTAAAAAATCTTGTAATAGTAAAATCCTTTGCTGTAAGGCATTTTCCTTGTAGTATTTGTTGGGAGGAAATTCACAAGGTTGTTGGGGTGGCTTAGAGATTTTTCACTCTGTTAAAACAAAAAGGATGCTTTCTATGGTCATTCATGTGGATCTATCAAAAACCGATGACAGGGTAAGTTGGTTATACCCAAGGCTTACATTGATTCATGTAAGGTTTCATTTACACATGGTGAATTGGGTCATAACTATGTCATGATGATATCATTTGTAGTCTTAATCAATGGATCAAGAATATATTTTTTTCAAGTTAAGGAGGGGTATAAGACAAGTTTTCCCACTTTCTCCCCTGCTCTTTCTCTTAGTAGTCGAGGGATTGACGAGATCTCTATAGAAGGCTAATTTAACTAGGGATTTTAAAGGTATTAGAGTGGGAAATTCTTTACACAACTCCCATCTGCTTTTTGTAGATCAAATATTATCATTATGTGATGGATATAGGAGAAATGCATAGAATCTCAAGGAGACCAATGGTATATCTATTGTGTATCCATTTTCACGATGGTTAATGTTGGGAAATTACAGTACATCATTTATGGTCCTCAATGAATAAGATAAATTATAGTTTATGAATAGGTTTCCTTTCATAGAGGCTTATATAAAGTTGGATAAAGTACTTGGTTTTTTACTTAAATTGTAATGATTACACTAAAAGGGATTGGAGACAGATGATATCTAAGGTGGCAAAGAGATTATATTTGCAGTGCGAAAAGGTGGTTATTAAGAGGGGGTAGACTAATTCTAGTAAAATATGCTTTGGAAGCTTTATATGTACATTGAGTGTCTTTGTCATTCATCCCCAAAGGAATTTTGGAGCGAGTAAGAAGATTGAATTTCAACTTTTTGTGGCATAGTGAAAGCAAAGTAAGAAAATTCCTTCCATCTCCAGGCAAAAGATAATAGTTCTGAAGGAAATGGGAGGATAAGGCATAAAAATTATCCACTACTTTGTAAGGGAATTTGCTGCCAAGTGTGTATCAAGACTCATAAAAGGAAGAAGACTATGGCGTAAGGTAATTAATAAAAAATATCTTGAGCCTTTATTAGAAGAGTATTGGATCATATCTAGCACAAAAACATATCACAATGTATCAATTATATGAAATGCAATTGTTTTGGATTTTCCCTTTGTTTTTCTAAGATGGCTTGTATGGAAAGTGGGGGTTGGAAATATAATTAGGTTGGGATATGAACATTGGGAATGGTGTAGTAAGAACTATAAGTTTCCTTGGAATGTGGTTGAGGATGTGAGAGCCAGGTTTTTTTCTTTTTATATCAAGTGGTTCATCCTTTAAGAACAACTATTATGAGCTAGGGATGGTATGATGCAAGGGAAATGATTTTTTATGGTGAAGAAGGGATAATTTGGAATAATTATTGTCTTGCACTAGAAAACGACCATGTTAGGATAAAAGAGGATGAATATGAGCTTCTATGGTCAAGGAATCACATTTGAGGCAAATACACTCCCAAAGTAGGATACAAGGTGCTCAAGGAAGAGATCTACGATAGGATTACAGGTGGTGGTACAAAGGGAATTGGAAATTCAAATGCCCCTCAAAACAAGACTCTTCATGTGGATGGCCAACAATCAAAGAGTCTTGAATTGGAATTTTATGCAAAGGAGAAGATGGCAGGGTCCTGGATGGTGTCCTTTATGTAAGGTATGTGAAAAAGATACTTCTCATATATTAATTCATTATTCATATATTGTATCTATTTGGAAGGATATTACTAGCTTATCTGGTCTAAGGATTCATTGGGGAGGACAAACTGTGGAGAGTTCTCCTTCTGAATGGAGAGTTCATCCTTGTCTAAGATGATAATGTAATTGCCTCTCATTGTGGGATGGGGATATGGTTGAGTAGAAATGCCTTCCTATTTGAAGACAACTTATTCTTCCACAGGTTTGTCCCAATCAAGGTTGGGCCATTTGAAGCATTTTAAACAAGATGAAGGTGGCAAGCCCACTAAAGTGGTTTTGGATGAACATATTGGAAATTCAAGAGAATGGGAATATTTTTATGGGGTAGCCTAAGGGGACCCACAATTAGGAGGAACATGGGAGATTATATATTTCTTTGATTCCCATTGGATCAAATTTAAATTTGGGTTGGGGAGAAGTACCAACAACAAAGCACAATTGATGGCTTTAAATATGGTGTTTAGGGTAGGTGGCAGATGAGAAAGGGATTCAGAATATTTAGATTATGGGGGAGTCCTTGATGATCATTGACTCGATGATGGCGAAAAGGGCATATGAAAACATTAAGGCCTATTATAGAGGAGATTTCAAACATAAAAACTACTTTTCTTTTGTCCTTTTTATGCATGTTTTCAAAGAAATGAATGTAATTTTGATAGACTATCCAAGGAAGGTTTACTATTGGAATTAGAACTTGGCATGGATGGGAAAATCACGAAGACACCTTAACAAAATTTCATCAAAGCCTTTTCTATGAGGCTTTTCATTCTTTTTTTTGTATTTGGAAAAATTGGTAACTAGGTCGAGCTCATACTTATGTGACACATGGTTGATTCTTGTCTATTACCATTATAACCTCCGAGTGTACCCACACTACCCCATGCATGAAACACAAGGCTAATCGAGATTTGAACCAACAATGTTGCAAAGAATGCCTTAACAATGCACCTTATCACCAAATGATCTACACCCAGAGGGCCCTTTCATTGTTATTATTGAAGATGTTGATGTGTCCTATTTTTATTTTCAAGTGGGTTTGGTATGAAATTTTTATGTTTATTTTGGGTTTATATTTTCTTCATTGTTGTGGAATCTATGAGAGGATTGTATAAAAAATCTGTATGATGTTTAGCAGGTGATATATTAATAATATGAATAGCAATTAATTTATGTATCAATACCTTTAAGTTCTTGCACTATGAAAGGGAGATGACACCGTAACCTATCATACATAGGCTACTTATGAGATTTTGAAGATGGCCACTAAAGACGTAATTTTGTTTATATAATTGTGAATATTTTTCTAAGGAAAAAATTCATTCTCAATATAAAGCAAAGATAACCTAAAAAACAAGAGCCACGAGGTGGCAAATGTCCTTGGACTTTGACAATAGGATGTTTTGGAATTTAAAACAACTTTATCTTGCCAATGGCTAGTTCACCAATCCAATTGGCTTCCTTTATGTATTTTGTCCCTTTATTTATTGTTGGTTTGGGTTAGTACATATGATGTTGCAATAAATTTCATTGCTTTTACAGTCGCACTTGCTATGTTGGAAAATGGAGTGAATTTGAATTATTGAAACATTCACTTGCACATGCCCTTTTGCACTTGCTTATAGTTATAAACAAAGGACATGACAAGATAGCATAGGGATTATTGTTTTTTGACCTCTTTCGTTATTATTTCCTATTTCAATTACTTTTATGTTATTGATTATTGAAAGCAAGAAGCCCAGTGATGTATATTGTTTATATAAATTTGAAAACATTTTATTAAACATCACTTTTTAAATTTATTTTGTGTCATTTTCATTCCACAACTAGATCTTTCCCAACTAACTTGAGACCTAGCTAGCTTGAACTCAAACTTTGGTTCCACCTAACTTGCTCACACAAATGCAGGCTCTTGCCAATAGAACAACTTTAGACTTCTCAGGTTTAGAAACAGGATTGGAAATTTTAGTAAAATGATTTATCAATAACAATTTAATAAAATATGATTTTACTGTTATGAAAGGATACAATTTGGATCTTGCTAATATACTCTTGTGACACCATAGTGAAATATCAAAGTAATTTTCTTGAAACAACTAGAATTTAAAAAAATCGAATTTTATCAAAAGGATTTATCAATAACAATTTTGATTTGCACTTAATTCATTTAATCAGTCATAAGGATTTAGACTTTAGCCTTTCATTAAAACGATAGATATTATAACGATATATATTTATATGATTTTATATAATTTTTTCTCTACTTTCCTCTATTTTTTATATATCATTTTGTGCAATTTTATTTATTTATTTAATTTTAAATGCGCATGACATTAAAATTGATAAAGTAAAATATAATTTTATTAAATTTTTATCAAATTTAATTCGAATTTTGTAAAATTACGTTTAAGAATTTCACCTTATTTAGAAAGATATAAACAATCTGAGATCTTATTTATAAAAAGAATTTCACCTTATTTATAAAAAGAAAGAGAATCTTGTTGTGCACGGTCATGTAGATCTTAGTTTTGATTTGCTATGGGTATTCTAAGTGACTTGTGAATTCAAAAAAACAGTTAAAAAAACCATTTAGTCTATCAATCATAGACAAATCTTAAAATGATTTATCAGGTCTTTGTATTTTTAGGACAACAGATAAAAAAACCCAAATTATAAGCAAATAGTATTGCCTACAAATTAATTTGAAGCACAAGAATGAATTCAATACCTTAACATAGATGGTCGTGCAATTCTGGACATGATAAACTTGATGTCTTTATGTAAAATTCAGCATTATACAGTATTGAAAAGATGAGTATTCATGCACAAAATTACAGACAATTACCTTTGCCATGCACTTCACTTTTCACTCGAAGACCACTTGAGGGTGGCAAAATGGTATTCCTAGTGGAACCCAACATTGTTGACCTTCATTGAAAGAGGGATGATCAATTCATGGCCATCAATTATGCATTCACACCCATTGCAATATGGTAATGAATACTATATATGATAACAAACCCAAATTATATGGACTAGAAAACAACATGGACTTGAAAACAACAAGAGAATGAAGAGATCGAGTAACTACTTAGAAAAGAAGCACACAAACTTATTATTATTGAAACTTAATGCTTATTTTATTGATATTAAAAATTGTGAAAACCATTATGGAATAATTTAATATGTTTTAATACCAAATGACTTAAGATTGTGTTGAATTCTTGTATACTAGGCAATAAAAGTGCTAGACAGGTAATAAAAGGTGCTAGACCCTATTTCATCCTAAATGAATCTTATAATTTTTTTTAGTTTATATGAAGCTCTATTTTGAGTTACTTTTATGAGGTGAACTTTTATCTGGATGGACTATTTTTTAATAATTTGGATTTTTAAAATGGATTAAAAATATAAACCATTATGGAATAATTTAATATGTTTTAATCCCAAATAACTTAAGATTGTGCTGAATTCTTGTATACTAGGCAATAAAAGGTGCTAGACCCTAGTTCATCTTAAATGAATCTTATAATTTTTTTTAGTTTAGATGAAGCTCTATTTTTAGTTACTTTTATGAGGTGAACTTTTATTGGATGGACTATTTTTTAATAATTTGGATTTTTAAAATGGATTAAAAATATATAAAAGTAATAAAGCCTATATCATGACCAAGATAAAAGGAAATTCCAGTTGGGTAAATATATTGAGGTTTTCAAAAACATCTTTGAACAATTCTAGCTTTACAGTGACGTTTTTAGCGAGGATTGTGATCTCAGACCTGCAACCCCGGAGTAGCTAGCAGCATGAAGAGTGTAGAGTGCACTGCGTGGATTTCTTGGATCAACTTTTGCATAGCGTGGATTGCCCCTGCATCCCCTGGAGTTTTGCAGCGAGGTGGGTTAATCAAGATCGGGTTTAATCTTGGTTGAAGGTAATCTTCTTCCCTCAGGTATCTTCCCGGCCTCTGGATAGGATTTCCATTGGTTAATTCTATGGAGGCCAAGACAGAGACATTCTGATCTATGTTTTTGTCTTCATTGACTCTGACGGGGGTATTGATATGGATCCTCCTCTCCCTCCAAACGAGATCCTTGATTTTAGGAATCTGATAGCTGCAAGTAATAAGAGGAAAGCTTCTGACTCCTCCCAGAAATTTGTCAAGAAAATTGAAAACATTCCCACTGTAGCATTACCTGAAGTGGAAGCTTGCAGATCTGCCTCGAACTTAGCAAAGAGGGGACTAATTGGTCAATTCACAGGCTTATGGCCCACACCCAAAGAGGTTGAAGCTTGGGTTCAGAGGAATTGGAGATCGCTCACAGTGGAAGGAATAAGAAACTACTCGGTTGGAAAAGGTTTTTTTGTATTTGTTTTTGACAGAGTAGAAGATAAGCATCTCATATTTCGGAATGGTCCGTACTTCATGGGCTCGCAGGGTCTCTATCTGAACAATTGGACCCCCAACTTTGATCCTACTCAGGATGTGCTGTCGGCGGTCCCGGTGTGGGTGCGTCTACCTCACCTTCCTCTCTAATTTTGGAATTTGAATGCTCTTGAATCAATTGGAAACACACTCGGTAAGTACATTGACCGAGCAGAACGAAAGGACCAGTACTCTTGTGCTAGAATTTGTGTCGAGGTGGACTTGGAAATAGGCCTCCCGAAAGCTATAATATTAACAATAGCTGATTGGAAACATATCCAAGAATTGGATTATGAACAATTACCCTTTAAGTGCAGATTTTGTCATGGATACGGCCATTTCGCAAGGAATTGCAAAAAGAGGAATGAAGAAGAGGTGGAAAAATCAAATGGTGAGCAATGGACGCAAGTCCAGAAAACAACTAAGTCAAAACTTAATAACAGTAATAAAGGGAAAGGGAAGGAAATGGGCCCTAGTGCATTCACAACAGAGCAGCAACAAGGTGAAGGAAGCACATCTCCATCAATACCAGAAACCAATAAAAATTCCTTTGAAATTATAAGCCAACTGGAAGACAATTCAGTTTCAGTGATTGAGGAACCCAAACAATAGAACATTCCTCTTGAAGGAGAAAAAGAAAAGACAGCCATTCCTTTATCTCTCCCAGATTCTCCAGTAGGGGGAGCCTCCATTCTCTCCTACGCTGAAATGACAAGGAAGAAACCTCTGGATTCCTCAGGTTCTTCGGAAGATGAAACGTTCGAGAAGCCATCAAAAAGAGCAGGAAGAAAATCTCTCAAAGATGCAAGGGAGGAAGAAGCCGAGAGACAAAAAATGCAAGGAAATCAGTCCACGATAGAAATGTCTATAGGTAGAAAAACTAGAACAAGGCCCGCTAAGGGAGGCTCCATTCCCTCACTTACTGGTAAATAATGCACCTTCTCTCTTGGAACTGCAGAGGCTTGGGAAACCCACTAAAGACAGAAGTAGTAAAAGATCTTCTAAAAAGCGAGACTTCCGACATTCTCATGCTCCAAGAGACAAAAATCGATGGGGAATCTCTATTAGCTCTTAGTAACCAGAAGTGGAAGAAAAATGATGGAATGGCGATCAGTGCTAGGGGAACCTCAGGGGGGCTTGCAACTCTGTGGTCGGTTGATAAGTTCCACTTACAAAATTCTTTTGAAACCCAGCATTGGTTATACACAGAAATCAACCAATCTTCAAGTAACCTTACTATTGCCCTCTTTAATATTTATGTTTCGTTACTCTTTGCTGAAAAGAAAGAGTGTTGGCATACTTTAAACTCCTTCTTGGAAGCGCATCCTTTGAAGAATATTATTGTAGATGGAGACTTAAATCTAGTTATGGATCCCAAGGAAAAAAGAGGAGGGAACAACATAAGGGATCCTCTGCAACCCTTGGTCGAGGAGTTTATCCATCGTTGGGACCTTCTTGATTTTAAGCCAATGAAAGGTATCTACACTTGGACCAATAATAGAATAGGGACATCGCATATCTCAGCCCGACTGGATAGATTTTTAGTGCAGAGCACGTTCCTTCAGGAAAAAAAAACTCATTTCTTCCAAAATCCTCCCTAAACTCTCATCGGATCATAAGCCCATCCTTCTATTGTTGGAAGAGGAAGAAATTTTGGGTCCCATCCCATTCAGATTCATCCCTCTTTGGAAATATAAGGATGGTTTCATGGAGATGGTCTTGAAGGCTTGGGAAACCCATGTTGTTGGCTCCCCTAGCTATGTATGGGAACAGAAGATAAAAGCCACAAAACATGCTTTGAAGGAGTGGATAAAAAATCCAACTATTACTCATGCCAGCCATAGAAAAGAAGCTGTTCAAAACTTACTAGAGTTGCAAATGGATTTGGAAAACAAAGACATCAATATTTCTGATTTAGAAAAAGAACAGGCTGCCCAACTAATTTCCTTCTACGCCTTCCGACTGGAAGAAGATTTCTGGAGATTAAAGTCATGCAACTTGTGGTTGAAATCAGGGGACCGTAATACCTCATTTTTTCATAGACAATACAGAGTTCGGCTCTCCCGGAATCACATTTCTGAGATAATTTCAGTGGATGGGACAGTCCTTAAAGGGAAGGAGATCAACGCAGCAGCAGAATTACATTTTTAGAAACTCTTTAAAAATGAAGGGACAGGAAGTGAGGGGCTTATCATTGACTTCCTTTCAAATATCCCTGCCCTTGTCAGTAAGGAAGATAACCTTGATCTCATGAAACCATACATAGAGGAAGAAATTAGCAATGTTATTTGGGACATGGAGCCAAACAAAGCTCCAGGGCCTGATGGATTTTCAATCCATTTTTACAGAATCTGTTGGACTGTCATCAAGAAAGATCTGTTGTGAATGATCAAAGAAACACAACAAAAGGCTAAAGTGAGAGGCAGTATCAACTCTACATTTCTTGCTCTAATTCCGAAAGATGTGAACCCGGGCTCCTTTGACTGCTTCGGGCCCATCTCCCTTTGCAATGCCTCTTATAAAATCCTCTCCAAACTCCTAGCAAATTGGATCAAGCCTCTCCTTGAGCACCTCATCTCCCCATACCAGAGTGGTTTTGTCAAAGGTAGACATATTTTGGATAATGTAATTTTGGTGCAAGAAGCTCTGCACTCTAGTTACCAGCGGAAGGAAAAAGGAATGCTCATAAAGCTTGATATGGCAAATGCCTTTGATCGGGTAAATCACTCCTTCCTGTTCAAAGTTCTTCTAGCATTTGGATTTTGTCTTGACTTTGTTAATATGATTAAAGCTTGTATTGGAAAGCCGTGGATAGCTCCATTAGTTAATTGTAGGCCGACTAATTACTTCCAAGCAACTTGAGGAATAAGGAATGGATGCCCCCTTTCCCCTTTCCTGTATATTCTTATGGCCGAATCTTTGAGTCGGAAGTTGATCGTGGACAAGCTCGCTAGGACTACCCCGGGCATCAGGATGGTGAAAGACTTAGATCCCATAAATCATGCTCTTTTTGCGGACGACTCTTTGCTAGTGGGAGGAGCCTCGTTAAAAATAGCTAAAGTTTATAAAGAAACTGTGAATAATTTCTGTATTGTCTCGCGAGCTAAAGTAAATAAGAGGAAAAGTGCAGTTTAAGGTTGGAATTTGGAGCACAGCTCTGTCCAGCGAATTGCACATTTCCTTGGGTTCACGGGCTATGCCAATTGGGACAAAATCATCTATCTTGGTCTCCCCCTCACTCTGGGAGCGAATAAGGCTGCTCTTTAGTATGGAATCCTCAGTAAAATTAGGTCCAAAATAGTAGCATGGGGAGGACAGTGGCTGAATTATGCTAGTAAACTCATCTTGATAAAATCTGTCTTATCCTCCATTCCACTATTCCAGGCCTCCTTCCTTTTGGCCCCTAAATCGATCACGAGACAGATCTCAAAGTTATTAAGAGACTTCCTGTGGCGGGGAGGTAAAGGGAATGAAAGAAAGTTTCATTTAGTCAAGTGGGACATCATCAAATGCCTAGTTAGGGATGGAGGATTACAGGTAAGAGATCCTGCTCTGGCTAATCTCGCTCTGGGAAGGAAAATTCTTTGGAATCTCTACTCTAAACGCAATCATCTAGTCAGTCTTCTCCTGAGGAAAAAATATCTTGATGGTCTCTCCTCCAAGAATTTTCAAGCCGATTCTAAATCCAAATGCACTATGATATGGAACCTATGCCAGCAGGGGATGAGATTCTTTCAAAATATGCTCTTTCGAATTCCTGGAAATGGCAGAAACATAAGGATTTGGGATGACAGTATTTTGGGTTTCCCTCCTCTCGCCCTCTCTATCGAACTCAGCGAGCTCGGGGCGTGGCTCACTCAGCATGAATTGGTGAATCTAGCAGACATCTCAGAATGGGATTCCTCTGGGCTCTGGAAGAATTGGTCTCTTCCTCGAATTCCAGCGCATCTCCACACCCAATCTTCTCTTCTTCTTCTGGTGCTGACGGGCATGGTCCCTGTCCACCGCAGTTTGCATGATAAATGGGGTTGGGGAAAAATGGGCATCTACACAGCTGGCCTTGGATATGTTGCTCTGCAACCTCATTATCCACCATTCCACTCCCCTCCTCTATGGTCTCTGGTGTGGGATACATTTGGATTGCCCAAAGTTAACTTTTTCACCTGGATTCTGGTTCACGGGAAGTTATTAACTGGCGAGAACTTGTTGAAGAGAAGTATTACGGGACCCCATCACTACCCTCTGTGCTGCTCAGCGACTGAAACTACGAACCCTATCTTTGTGGATTGCCCATTCTCTCAAGATGTTTGGCACTTCTCCTTGCAAGGACTCAATGTTTTTGTCCCTGCGCAGCTCTCTGTAATTGATCTTTTCACTACCTGGAATGCTAAGTACCCTAGAACGTTAAAATGTAATGCCTCATGAACCAGAGTATGGCAAGCTATCCCCAAGTATGTCTCCTGGGAAATCTGGTTGGCCATAAATAATCAAATCTTCAACAATCACACGTCTTCTACAATGATCGTTGTTGCTAAGGAAAGGCTCTATTGATGGAGGCTGCAGTCCTTCATCCTTCCTCCTCCGACAATCTTTGGCTTCCGGATGAGAAAAAATGGTTTGGCACTTATTTGTTCAGAGATCGACAAAATCTCACAACCCGTCCCTTTATCAATCCTGGTTGGCGTCTTAGACAAACTGAAACTGAATTTCAAGATTGGTGGAGAACTCAGGGTAAAGCCTCGGTCTTCTTCGATGGGGCTTCGAAAGGTAATCCGGGGATTGCAGGAGCCGGCAGAATCATTTACTCTCAGAATGGCCTCAGAAAAGACAACTTTCAATGGGGATTAGGTTTAAGAACAACTAATCATGCTGAAATTCTTGGAATACTTCAAGCTTGTCAAATTGCTCATGAAAATGGTTATAAAGAAATTCAAGTTTTTGGGGATTCAGAAATCCTGATCAAGATTTTAAACACGAAGGACCGCTTCAGCAACCCGACCCTCAATAAGATTTTGTCTAGACTGAATTATGTCCTCCTCAATTTTAACTCCTCTTTGTTCTTTCACATTCTAATAAACTCCAACAAAGAGGCCAATGAACAAGCAAACCGGGGCTGCCTCCTAGCCCAAGGAATGTACAACAAAAATAATGAAGTGCCCTCCTGGCTCCCTATTCCGTAGCTTCTCCTCCAGCTGCTTTCTAAGATTTAGATTTGATGTATAAGAAGTAAGAGCTCTATCGAGCAGTTGTAACCCTCGCTGATTGGGACTGACCATCAGTTTTTTTCTCTTCTATCAATAATAATAACCGTTTTAGTTACTATATATATATATATATATATATATAAGTATAGTTTAATGATTAAGATTCTTATTAATGGGTTGATAAAATTTGTAAAATTTGTATAAATATAGTCGAAAATTTCAACTTAAATTAAATTCAATAATAATAAGTGATTTTGATATAAAATCTTATACATTATGAGTTGGGTGTCACTATAGATTTGTGAGAAGCACCAACTTGCCTAAAAGTGCTCCTAACCCCATGTCACAAGCATTTTCCAATGTTGGTTCATTCGATTTCAAAGTCCCCCAAGCCCATAAAACCTTTTTTACTGATAAATGAAACTATATCTAAATTTAGTTTTTCAAGTTGGAACCCTAGCCCTGATATCTATGACTAAAATCCTCTAAACTAATATAATTAATACTTAATACTTATCTACTCGAATGAATAACCTTTACTCATATTATATTTTTTATAAAAAAAAATGACTCATTTTTGTTTTAACCTTAAATATATAAAATCTTGTGCAACTAATATGAATAGTATTTAATGATGATCTAAAACCATGGCTTATCATCAAATTTCCACCAAGGTTTCTAGTCAAATACTTTTACAAACGGTTTGAAATTACTATAGAGACTACTCCCATATTCCATGTGATAACTAAAATAGCTAACATATTCTCTAGGATATCTATTAGAACTATTAACAAAACATATATAGCAATTGTTCCAAAGGAGAAAATTAACATCGAACAGAGCTCAAAAAGTATTCATCATCAGAAGTGGACATCGTGGGCATGAACTGGTTTGTCTGGTGACTAAGTACCTCTCTTTGAAGACCATCCTTATTGTTGCTTTGGCTAATAGGTTGAGTTTGGCCCCTTAATATATTAAAAATATCCCACAATAAAACTATTATATTGTGAACAAACTCAACCTTATTATTTCGATAAATTACTTATGATCAACCATAGTCAGTAATAAGTTCAAGCTCTTACTTCCATAAATTACTTCTGATCAACCAATAATATGATATATCTTCCATATGATCAACCATTGTCAGTTCAGTAAATTTAAAATATAATATACCTTCCATAAATTACTTATGATCAACCATCATCCACAAAAAGTTCAAGCTCTTATTTCAGTAACAACAAACAATATGATATACCTTCCATATATTAGCTATGATTAACCATGTCAATTGAGTGTAGATTGGGTGGTTGGGAGGAATGTTGTTATCCTCCCCACCCGGGTTCAAATCTTGCTTTGTGACACTTGCTCCTTGGGAGCCAACTTTCTATATAATGATTGTAAATCTGACCATACCTTGATTCTTTCAGAATAACAAGTGTTTGAGCCTGGAATAAGTCTACTCATTATGGCTCGGATTGGAAGAGTTCGAAGCATTAAAGAAAGGCTCGTACCATACAAGTCACATTGAAGAGTGGAGCAGGTTTAAATCTATGAGAGCTCTATGCTACGGATTAGAGGTGGCATTGGAGAGTGGAGTAGCACCGCACATCGACCAATGTCTATGTGCATGAAATGGGTTCCAATTTCCATCGCGGAAACCACTGTCGGAGCCTGGGTATGATCCATCTGCTCATGCAATCCATTATTTTCTTTAGATCTACTTTATAATTATCCAAATCAGTGTGTTAATCTTCCATATGTGTGGATTGAAATCCAGATGCTCGTCATACATATTCAGATCCAAGTGGACTGCATCAAAAACTGGCAGAACTTTCCATCCACCAAATATCATATCCTGTAAGTGGAAAGAACATAAGTTCTAGAACTACTTTAAACGCTGTGAATATAATACTCTGACTAAATATATGTAGAGACATGATTTTATTCCCAATTTTAGTCACAGACCTTTGAAATGCACATCTCGTAATGCTTTTATATGCACAAAGCGAACCACGTTGCCCTGCCGAAGAGTTTCGTTGACGACCTACTTCATCGCAAGCACATATATCTCTATCAAACTATTGCGCAGAGAAGTCTGCCATTTTGCTCCAATGGCTCCAAATTGAGGACTAATTGGTGCTTTTATCATTGAGAAGAAAAACAATGCGGTTTTTATCATCATCATATTTTTTTTCTCCGAAAAAAAGCTTAAATTTTATTTCATCCATTAAACTACGAAATTACATTGATCGACACACTCATATAGAGTGGTATATAGAACTGCTAAATCAAACATCCTGTTGAAAGCTGAAATAAATACCGATATTTTCACTACCTAAACATTAACATCTTTTACAATAACGTGCATAATCATCATTATCATCCAGAAGAAAAACAAAATTACATTCCACATGAGCTAAGTCACTTGTAAAAAAAAGCTCTCACTTAACGGTCCATATTTTCTTCCTATCTCGTCTATACCTATCTCAAAAAAGTAGATAATAAAGCCTGGCTTAAGCCTTACATCATTGGACCGAAAAAAGGAAGATTCCATCCTTGGATACATCGAAATAGTTCAAAAATATACCACATGTTACCCAAGTGTACAACTAGCACAAAACCTGAGATAATCTGACCATAAAATTAAAAACAAATATAAACAGCATATGTGCCAAACATTGGGCCGGTGGCTAACAGTAAACTCAAGGATTTGAAGGGGGATGCCCCCTCCTCTGGTCTTCTCCATTTGTAGTACGCCAAGTTGACATGAATTGGCAGCTTTGGATAGACCATTGATTTCATAGTTGTATTGGCGATAAACATGGAAGCTTAAAAACAAGATTCTGACGTCTAAGAGTCCATTCAAATCTAGGTGAAGTACCACCCTTCCTAGAGCTTCCCATGCATTAAGATAGGGATAGTGTATTATCATTCTATTCCTATGTATCATTATTCCATTGTGTAGAGATGCAAGAAAGCATACCAATGTCATAACTTTCACTTTTATTAACAAAAATTTTCACTAATGATTTTTTGAATGAGTTAGCATAGTTTAGTGTGTTCATATTGTTAGGTTTATTGGGGGTTGACATTATACAATAATGTAACTTTGGACATAATCTAATAAAGTCAATATCAAACTAGCAAACAAGGTTAAGATGTGATGTGTTTAGGTTAAGATGTGATGTGTTTATTAGACTTTAGTTGTCATAACATGATGGTTGGTTGCAAAGGGGATTGTTTCAAAGACATGAGTATTTTACATCTCTTCTTTGTGCTTCTTTCTTCTTTCTTTACAACTTTCTACTATGTATGTATAATCTAATAAGATACTAAAGCCAAGTTCTTTGTTGGCATGTGGAAGATTCAGACTTTCATATTAGAGGATTAAAGTTGTTGTGGGCATATTAACATAGGTGTGGCCAAGAATTGTGTCACGTGAGTAAAGTGTGTGAGTTAGTGAATCACATAACCAGTGGTACCTTGTTACAAATATATATAAAAAAAGTATTTTTTTATAGTGTTTGATATGGCACAAAGGCTAGATGGTCCACAACAACAAGACTAGATTAACCTATGGGCAGACTTGGGTTACGATTTTGACAACATTTCAAGTTGATGGGAGTGGGAGAATATATGGCTGCAATAACAATGTGAATGATGGGTTGCAAGAGCAATGTAAATGGCATGCCAGATGAATTCCCATGGAAAAAAATGAAAGCATAGTGTTATGGAAAGTCAGATGGAGACAAAAAAATTTGTCTGTATTAACTACACAGTCAAGCATATCCAAAAATGGCATGGTAGTCTGGAATACGGGAAGACCTATAGGAAATTTCTGGTGCTAAAATTGTTCTTAGAAAATACACACAGGAAATGATAACTTGCAACATGTTGGCATAGAAAATAACATGAAATGTACTTAGTTCTTTTTCTGTTTGATAGTGTAGTTATAGGAGTTACTTTGGCGTTCCCACTTTATTTAAATTTTACACTGAAATTTAGTCCCATTGATTGACCTACCTTCGTGGTCATTCTTTGGACATTAATAAAATTAACTTATCACACATAGGCATGGGGGCTTCATTAGAAGGCAATATAATATTACGTTCATTCATATTGGGGTATTAAATAATCATGAAAACCTAAAAATTATATTGCTTATATATTAAGGGGCAAAGGGTTTTTTTTATTTAATGTAACAATACAAAAATACTTTGGGGTATTTTTTATATGGACGGGTTGACAAATATCCTCCAAATGGAGATGGCGGGATCACGACCGGATGAAAAATCGGGTTGAGGCAAGGCTAGGGCTTATTAGTACGCAGGGAAATCACGTCTTGAGGCATGATTGAGGCTAGGGGTTTCGTGGTGAAGAGGGTATAAAAAATGTTAATGAAAAAATTGATACATACAATATCTAGTGAAAATAGGGGTTTTTTAAAATTGGGAAGGCATATTGGGAGGGGGTTAAAAAAAATGTTTTTGGGAGGTATTTTCCAATATTTAGTGAAACTAGGGGTATTGTTTCACATGCCACGAACGAACGTGCTATGATAGCGATTTATTGAGTGAAGCCCCAGTGCACATAGGTGAGGAATTTTTGTCACATACGGGACATGCTGTGTAGACAGAAATGTCATATTCTAATGAGGAAGAACTCCCACAGTTTGTTGTTGAAGGAGCAAGTGGAAGGATGAGAAGAGGAGGCACACAAAATTTTGGTATGTTTCTTTTGTTTTGTTATCTAGTAGTTTAAGCTCTTTATTGAATACTAGATTGATGGAAAGGTAGGAGGTAAAGAAAACGTTCATGCAAGTTGAAGAAAAAGTTTCTCATACAACAAAGTTGTGTATATCTAGGTTAGAGCCAGTTGTGGCTATACAATTTGTCTAGTGGATTTG
Source organism: Larix kaempferi (assembly GCA_027924585.1). Lineage (NCBI taxonomy): Eukaryota > Viridiplantae > Streptophyta > Pinopsida > Pinales > Pinaceae > Larix > Larix kaempferi. The sequence continues at coordinate 4,272,143 of BSBM01000368.1, forward strand.
CAGGTTGGGTGTAAAAAGTAGTATGTGGATAAATCATCCACACAAATTATATCTCGCATGTAAAATGGATCTTGTGGATAAGGAAACTTTACAAGTTAAAGCAGGTTCCAGAGGCTTGGTTCATAAAGACTGGTCCTTTGCTACCTAGGTGTAGAAAAGAGCAATATTTTGGAGTTCAAATCAATTTCTACATCTGTTATATGTGGGAAAAAAATTTCATCCAACATCGACTCTAATTTCACTAATGAGTCAAGGGCTTGGCACAGGTGGTTGGTTGGTTGCTTGTTGTATCCTGTATTAACTGGGTTGGTTAAATTGCCTCCAATTAACTTGATCTCTTTGTGGCAAATGAACAAGGAATGATGGCATCAGATGTCTAAGGTGTGGCATCACGTTATTCAACCGCAAATTACCCATTATCACGCTTATCATCACATGCAATTCATCATTCATCACGACAAACCTTACATATTGCACCTACATTCAGCTTGCAAAGAATATTAGATCAAATATTGATAAGGAACATGCATTCTTAGAATAATAAGATACGCATCATAGCATGCAGTAAAACACAGTTATATCAAAACAAATTTTAAATCAGAGACAACAGAAGGTAATGACTACATTTCGCATACCCTACCCACAACCTTTGTGGCCTACTATACTTGATTTCAAGTCACTTCAACCTACACAGAAAGAGGAAACAAAAGCATATTTGTCCTGGCAACATGCGAAAAACAGTCTCTAGCATAGTTGTTCTGGACCTACTTCATAAAACTGTTGTTTCAAGGCGCAAAAGAGGAGATGGAATGGCGAGAAATGGAGCAATGGCACGAACATGACCGCATGCCACCTTGCATGCCATGTAGATAAAGCCGACTTACAGGTGGAGTGTACAAAGTTGTCAGGGCTTTTAGATCATAGAGTTGGCAGGGCTATCAGGGATCAGTGCATCCAACAGAGCCCTACAAAATGAAACATTGTATTTCACAATAAGAGTATGAGGTGGTAAAACTTAGACAATCACATAAATTAGTTAAAAAACTATAGCATAAAAAACTGGAATTCATGTTCAAATCAATTAATTAACAAGGGTAGGGCTTTTACATCAGCCAACATCGGGGTGGGCTAAAAGTCGTGAGAGTGACATCATACCTTTTTCAGCAAGACAGTGACATCAATAATTATTTTATAAAAAATTCAAAATAAATAAACAAAAATTTAATTATATGAAAACATTCACAATGAAAAAATTTATTTTCAATACAATCATATTAATACATATGAGTGAAAATTAAAATGTCCAAGAACATAATAAATGTTAATTCTATATATATATATATATATATTCCTCCATTGGGAGGTCCAGGGGTGTCTTATACCTTGCAATAATCACAAAATAATGATTACATTTGCTACTCGCGGGCACTGCTCAAAGCTCAAACAATAAGGCTGAACTTGCAGCACTACATTCAGTTTTGGCCTTAGCAATTGCAAGAAACATCACCAATCTTCATATCTTTGGAGACTCAAAGAGGGTCATTGATTGGGCTAATAACAAGATACAAATCAGAGCCCCTCATCTTCAACACCTTCTGAAATCAATTCGACGTCAAATGGACTATTTCTCAGTTCTTTTGTTGGCTCATATATACAAAGAGATGAATTTAGAAGCCGACCAATTATCAAAATATGTTCTGCTCTTGGGCCTTGGGAAAATAGAGCTAGAAGAAGTAACATATATAATCTGGAAATTTGAAATAGTACATTATGTATTCAAGCAAAGGGAAGGCCTATTCTTGGTATAAAATTGGAAGCTATAATGATGAATTGATATAATATGGAAGTAGGAAATTTTTTGTTGTAAAGTTCTTGATGTCCCTTTTTGGACACTTCATGATCACTCTTATAACAATGATTGATATTTTCTATTTTGAATAATATATATATATAGAGAGAGAGAGAGAGGTATTATATATGGGTGTACACAATTTTTTTTGATATAGCTCAATGGGTTATCTCATTGCAGGTAAAAGGTGTTGTGAATTGCATGCAAAAGGTTGTTAGGTGAAGGACCTTACTTAATCTCTTAGTTGGATTAAGTTGTTAAAACATTTTTATCTATTCTTTTTTGAAATGTTAAATATTATCATTATTTTTATGTAATTTGGTTTTGCTTTTTTGATGAGTATATTGTTGTATTAGTTTTGAGCCTTAAAACATCTAATTTACCTTAAATACAATCTTTAAAATAAAAAAATAAAAAAAAACATAAACACTTAATTTGAAAAATAATAAAAATATATTAATATATTAATTTTTTTTATAAAAATAATATATTAATATATTTAAATTTTATTTCATAATTTATTAAAGAATAATATCACAATAAATTAAATTTTGAAAGAAAACAAATGTAACAATAAATTAACATGTTAATACATTTAAAAATTGCTTTCAATAATAAAATCATTGTAATCAAACACTACTTTTAACTATTATTAATGACAAAATAATATGTTACCTATTTTTATGGTAACTTCTATTGTTTTCACAATCTATGTTAGGTTATAAATTGTTTTTACAATCATGTTTTGTTATAAGGATATTCCATTTGTTTTCATAATCTAGTTTTTACAACATTTGCTTTCACAATCTATATTATATTTAGGAGTTTTCAATGTTTTTACATGATAAACGTTTTTGATATAAAGAAAATTAATTAGTGTTATTTATTATTTTCTTTTGTAATGCTATTTTTAATATTGTATTAAAAGTAGTTAGGTACTTTACAATATAGTATGGGGAAGATGGTGTCACATAATGTAAAGTTATATTATGTTAACAAAAATAAAAAATAATTAAAAAAATCATGTTGACTCGTAAAATAAAACATTGAAACCAAACAAATAAAAAGTAATTTAAAAAATTCGTGAAGGCTCATAAAATAAAAAAGTTAAAACCAAATAAAAAGTAATTTAAAAAATACATGTCTACTCATAAAATAAAAAAATTAAAACCAACATAGATCTATCTTAAACCTGGATCTATTCAGGATCATAACTAACTTACTATGGGTAACCAATAATGCATCTAAAACGTACCATCTTGTTTCCTACTTCCCAATTATTCAATTATAACAATAAAATTTGAATGGTGATTAGATTGATGGATGTTGGATTGATGGTTAGGTTTAGGGTTTCTTGTCTGCAATTTTACTGCAGGTATGGTGTGATTCTGCAGGAGGCGGCTGGCTAATCTTCTGGCAACATCACTTGGAGTCCATTGGCCTCTCGAGGTCAATCTAGTACCAGCCAAGTTAAAAAAAAGTGGGAAGTAAATCGTATTGTTGCCAATTTTAGTTGGTTGTCATCTGTCATAATCAGCTATACTTGTGTGTATTGTTGCAGTCTTTTTTCCAATGCTATTCTAGCGGGGGTTACTTCTCTGTCTTTTGGTTGGCTCTAGGTGTTTTTACCTCTGATATTATTGAGGAGGTGGCCACCTTTCGTCTTTTCTTGACTTCTCTGCTATTTTCGCGGCTTTGCTATCCCTTATTTTTTACAGATCTTTGTGGTGTTAGTGGTGGTCTCCTTCGGTTGTGGGGCCACTCTTCTTATCAGTTGTTATCTTTAGCTTGGTGGTGCGATATTTTTTGCTTAGTGCTTGTGGGGGCAGCTGTCGTTTGGTGGTGGGGCTGCCCATCATAGTTTATCACAAACTTACACCTGCCAGTGGTGTGCCGGCCGGGCCTGTGTCTTCCCATTATGGGAGACCTTTCTTTGCATTCTGATGACATTTCAAATCCTCTGCAGTCTTGGACTGAGTCGAGAGGTTGTAACCCTAATTTTTGTAGGCTGGTGGGTGATAGGGAAAAGGAAAAGAGGCGTTTGAAGACTGTGAAAGCTCGGGAGATCGTAGACAAATATGAAATTGACTCAGACTATAATCTGTCTCGGATTGAAATGTTAGCGCAGCGTGCTTTGGTGGGGAGATTGGAATTCACCTCGGGGACAAAGTTAGAAATTTCTAACTGGGTAAGTAAGTTCTGGGTCCCTTTGACGGGAAAGGCTCCGCGGATCAATTTGTTGATGAACAGATGGATCTTGTTCATCTTTCTAGAGAATTTTGATATTGAGCAATTACTTTTGAAGTTCTGGGTTTTTAAACATGGTTCTCTCTTTCTAAAGAGATGACATGTAAATTTCGATCCCCTGAAGGAATCCCAAGGTGTTAGGCACCTCTGGATGCTCATTCCTGGACTGCCCATTGAAATTTGGTCTGAAGAGGTGATCATGGGCATGGTGAATGTGGTAGGAAGATTTATAAGATTTGACAAACACAATCTGTGTGGTATGGATAGAAGGGTTGCAAAGGTTATGGTTGAGATAAGTCTGTTCCTAACCACTTGGAGATGTTTTCAGATATTTCTAAGGATGAATTATTCTTCATAGAACAGTCTGAGAAAGATCTTTCTAAACGCATTTCCAAAGGTGAGATAGTTTTGAGACATGATTCTGTAACCGGTCTCTTAGTTGACAAGGATGGGATGATTCTTGACAAGTCTCGAGTGGGTCATAGTCTCCTTTCTGATCTTAATTCAGTGGATTTAGCAGATTCCCCTCCTGCTATCCCTCTTTTAGAAGCTGGTGTTTGTCCAAAAAACCCTATCCACATTCCTTCTGATGATTTAAAGGAGATATCATCTGATTCGAATGAGAAAGGTATTCCTGTGTCTGATCCTTTAGACTCGCCTTTGCCCCTTTCTTTGGAAGATAATTCTATTTTAAATGAAAGTGGTTACCTGTTTACTGAAAATGGTCATGAGTTTCCTCCTTTGTCCATTTATTCAAAAAACCCTGGTCTTCAGTCTGATGCCATCCCTATTCATTCACTCAAATTCCAAAATGTTACCATCCGAAGGGGGAAAAAGAAGAAGAAAGGCTTACCTGTTCAGTCTATCCCTAACTGTGTTGCTTATACCCCTGTCTCGAAACGTTTAGAGGATGGGGGTTTTGATTCTCTTTCATTTCTTGAGGGCCTTAGAGCAGCGTCCCCCTATGCAGCTGGTTCTTAATGTCTTTCATCTCCCTAAATATTAATGGATTGGGTAAGGTTTCTAGGGCGCAGGCCTTATCCAATCTTGTATCTGCTACTAGCCCTGCAATTGTGCTTCTCCAGGAAACTATGTGCGATGATTCCTTTGCTATTTCCAAAATTTGTAAGGTCTAGCCTAATTGGGAGGTTGTTGCTGTTTCTTCTTGTGTTCTCTCGGGGGATCTTGCTATTGCTTGGAATCCAGCTCTTTTATCCTTTAAAGCTCACTCCACTCCATGGGGTATCCTCCTGAAAGGCACTTTCTGTGGTTTTAACCAATCTCTTGACATCCTAAATTGTTATGCCCCTTACAAGGAGAGATTGATTTTATGGGAATCTCTATAAGATTCTGGTCTTTTGAGGCTTCCTAATCTTCTTATTGCAGGTGATTTGAATCATACATGTTCAGCTTCTGAGGTGTGGGGACATTCGACTAAGCTAGATGATATGGCTGGTTATTTTTCTAAGTTCTATGAGGAGAATGATCTAGTTGATATTGTTCCTGTTAAAATGAGACCTACGTGGACTAATGGCAGATGGGGCAGAGATGGGGTTCACAAAAGACTTGATAGGTTTCTTATCAAGGTTATCTCAGTTTCATAGATATCGTTCTTGGGTCCGTGAGAACAAATTCTCAGACCATTGGCCTATTGTTTTACAACTGGATGACTATGGTCAATGATATTCTTCCCCCTTTAAATTTAACAGCTCCTAGTTAAATGATGAGCATTTTTGCATTATGGTCAAAGATTTTTGGATGAAATACAGGGGAAATGAAGAGAATTTAGTGGTGCGCTTCTGTCACAAGCTAAAGCTTTATTTTAGGGGAGTCATAAAAGACATTCATAACTCTATATCACTCATACTATTTAGGGGAGTCTTGATAATTCAAATTAATACTAACATTTATCATATATCACTCATACTATTTAGGGGAGTCTCGATGATTCAAATTGATACTAACATTTATCATATTATTCGAGACCTCCTTGTTAACCAAGAGACTATTTCTTTTCAAAATATCCCTTTTTAAGAGGAAAATATATTTTAAATTATTTAAAAATAATGTTTTGAATTCCTTAACAAGCTTCCTTAAATACTTTCCCTATACAATTATGCTTTTGCTTTTGAATTCCCTAAAAGTAATTATTCAAACTAATGTCTCTTCTATAGTTTTGGAGACCTCTCTCTTTAGGAGGATAATGTCTCTTTTGGAGAGACCTTCGACAAGGCACTGATTTTGATGTTAAAACTTTTACTTGATAGGCTTGGAATTTGTCTTACGAATTAGATCACGGGATACGAGGAACTCATGTGTGCTAGACATGTTTGAATAATCCCAAGTGAAATGTTTTGGTACTTTAAAAGAGTCCTTGACATTGACATTATCTAGACCATTGACTACCTTAAAAATATGATTTACAATTGATTGACTTTACGAACATTAATGTTACTAATCCATGATGGCTTTATTCTACCCTCTATAGCTCATAGACCTCCATCGTTGCTAGCAAAATGTCCCTTAAATTCTTTATAAGAATATATTTTAAATTCTTCCTTTTACTCTTGAATTCTTTAAAAGTGATTGTGATTAAATTTAAAATAATGTCTCTCTTATTGTTTTGGAGACCTCCCTCTTTAGTAGGAGAATGTCTCTTTTGAAGACCTCCCTCTTTTGGAAGAGATGTCTCTTAAATTCTTTACAAGAATGTCTCTTAAATTCTTCGACATATAAATATGTCTCTTGAATTCCTTAACCGATTAATTAAAATAGTATATTTTTTATTATTTGGAAACCTTTCACAATTTCTTTGAGAAATGTCTATTCTTTGACATAGAAAATGTCTCTTGAAATCCTTAACATATTATTAAAATAGTATATCTCTTATTATTTAGAAACCTCACACAATTTATTTAAGAAATGCATGTAAACATCCCACAACTTCCTTAGTAAAATAAACTCTTCCTCAACGAAACAATGTTTCTTTTATTGTTTGGAGATCTCACACAACTTCCTACTTCCCCATCTCTTATTCTTTGAACACCTCCCACAAAATCCTATCAAACCTCTCATTATTTTGTACCTGTTAGGAAATGTTTTAATGATTTGAATCCCTTGCAAGGAAAGGAAAAAGTGTATTAGCATAGACACCTCTTACACCTTCCTATTTATTAGGTAATGTCTTTATTCTTTGTATCTCGAACAAAATAAAGAAACATTAAACTTTAGTATGAACACCTCCCACAACTTCCTACTTCCTTATTTTCTTATAGGAAATATCCTTAATCATTAATATGAACACCTCCCACAACTTCCTGCTTCCTTAGTTCCTTATAGGAAATATCCTTATCCTTTGAATCTTTACAAGAGAAAAGAGTATTATTATATACATCTCCCACAACTTCCTACTTCCTTAATTCCTTGTTATTCTATAAATCCCTTACAAGGAAAATTAGTACTAGAAAATGTCATTTTGCTTTGCATCCCATTATAAAAAAAGGAATATTAGAAAATGCTCGTATGCTTTAAATTCCTTAGAAAACGTCCTCCTTATGCTTTGAATCACTAACATATTAATATGAGCACCTTTTTGATACCCGCAAGACCTTTTTATTTTATTTTTTATTTAATATTTGTGACAATATTTTCAAAAAACAATTATTTTTGTAAGAGTTATTTAAAAACTCAAAAACACTCACAAGAGGTGTGAGTGACAATTTGCACAACAAACTAATTATTTTATTATTTAATAAAAGAAAAAGGCACTTGGAGAATTCAACTAAATGAGGGGACACCACCATTGCATAGAGAACATGTGTAAAGCAAGCAAGGGATATTTTTACCAATCAAATCCAATCTAAAAGATCGGCTAGCAGACAAAATCCTAAATCATGTGGATTGAAGGATTGATTGAAGATTTGATTGGGATAGCACAAGACCTGGGAAAAACTATATATATTGGTGCACTAAGATAGCACGGGACATCGTGTTGTGCATGGAGAAATTGTGGTTGAGTGTTTCTCTCTTTCATAAGTCCACAATTGCTTTTAACGGACTCAGAGAGAGACTGCCGCCTAGAATTCTTGCTTGGCGTTCTAGTGCATGGTGGTGATCTATCTTAGGGGTGGAGTTGGGCTAACAACGGTGTTTCTCTCTCCTATGGTTGGGAGGAGCTGATTCTCCAAGTTTTCATTTGCCTTGTTTCAAGTAAGTGTTTTATTGCTTGATCTTCCTAATAATTGTTTAAAACCACAATAGTTTAGTTTGCTTATAACAATTTTGGGTATGTTACAACCTCCAATCACTAACATATTAATATAAACACCTCCCACAATTTCCTAGTTTCCTACTTTCTTATTTTAAGAATTTTTCTTACACTTTGTATTCCTTCCAAAAGAAAAGAATATGTTTTTAAATCTGTTACAAAGGAAAGGATTATTAATAGGGATACCTCCACAACTTTCTATTTCTATTTCCTTATTTGAAAATGTATTTATCCTTTGAATCACTTTCTTACTTCATAAATGTCCCTATTTGCAAAGGTATTAGGAAATATATTTATATTTTGAATTCCTTGAAATTGTAACACTACATCCTTATTAGGAAACGTCCATATTTTAAGGATGATCCCAAATATTTTTCGAGTTGAGAAAGATTGAGAGCGCATGAGGAAGCAAGCTTCCCTTCTAGGGTTTTCAGGTTCTTCAAGATCCCAATGGATCCCCCCCCCCTCCGACACCACCAATCCGGAGGAGCGGAGGAGGCTTCTGGATGAAGGATTTCGTCAGGTGGTGCAGGTAGCCCCTACGCAAGACGCTCGTTCTGAGCAAGACTACATATTTTTCAAGTGGGTCGCTATCCCAAATGTTAAAATCGCCTCCCTTGCCTCAAAGCATAAGGCAATTGTGTACTTAGAGCGAGGGATTGTGGGCCACTTCACTGGTCTTTGGCCATCCCCTCGAGCCATTGAGATCTAGTTAAACAAGAAATGGCGGTCGCTGGTCCAAGGAAATGTGAATCAAAATTTTTGTGGGAGAGGCTTCTTCGTTTTCCTCTTCGAAAGACAGAGACCTAATCTTCATAAATGAGCCGTGAGGAATGTATCTTAACTAGTGGAGTGTCACTTTCGATATGGAGAAATACATCCCAAATGTCGTGCCATTGTGGGTCAAACTCCTGCATTTTACCCTCCACTGTTGGAGTGATGAGGATATAAAGAAAATAGGAAACGCTTTGGGGAAGTATATAGATAAGTTGAAACCTAAGCAGTCCCTTTTCTCTTGTGCAAAAATATGTGTGGAAGTGGATCTGGAGAAAGGTCTCCTGAAATCCATCAATATGACCATGGATGGATGGAATCATATCCAAATGGTGGACTACGAGAAACTTCCCTTCAAATCTAAATTTTGTTATGAATCTGGGCACTTTGCAAGACATTACCCAAAGAAAAAACAATAATAAACTAAAGAAGACAACGAAGAGGGATGGAATCAAGTCCGCACAAAAGGTAGGAAAACAGTGGCATGCAAGAAGTCAATTGAAAAGAATGATGCCCCTCAGGAGAATAGGTTCCAAGCACTATTGAAGGAGGAAAAGGAGGAAATGGAAGAAGGATAAATCCCCCTTCAGCAATAACCCCTTCAACCGTTTTTACAAGAAACAGGCCAAGAAGAGAACTACATCCCAACTATGCCCTCTTAAGCTTACGAGGAAGTTAGGCTGGAGTCCTCTAATAAATTAGGAGGATCAATCACCAATCGTGTCAATCACGAGATCCAGATCCAAGGTAGCGTTGGAACAAACTTAATAAAGAAGGGAGGAAGAGCCTAAGCCTCCACCAAAAAATGGAAGAAATCCAAACATAACCATCAAGGAAATAAAAGTAGCAAGGGACAAGGCAACGAGTAAACAAACCAACCTATATCAACACACCAAACTAACAGTTACAGGGAAATATATCATAGTAGCAGGGGAGGAGAAGAAGGACAAGGTCTACCAAACCAACAATAGGAAATAATGCTAGTTGTCTCCTAGAACTGTAGAGGCTTATTATGTGGAAAGCAAAAAATAACAGCAATGAAAAATATGATGAGACAAGAGAAAGGCTCAATTATTTTGATCCAGGAGACAAAAATGGAAAAATAAATATGCAACTGAAAAATGAGTAAAATATGAAAGAATGGGAGTGGCATGGCCTCTAGAGGATCTGGCACCTCAAGGAGCATTTCCACTTGGTGGGACACTCAGCAGTTCAAACTCCCCTCTTTTACGGAACACCAATACTGGATAACAGTGGATCTAAAGGAGATAGCCTCGAGAGAAATTTACAGAATTTGCAACGTGTATGGACCAACTCAACCAAATCAGAAAAGGTATTTTTTGACCTCCCTAGACCAAATGGGAGATTCAAGACTATTGGAGAAAGACATAATACCAGGATATTTCAATGCAACTATATCCCAATGGGAAAGAAGAGGAGGTTGCAAGGTCAAAGATCCTTTCAGAGAAAATTTGGAAGACTTGAAAAGCACCTGGAACTTAATTGATATAAAACCTAAGCAAGGAAAGTTCACTTGGAACAACAGAAGAGTTGGACCAGGACACATAACATCCAAGATGGATTGCTTCCTGGTAAGTAATGCCATCCTTATCAATAATTATTTATTTAGATCCATAATTCTCACTTCTACAGTTTCAGATCATAAGCCCATCCTTCTCTCCCTTAAAAAGGTGGAGAATCTTGGGTCTATCCCCTTTAGGTTCAATTCTTTCTGGATGAAAACAAAAGGAGTGATGGATGTAATACAAAGGGCCTGGGAAGTATTTGTGCCAGGCTCCCCCGACTGCATTTGGTAAACCACACTTAGGAGAGTAAAAGAATCCCTCAAAGAATGGGTAAATATACACTACCCTGACCTCGGGAAAGGGAAAATACAAGTCCACGAAAAGCTTAAAATTGCAAGAAGAAATGGAATGGGTCTCAGTGATGAAAGAGCTCCTGCAAAAGGAAAGAGAGCTAGACCGCAAAATAGAAAACTTCATAATTAAGGACGAAGAAGAATGGAGACTAAGATCAAGAAGTATTTGGCTAAAGGCCAGGGACATGAAGACAAAATACTTCCACAATCAATGTAAAGAAAGAAACAGAAGAAATACAATCCTGGAGCTCAAAGACAATGATGGGAACACTATTAAAGGGTTCCAGGAAATCAAAGGGGCAACATACAACTTTTACAAAAATCTGTACACAGAAGAAGGGAATCCGGACCCCCATCTAGTGAGAAATATCAGTAACAATATTCCAGAAGTCATATTCGAAGAAGAGAACGCACTTCTTTGTAAGCCAATCTCAGATGAAGAAGTGCATAAAGCAGTTTGGTCCCTTAACCCAAACAAGTCCCCGGGCCCCGGACGGTTTTCCCATTAGTTTTTATAGGAGCTGTTGGAACTTAATCAAAAGAGACCTAAGAAGAATGCTCAATTGGTCCACAGGAAGAGAGCGAATTGAGGGAGAAACCAAATCCTCTTCCATCGCCCTTATCCCCAAAGAGAAAAATCCAACCTCAATTGAAAGATTCAGACCAATCTCCCTTTGCAACTCTTCCTATAAGATCCCAACTAAAATCCCGAGACAAAGATTGAAAAAATTCTTGTACAAACTAATCTCACCTAATCAATGTTAAATTTTGAGCATTAATTCACAATACTCTAGGATCTTTACTGAGAGAATAACATATACAATATATCAATGCATGACAATCACAATAAGCATCACAAGAATCAAAAGCATGAGAGACAAGAGACACAGAGTTTCCGTGGGGAAAACCCTAAGGTGAAAAACCCCACAACTTCCTTAGAGATAGAGAGAGCAATGGATCAACCAAAGTACAGCCAAAATACACTGAGATAGTCTCCTAGTAGCAGATGATCCTCCTCCTCACTAGTGCGCCACTTTCTGAGTGAGAGTGAGTTACTTTTCCGAATGATCTAAATAGAGATCACCTGATCTCTATTTATACTAATCTGTTTGTCCAGTGACCTTATGGGGCCGACTTGTCTAGCTAGGTACATCCACATTATAATATATATTTTAGGGACGACCCCACACATGGTGGTCTAATAACCCATTGGAAAGTACACACACTTGCGACACTTGTCAATCCACATGACGACACTTCCTTATAGAGGAATGACACATCTCTTATAAGGGTACAATAAATATATATAAAATACACAGATGAAATACATTCCGAAGTTACATATACATCAACAATCAAGGAGGATTTATCTCATAGAGACAAATCCTAAACAACATCCTAATGGTGTAGGAGGAAATTCACTCAAGTCAGAGCAACAAGGATGCAGGCATGGCCGTCAAACTAGATATTCCCAACGCCTTCGACAAGGTAAGGCACGGTTTCCTCTTTGAGATCATGGAGAAATTTGGGTTCTCAAGCAATTATGTTCGCTAGATAAAAGCTTGTATAGGGAGGACTTGGATAAACCCACTGGTCAATGGCCGCCCAACTTCCTTTTTTAGCTCCTCCAGGGGACTGAGGCAAGGGTGACCCCTCTCACCCTTCCTCTACATTTTGGTGGCAGAATCTCTAAGTCGACAACTGAATCTTCAGCAAGACAATGGGGAAATTCCGTGGATCTCTATAGCTCAGGGAGTATTTCCCATCATTCACGCATAGTTTTCAGATGGCACTATCCTGTTGGGGAGTGTCTTAGCTCAAATTACTCAAAGATTCAAAGCGTCTTTGGACCTCTTCCTCAATGCTTCAAGAGGTAAGCTCACCGAAACAAAATGCAATATTTATGGATGGAATTGCTCGGCCAGGGAACTCACAATTGTCTCTATGCACTTTTCCTTTAGTTTCCAGATCAATTGGACAAGCTTCAAATATTTAGGAGTCCCAATTACAAAAAAATCCAAAGGACTTCAGATTGGAACTACATAACGCAGAAGATCAAGGACAAGGTAAACTCCTAGGGAGTGAGATGGCTAAGATTAGCGGACATAATAACTCTCATAAAATCAGTCATCTCCTCTCTTCCTATATACACTTGCTTCATTTTTCTTAGGTCCAGCAGGGATAATCAACAATATAAGCATGGAGCTCATAAAGTTTCTTTGGAAAGGAGGCAAAACCTCAACAAAAAATTTCCACTTAATCAAATGGGAGACAGTCAGAGGAGCCAATGCACAAGGAGTCCTGGAAATCATAGATCCAAGACTTATGGATAAATCCCTTGGAGCAAAAATTATTTAGATACTGGTCTCAGGGAAAAAGGAATACTAGAAAGAAATCATTAGGAAAAAATACATTAAAAGGCATCGCTTGAGAAGCCTAGATGGAGGTCTTCAAGGAAAGGGAACCAAAATTTGGGCTCTGTGCAAGCAAGCGGCAAGTCTAATCAAGGACAAACTCTATTGGATCCTAGGCAATGGAAAACACATATAGATGTGGAGTGACAACATACAAGGAGATCCCCCTCTTGAATCAATCATGGAGCTCCAGGATCTCAAAAGGTGGATGATATCGAATGGCTTCAACTCTCTATATGATATCTCATCTTAGAGAGGATGGAGTTTGGAAAGGATGGGGAGTTCATGAGGTGCCAGCATAAATTGGGTGGGATTTTACCACTCTACAAAGCAACCTTCAAGGGAAGGCCCCAACCCATAAAAGAGATTGAGACAACAAAGGATGGGGAGATACTGGACTATACACGGTCAAAGAAAGATACATGTATCTGATTGTTGCCCTACCTCAGGAACACCCCTCCAGAATCTAGAAAAACTTATGGAATTCCAACATCCTACCCAAGATAAAGTCCTTCAATTGGTTATTATCTCATGGACAAGTCCCAATAGCTGAAAATCTTTAAAAAAAAGGAACATCGCAGGACCTTCGTGGTGTTTTCTATGTAACAAAGATGAGGAAACAATCCAACATCTCTTCATGGAGTGCGAGTCCATGTACAAAGTATGGGACCTCTTTACCAAGGACCTAAGCAAACCCGTCCTCCTTCATCCTCACATCATTGAGTTCTATAACATGTGGGTGCACTGTTATCCAAGCTCTTTAGAGAAAAAACCTTTTATGTTGAAAGTCTGGATAGGCCTGCCCAAAAATATCTACTGGCAAGTCTGGATTGCCAAGAATAGGGTGATCTTTGAATGGGAATACGCCTCCCCCATGAGAGTGGCCACCAAAACTTTGAACCTCTTTGTTGAATCTTTGCATCCCCACTCTCGACCACTCCACCTCGGGGATTCGCTCTCACCTTCTGATTTTAAATGGATAGCATACCTCTTTCCATTGATCTTTCTTCAGTCTAATGTCAACATAAATAAGATCCCTCTCCCTTGGGAAATTCACAAGGACAAGAATGACTTAAAGGGCTGGAAAATCTCACAACGGAAGCATATCTTATTTTTTTACAGTGCCTTTAAAGGAAATCCAGGGGTGGAAGGAGCGGGAGAGGACCTTATGGACCCTGAGGGGAAAATATTGAAATCCTATGCTTGGGGGCTAGGTAGGAAAACTAATAACCAACAAGAATAGATGGTGCTTTTGAAATGGATTGAGATAGCAATCAATGCCAACCTCAGTGACTTGCTAGTCCTCGGAGACTCCATAATAGTTATTCAAAAAATGAGGGAGATCCTCAAAGAGGACCCTTCAATGTACAATAGAATCCAAAAGCGCATTGCAAACCTCATGCGCAGTAAGTAGGTTGATTTTTACCACATAAGGCAGGATAACAATGAAGATGTTGACCAACTGGCCAACATTGGATCTCGTCTAAACCAATGAATGTTAGTGGTTGATGATCGTCCCCCGGAATGATGTTGGATAACATGATAACTCACTTTGTCACAGAGAGGGGAAGTCCTAAGGCCCCTCTCATTCTACTTAGAGCTAGGGAGAGGCGTTGTACCCAAACAGACCCTCTCCCAAACCCAATTGCGCCAACAAAGAAATCTCATATGAAGGACGAGCCAACTGTGAGATTGGCTAGTGATTTGACTGTGTGGAAAAGAGTAAATAAGGACAGGGGATATGGCTGCAGGTTCAATGATGATGGCTCACAAGTCGGAGGAGTCGATCTCTTCCTCATTAAATCCCATTCCCTTCACACAAGTAAAAATTGGAATAAGGTGAAGTCTCGCTAGATGGCTTGCAAAGTAGAATCATGTCAGGCGATGGAGGAGATTTGTTATGATTTGAACCAAAGGTTGTATGTCTACGCGTCGCAGCGGGATTTGAGTCACTTCTGGTCCGTGAATGTGGAGAAAGATTTTTTGCAAGAGTGCGATGTGGCAGCCAACATCGTGCCAATGGATTCCTAGAAGGACATTATGCAAATTCCAGAGGAAACCTGGAATATTTCAAAAAGATGCTTAGGATGGTGCAGGAAGGAATGGTAGCCCTCTTGCAGAATATTAGAGATTTGACAGAGGAAACAATCTACAATAGCCATAGATTGGCCTGCATTGAGTCAAGGATTAATGATATTGATGGAAATATGTAGGAGCATATGGCATCTACTGAGGAGCTCAGGAAGGATGTGCAGTGTATCCTATAGATGTTGCAAGGGAGCTATGGCTAGAACTTAGAAGGAATGTGTCCCTTCTATGCCAGCTTGGTTAACCAGCCGCTCCTAGGGTCATTCAGATAGGATTGATGTTTCAGTCTCTGTTCTTTGCCTTGGTTAATATGTTTTTTTTGCGCTCTGCTTTGTAAACAGTTTATAAGAGTCTATAGCACTCATCGAATGGTTTTTGGGATAAGAACAACAAGAAAGTTCATAGAAAATATACAAACTGCTTGTAGTTCTGTAGGGGAAATCATGGAAAAGTTATGTAGCTTGTTATTCCATTTTTTTGGTACAAATATCTCTATAAAGGATGTGCTCAACATTTTAATAAAAAATTTCTCTGTTTTTATTTTAAAAAATGAAAACTTCCGTAGCTTGTTATTCCCTTTGTTTTTGGACAAATGTCTCTGTAAAGGATTCTTGTGTTCAACATTTTAATACAAATTTTCCCTATTTTCGTTTTAAAAAAAGGAAAATTATGTAGCTTGTTATTCCATTTGTTTTTGGACAAATATCTCTGTAAAGGATTGTTGTGCTCAACATTTTAATACAAAATTTCCCTGTTTCTATTTTAAAAAAATGAAACATCCCTATTTTGAATTCTGCTACATTCTTATTAAGAAATGTCCTTACACTTTGGAATCTTAACACTATGCATAATGCTAATCCCTGTTAGAAAATGGCCTAGGAAACATCCCTATTTTGAATCTCACAACATCCTTATTAAGAAATGCCATAACACTTCGGAATATTAACACTATGCATAATCTTGATCCTTGTTAGGGTACCAACATAGATCCATCTTAGACCTAGATCTATCAAGCATCGAGAGGGTTCCAATTTCTTGAGGTGTAATTATTTATTTTTTATGGTAAGCTCAAGAAATTTCATCCATATAAATTTAAGTTTTTATTTTTATTTTTTATTTTATAGGCTAGAGCACTTCATTCCTCTTGATTCAATAAAACAAGTATAGGAATAGAATATAATACTACTTATCATGTTTTACACGTTTATACACTACAAATAATATGCTTATATACTACATTTTGTATTTTTATACATGTAAAAATATAAGATAGATTATTTGTACGCTTTTTTACATTTATACTCTTATACATAAGAGTATATGAGATTATAATATATGATAGCTTGTCATTTTGCAATAAGATTAAAATAGAATAAATGTATAGCTTGTAGTTTTGTCATTCCTCTTGATATAATAAAACTAATAAATTAATAGAATATAATACTACTTGCCATGTTTTACATGTTTATACACTGCAAATAATATGCTTATATACTACATTTTGTATTTTTATATATGTAAAAATATAAGATAGATTATTTGTATGCTTTTTTACATTTTATACTCTTATATATAAGAATATGAGATTATAATATATGATAGTTTGTCATTTTGCAATAAAATTAAAATAAAACAAATGTATAATATTATTTGTATGCTTATGCATTATATGTATCCATTTTACATTTTGTTATTTTGTTACCAGTGTAAAAATATAGGATTAAAATATAAAACTAAAATGCATTCTATATTTTATAATAGGATTATATTTTAAAATTGCAATTTTTATGTATAATATTTTGTAATAGGAATAGAATATAATACTACTTGCCATGTTTTACATGTTTATACACTACAAATAATATGCTAATATACTACATTTTGTATTGTTATACATGTAAAAATATTAGATAAATTATTTGTACGCTTTTTTACTTGTCATTTTGCAATAAGATTAAAATAGAACAAATGTATAATATTATTTGTATGCTTATACATTATAAGTATCCATTTTACATTTTGTTACATGTATAAAAATATAGGATTAAAATATAAAACTAAAAGACATTCTAAATTCTATATTTTATAATAGGATTAAATTATAAAATCGCAGTTTTTATGTATAATATTTTGTAATAGGATTAGATTATAAAATTTCATTTTTATATGTATAAAAAAAGGATGATTAAAGTATAAGATTGCTTCTCATGTTTTTGTATAGAATTAAAGTATAGAATATAAGATTGTTTATCATATGCTTTACGCTTTACATTTTGTAGTTTTATTATACATATGAAAACATAAGATTAGAGTACACTTTCAAAAAATATATACATACAAAATACATAGAATTAGAGTACACTTTCAAAAAATATATTTTTTATCATACATTTTAAAAACATAGAATTTGAATATAAAATTATTTGTGACATTTACACTTTACTTTTTCTTTCCATGAGAAATTTTTAAAGACCTATTCTACTTCACTCTTTTTCAGCAGCTCGTCATTTCAGGATCACTCTCGCCAAAGAGCCTACTACCCAGCCTACCCAAGTTGAACAGACAGGTTATACCAGTAGTTAACTCTATCTGTTTTTCTTTTTGTTTAGACTTTTTCGATGCCGCTTCAAGGCACTTCTACGTGATAGTATGTCTGTTAAACTCCAACTCTATTTTGGGTCTGTTTTCTCGGTAAGGCAATATAAGGATTTACATCTAGCTTACAAAAAAAAAACATGGTTAAAGTTCCCTGGTGCTTCACATTTTATAGTCTTAGAGAGCTATTCATCTCCCTATCATAGCCTAGGTCAAATAAGGTCAAACATGGTTAAAGTTCCCTAGTACTTCACATTTTATATCATTGCCTAGGTCGAACAAGGTCAAACATGGTTAAAGTTCCCTAGTACTTCACATTTTATAGGTTCAGAATTTTATAGGTTTAGAAGAGTTAAGGATAACCCTTGGGCCCTCTAATTAAAAGAGGAAACTCCCTACATTTCCTATTGAGAAAAGTGATGCTGCCTACTTTGTGAAAGACATTTTATAAGAGATTTTTGAACACCTATATTTTTGAATACTTAGTCCTGAAAGACATTTTATAAGAGATTACCCACCTTTGGAAAGACATTTTATTAGATTTTTGAATACCTAATATTGTCTTTCATTGAAAGAACTAACCCAAACACCTAGATTTTTGAATACCTAGTATTATCTTTCATTGAAAGAACTAACCCAAACACCTAGATTTTTGAATACCTAGTACTATCTTTCATTGAAAGAACTAACCCAAAGTGAGGTTAAAATAATTTAACAATACTTACTCCAGAACTAATCCACTTCATGGATCAAACTATTTGGGTGGTTGTTGCATGAGCTACCAATTATCCATGCATGAAACAATTGCCATAAAATCAATATGAACATCACACACGTGTTTCATCCTTGTGCAATCTCTAGGAAAAGCATAGATCCTAATATACTTATCAATGAAATTTACTTACTATGTACCCATTCACCTATTCTAGTATACTTTTATCAATAATATTTACATCAAGTATACTTATCAATGAAATTTGCTTACTTTAGTAGTAATCAATGAAATTTACTTGTAATTGTGCACATCAAGTATATACTTATTAATGAAATTTACTTACTTTATATAGCCTTGCGAACTTGTAAAAATACATAAATAATTACTTATCAATGAAATTTACTTACTTTATATAGCCTTGTGAACTTGTAGAAAATACATAAATAATTGTTAACCCCCTAAACTATGGGCATAGTCTCCTCTTGTTATCAATGAAATTTACTTACTTTATATAACCTTGTGAATTTGTAGAAAATACATAAATAATTGTTAACCCCTAGACTATGGGCATAGTCTCCTCTGGTAGACTTGTGAAAATGCATAGTCTTGTGGACTTGTGGAAAATACATAAATAGTGGAAAATGAGTATAGTCTCTTTTTAGAGAATACATAAATAATTGTTACCCTTTAGACTATGGGTATAATCTTCTTAGAAAATACATAAATAATTGTTACCCAAAATACTATGGGCATAGTCAAATAATTGTTACCCAAAATACTATGGGCATAGTCTCCTCTTAGAAGATACATAAATAATTGTTAACTCCATTAACCCCATTAAACTTGGAAGATACATAAATAATTGTTAACCCCATTAGAAAATAGATAAATAATTGTTAACTGGGCATAGTCTCCTCTCAGAGGATGAAAAGAGACTAGCTGTTTACTAACATATCCCAAAAGTATTCAGATTATTATTTGATGAAAGAGTTTCTAAAACACAATATGGGAGTTTAGAAAACTGGATAAAACGCGAACAAAAAGTAATCTAGACATCATGTCTGATGCATAAAGTCATTTACTAAAGTGCATTTTTTAACCATTTCCAAACTGAAATAAAATTACGCCACAAGTTACATATCACTTCGCCTGTATTTACAACCATGTACTGCAACCCTGTACAACTATTTACGACGCTTTTCATAGAATGCTAGATATCAGAAAGCCTTTTCATTACATGCTAGATATCACAAAACTCTAAAACCCTGAAGACACTTCTCCCAAAATTTACTCAACCTTGACATCGATTAGGTTCTGCTTTTTTACTTCCTCCTCGACCTTGGGCACGTAAACTTGTAAAACCCCATTCTTTATTTCAGCCCTCGTCTGCTCCAGATGAACATTGTCGGGCAAAATAATACGAGTGTTGTAGCTGCCCTGGCTCCTGGACATCCAATTGTCCTTCTGCGACTCCTCGCTGTGTTCGCCTGTGATGACGAGGGTTCCATCCTCAATCCCCACCTTAACCTCCTCTTTGCTCAGCCCGGGCATGTCGAAACGCAGCTTGTACGACTTCTCATCCTCCATGATATCGTACGGGACTCGAAAGTTCTCCACCACGTCCCGATCAGTTCGAGATGGTAAAAAATCTTCGAACAGTCGATTAACGCTGTCCATCATCTGCGTCAGGGTTCGACTCGCGGGAAATGGATCCAATATGCCTGAAATAAGAAAAGAAAATGCGCAGATTACGCTACCATACCTTTAAAAATGGAGCAAGAACCGAAGGCAAGAAAAGCCTAAAACGAAAAATTAAAATTTCAATATAGAACAAGACATGGCAGACAAAATCGAGAAATGTCACTTTCAAATAGTATTACCTTTAATTAGCCAAGCGGAAAACACAAGAACAAAAACTACTACTACGCTGAAATGGAACAAGAAATGGCATATTCTCAGACAAAATAGTTCTCTTAATTAAGGAAAAATTACAAAACAAAACTACTACTACACTTCAGACAAAACCAGACATGAAGACAAAGGCATGTCCTCCTAAAAATTTGCGGAAATTAAACCTTTAAAATGAAATAATAAATGAAGGCAGAGGCATGCTACTTAATTATAAATCAAGAAAAGAATGTAAAGGAAAGTTCTCTGAGAAATTTGAGATCAAAACAAACTTTAACAATGAATCAAGAAATGCAGGCAAAGGCATATTTTCAGACAAAATAACTGAGCTTTAACGATTAAAATGAATGCGAAATAATATTTTCCCAAAAGACACCGGAAAATTAGAGGCAATGGAATTTTCGCCGAAAATTAAGCTGAAATTTAAACTTTTAAGAAAAGCACAATAAATTTAAAGGTTATCCGACGAAATGGCGGAAAATTAAAACTTAAAAATGAATCAAGCAATGAAGGCAAAAGACTGATTTCAGGCAATTAACTTATAGCAACTATGCTGCCATTTATACCTGATAAGCCGAAGGGAGCGAAATCCGCCCTTCTTCTGATCGCCGGGCTGCGACGGCGTCTTCTCGGAGTTTCTTCAATATCATTCTTCTTGCTATCTTGCACCGTCACGGCCGACGTTGAAAGATTTTTGCTCTGAAAGGCGGAAATCGTCGGGGCCCCTCTCAGATTTGGGAGGAGGGTTTTGTCTGCTAATCTTTTTGCAATCAGTCGACCCGCCATTGTTGTGCTTCGAACAGGATTTGCGAACAGAGAGCTTATGGATATCGTAAATAACACAAAGTAGCAACGAATATGGCGAGGTAATGCAATGGGAAGGGCCAGGGTTTAAATTGCAGCGGATGAACCGCCAATCATAGGTGTCTAGGAGACGATAAATAGCGATGTTTTGAGAACTTTCGCGAAGTTGTTTTGAGAACTTTCGCGAAGTTGTAGTGGAATCGAGATGCCACTCACCCGAGGAGGGGATGCTTCTAGAGGGAAGAAAATAAAATGCTAGTTCATGTTCTTTGCATTATAAAACCAAAGCTAGTTCCAGCTCAGAACTAACATCAACAAGAAGTCAAACAAGAATCAATACAATATAATCAACACAATATCCTTTATTGTCAATTTTCCAACATCAATGGCTTAGAGTTTTAAAATCAACTTATGTTAAACAATGGTTGAATGTCCATGTGGAGTGGTATTTCTCACTTTGAATGCATTATCTCCAAACTACTTCATGATGCCATCTGGACCATACATGGGGCAGCTTGATATTTTTGTTTTCTTCTTAAAGTGCGCCATAATACATCAACCCATAATAAGATCATCTCTTGCGCGAAATATGTTTTTTCTTTCAATACTACTCATGCCTTGTCCTATGTTTTTACCAACTCTTTCACAAAGCTTTTCAAACACACAAATCATGAGTTTACCAGATGTGGTGATGAACCTTATATAGCTCTTTTGTTGTGCAATGAACTCCTCAATCATCGTCCCCATTGGAATAGGGCCTAGAGTGGATGATGGATTCCCTTGACAAACTTCCAAGGCATACTTCAAAAGGTGAAGTGTTTGTCATGTTGTGTAATGCATGATTGTAATTGTGTTGCACATATGAGATGTTGGCATCTTTTGCCTTCATATGTTTGTGATTAAAAATATAAACTATGGTGCTATTTACTAAATCAATATATCCCTCTATAGAAGAGTGGAAGACAATACTCCTCTTACTAGTGGTGCCCATCAATCATTACAACATTTCCAAAAAGTAGTTGAAAAATTGATTGAGTGTGGAGAAAGAGTTTTTGCAAGAGTGCGATGTGGCAGCCAGCATCGTGCTAATGGATTCCTGGAAGGACATGACATTATGCAAATTTCAGAGGAAACCTGGAATATTTCAAAAAGATGCTCAATATGGTGCAGGAAGGAATGGTAGCCCTCTTGCAGAAGATTAGAGATTTGATGGAGGAAGCAATCTACAATAGCCATAGATTGGCCTGCATTGAGTCAAGGATTGATGATATTGATGAAAATATGCAAGAGCATATGACATCTATTGAGGATCTCAGGAAGGATGTGCAATGTATCCTACTGACGCTGCAAGGGAGCTATGGCCAGAACTTAGAAGGAATGTGTCCCTTCTACGCCAGCTCGGTTAACCATCCGCTCCTAGGGTCATTCAGATAGGCTTGATGTTTCAGTCTCTGTTTTTTTTCCTTGGTTAATATTTTTTTTTCACTCTGCTTTGTAAACAATTTATAAGTCTATAGCACTCATCGGATGGTTTTTGGGAGAAGAACAACATGAAAGTTCATAGAAAATATGCAAATTGCCGGTAGTTCTGTAGGGGAAATCATGGAAAACTTATGTAGCTTGTTATTCCCTTTTTTTTGGGACAAATATCTCTATAAAGGATTTTTGTGCTCAACATTTTAATACAAGTTTTCTCTGTTTTTATTTAAAAAAAGGAAAACTTCTATAGCTTGTTATTCCCTTTGTTTTTGGACAAATATCTCTGTAAAGGATTGTTGTGCTCAACTTTTTAATACAAATTTTCCCTATTTTCGTTTTAAAAAAATGAAAACTTATGTAGCTTGTTATTCCCTTTGTTTTTGGACAAATATCTCTGTAAAGGATTGTTGTGCCCAACATTTTAATATGTAAATTTTCCCTGTTTCTATTTTTTTTTAAAATGAAACATCCCTATTTTGAATTCTGCTACATTCTTATTAAGAAATGTCCTTACACTTTGGAATCTTAACACTATGCATAATCCTAATCCCTATTAGAAAATGGACTGGGAAACATCCCTATTTTGAATCTCACAACATTCTTATTAAGAAATGTCATTACACTTTGGAATCTTAACACCATGCATAATATTGATCCTTGTTATGGTACCAACATAGATCCATCTTAGACTTAGATCTATCAAGCACCGAGAGGTATCCAATTTCTTGAGGTGTAATTTTTTATTTTTTATGGTAAGCTCAAGAAATTTGATCCTCTCTTGCTTGATAGATACATGTTTAAGTTTGCACTTCGTTCCTTTTGATGCAATAAAACAAGTATAGGAATAGAATATAATACTACTTGCCATGTTTTACATGTTTATACACTACAAATAATATGCTTATATACTACATTTTGTATTTTTATTATACATACAAAAACATAGGATTAGAGTATATTTTCAAAAAATATATACATACAAAAATCATAGAATGAGAATACATTTTCAAAAAAAAAAATTCTATCACACTTTAAAAACATAGAATTTGAATATAAAATTATTTGTCACATTTATACTTTATTTTTTCTTTCTATAAGAAATTTTAAAAAACCTATTCTACTTCACTCTTTTTCCTTTAACAAATTACTTCACTCCTAATTTTTTTTATAAAAAACTTTTAAAACCTATTCCACTTCACTCTTTTTCCTTTAACAAATTATTTCACTCTTTCTTTTTATAACATAATACCTCTTACAATAATGTAAGACCTATTGCAATATAATCTTTCTATAACAAACTTTTAAAAACCTATTGCAATACTCTCTTTATAAGATCTATTACACTTGACTCTTTCTCTTTATAAGAAACTTTCGAAGACCTATTACAATATTGTTTGTAATACTCTCTTTATAATGCACATTTCACTTCACTCTTTCTTTTTGTAAGAAAAATTTGAAGACCTTTAGAAACTTTTGAAGACCTTACAATACTCTTTGTAGTACATTCTATTTGAACATTTTTATAATTTTTTTAATATTTAATTTTTTTTATATATCTAGTTTCTTTGGTTAATATCTAAATATTTTTATAAGTGGATAATTTTTGAAGACCATTTATAAGAGATTTCTTAGAAAGAAAGAAAAAACACCTACCTTTTTTAAGACATTTTATAAGAAATTTATCCATTTTGAAAGACTTTATAAAATATTAGTTTTTAAATACATTTTATAAGAATTTTTTACATTTGAAAGACATTTTTATAAGGGATTAGTTTTATTGTGTAAGTCCGACCGAAGACATACTATCCTATCGTAACCTAGCCTATACTTCAAGAGCTTCCACCAAGCTATATCCTAAGACAAGCAATCCCCTCCCTTGTATAGCCTGGCCTCTACACCAATAGCTCGACAAAGTTATTCATCTCCCTATCATAAGCCTAGGTCAAGGGAATGTAAACATGGTTAAAGTTCCCTGGTGCTTCACATTTTATAGTCTTAGAGATTTATTCATCTCCCTATCATAGCCTAGGTCAAATAAGTGCAAACATGGTTAAAGTTCGCTAGTACTTCACATTTTATAGGTTTAGAAGAGTTAAGGATAACCCTTGGGCCCTCTAATTAAAAGAGGAAACTCCCTACATTTCTTATTGAGAAAAGTGATGCTACCTACTTTGTGAAAGACATTTTATAAGAGATTACCTACTTTTTTATAGACATTTTGAATGTGGAGTGGTATTTCTCACTTTGAATGTGAATGCATTATATCCAATCTACTTGATGATGCCATATGGGCCATACAAGGGCAACATGATATTTTTGTATTTTTCCTTAAAGTCCTCCATAATACATCAACCCATAATAAGATCATCTCTTGCACGAAATATGTTTTTTTTTCAATACTTCTCATGCCTTATCCTATGTTTTTACCACCTGTTTCACAAATATTTTCAAACACACAAATTATGAGTTTACCGGATGTGGTGATGAACCTTATATAGCTCTTTTGTTGTGCAATGAACTCCTCCATCATCGTCCCCATTGGAATAGGACCTAGAGTGGATGATGGATTCCCTTGACAAACTTCCAAGGCATACTTCAAAAGGTGAAGTGTTTGTCATGTTGTGTAATGCATGATTGTAATTGTGTTGCACATATGAGATGTTGGCATCTCTTGCCTTCATATGTTTTTGATTAAAAATATAAACTATGGTGCTATTTACAAAATCAATATATCCCTCTATAGAAGAGTGGAAGACAATACTCCTCTTACTAGTGGTGCCCATCAATCATTACAACATTTACAAAAAGTAGTTGAAAAATTGATTATCTCAATAAGTGATGATTGTAGACCAAAGCGCATCAATACACATTTAAAGAACCATTGCACAACCTCTTTTGTTGAAACAATCTTCTTTCAAAGTATGCCATAAGCATTTTGTTAAAATGATCCATAAGTACCATAAGATAGTCATTGACAGTGTAGAGCATTAGTAAATCTTTAAGGAAATCCATTGAAATCAACTTCCATGTTCTACTCAATACTAGAAGTGGAATATACTTGTTTGTCTTCCAATTGACTAGCTTACATTACTAAGGGGACAACTCCCCAAAAACATCAAAAGCATTTGTACCATTCTTTGGAAAAATAAATACCTCTACATATCCATGTTCACCTTCTCCACTCTACAGTGTCTTGAAATTTTGGAATGGTGTGCCTCACATAATTGTGGTTCGTGATCTCCTAGAGGAACATGCATAACAATGAATTCATATATAATTCCATCCTTGAATGTGTAGTCATGAAACTCAAACTCTTATGGGGTTGTCGAGGAATTCTATAAGACTACATAAATCTATGTGAACTTTCAACACTTTGAGTTATCTTATTCAAAAGTATTGAACCAAATATAGAAATTGCATAATCATTACTAATTCAATTATTGGTAGTCGCAATTGATCAGTAAATGGTAAGCCTATGGCCTGTCCATTTCACCAACACAGATACTCTACTAAGTAAAATTAAAAATGAGGTCTCTACATTTACAAATAGGCTAAGATCATGCCTTTTCAATTGATGTTAGTTAACCGGTTGTAATGCTTGGATAGAAATTTCAGCAAATTAAATATGTAGCTAGTTGAATATAAACCTTGCTTATTAAAATGAGTCTACACGGGACTAAATTGTATTTTAAAATGGCATTCATTAAGTAGGTGTAGGTGCCAATGGAACATGCAATGTGGGTATGTATGGTTGCATGCATATACTTTGTTTGCAACATGCCAATCAACAGCATCTTTCTAAATTCAAATTGTCATTTGAGATTGGATTCTACCCTTGAAAGATAATTTTGTTCTTGAAATGTGCATGCACTATAAGCAAGAACTCAATCCTCTACCCAATTGATCAATTATTTAAGCACACATATGGATGTCAAGTAATTTAACAAGATAAATAGGCTAAGCATGTGTTGAACCACCAAAAGGAGTGGTTGCAAGTGTAATCAATGTGTTTCTATTGTTTTTGTCTTGCATAGAACACAATGGGTAGTTGAAAAGGCTTGTGGGTTGAAGTATATGGAATAATAGAGACAAAAATTTGTCGTGGGAGAGCTATTACACCATGTATAGAGCATACACCATAATTAATTTGTCTCTCTAGAAGTAAACCAAATTGCTCAAGGAGATGGAAAAAGCAAGAAAGTATAGTTGTAGGTATCAATGGAACATGTAATGTGGGTATGTATGGTTGCATGCATATACTTTGTTTGCAACATGCCAATCAACAACATCTTTCTAAATTCAAATTGTCATTTGAGGTTGAATTCTACCCTTGAAAGGTAATTTTGATCTTGAAACGTTCCTACACTATCTGCAAGCACTCAATCCTCTACCCAATTGATAAATTACTGAAGCACACATACACATGTCAAGTAATTTAGCAAGATAAATAGTCTAAGAATGTGTTGAATTTCCAAAAGGAGTGGTTGAAAGTGTAATTAAGGTGTTTATGTTGTTACAGTTGTCTTGCACGGAACACAATGGGTAGTTGAAAAGGCTTGTGGGTTGAAGTATATGGCATAATAGAGACACAAAATTACTGTGGAAGAGATATTACACCATGTATAGAGAATACATGACATTCCCAAGCAAGCCACCAGTTCCATTGATTAATAAGGGTTCTGGAAAGTGTGGAATATGCAGCTAGGCTCGGACTGGTGGTCCATCCATAATTATTTGACTAGGTAAATCACCTAGCAAACCATCAATCCAATAAATTAATAGCATAATAGAGATTCAA
This sequence comes from Larix kaempferi, assembly GCA_027924585.1. Lineage (NCBI taxonomy): Eukaryota > Viridiplantae > Streptophyta > Pinopsida > Pinales > Pinaceae > Larix > Larix kaempferi. The sequence goes on from BSBM01000368.1 coordinate 4,299,960, forward strand.
TGCAGTTATGAAGTAATTCTTGTGGTTAATATAGTACCCAAACAACAATTAAAACAAAGAATTGAAGCAAGGTTATGGTTGTGCATTTTAGTTTGTTACCTAAATGGAAAACCATATAATCATATGCTAGAATGAAGCAATTAACCAATAATTGTCAATCACACACCATAACAATAGAACTTTTACCTTGGAAACCCAAATAAGAAAACTAGCATTTGATGGGTGCTTTATTTTTCTTAGGAAATGGTTATAAAGGTGAGTTACATTGGCATGAATTTTTAATCAAAGGCATGATTACAGATAGTTATGGTTTAGAGATAGCATACGATCTTCAAACATACTTCTCCTTCCAAGCTCTTCATGTTCTTCTACTATCCTACTTCTTCATCTCCTCTCTAGCTCTCTTCCTCATTGAATGTACTTCTTCTTCCCATCCTTCATATTTAATGGATAACATGTAAATCCAACTATCACAATGGTTTGTTTCATCTTCCAAGTGAAAATGAGTTTTGGAATTTTTTTTGTAACTAGGGAATCAACAATTAAGGTCGAGCTCATACTTGCACGACATGGGGTCGATTCTAGTCCGCTACCACTATACCCCTGGGTGTACCAATGCTTCCCCACGCATAAAACATAAGGTTGGTCAAGGTTTGAACTTAGAATGTCACAAGGAATGCCTTAACAATGCACCCCATCGCCAACTGGTCTACACCTCAGGGGCAAGGAGTTTGGGACTATTAACTCGACTTTGCTAAATTAATTATTTTTATTACAAAGTTAACAAAATATATAGAGAGAGAGGATCCATTCGGGATCACACCTCCACACTTGCAATATTTTGGTCCCCAAAATCTTCAACTCTCTTCATTTGAGTCTTCTTCTTTGCATCTATGTGCCTACGCCATCTTCTATTATCAAGCAATCTCTGATATATTTCCAAGAAAGGGTGCCTCCACTATGGGATGGAAGATAAGACTTGAATAAGGGTTCACTTTGACATGATCTTGGTGTCCATCTCATGGATAGAGATGGCATTCTATACTATAATAGGTTGTTGGAAAATCATTGTTCCTTGGGATATTGGTGCAAATAGCTCCTCTTTCCCCTTAATCTCGACTCTCCAAGTTTTCTTCTTGGTTGTTCAGTTCTTGGGATGGAGTTCCGGATGAAGCCTCCAACATTTGGCCTCTTGATATCCAATCAATTTGTTGTACTATCAATAGTTCCTACATGGACTACTTGGATTTCTAAAGTGCCAACAATTGCTATCTGCATGAACTATTTTCTTGCAACATAAACAAATCAAAGCTACCATACCATACCTTTTCGATTTGTGATGTTGTTTTTCGAATTGGTTGCTTGGTCCCCCAAGTGTGCGAACATTTTTGGATGTTGGAAACATCTCTTTATTTCCCTCTTCAAATCCTCCTTAAGCACATTTGAGTGTCCTATTTCCCACTCCTTTAACAACTATCTTTTCCTCCATGGGAATGACATTTGTTTTAGTTCCTCTTTCCTTGAAAAAGGTGGTTTGAGTTGAATTTGTGTTGGATTCTTGTCCACTGAATCCTAGGCCTCTATACTTGGGCCTCTATTAAGCTACAATGGGGATCACAAACCCTTGGCCTTTCTTTCCTATCCCTTGGCCCTTATAGCCCATTTTCTTCAATAACTTGGAACTGATGTCCCTAGTGTGCTTTTCAAAATTACTAAAGGGCTATTGAAGGATGAGCTTGGAAGATGAGTTTACCATGCTTGACTCTGTCATGGAACTAGCTTCTACAGTGCTAATGGAAGGGGATTTCTAGGTCTCTTGGAAAACTGCTTAGAGATTCTCCAATGCCTATTCCCTCACCACTAAACCTTGGTATAGCTAAGTAATCAATTCAATGAACGAATTTTCCAACTAAGTGAATTTCTCCCCTAATTGAAAGAGCTACAAACTGCTCTTGTCTAATTCTTTCCTCATGGTTGTGAAGGAATCATAATGCTTGGCAAGTTCTCTTTCCAATTCATCTAATTTCAACCTCCAATACTGACTTTCCTTTTGTATCCACCTATTGAAGTCTCTCAACTCTCCAAGCATCTTTCTCTTCAAATATTTTCTCGTGTTAGCTACTTCAAGGTCTTTGATAAACCGACTTTGATACCATATGATCCATAAATGTTAGGGCTATGGCCTATCCGTTTAACCAAAACAAATACTCTATTGAATAAAATTAAATTGGGTATTTTCAATTTCAAATAGGTTGAGATCATGCCTCTTCAACTGATATTTGTTAATTTGTTGCAATGCTTGGTTAAAAATTTCAGCAAACAAAATTTGTAGCCAATTGAATATAAACATTTTTAAAGGATTCTATGCAATACTATACTTGGTTTTCAAATGGCATTCATTAACAAGAAATGTCAAAATGAAATAGTACTTTGCGTATCAATGTGCCTACACAGCACTCAATCCCATTCACATATAGTTGTAAGTATCAATGGAACACACAATCTGGGTGTATATGGATGCATGCATATACTATGTTTGCAATATGCCAATGAACAACATCTCTCTAAATTAAAATTGCTATTTGAGAGTGAATTCTACTCTTGAAAGGTAGTTCTACTATTGAAATGTGCATGCACAATACTTAGGAAATCAGTCCTCTACCCATTTAAGCAATTACTTAATCATATAGATGGGTGTTGAATATTTTAACAAGATACATAGTCTCAGAATATGTTAAACCACCAAAAGGAATGGTTGTAGGTGTACATACTGCATTTTTTTGTTGTTGTCTTGCATAAAACATATTGGGTAGTTGAAAGTTCCCTGTGAAGAATAGATCCAAAGGGTTGTTGCGGGAATGGTTATTACATCATGTACCAAGTATACACAACATTGCCAAGCAAGCCAACGATTACAACAATTAATAAAGGTATTGGAAAGTGTGGAATATGTAGCTAGGATCGTACCAATGGTGTTCCCATAATTATTTGATTGAGGAAGTCACCTAGCAAACCCATCGATTCAATAAATTAATAGAATAATAGAGATTCAATGCAATTTTGGAGTAATTATTGTGGTTTATATAGTACCCAAACAATAATTAAAACATTGAACCAGAGCAAGGTTCTGGATGTGCATTTTAGTTTGTTAGTTGAATACAAAAAAACACAATCATATGCCAAAATGAAGCAATTAGCCAACAACTATCAATCACACAAATAACAACAAATATTTTTCCCTAGAAACTCAAATGGGAAAACCAACATTCGATCGGGAGCTGTATTTTCTAAGGAGATTATTACAGAGGTGAGCTGCATTAATGCATTTATACTCACAAGAAACATTGCATATGGCTATAGTTCAATGATATCCTTCGATCTTCAAACAAATTTCATATTTCAATTCCTTCAAGATCTACAACTAACCCGCTTCTTCATTTCCTCTCCAACTCTCTTCTCCATATAATGCCCTTCTTCTTCACAAACTTCATATTTAATGAACTGTGATGGAAGGCCAACCATCATAATGGTTTGTTTCATATTTCAAGTGAAAAGGACTCTTGGACTATTCACCCACCTTTGCAATTTTTTTTATTACAAAGTTTTAGAAGAAAAATATTATTTAGAGGATCCATTTCATATTAACAATAGGAGCTTCATTTATAGTACTTAATCATAATGTTGAACTGCTACAAATAAGAAATCCACTTCATGTGCCATGCATTCTTGATCTTGGTTAGTGTGCAACGGAATTACAAAGGATTATGGTCACTATAAATGATAGTCTATTTGTCAAGCAAATAATGTCAATAATTTGGCACTACTTGAATCAATGTGGGAATCTCATACTCATACATTTAGTAATTTGAAATAATACATAGAAGGGTCTAAGAGCACTATGTTGTAGATATTCTATGTTTCATCAAATATGCATCCACTTCACTTCATGTCTAGAGGAATCCACCTTGATCTATAAGGATTGTTAAATGTTATATAAGGCGAGGACAAGGAAATGGCTATTCAATGTTTCATGGAGACACTACATTGCATGGAATTTTTTATTCTACGTCTCACAAGAGGAAGAGGTCAAGGAAAAATGTAAACTTTTAATAAAATGAATGAAAAATTAAATCTCATTAATACTTATAATGCTAAGCGAATAATTGGAACCATAACTCATGGTACTTAAAGATTTAAATCTACAACTACCATCAATATATTTATAAAAATAGACTTGAGATCTACCACTTAGGTCACTAGCATTGTGTAAAAAGCATGATAAACTTCAAATTTATTGTTGCCAACAATGATTATTGGAAATTAAAGTGTGTAACTATATTTGGAATTGTAAAATTTATCTATTGTTGAATATTTAGAGTCACACAATGTAATGAACCAAACTCTTTAAATTTAGAAAATATCTCTGGCACCTCGGCTACGGGTGTTCATCACGCGATGATCGAGGAAGGCTCTGCCACGCTCACACATGGCAGGATGGCTCAACCATCTGGCAGCGGGCCTCAGTGGGATCCCTCCCCCGAGCACTACATTTAATCTCCTGTCCTTCCCCATTCCAGTTGGCTCCTTCGCATGTGATTCCGTCACTCAGGATGAAGCAATGGTGGTTAGCATTAATATTGTTCGGTTTTCTATGTCCTTGCTTCTTAACTGCAACAGTTTGCGCATTCAATTCTCTCGTGTGACGCCCAGGTGCTCCCTCCACAAAGTCTTAAACATGACGCCTCCTCATTCCATCAGCTTCATCTATGTTAGCATTCCTGATTATTCCCTACATGCTCCCGTGGATGTTAGTCCTTCTCTGTCTTCCCCCTCCTGCGTGCATGCTAATGTCACCATGAATCGTCTACACGACACGTCCAACCGTGGAGCCTGTCATGGTGTTGGTCGAATTGCCACCTGCCCGGAGAAGGAGAAGAGAACCATAAGTGGATACGACGATAGGATTATTGCTCCTGTCTGAAGGCTGGTGGACGACTGGGAAGAAAATCCTGTTTCTGAAATTCTTGCCTCTGGAAGCCAAGGTAGCCAAATCAACTATTACTAGCTTATGAAGAATATGTTGGGTATCATGGTCGAAGAATTGATCGCGAAATGGACCATGGCCAAGCTATCCATCATGGATACCAAGACGCACATGGTCCTCCTGAATGATATGCTCACCACACTGGAATCCAGTGTGACTGGAGGCAAGTTCTTCCTCTTCAGCAAAGCCAATCCCCACTGTGACTCTGGTCTCAACACACCTGGTAACAACACAAAGGTCCCGGAAGGTAAAGGTGGAATTCTTCCTGCAAGTATCGCATTGGCCTTAGAAGTCCACGCTCCAGGATCCACTCTACATGATTCTTCTGGTGCAGTCGCCGCAGCAGTCCCAGACCTTGTTCTGGGATCCACCTCAGGGTCGGTCTCTCATGTGGCTGTCGTGCTTCAGGGGGCTCCTCCCCCTGGAGCCTCCTTCCTGATTCCTTCAACCATTGATGCACTGCACTGCAAACGGGTCTGAAAAGATGTGGGCGAAGCTGCTACTCCTCTCAAGACGGAACCTCTCCCGGTGCAGAGATGGGATGATGACTTCTTTGGAAGCTGCCCCATCATAGAAGACAAGCCCAACCCTATGAATGCAGACGCGGACATCTAAGGTTTCTATGGAAGACCCAAGCTCTTTTTTTAGGCGCTTAAAGTATCAAGTCTCCTTGTTTTGGTCTTTTAGTTTATTGTCTTGCTCTGCTGATTTTACTGATCAGATTTAGTTGTTTTTTCTATGGTCGGTTGTAACTATGTCTACGTCTTTCAACCCATCTGTGGGCATATTTTCAAAGACTCTATTTCTGATTTTCTACTCTACGAGAGGCACCAGTTTTCTCTCATAACCACAAAATATCATGTGCATGTAACTTTTTTTGTATTATAATATAAATTATCTCTTCAATTTACAATATATATATGTGTGTGTGTGTGTGTGTGTGTGTGTGTGTGTGTGTAGCATCACTATATGAAGTATATCACATATTGTAAATGATAGAAACCATATTGCTCACGAGTCATTTCTATGGGTGATTCATTCAAAGTCTAATATTAAGGAATGGATGAAGCAATTTTGGAAGCCACAACTCAAATATAATCCATAATACCATTTATTGGTAACGGGGTGGATGGTCTTCATATTATGATCCAATGAAGACATAGATGGTGTGTTCAATAGGCATTGGTGGTTGAATAATTCCCTTTTGTCAGTACACAAATACAATGAATGCTTCGATTCGAGGGTGGACAGATCATTCATTTGACGAGTATGGATTGAGCTATTAGGTCTACCCTTGGGGTTCTAGTCAATGGATGTATTCAAGGAGATAGAGATTTTTATTGGAGCCTTCCTAGAAGATGATGAGATCTATAGTCACTCCATCAAGTGATCAATTGCTCACATACTAGAAGTAGATATCCAAGAAGGTTTGGAAAACGAAATATCATTTGAGGTCAGAGGAAACGTCAATTACCAAACCCTTGGCTATATTGGAGTCCCCTTCTAATGTGCATGATGTCGTTCCTATGGTCATGTGGCATCCAAATGTAAGCTCATATTTTCAAGGAAAATATGGAAGAGGAAGGATACAGAAGAAGCTCCTCAACACAAGGGATCGCCTCCTTTCTTAATAAGAATAAAGCTTGTATCTCTATAATCCTTGGCCAAATGAGTGATGAATTATTGGATGAGATCAAATTCTAGAGGTAATGGATGCATGCATTAGTACCTCCCGGGAGCCACATCCTACTACAAAACTAGATAAATATATTCTCTCCACTATTTTTGGAGCATTCATAATAAAATTGCCAATGCCTAGAAATGAGAAGCTAGATCAATCAAGAAAGTACAAATAAAACCTTGCTTGGGATGGGAAACAACCGAAATCCTATGTTAGAAAGGACCTACCCCAAAGATCCATTTTTGGAGGATTCGATGGGGGTTTATAGGGATTCCAGTTCCACCCAAACCTTGTTGTATAATAATGGAATTCAAGGAGAGGTATTTGAAGCAACCCATCGTGTCAAAAGAGAAATCCTTTCTATTAATGTGTAGCCAAGAGATCTTCTTTGATATAAACAACCAACTTTAGTCCTTTTAAAAGAAGGAATAGAGGGAGGTGTAGTGCACGATGGGCATAATAACCTCCCACCATCTTTTGGAGGTATGAAATCTCATATTTCAATATCCCAAACTTGAGCCATGCAGGAAATACAACATGGAAAGTATAAGATACTAAATAGGGCCTTAAAGCAAGTTAATCCCTTGGTAAGGTTTTCCCATGATAATTGTGACCTTCAACATTAAGGGCTTGGAAAACCCATCCAAAAAATCATCCCTAAATAGGTTGTTGGACCTACACCATCCTGGGATTATTCTAATCTAGGAAATTATGTGGGAGGGGATAAATATTTTGGGAGAGTTGAAAAAAATATTAATGGATTGGTACTTCCTATGTGTTGACTTTAAGGTTAGATTAAGGGGTTAGTAACAGGGTGGAGGAAATGGTCCTTTATGTTATCTAACTAAAAAAATGATTTGGGTATTGTAAAAGAGCTCTACTCTCTAGAGATGAGGGGGTCTTTCAATATTATATGGGCCCTATGAGAATAGGGTTGAATGTTAGGAGAGGATTGTTACTGAAGATCAATTTAAAGAAACTAACATTATCCTGGGTGGGCATCTTAACTTGACAATCAAGAAAGGTGAGATATGGGGTATCCTAGCTAGAACAAACCCACTAGTTGAGTTATTTTGAAATAAAATGGAGGAATTTTGTATAATAGATGTGGATCCCTCTAATATTGTTACAACTTGGTTGAATTAGAGAATTGGCAAAGTGAGTGTGGATAAAAGGCTAGATAGGTTTCTAATCTCGCACTCCCTCATTTCAAATCAATTTAAAATCATATCTTGGGTGGAATTAGGTGTTGAATCTAACCACCATCCAATATTTTTTTAGATAACTAAAGAGAGAAATAACCTCAAGCTCGTTCACAATCAATGCTAACTATATATTGGAGGAACACTTTATAAATATAGTTAAACATACATGGAAGAACTATGATGATAATGTAAGAGAATCAACCAGTATACAATTTGAAAATATTTTAAAAGAAGTAAAAAACAGTGTATCATCTTGGGATTATGCTAAGAGAATAAAAGATAATCAAGATCTAGTTGTATCTGAGACAAACATTGCAAACATTTTCAAAGAAGAAAATGAAGGATGTAGGGATAAAGAGATAAAGGCAAAGAAAAATAGGAGGTAGTTGTTGGTAGCAAAAGAAGCAAAGTGGAGACTAAAGAGTCAAGCATTATGGTTAGCATAAGGCGATGAGAACACACACTTTAATTTACTAATCATAGATAAAACATCAACAAAATCTAGGAAATGACAAGAGATTATGGGACAAAGGATACCTCCTTTAAAGATAGTGTAGATATTGGAGTAGCTTATTTTGTAGGGATATTCAAGGAAAGTGATAAAGTAAACATAATAGAAGTTGATATGATCACCTCTTTATTTCCCATGTTCATGGAGATGAGGAAGATAATGAGAAGTTAATGGATCTAAATTCAAAATAAGAATTACAAACAATCCTACACAACTTCCAAAAGGACAACAGACTTGATCCTAATGGATGAACAATTGAATTCTTAATAGGATTCTATGAACTTTTAGAAGAGGATCTATTGAGAGTTGTAAAAGAACCTAGATCCATAAGTAGGATTTTGGGAGCCTTCAACACCAATATTTTGGCTCTAATTCCAAAAAATCACAAGCATGAATCAATTGATAACTTCAAACATGTATCTTGGTGTAATCACATCTATAAAACCATAACTAAATTTATACGGTTAAGGGTAAAATATTTTCTTTCTTTTTCCATCGCTTTGAGCAATTTGGGTTACTTCTAAAGAGACAAATTCATTATTGTATAGGATCAACATAAGAAGGAATGCACTCTATCAAAACGATGAAACCTCCTACCATGATGTTGAAACTAGACCTCTCCAAATTATGCCTATGATAGAGAAAACTAGCTCCATACAAGGTTGATTCTTATTCACAATGGCTTAAGGCACACTTGATAAATTAGATCATCTAAGGAGAATTTCAGGTGATGTCTTTGCAATAATTACATCTAAGGAGTATTTCAAGTATTATGGTCATTTCAAACATCAATTCTTGTTTTTCTTACTTAAATAATGTTAAAAACCATTTTATAGTTGTCAATTACTGTTTGTTATAAGAAAGCCAAGTTCTTGTAAATGTGATCGGACCGAGTAGCAGCACCAAGAGAATGAAAAATCCAACACTTGGAGCATGTTCTATGAGTTTTGTAGTTGCTTATGCTCCTTTTGGATTAAGAAGAAATCCCCCATAATCGAGGTGGAAGCTTGGTCAACTATTTGGGTCAACATGTAAAATTGTGGCCTGTGTATTGGCAAAATTCCAGGATTAAAGAAAACATCGTTGTTTTATGTACTCGAATCACGAATACTTCCAAGAGAAATATGGGGACTTGATATTATACTACATATGTATCTATAAAGTATAGTATTTGGTTGTAATGGAGTAACCATAAGTTATCTCTTGTATTGTGAACAAGATTTGATTCATAAGGTAATGATCTCGACTAAGATCATGGGATATGATATTCCTTGTATTCCCCTTTTTGTATTCCGAACCAATTATAAAGAGAGGCATAAACCATCACTCAGGAGGGCTAGTAGATGGTGTGAGAAATCTATGGCTAGACACTCTGTAATTTTCAAAATTAACAAAGGAGCTCTTCTTCTTCAAATTTGCGATGTGCTGGTGTGTTTTAGCATATGATTTCACTTCTATAGCTTGCTTCTAGGGAAGTAGGTTCCCCTTATTACAGGGGCAATGCTACTTGTTCATTTCTTTTGTTGTTAGTTATTTTACTCTCTACATTAGATTATACTAGTTCAAGTTTTATTCTAGTTATAATGATAATTGTTGTGTGAATTTTAATTATGTATTAACGTACGTTGTGTGGAATATTTATTTTAATTTGCAAGAATACATAACTTATTTTAAGCATAAACTCTAAGTAATTGAATCGCATGACTTGGAACAAAGTATCTATGCAACAAGTAATCTCATATTATAGAAGTGTTGTTTTGACTTGTGTTTTTTACAATTGCCAACTAGAGTGATTATCAATTCAAGAGAAACCAAGTCTCGAGAAGTTTGAATTTGCAGTTGGTTTCAAGTTTGTTTTATATTTTAGTGTTACTTTCTTGTTTACAAAATTCATCCTCATTTTTTAGCAAAAACTCTTAATTATAAAATCAACAAACTAGGTGCAGAGTACTCATTACACTAATGATCATTGCTTGCAGATGATGATGTGACCCGTGTTTCAATAATTACTAGTCATATTGATTATTTATTCAAGAGTAACCAGACTCATGGAAATTTAATTCTGTAATTTCTTAAAAGTTGCTTTATATTGATTTTGAGACATCATTAGTGCATAAGAAAATTTAGGTTTCAAAAGTACTCTGAAAGGTTGATTTTGCACATATAGTGATTGCACTTCACAAGTTTACGTACTCTGTATTGATAATTAAAACATATAAATCACCTAACATTTTGGTGTCATTGTCGAGGAAGTGCTAAAGGAGTTAGTCCTAGAATATAGGGTATTGTGATTTCTTGTTATTTATATGCTTTCCTCTTTGCATTTTCTCACATAAAAATAGAGCAGAATCCTTCAATTTTTGTAGTACCATCATTTCGAACTTGGAGGAGTGGAAGCGATAAGACGAGAGGTAAGAACCTGCACATTCACTCTAGTGAGTTTCTACGAATCATTATCATGTTGGTATCTTATGAGTAGATGTAGATAAGTTTTCTTTTATAATAATGGTAAGATTACATGAATAAGTTTAGAGGCAATAGGGGTATATTTCCTAGAGGAAGAGAAAGTCCCACTACTTCATTTTGTGGGGTTGTAAGAGCCACCCATTCTACTAACCCCCTAGCAAGAAAATCAAAAGATGGAGAAACCTCGAGGGAAAAAATCAAGGGACCTAGGAGAGATCCTACAATTGATTCCATGGGAGAATAGATTTTTACAACAAGAAGGATTTGTTCCCTCTACTACATATACATAAGAATTAATTGGTGGGAAGCTTGATATAGATTTTTAGACAAATCTGGTCCAAGAATTAGAATTTTAGGAGAAATTGCTTCCTATAAGGAATATGTGGTACAAGGAGGACCATCTATCATTCTATACAATATGGCAGAAGAATAAGTCACAGTATCCAACCAAGAATCCATTGATACCTTTAAGTTTCCTATTAGATACCTTAGAGGAATAACAAAAATGAAGAATATTCCCCTATCTACTTTGCCAAATTTTCATGGTTTGGCTAGCGAAGACTTGGATGCATTCCTCTTTGACTATTCCACTAATTCCAAGAAGTTGAAATTGTTTCCTTCCACCTTAAAAAGTGAAAGACTCTGTTTATGGGCCTTAGTGGGATTAGCGTTCAGACTTGGGATGAGATGAAGAAAGTATTTCTGAAGAAATACCAGGACTACTGTAAGGCTAGATAACTTAGAGAATAAATATTTAAGATGACAGGAAAATAAGAGGATAGTTTGGAGAATTATGTGGAGTGATTTCACTATAACCTTCAGAGGTCAAAACATGCTCAACTAGGTAAGGAAACCTTATGAAAAATCTTGTTAAGAGGAATTTGATAAGAATGGTTGGACCTCCTAAACTTCATGGGATATGGATGTGTTTCCTAGATTTCATATGAAAAGATATGTGTTCTATGTAAACATTACTCAAGAGTAAACTCAAAGACTGGGAAAAACCCCAGCGACATTACTTCCATATTTACAAAATTTTCCACAGGAGGAGTCACACGGGATGCGAATGGTAATTTATTTGAAAATTTTAAAACTAACATTCTTAGCTCTTTGAGTTCACAGCTTAACACATTGCAGGGTAAGAAGAAATGGGAGGAAGCAAAATTTTCTCTATCCATATTATGTTCTAAGTCCAATAAAAAATATCCCTTTAGGGATTGTCCATTAAATAGCATTGAAATTTGTAGCATTTGTGATCAGAACCATCTCACTAGTAGTTTCCCTTCCTTTCCAGGGATTAAGGTGGCATACCAAGGGGAGCATGAGGTTGTAAATACACTTTATGCAATGTCCCCATAGAGACCTTGGATGCCTCGATCAACATGTATGATTCAAAACCATGTGCATCAATTTCCTTATTCTAGTCAACAATATTCTAGACAAATGTGGAATCCTCCTATGCCAGGGAAGGCATGGCCTCCTCAACATATTCCACACCAACGTTGGAAACAAGGGTGGCATGGTCCATATTACAAAAACATGCCTACCTTTCCCCATCCTACACAACAAACATATCCACAATACTCTCCCCAAACCCAGCAATCATACATTACACAAGCTCCACAACCTCAATTTACTCAGTCATAACAATTGCAACAACGAACTAATAAAACTCCTCCATGATCGACACAGATACCTACCGAGCCAATTCCAAATCTTAACAATAATAATATGGATCAACTTGCTTACAATGTTGAATTGCAAACCTTTCCCAGATATTCCATTGCTCCTGTTGGATTGCAGGAAAGTAGTCAACCAAAAATCCTTAGTAATTATAGAGAAAATGAAGAGGGAGATACTCCTATTCAATATGATCCAAATAACAGTGAGTCCACAATAAAACAACTTGCTCCTCAGAAGGAACAAGCACTGCCATCTGATTTGCCTCCCTTTTCGGAAAGGCTAAATTTGGAAAGACCAAGAACCCCTTCTAAGTTTGACCTACTAGGATAACTTAAAAATGTTTGCATAAATATTCCCCTACTACAAGCCATCAAGGATATACCAATATACACAAAAAAAAATTAGGGATTTGTGCCTTAAGAAGCCTAGAAGAAGGAAGAGAGATCCACCTACCATCCAGGTCGTTGGTAAACTAACAAGTTTCATGTCCACCCAAGTCATTGTGGAAAAATATGTGGACCCTAGGAATCCAATTGTCACAATCCTCATCAATAAATATCCTATTATGGATACTTTAATTGACTTGGGGGCATCTATTAATGTGATGACCATGGAAACCTTTGCTCAATTCAATCTATGTAATCTTCGACCTGCAGCTTCTGTGTTAGAGCTAGAAAATCAATCTAAAATCATACCAAGAGGTGTACTAGAAGACATCATTGTTTCCCTATATTCTTGGGAATACTCGATGGAATTTATTAGGACACCCTTTAATTCTAGGAATACCTTGGTTAGCCACAACATATGCATTCATTAGTTTTAGATCCGAAAATATGATGATTGCACGTGGCAATGAGGTCAAACAAATCGCACTTTATCCCCCTGCAAAACCCACATCCGAATTAGAACGTGTACAATGGCTTGATGAGAATAACATTGATGAAGAAGTAATTCATCCCATGCCCATTTTAACTACTACACAAGCCATGAGTTGTAAAGAAAACACTGATGAAAATATGTTGAATAATTGCATTACTAACCCTGATTTTTCTCTGTATTTTGGGGGACAATTATGATCTTATGTGCAATATTCCATAGATCATCTTTTTGACTAAGGCTTTCAAGAGACCTATAATACATAAAGTTCACATTTGGTCTTTTCATTAGCATTTCATGTAAACTCTATTTCTATGTCTTGTAGCAAAACTGATGAATTTTCTCCTAGAAAAAACCTATATATTAGTTCCACCTTAGATGAATTACAACATAAACAACTAATTCATATTTTGCAGAAATATTTTGAGAAATTTTCATGGGAACATACTGACATGAAAGGAATTCACCCATACATGTGCATTCACCATATCTATATCCAGGAAAATTCCAAACCTATCAGATATCCACATAGAAGAATGAACACAACCTTGAGGGAAATAGAGTAGGAATAGATATAGAATCTAATGAATGTAGATTTCATTTATCCCATCTTGTACAGTCACAGGGTTTCACCATTAGTAATTGTGCCCAAAAAGAACGGTCAATGGCGGATATGCATAGATTATAGAGAACTAAACAAGGTCGTTTTAAAGGACCATTTCCCTTTACCTTTTATCAATCAGGTCTTGGATACATTATCAGGAAATAAATACTTTTCTTTCCTTGATGGATCTTGTGGTTACAACCAGATTCATACCACTCCATAGGATCAAGACAAAACAACCTTTACATGTCCATGGGAACATATGCCTACAAGGTATTTCCCTTCGGGTTATGTAATGTTCCTACCACATTCCAAAGAGCGATAATGGGTATTTTCTCTGATTTGATTCATGATTGTTTGGAGGTATACATTGATGACTTTACTGTATATGGTGATTCATTTGAAGATGCTTTGAATAACCTTGAAAAATTATTTATTAGGTGTCGAGAAAAAAACCTTGCATTGAGTAATGAGAAATATTTTATGTTATTGACTGAAAGAATTGTTCTTGAACATCATGTGTCTTTTGCATAAATAAAGGTAGAGGGCCCAACAAAGATAGAATTAATGGCCAAATTGGTAGTTCCCACCACTCAGAAGGATGCGAGGAGTTTCTTAGGCCATGTGGGTTATTACAAACTATTTATAGAATTTTTTACTAAAATATCCTCGTCGTTATTTAAATTACTCGCAAAATATGTTGAATTTTATTGGAATGATGAATGTCAAAATGCTTTTGATATAGTCAAAGAAAAACTCGCTTCATCCCTAGTATTAAGAGGACCAAATTGGAATTTACACTTCCATATTTATATTGATTTATTAGATCCAACCATAGGATAAATTTTGGGTCAAAATTAAAATCTCTTAACCTATACTATCTAGTTTATTAGGAAAAGCTTGACTCTTGTTGAATTAAATTATAATGTGACTGAGAAACAGTTTCTTGCAGTGGTTCATGCTATTAACAAATTTAGACATTATATCATTGGTTATGAAGTTTTTTTCCATAGTGACCATTTTTTTATCAGGTACCTCATGAACAAACCAATAACGAATGACATAATCACTAGGTGGATTTTACTGCTGTAGAAATTTATTGTTTTGGACAAACCTGAGAGAGAAAATCAAGTTCCATATTTCCTTTCCCAAGTTAATAATGAAGCCAAAGTTGCTCCTGTAGAGGATAGTTTTCTAGATGAAAGTTCATTTGCAATATATACTAACCCCCATGGTTTGCAGATATAGCTAATTTTTTTACTATAGGAAAATTACCACCACAATTTTCAACCAGAGAAAAAAGAAGGATTGTTAGACTGAGTGATTCATACTCCTAGATCCAGGGAGATATGTTATATACAAGACCTAATTTGATTATATTAAAGTCTGTATGAGAGGATTATATGTTTGATATCATGAAAGCATGCCACGGTGAACCATGTGGAGGACATTTTGCAGACATAAGGACAACTTATAAGATTCTTCACTTGGGATGATATTGGCCCACTCTTTTCAAAGATGCCAAAAAATATGTCAAGGGATGTGACAGTTGTCAAAGAATGGGTCGTCTGATTGCAGCAGATGAGATGCCCCTGCGGCCACAAATTCTTATAGGACCCTTTGAAAAATGGGCCCTAGAATTTATGGGTTCTATCAACCCCTTTTCAAAAGGAAAAATGTATATTTTAGTATGCACTAACTATGTCACCAAGTGGGTGGAGGCATAGTCTTTACCAAGAGCAGTTGAAAAGTCCATAGTGGATTTTTTGTTTAAAGATATTTTTGTTTGTTTTGAGGTACCTAGGGATATTTTCACTAATGAAGGATCACATTTCACATATAAACTAGTCCACGCAATCACCCAGAAGTATCATATTAAGCACATGAAGTCTTGTTTATATCATCCACGGGATAATGGGAAGGTGGAGTCTACAAACAAGGTTCTAGATACAATTTTGACCAAAATAGTTTAGCTTCACAAGAAAGATTGGGAAGAAAAACTTCCAGAAGCCTTATGGGAATATAGAACTACATGGAGAAACATTACTGGTAAGCAGGTCCTTATTCCAAGTGAATTCTTGATTAAAACCTTCAAAATTGTAGTAGAACTTGGAATGGATCTGTCTAAGGCACAAAAATATAGCATTGTACAATTGAATGAACTAAAAGAAATGCACCATGATGCTTTCCAACAAACCGCCCTCATTCAGCAACAGAGAAAAAATGGCATGGCAGATTCATCAAAAATAAACAATTCAAGGCATGTGACTAGGTGCTTCTCTTTGACTCCGTATCAAAAATTTTAAAAGGAAGTTTATTACCCATTGGATAGGTCCTTATGAAATTGAAATTGTCTTTGACAATTCATCCATTAAAATAAAGACTATTTATGATCATGAAGTTTCCTTTCCAATTAATGATCTACACATACTTAAATTGTACCAGAAGCCTAAATCAAAAGAGGATTTCCTTAAGGATGTCTTGAATCAAAGTGATATTTTATCTTCCTAAATGGACAACCACTATGTTTCAAATGTATAGCGACTAGGGGGAATTATTTGGATTGTTATCCCCAAAGTCCTAATGTAACTACAATGTTCTTTTGATCATCAAGTGAGGTTTAAGTGAGTTAGATTATGGTTGATTTTAGGCTCCACTTGGCGGCATGAACCAATTGATAGTTTAGTATAGGGAGTGAGGGTGTGTGCACAGGAGGTGTGAACAACTAACAAATAAGAAATTTGAATGCTTGAAAGAGATAATAAGATTTCAATACTAAGCTAACCTTTCTTGAAATAAACTCATATCAACATAAAAAGGCTATGATTAAGAAATTTACTTTTCAAATAATGCATGTAAAAAATAGATAACTAAACAATTTAAAATTGTAAAGATCATAATAAGGTCCTAATCCAACAAATTGAAAATGCTTTAATCAACAAACTGATTAACTACCTAATAAGATCGATTTCTCCAAACACTTATTGAAACAGAAAAATGAAACTATAAGCAATTTAATCCAAATGGAACTATAAAGAAGGGCAATACTCATATCTAGAAGGAACTTTTCATCGCCAAACAGTCTAACAGGATAAAAAAAAAAGGGATGTTACAACAAGCCAAAGGAATACAAACAAAACTAAATAGGACTATAAACAACCTGGGTTGAAAAATTGACATTGTCTGCAAAAAACAGAGGTAAAACGGGCTGAAAATTATTCGCAAAAAGAGGTTTTAAGAGAACGGCGCTCTTTTAGAAGGAAAATGAGTGGCCCATGTCACTTAAAGAGCTAGAAAGGGATGATGCAACACAAAAAAATATTTTTTGAAACAAGTAACACCTATCGAAGAGAAAGGAGCGATTTAGGTCACTCAGACCAACCAAACAGGCATGACCCGAGACAAAAAGCTCATAAAAGAATAAAAAATACCTTGGCTTAGAAAATCTCAGGGATTTCTAGGCCGAGGATCCTCCTAGTAGCTTGAAGCAATAGTAAACATATAGAGAGACAACTAAACAAAGTAATAAAAAGAGCTCAAGAAAAGGGTAAGAAAGGATGGATAGACACAACCGGATAACGATTATGGATCGTCCCAAGTATGGTTTCCAAAAGGAACCTTCTAAGGGTTGTGTAGACCTTAGAAAAGTTTCGAGAGGTAAAACAAAAATAAACAAAACAGAAAGATAAAAGTAACTAATAGTAGGAAGAATTAACATAATAAGTACTGAAATAAATCTGAACTAACAAATTTTTATGCATTCTTCATCAAATAGTATTTTTATGACAACATCATGTAAAGAATAAAGAATGCTTCTTTGTGTATTAAATAAGAATACATAGGAGTAGAATCACCTCACAATAGAAATGGAAAAGGGCCATTGCAACTGTCTGAGGGAGGGTTCGTTGATATCCTAGCAGTCTCACAATCCTTTGGCCACACGTCACGACATGGATCTTTGATGGTTGAAGCATGAGCAAGAAGAGGATGGATTTGAGTTCGAAAACAATCTTGGTAGAGTGGCGGCTTGAGAAAATGAGTTTAGAATTAACTCTGATGAAGGACTTTGAATGTTCTTTTACAGGAATGGTAGATGGATTTGGGGATAAGGATCCGGACTATATTTTTATCTCCTAAATCCTCTCCTTGATTTGTGCCATGTTAGGATCCATGCCCAACTTTCCTTTTTTTTGTTGGGAAAAAATCAGAAACTACCAAAACTCATGCCAAGGCGAGATCGCTCTTTTTTTGAGAATTTGTGCGACTTGGGTTGCATACTTCGAAGGATTTTGAGTGACTTGGGTCACTCATTTCTTAGGAATATGAGTGACCTATTTCTAAGATGGACCCATTTTGGTGTTTGAATTTGGTTTTTGGCTTTTATAATGTTTTCTCAAGGTCCAATAGGTATAAATGAGATGGAAATGAGATGGAGTGATGACATATGCAGGAGACGAGGATGATGATAGGTCAGGTGGATAATTTTTTGGTGTTAAGATATTTCCCCTAATGTGTGAGGTCAGGATCTCATCGTATGGCTGACATACATCATAGGATTATCTTTTGAGGAGATAAGTGTGATGGTGACGTGGAAGATGGAAACTGCATCGGAGGGAACTCGCCTTCCTAAGGGACCATAGGGGTCCTTACCTACAAATATAATACTCAACATGGATGATGTGCATATAATCTCAAATATATGGATGAGGAAGGAATTCCCAAGATCGTATCAATGTGTCAAAATAGAAAGTGGATCTAATCCCATAGGGGACCTGATGAATACATGAATAATTGTTGTGTGCATCATAAATGTCTAGGAGGGTTTCAATATGGGAACATAATCACAGTTCAACCATGGTTGATATAAAGGAATGTCAGGACAATAACATCCCAATGGGATGTTGAATCACAATAACTAATGCTCTGTTGGAATTGAATGGATCTATCATCTGTAGTGACTCAAACAACTGAGAGTTGTTGGTAGGCGGTTTGATGGGGAAAGATTGCGGTACCGCTGACGCCGTGACACGCCAGAAGAGGGCGCGAAAGGAGTATTTTGTGCCAAAGGATACCGCAGTTGGCGGGTTTTGGGTCACTTGGACCATACATTATGTAATAGTGAGTCAGTATACCACGGTATGCGGGTTTTTGGGGTCATTTGGACCAAGTCAGTTAGATATTGGGTCAATTTTCCATAGTGTCAGTTAGGGAGTCAGTTGTAAGTGGACAAATATTGTAAGGGAAAAATCCTATAAATAGATGAGAGTTGTAAGTGTTAGAAGGAGGCATGCATGAGAGAAAGAAGACAAATTGGATGTGGGATCCGTGTTTTTCCTGGTGTATAATCGCGGCAATAATATAATGATGTTTTGGTACAAAATTTGTGCAATGTTGCGATGTATGAATGTTGTTTGATGCAATGTCTGCTTATTGTTGCCTTGATGATAAATACTGTGATTAAGTAGTATGTTCTATGTAGAATGTAAATGCTATGATCAAGTAAATGGTATAACTCCTTGAATGCTGCGATGAAGTGATATGTTATAACTCCTTGCCAAGTGTGTAATGTTTCTGGTTGGAGTACCGCAATAGAGTCAGTCCATGCAGCCACAACTCTCCTCCTCCCTCGGCGGAAACATGGTTCCGTCTGCTCTCCCTGGACGCCTCGGGTGAGACCTCATCCGCTCTGCGGGTGTTGCTGGGTGGGCTCAAACCTGCCTGGGCCGGTGCCCAGGGAGACTGTAGTATGCGTCGACAGTGAGGTGAACCCCTGTCGACTGAGGTCGCGTTGGTCAACAAATGGTTCCATTGCTGAGAACGTGTGCAGAGTAGAAGGCGGTCATGTTGTGGCATCCGACGAAGCTGGAGATACAGAAATGGTTCGATCAGAAGTTGCAGGATTTTGCTGAAGAAGTAAGTCGAAATACACGACTGGCGGTAGATCACTGGCTAGGGAGATATATTCACGACGGTCCGCATGAATGGTTTTTCTGTGAATTTTCGGTCATTTTGTATGAATGGTTGTCGAAGCTGACCTTTCAGAAGAAGAACTTCCAGGGTGGTGAGCTAACAGCTTGGACCCCGGAATTGATTCAGGAACTGCAGGAAGTCGATAATAAGGCATCACGAGCTGTCGAAGTTTGGCTTGATAACATCTTGGAAGGGTATATCACTGAATTTGTGGTCGACACAAAGAAATCCTATAGTGAAGCTGAAAGACACTTGTTTCGAGGACTGAGGGAAAGGTTTCTGCTATCACTCCAACTGTCGATTAAGATGCTAATCTGTGAAAAGGGTATATTAAAGATGCACCTTGATCAGTAGACAGCCTGGTGGGCGGAGGCCATGGGTACTGCGATTGCTGGGGAACGGTACATGAAATGGTAAAGGGGTAGATGGGTGCAAACCATGAGGAGACTGTGAGCGAAGCCAAGGAAGAAAGTGGTCTTACAAGAGGAGGAGCGAGGTTTTGACAAGAGAAGAGGCAGAGGACGGGAGAAGGTCCTGCTGCGATCGAACCACAAAACCGCGAAGGAAGACCACACAGGATGAAGAGACCTCATAGTCCTGATAGGGATAACCAGGCTACACCCATGATAGAGGCAGGACCAAACCCCAGCACCAACGTACCCACACCTCCACTCACTAACTCTCAACCAGCAAGAAATACTACTTCAACACCACCGAGTTCATCAGTTCCGCAGAAGTTAATTGGTAGTAGTAGCGCAGCGACAGGAGGAAGGACGCCCAAGATGGTGGGCGATGATGCTAAGTTACCGTTGTTCCATGGAAGTGCGACAGACAACCCAAAACAGTACTGGTTTTTGTGTGAAGCAGTCTGGACCATGAAACAGATCACTGATGCCAATGCTAAGAAAGGACAGTTAGCCACGACTCTGCGAGGTCGTGCATTAGATTGGTTCATGAAATTTATTCTAGTCCCTATAGGGGCCCCAGAGAAGTCACTAGATGATATTCAGGATGGACTGATTGCTGAGTTTAGACGGCCTAAGTTGGAGGCTCAATATATTACTGAATTGAAGGAAATTAAGCAGTATCCCAATGAGACGGTATGGGATTTCGACCAGCGATTCAAGACGCTGATGGAAAAGGTTAGTTTCGATATGAGTGTTGTCCAACATAAAGAATGGTTCATTACAACACTATTACCCCACATTCGACTGTCGCTAATGCAGCAGAACATATCGATGCCTAGTGAAGCTCTAGATATTGCAATGCGATTGGAAGCGTCACCGATTGGAGATAATGTAGCCGGGATGTCGCAGATACAGACACAGCTCGCTAACCTGACTATACAGTTGCAAGATTTGAAGAAGAACAAGGAACAACGTGATGAAGTATGGTGTACGCGATGCGAAGGATAATTTAAGGATAATTTTTCGAATTTCCATAATTATTTGGTGTCAGGTGTGCCAAACCCGTTGAATCGCGGCAGTATGTCGTGGTGTCGCGTTTGTCACGTTTTTGGGCACAGTCACGATAATTGCCCATATATGCAGAAAATGGTCACAACCCCGTGAAATATTTACTGCACATTCTGCAGGTCGGTGGGTCACGATGACAAGGATTGCCGTGCATATGGGTTACTACAGGAGAGGATGTGCGATGCATTCTACGTCAAGGACGATCAGCGTGCAGTGCAAAAACCACAAATGAAACCGCAGGTAGCCCAGCCACAGATGCAGTTTGCACCACAGCAACAACAACCACAGCAGTTCATGCCGCAATACACCCTGATGCAGAGGACTCCCCCACAGCCACAATACGTACAGCAACTGCAGTATGCACCACAAGGGCAAGGGATTCCAGCAGCAACAATACCAGCAACAGGCTGGCTACCGGGGAGGCTACAGGGGCGGATGCAGTGGTGGATTTGGTCATGGAGGAGGAGGCTGAGGTGGTCGTGGACCTGTTCAATGTTACCACTGTGCGGTATGGGGGCATTATCAGCGCGATTTCCCACTGCTACAAAATCAGTGTACATTTTTTTTGGTAATGATCATACGGTTGAAAATTGTCCACAGTTGATTGCACGATGGCAGGATGGGAACGCTCTGCAGCTGCAAAATCAGGCCGAGCCACAGCAACCAGTACAGAACCCGGTACAGCAACCAGTACAAAACCAGGCCCCGCGACCACCGTCGAATGCCAATCAAAATATCAATCAACCAAGGAATTTGTAGCAGAAGCAGACGCAAGGCACAAATATTGCAACCATTTCTGCAGAACTGCGACCACAAGATGCTTCGGTGGCTGTTGTCACTCGTGGAGGCAAGACGACTAGGGAAGATGGTTCATGCCCACTGATTCGATTAGCTTGTCAGAAGACGGTACCCTTCGACATTGATACAAAGTGAGAGACATTCCTAGAGGCATGTCGCACGTTGGAGAAAGACCGCGGTAAGGCTATTGTTTGCGATATGCCGCCTGTCTTTGATGCCACATCAGACGCCGATCGACCACCCCCAGGGACATTGCAGAAGGTCCTTGAAAGCTATCTGTCATTGGAACGAGACCCAACTGCCCTGGTTGAGATTGAGGGATGGTTGCGGTGATTTTTGAAAGGACGGCAGGAGTCGGCAGTAAACTCCTTACAGCGACGGAAGACTGGCAAGGAAATGCGAATGAATATTTAGATTGGTGACTATGATGTTGACTCTGTGATTCTTGACCTTGGTTCGGATGTTAACATCTTAACCAAGAAGGCGTGGCAGAAGATGGGGAGTCCCCCATTGAGCTGGTCTCTTGTGCAGCTCCGGTTAGCTGACCATGCCAAGGTAACACCCATTGGGCGAGTTCCGCGGCTCACGATTGATATTGAGGGAATGAAGACTTATGCTGATTTTGATGTTATCGAAGTGGTTGAGGGAGGAAGCTTTTATCCAGCGCTCTTGGGGATCGTATGGGCTAACGATAGTGGAGTTGTAATCAACTTCAAGAAGCACATGATGACCTTTGAGAATCGTGATTTCAGAGTCATAGCCCCATTGGATCCGGCTAAAGGACGCTGATATGTTGAACCTATAAGAGCTGATGACACCATTGGATGGGACCACGCATTCAACATTTCAGAAGATTATATTCATCCCACTATCCACGGTGAGTTGGAGTGGTGCAGCAAGAGCTCTGCGTCTTCCAACTCTGATGATGCGTTGGAACATTGGCAGAATCACATGCATGAAATATCAGTCCATAAATGTGGTTTAGTTACGCAATCCTTGTGTCGTGTTGCGACAGAAACGATCACATTTCCTGTCTATGAGGGGTTTCCTGGCCTAAACACCTTTGTAGCAAAGTTTGAAGACCGCATCCCAGAACCATAGCGATTGTTGGCCTTGGAGGAAGCACTGAAGGCTGCTCCAGCACGCTGGTGGGTGACACATAAGAAATTCATTAAAGATTGGTCACAGTGTCGAAGGTTGATGATGGTTCGGTTTGGCGATACTAAAGTTTATCACACTGGCAAGTATGATGGCCGGACTGATCCTAGTGATCATGTGATGGAGTGCCAACGATTATGGGTAACGCGACCCAGAGATGAGTGGGTTCATGCTTTTGTCCATACTTTGGAGGAGATACCGCGCTCGTGGTACACTGCAGCCAAGTTGCGCCATGACATTACAACATGGGGGGAGTTGACGATCTGTTTCACTCATACGTTCACGTTTGCGGATGCCAACCCTGATGTCCATAACGCTTTGCAGCTCATCTGCGACGTGATATTTCAGGTAATTCCGGGGGCCTACCCTGTCGATCCACACACCCACTGTCAGATGCAGTCTCTCATGGAGTGCTTCAACATTAATGGTGGCCCGGAGGACGATGATGATCCCCAGAATGTTAACATTCCCGAATCTGAAGGAAGTCGCGATGTGGTCCCACCTGTTGTACCAAGTAATCCGTTCAGTCAACCATTGTAGCTTTGCAAGATGAATATCGACACCAAAGCTACTCCCATGTTTGCTAATGTTGGGGATTATTGGGATGATGAGATGATGAGTAAGGTTACCGAGTTACTGCATGAATTTCAAGACGTGTTTCCCACGAAGTTTTCTGAATTGAAGGGAATCCTGGGTGATTTAGGAGAGATGAAGATTTCATTAAAACCAGATGCCAAGCCAGTCCGACAGCGACCTTATCGGCTGAATCCGCGACATAAAGAAAAGGTCAAGGCGAAACTTGATTGCATGTTGGACTCTGGTATTATCGAACCTATGGAAGAATCCGAATGGATCAGTCCTATGGTGGTGTAGGACAAGAAAACAGGCGAAGTGCGCATTTGTGTCGGCTTGCGAAAGTTGAACGATGCCTGCTTGCATGACCCTTTTCCGACCCCATTTACTGATGAAGTACTTGAAGGAGTGGGTGGCCAGGAGATGTACTCTTTCACCGATGGATTCTCCGGCTACCATCAGATTCGCATTGCTAAGGAAGATCGCCATAAGACAACCTTCGTTACCGAATGGGTTTGCTTTCAGTACACGGTCATGCCATTTGGTTTGAAGAATGCACCCGCGATATTCTCCCGGGTCGTTGTTGCCGCATTCAAATATTTTATTCAAAATTTTATGCAGGTATATATGGACGATTGGACCATTTATGGATTCATTCATGATCATTTTTCCAATCTACGGTTAATTTTTGAGCGATGCCGACAGCACCAGATATCACTGAACTTGAAGAAATGTATTTTATGTGCACCGTTTGGGATATTGCTGGGTCATATTGTCTGTAAGTAGGGATTGCTGGTTGATCTAGCCAAAATTGCGCTTATTTTGGGGTTGCAACCACCGACCACCGTTAAGCAGTTGCGTGTGACCTTGGGTCATACGGGATACTATCACAAGTTCATAAGGGGTTATGCTGCGATTATTTCCCCTATGGAAAATTTGCTGAAGAAAGACGTGGCATTCCAGTGGAGCCCGAAATGTCAGGATAGTTTCGAAACGCTCAAGGTGAAGATGGCGTCGGCACCGATCTTGGTCTTTCTGGACTGGAGTAAGGAATTCCATGTCCATATTAATGCTTCATCGGTTGCACTAGGGGTTGTATTGGCTCAACCAGGAGAAGGTGACATTGATCATCCCATTTCTTTTTCCAGTCGGAACCTATCCTCTGCAGAACGCAATTACATTACCACAGAACGCAAAGGTCTGGCCATGGTCTACACGTTGCAGAAATTCAGAAATTATTTGTTGGGTGGCCACTTTAAAATGTTTACTGATCATTCTACATTGAAATACTTGGTCAATAATCCTGTGTTGGGGGGAAGATCTGCCGGTGGCTAATTTTGTTTCAGGAGTTCGATTTTGAAGTCATTGTGAAACCGGGGCGGTTGAATGCTAGACCAGATCATTTGTCACGGATTGATACAGGGGAGGAACCGACTAATATTGAAGACGGATTGCTGGATGCCCAACTGTTTAACGTTGCTACTGCTGATCAATATTTCGATGACATCCTTCAGTTTCTGGTGATCGGCACCGCGCCCGATGACTTTACCACTACTCAGAAGAAGCAATTGGTCATCAAGGCTGCTGACTTTCAACTGATTGCGGGCGAGTTGTATAAATTTGGTGCCGATGAGATACTGTGCAGATGTGTCTTGCCACATGAGCAAGCACAGATATTGGCTGAGGCCCATGGTGGAGTAGCAGGAGGACACTATGGCGGTCGGGCAACTGCCCGGAAGATACTGCGTGGAGGACTTTGGTGGCCCACATTACATAATGATGCGACAGACTATGCGCGGTCTTGTGATGTTTGTCAGCGAACTGGAAAGCCATCCAGACGCGACGAGATGCCGTTGCTACCTCAAGTGACATTGCAACCATTTGAAAAATGGGCTATGGATTTTGTAGGACCGATCCATCCACCAGGGAAACACACAGGTGCGCGGTATATTATCACGGCGACAGAATACTTGACCCAATGGGATGAGGCAGCACCTGTAGTTGATTTCTCTACCGCAACGGCTGCTTGATTTTTATTTGATCACATTATCACTCGATTCGGCTGCCCTAAGATATTGCTGAGTGATCAAGGCAGCCATTTTATCAATTACACTATCAGCGCATTGATTGAAGAATTGTAGATACAGCATAAGAAGAGTACACCCTATCACCCACAAGCGAATGGAATGGTGGAGGCGTTTAACAAAGTGTTGGAGCATGCGTTGACAAAGGTGTGTAATGAAAACCGCGACGAGTGGGATCTGAAAGTTCCAGCGATATTGTGGGCCTATCGCACCACATGTAAAAGGTTGACCGGTCAGACACCTTTTAAGCTGGTATATGGGACGGAAGCAATTATACCTATGGAGTACATTGTTCCTAGTTTACAAATTGCAGCTGTTACGAGCATGGATGATGTTGCAGCATTAGACGAACGTCTAGCACAATTGGTGGATCTGGAAGAGGATCGATTTATCGCTGGCTTTCACCAAGGAGTCGAGAAGGATCGCCAAAAGTCATGGCATGATCGCCACATTAAAAGTAAGCAGTTTCAGCAAGGCGACTTAGTGTTACTATACGATAGTAAGTTTATGAAATATCCAGGCAAGTTGCAGATGCATTGGCTGGGTCCCTATCGCATCAATAGTATTACTTCAAGAGGAGCGATTCAGTTGCAGCGATTGGATGGGGGGATGCTCACCAAGTTGGTAAATGGTCACAGGTTGAAGCCCTATCGCTCGGGCTTGGAGCAGTGCGATGTCTAAGTCACATTGGTAAGAAAAATAGAAAAAAATGATGATGATTGTTGCAGGTTGCTTGGTGGCAGATGGTGCACCAACAGAAGAGGGTATGCGACAGCAGGGAGGCTTGTACCGCAAGTTTGGAGCAATCAGAGACTCATGGCAGTATTACGACTAGGACTGACGACAGATTTTGTTCAAGGAGTTGTAATGATTACGGAGGATTTGGAGGTACGGGGCAGTGTTGTGACTACTACTCCACTAGTATTTTGTCACCGTTGCCTATCATACCTATACATGATTGCACCTTGCCAAGTCAGTTGAATAACCACAAGACCACGGCATGTTTTGCACATGCCACACGGGGTCGGTACGATCAACACACTGTGAGGATATTGCTCGCACGTTGGCACGTAGGATCTTCGGTGACAGTATGGCTACCCCTCCGGTTGCGTCAGTTGATGGGGTCACACACACAGATGAGAGATAGTGGGACATGATTCCCACTATCGTCACCCGGAAACGGTCCGGCTATAAGTAGCCGAGGCAATTGGTAGCTTGCTACAATGAAGTTATTCCAAACTAGAGTGGTTATGTTGGTTGATCAATTTGCGAGTTGATTTGTGAGGAATTCCAAGGAGGCTATGGAAATGCTTCACTTTGTTTCCCGTGGTAGCACCCCAGGGGCCCTGCGAGCCCGAACGACGAGTGTGCCTGAGCGCCTTGATATGGTGGGTGCACTTATATTGTGTTATGCCTGAGGCGAGGGCCAGTTCAGCATGTTTAAGTACGCAGTAGTTGTTCAAAGGATCGTGCTTTTCTTGACCAATGAGGTGGTTGGGACCGGAGCTTCCCGACCATAAAAGGAGCCGATTGCCGATGCGAAACAAATGTGCCAGATTCATCTGTGAAGTTCACATCTGGGTACTGTTCATCCTCTTTTCCTTCTCGTTGGTACCATTCCAAGAGACTCGAGGATGATTTTGAGAAGTACATGATAGCAAGTCGAGCGCTGACGATTTTGGGTTAAACATACAGCACAATGAGTCGACAATCCGTGTCGCAGAAGGAGCGAGACAACACCGCGTGATCCAGACAACAAGAACAGTTACCAAAACATAGATCAGTTCGAAGGCACTCTGTCCAGCAGTTGACGTGGCTCGAGGGCGAGCCACAAGATTGTGTTGGGGGCCTGTTGGCAGGCGGTTTGATGGGGAAATATTGCGGTGCCGCTGACGCCACGACACACCAGAAGAGGGTGAAAAAGGAGTATTTTGTGCCAAAGGATACCGCAGTTGGCGAGTTCTGGGTCACTTGGACCATACATTATGTAATAGTGAGTCAGTATACTGCGGTATGCGGGTTTTTGGGGTCATTTGGACCAAGTCAGTTAGATATTGGGTCAATTGTCCATAGTGTCGGTTAGGGAGTCAGTTGTAAGTGGACAAATATTGTAAGGGAAAAATCTTATAAATAGATGAGAGTTGTAAGTGTTAGAAGGAGGCATGCATGAGAGAAAGAAGACAAATTGGATGCGGGATCCGTGTTTTTGCTGGTGTATAATCGCGACAGTAATATAATGATGTTTTGGTACAAACTTTGTGCAATGTTGCGATGTATGAATGTTGTTTGATGCAATGTTTGCTTATTGTTGCCTTGATGATAAATGTTGTGATTAAGTAGTATGTTCTATGTAGAATGTAAATGCTACGATCAAGTAAATGGTATAACTCCTTGAATGCTGCAATGAAGTGATATGTTATAACTCCTTGCCAAGTGTGTAATGTTTCTGGTTAAAGTACCGCAATAGAGTCAGTCCATGCAACCACAACTCTCCTCCTCCCTCGACGAAAACATGGTTTCGTCTGCTCTCCCTGGACGCCTCGGGTGAGACCTCATCCGCTCTGCGGGTGTTGCTGGGTGGGCTCAAACCTGCCCAGGCCGGTGCCCAGGGAGACTGTGGTATGCGTCAACAGTGAGGTGAACCCCTGTCGACTGAGGTCGCATTGGTCAACAAGAGTCTAAATCTAATAGGTCTAGGGAATTGTATCTGGAATTGGATGCAACAAGAATCATGTAACTAGAGGGATTCAAAATCATTGTTTCCAACACAGATCAAATATATCTGGAAACATATGGTTGAACAATTTCCACATAGACTCACCAAAGGACTAGATTTAGGGATATCCAGGGTCTTCGACCAAATAATGAGAGAACCATCAACCTGTAGAAATCTCATTAGTGTGATGATTGAGTTGATGTTGAGCATGTGAGAAAAAACCACACTAAGGGGCACTGAGGTCTCCCCTCAGTTGGCCAAAAGGAATCATCATTATGGTTATGAGGCCAAGTTACAAGGTACCTCTAGATCTATCCTATGGAATATATGTGTTGATGTCGACAGAGTGAGACCTGAGAATGACAAGGAAAAGGTGTTTCCTTGATGGAATCGCGAGGTATATGACAAATAAATGAATGGAACCAGACATGTAACTGAGACATTATGTGGGGATACAAGGGTAATTGAGTAATGGACTCAAAATTCCTTTGTTTAGAGTATGAAGGCATGGATGACCTAGAAGCATGTGTGGAAATATTGATGGTGTCAGGGGAGGAACACAACTAGGATACCAAGGAACATAGCTGCAATGGGAGGGACTCGTTGATGGAGAAGGGGAGGTATTGATGTTTGAATCATAGGTAGTATGATTTCAATATGACTCCAGTGGTAACTCATCGCATAATACTCTGGAAAAAGGTGACCAAGGGTACTACCGTAAAATAGAGACTATACACGATTTGCAAGAGTGTTGAGGAGCACTATTTGTTAATGATTTCTCTGATGCGTGAGAACCGAAGAGAGAGTATGGAGAAGTTATCCAAAATCATAAATTCCCAAATGTGTGAATATCTAGAAAAGGGGTTGCTTAAAAGCACCTTTCTATAATGGTTACTGAGGAGGATAGACACCTTAGCGAGATTAGAGGAAATATCAATGATATAAGCGTCCAGTGAAATGATCAAATGATTCAAATGGTTGGGTAGTAGTAGATGAAACTTTGGTGGTGGGGTGTATGGGGTAATCAATGGTGGAAAAATAATGTGATGCTTGCAGTATGGATGGAATGGTGGGCTCATGAGTGTGAAATATGAAACATAAGAAGGCATTAATGACCATAATTCTAGGAGTCTGCAAGGTAGGCCAATGAGTGATGATGACAGAGTAACATGCAATCCTTGTGCAAAATCATATACTAAATGGTCTCCCAATCCTACAGGAAATTCATGGCATGGGTTCCAAATGGAAAGGGATACTAAAAAGGCACCCATGTGAGGTAGGTTCTATTGTCGAGTAAGGGCGAATGCAAGAGTGGAGGGGCTGGGCCACTTACCTGAACAAAGGGGAGGGGGCCTACAGACATAAGAATGGATGAAAAAGGTTGATGCACAAGATGTTCTGAAGAGGGGAGAACCTATATTCCATTTTGAAATTGTATACCTATAGGGACTGGATACCGAATGAAATTAGTGTATCTCGTTGTGACCTGGACCTGTACACATGGAAACGATAGCCAAGCTTAAAAGTGGGTGTGGAAATCAAACAAAATATACAAGTAGCATGTGACCTTGGGAAGTGGTTGAGATCACATGTGTACAAATGTGTGTAGGAAGGGCTAAGGGATTGCCTCCATGTTGTGGGCATGGGGTTTGTGACTATGGGTTAAATATGGTTTCGACTGATCTATGGGATCATTGAAGTACATACGTCGTAGATATGACAAGGTAGGGTCAACATGATTGACCATGCCCCTTATCCCATGGTTTATATAATCAAGCCTTCCCCCCAATCCAGATAGGTCAATGGGACACAGACACTCTCCTCGAGAGGTACTAACAGGACATCGACCAACAACTAGAGAGGGAAGGTACCATGAGGCAAATGTCCATGGTGGAACAAAATGTCTGTGAGATGATGATAGGGAATTCCCCTATGGGGGGGATATCCCTAGTGTCACGCACTTGAACAATGACGAGGATGATGATGATGAGTAGGTAGGTTTGGGGGATTACCCCCATGCTGTGGACATGGGATTTAATCATTGGTTCAGAAGGGTCAAATAAAGAGGCTGGTGGGGAACATTTGTGTTGATACAACTGCAACATTGTTGGATGAAGTGGATTCCTCATTAAAGGATGAAATGTAATAAATGGTGGTTGTCATGCTTGAAGAAGACATTGGAGGGTGAACTTCTTCAATGGTGGTGACTTGGGACTCTAGATAAAGTCATCACAAGTCAGCTAATATAGATCGATACTTGGGTATATCGGTACAATGATTCGAATAATGACCATAAAGGCCACATAATTCACAAGGATGGTTGGTGCACAATGACTTGTTGCGTGTTTTAGGAGCGTCGGGGAGATGGACCACTAGAATGTTTGTGTCAGTCTCGTCATCTAATTTCTACAGATGAGTGTGCAAGATGGGAAATTCCAGAAAATTATGGGTATCATGACCCAAAACATCGCATATTTCATAATTCAGGGTGTAATATCCCTTCAAATGAAAGTCCTTGGATTCACCTTGTTTTGACTCTAGGGTTTTGTTTACAACTGGTTCCAAACACCTCCAAATGATTTCAAATTTGGGGAGGAAGGTCTTGATGGGGAATAGGACATATTAACACATTTATCATACATCCAACCAACTGATATACTCATCCATGTTCTACAAATTGCAAGGGAAGAAGTTTCAGAACAAGACTAGTTAATTTGAGAAGTGGAAATCCCCCCTAGGTCTAACATTAGATGCTCTTCCAAACACTGTACGGAATTCACTAATTCTTGGTATGAGGCTTGGATTTGTTAGAGGACATTAGGAAAATTATATGTGCATAATTATATTTGGTTTTAGTGTCGAATAGGAATCCTAATGAACAACAGCTTCTAGAGTCTAGTTTTTTAGGTGAAATTGGTGGGGAAGGAGTCTCGAATTTATTCATAAACCATAGTAACACTTCAGAGTTCTGAAAAAATCATTTGTGCCATCAAAGTAAATTCATATGCATCTCATAATATTATAAATAACTCAGCAAACTCTGATATAAAACATGTACAATATCATTCCAAAATCACTATGGAAATGCTATGGGGAAAATGGCTCGAGTCTCTTCCTTGAATGTAAATGTCAGTTGAAATACATAATGTTTCAAGCTATGGATCTGATTATATTATTATTACAGATATATATAGCATATAACATGTCCACGAAGTCTAAATAAAATTCCTTCACTAACTATATGCAACAACAAGTGTGCCCTTGCACATTTACATGACATTGAGAAAAAGATAGTAGAATACGCATAAAGAAGATGAACTCGAACTCAGTTGGGTTTTGAACCTACATCAGAACATCTCCATGAATCTCTATTGATAGGTTTGAATGGACTCTCCATAAACCAACTAGGATGGGAATCTTGCACCCTCGAAATTGGTTCTAAGGCAAGAAGGATAAGCATCCACCTTGCAAGGACAAGCTAAGCTCTCCAATTTTTACCAAATGAGAAATGATGAAAAGTTGGTATCCTTGTTTCTTATTGTCTTTTATTAACCTCCCAATGCCTCCATGGCTGAAATTCCCTCCCAGAACTTCATCCCAATTCGAATTAGAGAGAGATTCCCATGAGTGCCACATGTCCAACATTTCCTAGCCTTTATCTTCCATCAATTCGAATGGGGGGAATATTGGCTGCCATAAATCCTTTGTGCACCCTATTGGAGTATATTTTTATCCCTGACATGTCATATAGGTCAGATGTCAACAATCAGGTCTGCTCCTTTCCATAAGTGTCATAGGATCTTCATCATTGTTGTCATCGAAGCTAGGGAATCTAGCCCAAGTGTCACAATACCTCTAAGATGTCTCTTCCTCTTCCATGTGAGTTACTCTTCCACTAA
Organism: Larix kaempferi; assembly: GCA_027924585.1. Taxonomy (NCBI): domain Eukaryota; kingdom Viridiplantae; phylum Streptophyta; class Pinopsida; order Pinales; family Pinaceae; genus Larix; species Larix kaempferi. The sequence goes on from BSBM01000368.1 coordinate 4,332,703, forward strand.
AATTAGACCCTCATTGATTCATTCCAATTATAATGCCTCTCCAACTCCCCCAAGAATGTTAGACTCCACCTTGGATTCGAATGGGTGAGAATATGATTCCATGTGGCATGGAGAATCTTGCCTTGTGTGGGTCCCACACCACCTATGCGCCCTCATGACCAAGTTCCACCTTATTTTATTATTATTAATATTTATTTAGCCCCTTTTAATATATATTTTCCAATCTAATGTCCATTTGGGGTCTTATAGCTCCCTTATTCCAAGTCTAAATATTTCCACCCCAACCTCGGGAACTAGTAGATTGGTGGAATTTTCCTTTCATGTGATTTATTTGGATGGGTACATTACAGTCCTCCCCACCCAAATTTGCTTGCCCTCAAGCAATTCCAAATTGGGATGCTTCAAAATTTGTTCCTCTTCCCATGTGGCATCCTCACTTGGAAAATCTTTCCATTGTACCAAATATTCTCTTATGGTTATGCTCCTCAATTTTCTTTCTCTTGTCTTCAAAAAAAAATTTGGAATGAGTATGAGTTTTCCTTCAACATCTAATGGAGGGAGTGTTTCTAAAATATAAATTTGCTGACCAATAGCCTTCTTAAGGCATGAAACATGAAATACATTTTGGATTTTTCTACCTTCCGGAAGTTCTTTCTCATAAGCTACCTCCCCAACCTTTCGAACTATATTGTATGGACCATAAAACCTTAGTTTAAGATTTTCTGATCCTTTCCATTTTAAGGTGGATTTCTTATATTGATGCAGCCTCAAATAAACCAAATCATTCACTTGAAAAGTTATTTCCTTCCTATGTTGATCCACATATTGTTTTTGTTGATTTTGGGCAACCTGCAAATTGTCTTTTAAAAGCTTCAAAATCTCTTAACTTTCCTCAACCCAATATTTAGCTTTTGGATCTCTACTATAACCAAAAATGTGATAAAAAAAGGTGAGTGCTTCATAACCATAAAGTTCTTTGAAAGGATGCATGTCAATGGACATATGGAAAGTAGTATTGTAGCAAAACTCACCCAAATGTAGCCATTTAACCCATGCTTTATGCTGCTCACCAACATAGTTTCTCAAGTACCCCTCCAACCATTGGTTCACCCTTTATGTTTGGTCATTATTTTGAGGATGGTAGCTTATGCTAGGATTCAATTGAGTTCCCACCAACTTGAAGATTTATTTCCAAAAAGCATTCATAAATCTGTTATCCCTGTCACTCACGATGTTTTTGGGAAGTCCATGCAATCTGAAAATATATCTAAAGAATAGCTCAACTACTTGTGCAGCAGTAAAAGATGATGTAATAGAAAAGAAATGAGCAAATTTGGTGAGTCTATCCACCACAACATAAATACAATCTTTCCCAAAAGCCTTGGGAAAACCTGTGATGAAAATCATTGAGATGCTTTCCCATTTTTGTTCTGGAATGGGCAATGGTTGTAAGAGACCAGCAAGATGGGTGTGTTCAACTTTATTTTGCTAACATATCTTGCATTCATTCACATACTTTAAAACATATTCCTTCAACCCTTTCCAAGATAACCTTTGTCTTAATTGCCTATCTGTTTTAAAGAAACCAGGATGGCCTACTAAAGGAGAATCGTGAACTTCCTTCAAGATCTTGTGCTTTAAGTTCGAACCATGAACTAAGTATATTCAATATTTATAGTAGATTAGGCCATTCAATATCTTGTATCTATCATCTCCATTTACCCCATCTAACAAATCACAAGCAAATATGTCTTTGGCAAACTCTACTATTATCACATCTTTCCAATCTTTTGAAATGCCCATAAGGGAAAATGAAGGCCTCCTAGACAATGAATCTTCTACAATATTATTCTTCCCTTTTACATATTCAATGTCAAAATCAAAAGCTTGGACCTTACTTACCCATTTTTGTTGCCTTTCATTGAGATCATTTTGTGTAAGGAAATGCTTTAAACTATTATGATCAGTTTTGACCACAAACTTGTTCCCCACCAGATATTGTCTAAACTTGGACAAGGCATGCATGATGGCTAACATTTATTTGTCATATATGGAGTAGAGCCTCTCATGTGGCTGCAATTTTCTGCTCTCAAAAGCTATGGGGTGTTGATTTTGCTTTAGGACCCCCCCTATGCCTTCCCCTGATGCATCACATTCCAAAACAAATGGTTTAGAAAAATCTGGTAATGCAAGTACTGGACAACTACTCATTACCTCTTTCATTCTTTGGAAATCATTTTCAGCCTCTTCATCCCATTTGAAAGCATCCTTCTTGGTCAAATTAGTAAGGGGAGCAGTTAGTTTGGAAAACCCCTTCACAAACTTCCTATAGTAAGTGAATATCCCAATAAAGCCTCTCAATTTAGTGATGCTCTTGGGTGATAGTCATTCAAGAATAACCTTTATTTTCTCCAAGTGCAGCTTTACCCCATCTTTCCCAATGGTGTGCCAAAGATACAATATTTCTTTCAACCCAAACTCACACTTGGACAACTTAGCAAACAAAGATTGTTCATTCAATATTTTCAATAAAACTTCTAAATGGTGCAAATGTTCCTCCCATGTCTTACTATAAATCAAAATATCATCAAAGAAAACCAAAACAAACTTACGGAGCTGCTTGCAAAATATGTTGTCCATGCATTATTGGAAGGTTGTTAGAGCATTGGTCAAACCAAAAGGCATGACAAGAAATTCGAAATGACCATAGTGACATCTGAAAGCAGTTTTTTGCGCATCCTCCTCCTTCATTCAAATCTGATGGTAACTAGATCTAAGATCAATTTTGGAAAAGAACTTTGATCCAAATAGATCATCCATGAGCTCATCTATCTGAGGGATGGGATATCTATTCTTTATTGTCTTCTTGTTTAAAGCTCTAAAATCAATGCACATCCTTAAGGTTCCATCCTTTTTCTTCACCAAGACAACTGAAGAAGCATAGGGACTTGAGCTTGGTCTAATGAGACCCAATTCCAAGAGTTCTTGAATAGCCTTCTCAATCTCATCTCTGAACCTTTTTGGGTGTCTATATGGGGGTATTTTTATAGGTTAATTACTCACCTCCAAAACAATGGTATGCTCAACTCCTCTATCAGGTGGCCTTCCAGGGGGAAGGTCTCCAAAAACCCTTTCATACTTGTGTAGTATTTTCCTTATCTCCCTTGGGTGTTCTAAAATATTTATGTTTGGTTTGGAGGAAGTGATTAAACATTATTCATCCTATTCAATGTCCCCATGTATCAATATGAACCTCATACGGTGGGAAGACACCACTTGGCTCGAATAGGTGTGCATTCCTCTCACTACCCTTTGTTTTCCTTTTGAATCCTTGAAATTCATTTTAGGTATTTGGTAGTTCATTGTATGTTTTCCTATAGAGTACAACCATTGTACTCCCAAAACCACATTTGTATCAGCAACATCCACCACATAGAAGCTATCATAAAATGTGTAATTTCCTATGGTAATTTGTAGCTTTGGAATCCATGTGTTGCATTCCATAGAATTGTTTCTTGGAATGATGAATGTGAACCATTCGAATGATTCAATATGTAACTTTATCCTCTCCACCAAGGTTGCATCAATGAATTTATGAGTTTATCCTCCATCTACCAATACCGAAACTCTATGCCCTTGTACCACTCCTTGCATCGGATGGTGTGAAAACGAGGCATTCCTGAAAGCACTGTCATTCTCCTTTTTTTGGGTGATGGATGATCTTCTTCTGTTGTTTCATATCCCTCTTCTTGGGCTGAAAGTTGTTCTTATTCCTCCATGTCCCCTTCATCATCAGAAAATACTTCAATGAATTGTGCTTTCCCCTTAGAACATTTATGCCCTGGTACCCATGGTTGAAAACATGTGTAACATAGTTTCTTTCTTATGAGTTCTTCCTTGCTTGGTACCTCTTTATTTTCCTTCCCAAATGAATCTTTTTGCCATGGTATCTTTTCAAATATGAACTTGGAAGGAAAATTTGGCTTGGGAGGATACTTTGTCTTGGGTAGCACATTTTGAAGATCTCTTTCCAAGTTCATGGCATCTTTTAATGAAGTAGGTTTGTGCGCCTTAACTAAACCTTTCAAAGGTTCAACCAATAATTCAGTAAAGAGAAATACGAATCAAACCATAGATACATCAGTCACCATAACTAATAGTTTTTGGAATTCCAACATGTACTCCTCAGGGGTTCCAGTTTGCTTCAACTATGCTAGTTCCTTGAAAGGCATTCCAGGGTCTTTTTGCTAAAATGTTTCCATTAACCTGTTATCAAAATCTTCATATGATGTGACCTAATCATGTCCCAAGTTTTTAATCCCATTGAACCACCAAGCATTTGCTTCTCCCTCAAGATGCAAAATAGCCATTTTTAAAGCATCCTCTCCAACCATTAGATTCAGCTGAAAATATGCATCTAACTTTTGTATCCAAGTATTTGCAGAACTTTGATATGAGCCATCAAAGGTAGGAAGGGTAATTTTACCTACGACATAATTCAATTCTTTTTTTTGGAAAGGATTTATGTTGCCTCCCCTCATCTTGAGCTTGTTTGAGACAGTAAAGAATTGATCAAATGGTAAGGTCGTCCTACAATCTTCACTCAATTGTTTCCATTCTGCTAGAACTTCTTGCATTCTATATTGGGTATGAAGATCCTATTTGGTCTCAAGAAACTTGGGTGCGTTGGATCTTGTTGGGCTCTGGAATTCATTGGGTCGATTGTGAGGCCCTGTCTTTGAGAAAATTCTTCCACCAAATGCCTTATTTTCCTCGAAAGGGGAACAACTACTGCCTCCAATTTCCAATTTGCTTCCAATTTGAATAGTCATCAATTAAACCCCTTTCATTATCTGCCTTGTCATGTCTTCAAAAATTGCTTCATGAATTTCCTAAACTCCTCTTTCTCCTCCATCTCTGAGGTTCCTTTCTCATCCTTAGCCATAGTCTCAACAGAGTGCACCTCTTCTACTGCTTCTTCCTCTTCACCAAAGGTACTTTCAGTTTAGATTTCTAAGGGTGGGGGATGAATTCTTGAACTCATAAATGGTCACCCAAATCAGGTGCAAGGACCATTCTCTGATACCACTGTAATATCCCTTCAAAGCAAATTCCTTAGATTCACCTTGTTTTGACTCTAGGGTTTTGTTTACAACTAGTTCCAAACACCTCCAAATGATTTAGAATTTGGGGAGGAAGTTCTTGATGGGGAATAGGGCATATTAAAACACCTATAAAACATCCAAACAACTTATATACCCATCCATGGTCTGCAAATTGCATGGGAATAAGTTTCGGAACAAGACTAGTTAATTTGAGAAGTGGAGATCCCCCCTAGGTCTGACATTAGATGCTCTTCCAAACACTGTACAGACTTCACCAATTCTTGGTATGAGGCTTGGATCTGTTATATTACATTAGGAACAGTTTATTTTCAGCATTATATTTGGTTTTAGGGTCTAATAGGCATCCTAATGAACAACAGCTTCTAGAGTCTAGTTTTTGAGGTGAAATTGGTGGGCAATGAGTCTCGAATTTCTTCATAAAACATAATAACACTTCAGAGGTCTGCACACATAATTTGGGCCATCAAAGTAACTTCATATTCATCTCATAATATGATAAATAACTCAGCAAACTCTGATATAAAACAGGTACAATATCATTCCAAAATCACTATGCAAATGCTATGGGGAAAATGGCTCGAATCTCTTCCCTGATGTAAATATCACTTGAAATACATAATGTTTCGAGTTGTGGATATGATGATATGATTATTACAGAGATATATAGAATATGATATTTCTATGAAGTCTAAATAACATTCATTCACTAACTATATGCAACAACAAGTGCTCCCTTGCACATTTGCATGACATTGAGAGAAAGATAGTAGAATAGGCATAGAGAAGAATGAGAGAAGATGAACTAGAACTCAGTTGGGGTTTGAACCTACATCAAATCATCTCCATGAATCTATGTTGAGAGGTGTGAATGGCATCTCCATAAACCAAATAGTATGGGAATATTGCACCCTTGAAATTGGTTCTAAGGCAAGAAGGATAAGCATCCACCTTGCAAGGACAAGCTAAGCTCTCCAATTTTTACCAAATGAGAAATGATCAAAAGCTGGTCTCCTTCTTTATTCTTGTATTTTATTAACCTCCCAAGGCCTCCATGGCTCGAATTCCCTCCAAGAGCTTCATCCCAATTTGAATTAGGGAGAGATTCCCTTGAGTGCCACTTGTCCAACATTTCCTAGCCTTCCTCTTCCATCAATTAGAATGGGGGGAACCTTGGATGCCATAAATACCTTTTGCTCCCTCTTGGAGGCTATTTTTAGACCTGACATGTCATATAGGTTAGATGTCAGCAATAAGGTTTGATCCTTGTCATAAGTGTCATAGAATCTTCATCATTGTTGTCATAGAAGCTAGGGAATCTAGCCCAAGTGTCACAATACCTCTAAGATGCCTCTTCCTCTTCCATGGGAGTTACTCTTCCACTAAAATTTGACCCTCATTGATTCATGCCAAGTATAATGCCTCTCCAACTCCCCCAAGAACGTTAGATTCCACCTTGGATTCGAATGGGTAAGAATAGGATTCCATGTGGCATGGAGAATCTTGCCTTGTGTGGGTCCCACACCATCTATGCGCCCTCATGACCAAATGCCACCTTATTTTCTTATTATTAATATTTATTTAGCCCCTTTTAATATATATTTGTCAATCTAATGTCCATTTGGGGTCTTATATATCCCTTATTCCAAGTCTAAATGTTTCCACCCCAACCTAGGGAACTAGTAGATTGGTGGAATTTTCCTTTCATGTGATTTATTTGGATGGGGACATTACACAGGGGCGCTCAAGCTGTGGTAGTAGAAGGGGTTTTCACGAGTTGGTTCGGATTTTTTGGGGTCATTTCACTCTTATATTTTCCCCTAACCTTCTTCTTGGGATGAGGTTGGGTGGAAGGTGGTGTTTCCTTAGTAACTCCAGTAGGAGGGTTATTGGCGGTACCGATTGGATACACAAGTGTCAAGACAACCAGTGGTGTTGGGGGAATATTTGGAGGGGTAAGGTACCACACGAGGAACCTTTCAGGCTCTACCTTTTGGTTCCCCTGTGGTTCTATGGAGAATATTTGGAGGAGACAGTGCATGACCTTTCAGGCTCTACCCCTCAAGACAACTTTCAATGTAGACATGGTAGCATGAGACTGTGCCAAGTCATCCACAATGCTATAGCTAGGAGCGGCCTGAGCATTGGTATTATTTGCAATGTGGCTCAAATGAAACTTAGGGACCTTGGGAATCCCATCAGTGGTCGGTCAAGGTAGGTGCAAGGGTTCAACAACATGAGTGGATTCATTCCCTTTATCAGTAGTAGAGGTTTCAGCATCCAAACCGTATTGGTTACGTCTTGTCTGAAGGTTGATATCGGCGTACAACATCAATATGTGTTGGACCCCAAAGTCACGAGGTTGAATAGATGAAGCTAGTAGGGGTGGCTAAGGTGCCATGGGTTTCCCTATGACTACCTCTTGTGGAGGGAAGGGGATTTGCAAGACCATCGATTGTGTTTGAGTGGATTGAGTTGGAGGCGGATTAGGATTCCCTTGTGGGGTAGTCGTTGCATCCCGTTGGTTAGCCTCATTCCACAGTTAGCGAGCCTTATCCAAATGGGGGAATGATGGGTATAGTGCACGTAGACACCGTAGAAGGAACACTGATGGTTATTTTGTAACTAAGCATTTTTTTCCTACTTGGGCTGTAACGTCCCCCTCACCCAATCCGACCATTGGGAGGGGACATTGGCCAAATATGGGCTCTCAAATTTCGCCCCAGATCCATAATACAAATTTCAACAAATGCAATGTGTGTAGAATGCAAATAAACATGCACAGCAGAATTCAAAACTATCCACACACATCTAATATGAAATACAAGCATAAACATTATAGGCATCAAATAAAACATTTCAGATTCCAATACATGAGAATACTTATCTTTATCCAACCCATATCCAAGCAACTGGTTGTGTAAGAGCACTTCTCCACCCAACCATAGGCATTCAGTCCAACATATACTCTTTCTGTTGCTGAGGCCACCCTCAAGCTGGACTATGAGGCCACCAGGGCGAAGGAAACACCTACAAGATTCTATCTCTCATCCCACAACCCATTCTACTCTTTGTGCTTAGCCAAATGCTCATACAGAGCTCTATAGGAGCCTCACTTAGCCCTCAATTTGTGGCTTCTCAAGCACCTACGAGCAATATAACTCAAGGGTAAGGGTTCCTAAATTTCCCAACCTCTCTGCTCACCTACAGCCAACAAAACCCACTTCCCAATCTGCAACATGGTCTCCAAATTCGAATTTTTGGGTTCAAAACAGCTTGGTAAGTTCATGGACAACAATGGAGAGCTCTGCAACCTCTAAACCTGCATGAAAGAATGAGACAAATGAGGGTTGACTCCAAAGGATATGAGAAAATGATGACAAGACAACTGACATAACTTTCGACAGTAGAGGAAAGGACTCCTGGCAACTGCAGACTGACTTCTGTCATGACAGAACTGTCACAAAAGTGCAGTCAATCACATGCCTCAATAAGTACATGAGGTGACTTTTCCCACCAACCACACACATGCACTAATGATTGGAAAATGGTTAAAAAAGGAATATTTGGCTTATTCAAGGCACATGACAGACTTTAGGTGTGAGTTCTAAGGTTGACACTTGGCAACATAGGATTTGGTTTCCCATATGCCCCCTTCCTCTTCCCCTCTGGTGGAATCATAGCCCCTTTGGTGCTCTTACACAGCCATTGTTGGACCATTTTATTATGTATGCACATAATATTTACATATACTCTAAGTCGACATAAAATCCAACTAAACAGTCCAAATTAAATATAAACATCATACATGCCTAAAAATTCACTAGTCGGGCCTTGGCCCTGAGCTTCGCACTAGGAATTTGCACTAGCATATTTACATCATTTTCATTTTTAATGCAATGGGGTCAAAATCGAGATATTACATAGGCGATTTATTTGGATCTTGATCTGCGGGGTTAGCTCCAGTATTATCATGGGGGTTATGAGTTGACCCACACCTCCCCATAGTTGGTTTTTCCCTATGTTCTTTCTCTTATTATTCTTTTTAGATAGTGCTTGTTGGTTATTAGGTGCAAGTTGGGAAAGCAAATTCTGTTGGGAATATACTTTTCCATGAGGAAAAGGGGGAACTGTGGGGCGTGGTTGCACTGGAGAAGCTAGCGGAGGGACAAGAAAAGGGTAGTATGGTATAATGGTCATAGGGGCCATGAATCCAATAGAAGCACCACCACACTTGGTGCCACTACATGAGGGCCCATGAACATGGAGAAATAAGGTAGGAGACGAATAAGAGGTACTTGTTCTTATATGCAATTAAGCGCAAGATAAATCAGGGTCGTAACCAGGTGTAGGAATATGACCCTAATATGGATGCTCAATGTTAGGGGGGTTACCATACACATAACCACTCGCTAGGGGAGGGTAAGGTTCATATGGATTTGGGTGGGGTGCAGTAGTTTCGATGACACCATTTGCAACATGGGATGCCCCTAGGGTATCTTTCAGAGGATCCTACATGAGGGGCATCAAGGATGATTGTGTAGAAGTAGCTAGATTGTGTATAAATTAGTTCGTAATGTTGATCCTTAAGGATAGCTTCTTCCTTAGTCTGCGAGCGTTCATAAGCCACATCCTTGGCTATGGCGGGGATAAGGGATTTCATAAACCAATCTAAAAATATCATATCATCGAGCTTAATCTTGAATAGAATTCGTGTCGACACCACTCATAGATGTGATATGTTATGTGTGTCGAAGAGTTCTGTCGACGAGATGAATGATTTCTATTTCCTAATCATAACGGACGAGCAACTAAAAAATTTCAAAAAAGTGGAGGCTAAGGACAGAAAGTTGGGATGTGTCCCATGAGATTAGTCAATGTAACACTTAGCGGAAACACTAGTCAAGGTTATTTGAAATAGGAGCAACCTGATGGAATCGTCTACAATGTTGTTCGAGGAGCACTATAGGTGAAACAACATGATGTGGTTTTGAGTATCCTTGCTTGCATTCCCTTCAAATGTAGGGATTTATGAAGGGATTTTGGTAGGTAAGGGAGGCCAGTTCGGATCATGATGGATGAAATCAGTGGTGAGTCTCACCAATTCTTAGAGGTTGAGACTAGCCGTGAAAGGGAGACTCGCAGTAGGGTTCGAGGTGGAGGGACCAACAATGGTCTTGGTCGCAGATCTTTTGGTGGAACCACCAACAGTGGTTCCTCCTCCCGAAAGAGGGATGCTTCCGCCACCAGGGGTGGGAATGGTCTGAATCATGGTACTGGTAGTGCGTGAAGGTGAAGGCGATCCTGAATGTGAGGATTCAAAATCATATGACTCAAAGGAGTTCTCCAGCAACTATGCAACGTGTAGAAATGTTGTGTGGCTTGTGGTGTTGATTGCGCGACCTAAGAAACTTTATGGAGGGAGTTGGCCCTGAAGTTCTGGAGAGTACCTCGGGGGATCTATAATGAATAAGTATCATTTGAATAGCTCAAAAACACAAGTCTGTGGCAGGTAAATCCCAAATCGAATAAATTCAACTATGTGAAGAGAACCAAACCAAACAATAGGTGTAGTGTGTGTGCAACAAGTGACATGATCTAGTAGAAAATAGAGGAAAAAATAAAAAAGAGGAACCCTATAAAATAAAAGGACACACTAGCCTAAGATATCTACAAAGTAAAAATAAAAAATAACAAATAAATCTTCCTCAAATATTTTCCTCCATGGGGGCATCAAGTCCCATCAAACAAAAAGGAGTAGGAAGTTGAGTCGGGTCTTCCAATCACTAGACTAGAATAGGGGCATCAATCCTATCCATACCTAGTGAGTGAATATCGAAAGAACACTTATAGAGTTGGTGCCGCATCCAATTCTATCTATCCTAGGGATCCCCCCACCGAAGGGGACCACCTCTAGGTAAGATACCTAAAAAAAAGGCTTCTAGGATACCTTGTTCATAAACACATCAAAATGAGTTTCCTGCAGCTTCAGCTCAAAGACAACGATCTAGATGATATTTAGTATTGAGTGGGTATGGTGCACCACCTAGGCATTCGGTTCTATTCTTTCCACTTACCCTCCTGAAAGGAGAGGCCCACCCGCAAATTGGTTTTAACCGTTTCCAACATTACAAGAGGATTTTAGCTCTCTAATTGGACAACCACTATGTTTTATATGTATAACAACTAGGGGTAATTATTTGGATTCCTATCCCCAAAGTCCTAACCTAACTACAATGTTATTTTGATCCTCAAGTAAGGTTTAAGTAAGTTAGATTATGGTTGATTTTAGGCTATGCTTGGTGACATGAACCAAGTGATAGTTTAGTTTAGGGAGTGAGAGTGTGTACACAAGAAGTATGAACAACTAACAACTAATAAATTTAAATGCTTGAAAGAGATAAGAAAATTTCAATACTAAGCTAACCTTTCTTGAAATAAACTCATCTCAACATAAAAATGTTATGATCAAACAATTTACTTTTCAAAGCATGCATGTAAAATACAGATAACTAAACAGTTTAAAATTGTAAGATTAGAATAAGGTCCTAATCCAACAGATTGAAAATGCTTTAAACAAAAAAACCGATTAACTCCCTAATAAGACCAATTTATCAAAACACTTACTAAAATAGAAAAATGCAGCTATAAGAAAATCCAAACAATACTATTAAGAAGAAAAATACTCGGATCTGGAGGGAACTTTTCATAGCCAAACAATCTAACAAGAAAAAACAAAAAGGGTTGCTATAGAAAGCCAAAATACTGCAAACATAACTAAAGAGGACTGTAAACAAACTAGGATGGAAAATTGACACTGTCTGCACAGAGCAAAGGGAAAAAGAGCTGAAAAAATACTGGGAAAAAGAGGTTTTAAGAGTAGGTCACTCTTTTTAAAGGAAAATGAGCGTCGCAGGTTTCTTAAAAGAGACAAACAAGCACGACGCAATCCAAAAAAGAGTTTTTGAAACATGTTGCACCTATCGAAGAGAAAGGTGCGACTCAAGTCGTTCATATTGACGAAACATATGCGACCCGATATAGAAAGCTCATAAAACAATAAAAAGGACCTCAGCTTGGAAAATATGAGGGATTTCTAGGCCGAGGATCCTCCTAGCAGCATCAAGAAGTAGTAAACAGATAGAGAAACAACTAAACAAAGCAGTAAAAAGAGCTCAAGCAAAGGGCCAGAAAGGTTGGATAGACACAACTGCAGAACGATTATGGATCATCCCTAGTATGGTCGCCAAAAAGTATAGTGTGTGTTTGGACACATGCCTGTGCCAAAAGGAACCTGCTAAGGGTTGTGCGGACCTTAGCAAACTTTAGAAAGGAAAAACAAAAAGATAAAAACTAACTAACAACATGAAGAATTAATAGAATGAGTACTTAAATAAATCTAAACTATCAACTTTTTATGCATTCTTCATCAAACAGTATTGATATGACAACATAATGTAAAGAATAAAGAATGCTTCTTTTGTATTAAATAAGAATACAAAAGAGTAGGATCACCTCGCAATAGTAGTGTAAAAGGGCCCTTGCAACTATCCGAGGGAGGGTCCATTGATCTCCTAGCAGTCTCGCAATCCTCTGGACATACATCACAACAGGGTTCTCTAATGATTGAAGCAGGAACAAGAAGAAGCTGGCTCTGATTTTGAATGAAATCCTAGTAGAGTGGCAGCTTGAGAAAATGAGTGGAGAATTGTTTGTGATGAAGGACCTTGAGGGTTCCTTTATAGGCACAACATATGGATTTGGGGATAAGGATTAGAGATGGAACTTTATGTCCTTAATCCTCTCCTTGATTTGTGCCATGTCAGGATATATTCCCAACTTTCCTCTTTTTTGCTAGGATAAAAGCATAAACAACCAAAACTCATGCAAGGGAGAGGTCACTCTTTTTTTGAGAATTTGTGTGACTTGGGTCGCTCATTTCTTAGGAATATGAGCGACCTGTTTCTAAGATGGCCCTCTTTGGTGTTTGACTTTAGTTTTTGGTTTTTTATAATGTTTTCTCAAGGTACAACAAGTATAAATGAGGTGGAAATGAGATGTAGTGATAACATATGCGGGGCATCTGGGCTAATGATATGCCAGGTGGACACTTTTTTGGTGTTAACATCCCCGCCCTTATTAAAAGAACCTTGATTAACAATTAAATAGGAAAATTGGGTATCAACAATCTTTGCCTCAATGGGGAAAAGGCCAGTGATAGTAGCTAAAAGGAAAGAACCACAAACCTTGGAATTGTTTGATGAAGATCCAACTAGCAGGGAAATGTTTCAACATGCATGATGGTTGTTTTGGTTTTTTGAAAAGATCAAAGGGTTCAATGAAGAAGACATCGTATCATTTTCATTGATCTCCAATGGAGATGTGCCAACCTAAGTGGTATGTTGGTGCAAGTCTCTGAAGCTTCCATTGCAGCAGTTACAGCATTGCCAAAATATTGTGAGAGATGGTTCAAGAATCAAAAATTGCAGGCCAATTTGTGGAAACAATTCATGAGGAAGGAGGCTCCAAAACCAAATTGAGCAATGGGAGCACAAAGAAATTAAATGGTGGGAAAATGGGACAACATTGAATTCTTTATCCAAAAATACAGTACCTGTGAGCGAATATACAATTTTGTCTATCTTTACAACATCTTATTAATGCCACATCTAAAGGAGGGAAGCCTAATAAACCTCCCTTATTTATTGTGGAAAATCTTAATGAAGATGGTCGTTGATGTGAAAAGACACTCAGAAAACAGAAGCAATAGTTTATGCCACCATGGGTTAATAAAGTTAATTTTTTTAGCAGATTTGGAGAAGTAAAATATTATTCATTAACATTTTTTGTTAGATAGAGGGTTTTAACATGAGATTATTACAAAAACCCTAAAGCTTGTGAGTAAAACCCTACAGTTCAAAGGATTGAATGATCTAGCTCAGAGAAAGGATCTAGGGAACGAAGAAAAATATCATGATATCAACCTTCAAGGAAACTACGACGAATAGAATTATTACAAGAAGCTTGATTGGAAAATTTGAAGCAGGGGAATGTAGTGTGGGGTAGAGTCAAGGAATGGAAACAATTTTCTAGAATCCTCCTTGTCGGCCTCGAACCAGGTTTTCCCAAGTTAATCCCATAGATCCAGCACAAGCAGAAGTAACACAGTGAGATTCAATTGGACTAGAATCTTTTGAACCTATGAATTTGAATCCAGAAGTCGAATAAGAAAGGCGAGCAAAAAGGGTGAGCCTCAAAAATTCTAATTCCTTATTGTACAAAAAGAATAGAAAAATTAAAAAATTAAAGAAGAAAATTAAAAGATTAGAAGTCTTGGATAGATAAGTGAAATATGAAATTGAACGCCTTAAGAGTCAAAGCAAGAAGTTGAGAGAATAGAATGAAAAGATGAATACGCAACTACGACTTCTTCGAAGATACGCAGAATGATGGAATAAGCAAAAGAAAAGGATCAAACATCAAAACAAGTTATTGAAAATCGAGTTGGTCATGTCGAAAAGTAACAATAGGAATACTAAGACCAGACTAGATCTTTTGGAGTAGATGTATAGGTAGCCTCTTCCCATGCACCTTTTGCTAGATTTTTCAAACTCGGTGATAAGGATGTGATATGTGGTCAGAAGATCATTAACCATATTTTGGATGGCATTCTTACTAATACCTTGGATATAGATTATACCCAACTTAATTATGTCCAATGGGAAGGGAAGGAAAATATGTATGACCTAGGATTGATCTACAAAGAGGAGTATAAATATGAGGTACAAATGATGTAGAAATAATGTCTATCTCAATATCTAGAGGCAGAGAAGATATGGAAGACAAAATTACTGAGAGTCCAACAAAGGTTGAAGGAAAAAGAACATGGGGTACATAGAATGGGAGGGCTTGAATTACAGGTTCTTCCTTGTAGATGTCCTGTCAAAGTTTACTCTATCTCTTTACATGAGCAATGGAATAAATAAAGAATCAGAAGGATGACCTTAGGGAAGCAACATGAAATCAATACCATTGTTGACTTCATAAGAATGTATTGTGATCCCACTGATAGAGAAAAAAATTTCTTATGTGAGTTATACCAGTTTAATTTTTTTTACAGGAAGATTAAAGTAGGTGGAATCTCAACCCATAGTTGGAGATGTACAAATTATGTCCTTTACTTCCTTTGTACAAAACCAGGTTAAATGGAAGAGAGATATGGATCTCCACGAGCAAATAGAAAACCTTTCAAGGGTAATAATTAGAAGTGAGCATCTAATACTTGAGCAAGTCATTAGAGACCATCAAGAGTTCGTGTCATATTATGGTAAAGTAAAAATATTCAGAAGCAACCAAAGGGTAGCCATTCAAAACTTTGAACATATTCGTAATCATCAAACTACAAATGATGTAGTATCCTTTTAGGAAATATGGAAACTACTATCAGAGATACTACAATATAATAAATATACAGCATCAAGAGACATTCTCCAAACCAATCTTGTGTAGCCAAGATTGATCCTCCCGTATAGATGTGAGCACTTTGATTTCCTTCCGTGTAAAGGTTATTCCTCCTGTATAGAGGTAATTTATCAAAGTAATGATGTTGTAAAGTCTTGTTGGACAAGGCTCCGAAATTATGTGTATCAAGTCATTATTATCATGTGAACATTCCATATAAAGGTATCCATGAGATGGACGTCCCGTATAGAGGTGAACCATCCGTAAAAGGGTATCCATGAGATGGACCTCCCGTATAGAGGTGAACCTTCCGTATAAAGGTATCCATGAGATGGACCTCCCGTATAGAGGTGGACCTTCCGTATAAAGGTCATGCTTTACTTTTTAAAATCATTTAATGTTGTGTGATATATTATTAACCATGATCACCATATTGCTATTAAGTCTCCTTTAGAGATTGATCACCTCTAAAGTGAATTACCTTAGCACATGATCATTTGGTTTGGAATAATATAATATGATCACAACATCCGATAATTATTCTTAGTATAATGTAATGTGATGGATAATTAAAGTTAGCACATATTGACCATGTAGTAAGAGATAAAGAAATAAAAGATAAAGCATAGATATCAAGATAATTCGAAATTTCCCATGCAGACACTTCAGCTAATTAAAGAGAACTCGAATTATTAAAGATTCAGTTATAAAGCTTCAATTAAGTATAAATGCTTCAGTTAAAGCATCAGTTAAAGATATATCTCGATTAACTAAAGAACTCATAGTGGTCACTTCAAGTAGATCAATCAAAATGATTTTAGTTAACTAAAGTATTTTCACTTTAGTTAAACTAAAAGATGACACTTTAGTTAAAGAGAGTTAACTAAGTGACAACAAATAATATCTAGTTAACTAAGTGTTATTGCATGACGACACTTATTTTAAACTAAAAGATAACACGTGAGTTGTGACACTTACATGATGACACTTAAGTTAGCCACCTAACTAAGTGGGAAAGCTTTTAGTTAAGAGGCGAGTTCATCCTAAGTGACAACTCAGTGAGATGAAGCACTACATGAGAAGTGGGGCGCACCACTCCATGCAAGATTAATACATCCAGTTTGAGGGAGATTTTATCCTGAAGTTAGAAGTTAAAAATAGAAGAGAAGAATGTATAAATATGATATACAAGATTGTTTAATCCAGTGTGAAGCGAATCCTCTTCTCCATTGGCTTCTTATATTATGTACTGTTCATAAATGATTTTTCTAGGAAGTCATGGATTTATTTCATGAAGGCTAAAAGTGAAACTATTAGCAAATTTAAAGAGTTTAAAGCCCTAGTTGAAAATCAGAAAGAAAAACACATTCGTGCATTAAGGTCTGATAATGGAGGTGAATTTGATTCACATTCATTTAATTATCTATGTAGTGATGCATGAATATATAGACAGTTAACACTACCATACAACCCTCAGCAAACTGGGGTTGCCGAAAGAAAGAATAGAACCATATGTAAGGCTGCAAAATCGATGATGCATGATCAAGATATGTCTACCTCGTTATGGGCATAAGCCACCCGTACAGCTGTGTACATCCAAAATAGAAGCCTGCATGCCATTCTAGATGAGAAGACACCAGAAGAAGTGTTTATCGGTGAGAATCCAGACATCTCACACTTGAGGATATTCGGGATCCCAATATACATTCATGTACCAAAAGAAAAGAGAACAAAGATGAAGCCCTTCTGGAAAGAAAGGCACCTTTGTGGGTTATAGCGAGTCATCCAAAGCATACCGAATATATGTATCTGGTGAGAGACACATTGAAGTCAGCCGATATGTTACCTTCCATGAAGAAGCTTCTTTCAAAATATTGAAAGAGATTCAATGTGATTCATAGATGGAGAATCTCAAGTCTGATTCTCCCCCTTCAGAGTTATAGAGGGAGAAACCAGAAGATGCCTCATATTCGCTAGCTCCTGAAGAACTAGTAGAACTGGTTGAGAGGTTACTTGATGAACCTCCCTCTAAAAGAAGATATGCTTGTTGTCGAGACTGCATCTTACAAAATGAAGAGAAACATGGAGCACCAGCAGGATCATCTAGAGAGCGCAAGCAACCTGATAGATATTCAGGGTATGTTGCACTGATGAGTCACATCAATGATTTAGAACCATCCTCATATGAAGAAGTTGCAAAGCAGCAAGTTTGGAAAGATGCAATGACATAAGAGTACAACTCTATAATGAAGAATGATGTTTGGGAGGTTGTTCCCAAACCTGATGGAAAGTCCAGTGTGACTTCCAGATGGCTTTACAAGATAAAGTATGTTGCGGATGGTAGCATTGAGAAGTATAAAGAAAGATTCATTGCCATAGGTTTCTCTCATAAAGAAGGCATCGATCATGATGAGACCTTTGCCCCTGTGTTAAGGTACACCAAAATTCAAGCAATGATTGCACTTGTATCTGTTCTAGGATGGAAACTTCACCAGATGGATGTGAAGACAACCTTTCTCAATGGTGAGGTTGAGGAAGAGGTTTATATTCAGTATCCTGAAGGATTTGTGGTGCATGGGAAGGATTCTCATGTTTGTAAGCTAAAGAAAGCTCTATATGGTATCAAACAAGCCCCCAGGGCTTGGTACTCCAAAATTGATATCTACCTTCAGAAACTGGGTTTTTGTAAGAGTGAAGTTGATCCAAATTTGTACTTCAAAGTAGTGAAGAACCAACTGTTGATATTGGTTTTGTATGTTGATGATTTGTTTCTCACTGGAGAGGAACATTTGATTGCTTGGTGCAAGAGGGATCTCACCTCATATTTCGAGATGAAAGACTTAGGTCTAATGCACTACTTTCTTGGCCTTGAGATCTGGCAAAGAAAATATGAAATTTGTCTATCTCAAGGGAAGTACAGTGTGGATATATTGCGTGGGTTTGGCATGATAGATTGCAAATCTATGACTACACCGATGGTTTCCAATTTGAGGAAACTTCATGAGTCAGGCTCTAGATCAGATCCAGTAGATCCCACTTTGTATAGACAGCTTATAGGCTCACTAATGTACTTGATACATTCGAGGCCTGATATATGTTATGCTGTGGACATTCTGAGTCAATTTATGTCTGATTCGAGACACAGACATTGGACAACTACTAAGCATATGCTTAGGTACCTTCGAGGTACAATTTCATATGGACTCATATATGCCTCCACTGGAGGAGTCATGTTACTTGGTTATACAGAGTCAGACTAGGTAGGAAGCATGATGGACCATAAGAGCACATCTGGATACTATTATAGCCTAGGATCAACTATTATATCTTGGTCCAGAAGGAAGCAGGACTCTGTATCCCATAGAACTACCGAAGCAGAATACATAGCTGCTAGTGTTTCCTGCCGAGAAGCAGTGTGGATCAGAAAGCTACTTGCAGGGTTATTTTCCCTTCATCGGTGAAAAGCTTGAGCCTACCGTTATTAGGTGTGACAATCGAAGTTGCATCAAGATTTTCAAAAACCCAGTGTTTCATGATAAGTCGAAGCACATTGAAATGAAGTATCACTTCATCCGATACATGGTCCAGAAAGGTACAGTGAAACTTCAGTACATTGCTACTGATGAGCATATTTTTGATGTGTTAACAAAGCCTCTGTTAGTGATGAAGTTCAGGTACTTCCAAGACAAGCTTGGTATGGCAGAGAATGCCTCCCTCGCTGAGAGGGAGTGTTAAATATACAGCATCGTGAGACATTATCCAAACCAATATTGTGTAGCCAAGATTGATCCTCCCATATAGAGGTGAGCTCTTCGATTTCCTTCCGTGTAAAGGTTATTCCTCCCGTATAGAGGTAATTGATCAAATTAATGATGTTGTAAAGTCTTGTTGGACAAGGCTCTGAACTTGTGTTTATCAAGTCATGATTATCATGTGAACCTTCTGTATAAAGGTATCCACGAGATGGACCTCCCGTATAGAGGTGAACCTTCTATATAAAGGTATCCATGAGATGGACCTCCCGTATAGAGGTGAACCTTCTGTATAAAGGTATCCATGAGATGGACCTCCCGTATAGAGGTGGACCTTCCGTATAAAGGTCATGATTTACTTGTTAAAAGCATTTAATGTTGTGTGATATATTATTAACCATGATCACCAAATTGCTATTAAGTATCCTTTAGAGATTGATCACCTGTAAAGTGAATTACTTTAGCATATGATCATTTGGTCCAGAATAATATAATATGATCACAACATCTTATAATTATTCTTAGTATAATGTAATGTGATGGATAATTAAAGTTAGCACATATTGACCATGTAGTAAGAGATAAAGAAATAAAAGATAAAGCATAGATATCAAGAGAATTCGAAATTTCCCATGCAGACACTTCAGCTAATTAAAGAGAACTCGAATTATTATTCAGTTAAGTATCAATGCTTTAGTTAAAGCATCAGTTAAAGATATGTCTCAGTTAACTAAAGAAATCACAGTGGTCACTTCAAGTAAATCAATCAGCATGATTTCAATTAACTAAGTGTTAAATAAAAGGGACTAGTTAACTAAAGTATTTTCACTTTAGTTAAAATAAAAGACGACACTTCAGTTAAAGAGAGTTAACTAAGTGACAACAAAGAAGATCTAGTTAACTCAGTGTTATTGCATGACGACACTTATGTTAAACTAAAAGATGACACGTGATTTGTGACACTTGCATGATGACACTTAAGTTATCCACCTAACTAAGTGGGCAACCTTTTAGTTAAAAGGCAAGTTCATCCTAAGTGACATCTCAATGAGATGAAGCACTGCATGAGAAGTGGGGCGCACCACTCCATGAAATATTAATACATCCAGTTTGAGGGAGCTTTTATCCTGAAGTTAGAAGTTAAAAATAGAAGAGAAGAATGTATAAATATGATATACAGGATTGTTGAATCCAGTGTGAAGTGAATTCTCTTCTCCATTGAAGGCAAGGCGCTTCTCTTTGTGCAAGGTATTGTTCGTGCTTATTATTGTTGTTCTAGGCACACAGTCGTTTAGTCTCTCTTCTCTATTTCTTTCGTATTTTCACCAAGAAGTTTGGTGATCTCTTATCTTCCAAAAGCAATCTGCTATGTTGTAAAATAAAGCATTCTCTGCTATCCATTATATTATACTGAGAAGAATTGTTGGGGTTTTTGTTCTCATAATTTTGAGGATTTTCCCCAGGGTATATCTTGTGTTATGTTTGTATGAATTTCATGGATTGAATTGTGTCATTGCTTCAAGTCTCTCCATATAAAATAATTAAAGATCAAAGCTCAACCAAATTTCAACACAATAGAGGGATTTAGTGGCTCTCCCTCTGTTATACCTGGCTATGACTTGATCTCATTTGTATATTGATTCCCTGAGAAGGAATGAAACTAAGTGGATAGGGATCAAATTCCATTTCCTGTTAATTTGGTGTGATAAGAAATTCTACAAGGTTTCTCAACATTGGGATGAGTTTGAAGAAATATCAATATGGGTAGAAGTCAATAAATGTCTAGGATACTACACATAAACAAAATTTGGTCACCTCTCATACAATTGGAATAATTTTCATTTGAGATTACCATATGAGTTTTGATCAGATGCATGAGGACTTTCAACATACTTAGTGTGGGGGAGATAGTGAGCCTCCAATTTGTATCTATTTTGACTAATAATTGTGTTCTTTTTACTCATAAATTATTTATTTTTCACCAAAACTATCTTTTTTCACCTAAATCCTTATGGTCTTTGCAGGAATTATGTCTAAGGAGAATTTAAGGTATTATAGTCATTTCAAACTTCAATTCATGTTATTTCTTACTTAAATAATATTAAAAACCATTTTACAACGATCAATCATTGTTTGTTACAAGAAATCCAAGTTCTTGTAAATGTGATCAGATTGAGTAGCAACACCAAGAGAATCAAGAATCCAACACTTGGAGCATGTTCTGTGAGTTTTACAGTTTCTTATGCTCCTTTTTAATGAAGAAAAAAAACCCCATAAGTGAGGTGGAAGCTCGATCAACTATCTAGGTCAACATGTAAAATTGTGGCCTATGTTTTGTGTACCGGAATCATGAATTCTTCCAATAGAAATATGGGATTTGATATGATCCTAACATATGTATCTATAATAATATTTGGTTGTAATTGAGTAACCATAAGTTATCTCTTGTATTGTGAACAAGATCTAATTCATAAGGTTAGAATCTTGACTAAGATCATGAGATATGATATTCCTTATATTCCCCTTTTTGTATTCCAAACTGATTATAAAGAGAGGCATAAACCCTCACTTAGGGGAGGCTAGTTGATGGTGTGAGAATTCTGTGATTGAACACTATAATTTTAAAAATTAATGAAATAACTCTTCTTCTTCATATTTGTGGGTTGCTAGTGCGTTTTAGCATATGAGTTTACTTATGTAGATTTATTCTAGGGAAGGAGGTCCCCAGTTCCATGAGAAACGCTACTCGTTCATTGCTTTCATTCTTCGTTTCTTTTACTCTTTGCATTAGATTATACTTGTTCAAGTATTATTCCATTTATAATGCTAATGGTTGTGTGAATTTCAATTATGTATTAACATACATTGTTTGGAATGTTTCTTTTCATTTGCAAGAATACATAACTTCTTATGAACATAAACTCTAATTATTTGAATCGCATGAGTTGGAACTGAGTATATGTGCAACAAGTAATCTCATATTACAGAGGTATTATTGTCACTTGTGTTTTCTACAATTTCCAATCAAAGTGATTATCAATTCAAGAACAACCAATTTTGAAGTTTGTTTTATATTTTAGTGTTACTTTCTTGGTTATGTAATTCATTCTCATTTCTGAGCACAAATCTTAATGATTAGATCAACATACTAGGGACAAAGTACCTGTTACAACAATTATTATTGATTGCAAATAATGTTGTGATGTGTTTCAACAATTATCAGTGATATTGATTATTGATTTAAGAGTAACCAAACTCGGGGAAAGTTAATTATATAATTTTTTACTAAGTTGCCTTATATTGCTTTTGAGACATCACTAATGCATAAGTTAATATATGTTTCAAAAGTACTATGAACTAACTAATTCTACACATAAAATGATTGATAATAAAATGTAACAAGAGTTAAAACATATAAATTGCCTGAAAATGGGCACCTCCCACAACTCCCTAATTTCATATTAAGAATTAATTAGACATTATATAGACACCCCCTCCAATATTTCTTATTAGTAAATTTCCTTACTCTTTGTATCCCTTACCAGAGGAAAGAATATGCTTTAAATGCTTTAAGGATTATTAATATAAATACCTCAATAATTTTCTACATCTTTCTACTTCCTTATGAAAATGTTGAATCCCTTGCCGAAGTATTAGGAAATATCTTTATATCCTTGGAATTTTAAGGTACATCCTTATTAGTCCCTGTCGAAGGCCAGGGTAACTATTGTATTCGATACACTTTAACTTAGTATTAGTTTGTGTTTGACTTTGCATATTTATTTCATATATCCTAGATTTTTCACATAGTTCGTAAATATATCCATTATTGGTTCAAGTGCATATTATTTTACTGCAATACTATTGGATGATAGTTTAAAGCGTTATTGTCGGGCCAACAGCAGAGCTCTTGGAATTCGGGCAGTTAGTTAATGCTTCCATAAATACACAACATTAAAAATACTGCCTCATTCACCGCCATATCGCTTGCATTAAATACACGGCTTTGAAACCATTGCCTGCTTCGTCAACTACTGCCTCCACTGCCCAAGTGTTCTCACACCATGTTCACCGCCACTGCTAGAAGCTCTAGCTTACTTCCATGGCTAGAGAGGTGCATTAATGAGTCCTTCAATATACTTCTTGATATACTATGTCAAACACTGATTTTCCATGAAGTTGAATGTCTAACTTCTTTTGCAAGTGGATTAATGCTAGGCTTCATGCTAGCATTAATTCATAACATAAGTTGTCTATAGATTCACCATTGTCTGCTTCTTTAACTTAATAATTTCAACCTGTGCCACTGCTACTACCGCCGCCTTGTACTTTCAATCTAGATGAACAAATATATAACCATTGTGTGGGGAACTGCACCACTTTCCTTTCCTATGCATTGATTTCTTCCTTTCCTCTGCACCACTACCGGAACATAGAGACATCTCTTCCAATAAACATCTCACCTAGCATATAAGCCATTAGTTCCAGTTCCCTAGTGCAATTGATGAGAAACTGTCGCCTCGTCGAGTTTTGTTGGGAAAGATTCCATGGATTATCCAAAGATGTACATACTCCAATATTTGCTTCTCATACTTCTTCCTTAAGAATAGTGGGATCATCTTCCTCCCCACTTCTATCTCGGATAGCTAGTTTGTGGCAACATCTTCCTCCAGTAAATTTGTACAAATAACATGCAAAGTAAGCATATTTCCACTGAGTTTTTTCAAATGTTTTGAGTAACCCTCTATCCTTTATGTGCTTTAGAGAAATGCTTTATCACTATTATGATCCCATTCACAAAAATTAATATTATGCATTTGGGAATTACTAAATTAAGGATTGTACGTGAGTTAAGGCACTATCTATTTTTTTTATTTTGGATTCATATGAAATAGGTCCATTTTGCAGAACAAAAATGGAGAAAGATTAAAAGATGCACAAGAATTTTGAAGCAAGAAAACAAAATTCTAGATAGGCCACGAATTCAAAGACATAAGAGTTTAGACAACCACTCTAAAGAAGTAAAAACTTATAAACATGGACACTCAACTCACTTGGGGGATGTACGATTCTATACCTGGTCGACTGCAATGGTTTCATTCACCAGTCAATTCCCTTTCCATTTAACCCGTGATGCATGTAAATTCCATGTTTTGCCACCCGTCTTCATCATAACCACAGATGTCGAATTCCAAATTTCAAATCAATGTATTCCTCTAAATTAATAGACATTTGAA
Organism: Larix kaempferi; assembly: GCA_027924585.1. Classification (NCBI taxonomy): domain Eukaryota; kingdom Viridiplantae; phylum Streptophyta; class Pinopsida; order Pinales; family Pinaceae; genus Larix; species Larix kaempferi. The sequence goes on from BSBM01000368.1 coordinate 4,357,276, forward strand.
GGCAATTCTATTTATCTCAATGCCAGTTAGCTTATTTCCATTCTATTTAGCTCCACGACTACTTAGCCAAAATATATTTAGTTCCGCAACTACTTAACCAAAATATTCAAACACGCTTCTACATAAATATCAATGAATAAGTATCATGGGCACGACATTTCTTGGTGCTAGACCCATCCATGCAATAGCAGAGGAATGGAGCAGCCTCTGGTGAAACTGGAACATCCATATCCCATTTTATCATTGTTAACACCTAAAAAGTGCTCACTAGCTCATTTCCTTATTCACATGACCCATTTGTCCACTTTTCCACCATTTGAGCCTTTAAAGCCAACAAAAGGTCACCAAAAGACCTTAATACACCCCTTTTTCCACTCAAAATGAGTATTTTTCCTAAAAAGCATAAAAAACCCTAAAAAAGGGTCCAAAATTCCCAAAAATATTATAAAGGGAATAAAAATATTCAAAATATTCAAAAAAGAAAAAAGGAGGGAAAAGGTACCTAAACCATGTTGGTCAATACCATTGGTTTCCACAAAACCACAATGGTATTCCCCACCACCAAAACCTATAAAAAGGTGGTAGGGGCTCCTCATTTCACATCCATCCATATTCCTATCCTCATGCTACCAAAATCTCCCTTGAGCTTTTGGCCATTATAGCTACCTTGGAGAAAGGACCCTTTGGAGTTTGGAGCTGCTCACCCGTGGAGCTTCTCAACTATCTTCATCACTTGGAGGTATTATTATTGCAAGCACTTGCTTGCCCCCATTTTCAATACAAAATTATTTTTTCTATTTTCTTGTTCTTGTTTTTTAATTCAAAAGTTTATTATGATATGCACATGCTAGTTTAGTTTAGATTTAGATTTAGTTTATTGTTTTTGCTTAATATTGAAACTGCTGCTACTAGTTAGCAGGTGCCCATTGCACTAAGCTTGGTTGCAAAACCAAGCCAACAGTTTTTGGCGACTCCGCTGGCTTGAATCTTTAGATCTCAAAATTTTATTTTTTGCTTTAGATCTTAGTTTTTGTTCATTTTAGTCAGTTTAATTCATAGATCTGCCATACTAGATAGCAGATCTATTGTTGCTCTGGATTTTGCCCCTTTTTATTGCCATTAACAACCCGAAATCGTCATTTTCGGGTTCGTTTTTCGGCGTCGACGTACGGCTTTCGCCTCGCAGCTTTTTGCCCAACAGTCGCGCAGCTCATCGCGACTGCGCGGCTCTTTTCCGCGCGGCTCACCGCGGCTTCGCAGCCAATTTGCGCGCTGCACATCGCGGCTTCGCGAACATTTTTCGCACTGCACATCGCAACTGTGTGACAAAATCCCACGCTGCACATCGCAACTGTGTAACGAAATCCCGCGCTGCACATCGCGGCTTCGCGGCTGAAACCCGCGCTGCCCATCGCAACTGTGCGACAGAAACCCGCGCGGTCCATCGCGGCTGTTCTGTCAAAACCCACGATGCCATTTTTTCCATTCGGCCAATCCGTTTTAAAAAATTAATTTTTTGCTGTATTACCTACCCACTTAGCTATTTTACAGTATCAAAAAAAAATAAAAAATTCCTGCATTTTTTACAGCCATTGAAATCTTTTTATTATTTAGAATGCACCTTTGAAAAAGTCTTTTTAAAAATTTTCAGAAATTGAAAGAAGGATTTATTTGCATTTTATTGAGATAGAAAATTTTACTGTTTACTTCTTTAATATTTTGCCCATAGCAAATTTTAAAATAAATCCATTTATTTCTTTAAAAAGTCATATTATTTGCTTTCCTATTTCAAAAGATCCTTTGTTTTTTGAATAGTTTTTTGCAAAGCATTTAATTTCCATTTATTGAAAAAGTCATATTATTTGCTTTTCTATTTCAAAAGATCCTTTGTTTTTTGAATATTTTTTGCAAAGCATTTAATTTCAGTTTAAAATACCACACGTGCACCCACTCAAACACATAATTTAAACTGAGCCTTAAAATTTACCCTAACTTCAACCAACTTTTAACCCCACTTGGGGAGCACTTAAAAGAACTTTGTAGCTAGGTAGTATTGGGGGGATAGGTGTTCCAATAACACCCCTCAGTTATTACATTTGAGACATAGCTGTTGTCCATTAGGGAACCAAAATCTCCTGGTATTTTTTGGCACGGTCATAACCAGTTTATATGAAGGCCTCTCCCCTAGGAGGGTTGAAGTCGCGAGGATGGTTCCGGAAGCCTGAGTGGAATACCGAAATCCATTCAGTAACCGAAGGCTACCATTCGCAGTTCTCGGGATATCCCTGTATGGGGATATTGCGGTAAAAGGACCAAACGGCAGATTTACCTTTTCTGGACGTGTCATGAACGGAGTATCCTAGTTGCCATTCTTTAGGATTGATTACCCGGTGTCCCTCCCGGTAGGGGGATATCTAGTCGTTGATTCAACACTCAATATTGTCTGACTTGGATTTCATCACCTTGCAGAGAATATCGTTTGTTGATTCACAATACTTTTAGTTAGGTGTTTGCTTGATACAATCCACCTTTGGTCTAGTAGCACCTCTTTTTTCTAGAAGTTGTTTGCATGTTGGTACTCTAACCATTTTTTGCATCCCTCCACTTATTATAGCACAGCTACTATAATAAGTGCTTTTTGAGGTTGATTTTTTTGGCCTAAGAGCCTTTATTTTCACTCCCCTTCTTGCACCCTTGGTTGCATTAGGGTTTTGAGTTTTTTATACATTACCATCTTACACTGAAGATTTTTACAAAAAAAACATTTTTCTCACCATTGAGAATTTTAGACGATCTCATCGTCTTCAGGGCGAACCCCCAGAGTTCAGTCTACTTGGCTCTCCACGTCACCAACGTCGAGCCTTATCCCTTGACTCGACACGTCAACGGCCAAACATACAGTCATCTGATTCTGACACGCCTCACTTCACATCTGATTTTGAGGCAGAATCCGAAAACCCTACTGCGTTATTCCCAACCAACCTTATGGCTGGAACACAATTCGACCCACTTTTTACCAGTACCATAGGAGATACATCCACAAACCCTTCTACTGCGGTGCCATCGATGGCAACAACCACCCCCCTAGGTATGCCTAATATGGGGGACACTCCACCTTTAGGAATGCCCAACACAGGACTACCTCCTATTATGGGTATGCCAAACATAGGGGTCACACCCCCTCTCATTACCACAACCCAGATCCCAGGAATCCCTACTACTATTCCTAACCCTGGTGTAACCCATGTTGCACTTGGAAACACTGGCCCATACCAAACCACAGCTATTGGAGGACATATACCTTCAATACCCAACATACCCTTAGGCGCTACTGGACCCCTACATCATACCACCATGACTAGTCATGTCCCAGTCACTACGCCACATCCATCTGCTAGCTTACCGTACATGGCGAGTCTGAACTTACCAGACTTAGCCAGGTTAACCAATGATCCTATCAGACACGACCCTGCGTGGCCTCACATGCCCACCAAACTCCCCTCCGACATCCCTAAGTTTGAGGGCAAGGCAGGTGAGGACCCCCAGAACCATATTATGTCCTTCCATCTATGGTGTTCCTCCAACTCCATAGTGGATGACTCTGTCTGCCTCCGTATGTTACAGCGCACCTTCACTGGATCTGCAGCTAAGTGGTATATCGAGCAGCCCCATGGGACCCATGCCACCTTTACCTCCCTTGCCTCGACCTTCCTGCAGTTATTTCAGTTACCTGTCCGCTATGATGCGGGAGTTGAGATCCTACTGTCTTGCAGACAGAACACGGCCACCCACATCACTAACCACATTCATGAGTGGCGTCGACGTCGAAGCCTCTGCAAAATCAAGTTAGACGACCGTATCTTCTTAGATTGGTTTCTAAAATCCCTCCTCTCTCTCATTGCCAAGGATGTCGCATCCAAACGACCCCAGTCTGAAGAAGAGGCCATCCTCAAAGCCCAACAGTTCGACCTCATTTACGCCCAATCGGGTTATCTGTATATCATTATACCAGACGCCCCTCGGGGCGATTCATCCAAACACGATGCGCCGGGGGCATCCCATGCCGCAGATGGCATCATTGGTCGTATGGCCTCGCATCCCCAACCCTTTTCCATTGCACATCCTAGCCATGGCCCCGACCTCTCGCGGGCTACATCTCAGTCTGGAGCAACCAATTCATATGCTCCCATGGAACATCACCATCATACCCACGGACCTTCATGTCCACCTCAGTGCTTTGGTCATGCACCACCCGCATACGCCCCCCCAGCCGCACCTCAACCAATGTATTACCCGCAGCAAGCTGCGACAGCTAATCCAACACCTCCAATAGCTCAGGGTTATCAACAACCCCAGCAGGTAACTGGACCACCTCCAGCCCCACCAGCTTATTATGCACCGCAACCTGCTCCCGCACCTGCGGCAAACCAAAATCCTCCCGCTTCCCAAGGGCAAGTGTACACACAACACAATCAGCCCCAGCACCAAAACAACCAGCGCAACCTGGGTGGGCAACAAAACCGTGGAAGAGGACGTAACCGCGGAAACAACCAACAACAACATCAAGGTCCTCCACCTCCCAATCCTCCGCAAAATAAAAACGCTGCTCCCCCCAACCAGAATCCGGATCGTAATCCCAGGCAGCCCAAAAACAATAACCTTAGAACAAACCATCCTTGTTCTATTTGCGGGGTCTATGGCCATTACACACATGCTTGCCCACATTTGGAGCGAGTTCGAAAACTCTGGACTGACGATGCCCATCGTCAAGGACAAGCGGCTCCTCAGCCGCCACCCAACCCTCCACCACCTCAACATCAACCTTTGGTGCTGCAAAACCCCTTTCCAACCCAAGGTGTAGTGAACACTCAGCCGTTAGCTCCCCCTCAGGGCAACGCGCCACCACAACAAATCACTTATGCCGCTCCTGATCAACCCATGTTCGATTCAGATACCCACCACTTGTTGATGATGTCATCTGCAGATGCCAACCTCCAAACCCGCCGGAACCAATATGGCTCCACCCCTGAAGCCCCTCCCGCCAACAAGAACACTAACGTTCATCCCACAGATCAGACGTTACGTATACCCCCGGCTACACTCGATGGCGCTTCTAAAGCACCTCGCTTCCCACTTCGTCGCATCAATTATAATCCCAATGCTCGTGCTGCGTCGAATTACAACATTGTAGACGACTTAGCCGAGTCTCCTGCAGCCATGTCTGCTTTAGAAGTCTTAAAAAACTGTCCTTCACAGCACAATACTTTACTATCTGCCATTGGCGCCATTGACCCCAATGATTCACAACTGATGGCATTCGATTTCGACCAGTCCGAACCACGCTTGCCTTCCACTTTAGCATTCCAAGTTTCCGTTTCCGTTCGGAATCTTGTCATCCATCGATGCATTATCGATGAAGGGGCCTCTACATTCGTTATGTCCACATTCGTTTGGCAGAAGTTGGGATCTCCTACTCTCCAGCAGTCCACCACTGCGTTGCGAGCCTATGACGGCCGTTCGGCTCAACCCCAAGGTCTCTTAGCTAATGTCCCCATCCAACTGGCGGGTAAAACCGTGCTCATTGACATTGAGGTCATCAATGCCCAACTCGATTATAACCTCTTACTTGGTCCCAGCTACATGTATGCCATGCGAGCGGTTGCCTCATCCGTTTTTCGTACCATGATGTTCCCCCATAAGGGATGCGTGGTCAAGGTCGACCAACTCACCTATTACGATCCCAAGGCCCCCGCCGCACCTGAAAATGTTCTCCCCATGGTTGAACAACCTGTTTGTGGTGCAACTACCTCATTCATTTCCTCCGTGGGACCCGGACTTTACTCCGACGCGCCGATGACGTCTACATTCCAATCCATTCCACCACCGTCACCGGAGACCCACGTCACTAACCTCTGTACTCTTTCCCACAATACACAAACACCCAACAATCAGCCACCCTTGTTCCCTAAACTACCATTGGTCCCTAGTCACATCGGTGTTACACCCATCCACACAATCCCCTTTCTATTTCCTCCCTCAGGTGTAGTAAGCGCTCCGGTTATGGCTACCCTTAGTCTCCCCGGGTTAACATTGGGATTACCCATGTGGTATATTTCGCCTCCCGTTCCCCCGCCGACACCAAATGTCATCCTGCAACCGGTGCAACCCATTGTTACTTCTACTCAACCACCTCCCGGTATCACTACCCCTTTGTCATCGACGAATCCCCCTCCTCTCATCAGGCCCACTGGGGGTAGAGGCCCACAACCATACACTGCGGTACCCCCACCCAAGGCAGTTAAACCTCCCCCCGTGTTCCGTGCTCCTCCTAAATGCTCGTTGTGCGATGAGTTAGGCCATCCAACCCATCAGTGTCCACAGTTACCTGCATTACAAGAACACATGCAAATGCTTGACGACGACCCCAACATCCCGGTTGTCAAAATCGACTCAAACCCCATGCCTCGTGACAAATCACTGCGTACCAACCACCCTTGTGCGATATGCGGTATTTACGGCCACTACTCACATCACTGTCATGACATCCCAGATTATAGTGCAGCTCTCTATGAGATGAATAATTTGGACCTTAAGACAGCACCCCCCACAATTGAGGAGATCTTCCCTCCCGTATCATCCTCATCCGGAGAGATCAACACCATTTATATGATCTCTTCGACTACCCAAACCTCGTCAACTGACTTGACCACTCACAGCTTCCGCAATGGTGAAGAGATTCTCGAGGCTCTTACTGCTCCTGATGCCTCTCAGGAAAATAACATGGCCAATATTTCTCCCGTCATCCACATCGACATCTCTGACCCACCTGGTGCCCTTCATACCATTACGTTAGGAGCCTCCCACAGTGAGCATGAAATTGGAGAATACAAAAAACTGTTCCAAGAATTCACTGATGTCTTTACTTGGTCAGATACCGAAATGCCTGGCCTTGACCCCGCCATTTATACGATCTCCACTGGATACCCTTCTGTCCGGTCGACCCCTTCCATTGATCCCGTTCACACACATGTTCCACTCTGCTACGTCGGTTTCGCTGATGGTGCAAGCCATTGGTCCCCCAACCTGGCCTCCGCATCTTGGGTAATATATTCCCCTTCACATGAGTTGATCCACATCGACGGAGTGTGTTTAGGTGCTGCCACCAACAACCAAGCTGAATACAACGCCGTGACCGGTCTCTTGGCCGCAGCTCTCCAATTGAGCATACGTCACCTTAACGTTTTCCTGGACTCACAACTCCTTGTTTCCCAGCTCAATAATGATTACCACGTACGCAATCCCTGTCTTTTCAGAAAATTCCTGCGCACTAAACAAATGGTTAGACAGTTTGAATCAATTTCATTTACACACGTCCCAAGGAACCTCAATAGTGTAGCTGACCATATGGCCAACAACATTCTAGACTGGCACACTAATCACATCATACCATAAACAAATAATGCATCCACGTGCATAACATGTGCCTCCACAGGCATATACCAAAACAAAATGTGCATCCACATGCATAACATGTGCCTCCACGGGCATAAACAAAAAATCAAAATTTTGCATCCACGTGCATAACATGTGCCTCCATGGGCATACAGAAAATCAAACATGCCTCCATGGGCGAACGAAAAGACAACAAGTGCATCCATGTGCATACACGACTATATACCAACATCAAATATATATATATATATACATCACTGTATAAGTCAATACATGTCAGAGGTGCCCTCAGCACCCAATATACAAAAACTACATCAGTCGTACAAAAAGGTGCTTCCCCATATGCTCATCAGCATTTGGGGGCAAGTACATATCATCTAGTCATCAAGGTCCCAGGGCTCCTCTAGTGCCTCCTCCGCTGGTCCCACCGGATCATGCCGAGCCTGGACTCGCCTCTCCGCCGGCCCTGCTGGATCATCCCGTAAACGAATCCTGCCCTCCGCCGGCCTTGCCTGATCCCGCCGATCCCTATCCCTCAACTCAGCCGCCATCACTGCCGCTCTCAACAACATCGAGCGCCACTCATGAGGCGCCTCGAAACATCGCTCGATGATGTACCGATCCAGATCTCTCCATCCATCCTCTGAGAATCCTGCTACAATCATACCCAGTGTCTCTCGGACACCATCGACAGCATCATCTCGAGGGCCAACCCCTCGGCCACGAGCCCCAAATCCTCGACCAGGTGGAGGCAGTACCGCTGCGCGAGGGGGGGCAACCACCATCGCCTGTCCCCTGCGAGCCACATAGTCAGCCGGTGGTACAGGACCAATATCTGCACAATGCAAGTAAACCATCATATACATATCTAACTATAATCATAGCCAATAAATCTACAAACACATGATATAGTAGAGAACAAAACGTACCATCTAAACCCCAGGCCTGTCCCTAGGCTCACGGCATCTCAGGATCTCCTCGATAATCCATACCAGCGTATGGATAGTCCTCAATCACCAGGGGCATCTGCTCCCACTGCTCATACATCTCCTGCGAGAAGAACCCCTGGATACCACCACCTCCGCGAGGCATCATCTGCCCCCACCGCACCATGCGCGGCTCACTCACCAAACCATCACGAATGGGCACCCGTGGTCGCAAAGTCGGTACCTGCTCAAAGAAAAAAGAACACAGAAAGGAGGCATAACAGAACTCTCCCCCCTCCCGACTGGCCTTGGCCAGATCTCTTCGGACAAGGGGCATACATTTTGACCGATTCAGAAGGCAACCCCCTCCGCAACCCACGCAACGGGTTGTACCTCAAACGATTTTACCCATAGTAAACCGGATGGACACCACTGTCCATTGTAGAACTTCATGATAGTTCTTTCCTTTTCCTGTTTTCACCAGGTCCATTTTTTGACCATTTTTTCCATGCCCCCTCGTCACCTCGGTTTGCGTGCCACATCGGCCGTCGTCCATTTTTGGCGTGTCTTATATCGTCGGATTCAGTTTTCCGTGCTCGTGATGATGCTTGAGATCATTTCTCGCTCTCACGCCCAGATTTTAAGGGCATTTTTCCATGCCCCCTCGTCGCCTCGATTTGCGTGCCACATCGGTCGTCGATCATTTTTGGCGAGTCTTATATCACCGGATTCAGTTTTCCGCGCTCGTGATGATGCTTGAGATCATTTCTCGCTCTCACGCCCATATTTTTAGGGCATTTTTCCATGCTCCCTCGTCGCCTCGGTTTGCGTGCCACATCGATCGTCGTCCATTTTTGGCGAGTCTTATATCACCGGATTCAGTTTTTCGCGCTCGTGATGATGCTTGAGATCATTTCTCACTCTCACGCCCAGATTTTTAGGGCATTTTTCCATGCCCCCTCGTCGCCTTGATTTGCGTGCCACATCGGCCGTCATCCGTTTTTGACATGCCTTATATCGTCGGATTCAGTTTTCCGCGCTCGTGATGATGCTTGAGATCATTTCTCGCTCTCACCTCCAGATTTTTCAGGCATTTTTTAAAAATGCCACCCATCACCTCGATTCGCGTGCCACATTGGCCATTGCCCCTTTTTGACAATCTTTATGTCACCGGATTCAGTTTTCCGCACCCATGATGATGCTTGAGACCTTTTCTCGCTCTCATCAATCCCTTTTTGTTCGGTATAATTTTACCCCTTTTTCGGGCCGAGCAATCCCTTTTACGAAAAAGGCACTTAGGGAGTTTCTGTTAAGCTCTTTTCTGACTCCTAAAACAATGAAAAGATCGCCGAGCAACCTTGCTTCCTTTCATGCTCGCTAAACGTATCTGAAAGGGTGTCTACCTGGTATAAGTTTACCCATTTTCCGGACCTTGTAGACTAATTACGAAAAAGGTATACTCTAGTCACATCGGCTAGAAGAGTTCTCCATTTTGCATGATTTTATGCTTTTTCGGGCCTTGGAGACTAACTTACGAAAAAGAACACCAATGGAGTCCACTTACCGCTTTCAGACTCTCTAAACATGAAAGCGACCACGAGCAATCACCATCCTGGGCTCGTAAAACCAACAGGACAGTACTCACAACCACTGCAGAGTCTTCTTATCGTTTTCAGACTCCTTAAAAATGAAAGCACCAATGAGCATGAACAGTCCTGGGCTCACAAAATCCACAGGACAGTACCATTTCAGAGCACACTTTTATACCTTCTTGGAGCTCATTAAAACTACGAAGAAGGACCCAATGGTGCTTCTCGATGCCACAACAGATCACGTCTACTCATATGGCAGCTTCCCCATTTTGGTCGCCTTTGTTCAGAGTATTCTGCAGTATGTCACCCTGAGAATCCCTCGACAACACCCATCAGCTTGACCCCCCCTAGAGTCAATACATACCCTTCAGTCCCTAACAGCAATGATACGAACACCTACAAGTCAGTTCCCTATGCTGCCAGGTCAACCATGTCATCATGCTCTGAACAAAGGAAGTTTGAGTCTACCCACTACATGACCCCAGTTACTTCCCATCCCCACAAGTATGTCAGTCCTACCATCAGTACTACCACACTTCAGTTCTACACCTCGCGCTCCTATCAAGGAAACATCATTGCCTTGTTAGTTGCTGGTCTCCCTCTGTCGACGACAACCAAATTTATTCCAGAGGATAGACCTAGAGGTCCCTGTGTCTTGGACTCATCACCATTTATGATGAGTGCCTACGAATCATTTCGATAAGAGTCCCCAGTGCCTCTCCAAATGGTTGTTTCTCACATGCTCGACTTCAACACCTTAATCGCATCGTTGAGACTCGCACAGGGTATTGGTCCTTTCAGTTATTAGTCGAAGACCCCGAATACCTCCCGACTCTTCCACATTTAAGAGTCTACTTATGGAAACAACCATCTACATTTTTTTTATAAATATCCGGGTTGCGCATAGCGACAGTATTCAGATGTACCCCAGTTTTATGCTCCCTCGAGTATACAGTTACATATACTTCCCAGAGATGGCTCATAGTCATTGAGTCCCTACAGATGTTGGACACCTTCAGTTTCAGCAGTTCATCAGTTATTCCAGTGTATCAGTTATTGAGATCAGTCAGGTTATGATCATGAGTACATCCCAAACTAATGTCCCCTCTGGACCATTATGATGTACCAGTCTATTATTCATTTTTCAGGTCCCCCTTCCTGGGACTAATTGTTTATATATGTCTTGATACGAGCATGGGTATGCCCGCCTCGTCCATTATCCAAGATTATTCCTCATTCATATTGAGGCCATGTAATATTGTTTATTTTTTGCAGCTTCCAAGGGCCGTGGATCCAGTCTCCAATCGGTCTCTTCTCCTCCCCAAAACCCCAGAAAAAAGACTAAAGAACTATGATGTCTATCGGCCATACGATGAGCTCATGCCCTCACACATCAGGGGGCAATCTGTTAACACCTAAAAAGTGCTCACTAGCTCATTTCCTTATTCACATGACCCATTTGTCCACTTTTCCACCATTTGAGCCTCTAAAGCCAACAAAAGGTCACCAAAAGACCTTAATGCACCCCTTTTTCCACTCAAAATGAGTATTTTTCCTAAAAAGCATAAAAAACCCTCAAAAATGGTCCAAAATTCCCAAAAATATTATAAAGGGAATAAAAATATTCAAAATATTCAAAAAAGGAAAAAGGAGGGAAAAGGTACCTAAACCATGTTGGTCAATACCATTGGTTTCCACAAAACCACAATGGTATTCCCTACCACCAAAACCTATAAAAAGGTGGTAGGGGCTCCTCATTTCACATCCATCCATATTCCTATCCTCATGCTGCCAAAATCTCCCTTGAGCTTTTGGCCATTATAGCTACCTTGGAGAAAGCACCCTTTGCAGTTTGGAGCTACTCACCCTTGGAGCTTCTCAACTATCTTCATCACTTGGAGGTATTATTATTGCAAGCACTTGCTTGCCCCCATTTTCAATACAAAATTATTTTTTCTATTTTCTTGTTCTTGTTTTTTAATTCAAAAGTTTATTATGATATGCACATGCTAGTTTAGTTTAGATTTAGATTTAGTTTATTGTTTTTGCTTAATATTGAAACTGCTGCTACTAATTAGCAGGTGCCCATTGCACTAAGCTTGGTTGCAAAACCAAGCCAACAATCATCGTAAACACATTCCATCATTCCCGCATAATCCTTTACTTGTTCTCGAGCACATTGTGGATTCAAATTAACAATGTCTTACAAGGCCTAATAGACAGTATTGTGGATTCAGATTCATAATTTCGTACAAATACTAATAGACATAGGATTTTGTAATACCCCCAATTTTGACTTGGAATGTATTTAATCAAAATTATGTAAATTATGTAAATATGCTAGTATGGATTCCTAGTGTGGAGCTCGAGGCCAAGGCCCAACTAGTGAATGGCTAGGCATGTATGATGTATATATATTTTTTTGGATCATATGATTGACTTATCATGTGAATTCGAAATGTATGTAAATAATATGATGAAAATTAATAAAATGGTCCAAGATGGTTGTGTAAAAAGCACTAGAGGGGCTATGATTCAACCAGAGGAGAAGAGGAAGGGGGCCTATGGGGAAACCAAATCCTATGTTGCCATGTTTCAACCTTATAACTCATCCAAAATCTGCCATGTGCTTTGATTGAACCAATTACCTTCTCTTGACTATTAAAACCAATCATTGAATGCATGTATGAGGTTGGTGGGGAAAGTCACTTCATGTATTTATTGAAGCATGGAGGTTGTGACAGTTATGTCAGTTGTCAGCAGTCATATTTCTTCTATGATAAAAAGTTATGCCAGTTGTCGTTTCACCCTTACCTCATATCCTTAGAGTCAACACTCTTTTGATCACTCTCTCATTCTCTCATGTAGGATTCTACACTACATAGAAAGTTTCCATTGTTGTTCATGACCACTACCAGACTGTGTTTAACACAAAAATTCGAATTTGAAGACAGAGCTACATTTTTGGAAGAAAAAATAAATGGTTGTAGGTGAGCATGGAGGTTGGTCAAGCTAGGAACCCTTTCCCATTGAGAACTGCTACTGTTGGATGCTTGAGAAGCCATGGATTAATGTTGCAGGAGGTTATCCATTAGCATACAACAGATTGGACTCTTACTGCACACACTGGTAAGCATTATAAGTGTTGGATTTACTAAGGGAACTGTGGATCACTGAAGGGAAATGCCTTCCTTGTGTTGTGTGGGGAAGTTGGAAGGAGTGCCATGGTTGTGATGGCTTAGTGAGACCCCTATAGAGATATGGTTGAGCTTTTGGCTAAGCACAGTGAGAAGAATGGGTTGTGGACGGAGATATAGAAGCTTGTAGGTGTTTCCTTCGCCCCAGTGGCCTCATAGCCCAGCTTGGGGGTGGCCTCTAAACATAAAGAGTATATGCTGGATAGAGTGCCTATGGTTGGGTAGAAAATTTCTCTTACACGTCCAGTTGCTTGGATATTCTTTGTTTAAAGATAAGTATTCTGATGTATTTGATGTGCCATGATTTTTATTTATATGGATGGGACAATTATGCTTGTAATTTGCATGTTATGTGTGTGTGGATCAATTTTATTTTCTGTTGTGCATTTTATTTATGTGTCTGCACATGCATTTTAGCTTTTATAAATTTGTAATTATGGCTATGGGGCGAAATTTTGAGGCCCTGATTCAGTTAATGTCCCATCCTACTGGCCGGATTGAGGGATGGGGATGTTACAGAGTGGTATCAGAGATTTTGGTTGCAATACCGGAGTTGTATGGGCCACTAATGCACAATTACAAGAAAAAGTTACGAGTTGCAGATGAATACTTCTATAAAGATCGTATTATGTCAAGAGACGGATAAGGGACAAACATAACTTTGCAATGGTCCCCTTATCCCCGAATTAAAATTTCATACAATTCAAAATTTTAATAAAATTATGTAATTATAAGTGGGCCCCACCCATGCCATGTGGACGGGTGACGTGGAAGATCCACGTGAACCAAAGGTATGATGTGGACCTACCACATCAGACCCGTGCACGGAAGGATGCCCAGGATGAAGTGCATGGAGGACGAATATCTGATCGTCGAGTGTTGGGGAAAATCAACGGTTGCAGTTGATCATGCATTGGAAAACTGTGATTGTTAATAGTGGATGGAAGAGATCTGACCGTTCGATGGAAAGGAATATCGACAGTAGGGGATCACCGCACGTTGGGAACCTACGGAGAGATTAGTGATAGGTGGGAAAAGATCTAACCGCCAGATCTTATGGAAGATTAAAATCTCAGACCCATCACGCGCCAATAAAGTGCACGATGGATAAAATGGGATGATGGGTGCGTTGTTCCCAAAACCACCCAAGACACGTGGCCCCTTCTAATAGGTTGTGCCTCCCCAATCGTTGTTTTCTAAAACCGCTCCACAAGGGAGCATTACCACATGTGGTAAAGGATAAAACTGCCAATGCATTCCCGCTCATGGTGGGATGGCATGGGAGCATGGTTCCCTGGTGGCAAGCAGAAGGTGACATGGTCGCGTCCCATGGTGACAGGTAGGCATGTCGGACACATCGATGATCACGTGTCACGCCATGTCAACACCCTTGCGACATCAACAGAAAATCACATTTTCTTATGTGTCAGATTGCGCAAAATAATTTAACAATTTACAAACAAAAAAAACGAGCGCGCTGCCCTCAACCCACCCTGCAACGGCGCAGGGAGGCCACAAGGGGGCAATCCCCCTTGACCCCCATTTTATTTTTTTTTAATCAACAAGGTTGGATATGGGTTTTACCAGCGGCCATTAGAGCAGCAAAAATTAGTCACATTTTGGATTATGAGGATGGATGCTACAAGACTGCAGAATTTTTCCAAGCCTGACAGAAGTGGAAAAATACAAAAGTAGTCAATTCCAGAAGTTTATAGCAGGTGATTGGGGCATCAGTTCAGAGAACTGAAAAAATTGTTGAGTAATCATGGTTGTATGTATTACCTAAGCCAATAGAGAAGTTGTTATAGATATTCATAGGTGACCTTCTACAGGTGTCTGGAGTTGGCCTTTTGGGTTAAATGCACCTACAGGAAAAGTGCAAGATTTGGGGCCAAATTGACATTTTTGAAGGACTGTAACTTTGTGCTCAGAGTTCAAAATTGAGCATATTTATAGTCTTTGGAAAGCTTATCCAATAGGGAACAATTTTACAGAGTTAGATTATGAATTGGTGATTCATATGCTTCTATGATTTGATTAGTAAATTGTCAGTAGCCATAATTGACAAAAATTGTCAGTAAGGGTATTTTCCATTATACATGAAAATTCATTTTTATTTTGTAATGAATCTAACAAATATGATTATATCAACAATTTTGCGGATTCAGGACCATATCAGTGGTTGTTAAAGTTTTAGCAGTGAGCATAGTGCAGTTGAGAAACCTCTTATCTTGGTTGGGCCAAG
The DNA here is from genome assembly GCA_027924585.1 of Larix kaempferi. NCBI lineage: Eukaryota > Viridiplantae > Streptophyta > Pinopsida > Pinales > Pinaceae > Larix > Larix kaempferi. The sequence goes on from BSBM01000368.1 coordinate 4,372,688, forward strand.
AAGGTCATCATCATGGATGATGCATAGGATCCTTATGAAGTTGAGGCAAATGCAATGGGAGAGAATATACAAATTGAGAATGAAGAGACTGAATCCAATGGTAGGAGAAACTAATTGACTCCCCCATACATTGCAGAGACCATGAGGAGCCTAAGGGTGGAGCTGCAGAGTTATAGAGCAAACAATGAGAGGCTGCTTAGAGCTTAAGAAGAGTAGAATCAGTTGAATGCAGCTATGCTTCAAAGTCTGAAAGATATTCAGAGGAATATTAACTCTAGACATCACTCAGAAAATCAGGAGAAGAGTGGGAGTAGCTCAAGAAGGAATTCTCACAAGAGGTCCCATAGTTCAAAAAGGATTTCTAGAGATAGGTCATATACTCTAGAAATATATTCTAGTGAGTCATATGACTCTAAGGATTCCATTGAAGGATCAAGCTCTTCATCTCATAGGAAGAATAGGAATAGGTCTCCAAAGAAAAACTCACATGAAGAATTTAGGAAGGTCAAACTTCCTACATTTGATGGTGAGATAAAATATGGTTAAGAAGTTGAGGCTTGTCTTCTTGGGATGAGGGACTATTTCCAAGTCCAAGACTACTCTGGAAATATGAAAGCAAGAGTGGATATCTTAAATTTGAATGGGATAGCATCTATATGGTGGGATCACCTTATGCAAGTGAAGAATTTCAATGAAAGGAAGATAGTGTGGAAGTAATTCAAGAAATACTTCAAGCAAAAGTACCTCTCTGATAGGTACTATGATGGAAAAATTAAAGAATTCTATGAGTTGAATTTAGTCCAAATGACTATGGAGGAATATGCAAATAAATTTTTGGAGTTGCTGAGGTATGTCAAGTATATCAAGGATGAAAAATTCAAACTTCATCATTTTCTAAGTGGGTTGCCTCAATCCTACAAAGATGGAATTGATTTTGATGAGCCTCAAACTCTAGATGAGACCATAATAAAGGCTAAGTATTGTTATGATCAAGCCAAAAGAAAGTCAGATTTCCATAAGGCATGGAAGGATAAGAAGAATGAGAAGTTTGAGCAAAGGAAGAAAGGGTTCAAGCCTCCTCATTTCAGAAATCATCCAAGGCAGCCACCACAAGTTGTGACAAATCCAACTAAGATGATGGGAGACAAACCAAGAGAGCCAAGAGAACCACTTCAATGTTGGGGATATGGAGAGGACCATTTGCTTAGAAATTGTCCACATAGAAATGGGAGTGCAAAGCAAGTTCATAACATTCAAGAAGTTGAAACTGTGGTTCAAGTGGTAAGGACTGTCCCTAGGATTTATGTTGCACTAGAGGACCACCAAGCAAATCATCAATCAACTGCTGTTGAGGTTGAAGGTAAGATTGCTAAGAAATATATTTCTATTTTGATTGACCCTGGATCTACTCACAGTTATATCAGTCATAAAATTGTTGAGATTTGTGCTTTCAAGAGAACCAAGCATAGTAAATCATCGTTTGTTCAACTAGCCACAGGAACCAAGAGAAAAGTTAGTGAAATGGTGGATAATTGTCCATTAGAAATGGGTGGGCTGTCCACTTGTGCAGATCTGAATATATTACCACTTGGTTCATATGAAATTATCATTGGAATGGACTGGTTGGAAGCACATAGAGTTCAACTTGATTGCTACAACAAAAATTTGAGTGCATTGATGATGAAGGAAACCCAAGGGTTGTGAAAGGAATTCCAAAGAAAAATTTTGTAAGGCATATTTCAGTCATGCAGCTGAAAAAGTTTTGTAGAAAATGTTGTCAATTGTATGCAGCCCATATATTGGACAAATCAAAAAATGAAATTCAAAAATTGGAGGACTATCATGTGCTACAAGAATTCATGGATGTGTTTCCCAAAGAAGTGCCAGGACTACCTCCCAAGAGGGACATTGATTTCACAATTGATCTTGTGCCAAGAGCTACACCAGTGTCTAAGACACCTTACAGAATGAGCACACCATAATTATTAGAATTGAAAATGCAATTGCAAGAACTATTGGAAAAGAAATACATAAGGCCAAGTGTGTCTCCATGGGGAGCACCTGTATTATTTGTGAAAAAGAAAGATAGTACACTCAAGTTATGTATTGATTACAGGAAGCTGAATAAAATGGCAATGCAGAACAAGTACCCATTTCCTCGAATTGATGATCTTTTTTATCAAATGAAAGGGGAAAAATTATTTTCAAATATTGACTTGAGGTATGGTTACCATCAAGTAAAGATTAAAGAAGAATGCATTCACAAGAAAGCCTTCAGAACAAGGTATTGACACTATGAATTTGTAGTGGTGCCATTTGGTCTCACTAATGCACCAGCTACATTCATGTGTCCCATGAATAGCATTTTCCACAATATTTGGACAAGTTTATCCTTGTGTTTCTAGATGACATTCTTATTTACTCTAAGAATGAAGAGGAGCATGAAGAACATGTGAGAATGGCTTTGAAATTGCTATGGGATCATAAGCTGTATGCAAAGCTAAGCAAATGTGACTTTTATAAAAATAAAATTCATTATTTTGGTCACATTATTTCAGAAGAAGGAATATCAGTGGATCCAGAAAAAATTGAAGCCATTATGAATTGGCCAATCCAAGGAATGTCACAGATGTGAAATATTTTATGGGTCTTGTTGGTTACTATAGAAGATTTATTGAAGGATTCTCTAAGGTTGCACACCCAATCACTTCCTTGCAAAAGAAGGGAATAAAGTTTGAATGGAAACACAAATGTGAGGAAAGCTTCCAAATGTAGAAGAAGCTTCTTACAAGTGCTCCAATTCTGAAAATTGAATACCCAAAAAGGGAATTTGGTGTGTGTACATATGCATGTAAACAAGGACTTGGAGGAGTTCTCATGCAAGAAAATCATGTGGTGTGTTAAGAGTCTAGAAAATTAAAAGAGCATGAAAAGAATTATGTCACGCATGATTTGGAACTCATAGCCATAGTTCATTCTTTAACGATGTGGAGGCATTATTTAATGGACAGAAAATTTGAATTGAGGACAGGCCATTGTGGTCTGAAATATTTATTTGAGCAGCCAACATTAAATGCAAAGCAAGCTAGATGGCTGGAATTTTTATGTGAGTTTGATTTTGAAATCAAACACATAAAAAGTAAATAGAATAAAGTGGTTGATGCACTCAATAGAAGGTGCATGAAATGCATGTGGTAGCCATCACAACTTGTCAATCAGATTTAAGACAACAAATTGCTAATTCTCTTATTGAAGATGACTTTTATGTGCAAATAAAGGAAAAATTACAGCAGCAGAATTTTGAAAAGAGGTATGAAGGGTATCATTTGGAAGAGGATGCAATTCTTATTTATAAAAATAGAATTTATATTCCAAATGTGGCATACATGAGGAGAATTGTTATAGATGAAATACATAAAATGTCATATTCTGCTCACCCGGGATATGAGAAAACAATTGCTACAGCCAGGAAGCAATATTTTTGGCAAGGGATGAAAAATGATATTGCTGAGTATATATCTAAATGCATGAAGTGTCAACAAGTGAAAGTTGATCATCAACACCCAGCAGCTTTATTGCATCCATTTCCAATCCCATAATGGAAATGGGAAGTAATTTCCATGGATTTTATTACAGGATTTCTAGTGACTGTGAAACAACATGATTCTATCATGGTTGTGGTGGATAAATTGTCAAAATCAGCACACTTTATTCTAGTTAAATCCACATATAAAGCAGATGTCACTGCAAATATTTTTATGAAGGAAATTTTCAAATTGCATGGATTACCTAAGGCAATAATTTCTGACAGTGATACCAAATTTACTTCAAATTTTTTGAAAATTCTTTTTGCATACTTGGGAACAAAACTGAACTTTAGCAATGCCTACCATCCGCAAACAGATGGGAAAACTGAAAGAGTAACTCAAGTGCTTGAGGACATCCTTCGCATGTATGTGATGGGAAAACCATCCAAGTGGGAAGATTATCTACACTTTGTAGATTTTGATTATAACAATGGGAAGCAAGCTTCATTGGGCATGAGTCCATTTGAAGTTTTATATGGCAGAAAGTGCAGGACACCAATGACATGGGATAATCCAGTGAATAGAATTGTAATTGGGCCAGAATTGCTTAAGGAAATGGAACAAGAGGTTTTGAAAATTAGGCAAAATTTAAAGGCATCCCAATATAGGCAGAAAAGCTATGCAGATAAGAATAGAATGCATAGATAATTCAGTGTTGGGGATCATTTTTACCTTAGAGTGAGGCCAAGGAAGAGTTCCTTGAAGCTTGGAAGTTGTGCCAACCAATCTCCGAGATATTGTGGGGCATTTGAAGTGCTTGAAAGAATAGGGCCAATTGCAGATAGGATTGCATAGCTTGCTAACACTAGCGATCATAATGTTTTTCATATTTTTTTGCTTAAGAAATATGTACATGATCCTAACCATGTGATTGATTGGGATGTGATTCAGGTAGAACCCGAGGGAGAGTTCCAAACCGAACCACTATGCATCCTAGACAGGAAGGTAACATTGCTCTGGAACTGAGCCATCGGACAGGTAAAGGTGCAATGGAATTAATTCGGTCTCGATGAGGCTACATGGGAGTTGGAGGATGCCATGAAGGAGGCATATCCAATTTTTGTTCTAATTTTGAGCAAACACCGAGGACGGTGTTATTCCAAGGGGGAGGGGATTGTAATACCCCCAATTTTGACTTGGAATGTATTTAATCAAAATTATGTAAATATGCTAGTATGGATTCCTAGTGTGTAGATCAAGGCCAAGGCCCAGCTAGTGAATGGCTAGGCATGTATGATGTATATATATTTAATTAGATCGTATGATTGGTTTATCATGCCAATTTGAAATGTATGTAAATATTATGCTGAAAATTAATCAAATGGTCCAAGTTGGCTATGTAAATAGCACTAGAGGGGCTATGATTCCACCATAAGGGAAGAGGAAGGGTGCCTATGGTGAAACTGAATCCTATGTTTCCATGCTTCAACCTTATAACTCATCTAAAATCTTCCATGTGCTTTGATTGAGCCACTTACCTTATCTTGACTATTAAACCCAATCATTGAATGCATGTGTGAGGTTGGTGGGGAAAGTCACTTCATGTAGTTATTGAAGCATGGAGGTTGTGACAGTTATGCCAGTTGTCAGCAGTCTGATTTCTTCTATGGTCAGAAGCTATGTCAGTTGTATTTTCACCCTTACCTCATATCCTTAGAGGCAACACTCTTTTGATCACTCTCTCATTCTCTCATGCAAAATTCTACACTACGTAGAGAGTTTCCATTGTTGTTCATGACCACTACTAGACTTTGTTTAACCCAAAAATTTGAATTTGAAGATAGAGCTACATTTTTTGAAGAAAAAATAGATGGTTGTAGGTGAGCATGGAGGTTGGGCAAGATAGGAACCCTTACCCATTGAGAACTGCTACTGTTGGATGCTTGAGAAGCCATGGATTAATGTTGCAGGAGGTTATCCATTAGCATACAACAGATTGGACTCTTACTACACACACTGGTAAGCATTATAAGGGTTGGATTTACTAAGGGAACTGTGGATCACTGAAGGGAAATGCCTTCCTTGTGTTGTGTGGGGAAGTTGGAAGGAGTGCCATGGTTGTGATGGCTTAGTGAGACCCCTATAGAGATATGGTTGAGCTTTTGGCTAATCACAGTGAGAAGAATGGGTTGTGGACGGAGATATAGAAGCTTGTAGGTGTTTCTTTTGCCCCGGTGGCCTCATAGCCCAGCTTGGGGGTGGCCTCTAAACAGAAAGAGTATATGCTGGATAGAGTGCCTATGGTTGGGTGGAAAATTGCTCTTACATATCCAGTTTCTTGGATCTTCTTTGTTTAAAGATAAGTATTTTGATGTATTTTATGTGTCGTGATTTTTATTTATATGCATGTGACAATTATGCTTGTAATTTGCATGTTATGTGTGTGTGGATCAATTTTATTCCGTTGTGCATTTTATTTTTGTGTCTGCACATGCATTTTAGATGTTATGAATTTGTAATTATGGCTATGAGGCGAAATTTTGAGGCCTTGATTCAGTTAATGTCCCCTCCTGCTAGTCGAATTGAGGGATGGGGAAGTTACAGATTTCATTCCTTAAGCTCCCCTTGTAATTCAAGCATGTATGGATCAATGTTTGTGGACCTGTCTCTGCATCGTGACTCGTGTGCCTCGGTGGTCTGTTAGATGAAGCTCTTACACACGCCTCCTTCATGCGTGGTTGGTTATTTTCACGGTGGGCTATCTTATATGCTTGGATGCCAAGTGTCTTGAAGGCTAGGCTACAACCACGTGTCTAAAATCTACTTTGTATTTTGGGCATTGTCATATATATGAACATGACATTTTTCTTTATCAAAAATAAATAATGGTAATCTCAATGACACCATTTATGGTAGACATGTTCTATTTAACAACGTGTAACTTTGGTGCGTAATAGGCATGTTGTGCATGGTATTCATGCTATCTAGGAAAGCCACTTCTGGGGCATGCACTGACTCTTCAGGATAGGAAATAGAATTGTATAATGACTCTTATTTGGTACTTGTTACTTGCATCTTATTGATTGATCCTTGTCATTCACTATCTTATATTTTTGGGCCAATAATTCATATCCATGGCATTGGTTTTAGGTAGTTTACTTTCTCAAAAAATTCAAGGTGACTGCAATTTGATTGATAATTTAGTCATTCGTCTAGAAATTGTTGTATATATTGATAGATCCTATGTCGGATACAATCTTCCTTTTCAATAGTGGTGCCTGCATTTAAATGTCTCTACAATGACAGCAATTCAATATTCATTTTCATACCTGCATTTGTACTTATTTCCTAACCATCAGACAACTTCTAATAGTCCTTATAATGCTTGGTCACATGCTTCCTCGATCGACTGATTGAACTTGTCTAGAACATAATTTATGCAACATGGGATTGTACGATGTGTGGCAGGAGTTCTGGCTATGTCTTATGAAAGGAAGGGCGGACTATATGAAATCGCTTTATTAATTCATGCAATCATAAGTTTCTTGTAAAAAATCTGCTAAAATGAGCAAAAATTTGTTTGAAGAGACAGTAAGAAAATTTGTTTGAAGAGTCATTAAGATTTGCAAGGTTATTGCTTGATTATTACAAAATTTGTTTGAAGAGACATTAACCTTTAATTTGAATTTCCAATATAGGACTTATGTATTCCAATTTCCACCATGCAAATGCAATAACTTAGGTTAAAGCAAACCCCAAAATGGCGTGATTGGAAAGGGTGCTTGTCAATCGTAGGTATATTGAAATAGTGGATTTCTGGTTGCTCTTAAAACCAAATGCAGGTGTATAGAAATAGTTGAATCCGTGGTCACTCCTAAAATATTATTTCCAAGTGATGCATTTTTGTCACTTGCTTATGGAAGAGAGAAAATTTAATGCAATCAACTAAATGTAGAAAATGTTCATCTTGACCATCACTAGCAAGAACATAAAATAGAGTTGCTTGAAGGTCTGCGTTCTGGTTTTTACACCTAATTTAATTTCCTGGCGTTTGTTGATTAAATTTTATGTGGGATCTATCGTCTCATTTGAAGGCATGGTTCTTTCATGATACACTCGGGTGACTCTGATTATGACTGTATTTAGGAACCTCGGGGCCCAAATTCAACCAAAACAATTACAGAGAAGTGCAACCAGGATCCATAAACAACAAATGCCTATGTGTTTTCAATGGGAATCGAATGCCTAACGCCTGCCTGGACGTTCTGGTCATCCTACAACCACATTTTCTACAACATATATGTTATGGCTGACTACATAACAGAACCTACATGCCTGCTCACAAATGAATCTTTGGTTTGTAACGTTGTCTACCTGATGGTTAGGGTTTCGATGTTCTTCTAACCTCTCTCTACTGGCCTACGTAACGTCCATGTATCCTGCCATGTGTTTGCTTCATTATAGTGTTAATGAGTGGCATGTTGATCTTGAAAATTGAACTGTAGTCTATCAAAATATATGGCTGCAAATTGATAGTTCCAATGTTGTCAACATTTTTTTATCATGGTTATACAGGGGTTTCTTGATGGTAGGAAAAGAATAGTGTAACGGATCCCCTACTCATTCATAAAAACACATTGTTGTCTGAAACAAGGTCAAAGACAAATAGAAATTAAATGTATCACTGCAGCTTTTAATTTGATGTTGGTGACATTGGATCAAAATGGAACTCATAAAAAAACTACAAACTTCTTTTGTATAGCCTTACAACTTTATTATCTAAATTTAAGGACTAAGTTGCCCTATAACAATTGTTAGGAAATGTCCCAAAATATATTTTTACTTTGAATCCCTTGGAGTTGTAACGTTGCATCCTTATATTAAGAAATGTCCTTGCTTGGAATTTTAACACTGCATAATCCTAATCCTTATTAGGAAATAGTCTACAAGGGAAAGGAAAGGAGTATTAGCTCAACACTCTGAGTAGTTCAAACATTAAATTAAGGCTTGCTTGTCCAAGAGTATAAGATTAGTATATAATTAAAGAGTATAATGTTTTTTTTTTTAAATAACGGATAACGAGCTTTTATATAAAAAGAGGAACAGGATTATAAAAAGGATGCGAAGACTGATCCCAAAATCAAAGAGTTGCCATGATTCCTAGCTCTTCATTTTCCAGTCTAATAAGATCATAAACAAAACCTATTCTGCGAGAACTGTAGACTCTAACAAACTTTCCTTGAAGCAAAATACATGAGTAGAACATTACAAAGAAAGAAACCGTAAACTAGCAGTTCAGCAACTACTACAAGCCTAGCAAAAAGAGACATATCACTATCTTTCTAAAAAAACATAATAGAGCAAGAAGTTCCTAATAGTTGAAAGATCCAAAAGTGACGGATTACTGGTGTGGACTCTTCGTCGTGTTCACAGCAGCAACTCCGGCTATGTCTCCAACGTTTCCTTGAATGGAAATGGCGTTATTCCTAATGTATGCCCTCATGTCATCAATCTTAGCTTCCACAATTCTGAGGCTGCAGTGCAGAGCCCTTATTTGAGTGCCTATATCCACAGAACAGGGACAACCATTTTCAAATTTCCCAGCAAGAATGTCATAATGCTCCTTCAGCTTACTGCTGCTACTACGAACCTAAGAGTTCATTATCTGGACGATAGTAAAAAGATGAGAAATGGCCCGTTTAAGGTCGGGATTCGCCCCTCTGAGCAAGAGAACTTGGGATTCCAAATCCTTAAGTTGCGTTTGAACCTTTGCAGGAGGTTGTCAAACTCAGGAAAAGACGTCAGGTTATTGTTTCCACTGCATTCACCTACTAAATGAATCCAATTCTTTCCAAGACCCAATGCTTCTTTTCTGCAATGGTCATGTATTACAGACTGCACTTGGACAGAGCCACCAAGAACCTAACCTTGCATGACATCAAGTGCTGAGGGCGTTCTCTGCAAACCAACACTCCCGGAATGGGCCAAAGTTGAAATTGTTCCCTGCAATGCAAACATTGCAATGCAGGGACGCTCGAGACAGTGATAGGGGCATATTCCTCCATGACTTCATACACCTTGTTCTTAGCGCGAGAAATGCCCTACAGAATGACAAAAATGGCACCCTCGATCGAAATATAAGCCGAGGCTCCCTCGATCCTCGACCTCCATAAAATCATGCATGTGAGCCAGGTGTGTCCGACATGAGGAGGGATCCAAGGACACCAAGAGGACGCGGGAAATTTTCGAGGAGTGAAAGAGGATCCCAATAAGATCTTGTAATAACTAAGTCCCAAATTTGTCAAAGGGTTGTAGTTCATATGGTAAAAATGAAGGTTTTCCCATGCCAAGGGGAAATGCCAATTCCCAATGCTAATAAAATGCTTATGTTTCAACATCAAAACTGAAAGGGAGCAGAGTTTAGGGAACTTAGTTGATGCCAAGATCTTGACCGTTGCTAACCATAATTCCACAGTCAAGACCAGCTCTGATGTTGGCCATGGCATCTGCTTTCTGGTTATTGTTCCTCAGAACATGAAGAAAGTTGATAGAGTTGAAGTCTTTAGCCATGTAATTGAAGAGGTGATGGAGCTTGGAGGCAAGCTTTCTGCAATTTGTGGCCAAGGTTCTAGCTTCCCTGATGACTAGCATTGAGTCTCCAATAAGTCTCCAAAGGCCACTAGATCCTTGATTTCTTCATTCCTAGTGATTTACATTCCTTTGATCAACGTAAGCCACTCAATGTCATTATTGGTCCTCCTACCAATTCCCCCAGCAAAATCTTTCACCTTGTTTCCCTCGGAGTCGAGAAGGACTCCTCCCGCACCTACCAACCCATAATTAAAGAGTATAATGTTATTTGTTATGTTTTGGAAGATTCATGGATTGCTTGTCATGTTTTATATATTTAAAAACTTGTATTCTTAAATATATAAGAGTATAGGATTAGAGTATAGATTGGGATTAGAATATGAGATTGTACATGTAAGCATATATGATTAAAGTATTAAATTGTTTGTCACATTTTGTAGGATTAGTGTATGATTACTTGTTATGTTTTTGTATTAAATTTGTTTTTCATATATAGTATGTTTGTATATTCTATTTGTGTAGTATTATACATACAAGTATAAAATTGGGATTAGAGTATAAAATTATTTGTCACATTTTATATATTTATACAAAACAAAAATATAGGACTATTTTTCTTTTTATAAGAGAAAGATCCAATAAAGTGTATTTTCATGAGTCCATCTGGGTATCAGTTTTTTACTCATTAAATCTGATATGTATGAAATCAATTGAATTAAATGTATATCCATACCCATGAATGCATGAAATCATCTCATACATCCTTTATAAGAATCCCACATAATGTTCATTCGTAACCCTTCTTCACAAAAGGGATGGAAAATCTCCCCCCTACTCATGGTAGTTTGGTGGATAGGGAAAAAGGAAGGAATTCTCCTTGTTCATCCTCTAAATCAATGGTGCACATGCCAACACCAAGTGCCTACAGAATAATCCTATGGAGAATGGCCTGAACTAATCCTATGGAGAATGGCTTGAACTAATAGGGCCTTGGGAAGTTATTTTGGGTGGAAACATCCTACTCCTAATGGTGGTTGAAGCTGAGGAAGACATGGGACATGGATTGAACTAGTCCCACACACGAATTCCTTTCTCACCATTATTAGGTTGGGGTAGACATCCTTCATCCTTCATTACATGGCCACAACTATTATTTTCAAATATCAAGACATTTTATGAAAAAAATTGAAGACAAAAAAACATTTTATAAAAAGTTGAAGAAGAATGTAGTAAGAAATGTGTAGCATAAGATATTTTCAAAAAAAGAAAAAGACGACACTTTGTAAAAAAATTGAAGAGAAGGAAACAAATTTATAAGAAATTTGAAGACAAAAATATAGTAAAAATGTGGTATAATAAAAATTTTGAAAAAAAATAGTAAAAGATTTACAGTATAATAAATTTTTTAACACCTAAAAACATTTTTAACACCTAAATTTTATAAGAGGTTTTAAAGACATTTTTGGGCACCTTAAGACATTTATAATAAGTTTTTTGAGCATCTACTTTTTGCAAGACATCTTATAAGAATTAGTTTTATTGTGTGTGTGTTCGGCCATTGCACTACATATACACAAAAGACATCTTGATTTTCACCTTTTTCAATTTGGGGTTTGCATCATCAATGTGTGTAGGGTCTTACCTCATCATGTCAATAGGATCCTATACTTCAAAAGCTTCTTAGGATCCTATACTTCAAAAGCTTCTTTGAAGCTATTCTTCTCCCTATCGTACATTTAGGTCAAGTGAGTGCGCTCCCCATGCAATTTCCCTAGTATTTCACATTTTATAATGAAGGAGATGTTAAATTAATGTAACTTCAAAGAATATAGGCTACTTGTATTTTATTATTGTAACTCTATCGGGGATGTTTTACCTCCGTTCGGGGATGTTATTATTACATTTGGTCATGTAAAGGTCATGAGGTTAAACCTCCATTGTAAGTCGGGTCGTTAGCACCCACAAGAATATAATATAATATTATTCGAGTCCTTCTAGGAGAGGTCGGACCAGTCAGTTAAAGTGAGGCCGACCTAGCTGGGATAAAATTCAAGTAAAAGGTAAAGTATAAATAGAGAGTGAGTTCCTCTCATTTGTACCATCACTCACTTGTGCAATTCGCATTAGAGGAGAGAGAGAGAGATATACAAAGGAGGAGGAGGATTGGCTTGGGTCTAGAGTTTGGGTTTTTATCTCTTATTTGTGAGACCTATTTTGGGAATTATACTTTGATCATCTATATTGAGGAAGTTCTTGCTGGGTTTTCTTCCCCTTGAGGGTTTCCCAGGGTATATTGTTTTGTGCTTTATGATTGTGTATCTTTCAGAGATCCTTATTATGATGCTATTGTGAATAATGTATTGAATGATAATGAAATTGCAATATAGTCTATAGTAGCATATAATCTTAACATGGTATCAAGACTAGCCTGAAAAGAGCAACTTTCACAAGGTAAAACTCTCTCTCTCTCTCTCCGAAGTGAAAAAATTAGGCCTTCTCACAGAAGTGAAATTTTTTAGTGTAATTGGCATAGGGAAGTGCACCTCTCCAAGATCAAAATTTTGGCACCAAGATCGAAATTTTTCAGTGGGTGAAAATCCTGGAAAGTCAAACCCTAGTTTGAATCTGGACCAGAAAAACCAGAAAACCAAAGGAAGCTATAAAACTGCAGATCAGAATTTCGCAAGTAAATTTTCAAGTGTGAAATTTTGGAATCTTCAAAAACCAAGTGTACCAGCATACATGCCTCAGTCAAGCGCATCTTTTGGTGAGTTCAGTTTTTTTATTTCAAGAGAAATTTTAATTTTTGGTTATTCCCTGCTCTCTAGGTTAAGATGGCACCAAGCACTAAGCTTGATGACAAGTTAGAAGGCATAGAGAACTTCCGTGCTTGGAAGTATAGGATTTGACTCATTCTAGGAGAGAATGATCTTTCATAGTTTATTAAAGAATTTGTACCAGAACCCGCAAAAATTGAAGCCAAGGAAAAGCATAAGAAGGATATGATTAGAGCTAAGAGGATCATAGCAGATTCCATCAAGGATCATTTGATTCCACAAGTGTCCTCCAATAAAACCCCAAAGGAGATGTTTGATGCCCTATCAAGAATGTATGAAGGGAGAAACATAAATCGAAAGATGAATTTGAGAACCCAACTCAAAAGCATGAAGATGAATCCAGGTGAATCTATCCAAGATTAATTTACTAGGGTTTCTCAATTTAAAGAAAAACTAGAAGCAATTGGAGACAAGCTTGACTAAGATGAACTTGTGATGACTGCTCTCAATGGTCTCTCTAGACCTTGGGACTCTTTTATGCAGACAATGTGTGCAAGAAAGGAAAGTTTACTATTTGAAGTTGTATGGGAAGAATGTATCCAAGAGGAGGTTAGAGTGGAAAATCGAGAAGCACTACTCAGAGATGATGATCAAGCTCTAGATACCCATACTAAAAGAGGAAAGGGAAAACCTCATTTCAAGAAGGAAAACCGTAAGGAGTTTCATCCTCCTAAGAAGTTTCAAAAGTATAAGAAGGGAAACCACAAGCGAAGAGACTTCTCTTCTTATCAATGTTTTCGTTGTGATAAGATGGGACATATTGCCAAAGATTGTCCAGAGAGAAAAGAAGAATACAAGAAGAAGAGCAACAAAATACATCATGCTCATTTTGCCTAAGATGAAGAAGAAGAAGAAGAAGGACCTCCCAGGAAGCTACCAAAGGAAGAAATCGAAGATTATGTTTTGTAATAGTGGTGCTTCAAAGCACTCTCTCAAGATTGATTCAGGAACTCTGATGATGGAGTAGAGTTCACCATCAAACATTCCAATAATCCCTGCAAGGATACTAGGATCAAAAGAGATCCTACCAAACAAACAAGATAAGTATTTGAATTGTCATTTTATCAAATTGTTTAAATGATATTGTTCAGTTGTGTACATATTTATATTTCTAGATTTAGGAAGTATAGTATGCATGTTAGAACAGTTGCATTAATGAGCAGTTTACCACTAATATGCATGTAATGGGTAAGTAGCCTATGGTGCTATACAACATTATGTTGCTACTTATCTAGAGTGAAACCTCTTTGCTTACATATTGGGAGTAGTGCACGCTCTTAATAATGTTCTAGTAGAGATGGAAGGCATCTAGAAAGTTACCATATGAATGTGGGATATGGATGAATGTTGTGTTATTGGCTAAATATAGCATTATGACAGTGTGACCTATGTTCTTATGCATATGTTTTGGAAACTATGAAATGTTTCTAACCATGCTACTGAATTTGACTTGTAGGAAGTATCGTACATGATCACCTACAAATGAAGAATGATGAGACTTGTTTCGTAGAACAAGTGACGATGGTTCAACTATAAACAAGACTTATAAAATCAAGTAGAGGAAGTCAACTATGACGATATGTTTCTCTAGTATCCAGACTCATGGTGTAATCAAAGTAGAAGAAGATATCGAGCAACCTCCAGGACTCAGAGAACCACGTTGAAGAAGACTTCGTACGGGCTCAGAAGTCACCCATGGATAGAATGATGAGATCAAGGATCACCTAGAGTGATGAGACATCAACCTTTTCTACAAGGTTGAAGATGATAAGCTCATAGATGGGTGCAAGAGAGAACTTGCAACAGATTTCAAGATCTTGTTATCCAGTGACTTAGAAATATGAAATAAATGGATATACAAGATAAAACATGGAGCGGATGGAATTATTGTGGCTCATGGTTCTCTCAAAAGGAAGAAATCGATTATGAAGAGACATTTGCTCTTGTAGCAAGGTACACTTCCATTAGAACCATCTTGGAATTTGCAACCATGATGAAGTGGAAGTTACACCAGATGGATGTGAAAACAGTTTTCCTGAATGGTGTCATTGAAGAAGAAGTGTACATAGAACAACCACAAGGTTTTGAGGTTGAAGACAAAGAGACACATGTATGCAAACTGAAGAAGGATCTATATGGGTTGAAGCAAGATCCAAGAGCTTGGTATGGAAGAATTGATAGTTTTCTGAAGAGCTTGGGCTTTACCAAAAGTAAATTTGATCCTAACCTTTACTTCAAGGTTATGGATGATGAACCAGTCATATTATTTCTATATGTGGATGACTTGTTCCTGACAGGTAATGAGAAGCAAATCTCAGAGTGCAAGAAGAAGCTCGCTGCAGAATTCGAGATGAAAGACCTTGGCTTAATGCATTATTTTCTAGGTCTCGAGGTATGGAAGAGCCCAGAGGGAATCTTCCTTAACTAAGGGAAGTATGCAGTAGAAATACTGAAAAGATTTGATATGTTGGAATGTAAAGCCATGGCCACACCCATGGATACCAACTTGAAGTTATTATCTAATACTTCGTCAGAATTAATGGATGTGACTCTATACAGGAATATTATTGGGTCGTTGATGTATCTGACAAATACTAGGCCAGATATATGCTTTGTTGTGAACACCTTGATTCAGTATCTGGTTGAGCCCAGACGTGTTCACCTTGTAGCTACAAAGCATGTGATGAGGTACCTAAAACGTACAATAGACTATGGTCTCAATTATTCTAGAGATCATGAGTTCAGGCTGTATGGGTATACAGATTCTAATTGGGAAGGAAGTGTCTCGGACAGGAAGAGCACTTCAGGTGGATGTTACAGTCTGGGTCAGCCATGATCTCATTGCTAAGCATGAAGCAATCCAGTGTTGCTCTCAGTACTGCAGAAGCAGAGTATATTGCATCATGTTCTACTAGTTGTGAATTTTTATGGCTTCGGATGTTGTTATCAGGTCTATTTGATCTGGAGTTAGATACCGTAGTGATTCTATGTGATAACCAGAGTTGTATAAAGATGACAAAGAACCCTGTGTTCCATGATAAGTCAAAACACATAGAAATGTGGTATTTCTACATCCGTGATATGGTGCAGAAGGGAGATATAAAGCTCCAATTTGTGAGCATGGATGGGTAGGTTGCAAATGTGTTGACTAAGCCTCTGTCGCGTGTGAAGTTTGAGCACTTCCATGACAAGTTTGGTGTAGTCCGTAAGGACTTCCCTCGAAGGGGGAGTAGTGTTGATGATGTTGTGGTGCAGTGGGATTGATCATCCCTAGACAGTGATCCCGTAATTCTGAAAGGAAGGATAGTCTTAAATGTTTATCCTGAACAATCATGGACAATCCTTCCTAAGGACATTCCAACAACACTAAGGATCACTAGTGTTGTTGGACTGAATTGGACTGAATCTCGAGTTCCGAAAGGAAGGATCACCAATGTTGTTGGACTTAATCCCAAGTTCCGAAAGGAAGGATCACCAATGTTGTTGGACTTAATCCCGAGTTCCGAAAGGAAGGATTTTCCATGATCCCAATTCCAAAAGGAAGGATCACCAGTGTTGTTGGACTAAATCCTGAGTTCCGAAAGGAAGGATTTTCCATGATCCCTAGTTCCGAAAGTAAGGATCACTAGTGTTGTTGGACTGAATCCTGAGTTCCGAAAGGAAGGATTTTCCATGATCCCAGTTCCGAAAGGAAGGACCACCAGAGTTGTTGGACTGAATATCGAGTTCTGAAAGGAAGGATTGTCCATGATCCCAGTTCCGAAAGGAAGGATCACTAGATTTGTTGGACTGAATCCCGAGTTCTGAAAGGAAGGATTGTCCATGATCCCAGTTCCGAAAGGAAGGATTGTCCATGATCCCAGTTCTGAAAGGAAGGATCACCAGAGTTGTTGGACTGAATCCCGAGTTCCGAAAGGAAGGATTGTCCAGGATACCTAGTTCCGAAAGGAAGGATCATGTGTGTTGCAAGTGATGATGCTCCTGATGATATTCCAGTATTGTAGATGAGGATGCTCCAGTGCTGCAAATGATGATGTTCCAGGATTCTCCAGTGCTACAGATAATGACGTTCCAGTACTGTAGATGAGGATGCTCTAGTGTTGCGGATGATGATGTTCCAGTGCTGAAGATGAGGATGCTCCAGTAGTGCAGATGTTCTAGTGCTAAAGATGAGGATGCTCCAGTACTGCAAATGTTCCAGTGCTGAAGATGAGGATGCTCCAGTACTGAAGATGTTGATCCAGTGTTGAATATGAGGATGCTCCAGTGTTGTAGAAGATGATGATCCAATGCTGAAGATGAGGATGCTCCAGGACTAAATATGATGATACTTCAGATCTATACTGAAGATGATGATGTTGAAGAACTTCCAATGATTTATAGATGTATCAACCAATGTTCCAGATGATGATGTTGATGATGCCCCTCCTCCCTCCAATGATGTTGTGTAGAGTTACACATGCAGATGTTGTTGTCAGTAGAATACCCTTCTTGTTAAGGGGGAGTGTTAAATTAATGTAACTTCAAAGAATATTCTAGTTGTATTTTATTATTGTAACTCCGTCGGGGATTGTTTACCTCCGTTCGGGGATGTTATTATTACATTTGGTCATGTAAAGGTCATGAGGTTAAACCTCCATTGTAATTCGGGTCGTTAGCACCCACAAGAATATAATATAATATTATTTGAGTCCTTCTAGGAGAGGTCAACCCAATCAGTTAAAGTGAGGCCGACCTATCTGGGATAAAAGTCAAGTAAAAGGTAAAGTATAAATAGAGAGTGAGTTCCTCTCATTTGTACCATCACTAACTTGTGCAATTCGCATTAGAGGAGAGAGAGAGATAAAGGAGGAGGAGGATTGGCTTGGGTCTAGAGTTTGGGTTTGTCTCTCTTATTTGTGAGACCTATTTTGGGAATTGTACTTTGATCATCTATATTGAGGAAGTTCTTGTTGGGTTTTCTTCCCCTTAGGGTTTCCCACGTATATTGTTTTGTGCTTTTGGATTGTGTATCTTTCAGAGATCCGTATTATGTTGTTATTGTGAATAATGTATTGAATTCTAATGAAGTTGCAATATAGTCTATAGTAGCATATAATCTTAACGAGAGAACCCTCTTTAGTTCAAAAGAGGAAACTCCCACATTTCCTAGTGAGAAGAGGTAGCAAACCATACATTTTATAGTAGACAAGCACCCCCTCTAATTCAAAAGAGGAAACTCCCCACATTTCCTATTGAGAAGAGGTGACATGCCATACATGCAAAATAATTCTCTAAACATAGATCTATAATGTGGTGGGAGATACCATAGATACAAAATAATTCTTTAATCATAGATCTATAATGTGGTGGGAGATGAGTAGGTAACTAAAAAAATTAAAACATTTTTTAACACCTCTATGATGTTGTGGGAGATGCAATATATGCAATATTCTTTAAGCATAGATCTATGATGTGGTGAGAGATGAGGAGGTAATTGAGAAAAAATAAGACATTTTTAAACACCTATTTTTTTAAAAACATTTTACCTTCTAAAAACGAATATGAAATATTTAAACACCCACTTTTTTAAAAACATTTTACCTACAATGAAGTTTAAGATAAAAACTAAGTGAAGTGTAAGACCTTTAGTAAACATATTTTTCTCTATAATTGATGAATGAAATTAATAACTTTGATCTCTATAATTGATTAATGGAATTAATAACTTTGCATAACCTTGTAAATTTATAGAAAATATATCAATAATTGTTAAACCGAGATTATAGATTTCTTCTTAACATAAATATTTAAAATGTTATTTTTATGAAAAAGTTTCTAAAACATCATTCTATAATAGATGAATGAGAAACCTAACATGAAGTTTATGAAGTTTATGACATTTAGTAAACATATTTCTTTATATTTCTCTATTTATCTATATGATTCATTACTTTGCATAGCTTTGTAGAATTGTGAAAAATACATAAATAATTGCTATACTTAAACTATGGATTTATAATATTTAGTAAACATATTTCTTTATATTTTTCTATATAATTCATTATATATTTCTCTATATAATTCCACTATAATTCATTATATTTCTCTATATAAAGTTCTATATAATTCATTATATATTTCTCTATATAATTCATTATATTTTTCTAAATAATTCATTACTTTGCATAGCTTTGTAAAATTGATGAATGAAAAACCTAACATGAAGTTTATGATATTTAATAAACATATTTCTTTATATTTCTCTATATAATTCATTACTTTGCATAGCTTTGTAGAAGTTTATGATATTTAGTAAACATATTTCTTTATATTTCTCTATATAATTCATTACTTTGCATAGCTTTGTAGAATTGTGGAAAATACATAAATAATTGCTATACTACACTATGGATCTCTTTTCACGAATGAGGAGAGGCTAAAGGTTTAGTAAAATATACATAAATATTCAAAATGTTATTTTGATGAAAAAGTTTCTAAAACACCATACGATGAATGAGAAACCTAACATGAAGTTTATGAAGTATATGATATTTAGTAAACATATTTCTTTATATCTCTCTATTTCTCTATATGATTCATTACTTTGCATAGCTTTGTAGAATTGTGGAAAATACATAAATAATTGATATACCTAAACTATATAATATTTAGTAAACATATTTCTTTATATTTTTCTATATAATTCATTATATATTTCCCTATATAATTCATTATATTTCTCTATATTCTCTATATAATTCATTACTTTGCATAGCTTTGTAGAATTGACAAATGAGAAACCTAACATGAAGTTTATGATATTTAGTAAACATATTTCTTTATATTTCTCTATATAATTCATTACTTTGCATAGGTCGGTAGAAGTTTAGAAGTTTATGATATTTAGTAAACATATTTCTTTATATTTCTTTATATATTTCATTACTTTGCATAGCTTGGTAAAAGTTTAAAAGTTTATGATATTTAATAAACATATTTCTTTATATTATATTTCATTACTTTGCATAGCTTGGTAAAAATTTAGAAGTTTATGATATTTAATAAACATATTTCTTTATATTTCTATATATAATTCATTGCATAGCTTTGTAGAATTGTGAAAAATACATAAATAATTACTATACCTACACTATGGATCTCTTCTTAGGAATGAGAAGAGTCTACACTATGGATCTCCTCTTAGGAATGAGGAGAGTCTAGAGGTTTACCAATATAAATATAAATAATCAAAATGTTATTTTCATGAAAAAGTTTCTAAAACACCATTGAAATTTGAGAGTTTATAAAATTTAATATATGCACAAAAAGTTGTACACGTTTTTCTCACACATAAAAGATATACTTTATGTAAGTATATGGAAAATGACTTACATCACCAGTCAAGGATACAAAACGCCCACCCAAAAAACAATAGAACAAATCAACCACCAAAAAACAATAGAATGCAACATGTAAACCAAAGCTGCCCCCAGCCAGAAAGGAAAAGAGCCCCCGACAGCAAATATGAAAGCAAATATGAAAAGACTTGAGTACCGAAAACCAGCTAAAAAGAAGCAAAAAGAATAAAAAACCAGCTAAAAAGAAACAAAAAGAACCATACAACCGCCAGGCCATCAAGGATCATAGAGAAAAAACGAGCCCTCGTCACGAAGGGCACCATCCGCCCAGAGTTCAATTGTACACAGTTCTGTAAGGTAGACATCATATACTTCGCATAAAGTCATTTAAAGTGCGTTTATAAACCATTTGCAAACTGAAATAAAATTACGCCACGAATTACATATCATTACGTCTGCTTTTACAAAGTATGTATTCCCACCCTGCAAACTACGCTTTTCGTTACATGCTAGGTAGATATCATAAATCTTTAAAACCCTGAAGACAATTCTTCCAAAACTTACTCAACCTTGACATCGATAAGGTTCTGCTTTTTTGCTTCCTCCTCGACCTTGGGGACGTAAACCTGCAAAACCCCGTTCTTCATTTCAGCCCTCGTCTGCTCCAGATGAACATTGTCGGGCAAAATGATACGAGTATTGTAGCTGCCCTGGCTCCTGGACATCCAATTGTCCTTCTGCGACTCCTCACTATGCTCGCCTGTGATGACGAGGGTTCCATCCTCGATTCCCACCTTGACCTCCTCTTTGCTCAGCCCGGGCATGTCGAACCGCAATTTATACAACTTCTCGTCCTCCGTGATATCGTACGGGACTCGAAAGTTCTCGAACGCGTCCCGACCAGTCCGAGACGATAAAAAGTCTTCGAACGGGCGGTTAACGCTGTCCATTATCTGCGTCAGGGTTCGACTCGCGCGAAATGGATCCCAAATGTCTGAAATAAGAAGAAAATGCGCAGATTACGCCACCACACGTTTAAAAATGAAGCAAGATCCGAAGGCGACAAAAGCCTAAAACGAAAAATTTAAACTTCAATATAGAACAAGAAATGGCAAGACAAAATAGAGAAATGAAATCAAGAAAGGAAGGTAAATGAAAGTTCTAGGAGAAATTTGAGAAAAATTTAATAAATAAGAATGAATCAAGAAATGCAGGCAAAGGCAAACCAATAAAATGAATGCGAAATAATGTTTTCCAAAAAGACACCGGAAAATTAAAGACTCATATTGAACACAACGGAAGTTTCGCCGAAAATTAAGCTGAAATTTAAACTTTAATAAGATATGCACGAAATGAATGTAAAAGCAAAGGCGAGTTCTCCGACGAAATCGCTTGAAATTAGAGCTTTAAAATGAATCAAACAATGAAGGCAAAGGACTGGTTTCAGGCAAATAAACATATAACAACTTTGCTGCCATTCATACCTGATAAGCCGAAGGGAGAGAAATCCGCCCTTCTTCTAATCGCCGGGCTGCGACGGCGTCTTCTCGGAGTTTGTTCAATATCTTTCTTCTCGCTATGTTGCACCGCCACGGCCGACGTTGAAAGCTTTTTGCTCTGAAAGGCGGAAGTTGTCGCTGCGCCTCTCAGACTTGGGGGGAGGGTTTTGTCTGCTAATCTTTTTGCAATCAGTCGACCCGCCATTGTTGTGCTTCGAACAGGATTTGCTAACAGGGAGCTTATGGATATCGTACATAACACAAGTAGCAACGAATATGAGGCGAAAACCAAACGACGAGGTAATGCAACAGGAAGGGCCAGGGTTTAAATTGAAGCAGATGAACCGCCATTCAGAGGTGTCTAGAAGAAGACGATAAATGGCGATGCATTGAGAACTTTCGCGAAGTTACAGTGGAATCGAGATGCCACTCATCCGAGGAGAGGAGGCTTCTAGAGGGAAAAAAATAAAAAATGCCTTCCGAAATTAGGAATTAATGTTCTGGCGAGGTTGCAGTGGTTCAAGTTATTTTATATGTTAAATATAGTTAAGGAAAGTGATCTTCACCTCTTTTCGAGATCAAACCTCCCCATGAAGAGTTGTTGCTCCTTTACCTATCATGTTATTGTGGAAACTTTGTTTGAATCTAATTCACTTATCAACCTAAGGTGTTTGTTCTTACCGTGCAATCTGATAATGTTTTAGGGTTCTTAGTTTAGTTTTATGTTCTTTGCATTATAAAACCAAATTTAGTTCCAACTTAGAATTAACATCAACAACAAGTCTAACAAAAATCACCATAACACATCCTTCATCTTCAATGTACATTGTCCAACATCAATGGCTCATAGAGTTTTAAAAGCTATTTACATTAAACAATAGGTGAATGCCCATGCAAATTTCCAACTTGAATGCATTATCTCCAATATACTTGATGATGCCATAGGGGCCATACATGAGAAGCTTGAGAATTTTGTATTTTTGTATTGTTCATTGTTACTCATACCTTGCCCTACTCTTCTGCCACTCTTTTACAAAGCTTCTCAAACACAGAAACCATGAATTTTCTAGATGTGGTTGATAAACCTTATAGCTCTTTTGTTGTGCAATGACCTCCTCCATCATCGTCACCATTGCCATAGGGCCTAGAGTGGATGATGGATTCCCTGGATAAACTTCTAGGGCATGCTTCAAAAGGTGAGGGGTTTGTCATGTTGTGCAATGCATGATTATAATTGTGTTGCACACATGGGATGTTAGCATCTCTTGCCTTCATATATTTGTGATTGAAAATATGCAAAACTAAACTATGGTGCCATTTACTAAATCAATTTATCCCTCTATATAAGAGTGGAAGAGAGTACTCCTCTTAATAGTGGAAGAGAGTAATCCTCTTAGTAGCGGTGTCCATCAATCATTACAACATTTGCCAAAAATAGTTGAAAAATTTATTATCTCAATAAGTGATGATTGATGATGGTAGACCAAAGTGCACCCATACACGTTTAAAGAACCATTGCACAACCTCTTTTGTTGAATCAATCTTCTTGCAAGGTGTGACATAACCATTTTGATAAAATGATCCATGACTACCATAAGATGGTCATTGTCGGTATAGAACATCAGTAAATCTCTAAGGAAATCCATTGATAGCAACTTCCATGTTCTACTCAACACTAGAAGTGGAATATACTTGTTTGTCTTCTAATTGGCTAGCTTTGAAACATTACAAACGGGACAACTCCCCACAAACGTCACAACCATTTGTACCATTCTTAGGCAAAATAAATACCTCTACATATTCATGGTCACCTTCTCCACTCTAGAGTGTCCTGAAATTTTGGATTGGTGTGCCTCGCATAATTGTGTTTCATCATCTCCTTGAGGAACATACATAACAAAGTATTCATATATAATTCCATCCTTCAATGTATAGTCGTGAAACTCTTACTCTTATGGGATTGTCAAGGAATTTTATAAGGCTATGTAAATCTATGTGAACTCTCAACACTACGTGGTGTCTTATTCTAAAGTACTGAACTCAAATGCTGAAATTGCACAATCATTACTAATTAAATTTTTGGTGGTCGCAATTAATCTGTAAATGGTAATCCTATGGTGTGTCCATTTCACTAACAAAGATACTCTGCAAAATAAAATTAAATGAGGTCTCTACAATTACAAATGGGCTCAGATCATACCTCTTCAACTAATGTTTGTTAACATGTTGTACTTCTTGGTTAGAAATTTCAAAAAACAAAATATGATGTTGGATGAATATAAACCTTGCTTATTTAAAGGATTCTACACAACACTAAACTATGTTTGAAAATGAAATTCATTAACGAGCAATGCCAAAATGAAATAGTACTTTGCAAATCAATGTACTTGCTTAGCACTCAAGCCCACTCGCATATTGTTGTAGGTGTTAATGGAACATGTAAAGTGGGTATGTATGGTTGCATGCAAATACTTTGTTTGCAACATGCCAATCAACAATAGCTTTCTAAATTCAAATTGTCATTTGAGATTGAGTTATACTCTTGAAAGGTAATTTTGTTCTTGAAATGTGTCTGCACTATACACAAGCACTCAATCCTCTACCCAATTGATCAATTACTTAAGTACACATATGGACAACGAGTAATTTAACAAGATAAATAGGCTAAGAATGTGTCAAACCACCAAAAGGAGTGGTTGTAGGTGAACTTAATGTGTTTCTATTGTTGTTGTCTTACTAATAAAACACAATTGGTAGTTGAAAGTGCACTGTGTGTTGGAGAATATGGTATAATAGAGCCAAAAATTTGTTGTGGGAGAGTTATTACACCATGTATAGAGAATACACAACATTTTCAAGCAAGCCATTGATTCCAGTGATTAATAAAGGTGTTGGAAAGCATGGACTATGCAGCTAGGCTCAAACCTGTGCTCCATCCATAATTATTTGACTAGGGAAATCACCTAGTAAACCGTCAATTCAATAAATTAATATCATAATAGACATTCAATGTAATTCTGGATTAATTCTTGTGGTTTATCTAGTACCCAAACAACAATTAAAACAAAGAACCGAATCAAGGTTATGGTTGTGCATTTTAGTTTATTACTTGAACATAAAACCAAACAATCATATGCTATAATGAAGCAATTAATCAACAAATGTCAATCACACACCATAGAAATAGAACTTTTACCTTGAAACTCAAATGAGAAAACTAGTATTTGATGGGGGGCTTTATTTTTCTTAGGAAATGGTTACAAAGGTGAGTTGCATTCATGTGTTTTTACTCAAAGGCAAGATTACAGATGGGTATGGTTTAAAGATTTGCTTCTTATTCCAATTTCTTCATAGTCTGATGTTGCCATGCTTCTTCATCTCCTCTCTGGATCTCTTTCTTAGATTTTCATCATTTAATTCAATATGATCTAGGATCTTAACTGAGAGAACAACATGTACAGCATATCAAACATAAGAGACAAGAGACAAGAGACACAAAGCATTTCACCGAGGAAAACCAAGAAGGTGAAAAACCCCGCAACTTCCTCGGAGATAGAATGAGCACCAATACAAAGATCACCAAGATGAATCCCCAAAAGATAAATGTCTGCAGCAGCTACTCCTCCTGTTCGCACTCCTCCTCTCTATTTATACTTTACCTTTACTTGCCTTTTACTTTGACTGGGCCGACCTCCCTTAGGAGAGTCTAATAACCCATTAGCACTTGTCATTGGGCCGACCCCACTAGGGTGGTCTAATAACCCTTTAACCCACATGACTCATATAGGGCCCCACCAAGGTGGTCTAATAACCCATCAAATATAAGTTACGACACTTACAATATAACTTGCGACACTTGAAAGTACAAATGACGACACTTCAAATCGGAGGAATAATACATCTCTGTTGGGGATACAATAAAGTACAAATGTAATACATACAATATACAAGTGAATATCTTCCAAAGTTACAAATACATCAACACTCCCTCTTAACTAGGAGGGTATTCTCTTGGCACAGGTCATCAATACATATAGGCACAAGTCTTCAATTCTAGAGCTAGATCATCGTCACTGGATCACGGAGCATCATCATCACTGCTGTTGTACTCATCATCTCGATCACTGGTGCTATCTCTCAATTATTCTCGTCATAGGAAGTTCTACAGAGCCAGCCCTTTTTCATGCTGGATGTAGGCCTAGCCTCCTGTAGGTCTTCATCATCTCTGTGAGCGTGCCATCCCGTGGAATCCTCAGGGCTAATTACATGCGTCAACAAAACCTCGAAAGAGCATCCCAGGACTGATTATGAGCTTACCGCTCAACCTATCGGATCTCCCAGGGAAATACTACATGTGACCACCACAAAACCTTAAAAGAGCATCCTAGGAACGTTTATGTGCTTAGCATGACCGGCAAGATCTCTAAAGAGCATCCCAGGACTTTTATGTGCCTAGCACAACCTATTGGATCTCTAGGACTGATTACATGTGGTCTGGCAAAACCTTGAAAGAGCATCCCAGGACTGATTACGAGGTTACTGCTCAACCTATCGGATCTCCCAGGGAGAAATTATATGCCACAGACAAAACCTCGAAAGAGCATTTTCCAGATATCCCAAGGTGTTATTATATGCCATAGGAAAAACTTCGCAAGAGTATCTGCAAATCTCCCAGGGTGCTATTATATGTCCCGGAAAAAACCTCGAAAGAGCATTTGCCAGATATCCTGGGGCGCTATTATATGCCATAGGCAAAACCTCGAAAGAGTATCTGCAAATCTCCCAGGGTGCTATTATATGTCCCTCCAAGCAAAACCTCGAAAGAGCATTTTCCAGATATCCCAGGGCGCTATTATATGCCATAGGAAAAACCTCGAAAGAGTATCTGCAAATCTCCCAGGGCGCTATTATATGCTTATTGCACAACCTGTCCACGGCCACAAAGTATCATCCCGATACTCATGATCAACCTGATCATCCTCACACGGAGCATCATCATGATGCTCATGATCATACTAATCATCATCATACAGTGCATAATCCTGATGCACATCATCTGGAGCATCGACCTGATGCTCATTACACATGATCGTTCTGATCATCATCGTAGCATCGTCCTGATGCATATCATCATTGCATGATCATCATGATCATCATCATAGCATCATCCCGATGCATATCATCATTGCATGATCATCTTGATCATCATCATAGCATCATCCTGATGCATTTCATCATCGCATGATCATCCTGATCATCATCATCCGGAGCATCATCCCGATGTTCATCACACAGCGCTTACATCCACAGCCATGGGAAGGATCCTCCTACCACCATGCTTAGAATGGCTCCTGCAAATGTGTCCCATCACTTCATCCTCGGAGTATATTCTATCTGAAGAACACCAAGCCTCTCTCTGAAGTACTCAAACTTCACTCTAGCTAGTGGTTTGGTCAACATCTGCAATCTACTGATCTGTCGCAACATACTAGAGATTCACTACTCCTCTCTACACCATATCCCTGATATAGTGATATTTGATCTCGATATACTTCGACTTGTCATGGAACACCGAGTTCTCTGACAACTTCAAACAACTCTGGTTGTCACAATAGATATAACAAGTAGCATCCAACTGGAGATCAAATAAATCAAACAGTATCTTCCTTAGCCATACTGCCTCACAACTAGACGAATGAGCTGCGACATACTCTGCTTCGACTGTACTCAGTGCTACGCATGATTGCTTCCTGCTAAACCAAGAGATCACACCTGATCCCATACTGAAGCAACACCCCGTAGTGCTCTTCCTATCTGCAGCACTGCCTGCCCAATCTGAATCAACATAACCATCCTGGTTAAACTTTTGATTCGCATCATACTTGAGCCCATAATCAATTGTACCCTTCAGGTACCTCAGAATATGCTTTACAGCAATCAAGTGAACATGTCTAGGATCCGTCGGGAACTGGCTCAAGGTGTTCACCACTAAGAAAATATTTGGTCTTGTGTTTGTCAGGTACATCAAGGACCCAATCATATGACAATACATCGTGGCATCAACCAACTCTAATGAAGCATCACTCAATAGCTTCATGTTCGATGCCATAGGTGTGGCCATGGCCTTGCAGTCCATCATCCCGAACCGCTTCAGGATCTCTACTGCATACTTCCCTTGTCCAAGGAAGATTCCATATGCACTCTGCCACATCTCCATACCTAGAAAGTAATGCATCATACCCAAGTCCTTCATCTTGAACTCGGCAACAAGCTTCCTCTCCGTGTCGCCAATCAATCTATCCTCACCTGTCACAAACAGGTCATCCACATATAGTAGGAGTATCACTGTATTTCCTTCCTCAACCTTGTAGTAAAGGTTGGAATCCACTTTACTCTTGGTAAAGCCCAAACTGGACAGGAAGCTATCTATCCTGTCGTACCATGTCCTGGGTGCTTGCTTCAAGCCATACAAGGCTTTCTTTAACTTGCACATATGTGACTCCCTGTCATGTGTCTCAAATCCGAGTGGCTGCTCCACATACACTTCCTCTTCGACTGCACCATTCAGGAAAGTTGTCTTTACATCCATCTGGTGTATCTTCCACTTCATTACTGCAGCCAGATCAAGTACTGTTCTGATGGAAGTGTATCTGGCTACAGGTGCAAAAGTCTCTTCATAATCTATCCCTTCTCTCTGGGAGAAGCCACGAGCCACAAACCTTGCCTTGTATTTCTCTATGCTACCATCTGCAGCATGCTTGATCTCACTTGGAAGTTACAACAGACTTCCCTTCTGGTCTTGGGACCACATCGCAGACATCATTCTTCATGATCGACTAGTACTCCTCAATCATGGCATCCTTCCATTACTGTATCCCTGATCCTGGGAACTTTGGATTTCTTCAATATCTTTAATATGTAGTTTTTCTTGAACTTCGTCGCATAAACAAATGTTGTTGTCCTTCTTTTGTAGGTGATTGTACACGATATTTCCTACAAGTCAAATTCAATTGCATGATTAGAAACTTCTCATAGTTTTCAGAACAAAATCTTACACATAAGTACATATGTCATACAGTCATGCAATTTTCTTAGCCAATGCTTCAATACAACAATTACCCACATCTCATATTCATATGGTAACTTTCTAGATGCCTTCCATCTCTACCAGAACATTGTTAAGAGTGTGCACTACTCCTAACATGTCAGCAAATAGGTTTCATTGTTACACCAAAATGTCGTCACCCTTGTGCAAGTGTCGCAAGTGTTGCAAGTGTCGTCGTCATGACCTAGTGTCATCATCATGACCATTGCAAGTATCGTCATTATGACCAAGTGTTTTCATCATGACCATTGTGATAATGTCGTCATCTTGACCATTGTGTATACATCCCTGAAGTCACCTGGACGAAGTGCTCATTTGGGAGGATTTGTACTCAGTTTTTACAACCTTTTGAGAGGTCGTTGCAGATTGCATACTAGCAACATGAGACGTCGCAGGCTTCTCCACAGCAGAGTGCGATGAGGTCTGTTAATGGAAAAAAATAGCCATTTCGAGATCTTTCTCGAAGCTTGCCCATTTGGGGGCTTATCCCTGATCTCTTGGAGAGCTGGTACTCGACCCCTAACTCATTGGGAAGATCCCTTATCTCTCTCCTACCATCTCTCATCCTATCCTATCCATAACCTCATCCACTTAGTCCTATATATATGAGGCTCACTCCCATACCAAAGGGAGGAAGACTATGGTATCTACATGCTGGTGAAATCCCTCTTGAGACACCTTCACTCACCTCTTGGAGAATTCATGCTTCCTTAGAAGGGCTTGGAAATTGGCTTGTGTGGAGAAGGGTTGCTACGTTAAGTCATTGGTTGTAGTTCTATATCTCTATCATGTACTCCTCTATTTGCAGTAATACAAATGATTTCCACCAATATTGTTCTCATTGTGTAATGATGTTGTGTTGTTTACCTGCTTAATTGTTTACATAGATCTCTTATCGTATAGATGCTCTTTACTCATTTCTATTTTATGTGTCTTAACAGGTCTTGCAGCTTGGATCTGACAACCATGGGATGTGGAGCAACACTCGAGAGAAAGGATAGCAAAATCAAATAGGTAAGACATCTAGTACTTGATCCTTAAGTAGATCTAGGAAATGTGTTTGTAGTCTATTCTATTTGTTCTAGACTCGCATTGAGCTAGGGAGATCCGGCTCTCCTCCGGTCGAGTGGATTGTCTGATAACAAATATGGCGACCATACTGGAAAGTATTCTTGTTTAGTGATCGTTAATCTGAGTCATTTTCAATTGATTACTTGTCAGAAGCCTTGTTGTCATTTTTTGCCATTCTTCTTCTTAGGATTGATTCCATTGTCAGATCTTCACGTTGAAGATCCTGATCTTCTTCCTTTGAGTTTATACAACTCAGTTTCAAACCTGTTTCTGGTTCATTTTTGAGAGATCTGATTCATTTTTTAATCTAGACCTCGCCTGTCGCACCTGGGCAGTGGAAACAGAGCGACACTGTGTCATTCTGACCTTCTGTTCTTCACCTGTTAGTCACCTGTCGGATCCTTTTCATTGGTATCTTGCGACACCGTCGCACCTCCCGTGAATGAAGACTGCGACGTCCCACTGTGTGTAAGAACAGAGTGCACCGATCTATCAAAAGTTGACATACTGGCATCCCTTCCCTCATCTGACAGTTTGAACCTTGGTCTGCTGTATGAACTCCCTCTGTGCTGCAAGATCCAGCCAGAGATCCCATCCTTGATTTGTGTGTTTTGTTTGGCTTGTTTGTATTGGTTTTTGGGTCTTTTGAGATTTGGTTTCATGTTTGGCCCTTTGAGTCAAAACTAGCGTTTTGCTTGCATTTTTAAGCCATGAATCATGCATCCTTCAATCTTTTTGACCCATCTCAAGGTTTTGAGATCATTTTTGGTTTGGCGTGATTTGCTTGTTTTAAAGACTTGAAAAATGTGGGATATCCATGTCTTTTTGAACCTCTCTTTCTTGGGTTATAGATCTTGTTTCTCTTACATGCTGAGCTATTTAATCGTTTTTGGGAAAGACTGATTCATTGTCTCCACTTTAGTTCAAAGAAAAGCTTGGTTTTATCACTCTTTTGCTATATTCATGAAATTGGAAAACATAAGTATTCTTCTTGCTTTAATTTGATCATTTGAAATTCTTGGTCTCACACTCATAAGAAGAAGAAAGGCTTGTTTCAGATTTGTGTGCATTTGAGTTAGATAAGATTGTTAAGTGCTTATCTTTGTCTTGCATTTGATTGGAAATGTTTGTGGAATCCTTCTTTCCATAGCTTAGATGTGTCTTTTTCAAGTGTAAAAAGATAGGAAATGAGTTATAATCATTGCATTTGGTAGATTTTGAGCCTCTCTTGAGTGCCTTTGAGTTGTTTAGGTGGTTGCCATTTTTCTTTGGGAATTTCTGAAAGATTAGAGTGCTGTAGATATTTTCTCACTTTCTGTATATAGATATGAAAAGCATTTAGTTATCAAATTCCATTTTTGATACATGCATTTGAAAATTGAAAGTGCTTCATTATTTTCGTCTTATACATTGTTAAGATTGGTTGCATTTTTCATTTTCTTTGCGCTTTTTAGCTGATTATTGCAGAAAGTTAGAGTTATTGCACTCTAGGAAGGAATTCTTCTTTTCGCTACTGCTTAAGTACTT
Source organism: Larix kaempferi (assembly GCA_027924585.1). Taxonomy (NCBI): domain Eukaryota; kingdom Viridiplantae; phylum Streptophyta; class Pinopsida; order Pinales; family Pinaceae; genus Larix; species Larix kaempferi. The sequence goes on from BSBM01000368.1 coordinate 4,404,185, forward strand.
TTGGTTTGAAAGAAATAAAAATCTCTCCTTACCTTAAGTAGTTTGCATTGAAAAGGAAAGGAAAATGTGCATTATCATGTAGTTGAGGATTGCATTATGTTTACATTTATGTACTCACCTCATGCATCCACCTAACCGTACAAGATAAAATTAATGCTAGCTTAGGTTAAAATCATTTAGCAACTGTGTGTAAGTTAGAGACGTGTTCCGATGTCTTAAGCGTGGCAGCTGTCGTTATTTGCCATCATTATAGTCCGGGGGTATTGTAGTCTTCCACGTACTTATCGGTATATCGAGCTCCTTCACATACCCACCAAGTACCATAATCCGTACTTGGCATATATCGAAGGGTATATCACGTACTCGACACGTATATCAGAAGGTCTCGTGCCAACGGTTGTGCATTAGATAGCACCACTACGGATTTGAGCTCCCACGTACCTTACGTATATCGGGAGACACCATTAGGATTCCTGAAACCAATCGAGTTAATCATTTGGCCATCTTGGCAAAGCAATACACCGAGAACAGCACTCGGGGATATTAGCACGCACGTACTGTCCAGGTAATTGGGTATGCAGGCAAGGGTACGGTCCCAATCCTCCTTGTCGCGTCATATTGTTGGACCCTACAGTATATTGTAGTTTGCGATGCCTTGATAATCCCGTGAGGTTCCAGACTTTGAATCCACTCTTATTCACACAATTTGCTTGTTGCTTTTAGACTTGAGTAGTGTTTGACTTGTATGGTACTTTAGAGACTCTTAGGAAGTCTAAATATGGGAGACTCTTCCGGGACTACCAACCAGGAGGCACCTTTCCAAGGTATGCCATTTGTTATTCCCCCTTGTGGAACTATTTGTCCTCCCTTTATGGCTACATTGAGTCTTCCTGGATTGACGATAGGATTACCAGTATGGTTATTCTCCAATCCGGTTACACCAAGTGCACCAATTGTGTCGAACCTAGGTCCTTCACCACATGAGCATAGATCTCATGGTGACCCTTCTCCTTCTCCGTCGAAAGTTGAATCGGCTTCCATCTCTTCCTCTTCTCCTACTGAAAACTCTGATGTTAGTAAGAAGGCGGGTGTGAAGAAGAAGAAGAAAGGGAAGATTAAGAAGAAGAAAGATAAGAAAGAGACCAAGCGTCAACCATTTGCCTCTGATGGCACTCATTCTATGAGAACACTTCATAAGCCAAAGTTCCCTTGCAGACTTTGCAAGGGTGATCACCTTCTCAAGAATTGTCCCGGTCTTCCCCGTGTGTCAGAAGTGTGGTCTAAAAACCCCAAACCGCTTGTATCGTCAACCTCTGACCATCATGTTGATGACACTCCCTCAACCAATGACCCATTATTGAAGGGTCGAAAGGGTAAAGTCCTGTATCCCTGTTTGATATGCAAGGGTATACACCGTACTTTCCTTTGTCCAAGCATGGATGAAGCTTCACGGTGGTTGGAAGATATTACTAGTTCTCAACAAGTGCTTCCAACAAGTGATAGTGAGTTGTCCCTCGATCCCCGCTAGTTGACCAAGTGATCAATTCAGTTTCATCTGTAATTGATCCCACTCTTCCTTTCGAGATTGAAGTGATCGAGTCACTGTCATCTCCACTCAATCCCGCTCTTTCATTGGAGAAAGTCCAGACTGAAGCAGTCACCATGACACAATCTTCGTCTCATTCTTATCTTCCAAGTGAGAGTGAATTGGAAACCGCTGATTTTTTCCTAGTCAGTTCAGAATGTCCTAGGCAAGGGGAAACCCTGTCCATTCCTACAGGACCCCCCCCCAAGTACTGAGGTCATTTCCTTTGATTGGAATGGTCTAACAGATTCTCGTCTTCCTTCGAGTGTTCCTTTTCAAATATCTGTAGGAGTTTCCGATAAAGAAATCTTTCATACGATAGTTGATGAGGGAGCTTCTGTTAGTATTTTATCCTCAACTGCTTGGCAAGCTGTAGGTTCTCCTCAACTTGTGCCAGTGACTGACCAGATTTTGGCCTTTAATCGAAGACCTACCGGACCTTTATGGATTCTCCCGCAGTTACCTATCACGTTGAGAGGTAAAACTATTTATGTTGATGTCATGGTTGTCCAAGGTCCTTTAGATTTCAATCTACTCCTTGGACGTGATTATGTCTATGCTATGAAAGCCGTCGTGTCCACACTCTTTCGAGTGATGTATTTTCCCCATCATGGGAATGTTGTGACCATTGATCAACTTTCTTTTGTGACACCCACTCATCATATGACTCCTAGTCATCATACTTCCCTGAATGTTCCACATGTTTTAGTGGTTCCTTCCCCCTGAGAATAGGGTATGAGCACAGTTTATGTTATGTTTCAAGCTCGTTAAAAAATGAAACCAACCTTCAAGCAAAGTTTCTCTTTGATTTCAAGCTTGCATAAAAATGAAACCATTTCACATGAGCATAGTTCCCATTCTATGTCAAGCTCATTAAAAAATGAAATAGGTTCCTACGAGCACGGTTTATGTTATGTTTCAAGCTCACTAAAAAATGAAACCAACCACACTAGCGTAGTTTATCTTTGGTTTCAAGCTTGCATAAAAATGAAACCATCCCTTGGAGCATAGTTTTATTCTATTTCAAGCTCATTAAAAAATGAAATAGACCCCTCTAACAATAGTTTACCTTTGGTTTCAAGCTCGCATAAAAATTAAACCATCCACTTGAGCATAGTTTTATTCCATTTCAAGCTCATTAAAAAATAAGATGGGCCCCCTCGAGCATAGTTTTATTCCATTTCAAGCTCGTTAAAAAATAAGATGGGCCCACTCAAGCATAGTTATTGTCTATTTCAAGCTTGTGTAAAAATGAAATAGATCTCCCTCCCATCAGTTCAAGTCTCTCGCTAGAGTTAGAACTCGAACCTTCATTTCATTTTATTCTCGTTTTCTTCCCCTTGGTGAACATTTTTATATTAGTAGCCAGGTTGGTAGTTGGGTTAGCAAGCGTCATTTTTAGATGAAATGAAGCTTGGGGGGCATGCCACATGTCGTACAGTTAGCAATCATGTTGAGGGAACACCACCACGTTAAGCCGCTAGCAATCATGCTGGGGGCATTTTCCAACCTCTGGGCATCATGTTGGGAAGGAACCCGTCAATGGGCCTTAACCTATGAGCATAGTTCCCTTTCTATGTCAAGCTCGTTAAAAAATGAAATAGGTTCCCATGAGCAAAGTTCTAATCTTGTGTCAAGCTCGTTAAAAAATGAAACATATATTTTCCCTTTGAGTCGCGTCTCCTCGTAGACTTAGTACCTAAACCTTCTTTTCACCCACCTATTCCTTAGGCGAGTGAAATGAAGCTTGGGGGCATCTCTTCAACCTCTAAAAGTTACGTTGAAGTCAACTCGATCGCCTCTCCACACCACGTTGGAGCTAAGTCACTTACTTCTAGCAATCATGCTAGGGGCACACACCAACCTCTGGATGCCATGTTGGGAAAAAGTCCACCATTGGGAACATTTTCGAGCATACTTTCCTTTCTTAGGTTTCGAGCTCATTAAACCATAAAATTATACCGAGCATAGTTCATTTTCTGTTACAAGCTCTTAAAAAACTGAAACAAACATCATGAGCATTCTTCCAACCTATCTTCGAGCTCGTTAAAAATAGTAAGATAGTATTTGAGCTTACTTTTTCACTTTTTCGTGCTCTGGTTGAAACATGAAAAGTGGTTTGAGCTTACTTTTTACTTTTTCGTGCTCTAGTTCAAATATGAAAAAGATTCCGAGTGATTTTGATACCATTGTCGTGCTCGTTAAAAATTTGAGTTAAAAAGATGTGTCTAACGAGTATAGGTTTATCACTTTATCCAGCCTCGCTAGACTATTTACGGAAAAGGAACTATGTCGAGTTTACTTTTTCCTTTGTCGTACTCGGTCATCAACCATGACAAAGTTGTTCATGGAGTCCTTTTAAGCTCTTTTCAAACTCCCTAAATAGGAAAAGATTGCCAAGCAAACTTGATGCTTTCACGCTTGTAAAAGCATTTGAATGATCGTCTTCCTGGTAATAGTTTACCCCTTTTTCGGACCAGGAGGCACTAATTACAAAAAAGGGATACTCCAACCAACCATGGCTGGAAGAGTCCTCTCCCACGTTGTTTTACCATTTTTCGGGCGATGAGGCTAACTTTACGAAAAAGGATCGTTGGAGTCTTCTTTAGTTCTTTTCAGACTCTCTAAACATGAAATGACGCCGAGTTTTCCTTCTCTGGACTCGTTAAATTTTTAACATTGAAGGGCCCATTATGGGACGAACCCCTCCTTTCCTAGGTTCATAAAACATTTGGGATTGGACTCATCTATGAGATGAGCTATACCGAGCATCTGGTTACCCTCATTAAGCTCGTTAAAAAACAAGTGAGGCACTCATCATTCATGATGGGGAAAAAGGAAAGTGTGTGTGTTACATACCTTAGTGGCAGTATATAGTCATTCTTGAACATGGCACTCATCTGCATTTGCATACCAACACTTGGGTCATCTGTTTGTCTATAAGTCCCCGCTTACTTTCTGAGTCCTGTTACTCCTCTGAGTCATTCGGAGAAAGCTTCCACTATCAGTTTCATTAGAAGTTTGCGTCATTCTCATGTCAATACTGCCAAGTCATGCCATGCCCATGTTCAAGAACACATTCATCACTCATCATTTTCAGTCAGTACACGCGTCGTCGTGCCGTTGTTACTTTGAGTCAGTCTCACATGTTATTGTACCATCCGATCCACTCTACACATTTTTTTCGTGTTTCGTGTCAATTGATGGGGGATTCATCATGGCCCTCCTTCGACGGATTCATCCTTGTCGACTTCAACTCATCATCCAAGGATTGAATCTAGAAACCAACCAAGTAACTTGGCCCTGCATGCCTCAATGGCAGGTTACCTCGCTTTCATCATGAGTTTACATCATTGACTCTTGATTGAAAGATTTCATCTTGCGTTCGACGTCAACTCATTTATTCACGCTCGATGATATGTACTGTGATACCTTGGGAATCATTGACATTAATGGTGATCTCCCTCGCACTTGTTAACAGTTTACATCAATGACCGGTAATCGAGTGGTTTCTACCATGTTCGACGTCAAGACATTTGTAATCACATGGATAGATTCGTATCATTGCGGGTTCAGCTTGAAGACCCTGGGAAGTCATGTTTTTACCCAGGTTGCGATGGAGTTTGTATTGAGTCATATTACACAGATCCACTTTTGTATTGGTCGTGGTTGTGTTATCATCTCATCATGGATCTATGCTTGTGTCTAGTAGCCATGATTGTGTTCAGTCGGTCATTACTCCCATGGATCTGCAATGTATTGGTTGGCAGCCATGTTGTACTACATATGAGATTATCAGTTCAGAGTCAGTTGTACTGCAGCAGCGTCCTTCATCCGACAAGTCTTTTGCCATTATTTCTGTCAAGGCATTTCACCTGTACATCCTTAACATCTTCATGCTTTGGGGGGCATTCTGTTACACCAAAATGTCGTCACCCTTGTGCAAGTGTCACAAGTGTCGCAAGTGTTGCAAGTGTCGTCGTCATGACCTAGTGTCATCATCATGACCGTTGCAAGTACCTTCATTATGACCAAGTGTTGTCATCATGACCGTTGTGATAATGTCGTCATCTTGACCATTGTGTATACATCCCTGAAGTCACCTGGACCAAGTGCTCATTTGAGAGGATTTGTACTCAGTTTGTACAACCTTTTGAGAGGTCGTCGCAGGTTGCATACTAGCAACATGCGACGTCGCAGGTTTCTCCATAGCAGAGTGCGATAAGGTCTGTTAATGGGCAAAAATAGCCATTTAGAGATCTTTCTCGAAGCTTGCCCATTTGGGGTCTTATCCCTGATCTATTGGAGAGCTGGTACTCGACCCCTAATGTGAAGATACCCTATCTCTCTCCTACCATCTCTCATCCTATCCTATCCATAACCTCATCCACTTAGTCCTATATATATGAGGCTCACTCCCATACCAAAGGGAGGAAGACTATGGTATCTACATGCTGGTGAAATCCCTCTTGAGACACCTTCACTCACCTCTTGGAGAATTCATGCTTCCTTGGAAGGGCTTGGCAATTGGCTTGTGTGGAGAAGGGCTGCTACGTTAAGTCATTGGTTGTAGTTCTATATCTCTATCATGTACTCCTCTATTTGCAATAATACAAATGCTTTCCTCCAATATCGTTCTCAATGTGTAATGATGTTGTGTTGTTTACCTGCTTAACTGTTTACATAGATCTCTTATTGTATAGATGTTCTTTACTCGTTTCTCTTTTATGTGTCTTAACAGGTCTTGCAGCTTGGATCTGACGACCGTGGGACGTGGAGCAACACTCGGGAGAAAGGATAGCAAAATCAAAGAGGTAAGACATCTAGTACTTGATCCTTAAGTAGATCTAGGAAATGTGTTTGTAGTCTATTCTATTTGTTCTAGACTCGCATTGAGCTAGGGAGATCCGGCTCGCCTCCGGTCGAGTGGATTGTCCGGTAACATTCATTCTAGATAAGTAGCAATGGAATGTTGTACAGTACCATAGGCCACTTACCCATTACTATATTAGTAGTATCTTATTCATTAATGCAACTTTTCTAATATGCATAATATACATCCTAAATCTAGGAACATAAGTATGTACATGACTGAACAACATCATTTAAGTAATCATATATACAGTAAATAACAATTCAAATACTTATCTTTGTTTGGTTGTTGGGTGGACTCCCCTCAATCTGTGCTTCCTTGCAGGAACTACTGGTGTGTGCTCCCTCTTGATCTTTGCTTCCTGGAGTGTGCTCCCTCTTGACCTTTGCATCCTTTATGATATCATCATGATTATATGTCTTTGAACTTATATCCATCCTGGACCACTATGCATGCTTAAGTGTGCACTAGTGTCATCATTGCGTCATCATCAATATCTCATATATAATCATACATTCATTAGTATAATCTCAATACTATCAAAACATTATGATTCTAAATAATCTTAAACATGTATGGTCATGATCATTTCACAATCGTTAGTATTCAAGGTTTCAGGGAGGACTTCTTTTACTCATGCATATTCTTATTTGACCATAGGACTCTTCTAGTTTGTCATACCATTAATCAAACTAAGAAGCATAATATGCATAACCCCATAATTTACCAAACTTATAACTTCATGAATAATCATTATCAAACATACCAAGTATACTTATATAATATCCTAACGCAAGGTAGGATTCTAACTTGATATAGGAAAAACATACCTGGATTATCATGTTTGTGAGTTATGTCTAACATACCCACATAATGTCTTGTTGTTCTCTTCAATGACTTGTGGTAGTAACCTGCATATCTCATAAGTTAAGCATTGTAGAACCAAATTATGCATACCTCGTAAGTAGAGCTTCTATATGATCCATGACTATGGATGAGTCTTTGTCTTCATGTCACAATGGTCATATTTTCTTGATCTGGAACTTGATTTGTCTTTCTTGATGTACCTTTCATGTTAGTGGACAACATCATCCTCATACAACACCACAGTGCATTAGTACAATCATAAGTGTCATAACCTTAATCAATGAATGTCTTCTATCATTCACATGCATTCATACTTTTTACTAAGGTGATCAAGACAAGTCTAAAATTAATCAAGATTGTACTAACCTCAATAATACGAAGACAAACATATCATAAACTTAATCATGAACTGATTTCAAGACATACCTGTATCTCCTCAAGTCATACTTGTCGGGATTACTTGTAGTCTTCTTATGTAAGGCCTTAGCATCATCTCCCTCTTGAACTGGAACTTCTTCACTTATGAAGGTGTCCAATTCATTCTCTTCTAGGATTAACCCAATCCACTTTGATTTGCTGAAACTGGATCTGGAGTTGGATTAGGGTTTGTTAGAGAAACCCTAAAATTTCAAACTTTGAATTTCAAACTTCTGATTGGATGAAAAGGTGCGCCTTGCTGAGCTGATCAAGCTGGTATACTTCAATTTTGAAATCTCCAAAATTTGACCCCTCAAAATTGACTTTGAAAGTTTCGAATCTGCAGCTTCTGTCAAATTCTGGTTTTTTGGTTTTCTGGTCAAAATCCATAACTAGGGTTTGATAGAGCCTGTGGTTCTACCCAACCAAAAACTTCGATCTTGGTCCCTAAATTTTGATTTTGATGAGGATCATCCAGCCGTGGTCTCATATTCCAAAAATTTCAACTTTTACAGAAACCCTAATTTCCCGCAGCAGTGACAAGCCCAAAATGAAAGTGCTCGGAATCCAATTCTGTCTTGACAAAAATATATGCCATATTGTTTCTGATGTATATCTGAAATTTCATATCCTCGGGGTTTGAAACTTCGGCCTGTGGTAGATTGACCTGTCATCTTTCCAACCCCACAGATCTGACCTCAAATGGACTCTCCATGAGAGAGATATGCCAAGTGTTGCAACATGACTTGTTTATGGGATGAAACAGCATAGCGAACTTGTACGGAGTGCCACGTGTCACTATTTCAACTTAGGCCTCTAAAAATCAGACCTGTGAAACTACAGTCTGTGCCATAACTAACACTTTTTATGGAATTCCATTTGGAGATTCCTAGCCTAAGTTGTGACCCTTTTCCCTAGGTCACTTGTTTATGACTGAGATCTGGAAGAGGCAGAAACCGTAATTTGTACGAACCATAAAACAAAAAGTACAATGAATCAGATGCTGAGCTTCAAAAACAAGGTACAGGGGGATGTTATCTTCGGCCTGTAAAAGTTTCAGATCCTGAACCTTCGAAAAAAATGGATTTATATCAAAAGTTCCAAGATGACTAGGTTTTACTATATCAAGCCCTAGCTTCCAATTTGTCGCAAGTGCAACAAATGTCATAAATGCCATACAATGCCTTCCTTTAGGCTAGCTCTGATACCATGTTAGATTTTCATCATTTAATTCAATATGATCTAGGATATTAACTGAGAGAACAACATGTACAACATATCAAACATAAGAGACAAGAGACACAAAACATTTCACCGGGGAAAACCAAGAAGGTGAAAAGCCCCGCAACTTCCTTAAAGATAGAATGAGCACCAATACAAAGATCACCAAGATGAATCCCCAAAAGATAAATGTCTGCAGCAGCTACTTGTTCTCCACTTGTGCGCACTCCTCCTCTCTCTCACTAATGCAAAGTGAGTGAATGAGTGAATGACTAAATAGAGAGGTGCTCCTCTCTATTTATACTTTACCTTTACTTTCCTTTTACTATAACTGGGCCGACCTCCCTTAGGAGAGTCTAATAACCCATTACCACTTGTCACTGGTCTGACCCCACTAGGGTGTTCTAATAACCATTTAACCCACATGACTCATACAGGGTCGACCCCACCAAGGTGGTCTAATAACCCATCAAATATAAGTTAGGACACTTAGAATATAACTTGCGATACTTGCAAGTACAAATGACGACACTTCCAATCGGAGGAATAATACATCTCCGTTGGGGATACAATAAAGTACAAATGTAATACATACAATATACAAGTGAATATCTTCCGAAGTTACAAATACATCAACACTCTTCTCCATTGAATGCCCTTCTTCTTCACATCCTTCATATTTAATCTGATGCCATGGAAAGCCAACCATCACAATGGTTTGTTTCATCTTCTTGGGTTAAGGGGTTGATGGTTGATGATGTTTGATGATTATTGTTAGTTTTTCTTGGTTGTTCATGCCATTAATGTTGAGAGATTGGTAAGTTTGTGAGCTTGGGAAGCCATGTATGATATGCTATGTGAGTGAACCTTGTGCTTGAAGCATTGGGATCTTGTATGGTGGTTGTGGCAAGCCTGGACAACTCTAATATAGTTCCTCTGTGTCCACTACTTGTCTTTGTCCTGGACCTACACATAAATCCTGATGGTGAATGGCAATGTCCTGAGGAACCTAGGGGGTGAAGGGATTATCATGTTAAATTTTGAGCATTAATTCACAATACTCTAGGATCTTCACTGAGAGAATAACATATACAGTATATCAATGCATAACAATCACAATAAGCATGACAAGCATCACAAGAATCAAAAGCATGAGAGACAAGAGACACAGAGTTTCCGTGGGGAAAACCCTAAGGTGAAAAACCCCACAACTTCCTCAGAGATAGAGAGAGCAATGGCTCAACCAAAGTACAACCAAAATACACTGAGATAGTCTCCTAGTAGCAGATGATCCTCCTCCTCACTAGTGCACCACTTTCTGAGTGAGAGAGATATACTTTTCCAAATGATCTAAATAGAGATCACCTGATCTCTATTTATACTAACCTGTTTTCCCAGTGACCTTATTGGGTCGACTTGTCTAGCTAGGTACATCCACATTATAATATATATATTTCAGGGCCGACCCCACACATGGTGTTCTAATAACCCATCGGCAAGTACACACACTTGCGACACTTGTCAATCCATATGACGACACTTCCTTATAGAGGAATAACACATCTCTAATAAGGGTACAATAAATATATATGAAATACATTCCGAAGTTACATATACATCAACACTCCCTCTTAACTAGGAAGGTATTTCTCGACACAGATCTGCTACACAAGTCTTCTTCTCGGGATCATCGTCATAGTCACTGTTGCTGCTATCTCAACCAATCTCTTACTCTACTCATCATAGGAAGTTCTACAGAGCCAGTCCTTTTTCATACTGGATGTAGGCCCACCACCTGCAGGTCTTCGTCATCACTGGCCATACTGTGGAATCCTCAGGACTTATTACATGCATCACAAAACCTCGAAAGAGAATCCCAGGCTGTTACGAGCACACGACTCTACCTATAGGATCTCCCAGGGCCATATTATATGTGACCTCACCACAAAACCTCCTAAGAGCATCCCACGCTGTTACGAGCACACAGCTCTACCTATAGGATCTCCCAGGGACAAATTATATGTGGTCACCATAAAACCTCGCAAGAGCATCCCAGGCTGTTACGAGCACACAACTCTACCTATAGGATCTCCCAGGGACAGATTATATGTGGTCATGGCAAAACCTCGCAAGAGCATCCCAGGACTTATTACGGGCACACAGTCCAACCTATCGGATCTCACAGGGACATATTATATGCCATAGGACAAAACCTCGAAAGAGCATCTGCCAGATATCCCAGGGACAGATTATATGCCATAGGCAAAACCTCGAAAGACTATCTGCAGATCTCCCAGGGCCAAATTATATGTCCTTCTAGAGAAAAACCTCGAAAGAGCATTTGCCAGATATCCCAAGGCCAAATTATATGCCATAGAAAAAACCTCGAAAGACTATCTGTAAATCTCCTAGGGCCAAATTATATGCTCATCTGCACAACCTGATCCACGGCCATAGAGTATCAACCTAATACTCACCATACATCATCCTGATGTACACATGATCATCCTGATCATCATCACTGCAACATCCTGCTGCATGTCATCTGGAGCAACATCCTGAAGCTCGTCATCCATGATCATCCTGATCATTCAATGCATCTACCTGATGCATACCAAGTATCTACCTCATACATATCATCATACATGATCCACCTGATCATACAGTGTATCCACCTGATACAAATACAAATACATGATACATATCACCATACATGATCCACCAGATCATACAATGTATCCACCTGATACATATACAGATGCATGGTCCAAGCATCCAACATGATGCATATAGAAAATACATACAAATGATCCTACTAATCATATCCAGCATCCAACATGATGCGTACATACATATAAATGATCCAACTGATCATATCCAGCATCCAACATGATGCATACATACATATAAATGATCCAACTGATCATATCCAGCATCCAACATGATGCATACATACATATAAATGATCCAACTGATCATATCCAGCATCCAACATGATGCATACATACATATATAAATGATCCAACTGATCATACAAAGCAGAAACCAGAACATCATCCTGATGCTCATCATCCAGCGCTTACATCCACAGCCATGTGAAGGATCCTCCTTCCAACATGCTTGGAATGGCTTCAGCAAATGTGTCCATCACTTCTTCCTTGAAGTGTCATCAATCTGAAGAATTCCAAGCCTCTCCCTGAAGCACTCGAACTTCACCCTGGCTAATGGCTTCGTCAGCACATCTGCAATCTGCTCGTCCGTCGCAATGTACAGGAGCTTCACAGCTCCTCTCGGCACCATATCCCTGATATAGTGATATTTGATCTCTATGTGTTTCGACTTGTCATGAAACACTGGGTTCTCGGACAGCTTCACACAACTCTGGTTATCACAAAAGATACCAGTAGCATCCAACGAGAGATCAAATAACTCAAATAGTAGCTTCCATAGCCATACTGCCTCACAACTAGTTGAACAGGCTGCAACATACTCTGCCTTAGTTGTACTCAGTGCTACGCAGGACTGCTTCCTGCTAAACCAAGAGATCACACCTGATCCCATACTAAAGCAGCACCCAGATGTGCTCTTCCTATCTGCAGCACTGCCAGTCCAATCTAAATCAACATAACCCTGCAGGTTAAACTTTTGATTCGCCTCATACTTGAGCCCATAATCCACTGTACCCTTCAGGTACCTCAGAACATGCTTTACCGCAACCAGATGAACACTCCTCGGATTTGTCAGGAACTGACTCAATGTGTTCACCGCAAAGCAAATATCTGGTCTCGTGTTCGTCAGGTACATAAAGGACCCAATCATCTGACGATACATAGAGACATCAACCGGCTCAGATGAAGCATCACATAGAAGCTTCAGATTCGATGCCATAGGTGTGGCCATGGCCTTGCAATCCATCATCCTGAATCTCTTCAGGATATCTACTGTGTACTTCCCATGACCAAGGAAGATCCCACCTGCATTTTGCCACACCTCCATACCTAGGAAATAATGCATCATTCCCAACTCTTTCATATCGAACTCGGCAGCAAGCTTCCTCTTAGTATCTACAATCAATCTGTCATCTCCTGTTACAAATAAGTCATCCACATACAGGATTAGAATCACAGGATTCCCTTCCTCAACCTTGTAGTAAAGGTTGGAATCCGCTTTACTCTTGGTAAAGCCCAAACTAGATAGGAAACTGTCCATCCTACCATACCAGGTTCTGAGAGCTTGTTTCAAGCCATACAAGGCTTTCTTCAATCTGCACACATACGACTCCCTGTCATGTATTTCAAAACCGAGTGGCTGCTCCACATATACTTCCTCTTCAACTACACCATTCAAGAAAGCAGTTTTGACATCCATCTGGTGTATTTTCTATTTCATTGCTGCAGCGAGGGCAAGTACTGTTCTGATGGAAGTATACCTGGCTACAGGTGCAAAAGTTTCTTCATAATCTATTCCCTCTTTCTGAGAGAAGCCACGAGCTACGAATCTTGCCTTGTATTTCTCTACACTGCCATCTGCAACACGCTTGATTTTGTAGATCCATTTGGAAGTCACAACAGACTTCTCTTTAGGTCTTGGGACAACATCCCAAACATCATTCTTCATTATTGATTGGTATTCCTCAACCATGGCATCCTTCCATTCTTTCTTTTCCGCTTCTTCTTCATAACTGGAAGGCTCTTTTTTCATGATGTCACAGAGTAAAGAAACATAGCTGGTATGTGATCTGGTTCTCTTCTTTGCTTTGTGTTCTTCTTCTAGAATGCCAAATCTTTCTGCATCTTGAATGATTTCTCTAGCCCATGTAGGTTTCCTCTTGTGAGAGTTATCCTCACGGGGTGGATCTACAGGTTCTTGTGGATCTTCAAACTCACGAACAACTTCTGGAACTGCTTCAGTCATGGTAGTGTCTTGAAATCTAGTTTCCTTAGGTTCTTCATAAACTTCGATAGGTGCCTTCCTTGATTTTATGAATGCTGAGTTTTCATCAAATGTTACATCCCTGCTGACATCAATCTTCTTGAACCCTGAAAAGTATATTCTGTAAGCCTTCGAGCTTTCACTGTAACCCACAAAGATACCCTTCTTTCCTGAAGGATCTAGTTTAGTCCTCTTTTCCTTTGGGACATGAGTGTATACTGGACAACCAAATATTCTGAGATGGCTGACCTCAGGTTTCTTACCAGAAAAGACCTCTTCTGGTGTCTTGTTGTCCAATATCTTGTGGGGTGTTCTGTTCTGCACATATACAGCTGTTCTAGCTGCTTCTGCCCATAGATGCATAGGTAGATCCTGGTCATGCAGCATTGCCCTTGTTGCTTCCATGATAGTTATGTTCTTCCTTTCTGCAACTCCATTTTGTTGAGGATTATAAGGAGCAGTCAACTCCCTCTTAATCCCTGAATCACTACAAAGCTTCTTGAAGTCACCTGAGGTGAATTCTCCACCATTGTCAGATCTGAATGTTTTGATCTTCTTGTCAGTTTGATTCTCCATCAAGGTTTTGAATTCCTTGAACTTATCAAACACCTCATCTTTGTTCTTCAAGAAGTATACCCAAGTCTTCCTGAAGAAGTCATCAATAAATGAGACATAGTAAACATACCCACTAAGAGAACTAGATGACATAGGACCACATACATCTGAGTGGATGATTTTCAGGATATCTTTGGCCTTGCTTTCACTGCTTGGGAAAGCCTTCTTAATGTTCTTACCTTTTGCACATCCTTTGCAAACACCTTCATGTTTGGTCTTGATTTCAGGAAGACCTTATACATCCTTGCTTGCAATTGGAAGTGCCCTATAGTGCATATGAGCAAGTCTTCTATGCCAAAGTTCATTTGGCTCCATGGATTTATGCACCATGGCATGTTCAGGTTGTCCCTTCAATTTATACAATCCTCCCTCTTGCTCTCCAATCACTACTGCATCATCTATGGTCTTTCCCTTTGGCCACATTAGGACTTGGCCATCCACAAATGTAACCCTCATACCTTTTGCATCCAATGCAGAGATGGAGAGTAAGTTCTTCTTGAGCCCAGGTACATAAAGGACTTCTTTCATCTTCAAAGATTTTCCATAATCTAAGTTGTAGGAGGCTTCACCACTTCCTTTGATTGGGTATTGATAATCATCCCCAAGTTTCACCTTATGGGGTGATTCATGTTCAGATAGATTCACAAAATATTCCTTAAACCCAGTCATGTGTTTGGAAGCCCCACTATCAATCAACCAATCATTACAACCATGGGAGATAGTACCTGTGAGAGCAGAGATTAGAACATACTCTTCTTCACTTGATGAGTCATCATCACTTTCTGCCCTAGCCTTCTTCTTTGGAGGTTCATCATCCTCGGCAGCATGAGCATGGAACTTTCTTTTGCTGTCCTTCTTCTTCTTGCTGAAGTTGTTGTTATTATCCCTTTTGTTCTTGGGACAATCTGAAGCAAAGTGACCCTTCTCATTGCATGTGAAGCATCTTAGATCCTTCTTATTCTTTTGATAGGATCTTTTGTAGCGAGAGTGCTCCTTCTTGGGCTTGCTTCTTTTGGTGTGAATTGCGATAGCTTGATCTTCACCTCCCATCTTTTCCTCACGAGCTACAAGTCTAGATTCTTTTTGAGAGCATTCCTCCCATAGTTTACTGAACGAGATCAATTTCTTTCTTGCACAGATTCCTTGAATAAAGGAGTCCCATGGCCTAGGTAGGCCATTCAGAGTGGTCATAACAACTTCACCATTGTCCACTACTTCATCCACAGCTTCAAGTTGCTCCTTGATCTGAGAGACCTTGGATAAGTAAGAATGAATGGTTTCTCCATTCAACATCTTGACCCCTTTCAATTGATTCCGCAGAGTCATCTTCCGATTTATGTTCTTCCCTTCAAATAGCTTGGTCAAAGAGTCAAACATCTCCTTGGGTGTCTTTAGAGAAGACACATGGGGTATGAGATGGTCTTTGATAGAATCAGCAATGATTCTCTTTGCCTTGACCAAGTTCTTCTTATGCAATACCTTGGCCTCTTCATCCTCTAGGATAGGGATGTCTTCTTTTATATATGAGTCCAACTCATTCTCTTCCAAGATTAACCCAATCCTATACTTCCAAGCTCGGAAGTTATCAGCCCCTTCAAGCTTATCCTCAAGCTTGGTGTGGTGAGACATCTTAAAGAGTACTTCAAATGGAGATAGAAAAGATTTAGGTCTTACCACTTGAAATGCTGAAAACTGGATCTCGTCCTGGATTAGGGTTTGTCGAAAAAACCCTAAAAATTCAAAATGTGAATTTCAAATTTCTGAAAGGATAGAAAGATGCGCCTTGATGAGCTAATTAGCCTGGTGCATTCAGAATTTGAGATCAGCAAAGCTTTACCCTTCAGATTTGTCTTTTTGTCCTCTCGGGTTCACTGGGGAGAGCCCTGAATTAGGGTTTGAGTTTCCCGGAGATCTACCCAGCCAAAAATCTCGATCCAAAGCTCTAAACTTTGATTTTTGCAAGGAGCTTCCAGCTATGTCTTGAGATTTCAGAAATTCCTATTTTTGTGGAAACCCTAATTTTTAGGGCCAAATCTGAAAATGCTCAGAATTGAATTCTGATTGGATAGATAGATTCTCCTTGATGAGTAGAGTCAATCTACTATACTGCTTTTCCAAAATATGTGGAGAGAAACCCAATAAACAAGAAACTCAAGTTTCCGTCACTGCAAAATGTCTTCTTCTCAGGTTAGCTCAGATACCATGTTAAATTTTGAGCATTAATTCACAATACTCTAGGATCTTCACTGAGAGAATAACATATACAGTATATCAATGCATAACAATCACAATAAGCATGGCAAGCATCACAAGAATCAAAAGCATGAGAGACAAGAGACACGGAGTTTCCGTGGGGAAAACTCTAAGGTGAAAAACCCCACAACTTCCTCAGAGATAGAGAGAGCAATGGCTCAACCAAAGTACAACCAAAATACACTAAGATAGTCTCCTAGTAGCAGATGATCCTCCTCCTCACTAGTGCACCACTTTCTGAGTGAGAAAGATATACTTTTCCGAATGATCTAAATATAGATCACCTAATCTCTATTTATACTAACCTGTTTTCCCAGTGACCTTATGGGGCCGACTTGTCTAGCTAGGTACATCCACATTATAATATATATATTTCAGGGCCGACCCCACACATGGTGGTCTAATAACCCATCGGCAAGTACACACACTTGCGACACTTGTCAATCCATATGACGACACTTCCTTATAGAGGAATAACACATCTCTAATAAGGGTACAATAAATATATATGAAATACGTAGATGAAATACATTCCGAAGTTACATATACATCAACATATCATTGCACCTAGTAGTGGGGTGGAAGAGAAAGCGGGTTGTGAGGAATTGAGTCGTGGCTTCTCAAACTGATACTTGAGCTATCTTTGAGTGCACCTCTGTTGGGGCTCTGTGGCCTCAGCCCGGGGGTGGCCTGTCAAAGTGAGATCTATCTTGACAGTGCCTTTGGTTGGGTGAAACGTGGTACTGTAGAGATATCAATGGTTGGGTGCAAATTTGATGGTTTAATTGCTTGAAATTGGTGTATTTTTCTTGATTTTTAGATCTGATCTTGATGGAAGCTTGAAATATGTTTATTCATGTGTTATTTGTTGTAGCTTATTCTGCAAATGTGCCCTCTATGGCTGATCAGAACTGTGGATGAATTTATAGATGAAAATGCTTGGTTTTCATAACATTGGATGAGGAATCTTGCTTGGAAATTGGTGTACTTTCCTTAATTTTTAGATCTGATCCTGATGGCAGCTTGAAATATGTTTATTCATGTGATATTTGTTGTAGCTTACTCTACAAGTGCGTCCTCCATTGTTGCTCAATTCTTTTATATGAAAATACTAAGTTTTGACTGCTAGGAAATGGGTTTTCTTGCTTGAAAACTAGATTGAATGGATAGTTTTTATGTAGAGTTGATTATCTAAAGTTTATGGTTGTGTATGAACTTGCTAGTGTGCCCTTGGTATGAACTTGAAGTTTTTATCAAAATTATGTATTGGATAAATAGTTACAGTATCTTGTAGTAAATTTATAGCTATTGTAATCAATAGTTGAGAAATGAAGTATAGAAACATATTACATAGAATAATATATGAAAAATGTTTTTATTTAATAAAATAGTATTCGAATGATAAATAAAAAGAAATAGATAAATGTGA
The DNA here is from genome assembly GCA_027924585.1 of Larix kaempferi. Lineage (NCBI taxonomy): Eukaryota > Viridiplantae > Streptophyta > Pinopsida > Pinales > Pinaceae > Larix > Larix kaempferi. Next base: position 4,422,377 of record BSBM01000368.1, read on the forward strand.
TTAGATAAATATTTTGTTTTTATAAAATTCCATTAATTTAACTTTGATTTTTTTTAAATATATAAAATTTAAATCTTTAAAATGGTCATAGTTATGTAATATTAATATTTAATGTAATAAGTAATAGTGAAGAATAACAGTAATATTTAGTTATGCGATATTTAATATTTAATGTAATGGTCAAGAATAATACGTAAAAATTAATCACATTGATTAAGAAATCATAACAATGTAACACTACTTCAAACATACCATCCATAAATAATTTCATTTACGATCTTATCAATAATTAATAAAAAAACAATGTGCCCAAACTGTCGCAACATGCGATGACAATGACGTGAACAATTGAATGGGAAAATCCCAAATGGGAAGGATCGGATAAGCCTGCATGCCATTTATTCACTCTTTGTCATGTCTTTAACAACCATCAGAAGACAACCAATCATAATTTTTAAAGAAGATTATAACTTTATCAAAGTCTGATAGGAATAACATGTAAAATTGTCACTTCAACACCATGTCACACCTTTAGCCAATTAAATACAAGATAAATCATTTTAAATATAATTACAAAAAATGTTTTTTTCTTTTATGTTATAAATTTAAAGTTTGGAATAGTTTTTTAATTGTGTTGATTAATTTAAATTCAAAGTAAATTTATATGGGGAATATGAAAGGCAAGGAATGCCTTAATCTTTGATAATCTTTTCCATAATCCTCTTGTGGTTGGCCTGAAAATTGTTAGCTTCTTCAAGGAATATTATAAGCCTTAGACTACTAAAAAGCCTCGTGTTATTGTTGAACCAGTTCATGAAGTGGGAACCCCATATGGATTCTTTAATGGAGCTTCTAATTTGGTCGGGAATGGTGGTGGAATGGTGATCTATCTAGCTGACAATCACTCTTACCTTCTTAAACTGGGGTGTGGCATTGGTTCAAATACTAGGGCGGAGTTGCTTCCCCTTTGAGGGTTGTTACAATTTACTTGTTGGAGGAACCTTTTATCCTTGCAGGCCTGTGGTGATTCACAGGTGGTCGTGGATTGGGTAATGGGACATTCTTCTTTGGAGGTATCCTTACTTCAGCATAGGTGCGATCTAACCAAAGAGTTAATGAAGTCTTTCAATATATTTTCAATTAAGAACATCTACAGGGAATTAAATTTTTGGGCTGATAGTGTATCGAAGGAAGCAACGTCTTTGTTGGAGGGACTATTATTATATGAGGAACTAAAATACCTCTCCTTGATTAGTTTTGGCTCAATGCAGTTTTATCAGTTTAGTTTTGTATAGTCTCTCTAGATTTAGTCATTTCCTAATGGAAGATATGAAGGGTCGTCATCTTGTTCCCCTCTGTTTTTGTAGCAACTTAGTTTTTGGAACTGTCACCACTCAAAAGCATTACCTTTTGACTTCATGTATGAAAATTTTAACTTTGATTTGTTGATGTATATGTAACTTCGGAATGTATTTCATTTATATATTTATTGTACTCCTATAGAGATGTATTATTCCTCTATATGGAAGTGTCGTCATTTGTATTGACAAGTGTCGCAAGTGTGTTAACTTGCCGATGGGTTATTAGACCACCTTGTAAGGAGTCAGCCCGGATTAATGTAATATGAGGTTATTGTGCTAAGCTAGACAAGTCGGCCCCATAAGTTTATTGGGCAGTCAGGACAAGTATAAATAGAGATCTCCCGATCTCTATTTGGATCACTTCAGAACTCACTCTTCCATCACTCGGAAAGTGGCTCACATGTGAGGAGGAGGATCAGCTGCTAAGAGGAGTCTATCTCTGTGTACTTTGGTTGTACTATTGCGTTATCTATCTCTGAGGAAGTTGTGGGGTTTTTCACCTTAGGGTTTTCCCCACGGAAACTCTGTGTGTCTATTGTCTCTTATGTTTTGCTTCTTGTGATGATTGACATGCTTGCTATGATTAATATGCATTGATATACTGTACATGTTATTCTCTGCGTAAAGATCCTAGAGTATATTGAATTAATGCTCAAAAATTAACATGGTATCAGAGCTAACCTGAGAAGAAGACATTATGCAGTGGCGAAAACCAGGGTTTCTTGTTTATTGGGTTTCTCTCCACATATTTTGGAAAAGAAGTATAGGAGATTGACTCTACTCATAAAGTAGAATCTATCTATCCAATCAGAATTCAATTATGAGCATTTCAGTTTTGGCCCTAAAAATTAGGGTTTCCTAAAAAATAGGAATTGTTGGAATCTGAAGACACAGTTGGAAGCTCCTTGGAAAAATCGAAGTTTAGAGCTTTGGATCGATATTTTTGGCTGGTTAGAACTCCGGGAAACTCAAACCCTGATTCAGGGTCCTCCTTAGTGAATCCGGAAAGACTCAAAGGCATTTCTGAAGGGTGAAACTTTGCAGAATTCAAATTCTAAGTATACAGGGCTGATCAGCTCATCAAGGCGCATCTTTCTATCCTTTCAGAAAGTTTAAATTCACACTTTGAATTTTTAGGGTTTCTCTAACAAACCCTAATCCAGGACTAGATCCAGTTTTCAGCAAATCAAGTGGTAAGACCTAAATCTTCTCTATTTCCATTTGAAGTACTCTTTAAAGATGTCTCACCACACCAAGCTTGAAGACAAGCTTGAATGGGCTGATAACTTCCGAGCCTGGAAGTATAGGATTGGGTTCATCCTGGAAGAGAATGAGTTGGACTCATACATAAAAGAAGAGGGCCCTATCCCAGAGGATGAAGAGGCTAAGATATTGCATAAGAAGAACTTGGTCAAGGCAAAGAGAATCATTGCCGATTCTATTAAAGACCATCTCATTCCACATGTGTCATCTCTAAAGACACCCAAGGCTATGTTTGACTCCCTTACCAAGCTATTTGAAGGGAAGAACATAAATCGGAAGATGACTCTACGGAATCAATTGAAAGGGGTCAAGATGTTGAATGGAGAGACCATTCAATCTTATTTCTCCAAAGTCTCTCAGATCAAGGAACAACTTGAAGTTGTAGATGAAATGGTGGAGAATGGATAAATTGTGATGACCACTTTGAATGGCCTACCTAGGTCATGGGATTCCTTTATTCAAGGGATCTGTGCAAGAAGAAAGTTGATCTCCTTCAGTAAACTATGGGAGGAATGTTCACAAGAAGAGACTAGGCTTGTAGCCCGAGAATAAAATATGGGAAGTGAAGACCAAGCTCTCGCAGCTCACACCAAAAGAAGCAAGCCTAAGAAGGAGCACTCTCAGCAGAAGAGATCCACTCACTATCACCAAAAGAATAAGAAGGATCTAAGGTGTTTCACATGCAATGAGAAGGGTCACTTTGCCTCAGAATGTCCCAAGAACAAAAGGGACAACAACAACAACAACAACTTCAACAAGAAGAAGAAGGGCAGAAAAAGAAGGTACCATGCTCATGCTGCTGAAGATGATGAACCTCCAAAGAAGAAGGCTAGAGAAAAAAGTGATGATGATTCATCAAGCGAAGAAGAGTATGTTCTAATCTCTGCTCTCACAGGTACTATTTCTCATGGTTGTAATGATTGGCTTATTGACAGTGGGGCTTCCAAACACATGACTGGGTTTAAAGAATCTTTTGTAAATCTATCTGAAAGTGAATCACCCCATAAAGTGAAACTTGGGGATGACTATCAATACCCCATCAAAGGAAGTGGTGAAGCCTCCTAAAACCTAGATTCTGGAAAGTCTTTGAAGATGAAAGAAGTGCTTTATGTGCCTGGGCTCAAGAAAAACCTTCTCTCCATATCTGCATTGGATGCAAAAGGTATGAGGGTTGCATTTGTGGATGGCCAAGTCCTAATGTGGCCAAAGGGAAAGACCATAGATGATGCAGTGGTGATTGGAGAGCAAGAGGGAGGTTTGTATAAATTGAAGGGACAACCTGAACATGCCATGGTGCATGATTCTATGGAGCCAAGTGAACTTTGGCATAGAAGACTTGCACATATGCACTACAGAGCATTACCAATTGCGAGTAAAGCTGTAGAAGTTCTTCCTGAAATCAAGACCAAGCATGAAGGTGTTTGCAAAGGATGTGCAAAAGGAAAGAACATAAAGAAGGCATTTCCAAGCAATGAAAGCAAGGCTAAAAGTATCTTGGAAATCATCCACTCTGATGTATGCGGTCCGATGTCATCTAGTTCTCTGAGTGGGTATGTTTACTATGTCTCCTTCATTGATGACTTCTCTAGGAAGACTTGGGTTTACTTCTTGAAGAACAAAGATGAAGTATTTGATAAGTTCAAGGAATTCAAAACCTTGATGGAGAACCAAACTGATAAGAGAATCAAGACTTTCAGATCTGACAATTGTGGAGAATTCACTTCAGGTGACTTCAAGAAGCTATGCAGTGATTCAGGGATTAAGAGGGAGTTGACTGCTCCTTACAATCCACAACAGAATGGAGTTGCAGAAAGAAAGAATAGAACAATCATGGAAGCAGCATGAGCAATGTTGCATGACCAGGATCTACCTATGCATCTATGGGTAGAAGCAGCTAGGACAGCTGTATATGTGCAGAAAAGAACACTCCACAAGATATTGGACAACAAAACACCAGAAGAGTTCTTCTCTGGTAAGAAACCCGAGGTCAGCCATCTCAGAATATTTGGTTGTCCAGTATATACACATGTCCCAAAGGAAAAGAGGACCAAGTTAGATCCTTCAGGAAAGAAGGGTATCTTTGTGGGTTACAGTGAAAGCTCGAAAGCTTACAGAATATACTTTCCAGGGTTCAAGAAGATTGATGTCAGCAGGGATGTAACATTTGATGAAAACTCAGCATTCATCAAATCAAGGAAGACACCTGTTGAAGATTATGAAGAACCTAAGGAAACTAGATTTCAAGACACTACCATGACTGAAGCAATTCCAAATGTTGATTGTGAAATTGAAGATCTGCAAGAACCTGTAGATCCACCTCGTGAGAAGGACTCTCACAAGAGGAAACCTGCATGGGCTAGAGAGCTCATTCAAGATGCAGAAAGATATGGCATTCCAGAAGAAGAACATAGAGCAAAGAAGAGAACGAGATCACATACCAGCTATGTTGCTTTATTCTGTGACATCATGAACAAAGAACTTTCCAGTTATGAAGAAGCAGCGGAAAAGAAAGAATGGAAGGATGCCATGGTCGAGGAATACCAATCAATAATGAAGAATGATGTTTGGGATGTTGTCCCAAGACCTGAAGGAAAGTCTGTTGTGACTTCCAAGTGGATTTACAAGATCAAGCATGCTGCAGATGGCAGCATAGAAAAATACAAGGCAAGATTCGTAGCTTGTGGCTTCTCTCAGAAAGAGGGAATAGATTATGAAGAAACTTTTGCTCATGTAGCCAGGTACACTTCCATCAGATCAGTACTTGCTCTGGCTGCAGTGATGAAATGGAAGATACACCAAATGGATGTCAAGACTGCTTTCTTGAATGGTGTAGTTGAAGAGGAAGTGTATGTGGAACAGCCACTCGGCTTTGAAACACATGACAGGGAGGCATATGTGTGCAGATTGAAGAAAGCCTTGTATGGCTTAAAACAAGCTCCTAGAACTTGGTATGGTAGGATGGACAGTTTCCTATCTAGTTTGGGATTTACCAAGAGTAAAGCGGATTCCAACCTTTACTAGAAGGTTGAGGAAGGCAATCCTGTGATACTACTCATGTATGTGGATGACTTGTTTGTTACAGGTAATGATAGTTTGATTGTTGATACTAAGAGGAAGCTTGTTGCCGAGTTCGAGATGAAGGACTTGGGGATGATGCACTACTTTCTAGGTATGGAGGTGTGGCAGAGTGCAGATGGAATCTTCCTTGGACAAGGGAAGTATGCAGTAAGATCTTGAAGAGGTTTGGGATGATGGACTGCAAGGCCATGGCCACACCTATGGCATCGAACCTGAACCTTCTGTGTGATGCTTCATCTGAGCTGGTTGATGTCACTGTGTATCGTCAGATGATTGGGTCCTTGATGTACCTAACAAACATGAGACCAGATATTTGCTTTGTGGTGAACACATTGAGCCAGTTCCTGACGGATCCCAGAGGTGTTCATCTGGTTGCTATAAAGCATATTCTGAGGTACCTGAAGGGTACAGTTGACTATGGGCTCAAGTATGATGCGAATCAAAAGTTTAACCTACAGGGTTATGTTGATTCAGATTGGGTAGGCAGTGCTACAGATAGGAAGAGCACTTCTGGGTGCTGCTTCAGTATGGGATCAGGTGTGATCTCTTGGTTTAGCAGGAAGCAGTCCTGCGTAGCACTGAGTACAGCCGACGCAGAGTATGTTGCAACCTGTTCGGCTAGTTGTGAGGCAGTATGGCTATGGAAGCTACTGTCTGAGTTATTTGATCTACCAATGGAGGCTACTGGTATCTTTTGTGACAACCAGAGTTGTGTGAAGCTGTCTGAGAACCCGGTGTTCCACGACAGGTCGAAACACATAGAGATCAAATACCATTATATCAGGGATATGGTGCAGAGAGGAGCAGTGAAGCTCCTATATGTTGCGACGGATGAGCAGATTGCAGATGTGCTGACGAAGCCACTAGCCAGAGTGAAGTTTGAGTACTTCAGAGAGAGGCTTGGTGTTCTTCAGATCAACGACACTTCGAGGAAGAAGTGATGGAGACATTTTGTTGAAGCCATTCCAAGCATGGTGGAAGGAGGATCCTTCACATGGCTATGGATGTAAGCGCTGGATGATGAACATCAGGATGATGTTCTAGTTTCTGCTTAGTATGATCAGTTGGATCATTTATGTATGTATGCATCATGTTGGATGCTGGATATGATCAGTTGGGTCATTTATGTATGTATGCATCATGTTGGATGCTGAATATGATCAGTTGGATCATTTATGTATGTATGCATCATGTTGGATGCTGAATATGATCAGTTGGATCATTTATGTATGTATGCATCATGTTGGATGTTGGACATGATCAGTTGGATCATTTATGTATGTATGCATCATGTTGGATGCTGGATATGATCAGTTGGATAATTTGTATGTATTTGTATATGCATCATGTTGGATGCTTGGACCATGTATTTGTATATGTATCAGGTGGATACATTGTATGATCAGGTGGATCATGTATGATGATATGTATCAGGTAGATACTTGGTATGCATCAGGTAGATGCATTGTATGATCAGGATGATCATGGATGACGAGCTTCAGGATGTTGCTCCAGATGACATGCATCAGGACGATACAATGATGATGATCAGGATGATCATGTGTACATCAGGATGATGTATGGTGAGTATCAGGATGATACTCTGTGGCCGTGGAACAGGTTTTTGCAGATGAGCATGTCTGGGAGATCTTATAGGTCAGAGTTGTGTACCCGTAACAGCCTGGGATGCTCTTTCAAGACATTGCTCTGGGAGGACATATAATAGCGCCCTGGGAGATCCTTCAAGTCGGAGTTGTGTACCAGTAACATCCTGGGATGCTCTTTCGAGGTTTTGTCCTATGGCATATAATAGCGCCCTAGGAGATCCTTCAGGTCGGAGTTGTGTACCCGTACCATCCTGGGATGCTCTTTCGAGGTTTTTCCATGACCACATGTAATTTGTGCCCTGGAAGATCCTTCAGGTCGGAGTTGTGTATCCGTAACATCCTGGAATGCTCTTGCGAGGTTTTGTGGTGACCACATGTAATTTGTGCCCTGGGGGATCCTACAGGTCGGAGTTGTGTACCCGTAACATCCTGGGATTCTCTTGCGAGGTTTTGTGGTGGGGGTCACATGTAATAAGTCCTGGAGATCTGGACAGGATGAAAAAGGCCTCAGATGCTCTTTAAGGTTCTTGCTAGTCAAGAGACTCTTTTAAGGTTTTGTGACAGTCACATGTAATTTGTGCCCTGGGAGATCCGACAGGTCGGAGTTGTGTACCCGTAACATCCTGGGATGCTCTTTCGAGGTTTTGTGATGCACGTAATAAGTCCTGAGGATTCCACAGTATGGCCAGTGATGATGAAGACCTACAGGTGGTGGGCCTACATCCAGTATGAAAAAGGACTGGCTCTGTAGAACTTCCTATGACGAGTAAATTCAAAGATTGTTTGAGATAGCAGCAGCAGTGACGATAACGATGATTCGAGGATGATGCATCGATGACGATGATCCAGAGAAGAAGACTTGTGCTAGCAGATATGTGTTGAGAAATACCTTCCTAGTTAAGAGCGAGTGTTGATGTATATGTAACTTAGGAATGTATTTCATTTATATATTTATTGTACTCCTATAGAGATGTATTATTCCTCTATACGGAAGTGTCGTCATTTGTATTGACAAGTGTCTCAAGTGTGTTAATTTGCCGATGGGTTATTAGACCACCTTGTAAGGGGTCAGCCCGGATTAATGTAATATGAGGTTATTGTGCTAAGCTAGACAAGTTGGCCCCATAAGTTTATTGGGCAGTCAGGACAAGTATAAATAGAGATCTCCCGATCTCTATTTTGATCACTTCAGAACTCACTCTTCCATCACTCGGAAAGTGGCGCACATGTGAGGAGGAGGATCAGTTGCTAAGAGGAGTTTATCTCTATGTACTTTGGTTGTACTATTGCTCTATCTATCTCTGAGGAAGTTGTGGGGTTTTTCACCTTAGGGTTTTCCCCACGGAAACTCTGTGTGTCTATTGTCTATTATGTTTTGCTTCTTGTGATGATTGACATGCTTGCTATGATTAATATGCATTGATATATTGTACATGTTATTCTCTCAGTAAAGATCCTAGAGTATATTGAATTAATGCTAAAAAATTAACATGATTATGGTTTGAATATCAAATTAAAGGTTTTTTTCGTTGAAGAAAAAAGTCAAAGTAAATTGACTCTAAACCAATTACAATATAACATGCCTTTGGCAGGTATAATAAATATGAAGAAGAGAAGTTTACATAACATTCGTACTAAGGCATATGAGCTACCCACATGAAGTATATGAAATGGCCATGCCCATGTTTAGAGATTTTATGGGGATTTTAAAGGCTTTATGTACAATTTTACAAGCTTCCAAACCCTGCACTTCTTAAAATAAAACATTGTTCAATATAGAAGGCATGCCACATAGTGGAATCCATGCAGAAATCATGCGCCATACAAGGAGGAAAAGTTGATGACTTGTTGTAGATACCTCTCACACTTCTCACTATGGATTAAGAAGTCTATGTTGGGAAAAATCCTACTTTGTTATTTCCAAAACATGTAAATGGCTCATACAGTATAGCCCAATTGACAATAGTGAAAAAAATGGTTTTCCCTCGCTCATTATTTTATGTGATTTATTCGTTGGTAGGTTTTCTTTATGTGATTTATTTATTGGTAGGTTGTCTTGGGGTTTTAAGTCCTCTCCCTCTAACTTGGCGTCTTCTTGTTGTTTAAAATTGTTTTACTATTAAGTTTTTAAATGGCGCAAGTCCCAGGTTCAACACTAAGGATAAGGATAGGTACAAGTAAGCATTCTCTTCCAAGATTTATTTTCCTAAACTCTGGCAACTTTGTTTCAACATAACCATTTCTTATTCTAACAAACAAATTTCATTTTATGCATGATATAACTCTATCTAATAACTCAAAATAAAGATGGCCAAATTTAAAACTATCTGCGTGGGTTGTTAATTATAAACCATTTGCATGGGTATCTGAACAACTTACCACACCAAAAGTGTGAGGTGCTATTAACGCCTCAAGAATTAGGTGTCGGGTTTCATTCCTATATTGTTTAACTTTTATGAGCCATACTTGGAAATAACTTGGCTTTCACGGGAGGAAATGAAAGCCACCTACAAGAAAAGCAAATTGGATTCCAAAAACTCTAATCTTGGAAACATTAAAGACACATGCTTGAGAACATAATGCCAAAATTACAAAGATGATTATTTGTTCCATCTAATTTAACCGCCTTTACCCATCAATGACAAATTTTGATTATGTATTTATTCTTAACCAAGGCTAAACATTTTTTCCATAATGTAATTATCATTGGCACGCAAGAAAGGTTAAAGAATCATAATTGAAGACTATATGAGAAAGTTGGATGTGTTTAAGGGGTGTGCCAATCTTGGAATTGGCTTTGACAAATTAGTGGGATATCACATGGAAGTGTTGAATGACACATGTAACATGCTTGTCACAACATTTCCAATAGTAGATGCATTGAAGTCTCCAACTTGCTTCATCTCCATGCATTTGATACCCATCTCAACATAGGATTGTGTTTCTGTAATGTACCAACTAGGATTAGTGATACAAAAACTTACTTCTTTGGAGAATTAATTAAAAACAATGGTTTCAGGGAAGCGGTTTGACTTTGGGTGGACAAGACCAAAGGCTTTGGATGGAAGGAAGGATCTGATATAAGTCGATACCTCTGCACAAAGTACTGAGACCATTGATGTTTCAAAATCAACAAAGATGAATTCTACTCCAACGCTCATGAGCTCCTCAGCATATGCAAACTAGTATGGGTCAAAACTGGACTGGAAGCTATGGATGGGTGTTTATGGCTCAGAGGGTCTAAATAACATTAAATATCAGTCAAAACATAGTCACAGGTCACTCCACAAAGTTTGAGTAAGTTCTAGGAAAGAATGACAAAGATATAAGCAAAATTGGAATTCAGGATTACACAACTAGTAAAATTCAGGAGCTCCCAAACAGGTAGAGAAGGCTCACAAATTCTTAAAATCAGACATGGAGGGTGTCACATAACATGTTAATTAACTCCAAGAACATAAAGCAACTCATTTGGACCTTTACTCATTCATTTATTCAACATAGTCTGAAAACTGTTGTTGTATTTGTAACTTCGGAATGTATTTCATATATGTATATTGTATTCCTATAGACATGTTATTATTCCTCTATACGGAAGTGTCGTCATTTATATTGTAAGTGTCGTAACTTATACTTGATGGGTTATTAGAACACCTTGATGGGGTCGGCCCTGTATAAGTCATGTGGGTCAAAGGGTTATTAGACCACCCTATTGGGGGTCGGCCCTGTCAGCATTATGTTAAGTGGTTAAGTTGAGGCCGACCTAGTAAAGGTTATTAGTCAAGTCAAGTCAAGTATAAATAGAGTGTGGGAGGCACTCTATTTGATCATTCACTTTCTCACTTATACACTCATTGGAGAGTGGCGCACTAGTGGAGGAGGAGAAGCTGCTGCTAGGAGACTATCTCTTATGCTTGGGTTTTGTATCGTTGCTCTATGTATCTCTGAGGAAGTTATTGGGGTTTTTCATCTTTATGGTTTTCCCCAAGGAAACTCTATGTGTCTATTGTCTCTTGTGATTGATATGTTGTACATGTTATTCTCTCAGTTAAGATCCTAGATCATATTGAATTGATGCTCAAAAATTAACAAAAACTAGTCAATTTCTATGCAAATCTAGAGAGGGTGGAGAAATATGAAAATAATTCAGATTTCTGTAATTTTAATTGGCATGAATGATATCAGAGGCTTAAATTCATTGTCATCGCATCATATATTGACCAATATGTCTCTCAAAAAATTATAGAAAGATCTCTCTTCTTCTACATAAGAATCGGGCTCTAAAAATCCACAAGAAGCTTGGAGATTCGAACCATGAACTGAATGATAATTCTTCTGAACTTCAAATTCGATTTGATAAGATACAGGACCTGAAAATAAACTCAGTGATAATGTCTTAATACCATCATCCTCTAATGACTAAATTCCATCATCCTCTCACAAGAAGCAGGACGCATTCTTCATAGCTCGGACCCCCGTATCTAGTAAAATGGCCATAATTGCTCATCCAGACATCGTTTTTGATAAGACAAAAAGTGTTTCCTACTAGGATACAATGCTACGGATGTAATGGAACAGGTCTCAATGTCCATAAATTCTTAGAAAGGTCGAAACTAGAACATCCATTTCATCCCTCCAACACTGTTCCTACTGAATGAAGGAGTTGAACCGCACAATGAGAACACAAACCAATGGATTAGGCTTCATGACCTGCCATAGAATAAGTGATGAAGACTGGATGTCATCATCCTTTCAGTATAATCATGGGGCACATCTCCTAGGTCAATGAGGAAAAATTGCACTCAATTCAAATCATTAATGATCAAAAGATGTGAAATGAGTTGTAATCATTATTTTATAGATTGAGGTGACTTGTTGAGCAAGTAAGATAGGATAAGGCACCCTCATGGAGTGGATAAGGTTGCTTTGATTTCTGCTTTAGCTTTTCCCTTCTTTCTGCTTTCCTTTGCTTTCTGCTTTAGCTTTTTCCTTGCTTTGCTTTATGCTTTTGCTTTTGCTTTACCCTGCTTTTTCCTGTTTTTATACCTTACCCTGCTTTTATGCTTTGTCCTGCTTTTTCCCTGCTTTTGTGCTTTGTCCTGATTTTTCTTTTTTTTTTGCTTTTTCTTGCTTTTCTGCCTTTGTCCTACTTTTGTAATTTTGTCCTACTTTTCTGCTTTTGTCTTGCTTTTGTCTTGCTTTTGTGCTTTTGTGCTTTTGTCCTACTTTTCTGCTTTTCCTGAGCTTTGCTGCTTTATTCTCCTTTTCCTACTTTCCTTGCTTTGACTACTTTATCTTTTCTTTCCTTGCAAGTTGCCTCTTAGTCAACCTTATCCTCTAAGGCACACTTGTGGAGCATTATCCACTTTATTCCAAAATAAAAATATCTAATTAAAAAAAATTACTTCTACCAAGTGCATTTCAAACTTAGGATAAAAATAAAATTAAACTTCCTAACTAATTAATGCCTTAACTTCATAATTAACCCCCAAGTGCATGAAATCTTCTACTCAACCCAAGGGATTGGTTGGGCTAGGAAATCCTTCCACTAATCATCAATGAGAGGACATGACAATCCTCCCCTCCCAAGATTGCTTATCCTCAAGCAATAATAAAATCCAACCCAACTAAACATCACGAGCCATCATGCTTCTGTTGCACCTCTCTGATTATAAACTGCTCATGAACTCTCCCAATAGATTGTTCCATCACCATCCAACCATGCACTTAGTGTAGAGACTAATCAAAATTGATACCATGATCCCAAGTGATCCTCAAGAATACAAGGTGCAATATATATTCTCCTATGCAATCCATAAGAATCGCATGGAAGTCATCATAACACCCTGCAAGAAAAACATAATTCCATCCAAAAATATGTTTCCCATGTAGGAAACCATCACCGCCTACTGCAAAGATGAACCCATGGGGAATAGAAGAGGCTTGCTTTCTCAATCCAACCAACCAAAATGTGCTCTCAATGAGATGCCAATGATCAACAATGCTTGGGTCCCACTGCTTGTGCACCCTCCTAGTGCACAATATCATCAAGAACCAATCTAGCAAGGATGGAATGCCAAGGTCCCAACACTTGCGCATCCCACCAATACATAGTTTGAACACATATAAATCATAATGTGGGATTCCCATGTCCCAATGCTTGTGCATTTCTATCATGCACAAGGTCTTCCAAAACAATACCTCAAAGTAGGAGGTGTACAATATGCTCCAAATGATTTCAACTAAGTGTGGAATGCCAAGATCCCACTCTCTAATGAGAATCCTCCCAAACATTATAAGTACAAAAAATAGATCATCAAAGTACATATCAACATCATACAAATGTATATCAATAAGGTTCCTTACCAAAGGATCATGAAAGTGATTGTCCATCCAAGCAAGTAGACCACCATTTTCCAAGTGCACACAAGCATCAAGTGACCAATCAAATCTGATCCAATGACATAGGCGATGATACCATGTCCTATAATGCTCCTCCAAAAGAATGTAAGAATCTTCAAAATAATCATCGATGTGTTCTTTCATCCAAGAAGTGAATGAAGAAACTCTACCAAAATTTGAACCAAGTAAGGACCAAAAAAAACAAGAAGACTTCAAGTGGCTCAAAGAAGTCTCATCAATACATCCATGAATGTTAGAGTCATCAAATGAGAGCAATGGATGTTGCCCCAAGGAGTTGTGGAAGGTGTCAAGTAATTATTCCATGTGGCCTTTCACCCAAACATTGGATGAAAGAACTCTCTCATCAAGTAAGGAACAAAGCGAACAATGGGCCTTCAAGGGGATCAAAGGAGTACCATATGTGCATCAATGAATATGTGTATCGTCATAAGGTAACAAAGGATGCTGCTGCAAATGTAAAGAAGAAGGTGCTCTATTCATGTCATCATCAAAAGGAGAGATAGGAGTTCCATACTCCTCATGTGGCACCATAAAAAATAAACCATTCACCCATGCTTCATTAGGATGAATGTTGCAAAATGTGGAAGTGTAGGGTGTAGGAGAATGAACCAACTCACCCATATGATCAGAAAGTGTGAAAGCTTCATCATGTGAAGGCTCCATAAGGGTAGGATCATGCACCTCCCTCAAAAGTGGGAAACTTTCCTCATAAGTTGGTTCCAAAGTAGTGGAATCAGGCACTTCTTCAAAAAGTGTGTAACCACCATCAAGAGGCAACCCAAGTTCCTCTTCCACCATAACAAGTGCTTGGCTCTCATCAAGCTCATCTTTAAACACATCAATCACATGCAAATTGCCATGTTTCTCATGATCCATCATGTCATGAGAATCCTCCAAGCAATCTACCATATGCCAATCTGAAACATAGGAGGAGGAACAAGTATCTTGCAACCTCTCAAGAAGTTGCTTATTTCGAATTTTGAGCTTATGAATATCCTCATTATTCTTCAAGTATGATTCATGTAACCAATCATTAAGATCAACCAAATTCTTTCTATCAAAAAGCAAATACTTGAAATTACATTCGATGTTGCACATTGCTCTTTGAATCTTCTCCATGTCTTCAAGGAAGGATGGCTCCTCCAATGAAGAAACTCTCCAACAAGAATTTGATACCAATGCTTGAGTACCATGGAGTGTCACAAACCCACCCATCTATCCAATGCAAGGAAGGGAACATGGCACTAAAATCTGGGCTTCTATAACAATTTAGCCAAATTCATCATGAATAAAGGATATGGCATTACCATAAAATGCATATGTGTGCAGATGCAAATCAATTGAATATGCACAGCAGAATAAAACATCATCCACACACCTTTCATACTCATCCAACATATCAAAATAACCATCAAATTAAACATTGCGGAATCAAAACACAATAAAATACTCATCTTGATGTAATGTTATCCCAAGCAACTAGTTATGTCGCTGCAACGTTCCACCCAACCATAGGTCTCTGCCCAGCATGTATTCTTTTAGCACTCAGAGACCACCCCTGAGTTGGGCATGATATCTACAAGGAAAAGGGAACTCTCAAGCTCAACACAGCCCAAAGCAATGGATACCCATCTCAACCCCAGCATTCTCTTGCACACAAAACTCATATATGGGCTTGGGAACACACTTTCAGCAATGGGACTTAGAAACTAGATGGACATGGGTTTTCCCCAAAACGTGGGCACACCAAAAACGGATTTGTGAGAGGGAAAATCGACCATAGGGAAGAAAACGAATTCTCCCACAGATATACAAGCAATCAGTGAGCCAAAACAACCTCTATGGTCCCCAAATCGATTTCCCTTTCTTCCCCACTGTTATACAACACAAAAACATCCTTTCCAGCTAGTAAAATGAAGGAAGACACAACAAAACCATGGAGGAAAACGCCCAGGTAGCTCCAAACTCGTGAGAGAGCAAAACTGATGGGTGAATAATGGCTTGGGGAGCAATTCATGGCTATTTTCTCGCCCATGAAACCAAACACAATTTTCCATGAAGGGTGGCTTGCCCATACTCGAATTTGGACAACCATACCTCTCCATTCCCCAAGGCATTAACTACCTCAACCAACTCTTGGGAGAGTAAATGATTGGGTACAAAAGTCAACATGGGTAATTGAGGGTTGATGGGTTCTCTCATTAACACTTGGCTTGACTTGATTGGCTCAAAGGTTTGAATATTTCCCTCCCAATTCCTTGTAAACATCATGCTGCCATCTCTTGTTGCATTGCATAGCTAGTTGTGGGCATTTATATTAAAATGCATATTTACAATTCCCATGGTTCACTAGAACATGGGTAGCATAATATCCAATACTTGCCTCTTCAAGGTCGAGCGTTCACTAGCAGGGCCTTGGCCTTGAGCTCCACGCTAGGAATCATACATAATATGCATACAATATTTACATTATAGCCCAAAATATTATAAGGGTCAAAATGGGGACGTGACATGGAGTATGCTAAGGGCCTCATAAATATTCCTTTCACTCATCTTCAAAGACCCTTCAATGAAGGATGGTTCATGAGAGAGAACCTCGTGTTCTTCTTTTTTCTTGGGATCAACTTCACATGGAAACTCAAGTGGTGACTGGGAAGATGATCTTGGTTAATATTTTTCTGCTACAAAGTCTTCTTCTTCATATTGCATGGAGTTAGGACTTGAAGCAACCTCATCAAGGCTGATCTCTATGTCTCCAATATAGCGATGAGAGCATCCATCAGTATATTTCTCCTCAAAACTCAGGCACCCATCAGGAGGTACCTCTTCATAGCATCCATTAGTAGATGCTTCTTCAAAACTTGAACAATCAACAATAGATGCCTCTTATTGGCACCATTCAGCAGTGACTTTTTTATTAAGGACTAGATGATCCTTAGTAGAATTAGTGGTAGCTTCTTCATGCTTACAACCCTCCTCAGTAAGGATTGTACTTTCATCTTCTTCAGATGGCTGATTTGTAATTTCTTCTTGCTCCTTCAAGTGAGTTGCTGTATCTTTCTCTTTAGTTGCCTTAGGATCAAGATCTTTGTAGATTCTTTTTGAAGTGGATCCAAAAATTCTTGTCAAGTATGAAGCACATGCATCCAACGAAGCTTCAAATATTTTTCTACTCTCTTCACAAGTAGGTTGATATTTGACTGTGGAACATGCAAACTTTTCATACATATCGCTACGAGAATAACCATAATTTCTCCTTCCAAGTATGATATGATGGGAGATACTTTTAGAAGGTACCTCTTGGACATTTTCTTCCTCATACTGTCTACAATACTCTTCATAATGCTCATCATAGTCATCATCATATTGTTCATAAAAATCATCATCAGAGTAAGAGTCTTCTTCACTGAACATGGACATGGCTGAAAATTCATCAAATTGAGAGTCTTCTTTCCACAAGAGTAGAGGAAATAGATTTGATACCACTATAATGTACTAACTAGGATTAGTGATACAAAAAGTTACTTCTTTGGAGAATTAATTAAAAACAATGGTTTCAGGGAAGCAATTTGACTTCGGGTGGACAAGACCAAAGGCTCTAGATGGAAGGAAGGATCTGATATAAATTGATACTTATGCACAAAGTACTGAGACCATTTATGTTTCAAAATCAACAAAGTTGAAGTCTACTCCAACGCCCCTGGGCCCCTCAACATATGCAGACTAGGATCGGTCAAAACTGGACTGCAAGCTATGGATGGGTGTTTCTGGCTCAGAGAGGCTAAATAAAATTAAATATCAGTCAAAACACAATCATGGGTCACTCCAGCAAGTTTGAATAAGTTCTAAGAAAGAATGACAAAGATATAAGCAAAATTGGAATTTAGGATTGCACAACTAGTAAAATTCAGGAGCTCACAAACAGGTAGAGAAGGCTCACGAATGCTTAAAATCAGACATGGAGGGTGTCATATAACATGTTAATTAAATCTAGGAAAAAGAAACTCATCTGGACCTCTACTCATTCATTTATTCAACATAGTCTGAAAACTAGTCAATTTCTATGCAAATCTAGAGAGGGCGGAGAAATATGAGAATAATTCAGACTTCTGTAATTTTAATTGGCATGAATGATATCAGCGGTTTAAATTCACTGTCATTACATCAAATATGGACCAATATGCCTCTCAAAAAATTATATAAAGATCTCTCTTCTTCTACACAAGAATCTAGCTCTAAAAATCCATAGGAAGCTTGGAGATTCGAACCATGAACTGAATGATGCTTCTTCTGAACTTCAAATTCGGCTTGATCAGCTATAGGAACTGCAAATAAAATCAGTGATAATGGCTGAATACCATCATCCTATAATGATTGAATGCCATCATCCTCTAACAAGAAGCAGGGCACGTTCTTCATAGCTCAGACCCCCAGATCTAGTAAAATGGGCATATCTTGCTCATCCAGACACTTTTTTTGATGAGACAAAAAGTGTTTCCTACTGGAAACGATGCTACAGACGCAATGGAACAGGTCTCAATGTCTATAAGTTCTCAAAAAGTTCAAAACCAGAACCTCCATTTCGGCCCTCCAACATTGTTCCTACTGAATGAAGGAGTTAAATCGCACAATGAGAACACCAACTAATGGATTAGGCTTCAGGACCTACAATCGAATCAATGATGAAGACTGGATGTCATCATCCTTTTAGTAGAATCATGGGGCACATCTCTCAGGTCAATGAGGCAAAATTGCACTCAATTCAAATCAGTAATGATCAAAAGATGTGAAATGGAGTTGTAATCATTCTTTTATAGATTGAGGTGACTTGTTGATCAAGTACGATAGGATAAGGCACCCTCATGGAGTGGATAAGGTTGCTTTGCTTTCTTCTTTAGCTTTTTCCTTGCATTCTGCTTTAGCTTTTGCCTTGCTTTATGCTTTGCTTTGCTTTGCTTTTTGCTTTTGCTTTTGCTTTTGCTTTTTCCTGCTTTTTCCTACTTTTCTGCTTTGTTCTGCTTTTTCCCCGCTTTTCTGCCTTACCTTGCTTTCATGCTTTGTCCAACTTTTTCTTGTTTTTTTGTCTTTGTCCTGCTTTTGTGCTTTTGTCTTGCTTTTGTGCTTTTTTCCTGCTTTTCTGCTTTTGTTCTGCTTTTCCTGAGCTTTGCTGCTTTATTATGATTTCTTCTCCTTTTCCTACTTTCCTTGCTTTGACTACTTTATCTTTTCTTGTCTTGCAAGTTACCTCTTAGTCAACCTTATCCTCCAAGGCACACTTGTGGAACATTATCCACTTTATTCCAAAATAAAAATATCTAATTAATAAAAATTACTTCTACCAAGTGCATTTCAAACTTAGGATAAAAATAAAATTAAACTTCCTAACTAATTAATGCCTTAACTTCATAATTAACCCCCAAGTGCATGGAATCTTCTACTCAACCCAAAGGATTGGTTGGGCTAGGAAATCCTTCCACTAATCATCAATGAGGGACATGACAAAAAGCCATAGAGAATGGGCCATTCTTATTTATCTACACAAAGTCCATGAACAAAAAATTATAATATGTGTGTGTGTGTGTGAACCAAAATAAACAAATGTATAATCCAAGCATTACGTAGACCTTACCATATGATAAAAATGTGTCATTTGCCATGGCCATGAGGCAATGAAGCATAATGAGTATGATGATAAAGTTAGAGATTCCTATTGAGATATTTGTGGCATGATATTGAAGCACGTTAGTGAAGCAGAGGAGGCTTGCATGTTCACTATTTAGTGTTTACATGGTTTGGATAAGTATATAAGGCATATGCAAGGCATGCCACGTGGGATATCAAGCTTATGCAAGGCATGCCACGTAGTGGAATCCATGCAAAAGTAACACAATAACCACGTGTCATACAAATAGGAAAACTTGGATGGTTAAATTTTGCTTGATTAAATGAGTAAAAATACATAAATTGTCATCCACTGAATGCTTCTAGAGAGAAAAACGCCTACGACATAATGAGGTTACACAAAGTATACATGTTAGAATATTATCTTTTGGATGACAATTGTGATTTAGTATCACTATATTCAACTAGATAGTTGAAATTAATACCATTTGTAAAAAAGAAACATTCCCAATTATAAAGGTATAAGGTATAAAAAATGAGATTGTATTTAAAACGTTCAATCCAAATAGAGAGGAAAATGTTTATACTTCTTTATTATGTCGATAGGCTTTTTTCTCTGAGGGAAAGTTTGAGAAACACTGTAGCATATTCATTGTCTCTCTAACGAATCGCCTTCTGCCATGTGTTTTCGTCCACTTGTTACACCCATTTTCGCATAGATGTGACCTAAGTCAGAAGTGAGGTTGTTATAAGCAATTATGAGCACAATCTATGTAGACCTGCACCAACCATAAGACATATGGAATGGGTTCATGCAATATGGTGACATACCCATCAGCAAGGATCCACTTTCCTTGTATATGAGATTTGACCCTGCAAATTCTATTGCCACCTGTTACACCCATTTTTTCATGGATGTGCCCTAACTCAGAAGTGAGGTTGTTCTAAGCAATTTTGAGCACAATATATGTGGACCCGGGCATGCAACAACAACATAAATCAATTTTGGGAAATTTTGGGGGATATCACATCCTTAAACATCAAATTGTCACCTACAACCTTGGCAAAGCATTTCTGAGTATAATACAATCAACCTGGGTATTGTAGCTACAATAATGATGAATTATGGGCACATGTCAAGCCTTGAATCATAAACAACAACAAAATATGAAGTGTTCTAAGGTAGTTTATTGAAGGAAATCAATGTTTAATTAGTAGTGACAACACCTTCTTGGAGCCCTGGGAATACAACAAATTTGGAACCTCTGTATCAGTAGTCAAAATAGCCCCGGGACACCCCTATCAACCTCATTTTATCACACTCGTACTGGTTATTGGTTGAAGTTACGGCTGGAAAGTACTACTTGGTAGCAGTAGTATGGTATAGACATGTCGATATTTATTTGCAAATCAATGAGATGCTCAAAGCCTTGTAGCGACCCAGTCTGGATTTTATCACTCAGATATCCTTGTTTGTCATTTCCAGGTTGCCTGTCAAGACTACATTAAGCACTACTAGTGGAAAGAAGACATTCTCAAACAACATCTAACCAGATCGCATACTAGCAAAGAGTGATACCGAGAGTGATGGTGTACACTATAAATGATGTTGCTAAGAAAAGTGTGAAATCAGAGATATATTCCCATGTGGTTTCTGCATGAGCAATTCCATCTCAACCAATGGGAAGTTTCGAAAATTGAGAGGCCCGATGGACCAATCCCTTTTTCCTAAGCAGTTTCTTGCTTGTTATTTAAAACAAATTTTGTAGGTTCAAATTCAAATGCAAATCCCAGTCTGAGGAGCAGTTCGATGACATTTGAATATTCCAAGAATGGTAATTGCAATAGAGATGGTGGTTATCAACCTCACTTGACATCTCTTGAGCGGAAATATCAAATACTTATTGATAGTGCTTTTGGTTATATCAAAGGGCCCGCTGAGACGTGTAATAATCAAGATCTGGATTTGTGAATATATATATATATATATATATATATATATATATATATATATATATATATATATATATATATATATATATAATTGAATGATATGAAGATACAATGATCCTCGTGAGGGTGTGCTTTTATAATCATTGACTGCTCATGAGGCCAATAGGTGAGTCCCTTGACTTTCCGTTTAATTTTAATTTCTACAATTTATTAACTATTTATATTTATGTTCGTAACATTGCCACCCCCTTTAAAGGGAGCTTTGTCCTCAAAGCTAATTTTGTTGATATTGTCTTTAATATGGGTTTGTGTTGAAGCGATTACTTGATATATGTGATTCTGACTACGATTATTGCTTACCCTATCTCTTTTGTTTTGGAATTAATGCTACTTGGGCAATGATGTTTGTAAGCCTCTTAAACCATACAACTTGTAATTATTTCCTTTCCATATCATCTTTTGGATTCCATTTATGAGCAACCAAGGACCTTCATTACCACTGCATTTCTTGATCATAAACAATGAATTTGCAATACCCAATCCATTAATAGTCAACCACAAAAAAAATGTTGTAGATTTGAATAATTGTGTATGCAGCTTTCCGCGTCGAGGCCATACTTTTTTACTATTCACCGATAAAAAAATTGTTGAACACTATAAATTTGTATGTCTACAAATAACGATATCTTGCAATTTTGTGGTATAAGTTTGGTTAAGCTATCAGTCCATATCCAGTCAACTGTTGGGATCCTTGAGATCCGCAAAATATTAAGAGGTCGAATATCTCTCATCAGGGATGTATTTGTTTTGGGTAACTCTCTGATCATCTCAATGTCACTGGTGTATGGAAAATAGCCCTTCAATTACTCCATAACTGTTGTTTTTAAGGTTGAATATCTGCCTTCATGTTCTTCTTTTCCAAAAGTGAATTCAATTCTATTACTTCCACCTTTTTCACTAGCTGTAGATCCAACATTGGATGTCATAATAATGAAGGTATTTTTGAAAGATACTCTTCAACCCTGGAAATCAAAGATATGGCCATTCTTAAGCACTTGGAGTTTGAAAATATCAAGGTAATCCTTCTCAATTTCATCAAGCAAGATTATTGTAAATGGATTTTGTCTTATGGCCTTAGTGAGTGTGCACTTTAATTCTAACAATTTCAAAGGTGTGTTGCAGTTGGAACAAAAATGACGCACATCTAAACCGACGTCAACCTCGGTAATCTCTAGGTCTTGTATTGGTTTTCTCTGAATTGTAACCTCCATCGATTCTTCATTGGAAGGAATTTTAAGCGCCTTCACCCTTGATTTCTACACGACTACGACCAAGGCTCGAATTCTAAAGCCATATAAATGTTGTTTATCTACATTAAGTTGCTCAGTAGAACTTCTTGACCATGTGGATACAATAGCTGCTATGCATTTGGATCAGCAACAATAGGCCTACTATCATATTCATCGTCATTTGAAATGGAGGCTACATTCCACATCACAACTTTCGCCTCACTATATACACTTGTGTTTGTAGAACCAAGACCAGTCTTTCCAGCTTGTTTAAGTAGATATTGACTACTTATTCTTGATGGTGTAGTTTCATGGAATTTCTTAATCACCATAATTTCCTGCCAATATTCATTGGGGAACTTTGAGAGTATGTATGTTTGACATTGTTTCCTTCTATTGCAATCTTTTATATGGGCATGGCTTCCCGCTTCATCAATCAGATCAATAGCTTTATCTTACATAATTGGTTGAACAATGTGCAAGTGCTTTTTCACGCTCCTTGTTCTCTTCAAACATGGTATTACCATTTTTTTCAACATGATGCTCAACATGAGCAATTTGGGTTGCATCTCGCACACCGATAGCTACTATATATCCATAATTTGTAGCTTCACGATCCACAATTGGTGGATGTTGATCTAAGGAAGACACATGCTCTGTCACCTTGTTGTTGTCGTCTTTTTCTTTAATCTCTATCATAGGTTCCATTATTTTATCTTCCTTTCCTTATGTGCATACGACTTCTTTTAGATATTGATTAGCAACACCAGCTTGGTTTTTCTTGATATCATTATGAACAATGTCATCTCTACCTATTCCAATTCCGTAGGAGATGTTGCCTTTAAATCTTCTCTCCTCATAATTGTCATTGTCTTCATCATGATCGAAACGATGTTGATGCCCATGTTATTGTCGTGAACTATGATTGGCTTCAACATCATTTTCATTATTGTTGTTCGCATCCTTGGTTATGCTTCTTTCGATTTTATCAAAAGCTTTGTCAATAGTTTTTTCCACATCCTTGCATAACTTTCTTTTTGTATTCTCGAATATTTCTTCCCCGTTTTTTTTTATTGGTCAAGATTTTTTTATCAATTTTTCATATAATGGGTCCATTGCACATTATCTATTAAAAATAATTAATAATTGTAATAGTAACAATTATTAAATAACAATACAAATAATAATATTATTATTATAAATATTTTTATATAGTTTTTTAAGATTAAATATAGTTATAAGTATTTCTCATTGGATGGCTGAGGGTATTTGGGATCATTGTGGAGCTGGGCTTGGACGGGGAGTTTGGGAAATCATTGGAGAGGATTCTTAGGTAGGCGTAGGCTAGAGATGAAGGGGAGACACCGGGTGAGGAAGGAGCATCCATGCAGCCGGTTGAGGGTCTGTTTGGGCAATCGTTGGAGAGAGGGGGGTGCAAGGAGGGGGGAAAAGGGAGCACAGACTAGTGTGAAGCTCGTTGGAACAGGTGCGTGGGGGGATATTGGAGAGTGGAGGAATATAGGAGCATGGGAGGAAGATGGGTGATGAGGGGGCATGTCCCTATGAGGAGGGAGTGCCGCAAGATGGCGATGAGATCAAGGCAGGATGGTGTGCGTGGAGGTGAGAGAGTGCTCATGGTTGAAGGTGCGTGTAGTATGTAGGCAGGATGACTCACGAGGAGTGTGGGAGGCGTGCGAAACAAATGGGCAGTGAAATGGGGTGTGGGAAATGCATGGAGCGAGTAGGATAAAAGACAACTAAAACGCCCCGCTTTTTCGCTTTTCTAGCAAGTTTTGATAAAAAACTGATCAAAATTGTTCCTCAATATTGCTATTTCACAATTTTGCAAATTTAACAATCGTAATTTCTTATCCTAGACTAAATGATCAATTTTAAAACTACCTAGATCGCTGAAATTGCGATTTGAGCACACCAAATTATGAGTTCAACAAAAAGTGGTTTGCCAGATTCTGACTAGCTGGGGGGGTTTTGGTTAGCGCTTATATTGCGCCATGCATGAAGGGTGGAGTGGGAGTGTAGGCGATGGGGTGGAGTGTGGATTAAGGGGAGTGGTGCAGGAAAGGAGGGAGAGTTAGGGTGAGAAGCGAAAGAAGAAATGTGGATCAACAGTGGTTATGGAACGTGGGGGATTTGGAGAGTGAAGAGGGATGAGGAAATGTAGCGGAAGGAGAGATGAGCGAGGGACGAGAGGTAAATGATTAGGATGGACAACTCAGGAGAATGATGATGATGGAGAACCTAGAGTTTTGATACCACTGTAATAATCAATATTTGGATATATATAAATATACAGTTGAATGATATGAAGATACAATGAGACAGTGTGCTTTATAAGCATCGACTGGTCACAAGGCCAATAGGTGTGTCCCTTGACTTTCCATTTAATGTTAATTTCTTGATTTATTATCTTTTTAATTATTTATATTTATTTATATTTATGTTCGTAACAAGAATGAATGGAAATGGAATTATGAGTTGGGCAATTGGTTCCACTTGCTTGAATTATGGTCATCAACACATATGGACCCTTGAGTATATGGGTTGGTTACATGCATGGGGCCTAATTTTTCATTTGAAAGCAATGTATTGTTTGCCAAACTCATGTGATAAGTTGGATATAGGTAGAAATTGGCACATATAGAGATGGAATCTGTTGGGTGATCCTCTTTTGGCTTCACATAAATAACTTAGCAAGTATTACGCCAAGTTGGTTCCACAAAACTATTTATTTGTTAGACATATGATATGATGGTATTTGTTACTTTGGAGGAGCGCTATATATTTGGAAAGTTGGAAATTTGGCTTGTATGTGGACAATTTGCTACTTGCTATGGTAGGCCACTTGCTAGGGAATCCTTAACAACTATGGAAATCATTTTTAACCATAGACATAATTCCTTGTATACCAACGTTGTCATGAAATCAATACTATCTTCTAATGTGGAAGCACCTCATACTTATAAAGCTAGATATTGTCATTATGCTACATAGTTGTGGGTGTGTGGCATGAATTTCATAATATGAATAGCAATACGTTTACATGTACATTGAAAATTATCTATTTTTCAAAACCAGTTTTGTTGTATAAGTATATTTACATTTTCTCATACATCGCTTCCACCTTTTTTTTTTTTTTTTACAACAACGAGTAACAAGCTTTTATATTAAAAAAACGACGATCTTACATAAAGGACGGGAGACTGATCCCAAAATAGTAGGGTTGTCAAGACAAGCACCTCACAATCCAGTCTTTGCATGTCATACTTAACACCTATTCTGCGGCAACTGAATTTTTTTAGAAACTGCCCTAAGAGAAAACTACAGAGGTAATACATATTAAGAGGAGAAACAATAAACAAAAAAGCTTATGAAATAGACACATAGACGAGCAGGAAGAGAAAGTATCAATTGAAATGATGCTGGAGGGCGTTCTTTTCCTTGCTCCCAGCTGCAGCACCCACATTTTCATCTTCAATGCCATGGAGTATAGAGGAGCTATTTCGGTTGTTGGTCCTGACGCAGTCAATATTGGTTTCAACAATTATGAGGCAGCTGTGAAGGGACTCAATTTTTCCATCCAACCCTTCGAAATATTCTTTCATCTTGGTCTTATTGCTCTGAATTTCAGAGTTCGAGATCTGGACAAAGGTAGAGAGCTGGGAGATGGATTTATTCAGGTCAGAGTTTTCACCTCTGAGCCAGCGGACCTGGGACTCCAAATCCTGAACATGCGAGAGCACTTCGGAGGTACGACTATCAAGACCATGAGGGAACTCCAAATTAACTATACCACCATTGTCCCGAACAGTGTTCACCTAGTTCCTGTCGCTGCCCGGCTCACTGGAGCTACCACGAACATGATGTGAAGAACCACCTTGATTATGGCCCAGACCCACGTCGAGAGGCAACCAATTCCGACCACTGCTATGCTCGTGGCCACAAACGACATGCTGCGCAGAGCCCCTGTTACTCTGTCCCTGCCCTACGCCAAGAGGAGTCCAGCTTTTGCCATTCCCTACCTCATCAGTTTTGGTATTCCCAGGACAGACTTGCTTCGCCTGACCACCACGAGAGACCTGGAGATCAGTGCCACCATTACCCTGTCCCTGGAACGCATTGAGAGCTGAAAGGTAACGTTTCATGCCGACTCCCCCTGAATGAACCTGGATATGCTTCCTGTAGTGTCGGCACTGCAGCGCGAGGAGACACAGACCTGCATTGCCATCCTCCATGCTTAACCATACAATACCGACCCAATAGACTGCACAGAATAAAACTTGCTTGATACCTGGAGTGTCACCTTCCTCCGTGTTATAAGCTATGAAATCCTTGTCCCCTGCACGCATTGAAGTCCCGCATGCGATACAGGTGGAGTCAGACTGGAGATGCCGCCGTTTGAGCTGAGAGGACGCATGATGAGATCAAGGGGATCCTAAGGAGATCTTGCAATTAACCAATTTCGAAAAAGAATTTAGACCAAAGTTGTATAAGTGTTTAGAAATCGAGAACATTGTAAACAAGGGGGGGAGCTATGGAACCCAATTGTTTATAAGATATTGTGTTGATTGCTAGACCACAATCTAAACCAACGCCAATATTGGCCATGGTGTCGACTTGCTGGTTGTTGATACTTAAGATGTGAAAAAAGGAGATTGAGATAAAGTCTTTGATCGTATATATAAAGTCCTTGATCATATAGATGAAGTGATGTTGAAGCTTGGAGGCAAGCTTTCGACGATTTTTAGCTAAGGCCCTTGCTTCCCTTATTACCAGCAGAGAATCGCCAATGGCCACGAGATCCTTAACATTATCATTCTTTGCGACATCCATACCTTTGATCAATGCGAGCCACTCTGCATCATTGTTTGTCCTGCTTCCAATTCCCCAGGCAAAATCATTCACTTTGTTTCCTTCAAAGACCAGAAGGATTCCCCCTGCACCTGCCAACCCAGAATATCTCGCTTCCACCTTGCCTCCTTATTATGACAGAATTTTTGCACCGTTAGGTGCAATTGCACATTTATGTGTAGAATCAAAGGGCTTAAAAACTCGCATGTGCATGGTATATTTCCAAAAACTTGGATTGTTAACTTCAAGAGTAGCCTTATGTTCCAACAATAAACATAGCACCTTGTTAGCTGTGAAAAATGGTTTTCCTTAGCTTCTCTGAACATTGCCTTTTTAGTTTTCTAATTTTAATGAGTTTGTTATTTGTACAGTCATTATTATTCCCTTGTCTTGCAATTGCAAATGCTCTTTTTGCAAAAAATTTAGGCAAGTATGTTTAAGTGGTAAAATTTATTTTTAGTTTATAAAATAATTTTCTGATTAAATAATTAATTTGCTCAGAAAATAATTTGCAGGGTTAGTGAGACATTTGAGCTTATTATTGATGATGTTATTTATGTATAACTCCCCTCGTTAATGAGCAATTGTTGCTTATTGGATTCTATGTTTTTACAAGTAGTGGACCCAAATCCACATCTCTATTTCAATAGACATCATAACTTGAAGACATGTTTGACATTTTATTTGTGGCATAATTCTACATCTATTCTTGATCACCTTTAATTTATTGTTTGACTAGTTGTAGTAGTATTCTTTACATGCACTTTACCATTGGTGTCATTAATGAGATAACAACAACTTTATCTATTCAGTGCTTCAGGTAAGGATTGCTAGTTTATTGAATTAGATATTAGTACTTGGCCAAATCAAAGATTTATTGCTTTGAACATTATCCTATTGTTGATTTGCATGATAACTAGGAAGGATGCTTGAGAAGGCATAGTCCATGTCGCTTTTGTGCCATGTGGAATTTTTTTTATTGTATTAAGGCTACTTTTTGCTGTGATTTGTGTTGGTTTTTCATCATTTAATTCAATATGATCTAGGATCTTAACATAGAGAATAACATGTACAACATAAACATAAGAGACAAGAGACAAGAGACACAAAGCATTTCACCGGGGAAAACCAAGAAGGTGAAAAACCCCGCAACTTCCTCGGAGATAGAATAAGCACCAATACAAATATCACCAAGATGAATCCCCAAAACAAGAGATAGTCTCTTATCAGCTACTCCTCCTCCATTTGTGTGCACTCCTCCTCTCTCTCACTAATGCGAAGTGAGTGAATGTGTGAATGTGATAAATAGAGAGGTGCTCCTCTCTATTTATACTTTACCTTTACTTGTCTTTTACTCTAACTGGGCCGACCTCCCTTAGGAGAGTCTAATAACCCATTACCACTTGTCACTGGGCCAACCCCACTAGGGTGGTCTAATAACCCTTTAACCCACATGACTCATATAGGGCCGACCCCACCAAGGTGGTCTAATAACCCATCAAATATAAGTTACAATACTTACAATATAACTTGCAACACTTGCAAATACAACTGACGACACTTCCAATCAGAGGAATAATACATCTCCGTTGGGGATACAATAAAATACAAATGTAATACACATAATATACAAGTGAATATCTTCCGAAGTTACAAATACATCAACACTCCCTCTTAACTAGGAAGGTATTCTCTTGACACATGTCATCAATACATATAAGCATAAGTCTTCAATTCTGGAGCTAGATCATCGTCACTGGATCACGGAGCATCATCATCACTGCTGCTGTACTCGTCATCTCGATCACTGGTGTTATCTCTCAATTCTTCTCGTCATAGCAATTTCTACAGAGCCAACCCTTTTTCATGTTGGATGTAGGCCTAGCCTCCTGTAGGTCTTCATCATCTCTGTGAGCAGCTTGACAGAGGTGGAATCTCAGGACTGATTACGTACATCTGCAAAACCTGACAAGAGCATCCCAGGATCCTTTATGTGCCTTAGCACGACCGGCAAGATCTCCCAGGACTAATTACATGCATCCTTCACAAAACCTTTAAAGAGCATCCCAGGAACGTTTATGTGCCTAGCACGACCGGTAAGATCTCTAAAGAGCATCCCAGTACTTTTACGTGCATAGCACAACCTATCGAACCTCCAAGACTGATTACATGTGAACACCACAAAACCTTAAAACAACATCCCAGGAACGTTTATGTGCCTAGCACGATCGACAAGATATCTAAAGAGCATCCCAAGACTTTTATGTGCCTAGCACAACCTATCGGATCTCCAGGACCGATTACATGTGGTCTAGCAAAACCTCGAAAGAGCATCCCAGGACTGATTACGAGCTTACTGCTCAACCTATCAGATCTCCCAGGGAAATATTATATGCCACGGACAAAACCTCGAAAGAGCATTTGCCAGATCTCCCAGGGAACTACTATATGCCATAGGCAAAACCTCGCAAGAGTATCTGCAAATCTCCCAGGGCAAGATTATATGTCCCTCCAAGCAAAACCTCGAAAGAGCATTTGCCAGATCTCCTAGGGAACTATTACATGCCATAGGAAAAACCTCGCAAGAGTATCTGCAAATCTCCTAGGGCAATATTATATGCTTATCGCACAACCTGTCCATGGCCACGGAGTATCATCCTGATACTCATGATCAACCTGATCATCCTCGCACGGAGCATCATCCTGGTGCTCATGATCATACTGATCATCATCATACAGTACATCATCCTGATGCACATCATCATCACATGATCATCCTGATCATCGTCATAGCATCGTCCTGATGCATATCATCATCGCATGATCATCCTGATCATCATCATAGCATCATCTTGATGCATATCATCCTCACATGATCATCCTGATCATCATCACAGCATCATCCTGATGCATGTCATCTGGAGCACCGTCCTGATGCTCATCACACAGCACTTACATCCACACCCATGGGAAGGATCCTCCTACCACCATGCTTGGAATGGCTCCTCATGCAACTGTGTCCCATCACTTCCTCTTCGAAGTATCTTCTAACTGAAGAACACCAAGCCTCTCTCTGAAGTACTCGAACTTCACTCTGGCTACTGGTTTGGTCAACACATCTGCAATCTGCTCATCCGTCGCAACATACTGGAGCTTCACTGCTCCTCTCTGCACCATATCCCTGATATAGTGATACTTGATCTCGATGTGCTTCGACTTGTCATGGAACACCGTGTTCTCAGACAACTTCACACAACTCTGGTTGTCATAGAAGATATAGGTAGCATCCAACTAGAGATCAAATAAATATGACAGTAGCTTCCTTAGCCATACTACCTCACAACTAGCCGAACAAGCTGCGACATACTCTGCTTCGACTGTACTCAGTGCTACGTAGGATTGCTTCCTGCTAAACCAAGAGATCACACCTGATCCTATACTGAAGCAGCACCCCGAAGTGTTGTTCCTATCTACAGCACTGCCTGCCCAATATGATTCAACATAACCCTCCAAGTTAAACTTTTGATTCACATCATACTTGAGCCCATAATCAATTGTACCCTTCAGGTACCTCAGAATATGCTTTACAACAATCAAGTGAACATGTCTAGGATCCGTTAGGAATTGGCTCAAAGTGTTCAACGCAAAGCAAATATCTGGTCTCATGTTCGTCAGGTACATCAAGGACCCAATTATCTGATGATACATCGTGGTATCAACTGAATCTGATGAAGCATCACTCAATAGCTTCAGGTTCGATGCCATAGGTGTGGCCATGGCCTTGAAGTCCATCATCCCGAACCGCTTCAAGATCTCTACTGCATACTTCCCTTGTCCAAGGAAGATTCCATTTGTACTTTGCCACACCTCCATACCTAGAAAGTAATGCATCATACCCAAGTTCTTCATATCAAACTCGGCAGCAAGCTTCCTCTTTGTGTCGGAAATCAATCTATCCTCACCTATCACAAACAATTCATCCACATACAGTAGGAGTATCACTGGATTGCCTTCCTCAACCTTGTAGTAAAGGTTGGAATCCGATTTACTCTTGGTAAAGCCCAAACTAGACAGGAATCTGTATATCCTGCCGTACCATGTCCTGGGTGCTTGTTTCAAGCCATACAAGGCTTTCTTCAATCTGCACACATATGACTCCCTGTCATGTGTCTCAAAACCGAGTGGCTGCTCCACATACACTCCCTCTTTGACTACACCATTCAAGAAAGTTGTCTTTTCATCCATTTGGTGTATCTTCCACTTCATCACTACAGCCAGAGCAAGTACTGTTATGATGAAAGTGTATCTGGCTACAGGTGCAAAAGTTTCTTCATAATCTATCCCTTCTTTCTAGGAGAATCCATGAGCCACAAACCTTGCCCTGTATTTCTCTATGCTACAATCTGCAACATGCTTGATCTTGTAGATCCACTTGGAAGCTACAATAGACTTCCCTTCTGGTCTCGGGACCACATCCCATACATCATGATCGACTGGTACTCCTCGATCATGGCATCCTTCCATTACTGCATCCCTGATCCTGGGAACTTCAGATTTCTTCAATATCTTCAATAGGTAGTTTTCTTGAACTTCGTCACTGGAACAAATGTTGTTGTCCTTCTTTTGTAGGTGATTGTACATGATCTTTCCTACAAGTCAAATTCAATTGCATGATTAGAAACATCTCATAGTTTTTAGAACAAATTCTTACGCATAAAGACATATGTCATACAGTCTTGCAATTATCTTAGCTAATGATTCAATACAACATTTATCCATATCCCGTAACTTTCTAGGTGCCTTCCATCTCTACCAGAACATTGTTAAGAGTGTGCACAACTCCCAACATGTCAGCAAAGAGGTTTCATTCTAGATAAGTAGCAATGGAATGTTGTACAGTACCATAGGCCACTTATCCATTACTTGCATATTAGTAGTATCTTGTTCATTAATGCAACTTTTCTAATATGCATAATATACATCCTAGATCTAGGAACATAAGTATTTACATGACTGGACAACGTCATTTAAGTAATCATATACACAAGAAATGACAATTCAAATACTTATCTTTGTTTGGTTGTAGGGTGGACTCCCTCTCAATCTTTGCTTCCTTGCGGGAACTACTGAAGTGTGCTCCCTCTTGATCTTTGCTTCGTGGATTATCTGTCCTTGAACTTATATCCATCCTGGACCACTATGCATGCTTAAGTGTGCACTAGTGTCATCATTGTGTCATCCTCAAGATCTCATACATTCATTAGTATAATCTCAATACTATCAAAACATTATGATTCTAAATAATCTTAAACATGTATGGTCATGATCATTTCATACACAGGTAATTTATCACAAGCGTTAGTATTCAAGGTTTCAGAGAGTACTTCTTTTACTCATGCATATTCTTGTTTGACCATAGGATTCTTCTAGTTTGTCATATCATTAATCAAACTAAGAAGTATAATATGCATAAACCCATGATTACTCAAACCTATAATTTCATGAATAATCATTATCAATCATACAAAAGTATACTTATATAAGATCCTAACACAAGGTAGGATTCTAACTTGATATAGGAAAAACATACCTGAATTATCATGTTTGTGAGTTATGTCTAACATACCCAAACAATGTCTTCTTTGTTCTCTTCAATGATTTAGAGACCTTGTGCTAGTAACCTACATATCTCATAAGTTAAGCATTGTAGAACCAAATTATACATACCACGTGAGTAGAGCTTCTATGTGATCAATGGCTATGGATGAGTCTTTGTCTTCATGTCACCATGGTCATATGTTCTTGATCTAGAACTTGATTTGTCTTTCTTGATGTACCTTTCATGCTAGCAGACAACATCATCCTCATACAACACCACAACGCATTAGTACAATCATAAGTGTCATAACCCTAATCAGTGAATGTCTTCTATCATTCACATGCATTGATACTTTTACTAAGGTGATAAGACAAGTCTAAAATTAATCAAGATTGTACTAACCTCAATAATGTGAAGACAAACATATCATAAACTTACTCATGAACATATTTCAAAACATACCTGTATCTCCTCAAGTCATACCTGTCGGGATTGCTTGTAGTCTTCTTATGTAAGGCCTTAGCCTCATCTCCCTCTGGAATTGGAACTTCTTCACTTATGTAGGTGTCCAATTCATTCTCTTCTAGGATTAACCCAATCCACTTTGATTTGCTGAAACTGGATCTGGAGCTGGCTAGGCTTTGATAGAGAAACCCTAAAAATCCAAACTTGGAATTTCAAACTTCTGTCTAGACAGGGAGATGCATTTGACTGAGTCGAACAAGCTGATGTGCTCAGATTTTGAAAAATCCAAAAATTGATCCTCCAAAAATGACCTGCGAATTTTGGATCTGCAACTTCTGTCAAAATCTGGTTTTTTGGTTTTCTGGTCAAAATCCCGAACTAGGGTTTGATAGACCCTGGGGTTTTGCCCAACCAAAAACTTCGATCCTGATCTCTAAATTTCAATTTTGATGAGGAGCATCCAGTCGTGGTCTCAAATTCCAAAAATTCCAACTTTTGCAGAAACCCTAATTTCCCACAGCAGTGACGAGCCAATTTCGAAGGTGCTTAGAATCCAATTTTGTTTTGACAGAAATATATGCCATATTGTTTTTGATGCATCTCTGAAATTTTTGATCCTAAGGGTCTAAAACATTGTCCTGTGGTAGAATGACCTGTCATCTTGTTAACCCCATATATCCGACCTCAAATGGATTCTCTATGAGAGAGATATGCTAAGTGTCGCAACATGACCTGTTTATGGGATGAAAAAGCATAGCAAACTTGTACGGAGTGCCACGTGTCACTATTTCAACTTCGGCCTATGAAAGTCAGACCTGTGAAACTACAGTTCGTTCCCTAACTGCCACTTTTTACAGAATTCCATTTGGAGCTTCCTAGCTCGAGATATGACCTTTGTTCCTAGGTCACCTATTTAGGGCTACATCTGGAAGAGGCAGAAACGCTAACTTGTACGAATCATGTCTCACAAATTACAATGAATCTGAGGCTGATCTTTGGACACAAGGTACATGAACATTTCATCTTCATCCTGTAAAAGTTTCAGATCCCGAACCTTCTCCAAAACTAATTTATAGCGAAAGTGCCACGATGACTAGTTTTTACTATATCAAGCCCTAGCTTCCAATTTGTCGCAAGTGCAACAAATGCCATAAATGCCATACAATGCCTTCCTTCAGGCTAGCTCTGATACCATGTTAGTTTTTCATCATTTAATTCAATATGATCTAGGATCTTAACTGAGAGAACAACATGTACAACATATCAAACATAAGAGACAAGAGACAAGAGACACAAAGCATTTCACCGGGGAAAACCAAGAAGCTGAAAAACCCCGCAACTTCCTCAGAGATAGAATAAGCACCAATACAAATATCACCAAGATGAATCCCCAAAACAAGAGACAGTCTCCTAACAGCTACTCCTCCTCCACTTGTGCGCACTCCTCCTCTCTCTCACTAATGCGAAGTGAGTGAATGTGTGAATGTGATAAATAGAGAGGTGCTCCTCTCTATTTATACTTTACCTTTACTTGTCTTTTACTTTAACTGGGCCAACCTCCCTTAGGAGAGTCTAATAACCCATTACCACTTGTCACTGGGCCGACCCCACTAGGGTGGTCTAATAACCCTTTAACCCACATGACTCATACAGGGCCGACCCCACCAAGGTGGTATAATAACCCATCAAATATAAGTTATGACACTTACAATATAACTTGCGACACTTACAAATACAAATGACGGCACTTCCAATCAGAGGAATAATACATCTTCGTTGGGGATACAATAAAATACAAATGTAATACACATAATATACAAGTGAATATCTTCCGAAGTTACAAATACATCAACAATTTGGCAGACCAATATAGAAGCAAACTGCCCTTAGTCATATTTTATGGAGTCTAATGTCATAAGAAACCCAAGGATGGTACACTACAGGTTCTATCACATATTTATAGATATTTTGTTTGGGATAAAATACCCTCATTGTAGTGACCGGTCAGTGTTGGCTAAGATGGCCCAGGTTGAAGCGACTTGGTAAAGAGTTTTTCCATTAGCAGTTAACAACTGCCATATTTGTACTGCTTTGGTTTGAAAATATTTGTATTATGAAAATTAATGGCAAGAAATAACTCTTTTATTTATAAAACCATTATTTACGGAAATGATTATAGCACTTACCAAATGCTGAAGCAACTGAGTACCATTTGTTTCTTACTGGAAATTTGTTACAATTAGCAACAATAAACTCTGAGATTTTTTTCAACTAAATGTGGCAAAATCTTTTACTTTTGGTGTTGCATTGCATAATTGGATTAATCCATGCCATCAATTTTGATATAAGATGAAAAGATGATATCTTTTAGCTATCTGCCTTTGAATCTGGTCTTTTGTTGATTTAATAGTTCGTTTCTCGAGGTTTTTTTTGTTTTATGGTAATAACAACTTCATTATATCATCTATGAGCTCAAAATGTCATTTAGGAGAATAAAATCTAGGTGGGGAGGATAAATTCACAACTCTGTATAATTCTTCACAACTTTGCATAGTTATTCTTTTTTACAAAACACCTATTTGGTTTTAGTTTCCCCTTTTCATCCATTTCTCCCTCCAACATAAATCTATTGATGTATCATTGCACCTTCTTGGGGCAATTGTTAGCATACAAACTAACATCTCATTTCTCACTTCAATGGCTATTAAGAAGGAACATTTTAAGGAATTACAAGAAAAGAGTATTAAAATTTCTATAATATTTATGCTCGGAGAAAGTAAGAAAGAAAGAAAAAAGATTGTTATTAAGTGAAGGGATGAAGGTTTTTTTGATAGAGGTAGGCCAACTTGGAGTTTTGAGTTATTAAAGTTCGAAAAAATTATTCAAAGAAATAATATTATCATTGATATTTATTCATGCAATGATGAAATTATATTAACGATAACTTGGTGAACTAATTGTTAATTCTATAATTATATACATTCACAACGAACAAAACTAGTTTTCAAGTAGTAATATTTGAAATTCAAGACTTACCACTATTGATCGATGATTATAAATTCATATCCCAATTCAATATTACAAATATCTATTTTAATAAGGTTGACATAATTCTGGCTTCTAATTGGATGGAAACATTAGGGATGTTCATTCTGAATGTAAAAATGATTTTTTTTACAATTTCCTACGAGGAAAAGTAGATAACGTTACAAAAATTCATAGTGGAGTCATGCAAAAATTTCCCTCATCGGAAGATATAGATGATATGCAGAATGTTGCAATCCAATGTGATGAGGAATCACCACAACAAATTTATGATGTAGAAGAACTTTGAAAATGACAAGATTATGTAGTAAATAAATTATTGAAACAAAACCAATCTCTCGCAAATGAAGTGCATATCCTACAATGTAAATTAGAAGAGTAGAGAAACAAGACAAAATACCTCAAAAAACAACTACGAGCATAAGAGAAAAATAATTCTGACTTGCAAGCAAATGATCAATTATTGAAAATATAAGAGAAGCAGTGTGCCAAAAGAGAAAATAAAAAAACCTCGTCAGATAAAAACAAGGAAATTAATAATTTAAAGAATTTAGTCAAATCTTGCATATGGAAGTAAAAAAATGAAAACATAAGGATATAATATTCTTAAAAGCAAGCAAAGAGACGTCCATGAGTGCAAGTGAATCAAGGACATTTATAGAAGTTGAGATTACAGATAAAGAGGCCTTAAATGATCTAATTGAATCAAGAAAGTTCTTAGAATTTAATAATGTGGGCAAAGAATCTTCAATGGAGTTGACTGAAATTGAAAATCAGAATGTTATTACTGATAAAGCTTTATCGGCGAGAGAACATCCAAAAAATGAGTTCAAGAAACAATTCAACAAGAAGTCAACACATATAGATTCATTGATGATTGACATTCCATCAATTATTAATGAAATCGTTGACATGCTTTTTTTTATAACTGTAATGAATATTTGATTAAAAAAGAAAGAAAGAATTACATAAGCCATAACATGGCTATTCTTCTACCAAATCTCTAAGCTTTAGGTGTCTATGTGGTTGCACTATATCCTTTTGAGATTCGATGTTGCAAAAATGAATATAGGAACTGCCTGGATTTCAATTATGCTAAAAGTTTGCTTCTTTGAAGTCCCAATTCACTGTTGCATTGCCTGCTTCCCAATGCCAGGATATTCCATATGAAAATTCGATTGGTGTCATTACACAAATTCTGAAGCTCCATTTAAGAATTTTATGTATAAGCAACATCCGTTCACAGGGTATCCTGCAAATTGTGATTACAGGTTTTGAAACGCCAGTCTTTTTTACTTTTACAGCCTCCATTTACCTCACAGAGATATGTCTTCTTCGTCTTCAACTAAACTCAACACAGGTTGCCAGACCGTTAGACAATTTTCCTTTCACCGAGTGTTTCCATAATAACTCGATATCTGAACTAATAGCAATTTGTAAACTATACGACAGGCTCTTGGAATAATTCGATACCACTTATTTGATTCCTATAATGTTCAAAGCTAATTGCTTGCTGCAAAATGTCAATTCCAGAACCCAGGATTTTTCAGTTCTTGAAGACGAAGGTCCTATTCAGAGTTGAATAAATTAAGGGATGTGATGCTCATCAGTATCTTTATTGGTTATTCTAAGAATTCCTTGTCTGAGTTTGGTGCCAGTATTGGCTTCGGTATCCGCTTCATTATTTAAATTCCTTAAGATGTGATAAGCTCTGAACTCAGTAAAAGTGCTGATAGTGCTCTGTATTCACTGTATGATTAGATTTAGAGTGAGATTGCTGTTATCATTGATGGATCTTATAATTAGCATAGAGTCCCCAAACACTTGTAGTTTATCGATTTTGTTCTCTTTGGCAATCTAACATCCTTTCAACATGGCTAATGCCTCTGCGATATTGTTTGTGCAGGTGCCTAAGCCCCATCTAAATTTCAGAATCAGAGTTCCTCCTCTTAGCATCAAAACCCCTCCGGCTCCTGCTCTACCAGGATTTCTCTTGGAGGCACTGTCAAAATAAAGGCTGTCCATATCTTGATTGTTTCTCCAAGCAAGGAAATCTGCACTGGTTAACCTGATTTGCCAGTCAGGAGTTTGTCGCTGATGATTGATGGTGCTTGTTCTAGGGATTGTGACTCCGATCCAGTTCCTTTCATCCCTGCTAAAATTTGCATCTGCCTTATAATTGGAACTGATGAGATCCTCGATCAAAAGGCCTTTGGCTTTGCCGGCAATTTGCAAAGGATCGTATCGCTTGTCCTGAAAGATAATATTGTTCCTAGCAATCCATACTTCCCAACAGATGTTTTTGGGGATTGAGATCCAGATATGTAGCAAAGTTTTCTTTTTAGTCAGTGTATAGGGGTACAAAGATTTCCAATCTTTAAAACGATGAGTGATGGAGGAGTAGGGCGGCATGGGGAGCTTGAGATCAATAAGCATGTGTTTCCAGACTAGTTTAGTATGCTCACATTCTATAGAGAGGTGGTCGAGAGTTTCATTACTGTTTCTGTAGAAGGGGCACCAGAACGGCCCATGAAAGGCTCTCTTGATTAGATTTTCACCTGTGAGGACTTTGCAATGGATAAGAGTCCAAATAAAAAAAATTGATTTTAGGGAGGCGTAGAGAATCCCAAACTAAATTCCAAATATCTTTTCTTTCATTCTCATGATTTTGCTGAGCTTTGTATCCGAGAATAGAGGTGTATGATCCACTAGGGCCCCAACCCCTTTCATCTTTGGCTAACAAGTGTGTGGGAGCACATCCTTTCAGTTTATCAATGAGGGTGTTTTTGGCTGCCTCAAACTCTGTGGGAATGAGTCTGTTGTTCTAGTTTTGCCAATTACCATACATATCCCAAACAAAATCCTTTAATGTTGTTGTTCCGTTATACTTCAGCCAATTTGCAATGTTGTCAAGTGCCGGGTTACTGTGTAGCTTTTCATTGTTCATGATCTTATCCTTGAAGATGTTGATATTGCTGCCATTGCCGGGTACCCAATAAAGATTATTAGAGAAAAAATTCCAAGCTACCTTACATAATTTCCAGATGCTAGAGCCTTTGGAGGTTGGCTTATGGTCAAGGCATCTTAACCTATCACCCTGTAAGTATTTCTTCCTGAGCACTATACTGACTTGATGATCTTTATTATGCATAAGATGCCATAGGAGTTTGCCTCCTAATGCTAAATTAGCTTGGAGAGGATAACGTATTTGAAGACCTCCTGTTATTTTTTATTGCTTTAGTGTCTCCCACTTCACTAGGTGAATCTTTTTTTCATTACTTTTCCCTCTGGACCATAGAAAGTCTCTCAGTATTTTACTTATCACTTCTGTCACCCCTTTTGGAGCTAGGAGAATGGAGAATTGGTAGATAGGTAGCACGGATAAAACTGAATTTATCAGAATCAATTTCCCAGCCTTGCTGAGCCAATGTCCTCCCAGTCTTCTAATTCCGTTCTTGATTTTGGTTATTGTATCTTCCCAATTCCCATTTTTTACGAGTCTGTCACTTACCCAAATTCTGAAAATATTATTTTCTTTGCAAAATACTTTATGTTAAATTTTAATTTCAAAGTTTTTGAAATTATGACCAAGTTTGGTCAAGGATGAATGTAATTACTGATTATTATTATTTAAATAAATTAAGTAGGAGACAAACACCCAAGGGAACTGTTAAATGAGTGTTCACTGACCCAATAGGAGGAATGGAAGTTGTTAGAAGACATGGGACAGATGGCAACAATTGCACTTCACCACTAGCTGTTGGTTATGGGACAACTACCCCTAATAATGTGGCATTATCTCCCAGGTGGTGGGAGTGGGCAGGCAGCTCATTTAATGACCAAGTAACAACTAAAAAGGCCTAGGAAGCCTACATAAGGCAAATTCGAATTGGGCAGGCAGCCCTTACACAATATTTTATGCAGAAATAGTCCTCATGTGCACCAGGTGATCACTGAGAGATTCGAATAGGGAGGCTAGTTGTGAGTGCAATCATAAGTCTGTAAACTAGTTGATAAGGAGAACCAAAGATGCTGGTGTAGGTCTTTTAGACTGCTAGTTTTTAAAGATTGGACAATTATTGCTATTGCAAGTGGAGACCCTAAGCTTCTAGGTTTCTTCCTCCTGGTGGTTCAGTGAACAGGCTCGGGGGTCCTAAGGCAAGTAACTTGGCTGTCTTCAGGAATTGGTTGGGTGGAACAGTCTTCTTGGGCTGTTTGTTTCCCTACAGAATAACCAGGTTTTACTGTCTCCTAAATTATTTCAGTTAATAGTAATGTTTAGTAAAAAAATTAGTAATCTCTGTTTTGAAAAATAATTGTTTTTGATTTTGTTTAAGTCTGAATTGACAATCCATCTCTACATTTTTCCACATGTTGTTATTAGCATCGTACTCTAGTATAGAGAGGCAAATTAAATAAAGATGAGAGACATGCATATTGCCATTGATTGGATAGATAAGTATAGTAATTGAAATGATTCTTACTTTCTGTCCTATAGCTAAATATAGTAAAGATTTACTGTATAGTATCTGAATGATACAGGATATTTTTATTATTTCTCAAAAAAAAAAAATATTGTTTAACTTCTGCACAATACATATTTGTTTTCTTATCTCTATTATTTACATAGTAAATAAATAAAATTCAAGACTTTCATTTATCGCATCTTCCATTAAATAGCATCGCTACTATTTATTATAAGCTGCAAATATTCAGTATTCATGTTTCACACACACACACTTTATTTCTTCACAAAGTTCTGTTTCATCAATTATCTCAATATTACCAGAAAAAGAAAGCAAAAGAAATATAAACCCTATCATTTCATTTTCCAATCGCATTATAAACTGTGTTTATTACTCAAAGATTGGTTTCGTATCATATATGAAACCCTAGATTAGTAATTCCAAGTTTTCATCATCGTTTTCAACAGTTAAACAAAACATGATCTACATTCATGTTTAAACTATAGTACAAAAACCCTAGTTATTGCTCGAAGAGTTTCTGGAGTTTTTTTTTTATATATATGAAAACATCTTTTCCAAATCAAAGAAAAACTAGACTCTGAGCGTAGCCCCTTTTTCATTTTCTTTTACAGTCAAAAACAAACTACTACATCGTTTTCTAATACACAGAGAGATTATTAACTAAGAAATGCATACAGTTGTGCATAGTTCGACAGTCATTGACATTTACGTAGAACTCAACGAATAACATAAAACGAATAGTTTAAAACAACACTTTCCATTGCCGAGATTAAAAACATAGTATACAGAGTGTAACGAGCTTCGGCTCTCATTTCCATTTCATTAAAACTTAACCCAAAAACATTTCGGAGTTTAAGATTCGAACCCAACACAGGTTTCAACGATTACAAAGGAAGCATCATTGTACCGGATCGACATTACATTTACAACGAAAAACCACACAGGGTTTATCCCCACCCTCTAAACTTTTAAAACGAGTTTTCGAAACTCACAACTTTGACGAACCAAGTATCTATTTAAGACAAGTAACATTTAAACAGACGAGGGTCGTATTCCCTGTACAATTTTCACTTCAACATAAAAGTTCTTCAAAGAAACTCGACTGATAGACAACGCCGAAAAACATGGTGGAAATCCTTGCTACACAGTACATGAAAACCTCATCAACCAAGTCCGAATGGGCACCTACGAGGGTTTGAGACCTAGAGCTTACCAAGAATGGAGGGTTTCCAACCTTTTCCAAACCCTTTCCCAAGTCGACATTCGAATCCTGTACCTATCACAAAACTATCGAAGGGTTATAAAATTGTTTAATAAGCGATGTAAGTTAAAACCTTTCAAAACATCTCTGAGATCTATTTAAAAAGAAAAGCTTACCTTTAGCAAACAACGACCAAGCTCCACGTTTTTCACCAGCAAACGATGAACTCCATGAATGGACCGAGACCAGGATACTCTTCTCTCTTCACATAAGTGTTTTGCTTCCACTCAAAATTAGAAACGAAAACTATATCTATCAACTCGACAGCAATTCAAACCGAATACACTATATTTCTATCAAAACGCCATGACAATAGAACGAAGCCTGCAACTATCAACTTAAACCTACAGGTCTCGAGGTCGAAAGCTCCTACATTTCTTTTAACCCTAACATCTAGCAGCCTGTCGACCTCGCTTCCCGAAACAATAGTGCTTAATGAAAGTCATTAACTCTCTATCAATCAACACAACGACGAAATGCTAGGGTTACATCCTACGTTCCAGATTCATCACAATCAACGATCACAGGTGTGCCAACAAGGTTACATTGGGCCGAACAACAACTGTATTTATTGCTCCATTATTTCACAAGCACAACCTTGCCACCTTGGCTCACGATGGCTCGTTCTACATCCAGCTCGGAGGAGTTTCAAACATAAAAAACTTTACACAGTGGCTTTCGCACTCATCGTTGCATTGTTTGCATTACATAGAAGTGCTAACAGTCCTCGTCAACATGGAGTATGGGTCGAGCAATTTAATGCAGGATTAATACACT
Source organism: Larix kaempferi (assembly GCA_027924585.1). Lineage (NCBI taxonomy): Eukaryota > Viridiplantae > Streptophyta > Pinopsida > Pinales > Pinaceae > Larix > Larix kaempferi. Next base: position 4,465,476 of record BSBM01000368.1, read on the forward strand.
ATCTCCACGCCAGCTCGAAGCACATGCCGAGCTTTAAGACCTGTCAACCTGTCCATTCATTCGATATTAATACATGTTAGTACCATATATATCAACGATATAGTTTCCAAATAGATATTCACGAATTAAAACATTAGTGTTATGATTTGCATAGTAGTTGTTAGTTACGTTCATAATCACGATATTAAGTTGTGTTTCCATTTATATGTAAAGTTTATATAATAAACTTTAAACTTTATTTTTATATTTAAGCCCTAAACTTGTAAGTATTGTATATAGTTAAACATTGTCAAATTATGATTTGGGCTAGCCATTATAAGAATTATAAATATTAGTATTGCAATGTTAATCAATGTTTATAATTTTCATAGTTCTTACTATCGCCAATATCAAAAGATAGAGTTTGCAATTTGATATTTTAAACCAAATAAATGTTATTTGATTAGCATAAAAACTGTGCAAATTTTATGTAATCCATGCCATAAATTCATAATGCAAACATTTAAGGATTTTTGCGGTACAACTACCACATTAATACTATGCTAGTATTAATTACCTTATGACGACGACAAAAAGCCAAACTACAACGACATCGATGGTCACGACAACAAACCTAACAGTTGTAGATTTTCTAGATGACATTGTTTTCATCATTGATGAATTGTAAGACAGCGTTGGAAAACCAGTAAGCAGTACTAAGCATTTCATACCTGTAGATACTTTGTTTCGCAAAAAAAATTCACAACATTTATTATTTCGACGTTGAATTGAAATACCCACGTACTCTTAAACTATGCAGTCATTGAACTTCTTACCTGTCGTCTGCACATAGAAACATTTCAAATGCCTTAGCGCTGCAGCTAAGTAAACTCCAGGGTACCTCGTAGGACACACTTGGACATCAAGAAAGCAAACTGTCAGTATCTTATCAAAAGAAAAGTATCGCATCATATTTCTTACCTTTCCGTGCATTTATTACTTTAAGCATGTTTGTTAAGAGTGTGTTAAGTTATCATTATCAAAGTGTTTCTAACTCATAAATTAAATTATGTTTAGTGCGAAACAACTTCTTAATCAATGCTGTCATAATCAAGCATTTATTATTTCCGTAGCTATAATTATCTTATTTAATGCTTTTTAAAAGTTTTAAATTTTCATGAAAATTCAGGATGTTACAGAGTGCTCTAGTGATTGGGAGGCCGAGATACATGAACTTCTCCCATTGATTGTAGACTTTGATGCCAAGTATTCTGTTGATTTTGGCTGCAATAGAATCTTTTATATTCCAACAATAGACAGCACTTTTGTGCAAGTTAATCTTGCCTCCTGAAGCTTTGCGATACCCATTCAGGTTCTGAATGAATTTTCGAGCTATGATGGAGGAGGCACCACCCAGTAGAAGTGAGTCATCTGCGAAGAGGGTGTGATTGAGGGGATGGGAGTTTGGGGTTAAGTGCAAACCAGGGCGGGTTCCAGAATTCATATCATAATTCAGCTTTCGGCTAAGGGAATCTGCAATGATGATATACAGGAAGGGTGACAGGGGGCAGCCTTGTCTAATTCCCCAAGTGACTTGAAAAAAGTCAGTTGGGCGACCATTGATGAGAGGGGCGATCCAGGGGTTGCATATACAGGCTGAGATCCAACTAATGAGAGTATCTTCGAAGCCAAAACATTTTAGAATTTTAAAAAGATAAGAATGGTTGACATGGTCAAATGTATTTGCCATGTCTAACTTAATTAACATACCTTTTTCCTTTCAGGCGTTGCTGGAGTGAAGGGCTTCTTGCACAAGTATAACATTGTCCAGGATATCAAAATCAAAATCACATATTAGCATGGCAACACAAGCAAAGCATGGAAAGGTGAAGAGGAATCGAATTAAATTACCAGGGTACCACATAGACGCCCAAATCAAAGATGTCATGGCATGCAAGAATCAACATACCAATACCCAAAGGTACCTAACCAAAGTCAATGTTGTACTTACATATTGATGCATCTGAAAATAATACAAGTCAAAGTCAACAACAAAGAAGATCAAATCCATAATTTTATCACAAGAGAATTTGAGAAAAAATCAACCTAGTATGGATTGATTCTTTATCTATGTGAAAATATTCTTCAAAGCTTCGAACATCTTATCGCTTCATGTCCTTAACCTTATCAAATAGACACTAAGATGGATCGTTATATTAGAAGAAGTGTTTTCTACTCGTGCTTTGAGGACAAAGAATTTTTAAAGGGGGGAGACTTGTGATATACCTAAGGTATATTACTAATATGTAACAATGCATAGTAATTTATATCGTAATAATAGCCATATAATTAATATTCTATATTTACTATATTGTGGTAATGATAGTCATGGATTTCCTTAGGATGTGACTTATCACATTCTACGTCTATTAATATAGATTCCCAGTGTAATCATTTAATCATCCAAACACACACACTCTCTCTCTCTCTCTCTCTCTCACACACACACATTATTTAATATAGATATATGAAATTTATTTACATTTTTATGATGACTTCATGAAGTGGACCATTAGGTTCACTTCAGATAGTGATCTTGGAAAGGGCTTTAACAAATATATGTATTCCCCTTCTCTCATTAAATCCAAGGTTTTTATGGTTGACATGTTAAGTAGTTGGGGAACATCCTTACGGGCCTTAGAAACATTTTGTCAAATGACTGACAAAAATCCTTCAACCTTTGACAACATGCCATAATTTGTTGTTGTCATTGTCGATCCATTGCAAAACACAATGAAGTACTAGATTTAAAATCCTTTGTTGGGCTTCATAATAAACGATGTTGTTTGTTTGTATTTTTTGTCTTTTGTCTTTTTTTTTAGAATGAAAATGCTATAGCTTGTATTAAAAACGAGTTGTAGCCGCATTAAATAGCTTGATAATACAAAGCTTCAAAAGGAAGATCAAAACTTGAAGTTCTTTCTTCTTCCCATTAAATAACTTGGTTGGGCAGAAGACCAACTTTCCTATACAAACTTTTCTTGTTATAGTCCCAAAGTACAAAGATAAATTCTTACAATTTGATTATTTAATAGAATGTAAAACCAATATATGATTATTGTCGGCAAACTATTATCCCCCCTCAAAGTGCAAGCTTACATGATTATCGTTTATGGACTATTATCCCCTCCAAGTACAAGGATTTTTTTAATATAAAAACTTAAGTTAATGTTGGTACATTGAAGGATTTTACCAATCATAGTAAATAAATCTAGAATTAAGATAGATATTTACTAATTTTATTAGTACTTTGTAAAGTCAAATTTTAATATAATAATAATAATAATAATAATCACCATCTATTTTTAAGGTCATAGCTAAGCTAGATAGTAATTTGGTATATGAGACCCCTTTTTTGTTCTAGGACAATGGACCCCCATTGCGCAACGATTTAAGTCTATATAGTTGTACATTCCCTACCCCACTTCGGATTTGAACCTGTGACCTTCGAGGAGGAAACGTATGTTCTTAATTGTTAGGCCCACTCAAACCCTAACCAAATATAATGCCATCTTTATATTTTATAAATATTATATTACATCACACTTCTCCACCAATTATAATGTAACCAAATGCAGAGGAAACTAACTCTTAATTTATTATCAGCATGACATGTCAATGCAAAATGCCCCCCCTTGGTTTGGATCAACAATGGCATATCAACTAAAAAAAGAGAGTGCTCTAACCGCTAAGGACAAAAACAAACCAAAACATCTCTGTTTTTTTGGTGACGTTTTAATCAAATCCGGTCAAAATCGTGTCTGAAAATTGCAATTTCTGCAATTATGCGATTTCAGCAATCACGATGATTGGTCTTAGACTTAATGTGTGATTTTAAAACTACCCAAATCATCGAAATCACAATTTGAGCAACGTAAATTGCTATTTGGGTTATTCTTCATCTGCCATGGGCCAACTAAGGCGTTATGGGCCAACTAAGGCATTTTAGTTGTCCGGTATACTGCTCCCCGTGACTTTCTGGTGACTTTTTAATCAAATCCGGTCAAAATCGTGTCTGAAAATTGCAATTTCTGCAATTATGCGATTTCAGCAATCACGATGATTGGTCTTAGACTTAATGTGTGATTTTAAAACTACCGAAATCATCAAAATCACAATTTAAGCAACGTAAATTGCTATTTGGGTTATTCTTCATCTGCCATGGGCCAACTAAGGCGTTTTAGTTGTCCGGTATACTGCTCCCCGTGCACCACAAGCTCGTTTGCCTGTAGAGTCAAAGTCAACATTTTCATGGTCAAAGTCTGGCTGATGGACCACGCTCCCGCAAAAAGTTGATAAAAATCATTACTAACCAGTTTCAAAGCACACTTTTTAGAAAGTCGCTTTGTGAAAAAGCAAAATTGAAGCCAAGGAGTTCCCCAAAAGCGCCTCCAAATCTGTCCCCGTCTCGTCCCAAAACCCCGGCAACAAATGGGCGGCATTCCTGCAGTTGGTCCCCTCACTTTTTTTATAATACAGCAGTATCCATGCCAGGCAGCGAGAATGAAGACTCGGAGAGTCGGAGCTCTGCGCCGGGTCTCCAAATTCATCCTCTATGGGGAATTTCCGGTTTTTCTTTCTGTTCAGTACCTTACATCTCGGTACCATCCCAAGAAACCGGTCAAACGGCAAGGCTGAGCAACCTTCCGTTGGCAGGATGCTCAGAAAACTCGACGGAAACCTTCCTATTTCTCTAATCCAGTAAGTGTTGAAAACCTTTAGTTCAATTTGAAGATTAAAAAAAAAGCCTGATTAAGCTTGAAATTCTCCCAGGCCTGTTATGGCACAATCGGTAGAGCAGAGAGAAATGTACGGCCTCGGTTTTCCCCGACCTTCAACGCCTCACTGAAAAAAATAAGGTTTTTATCGTAAGACGTCCAGGGTTTGGATATTAAAGAATCACACGACATGTGAATTGATTCAGATATAGACGTAAAAATATACTTGGCCTGGATTTTCCCCGAACTTTGATGGTGAACTGAAAAATTATCGGGTTTCCAAGGTCACGTTCTCAATACGTCCAGGGTTTATCAAGGAATTTCCGGACCTGTTTGAATCAATTCGGAGATATATGTAAAACAAGCGCATTTGGATTCAATGGGCCAATGCTATGGGAAAGATGTCGAGGAGCATACATTTGTAGTTCAAAAAGCGGTCACTGACACGTCCCAGGATCAACCGTTGTCCACTCCATTGCATTACTTAAATAACACGTATTCATACGCTCCCAGTCCTTTGACAAGCCCGCTTCCCGTAGGCGCTTCTCCTTCCCCCGCTAGAGCGACCCCCCGGAGGTTTTTTCGCAGGCCTTTCCCCCCTCCTTCTCCTGCCAAGCATATATACTCTTCTCTTGTGAAGAGACATGGAGTTCCCAAGCGCAAGGAGGCCTCAGTACCCGAGGTGGCCCCTGTGGAGGGCGAGAAACCCCTTGATAAGAGTTTTGGTTACAGTAAAAGTTTTGGTGCCAAGTATGAGCTTCGGCAGGAGATTGGGCGTGGACATTTTGGGCATACGTGTTATGCAAAAGTGTGCAAGGGGGAGCTTAAGGGGCAGTCTGTGGCCGTGAAGATCATCTCCAAAGAGAAGGTAGTATTTTGTCTGTATGCTTTTGCACTCGATTCATCCTATTTTGGATTGAAATGAGTGTTTGTGTTTTTAATTTAATCTTCCGAGGTGAAAATTATTTACAAAGTCAAGGTAGAGTGTTTTCTTGTATGTATTTGTCCCCTATTCATCTATTTTGGATTGAAATGATGATTGTGTGTTTATTTTAGTATTTAGACTGAATGAATTTTGGTGATGTGAAGTGAATTGAATGTACATTGTTGTTTGAATGGAAGAATTGTTTTTGTATCCGTATGTTCTGCTGTTGCTTTTTTAAGGTGCAGCGAATGGATAATGCTGTTATACTGACAGATGACGACAGCTATTGCAATCGAAGATGTGCGGAGAGAAGTCAAGATTTTGAAAGCATTGTCAGGGCATCATAATTTGGTCATATTTCACGATGTATGCGAGGATGACAACAATGTCTACATTATCATGGAGTATTACTTTATTCCTTACATAAGTGTAAATTTGTTTTTCTCTTATGACTTGACTCTTATGTTCTAGATTCAAGAAGAAGATGCAAATTTGATATTGAAATATTGTCAGAAAACTTAATTATAAGACTTGGGTATTTTTGGTAGTTGCTTTTAAATTTAAATTTCCATAGAATAATTTGAATTCTTAGGGAATATCAAATGCATTCCACATAATGTGTATGGTTGAATCCATGCATTATATATGTACTTTGTGCATTTTCACATCTTCAATATGTAATCAGACCACAGTGGAACCTAAGACAGACAACTACCATACAACCTTAATGCAGTCTTTGGGACACGAATGAATACATCAACAGTGGCGTGCATCCAATATTTTCTTGGCATGTATCTAATATGATTTGAAACTTAAAATGCCTTAGTATGCTACCTATTTATTCTAGATAGATGCCTAAAATGTATGGTTGTCTGGCAGTCCACTCCAAATCCAGTAAAATTATGCTAATCGAGAGCTGAAAAGGTTTAGTGCTAGTCAGAGTTGTGAAAGTCTAATTATGCTAACTGGAGGGCCTATACACAATGCACTGTGTTGTTCGGGAGATATCTGCCCTTCTTTGGAAGTGGAAGCTTGTTTGAGATTGAATTGGTCAACTCTTCTATTTCTTATATAGCCTCTAGGATAACCAAACATCATGGTATGATACTATCCATAATTTTATCCTATGCTATAGTATTCCAGGTGGATGATTGTTTCCTCAAACAGTGTTCAAAGAAGTTTTATTATGGAAGACTTGAATGAATGCAACTCTGACCATGCAGCCAAGAATCAAATTTTTGGTTGACAACGGGCTTTGTCAAAACATGATTCATTGATTCTCTATCTTGTGAAATGCAGATGCCTAGACTTTATTAGCTAAAGTGTTTGGTTTTTATGTTTTCTTGGATTTCTTTGTATAGCTTGGAAGTAACAATTAGTGGATTGCCCTCTGTCTTTTCTACTTGGATCTAAGAAAAAATGAGTCGGGGTTCTTTGTTGAGGTTTGGGATTGGTGGGATGGAGGACAATCCCAAGTGTAAATAATTCTTGTTGTCTAGATAGAGATTTGTTAGAGGGGAATATGTTTCTTTGCTTACCTACCTAGATATGCTTTGACACATATCTCTCTTATCATAGCAAGAAAGGCAAGATTAATATTTGTGAAATTAGTGTGGAAAGATTTAGTATCAATATTTGGGTAGTAGGGCCTACATTTATAGAAAAAAATCTACCCATTCAAGATAAGTCACAAAGTTTGGACAAAAAGATAAGTGGGCTATAGAGTGTTCCTTGGGTTGTGGTCCATAAGATAGTTGGAAACTTGGAACAGTGGCCTATTCTTGATTTAGTATGTAGGGAATAAATTTTACAATTCAAATTTTAGTTCAAAGGTTGGTAGTGTTAATGAAGAAGGTTTGTGGTTTCTAAAGAGATCCTAGTTTGATAAGTCTTTAAATGTGTATGTTCTATTGATAAAAAGTATGTTTGTATTTTATTTAAAATATTATTTTGACCCAAGTGGTGGTTGTAGAAACGAGAATAGAGCCATGGGTTTGCTAATGGTGAAAGCATCGAGATAACAATTTGGTATCAATATCATCTCAACAAACACCGAACCAATATATAAAACCACTTGTTGAAGGAAATTAATGTGTTGTAGGAAATGTTAATGTAATTGTAACTTCGAAAGATATTCACTTGTATTTTATATTGTATTATTATTGTATTTTATTTGTACCTCCGACGGAGATGTTTATTCCTCCGGTCGGGGATGTCATTATTACATTTGGTCATGTAAAGTCATTGAGGTAAATCCTCCATTGTAAGTCGGGGCAATAGATCCCCCTAGAGTCAGTTGTATTAGGGTTATTGAGTCCCCTAGAGAAGTCGGCCCAGTCAGGTTTAGCTGGGGCCGACCTAGCTAGTGAAAAGGTCAAGTGAAAGTTAAAGTATAAATAGAGAGTGGAGCTCTCTCATTTGAACACACACTCACTCACAAGTTCGCATTAGTGAGAGAGAGGACAAGTTTGCATAGGAGGAAAAGAAGAGGAGCTGCAGAAGACCATCTTTGTTTTGGGGTTTTACTTTTGTGATATTGTATTGGTGACGATTCTATCTCTGAGGAAGTTGCGGGGTTTTCTCCTTTATGGTTTCCCCGAGAAAAATCTGTGTGTCTATTGTGTTATGCTGTGCATGTTATTCTTTCAGTTAAGATCCTAGATAAATATTGATTAAAAGTAGAAAATCTAACATGGTATCAGAGCTAACCTGAAAAGAAGACACTTGTGTAGCTGTGGAAGCTAGGGCTTCATAATTTTTGGTCTTCTCTCCACAAATCATAAACAAAAAGAGGCTAGGCTAACTCGCCCTAGGAGGGCACAACTTTCTGTCGAAGCAGAATTGGATTCCGAGAATTTTCATTTTTTGGCCCGTCACTATTGTTGGAGGAAAACTAGGGCATCATATATTTTGGGTTTCTGTTCATTGATTTGGGGAAGTGAGTACATTGGGCAACTCGCCTTGAGGAGGCATATCTATTTGTCCAATCAAAAGTTCCAAATTCCAAGTATGGAAAATTAGGGTTTCTCTAACAAACCTTAGGGCCAGCCAGCTCCAGAATTAGTTTGGGCATCTAAAAGTGGTAAGACCTAAAAGCTTTGCTATTTCCATTTGAAGTTCTCATTAAAGATGTCTCAGCACACCAAGCTTGAGGATAAGCTTGAAGGGGCTGATAACTTCCGAGCATGGAAGTATAGGATTGCACTTGTCCTTGAAGTGAATGAATTGGACACGTATGTGAATGAGGAGATTCCAGCACCAGAGGGAGATGAGGCTAAAGCCTTGCATAAGAAGAACTTGGTTAAGGCCAAGAGGATAATTGTAGATTCCATCAAGGATCATCTCATCCCACATGTGTCATCCTTGAAGACACCTAAAGAGATGTTTGATGCTTTGACCAAGCTGTTTGAAGGGAAGAATATAAATCGGAAGATGACCTTGAGGAACCAGTTGAAGAGTGTGAAGATACAAAATGCAGAGACCATGTAGTCTTAATTTGCAAGGGTCTCTTAGATCAAGGAGCAACTTGAAGTTGCGGGAGAAAATGTAGAAGATGGAGAAATTGTGATGACCACCTTGAATGGTCTCCCTAGATCATGGGACTCATTCATTCAATGGATTTGTGATAGGAAGAAGTTAATCACATTCAGTAGGCTGTGGGAGGAATGCTCACAAGAAGAAGCTCGACTTGTGGCTCGAGAAGAGAAGATGGGAGCAAACGATGATCAAGCTCTCACAACACACTCCAAAAGGAATAATAACAAGAGGGAGCACCATCACAGTAAGAGGGAGAACCACCACCACCAAAGTCAGAGGGATAACTTTAGAAGATCTAGGAGAGATCTATCTAATATTAGATGCTTTACTTGTGATGAGAAGGGACACTACTCCAGGAATTGTCCCAGAAATAAAAGTGGCTCCCACAACAAGAAGAACAACAAGAAAAGGCACCATGCTCACACCTCAGAAGATGATGAACCTCCAAGGAAGAGAGCTAGAGAAGAGAGTGATGAATCTTCAAGTGATGAAGAGTATGTCCTAATGTTAGCACTCGTGGGCATTGTCACACATGGAAGTAATGATTGGCTTGTAGACAGTGGAGCTTCCAAACATATGACAGGATATAAAGAATCTTTCACAAACGTGTCTGAGCATGAGTCACCTCACAAGGTGAAACTTGGGGATGATTACCAATACCCCATAAAAGGAAGTGGAGAAGCTTCTTACAAGCTAGACTCTGGAAAATCTCTGAAGATGAAGGATGTCCTATATGTTCCAGGGCTAAAGAAGAACCTTCTCTCCATATCAGCACTAGATGCAAAAGGTATGAGGGTTGCATTTGTTGATGGCCAAATCCTAATGTGGCCAAGGGGGAAGACTATAGATGATGCAGTTGTGATTGGAGAGCAAGAGGGAGGTTTATACAAATTGAAGGGCCAACCTGAACAAGCCTTGGTCCATGACTCCATGGAGCCAAGTGAATTATGGCATAGAAGGCTTGCACATGTGCACTATAGAGCACTACCCATTGCAAGCAAAGCAATTGAAGGACTTCCAGAAATCCAGTCGAAACATGAAGGCGTTTGCAAAGGATGTGCAAAGGGAAAGAATGTGAAGAAAGCATTTCCAAGTAGCGAGAGCAAAGCAAAAGGAATATTGGGAATCATCCACTCCGATGTATGCGGTCCTATGTCATCCAGTTCATTGAGTGGGTATGTATATTATGTTTCATTCATTGATGACTTTTCCTGCAAGACTTGGCTATACTTCTTGAAGAGCAAAGATGAAGTATTCAACAAGTTCAAGGAATTCAAAGCCTTGATCGAGAACCATACGGAGAAAAGAATAAAGACCTTTCGATCAGATAAAGGCAGAGAGTTCACCTCGGAAGATTTCAAGAACCAATGCAGAGAATCTGGGATTAAGAGGGAGTTGACTACCCCATACAATCCACAACAGAATGGAGTTGCAGAAAGAAAGAATAGAACAATAATGGAAGCAGCAAGAGCAATGCTTCATGACCAGGATCTTCCGATGCACCTATGGGCAGAAGCTGCAAGGACAACTGTGTATGTACAAAATCGTACTCCTCATAGAGTACTAGATAACAAGACTCCAGAAGAAGTGCTCTCCGGAGAGAAACCACAAGTTAGCCATCTCAGGATATTTGGCTGCCCAGTGTACATCATTCTGAAGGAGAAGAGGACGAAGCTAGATCCTTCAGGAGAGAAGGGTATATTCGTAGGATACAGTGAAAGCTCGAAGGCCTACCGAATATATTTCCTAGGATTCAAGAAGATCGACATCAACAAAGACGTGACATTTGACGAAGATTCAGCCTACAACAAATCTAGAAACTTACCTGTTGAAGACATTGAAGAACCTGAAGTTCCCAGGATCATAGATGCAGTAATGGAAGAAGCGACTCCAGAAGATAATCAAGATCGCGAGATGGAAGAACCACAAGAACCCGTAGATCCACCTTGAGAGAAGAACTCCCACAAGAGGAAATCAACATGGGTACGAGAGGCAATACAAGATGCAGAGAAGTATGGCGTTCTAGAGGGAATGCACAGAGAAAGCAAGAGACCTAGGCCATACTCCAACTATGTAGCCCTGTTGTGCGACATCATTGACAAAAAACCTTCCAACTATGAGGAAGTGGTAGAGAAGAAAGAATGGAAGGATGCCATGATCGAGGAATACCAGTCGATCATGAAGAATGATGTCTGGGAGGTAGTTACGAGATCAGAAGGGAAGTCTGTTGTGACTTCTAAGTGGATCTACAGGATCAAGCATACTGCAGATGGCAACATAGAGAAACACAAGGCAAGATTTGTGGCATTTGGATTCTCCCAGAAGGAAGGCATAGACTATGAGGAGACATTTGCACTTGTAGCCAGATACACTTCCATCAGATCAACACTTGCATTGGCTGCAGTGATGAAATGGAAGGTACATCAGATGGATGTCAAGACAACATTCTTGAATGGTGTAGTAGAGGAGGAAGTGTATGTGGAGCAACCACTCGGATTTGAGACACATGACAGGTAGACTCGTGTGCAAATTGAAGAAGGCCTTATACGAATTGAAACAGGCACCCAGGATGTGGTACGGCAGGATGGATAGTTTCCTGCCTCCCATGTTGGTAGATGCAAGGGCTGGGTCTCACATGGTGGTAGAATTGTGCCTCCCATGCTGGTAGACGAGGTCTCGTATGGTGGTAGGCTTGTGCCTCTCATACTGGAGACATCCACCATTGTGGAACATGTGATGTGCATCTGGGCTGTGCTCCGTGTGATGATGAGATGATCTGAAGACGATGAGGCGACAGTAGGAGATGCAGGTGTTTGCAGTGGCAATGTAATGACTGGTCCTGGGATGTAGCTACTTGATGGCTTGCTCGCAGAGATGATGAAGACCTACATGAGGGCTAGGCCTACATCCAACATGAAAAAGGGCTGGCTCTGTAGAACTTCCTATGACGAGTAGATTCGAAAGATGTCACCAATCAATGATCGACCCGATGAGGATTGCAGCAGTGACAATGATGATCCAGTGTTGATGATGATGTTCCAACATTGATGATCCAGCGATGAAGACTTGTGTCCAGATGTGTTGATGACTGTGTTAAGAGAATACCTTCCTAGTTAAGAGGGAGTGTTAATGTAATTGTAACTTCGAAAGATATTCACTTGTATTTTATATTGTATTATTATTGTATTTTATTTGTACCTCCGACGGAGATGTTTATTCCTCCGGTTGGGGATGTCATTATTACATTTGCTCATGTAAAGTCATTGAGGTAAATCCTCCATTGTAAGTTGGGGCAATAGATCCCCCTATAGTCAGTTGTATTAGGGTTATTGAGTCCCCTAGAGAAGTCGGCCCAGTCAGGTTTAGTTGGCGCCAACCTAGCTAGTGAAAAGGTCAAGTGAAAGTTAAAGTATAAATAGAGAGTGGAGCTCTCTCATTTGAACACACACTCACTCACAAGTTCGCATTAGTGAGAGAGAGGACAAGTTCGCATAGGAGGAAAAGAAGAGGAGCTGCAAAAGACCATCTTTGTTTTGGGGTTTTACTTTTGTGATATTGTATTGGTGACGATTCTATCTCTGAGGAAGTCGCGGGGTTTTCTCCTATATGGTTTCCCCGAGGAAAATCTTTGTGTCTATTGTGTTATGCTGTGCATGCTATTCTTTCAGTTAAGATCCTAGATAAATATTGATTAAAATAGAAAATCTAACAGGAAATAAGAAAATAATAGTGATATTAAAGGTCCAAAATCTTGATCTAGTAGAAGCATAATTTTTTCATATCCAAACAAGACCAAGGTCATTATTCTAGGGCAATAGTTTAGACTTTAGTCTTAATTTAAGTACTAAATGTTGGGAAATAATAGGATTGAATTGACTTGCTTGGTGGTATGTACTATAGACTATGGAGGCTTTAAATAAGTCCAAACTCTACACTTATTGATGAGGTGGGGTCCAAGAAAAGAAGAAAAGTGTTCATTGTTCAAATTGAAAAGCTGAAATATTTTCCTAGCCAAGTAGGATGTAACACGTTGGGTAAGTGAAGATCATTTTCTGAAGGAAAAAGATAGGAAAGGCTGGAATAAAGTTGTCTATGACAAATGTCTTGTACTTTTGGGGTTCTAAGTGAATAACATTAGATATGTAACAAAACACATTGCTTTTAGGTTACTTCAATTGCTAGATCATATTCTCAATAAGCATAAATGTGAGTTGATGCATTTCATGCAAGACTCAGTAGGAAGTTATTTTCAACTTAAAAGTGCCATGTTTAGTTTTCTTTATTTTCCTCCTGTTTTTTAGAACATAGAGAGACAAAGTACAATAATATTAAAGGCCAATTGTTGATAAGCTTATGAGTTATAGCCACATTTGGAAACCCATAGAGCCACACAAACCATATTAGAGCCAAATGCCAAGTCTTGAGTTGTTATTCCTTGATTCTATGACAATGTGACATACACAAAATAGTAACCAATTACATGGAATATTCAATAAAAGTAGTGTTACGTGGTACCAGTACCAGCGCACCTGCAGAGGTCCCCCATGGAGAGGGGGTCATTTTTCTGATCAGGAGGGGTGTTTAGCTAGCATTTTCTGAGTAGGGGTTATGACTGGACCCTCTGGTTTCTCCTTTGGAAGTACTATGGCTTAGTGGCATTGCTGACTGCCTCATGAAAGGGCTTGAAGCCCTGAGGTCGGTGTCCGGGGCTTCCAGGGGTGGATCACTGGTCACATGATCGCGACCTTGATTTATCCTTTTGGTGACAGTTTTTTTCAGTACTGAGGCATATGCCTCTCCTCCAGGTCACCTCCCACACCCTCTTGGCCCTCCAGCTCACCTCCCACACCCTCTTGGCCCTCCAGCTCACCAGCACCCTCTCTCCTTGGCTCCTCTTGATGATGATGTCATCCTCCAGGCTAGGCTGCAGTGCTTTATTAGGGGGGGCGTTGAGGGCTTTTCACTGCTGTTGGGGTTAGATGGGGCATGGCGACCCCCCCCTCCACGGTCTGGCCTTCAGAACGGACCAATATGCTCATTTTTAGCTATTTTAGTCATGTGGATAAATTCTGGGGAAAATGCCCCAAATTACCCATAGATATGATTATTTTATATTATTATTGTTTTAATTTTAAGTTGACATTTATAATTTCAAATTGACATTTTAAAAAGGCATGTCGGCCTGGATATTTTTATTTTTTGTAAAGTGAGTGTGAGAAAAGTATAAATACACTTCTCCTCACTTCATTTTAAGATAACAACTTATGGGATAAAACATTTTATATCTGATTTTTGCCCTCACTAGGGCTCTTTGATTGATGCGCACCTCTTGAGGAAGGATTTTACTTGTTTTTTGAGCACTTTCTTGGACTTTCTTTGGTTCATGCTTCTTGCTAAGGTGAGGCTAGAGTTGTTGGTTTAACACATGCACAAGGAGGTATCTATGTTCCTATTGATGTCTCTTTGTTAAGTATTGGAGAATGATGCTAGTCTAGGATTGAATGGTAGCCATTAATGCTGCATTTTGTCTCCAACTAAGTCATTTTATGATTTTAGTCACCATAGCATTGTTAGGACCTCCCCCAAAGGAGTCCTTCTTAGGCTTGAGCTTTAGGTCTTCAAGTTTTGCTATAGCTAGGGCTCCTCTAACCAACCATTTGAGGTTGTTAAGGTAGGCCTTAGTGCCAAACTTGCTTCTTTGAACCCTAATTTGTTAGTAGTTTTATTTACTTATGTTAGTTTTATTATTTTTATGTTTTTATGTACATATTAACTTAATAAGCTAAATCTGAAACCCTAAATTCTGTGCAATCCTAACTGCAGAAAAACTAAAGCTTTTGCGGCCTCCCTTTTCTCTCTTCTCTTACCTTCGCTCTTCCCTCCTACCAACTCGCCTTCCCCTCTCCTCTTGCCCTAGACCTTCGCTCCCTTCCTATCTACCTTCGTAGTCCCTTCCTTCTTCCTCTCCCTTCCCCTTGTGCTTCTTCCCGAGCCTTGAAGTTCGCCCTTTTTTAGGCCCTAACACCTACAGCTGCATGCATAAACTATAAGATAAACGCCTTCTTGAAACTTACATGCTAATCGTGATCTTATATTATGGAAGTGAAAGTCTGAAAATTTGCCTAAAGGAGGTTTGAATCAATACTATTACAGTCTGAAAATTCTGCATTTTTGTGAAGTAGAATGGTCAAAGTTTGAAGTTACATTACTTGATCTTTGCTTGTTTTCTGTTGCTACAAATTGGACATATTTTACATACAGTAAACTAAGACTTTCGTTGCTAATGACTGATATGCAAGTGTCTTTAATTTTTTTGAGTTTTGAATGTTGAAGGTTTCCATCACAAGCATATATCCCAGCCCTGGTACTTGTCATAATTCTGATATTCTATTTCTGCTAACAAGTCTGAGATAACATACAGTGAACTATTATTTTCTGAATGCAATATCAGCGAGTGAATGAACTTTGGAAAGTAGCTGGTGGATGATGGAAGATTTGGTACTTAGGAAGTTGTGAGTTATTTGTTTTTCCAGTAGTTAAACACTTGATACTTGATGTAATTTGGTTGGAAGGTTCTTTGCTCTAAATAATGTACATTGATTATTGAAAAGGATAAGTTATTATATTCATTTTAGTGCATAACATTGTTAATGACAGTATACAAGTCCTATGTTGGATATATGAATGCTAGTGGCATTAAAGGATAATATTGTTACTTATTTGTGGAATGAGTTACATTTTTTTTTTATCTTATTCATAGACTCCATAAGGCACTGGTCAAAACTAATATTTGCATAGAAAACATAGTCCTTTGTTGCATTAGTGTCTTGCAGGTTAATTCAGGGTCATTCCCCTAGGAGGTTACTACTTTTCGAAGAAGTTAGCACTGTGATCGAGGTGACATTGGGTCACATTTCTTATAATTGCTTGCTGAGCACTAGCCCTGCTAGTTTGCCCGGTAACAAGCATATATTAGAGGATGATCTATAAGCTTGATTATTACTTCAAATTGGTCAATGCTAACCAACCACATGTTATAAAAATAAACTTCTTTCTATTGAGAGAGACAATCGTAAGTCTTGATCGTTGTTCTTTTTATGTAATGCATACAAAATTGTAACCAATTACATGAGATATTCAAGAAAAGCAACCATTAGAAGATGATCTTTAAGCTTGATTTATGCTTCAAACTAGCTAATGCTATATGTTATCGCACAAACTAACAACCCTAACACAACAAGGTTGTGTGGACCAAAGGGCTAGTTACGGTAAGCAGGGAGGACTTAGGTCCAATGTCACCACAACTTAATTCCTCAACTTCTTTGGGTAACTCCTAAACCTAGGGGCGAGTCCCTAATGGAGGAAGAACACCTGCAAACACCAACACACCTGCAAATACCCTTCTGCAAGCCTTATGGCTAAGATCGGTGCCTTATGGAGTCAACAATGGATAATAAAGATATAAATCATATAAAAGGAATTAATTCAGTCTACCAATCAATATCAATAAATATCACCACTTCAATATACTTCTCAAATCCCAAGGTCAGGTTTCACACTTCCCAAGGCACCACCTCGGAAAAGTGCACTCTGTAGGGGAGATGATCAAGTGGCCTAGGGTGCACTTGATGGTACAATCAAAATTGTAAAAACCTTACAAAGACCCTAATTTCAGCAATTTCATGTTTCCCATTGCACTAGGTCAAAGTGAGACACCCTTAAAGATTTGTGGATAAATCCACCATGGCAAATTTGATGGGTGGACCAGAATTATCAAATTGCATATATTTTTGGACTTTTCAATTTATTTAGATTTTAGGGCTTTTTTCAACAATATTATATTTTTTAGGGTTTTTCAATATATAAAGATGCATGTGAAATAAAAGGCATGTGAATTGATAAAAGAGAGATAGTTTTGTTGAAAAGATAGGGCATATGATTCTTGTCTCAATCCCTAGGGCATTGAGAGATCGATATCGATGCCCCTCACTTAGAATGGTTCTCAATACTTGCTATTAGAGCATCAACTAGCAACTAGAAGAGTCAGGTATAAGAGCCTAATTAGGGCAAGCGAAGAAGTCTGAGGCCCAATTAACAATGGAGAGCTCCTTTGGTAGGAAGGTCTCCTCATACTTGGTTGACAAAATGCTAGCAAGAAACCCTAACTTAGCCCAAAGCACTTCAAGAATGACTTTAAACTAGGGTTAGGAGATAAACTTACCGACATTAACCAATGGATGAGCAAGGAGATACACCTCAGGTCACCCTTGAGCACGAGTTATCACAACTATTCTTAGCATCAACCAAAGCATGTGCAAAATCAAGTCCTAGAAATACCTTCATTCACCTTTCAAGCAAAAAGGATCATCCAAAGAGAGGTGTGCACAACATCAAGAGCTCCAATAGAGTAGAAGAAAGATAAAAGATTTCATAATGAACCCATGTCTTGTTATGTTTTTACAATGAGAGTGAGGCGCTATTTATATAAGACTAGCCTCACCTAATTTTAAGTTATGAGCCTACAAGATAATGTAAAAATATAACATTTGGCTTGCTCACCCACAACTTGGGGGCTAAACCACTTATGAAATAGCAATAAGATATCTCTAAATGACATAAAAATAATAATAAAAATGCAATTAGGCTACACCAAGTGCTAGGTGTGCCAAAAGGAGGATGCCAATGTGCCATGCCCCAACTAGCCCCAACAGATGTGTAACCCCAACGTCCTCCTTCATTATCCTTGTAGGCTTCTTCAATAAGGAAGTACAATTTGCGGGTGACACAGCTCAGGGGTGGGTCCAAGTGAGCAAATAAGGTATGCTAGATAGGGTACACAACCCTTTACAAAGGGCCATCACCTTTTACTTGGAAAATAAATGAGTGTGGTCATGCGTCCAAGTGATTAGTTCCCCAAGGGCACCAACCCCTATAGGGCGAGCACCTCTTGGAAGTGGAAATCAAGAGGACCATCCATGACATGATTAGGGGTTTTTAGCTCCAAATCAACACTCTACATACAAAAATGCTAAAAAAAATTGGCCTTTACATAGCAAAAAATAACTCCTCACTCTGATGGATCTGTAGGGAACGCTGCAGATACTCTAAGGTGTAACACTATCTCATTACACATTACAAAAATGCTCTTGTTTTTGTTGGGAGAGACAATCACAAAGTCACCATTGTTGTTCCTTTTATGTCAATAGTCATTGCTTGCTGCCTAATGTTGGGGAGCTTGTAGATGTGGGTGTGGTAGTGCATTGGTGGAATTTATGCAAGCCCATAAGATCATTTCTTTAGGTCTCTATGTCAAAGATGGCATAACCTAGATTGAATTGAAAATATCTACATCTTTTGTCATTAACTCTCCTATAGCTCTAATTGATTTGTAACCAATGGACAATGATGGGAATTTAGGCATTCTTATTCATAATAGCCTATTTCATCAAACTTTATATATGGTTGTAGGGTTGCTACTATTTTTCCTTTCCACAACCTTTGTTCATTTCCTGTGGATGTGGGTGTGTCCGTGTAAAGGTTGCATGCATGCAATTCGATAAGGTTACTAACTTAGTCTTACTCCTATATAGTGTACCCTAGATCTTAATCAAGGACCATACTCCAATATATTGTTATTAATTGTCTTGTAGTTCTAAATGAATTTGTAGCTAGTGAAAATGATGATAATTTAAGCATTCTCATTTCATACATCTCTCAATTGCAACTTTCAAATCTAGGGAAGTTCTATCTTCACCAAATCTCGACACTATATATTGAGGTAACAATAACATGCTTAACACCACATGTTCCTCTTTCATTTCTAGGCACACAAAGTAGGCATTTGGTGAGGATTCCATATTGATATTAGTTATTGTAGTGTGCTTGTATCATAAATCACATTACAATTGCAACTAGAGGAGTTACCAAAAATAAAAACAAGAAATATGATTGTATTGAAGTACAAACAACAAAAATAAAGAGCTAAAGAACAAAAGTAGTGGGGTACATGCACACCTCAATGTAGATTGCACTTGAAAATTTGGATTATTGAAGGAAAAATTCTCCAACAAACTTTGTTGATTCTATTTATGAAATGATAAAAGTTACACAAGAAAGGGTCAATCTTGATTTATACTAAACAATAGAGAAACCCTAACATGGAGCCTAAGTTACTAATAAAAATGATTAGGCCCTAATTACATAAAAGTTGCCTTTTACTAAAAAAATTAATATGATACCATACAAACTAAAAACCAGAACATAATCACAAATAATGAGCTCACATATAAATATCTTATGTACATTTAGTCTAATGCCTAATAAAGATGTTAATATCTAGGTACACAACTTGCCCAACACTTGCAAATGCTTTTCCCCAATTCTAAGAGGTGCAAATGTTTTGCCCCAACTCTAAGAGACTAAAAAAGTTGGGGCTCTAGATGAACATGTTGTCAAAGTAACTGGAAATAGGCATGCAAAGTGTTACCCCCTAACATGTATGGGTGATTTGATCATCATTTCCTATGTGATCTTCCATCACATCCAACAGTTCCGTAGATGAGATCTATGGTTTGCCCATACACACTTCATAGAGACACTTTCAACCTACTCGGCTTACCTTGCCATATATGCCAGAGACAGATGGGGACATCCAGTTGATGCCAATGTTATGACATATCCTCTTTACTTGACTTATGGTAAACGCTTCCTTATGTGTGGACATAACATTAAGAGGTCACGGGTGTTGCTCTATAATGGTTCATATATCCTCAAATATTGTTTCAATAGCTTAGGGAGTGTTGCACTTCTTCCATTTTACAGCGTTCCAGCAGGTCATTTGGCAGAGTAGGGCTTAAAAGGTCAAGTGTGGGCTCTTCGTATGTGGTTGGCCATGGCCCAACCCTTTGATTCTGTTCTTGGAAGTACTATGTCTTAATGGCATTGCTGACTGCCCTTTGTTGGGGTTTTTAACCCTGGGGTTGGTGTCCAGGGCTTCCAGGGGTAGGTCATTGGGTCACATGACCACCACCCTTTTCCCTCTTTGAGGGGGCTATTACTTCATCCAGGGAGGTCTTTCCCTGATCCATCACCCCTCTCATACCCCGCTTGGACCTTCTCTACAATTGATTTGACCCTCTCTTACTAAATCGACCCTTGATGCTTTTATGATCGATCAAGCCTCAAGCTAAGGAAAGGGGGGCGTTGAGGGGCATTTTTCATTATTCTGGGGTTAGAAGGGCTCACTCTTGCAGTCACAGTGAGGCCTTGGCTTGCTTATTTTAGTATTTTTTATCATTTTATGTTGGTTTTAGGGCTTAGTCCCCAACGTGTGGGTGACATGCCCTAATTTTGCCTTATTTTGGAATATTTTAATATTATTTTGTTTTAATTTCAAATTGACATGTAGGCTTGATAAAAAAATTAAATTCTTGTGCTAAAATGGATATAAATATCCATTCACTTTTCATTTGTAAAGCACAAGACTTGGGATCAAATGATTATTCTTCTTTTTCTCTTACTTTATGAGCTCTCTTGGTGATGTGCACTTCTCTTGGATGTTTTCTCTTGCTTGAATGGTTAATGGTGGATGAATCTAAGGCTTCTTTTTGCACATGCTATGGTTGGTGCTAGAATTTTTGCTAAAACACATGCTCAAGAATGACCTAAAGCTCTTTCTTTGTTGATGTCTTGGTGAATATTGGTAAGTCAATACTTCTATGTGGATTGAATGGTGGTGTATTGCTGCATTTTTTTTGAATTAGGGCTTTTTTATCAATATTCTATCAACTTTGTGTGAAGGAAACACCTTGTATTAGGGTTTACTTTTGCTTTTAGGGCCTTGGACTTCTCCATTTGCCTTGGTTAGGCTCACCTACTGAACCCTCGAGGTTGATAGATGATGCCCTAGCTTGCAAATACTAGAGGGACATTCTAAGAGAGGGAGAGTAGCCATGATCTCTCAAACCCCTCGGGACTGAGATGACATCATAATCCCCGTCTCTTGTCAAATTTTTTTACTCAACATTTCAACATTTAATGTATTATAGTTAGGCTGCATTTTCATGTTAGTTAGCTACATTTTTATCCACAAAAACCCTAAAAATCAGAAAACCCTAGAAAACCCTAAAAATCAGAAAACCCTAGAAAACCCTAAATATCGGTAAACCCTAGAAAAACCCTAAAAATTAGAAAATTCTTAACTCCAAAAATAGCCGCGAGTTTGTAATTTTGGTCCTCCCTACAAATTCGCCCTAGTGGATTTATCCACAGATTTTGAAGGGCGTCTGGATTTTATGTGTAAAAACCTTAAAAATCATATATTGTAAAAAAAGCCCTAAAAATTTACATAATTAAAAAACCTAAAAATATTTTAAATTTGCAAAATCTGGTCCACCCCTAAATTTCGCCCTAGTTGAATTGTCCACATATCTAGAAGGGCCTTCCATTTTTCCTTAGTGCATTGGGAAGCATGAGAACCCTAGATCTCACTTACCTTGGGCCACGTTAGGGTTTTGACTTCACCTAGGGCTTCACCCTAGCCTCCTCCTTCCTCTTTTCCTTAGAGCGCACCTTTTTGAGGGTTGCCTTGGGATATGCAGAGGTGCATTGGTATATGTGAGTTGCATTGTAATCCGTGAAATTGGAAAGGTGATTGATGATATACATGATTAGCTATTGAACTAACTCCTTAATTAGGTCAAGTTGTATTCTTTATATATTGTTTGACTCCATACAAGGCACTGATCTAGTTACAAAGTCATGGAAAGGTATTTGCATATGTGATGTTTGCAGGTATCATTTAGGGCTCTCCCTTGGGTTTAGGAGTTACCTAAAGAAGTTAAGAGGCTGGGTTGTGGTGACATTTGGGCCTAGACCTCTTCCATATGCTTACCAATCACTAGCATTTACTCTACATCGTGTTGCTTATTTATGATTGCTAGTTTGAGCGGTAACAGGGAGCATCATGGCGTGGTTATAATTCTTCTTTCCTCATCAAATTAAGTGCATGACCTTACGAGATTATATGTGCCCCTAGGGATTTAAGCAAGTGTGGCCCTCATTTCATGTCATTAACAACATTTTACCTAACCATTTTTCATATCATGACATTTCACTAGCTACTTCACCCATTTCCATCATGTTCCCCTTTCGCAATTAACTAGTTATGTGTCATTTTCTGTGGTCTCTACATATTATTTCTATGTAAGGTGCGTAAGCTAAAGTCAAAAGAGTCAAAGTACCTGTTATCACACCATAGTAGCAGGGCTACTATTCTTGCTTTGCAGATATTTGCACATTTTAGAGCTTGGATTATTCAGAGCTTGGCTATGATGAGTTTATATATTGAGATCACTCATGATCAAAGCAGTATATTTTATCAGACTTATGTTAGACCTTGTGCCAAGCCTGAACCTTGAGAGTTCAGATTTGATGACCGATGTGACCCTTTATTCCATACAGTTTCAGGTCAGTGCCTAGAGATGTTATTGCAGCAGCGTTTCAGATGATTTATGATGATGTGATATGACCTATGGATTTCTGATCATTGATTATGGAGTATTATCTTGTTGCTTTAGTCATGTTCATAACATTAGCTTGGTGTATGATTCATGATGTGGCAAACTTTGTAAACTTAAAATGAACTATCTTGATGATTTTACAATTTATAAAATGGACTTATTACTTGCACATTTAGGTTTCTAGACAAAACTCACTGGTTTACTACCTTGCATAGATATGGTCTTTCCTGACATTATTTGTTTGCTAGCTTGGGCACCACCTTCATTTGTCTCCATCCATCCATGACCTTCCTTGATTGGCTTTTACCCTTGACTTGTCTTGCTTGACTTTCTGATACTGAGGACTTCCCTTTTTACTACATCTGTGTTTGGATCGCATACATGTTTGTTTTGTGTCTCGGCTCTGAGTTGGTGACAGAACTTGCTTTTGGCAAGTTGGATTGTAGTCTTAAATCATTCTGGTCGGTTGTCCCGATGTTTGGCACTGGCACGAAGTCCCCCTAGTCACTTGAGATGTTGTTGGCTAAAACTGAAAGCTCATATACTACTTATGGAAACTTGTGTAAATTCGCCCATGGAAACTATAAACTCTAGAATGTGTTTCTGAACACATGTGAGTAAAGAGCAAGAGCGATGAACTGCTGAAAATACTTCTCGAAGAGTATAAGAAAGGTCCAAAAAGCAATGGTTCTTAAACTCTATATCTAAACGATTGTTGACCTTATATATATATATAACCATGCCCTGGATGCAAGCTGCAATTAGTTGTGCTTCTTAGTGCACCTGAGATCCGAAGGGTTATGTAGGCCAAAAAGGCCAAGAAATGAAATTGAATGATCCTAATGAACTTTGATCAACTTGATGTAGACATGATGCCTAAGTTGAATGAGCACTCTCTAAACAACTTACCCATTTGTGAGGCACAGCCCTTCCCCGTGTTATTTGTCCAACACAAAGTGTAGCTTCCCCCTTTATCCCAGTCCAAAGTGTCTTTTAGTTAAAGTTTAGACAAGTCACCCCTTTTGCCCAGCCTTGTACCTAGCCTTCATCCTTAGCTAGCAGTTAGACCATGTCCAATGGGTGAGTCTGTCATCTAAGCTATTGTGCAAGTAATTATAAATAACAATGGAATATGCAAACATGATTAATGCCACTAAATGATGTTTATGCTTTAAGTTAAGTTGTGAGCATGATTAGAGGAACATGTCTTAGTCTATTGATATGATTTATCCTTGGTTGTATATTGACCTAGTCAAACCTAGTTTGACTATGGTCATTCTTGGGATCCGTGATGATGTGGGTCATGTATACTTATTGATGATGATTGATGGTCCCACATACTCTTGATGTTGATACCATATGGTGGACATATGATTCAGATGGTGATTGATGCAGTTCAACAGGTTTTATTATTATTCCAGATCATCAGGTTATGCATTGTCCATATATGGTGGACCCTACAGTTAGCCCATCAGGGCAACCCCCATGGTGTATGAGTACACACTCTTAGTAGATTTGGGTCTTCTGGATCCAATGAGACACTTATCATTCAGTTCTGGGCACTTCTGACAGTGATAGATGTAGTTTTCCACTTGTTGACCAGATTTGGGGTTGTTTTCCCAGCCTGACTAGCAGGGGCCATGAGAGGCCAGTTCACCTAGGGCGCTATATAAGGAGGGGGTGGTCTAGCCACTTGATATTACCATTTTACCCCCCTTCTGGAGAGCCTGGTGGGCTCAGTTTGACAGCGCAGGTGCCCTAGGTGGCAGTTTCAGCAACTTCACAGTTACTGAGGCAGGTTAAAAATGGAATAAAAGGGTCACTAAGGAATTCGATTTGGGCAATTGAGGCCAGGTTTTGGCACTTGGTCTTCACAAAGGTCTTCCAGGGTGAACCCCCTATCTTCCAACCAGTTTTCATCAGTTAGTGGGGTCCACAGAGGCCACAGGAGGCCTTTTACTGCATGTCTCTCACAGATTTTGAGAACAGATTTGATCATTTGTATTATTTTGGACATATTATTTTATATTATTCTGCCATGGGGATGATCTAGCAAAGATTGATGCCTCCTAGCCCCACCATGAGCTTCATGTGTCATGTCCTAGTCATATGAGGTGGGCCCATGTACTTTAGCCCCCTCTAGAGGATGACGTCACCCTCTAGAGGATGATGTCACCCTCACTTTGTATCTTTTAGCTATGACGTCACCTCTATTTTTTAGTGATCCATGTGATATGTTATGTTGGCTCATCTTAGCCATTGATTATGTTGTGAGATCTTTTAATCTCAACCACTCATTTCATAAAGTGGTTTCGAGATCTAGAGTTTTGGTCTTTATTATCCTATATAAGGAGGAGACCCCCTATTGTATAACTCACCTTTGGAGCTATGGAATATTGGAATAGAACACTTCTTTGTGGAGCATATTTCTCTTGTCTTGTGGATTCTCTTGCATCTTGAATATACAGTATCTCTTCTATGTATCATTGTGGATTTTGGAGCTACACGATGTTTTCTTGTAGGGAGGCCGAATTGGTGGAGAGGAGGACGATTTGAAGAGGGTTATTGTTGGAGGGATCCACATATTCTCTCTTGGGTTGATCTTGGTGACAGGGAGTATTATTATTGTATCTTTGTGACATAGTTGATGCTTTCTATTACATCTTTCCATCATTTTCATAATTTTCTTACTTGGCTTGTTTCACTTGATCTTGTCTTGTAGGAGGACGATTTGGCATCTTGGAGGAGGATGTTTTGCCTTGGAGCAACAAAATATGTGGCTAGATCCATCCATTCTTCTTCATTGGTCAACAAAACCTTAAAAGCAAAACCCTTGTTTTCACTTTTTCTTAGATCTACAAAGATCTAGCTTGGCTTTGGGTATAATAAAAAGAACCCACCTCTATAGTATCCACCACAATTCAGATCTATAGTTTGGTGGCATTTGGACTTCATTTGACCCTTCCCCCAAGGCACTTAGCCTTCCTTGAGTGAGGTCGCCCTCCTTGGGTAGGTGAGTTAAGCTAGTTCCATCACATGGGTAGGTGAGATCCCACTTGATTCATACTCCTCTCACTTGATAACCTACCCCTAGTGCTTCACTTCATTGATTTTCACCTTGTGGGTCCCATTCCTCATTTTGAGGGTTGTGCCCCACTTGGGTCAATTTTGTGATGCATTTTCAATCTTAGATCTATGGAGATCTAACCATCATTTGGGCATGCCTTCCTAAACCCACTTTGATAATTGCCTAAACTACTCCGATCTATAATTTGGCATACTTTGGACTCCATTTACCCATCCATCTTAAGGCACTAGTCCACCTAAGGCAAATTGCACTTCTTGGGATTAGTGTCATGTGCTAGATCCCATATGTGGGTATCTTCTATTTCATCTTAGATCCATAGATCTACTCCTTGCATACCCCTTGGTACCATTTGCACCCCCAATTTCACCTTGTGGGTCCCATTTGGACTATTTCCATATTCTAAGGAAGTGGGCCCCACTTGTGTATTTCATGGTACTAGATCTTGTCATGTGGCCTAAATCATTCATTGGTTGAAACAGTAGTCATCCCTTAAGCCTCTTTCAACCATACTTAAACTTCTAGGTCCACCTAACCTTGCATTGGTTTCTGTAACTTGTCTTTCACACTTCCGTAGGAACCTTTGCTTTGGTCCAATCACCTTTGATTGGCTATAGGGTCTCCCCCTTGGTCTTGATTCATCTTGATCTAAAGTGAAGAGTGCCTCGGTTAACGTGACTCCCAGCTTGCATTGGGAACCGTGGCATCTCTTGGGTCACCTCTTTATTTGTCCATCTCCTCTACCATCCCAGATGGGATACCATTAGGGACAACTACAAGTTGTGTGATAACATTTTTGGCGCCTTCACATAAGCGACTCCACTGGTGATTGATCTTATCATTATCTGGAACCCATGGGGTGCATCAGTTTGTATTTAGGTTCTTGATTTGAAAAAATAAAAAAATATAATAAAATTAAAAATAAATAAATAAAAATAAATAAATAAAAAAATAAAAATAAAAAATAAAAAAATAAAAAAATAATTTTTTTTGCCATCCATCGCTGCTTCTGAGCGGCCTAGAACTTTTGGTCGATTAAAAGTCTTTGACTTCTCAAAAATTGTTGGGTATCCTCATCATATTCTTCATCAAGCCCGTGAAAGGTTGCCTAAATTCGATGAAAGTTATGATAAATCTGCTAAAACCCATGAATTGTCCATAACCCATGAGGATGTATGTATGAAACTATTGGCCTCATCTTTCCAAGGAAGAGCTGAGCTCTGGTTCCTAAATTTAAAGACCAATAGCATTTCTGGATATGACATGTTTGAAGGTAAATTCTTAGAAAAATGGGGAAGTGAACTCGATGATATTTATTCTTCAATTCAAATCCAATATCAAAACCTTCCCCTTTCCGATCCTATCGTTGAATCAATCAATAATCAAACATCAAATGAATTGTCAACATCTGAAGATGACCCCTCCTGCCCAATTTCTTTTGAGGATGAGTCTTCCACTTCTGAGTCAATCGAAAGTCACATCCCTAATCATTGTATAAATGGTAATTTTTCAAATTTCTTTTTAGGTAGCCCTAGTCCTGATCCTAAGGAAATTTCTGATGATGAGCCTTTAGTCAACAAGTCTATTGAGGTTCTCCCTTCGGAGAAACTCATTAGTCATTCTATCTTTATTGATAATTCAATTCCTTATCACCTTATTGAAGAAGAAGGTGGGGACATTGACCAAGATCCTTTAGTAGTGATTTCACATAATCATGGTGCAAATAATCAGGATGTTTTTGAACTTGTTAATTTTCTCCCTGGCAAATTAAATAAAAATGATCACTTATCCTCATGTAGAAGGTCAATCTCAAGCTGAGGATGAATTAGTGAGTCACACTAGATGCTCTAATCTTTGTTCCACTTCTTATAACGAGTCTTTAAATTTTTCCATCCTTAGTCAAGATAGCTTCATCCATTTATTAGAGTTAGAATCTTGTCCCCAGTTTGTAAATATTAGACTTGATCAAAAGTTTATCATTCCTATGATAAATAATATTTCTTTGAAAGGCCTTTCATTTTGTCAAATTCCAAGGCCAAATATTTCTATCCACCCAGGAGACTGTGCATATTTTCAATCCACCCTCCCTGCCCAGCCTATTCAATCTTTTTGGGGTTGGTGGTCTAGTCAATTTTTGCTTTTGAAATTTTCAATAGAATGTATAAGCATGATTACATGTTTGGAGAAAAAACACTTCATTTCCCTTTTCAGTCACTTTGGAATCATAATGCTTGTTGTCAAGTTATTTATCATTCTTGGTGCCTAGAAAAGGTGTTTAAAGATCAATTCCATCTTTTCTCCATTTTTGAGCATCAAGTGGGTCTGACTTTGATTTTCCGTCTTCTAAGCTTTAATTCGTTCCCACTTGGTTTTTATTTGATCATCAGTCCCAAGGAGAATCAAATTGAGTATGTGAGAGAAGTAAATGAAGAAGTTAATGAATCGAATCACATGTCTTATGTCTTCCCTCCATCCATCTCTGAGTTTAACTTGCATAAATTTTATGATCCTATCAATTCTTGGATGGAGGATGTTTGCATCAATCAATCTTTCCTTTGGCATGATTTCATTTTGCACCATTCAACTCCTTTTTCAATTTTGGAACAAGTCAGGAAAGTTGTACTGTCAATTTCTTTAATCCTTAGTCCAATCCTGACTCGTTTCCTAAGCAAAAATCAAAGAAGAATCATTAACTTGTTCGGTGAATGGTTGCACTGGATTTATGATTTGACCTAGCATTTGTGCTGACTTGTTAGAGTAGGTAGGTCTCTGAATAAGCTCACTTGAGCAGTAGGACTTGTGTGCCTTTTCTTTTTCTGTGTGCTGAGTATTGTCATTTCTCTTTTCTTCTTAAGTTCTCTGCTTGATTGTTTCCTTTTGAGTTGTTGATTGAGTGAGTCTCGCTCCTTCCTAAGCTTGTCTCACCTCCTGCATGAATTGAAGAGTGGTTAGTTTGCTTGCTTTTTCTTTTTGGCTTCCTGTGCAAGATGAGTTGAGTATGCCTGCTTGAAAAAGTTTTGTTTTCCTCCCGCACAGTAAAATTGAATAAAATTTATGTCATGTTAGATTAGAATTTCTATTATGCATTTTAATTCATGTTTTAGAATAAATTTCATTTTCAGTTTTATTTTATATATCTCCCATACATGCTCCATGAGGTATTCTAGTGTTTATGAGCGCAGATACAGGTGCAGAATAAAAACTGAAAGCAAGGATGATGCAGTGTTGGATTGAAGATTGAGGCAGAGTAGTTCGAGACTAGAGATTCTGAGGTTCTCAAGCGCTCTCACCCTTAGAGCACTTGTCCCAATTGGAGCTAGATGTTATCACACCATAGTAGCAGGGCTACTATTCTTGCATAGTAGATATCTGCACATTTCAGAGCTTGGATTATTCAGATCTTGGCTATGTTGAGTTTATAAATTGAGATCACTCATGATCAGAGCAGTGTATTTTATCAGACTTATGTTAGACTTTGTGCCAAGGCTGAGCCTTGAGAGTTCAGATTTGATGATCGATGTAACCCTTTATTCCATACAGTTTCAGTTCAGTGCCCAAAGATGTTATTACAGCAGTGTTTCAGATGATTTATGATGATTATTATGATGATGTGATATGACCTATGGATTTCTGATCATTGATTATGGATTATTATCTTGTTGCTTTAGTCATGTTCACAACATTAGCTTGGTGTATGATTCATGATGTGGCAAATTTTGTAAACTTAAAATGAACTATCTTGATGATGTTACAATTTATAAAATGGGCTTATTACTTGCACATTTAGGTTTCTTGACAAAACTCACTGGTTTACTACCTTGCATAGATATGGTCTTTCCTGACATTATTTGTCTGCTAGCTTGGGCACCACCTTCATTTGTCTCCATCATCCATGACCTTCCTTGATCGGCTTTTACCCTTGACTTGTCTTGCTTGACTTTCTGATACTGAGGACTTTCCTTTTTACTACCTCTGTGTTTGGATCGCATCCATGTTTGTTTTGTGTCTCGGCTCTGAGTTGGTGACAAAACTTGCCTTTGGCAAGTTGGATTGTAGTCCTAAATCATTCTGGTCGGTTGTCCTAATGTTTGGCACTGGCACGAAGTCCCCCTAGTCACTTGAGATGTTGTTGGCTAAAACTGAAAGCTCATATACTACTTATGGAAACTTGTGTAAATTCGCCCATGGAAACTATAAACTCTAGAATGTGTTTCTGAACACACGTGAGTAAAGGGCAACAGCGATGAATTGCTGAAAATACTCCTCGAAGAGTATAAGAAAGGTCCAAAAAGCTATGGTTCTTAAACTCTATATGTAAACGATTGCCGACCTTATATATATATATATATATATATATATAAACATGCCCTGGGTGCAAGCTGCAATTAGTTGTGCTTCTTAGCGCACCTGAGATCCGAAGGGTTATGTAGGCCAAAAAGGCCAAGAAATGAAATTGAATGATCCTAATGAACTTTGATCAACTTGATGTAGACATGATGCATAAGTTGAATAAACACTCTCTAAACAACTTACCCATTTGTGAGGCACAGCCCTTCCTTGTGTTATTTGTCCAGCACAGAGTGTAGCTTCCCCCCTTATCCCAGTCCAAAGTGTCTTTTAGTTAAAGTTTAGACAAGTCATCCTTTTTACCCAGCCTTGTTCCTAGCCTTCATCCTTAGCTAGCAGTTAGACCATGTCCAATGGGTGAGTCTGTCATCTAAGCTATTGTGCAAGTAATTATAAATAACAATGGAATATGAAACATGATTAATGCCACTAAATGATGTTTATGCTTTAAGTTAAGCTGTGAGTATGATTAGAGGAACATGTCTTAGTCTATTGATATGATTTATCCTTGGTTTGATATTGACCTAGTCAAACTTAGTTTGACTATGGTCATTCTTGGGATCCGTGATGATGTGGGCCATGTATACTTATTGATGGTGATTGATGGTCCCACATACTCTGGATGATGATACCATATGGTGGACATATGATTCAGATGGTGATTGATGCAGTTCAACAGTTTTTATTATTATTCCAAATCATCAGGTTATGCACTGTCCATATATGGTGGACCCTACAGTTAGCCCATCAGGGCAACCCATGGTGTATGAGTACACACTCTTAGTAGATTTGGGTCTTCTGGATCCAATGAGACACTTATCATTCTGTTCCGGGCACTTCTGACAGTGATAGATGTAGTTTTCCACTTGTTGACCATATTTGGGGCTGTTTTCCCAGCCTGACCACCAGGGGCCATGAGAGGCCAGTTCACCTAGGGCGCTGTATGAGGAGGGGGTGGTCCAGCCACTTGATATTACCATTGTACCGCCCTTTTGGAGATCCTGGTGGGCTCAGTTTGACAACACAAGTGCCCTAGGTGGCAGTTTCAGCAGCTTCACAATTACCGAGGCAGGTTAAAAATGGAATAAAAGGGTCATTGAGGAATTCGATTTGGGCAATTGAGGCAAGGTTTTGGCACTTGGTCTTCACAGAGGTCTTCCAGAGTGAACCCCCTATCGTCCAGCCAGTTTTCATCAGTCAGTGGGGTCCAGAAAGGCCACATGAGGCCTTTTACTGCATGTCTCATAGATTTTGAGGACAAATTTGATCATTTGTATTATTTTGGACATATTTTTTCATATTATTGTGACATGGGGATGAGCTAGCAAGGATTGATGCCTCCTAGCCCCACCATGAGCTTCATGTGTCATGTCCTAGTCATTTGAGGTGGGCCCATGTACTTTTGCCCCCTCTAGAGGATGATGTCACCCTCACTTATCCTCTCCTAGATATGACGTCACCTCTATTGTTATGATTCATCTTAGCCATTGATTATGTATCGGGATCTTTTAATCTCAACCACTCATTTCATAAAGTGGTTTTGAGATCTAGGGTTTTGGTCTTTATTATCCTATATAAGGAGGAGACCCCCTATTGTATAACTCACCTTTGGAGCTATGGAATATTGGAATAGAACACTTCTTTTTGGATTATATTTCTCTTGTCTTGTGGATTCTCTTGCATCTTGAATATACAGTATCTCTTCTATGTATCATTGTGGATTTTGGAGCTACATGTTGTTTTCTTGCTGGGAGGCCGAATTGGTGGAGAGGAGGACGATTTGAAGAGGTTTATTGTTGGAGGGATCCACATATTCTCTCTTGGGTTGATCTTGGTGACAAGGAGTATCATTATTGTATCTTTGTGACATAGATGATGCTTTCTATTACATCTTTCCATCATTTTCATAATTTTCTTACTTGGCTTGTTTCACTTGATCTTGTTTTGTAGGAGGAGGACGATTTGGCATCTTGGAGGAGGACGTTTTGGCTTGGAGCAACAAAATCTCACTCATGAATATACACATAGGTGAATGCTATCAATTTACAAGGTGGCCACAAGCAATCGAGGTAAGTTCTACAAGGTATGAGCCTAAATCCATCCATTCTTCTTCATTGTTCAGCAAACCCTTAAAAGCAAAACCCTTGTTTTCACTTTTTCTTAGATCTACAAAGATCTAGCTTGGCTTTGGGTATAATAAAAAGAACCCACCTTTATAGTATCCACGACAATTCGGATATATAGTTTGTTGGCATTTGGACTTCATTTGACCCTACCCCCAAGGCACTTAGCCTTCCTTGAGTGAGGTCGCCCTCCTTGCGTAGGTGAGTTAAGCTAGTTTCATCACATGGATAGGTGAGATCCCACTTGATTCATACTCCTCTCACTTGATAACCTACCCCTAGTGCTTCACTTCATTGATTTTTACCTTGTGGGCCCCATTCCTCATTTTGAGGGTTGTGCCCCACTTGGGTCAATTTTGTGATGCATTTTCAATCTTAGATCTATGGAGATCTAGCCATGATTTGGGCATGCCTTCATAAACCCACTTTGATAATTGTCTAAACTACCCAGATCTATAATTTGGCACACTTTGGACTCCATTACCCATCCATCTTAAGGCATTAGTCCACCTAAGGCAAATCGCACTTCTTGGGATTATTGTCATGTGCTAGATCCCATATGTGGGTATCTTCTATTTCATCCTAGATCCATAGATATACTCCTTGCATACCCATTGGTTCCATTTGCATCCCCAATTTCACCTTGTGGGTCCCATTTGGACTATTTCCATATTCTAAGGAAGTGGGCCCCACTTGTGTATTTCATTGTACTAGATCTTGTCATGTGGCCTAAATCATTCATTGGTTGAAACACTAGTCATCCCTTAAGCCTCTTTCAACCATACTTAAACTTCTAGGTCCACCTAACCTTGCATTGGTTTCCGTAACTTGTCTGTAACACTTCCCTAGGAACCTTTGCTTTGGTCCAAGCACCTTTGATTGGCTATAGGGTCTCCCCCTTGGTCTTGATTCATCTTGATCTAAAGTGAAGAGTGCCTCGGTTAACGTGTCTCCCAACTTTCATTTGGAACCGTGGCATCTCTTTGGTCACCTCTTTAGTTGTCCATCTCCTCTACCATCCCGGATGAGATACCATTAGGGACAACTACAAGTTGTGTGATAACAGTACCCTAAGGGAAATTAAATTGAATGATTAATTTGACCTTTGCGCTCTTGCAAAAGCCATGATCCTTATGTCCCAACTTATGAAAGCTAAATCCAAAGAAAGGGACTAATGTTGTAAAAAAAATGAAAAAAAATGAAAAATAAAATAAGCAGGATCATAAAAAATGGTGGAAGGAAAGGGTAACTTATGAAGAAAACTTGAAAGCTAAGGGGAAGACTTGGAACTTAGACACCCTCTCGTGATAGTTAATTTGTGAACCCCTTTCCTAACATTTCAATTAAATTTCCCCTTCATTACATTACATACACTTCATCACCCTCAGCTTGCTTAGAAACTTAGGAAGTTTACTTAGTCTTAGGGGTGTAACATGAAATTTGGAACAATTATGGTTGCACCATGATAGTTCTAAGGTTATTGGGACAATCAGTTAAATGAGTTATTAAAAAAGTGCACATAATAGACTTTTATGTTAATGTTTGCATGTAAACTTTATAATGTTCAACACTTGGTTATTTTTCACTTGACACATGTCTCCTTCTCCTAGGTGGTGCGCCCCCCTTTTCATGCAAACATGGGGGCTTCATGAGGTATAATCCTTCATCATTTGAGAGGGCCAACCCTCTTGGACCATTTGGATGAGTTGTCATGAGCTTTGACCACCTTATTGATGAGTTGGTTAGAGAAATGTATTATGGACCAATGCACAAAGTTTGAGGAGTGAGTTAGAGGGGTGATCCACCATTTGAGGCATCGTTCATCATGCCTGGACAACTTCTAGAGGGCGCTTTCATCATTTATTGACCATTTCATGCCACACATGCCACTTTTAACTGTGTTTGTTGGAGATTCCTTCATTTGAGGAGGGTGCACTTGTCCCTTTTTGACTACTTGGACTATTGGACCATTGTATTGAGTCTTGACAAGTTGTTACTTTTGACTTGTCAAGGATATGGATAAGGTTGTTACACCTTGTTAGCTGGATTTTCGACTAGTTATCATTGTTTTGACTAGATTCACTTGGATGCCTCACTCTTAAAGGTTATTTGCAATGTTCCCCCAAGTTTGTGGGACGCGAGAGTGCGGAAAACCACATTGGGGACGTGTGGAGAGCACCCTCAATTTTTAGGGAAATTCGAAGGGGATGGGGGGATGTTGAGGTCATAAAAATTATAAAAAATATAAAAGTTATAAATCCCAGCAATAACAATTCATCCCATGTAAATACAGTTTATGTTGCTCCCTGTAAATATAGTCTAATTCTTCAATGATTCAACACACTTCAACATTTTGTGAATCCGTGGCATAAATGTTGTAATGGGGAAATGTGACATGAGGACCGTATTTCTTCATGATTCCAGAAGGCATCACATTATTTGAGGCGTTCAAGTCCAACATAGAATTATGCAAGAGTGAACTATTAATCCTATATTGGGATCCTATTCATCAATAGCACCCTGTCCCCCTTTCCTCTAGGTTCTTAACCTCTACCTTGAATCTTGAAGTTGATCCTCGAAAGACATTACTTAACACCCTACAATTTTGATGAAATTTTCTAAACCAAGCATTAAAATAAGGTAGAATTAGAAATTTTTTCCCATGCTTAATAAGTGATTTTGCTTGACTAAAGGGTACATTTTGATTAAGGTCATGATAGAGGAGTTCAACAATCAGCACCACCAACATCAAGGTACATAGAGAGGTTGATGTGCTTGATTAAATGGCAATCCCTTAACCTCATACATGATAGAATCCAGTGGAAACGTTGCAATCCTGAAATCTTGAAAACTGTTAAGTTTGTTGAATTTTGAATGGGATCTAAAATTCTACTTTTGGTATATGAACTCCGATGAGGTTGGAATCACTCCCAAACATCCTGAAACAATTAATGGTAATGTTAAAAATTTAAGTAAAAGGATAGAAAATGAAAGATAAAGAAAATACCTCTTGTACTTACACAGCACGTATTCCCTAATTCGTTCTCATTTTGAGCTCTATCTGGTCTCTAGGTGGCCCCCATTTTCAGGAAGGAGCGCCTAGGCACCCCACTTCACCGATGCGTGCTTCAAAACAGGGGGACGAGCTCCCCTCTGCGTTTCCTCAAGTTTCGCCAGATTGGGGACAAGGAGAAACGTTTTGCCAAGAGCCCCCAAGTCCTTGGGGCACGAGGAGCAAGGGGGGTGCGCCCCCGACCCTGGGGAGTGCATCCTCGTGTAACACTGGTTATTTGTACCACAAGTATTATTTATCTCTTATTTTAGTGGTGCACCCCGCTGTTTTGATCTGCCAAAGTTGGTTAGGTGGTTGAGTTAGGATTTTGGAGTTTAGGGTTGCTAGTTTTGAGCTTATCACTTGAGAATTTAGTAACTCTCTCATCTATATAAGAGAGACTGGCCTCATTGTTTCTCTTTGCTAGAACTTGTGGAGAATAAAATTGCTCTTGCTCTATTTTGTGTCTATTTTCTTATATGCTAGAGTAGTGATTTAATTTGTGCAAACAAATAGCAGTGTAAGGGTATAATGTTTAAGTCTGGATCTTAACATCAAGTGGTTTTAAGTATGGATCTTAATATCAAGTGGTGAATATTGCATGAACGTTGAGTTAATCTCTTTCACAACCTTTGCACATTTTATTTGCTAGGTAGCATCATATTTAACTCATGTTATATGCTTCTACTAGCAGGATTTGTTGGCTTTGTATGCAGGTTAACTATGGAGAATTCAACATTTGAACCCTCTATTTGGTGGAACACGGAACCATACTTGGCTATCGAAGATTAAGACAAGGAATTGAATGTTTCTTCTCCTCTCTTACTCTTTGATCCCCAAGAACATCTCTTGTTTTCTTATCACCCTATTGCCCTTCCATTCAAGCACACAGGCCTAGTCAAGGGTGTTGAGTTCCTCAAAATTTAGCCATTTAAAATTTCTTTTTTAAAATTTTTCCTTTCAAGTTTTAAATCTGAAATTTAACTTAAAATCCCATACATAAATTCCTGCAAAAGACAACCACACTAATCCCCTTTGAGGGCAGCACTTCACTTCCCAAATTAAATTCTGTTTTATTGATGATTTTTCATGAATTAATGATCTTTTGCTTGCTGGTTATAACATAAATATTGTGCGATAAAAGTTTTTTTTCATTCAGATGTAAGTTCAGCTCTTCTCTGGATTCACTTTTTATATCTTTCTAGATGGGATAACTTCTAATTGTTTAATAAGCTGTTTACCACATAAACATCTCAAGTGCTTTTAAACAATTATTTTTGAATACTGTCTTTAGATTTTGAATAGTTTTATTTCTGCAATTACTTGCACTTTTCAGATTTGAAAACTATCACATGTTATTGGCATGCTGGCATACTTTTTCTTCTCACATGTTAATAACATAGACAAGTATCTAATACATTCTGAATTCTGGAGTAATTACTGGTCTCTTTTCAGCAAAAAATGGCACTTATTTCAACACTTACATTTTGCTGGAACTCACATTGTTAATAACCACTTAACTGTTACTGTTTATCTTTTCATGGGTTTTGTTAACAATATCTTTTAAGCTGTTAGTATAATGTTGGAATTTACTACTCTTTTTCTGTGGGCAACTCCAACAACAGGACAAGAGTTAATGATTGGATGAGATACGTATCACTTGGGTCATTTTTTCTGATTTACTTGCATGCTTTCACTTCTTTAACCAGCACATTTAATGGTTACACTTTTTTAGCTTACTGGTTTAAGAATTTCAGATTTTTATTGCTGGTTATTTTACTTAAAAAGTCTATGACATCAATTGCACTTGGATCACTATTGTTAATGGGATAATTTCATATGATTTTTCTTTCATTTCCTTGCATAATAATTTGTGATCTGTTCATTGGGTAACTTGATCATCTCATGGCAATTTTACTTGTGGTTGTGATTATTTACTTTGAATGATCGATGGTTAATGGTTCTTAAGTATTTGTCCAATGTATGAGTTAGCATAGTTATCAAATTTTAATCTCTTGTAGTATGTTTTAACTCATAAATCTCTTTAGACTTTTGAATCCATTCATCAACCAATCAATCAAGCAATCTTGCCACCTTTGACTTAATTGTCTTAGAGAATCCCCCCTTAGTGGTTTAAGCCACTTAAAGAGAAGGGAAATAGTTGTAGGCGACAACTACCCTATTTCCATAGTTGCACTTAGCTAGAACCCTTTGAATCTTTGTATTTTGGGTGTTAGAGTTTTTGGAAACACAAAGTAAGCATCCAATGAGGCTTCCATATTATTTATTATAGTGTGCTTGCATTTGAAATGGAAGTATCACTATAACTAGAAGTGCCTGAAAATAAAATTAGGAAATATGATTGGAATGAAGCATAAATAGCAAAATAAAGAGCAGAGGGGGGCACTTGTACACCCGAGCTTGGATTGTACTTGCAAATTTGGATTAATGTGGAGAAACTTTTCCACGAAAGTTTTGTTATCACACAACTTGTAGTTGTCCCTAAAGGCATCATCCCATCCACGATGGTAGAGGAGATGGACAACTAAAGAGGTGACCCAAGAGATGCCACGGTTCCCAATGCAAGCTGGGAGTCACGTCAACCGAGGCACTCTTCACTTTAGATCAAGATGAATCAAGACCAAGGGGGAGACCCTATAGCCAATCAAAGGAGATTGGACCAAAACAACGGTTCCTAGGGATATGTGAAATACAAGTTACGGAAACCAATGCAAGGTTAGGTGGACCTAGAAGTTTAAGTATGGTTGAAAGAGGCTTAAGGGATGACTAGTGTTCAACCAATGAATGATTTAGGCCACATAATGAGATCAAATGACAAGATCTAGTACCATGAAATACACAAGTGGGGCCCACTTCCTTGGGATATGGGAATGGTTTAAATGGGGCCCACAAGGTGAAGTTAAGGGTGCAAATGGTACCAAGGGGTATGCAAAGAATAGAGCTATGGATCTAAGATGAAATTAGAGATACCCACATATGGGATCTAGCACTTGACACTAATCCCAAGAAGTGCGATTTGCCTTAGGTAGACTAGTGCCTTGAAATGGATGGGCAAATGGAGTCAAAAAGATGTCAAAATGTAGATCGGGACACCTAAGATGCAAATCAAGAAGGGTATTCAATATCAAGTGGATGTGATGGTTAGATCTTACTAGATCTAATGTTTCACTAAGTGACCCAAGTGGACAACAATCCCCAAAATGAGGAATGATACCCCCAAGGCAAAACTTCACAAAGTGATACACTAGATGTAGGTGTCAAGGTATGCTCTTTCCAAAACAAGCGGGATCTCAAACACCCAGTTTCTCTAAGTGGGTCAACTCAAACCTAAGAACTGCGACTTTGCCCAAGGAGGGCTAAATGCATGGAAAAGTGTCTCAAATCAAGTCCAAAAGCCACCAAAGTTTAGATTCGGGTAGTTTAGGCAATTATCAATGTGGATCTTGAAAATCAAGGGCATCCAATGGCTAGATCTCCATAGATCTGAGATTGAACATGCATCACCAAATTGACCCAAGTGGGGCACAACCCTCAAAATGAGGAATGGGGCCCACAAGGTAAAAATCAATGAAGTGAAGCACTAGGGGTAGGTTATCAAGTATGAGGATCATGAATCAAGTGGGATCTCACCTATACCCATCTCTTGGAAATAGCCCCAATAGCTTCCCTCAAGGAGTGCGACCTCCCTCAAGGAGGCTAAAGTGCCTTGGAAAGTGTGTCAAATGAAGGCCAATCCACACCAAACTATAGATCCGAATTGCCGTGGATGCTATAGAGGTGGGTTTTCAATATCTTATCCAAAGCCAAGCTCGATCCAAGTAGATCTAAGAAAAAGTGAAAAATGAGGGTTTTATGATCTAGAATTCATGGATAAACCAAGGAAGAAGAAGACCATACCTTTGGAGCATACCTGGATGAAGAGATGAATGCTAGTTGAGATGAGGATTACTTTTGCGAAAGATCAAATGAAGAATTTTGAAGCCCTCTTGCCAAATCGATTTTCTCCAAGCCACACGTGTGTCCCTCTAACCTGTCAAAACCAAGGAGCAAAGCATCAATTAGTTTAACATGTTGAAGGTAGATACAAGCAAGAAAGAGATAAGCAAAAAATAGTTGGTACAAAGACAAAACCACTCCCTGTTTAACCAAAACGTCCTCTTGAAGCTTGAAGGGTAGGCCTCCCCACCAATTCGCACTCCTCCAAAACGTCCTCTTAACTTGTAAAAAAAAGTATAGCAAAAATATGCAAGATAGCTACAAGAGATCCTCCAGTGCAATGGACAAAAGCATTTACAATCAAAGCAACCAACATCCACTCCAAGATCCAAGCATGTACTCCAAAAGATAGAAATTTTATTCCAAGAGCCAAGAGCCAAATTCTCTAGATGATTTTTACAATAAGGGGGTCTCCTCCTTATATGGGATAATAAAGACCAAAACCCTAGACCTCGAAACCACTTTATGAAATGAGTGGTTGAGATTAAAAGATCTCACAACATAATCAATGGCTAAGATGAGCCAACATAACATATCACATGGATCACTAAAAAATAGAGGTGACGTCATAGCTAAAAGATACAAAGTGAGGGTGACATCATCCTCTAGAGGGTGACGTCATCCTCTAGAGGGGGCTAAAGTACATGGGCCCACCTCATATGACTAGGACATGACACATGGAGCTCATGGTGGGGCTAGGAGGCATCAATCCTTGTTAGCTCATCCCCATGGCACAATAATATAAAATAATATGTCCAAAATAATACAAATGATCAAATCTGTCCTCAAAATCTGTGAGAGACATGCAGTAAAAGGCCTCCTGTGGCCTCTGTGGACCCCACTGGCTGATGAAAATTGGCTGGAAGATGGGGGGTTCACCCTGGAAGACCTCTATGAAGACCAAGTGCCAAAACCTTGCCTCAATTGCCCAAATCGAATTCTTCAGTGACCCTTTTATTCCATTTTTAACCTTCCTTGGTAACTGTGAAAGTGCTGAAACTACCTCCTAGGGCACCTGCGCTGTCAAACTGAGCCCACCAGGCTCTCCAGAAGGGGGGGTAAATGGTAATATCAAGTGGCTGGACCACCCCCTCCTCATACAGCGCCCTAGGTGAACTGGCCTCTCATGGCCCCTGCTGGTCAGGCTGGGAAATCAGCCCCAAATCTGGTCAACAAGTGGAAAACTGCATCTATCACTGCTAGAAGTGCCTGGAACTGAATGATAAGTGTCTCATTGGATCCAGAAGACCCAAATCTACTAAGAATGTGTACTCATACACCATGGGTTGCCCTGATGGGCTAACAGTAGGGTCCACCATATATGGATAGTGCATAATCTGATGATATGAAGTAATAATAAAACCTGCTGAACTGCATCAATCACCATCTGAATCATATGTCCATCATATAGCATCATCATCAAGAGTATGTAGGACCATCAATCATCATCAATAAGCATACATGGCCCACATCATCATGGATTCCAAGAAATGACCATAGTCAAACTTGGTTTGACTAGGTCAATATACAACCAAGGATAAATCATATCAATAGACTTAAGACATGTTCCTCTAATCATACTCATAGCTTAACTTAAAGTATAACATCATTTAGTAGCATTAATCATGTTAGCATATTCCATTGTTATTTATAATTACTTGCACAATAGCTTAAACGACAAACTCACCCATTGGACATGGTCTAACTTCTAGCTAAGGATGAAGGTTAGGAACAAGGCTGGGCAAAGGGGTGACTTGTCTAAACTCAACCAAAGGACACTTTGGATTGGGAGAAGGGGGAAGCTACACTCTGTGCTGGACAAATAACACGGGGAAGGGCTGTGCCTCACAAATGGGTAAGTTGCTTAGAGAGTGCGTATTCAACTTAGGCAACATGTCTACATCAAGTTGATCCAAGTTCATTAGGATCATTCAATTTCATTTCATGGCCTTTTTGGCCTACATAACCTTTTTGGATCTCAGGTGCGCTAAAAAGCACAACTAATTGCAGCTTGCATCCAGGGCATGTTTATATATATATAAGGTCAACAATCGTTTAGATATAGAGTTTAAGAACCATTGCTTTTTGGACCATTCTTATACTCTTCGAGGAGTACTTTTAGTAGTTCATCGCTCTTGCCCTTTACTCACGTGTGTTCAAAAACACATTCTAGAGTTTATAGTTTCCATGGGCGAATCTACACAAGTTTCCATAAGTAGTACATGAGCTTTCAGTTTTAGCCAACAACATCTCAAGTGACTAGGGGGAGTTCGTGCCAGTGCCAAACATTGGAACAATCGACCAGAATGATTTAGGCCTACAATCCAACTCACCAAAGGCAAGTTTTGTCACCAACTCAGAGCCAAGACACAAAACAAACATGGATGCGATCCAAACACGGAGGTAGTAAAAGGGAAGTCCTCAATATCAGAAAGTCAAGGGTTAAAGCCAAATAAGGAAAGTCATGGACGGATGGAGTCAAGTGAAAGTGGAGCCTAAGCTAGCAGACAAATGGTGTCAAGAAAGACCATATCTATGCAAGGTAGTAAACCAGCGAGTTTTGTCAAACAACCTAAACGTGCAAGTAAAATGTCCATTTTATAATTCATCATCAAGATAGTCCATTTTAAGTTTTACAAAGTTTGCCACATCATGAATCATATACCAAGCTAATGCTGTGAACATGATTAAAGCAACAAGATAATAATCCACAGTCAATGATCAGAATCCATTGGTCATACAACATCATCATAAGAAGAATCATCATATATCATCTGAAACACTGCTGCAATACATCCCTAGGCACTTAACTGAAACTGCATGGAATAAGGGTCACATCTGTCATCAAATCTGAACTCTCAAGGCTCAGCCTTGACACAAGGTCTAACATAAGTTTGATAAAATACACTGCTCTGATCAAGAGTGATCTCAAAATATAAACTCATCATAGCCAGGCTCTGAATAATCCAAGCTCTGGAATGTGCAGATATCTGCTAAGCAAGAATAGTAGCCTTGCTACTATGGTGTGATAACAAGTTTGTTGATTGTATTTTTGTAAATGATAAGAGTTACACTCAAGGGGGGGGGGGGACACCTATATATAAAAAGCAATAGAGAAACCCAACCTAGAGCATATGTTACCAATAAAAGTGATTAGGTCCATATTACATAAAAATGGCCTTTTACAAATATTGATTTATGATACCATACAGGCTTAAGACTAGAATTTAATTACAAAACCATGAGATTACATGTAAAATAGCTCCAGTACATAGAGTTTAATGCCTAGTAGAAATGTTGTGGTTAGGCACAAAACATGCCTTTCCCCTCAAAAGTTGTCCCAACACCGAAAGACTAACATAGGGGGGAGTGCGTATATTTCTAAAATTACTCAAAAGATGCATAAGTCCAAAATATGTGATATAAGAGCTTAAGAAATGTATAATATGCCTTTGTATCTAATGAAAGTATTAAATTGTCAAAAATTGATTGTAGAACTTGTTTTTGGACTTCAAAGTGATTTTCAAGTTGTAGTTAAAATCAAAAGAATGGGTCTATTGGAGACTTGATGGAGAGATTGGAAGGAGAGGTGCCTCTCTCCGCCCCCTTTCTTTGTTGATACCTGTCTCAAACCCTAGTAGGGTTTCACCTTCCATTAGCAAGAAAATGTGGGTTGGTGACTAGCCATAGCGAGGAGGTTCGTGTGTGGTGGCAAAGTGTGGAGTTGAGGCGGCTTTGGTGGATTGTGTGTGTGTAGCAAAGGTTAGATCTTTTTATGGCTCTTTGGTGCAAATTGGTGTGGTTCTTGGCTCGTGGATACTGGTGGCCTTGATGACTCTTGGACTATCGGTGGCGACAACTCTTCTTTGTTACCCCTTCTTTGTGTTGGATCTGTGTATTTGCTCATGGTGGTGGTTGGCTTGGCTATGTTGTTTGGATTCAAGGGTTGGACCACTAGATTTGAGTTGTGTGTGGCAACTTTGGCATATAATCTTAGGAGATAGGGTTTTCTCTCTTGGTGCATGCTACAATCTTGCATGTTGTTGGTGTTATCTTAAGGGTTTGTATTTGAAGACGTGTCCTAGGAGGCCTTGTGCGGCCATATCTGTTGTTGGGGCCTGGTGGTTGTTTGTGAGGGGGGTTTTGTGTCTCCTGGTGGTTGTATTTGTGATATATGGCCTAGCTTGGCTTGTAGTTTCCATCTTAATTGATGTTGATCTCCTTGTGTGGTATGGTAGCTAGGGTTTAGTCGATTGTTATCTATTGTTTTTTGCTTGATGCAGCCATGGGAGTGTGTCCTCCCCTCACAATCTATCGACAAT
This sequence comes from Larix kaempferi, assembly GCA_027924585.1. NCBI lineage: Eukaryota > Viridiplantae > Streptophyta > Pinopsida > Pinales > Pinaceae > Larix > Larix kaempferi. The sequence continues at coordinate 4,509,161 of BSBM01000368.1, forward strand.
GTATAGGGGATTGTCTCAATTGTGATATTTGTGAACTCTGCATATGAGCTTGTGGGGCTACATTTATGGCCCTCTTTTTTGTACAAATCTCTCTCTATAATCTATAATGTTGTTTTTATAATAGAGTTTAAAAGAAACTTAAAAAAAAATGAGAGTCTACTTTATGATTAAGCCTCTACAATAATAGAAGGCAATATTTGAATCCCAATCCAATTTATTCACAAAAGTACAGTGTTAGCCAATTACACTAAAGTCATTGCTATGTGCAAAGCATGAAAAGAGATCCGTCATCTTCACCTCAAGGAATTTCTTTTGGGACTAGTAACAATTTGCCCTCTTCATCTTCATCAATGAGAGGAATCCCTTTTCAAGTAACAATTGTGCTCCCAAATTTCTTCTTTAAACATGGGATGTTAGAGAAGGCACAGTTTGCCCTTGTTAGGAATGTTCAGTCACATTGCCCACTTTTTCTCTCACTCTACAAGGGTCATAATACTTGGGTTGAAGCTTGTTTTCACAATTCCATAAAGACCATATCTCCAAGTATTAAATGACTTTCGGAATTGCGTTGGCCAACACTTTGCTCCATCATATTTGTGGCCATAGTTAGGCTATCCTTTAGGATGTTGAAGGGCTTTTGCATTTATTGATTAGTGTCGAATTGTGGAGGGACTTTTATTATTTTGGATGACCTAGTCCTTAGGGTGATGGGTGTTCATAGCCCTATAATACTTTGAAGGGGTTCCATTCTGGTTGAAGAGTGATATGTAGTATTATACCAATATTTCGCTAGTTGCAACCAAGTCATTCATTTAGTTTGCTTATCACCTACATATATTTGAAGATATCCCTTTAGGCACCCTTTGACATGTAATTCCTACCTCCCTTCATCTCCAAGTCATTCCTATGGGGGGATGTTGGTGCATAATTATTTGTGCACATAATGTTTGAATTTTGATATGCTCATAAGAACAAACACAAAGAAATCCACAAATGAACACCAAATATATATGGCAAACCCCTTGAAAGAGAAACATCCATAGAGCAAAGAAAAAGCTTGATTATTCTCTCATCTCAATCACCATAGTACAATGAGGATTAATGTCCTGGTTATAGAGTAGATGCTTACATGCTAACTACTCACTTATTTGCAGTTTACTAAGCCACAACTCAATTGGCTATGCCTAAAATAGATAGATGCTCCAAATTAAGCTTACTTCAACTTGGGATCCATCAATGCATAATAAGATCCAGATAAATTAACTAAAGTAATTGAAATTTATCTTAATAACTCTAATGCATTGATGATAATTACAAAGTTAATATTAATCATATTTAATTATTATATCTGCACACATAATTATGCACCAACATCCCCTCGTAAGATTGTCTTGGAGATGAAGAGAAGTAGGCATTACATGTCATCCCCCCTTAATGTCAACTTCCTTCACACTTGACACAGGTAGTAGAGGAAAGAACGTGGCTTTTTGGCAAGGCCTAAGTGAAGTATGACCAATATTTGAGGCATTGGATATCCAAACAAGTGCTGAAAAGGCGAACACCAAAGTGGTCGAGATGGTAGAATGGATTGAAGTTGAAGAAGATATGAAGCAGATGCACCAAGTGGCAAACTTGTCGATGACCAACCTAAATGCTCCAAGCAGAAGATGGTGCTAGTGAATAAAAAATTTGAACAAATGCTCCATGATAATGAAGCAAACACCAAAGTTGTCAAGATGGTTGAATGTGTTGAAGCCGAAGAAGGTCCCCATGGTAGAGGCACGAAATGGAAAAACTTTGACAATGATGAACATATTGCTCCAAGCAGAAGATGGTTCCATTGTAAAAGTCAGATAAAGTGCTTCATGATAAAGGAGTAATCATCGCAAGGTATACCATCGAAAAGCGCCATCAAGATGGGAGAGTACTCCAAAGGAGTAAAATGTTGCTAGAAGGTAGATTAGTTAGTGTGTAGAAAATGCTCTTGAATAGTTGGCGAAACCTATTTGTAGGATGAATGTAAAGAATGTTGAAAATGTTGCAATGATTGATCATCAATCCCACCCACAAGACATTTGGGTGGTGGGAGTTGAACCAAGATTTTGCTACTTCCTGTTTTCCACAAGATGGATAGGAAGAGCTCTTACAAAGCCAAGAAGGTTGGTTTGAAAATTGATCCCATGAATGAGAGCGAGAGTGCTCCCTTGAAGTTGGGTGAGAGTGCTCTTTGTCTTTTGAAATTGAGGAACGTGTAGATAGAGAAGGAGTAGACCTTAGTGTGTTCCTGAAAATAGGTAGTAGGAGAACCATAACCAATGCCTTGATGAAATGGTGAAGACATGGCCTTAATCGAGTGAACAATACCTTGACCATGCTTTCTTAAACCACCACCAGTATATCCCATATGGTGGAATAATTTGGAACCAAAACCAACTATGCATCGATCAAAATTGTCAAACACATCAACTTGCACATCATCACTAGAATCAAATTAAGTGGAGGAAGACAAAGAGGCATAAATGTCATGCTCCATAAAAGAATCCAAAGGATTAGTATACAATTCATGTGATATGATGTCTCTAGATTTATAAAGCAAACCAAGCTTGATTTTAACAATGACAAGAGATTGCTCCAAATTGGCATTTTTTGCTTGTAAAGTAATGATAAGAGTGTTACGATCAAAATGATGCATATGGAGGAGTTAGTTAGCATTTTTAAGAGCTCAGTTCTCCTAAAATAGAACAATGCCTATCTTAAGTGAAGTCACTTCAACAAACATGTCATTTTTATTGTGGAAGTTATTATTGGCTTGCTTTAGTGCCATACATCAATTGAAGAAGCTATATACAATCTAGAAGGAGATCAACAACAAGAAAATGGATAGAAGAAAATCTGGGCTCAATTTAGAAAATATGAGGTTTTTGTTTCACAAATTCCTCAAATCTGAAAATTGATTGCATTATTGCATTCTTTTTGAAAAAAATTGTAGTTTGATTTTTTTTCGAAACCTTCGTTCAACAAAGAAGTTATGCGCTCTGGAAGTTTGAAAAATGAGGGTTATGCCTAGGTTTTTGTTAAAATGCAAATTTTTAACCTATATAAAGTTGAGTTTGTTGAAATAAATTTTACTAGTGTCGAAGAATGTACCTCGGATAAGAACATCTGCACAGGTTCAATGTGAATGTGTCGGAAGTAGTTTGAGTTAATTCTATTTTATAATTCATTTTAGTTATAAATTGAAAGTCTTATATTTAGCTGTTGAGTCTAATAAAGTGTACTTTTATACACTAGTGATTTAGATTAATCTCATTCGTGCATCTCATTGAGAGATTAGGGTTTCAACACAAGTATAAAGGCGGGTCAAGATCGAGGGTTACACACACAGTTTTGTTTGATAGGGACAACGACTATAGAAAGAGTGTAGTGCATCGGTGAGGACACAAACAACAACAAAGCAGTTTGCACAACTAGGTTGTATAGTATAGTCCATAAAGTTGTATAGATATGTACAACACTCCATACAATATAGCTTGTACAATCGTACAAATATGTACACTAGGTTGTACATCAGATTTGTACAGTCATACGGATTGGTACAACATCAAGCTGTACAACAATGCTGTTCCTTGATTGTTTGTGCAGGCAAGAATTCTTCAGGAGGTTGTCAACCTCAAGTTTGAGGTGAATTTATGTATTGTATAGCTGTTAGTTTGACAACTTGTGGAGGTTTCGTTGTAAGCTTTGATTTATTAATGAAAAGATGATTTGAAGGAGTAATTACCTATGTATTGTGTTTATGCTTTCACTATTTCCATTCCATCTATATGTGTGATTGTTGCTATAAGAAGAATTTAATTTTCTGTAATCAAATAATAGCCTTGTTTAGTTGAGAACATAAGGACAACAATCACCTAGGGTTTAGAATTTTCACATGGTATCAAAGCTTCTCTGATTAAGAGGTAGTGCTTATTAGATTTGGGAGTTTGTTAGAGCTCAAAGATGACATCAACTAGCTTTGGGTTCGAGGATAGATTGGAAGGCGCCTCGAATTTCCTATCATGAAAAGTCAACGCAACTATTTTATTAGAAGATAATGATCTCCGAGATATTGCCAAGGATGTAATGACTTCGATGACAAATCCATAGGATTTGGTAGTTCATAAGAAGAAAGAAGTGAAATCCAATAGATGATTATGGATGCTATAAAGGATCATTTGATACCTCATATATCTGAGAAGAAGACATGGAAGGAGATGTTTGATGCCCTAGTTAGCCTTTACCAAAGCGAAAACATAAACAAGAAGATAATATTACATAACAGTCTCATATTTGTACAAATGACTGGATCAAACACAATTACTAGTTACTTGATGAAGGTCACGTAGATTCGTGATCAACTTGTACCAGTTGGGGAGAAGGTTGAAGACAAAGAGCTAGTGAATCAAGCACTGGATGGGTTCTCATCTCAATGGGAAACATTTGTCGAGGGTGTTTGTGCTTTGGAGAATCTTACCTCTTGGGAAACATTGTGGGATGACTGTATTCGGAAAGAGACTCGGATGGAGTCAAGGGCCAACGAGCAGGGAGGTAACATTGACCATTCCCTATTTGGTTAAACAAAAAAGGGCAGAGGTAAAGGAGCCAACAAGGGTAAAGTAAAGAGTGAGGAGTCAACCTCATAGCTAGGGAAGGACTTGAGTAAAATCGGGTGCTTTATATGTCATAAGCACGACCATTATGCATCATAGTGTCGAGAGAAGAAGGGTAAAGGAAAGCAACAACAAAATTAGGTAGCAACCTCAGTCGAAACTCAGATGAATGAGTTTGCCTCCAAGTTTGAGAAGGGTTTCTCGATGGTATCTTTCCTTTCTACCAAGATGGTTGTGAGGAATGCTTGGTATGTGGACAGTGGAGCATCTAGGCATATGACATCAACTCGAGAGTTATTTTCAAGTCTAAAAGAGCACGTCTCAGGAGTTTAGGTCGATTTTGGTGATGATGCCAAGTATCTAGTAGCAGGAGTTGGTACTATTCCTTGCCAACTCCAGTTAGGTAACTCGTTAGACCTTGACAATATGTTGTTTGTTCCAAGTCTCATGAAGAATTTGCATTTAGTTTTGGTTATGGAAGATAAGGGCTTTGCGGTAGAGTTCAAAAACCAACAAGTCTGTATTAGATCGAAGGAGTTTGGCCCATAATTAACTCATGCGATTGGGGTTAGGGAAGGAAACTTATACGGGTTACAGGGCGAGCTTGTTCGAGCCCTAGTTCATAACACAGATAACTTGTGTGAGTTATGGCACAAGAGGATGGGCCACCTACATCATGGGGCGTCGCCTATTTTGAGGGAGATAGTCATAGGTCTTCCAGAGTTCAACATGAGCAGTAGGGAGTATGCTGAGGGTGTGCGCTTGGAAAGCATGCCAAGGTTGCTTTCCCAAGTAGCTAGCATAGGTCTAAGGGGATTCTAGACCTAGTGCATTTAGATGTATGTGGAGCAATGTTAGAAGCATCATATATAGGAGGCATGTACTATGTTTCCTTCATTGATGACTTCTTTCGCAAAACTTGGATCTACTTTCGAAAGACCAAGGATGAGGTCTTTAGAAGTTTTCAGGAGTTCAAACTTCAAAGTTCCAGTGGAGAACTAGACAAGGAAGGAGATCAAAGTTTTGAGATCGGACAATGGGGGTGAGTATACATCCAAGGAGTTTGAGGGTTTCTACAAGGATGCATGAATCAAGAGGAATTTGACTGCTTTGTACAACCCACAACGGAATGGTGTTGCAAAGTAGAAGAGCCAATCCATCATAGGGGCTACTAAGGCCATGATACATGACTAGGATTTGCTAACTTTTCTATGTGCAGAAGCATGCAACACACTTGTCTACATCCAAAACAGGTGTCCTCACAGGATTTTGGAGGATGAGACGCCAGAGGAGGAATTAATTGGTGTGATGCCAAGGGTGAGTCATTTTCGCATCTTTGGCTTTCTAGTTTACATCCATATTAGTAGAGAAGAGGACCAAGTTGTAGCCATCCAACAAGAAGGGTTTGTTTGTTGGTTACAGTGAGACTTCAAAGGCCTACAAGGTCTTTATCTTAGAGTAGAGCAAGACTATAGTATGCAAGGATTGCAGTTTGAGGAAGGATTTTCATTTAGGAAGTCTCATGAGCCCATTTCAATGAAAAAGGGTGAGAAGCATGAAGCTCCGATGGTTTTTCTAGGGTCACTAGTGATTTCCAGTCTGGGGCAACAACTTTCGGGTGCAGGGGAGGAGTCTCCAACTCCTACCAGTTATGTCAGGAGATCTCAATGGTTCACTCAAACATTGAGGGATGCTCAAGAGCATGTTGAGGCTCATAGGAGCAAATTCAGGGAGAGCATACTTCCAAAGAACTTTCCAAGTTACATGGCGTTGATGAGCAACATTATAGATTCCGAGCCTTCCAGTTTTTAGGAGGTAGTAGACCAACAGTTTTGAAGGGATGCCATGGTGGAGTAGACCTCCATCATGAAGAATGATGTATGGGACATTGTGCTAGCTTGGAGGGGAAATCAATAGTGAGTTCCAGGTGGCTCTACAAGATCAAGCATGCGATAGATGACAACATAGAGAAATACAAAGCAAGTTTTGTGGGGAGAGGGTTCTCCCAGAAAGTGGACCATGAGTAGACTTTTGCTCCGATCACTAGGTACACTTCCATTATAAAAGTGATGTCTTTAGTTTTTGTTATGGGACGGAGGATACTTTAGATGGATGTGAAGACAACTTCCTTCAATGGGATAATTGAGGAAGAAGTGTGTATAGAGCAACATTAGGGCTTTGAGATCAATGGGGAGGAGTCCCATGTTTGTAGGATGAAAAAGGCCTTGTATGGACTCAACTAGGCATTGAGAGCATAGTATTCCAATATCGATGGATACTTGTAGAGTATGGGCTTCACCAAAAGTGAAGCATATCCCAACTTATATTTTATATCCGTTGAGTTGATCTGCTTGTTTTGGTGATGTGTGTAGATGACCCGTTTCTTATAGGTTTAGAGAATCTCATTGCTGGGTGCAAGGCATATATGGCTATTGAGTTCAAGATGTAGGACATTGGCATGATGCATTACTTCTCGGGGTTGGAAGTTTGGTAGAGACTAGTGGAGATTTTCGTGGGTAGGGGAAGGATGCAATCAAGATCTTGAAGAGATTTTGGATGGAGGGTTGCAAACCTATGGCCACACTTATGATCACCAATCTGAAGAAGGTAGGAACTTCATATTTAGATATGGTGGATCCCATGTTGTACAGGTTGCTAATAGGTTCCTTGATGTATCTGGTCAACACTATGCTAGAGATATGTTTTGCACTGAAGACCTTGAGTTAGTTCATGGTGGAGTCGAGGCAGTAGCATTAGGTAGGAGCAAAACATGTGCTTAGATACTTGAGGGGCACAATGGAGTATGGTGTGAGATATCTTGGAGATGGTGAAGTGAAGTTGCAGGGGCATACAAACTCAAATTGGGTAGGCAATACATTAGATAGGAAGAGCACCTCAAGGTGCTGCTTTAGCTTGGGATCAACGATGATATCCTCGCTCAATAGGAAGCAAACTTCTGTGGCACTCAACTTAGCAGAGGCAGAGTATATGGAAGCCATTACTACTAGCTTTGAAGCCATTTGGCTTTGGAAGTTGCTTGTAGGATTATTTGATTAAGAGTTCGATCTCACGATGATTAACTATGATAATTGGAGTTGTATCAAACTCTTTGAAATCCAGTGTTTCATGACATGTCCAAGCACATTGAGATCATATATCACTTCATTTAAGATAGGATTTAGAAGGGAGCAGTAAAGCTCTAGTATTTACCCACAAATCAACAGGCTGCTGACATTTTGGCCAAGCCCTTAGCTAAAGGGAAGTTTGAATCATTTAGACTCTAGAGACAAATTTGGATTGGTGTAGAATTACTTCCTCGTTATGAGGGAGTGTTGAAGAATGTAGCTCGGACAAGAACTTCCACATAGGTTCAGTGTGAGGTTCAGTGTGAACATGTTGGAAGTAGTTCTAGTTAATTCTATTTTGTAATTCACTTCAGTAATAAAGTGAAAGTCTTACATTTAGTTGTTGAGTCTACTAAAGTGTATTTTTATACAATAGAGATTTAGATTAATCTCAAGTCTCAACCATACATCTCACTGAGAGATTAGGGTTTTGGCAGATTAAGGTTTTAGCTCAAGTATAAAGGCAGATCAAGATAGAGGGTTAACCACATAGAGTTTTGTTTGACAGGGAGAATGACCAAAGACAGAGTGTAGCACATTAGTCAGGTGGCAGATAGCAACAGAAGTAGCTTGTACAACTAGGTTGTACTGTACAGTCTACACAATAGATCTGTACCGTAGGTTGTACATTAGATCCATATAGTTGTATGGATCGGTACAATTGTAGGCTGTACAACAGTGCTGTTCCTTGATTGTTTGTGCATGCATGAATTCTTCAAGGGGCCATAAACCTCATGTTTGAGGTGAATTTGTGTATCGTACAACTATTAGTTTGACAACTTGTGGAGATTTCCTTGTAAGCTTTGATTTGTTAATAAAAAGCTAATTTGAAGGAGTAATTACTTGTGTATTGTGTTTATGCTTCCACTATGTACTTTCCATCTATATGTGTGACTATTGCTATATGAAGGATTTAATTTTCTGCAATTAAATAACAACCTTGTTTAGTTGAGGACATAAGGACATCAATCTGTTAGGGTTTGGAATTTTCACAACTAGTGCAAAGAGTACAAAAAACGACACATCTTGGAAGAAATTGCCCAGAAGGGACATTAGATGTGAAAGTTATCGTCGTTTAAAGATGACCAATAAAATTTTGCTTGTGAATTTGATGACGTGGCAATTGATTAGGCTTCCATATTGTTGATGTGGCATTGTTTCGACACTAACGTGGCATTGTATAGATGATGACATAGCATTGTACACCTTGATGATGTGGCAATACAACATGCTAACATGGTATTATATGGCTTGATGGGGTGGCATGTTGTGGAAGTGACACATTTCTTGTTGAGTTGGCAAACAATGGTGTGCTTTGTGATTTTGCCATGTGGTAGTAATGTGGCAATTTGTGGTTGTGCTATATGGGTGGCACATGTGCCACATGTCACTCTTATCATTAGTCCATGTGGCACGGGCGTTGGATGAGGTGGATAGGCACTCAATAAAAAGGATTAGTTGAGAAGCAGAAGTTATGTGTTTCGAACCCAAGATTTCTTGAAAGCCTAAGTTGTAACAAATTCACCTAACCAAGTGAACAATTAAAGATTTCATAACAAGAATTCATTTGGTATTCTTTTGAAAAATAAAATTTCAAAATAGCTTACAAAAATGGATGGTTCATGTTTGCTAAAGAAAATCCTCCATATTTGGGGTAAATAATGGAGGATTTCAGTGATCCAAATGTTGTTGCTTGCTAATATGATTGCTTTGGATGATTTGCATGGTCAAATCAACCCAAAAATGCATGGATTTGGATAAATATGAAGAGTACCTACAAATTTTCAATCTCAGATATGGAAGGCATCGAAAGTTGATTTTAGATGTGGAAGAAGGGATCTGAACCATTTTGGTCTGTAGAAGTCAAATATCTACTTGAATTGTAAATGGAAACTTACCTTAAAAGGCTCTAATTCCATCTTTGTATTTTGACATGCTCAAAAGAACTAACATAAAGCAAGCCCGTGAATGAACATTGGATATACATGGTAAAATGCTTGAAAGGGAAACATCCATAGGGCAAAAAAAAACTCATGATTATTCTCTTATTGCAATCATCATAGTACAACGACGACCTATATCCTTTTAATAGAGTAGATGCTTGCATGCTAACTACTCACTTATTTGCAGTGCACTAAGCCACAACTCAACCAACTATGCTAGAAATAGACAAATGCTCAAAATAAGTTAACTAAAGTAAGTCAATCTTATCTTGATAACTCCATTGCATTGACAAAGCTAATATTGCACATAATTAATTATTAAATGTACACACATAATTAAATTACGTGCACAAATAATTATGCACCAACACACTCTTCACTTGAAATGATGGTAATCTTCACTTGTGGTAACTTGACATTATGGCTAAGCACCCTCATTATTGTATTACTAGGTTATGGATTAATGATTGACCTAGTCAACCTTATTTTATATTATTCTAGGTGGCTAAAGCCAATCGAGGCATTTATGTGGGCCCATAAGCCCCTTATAGGGGAAGGCGCCCCACCTAATGAGTTGTGTATAAATACACACCTTATGAGTCTTTTGTATCATTATCCTAGATTCATTTAGTGATTCATTCTTTTTCCTAAGGGCACTATATCTCTTGTTCTCTTGGAGTCTTGCTCATGTGTTAACTTATCTTTATGTGATATTTTTGTTCAAGATTTATGCTGGATTAGGGTTTGCTGAAGTGTTCGCCATAGATCCATGATCTCTTTATCATTTCAACATGGTTTAAGAGCCAGCGTGGACTCTTCCTTCTCTATCCAACATTGTTTTGCGACTGCTTCAGGTCTAAAACCAGGGTTTTTTAGTAGTCTTTTGGGAAAACAATAGATTTCCAAGGTTTTTATCCTCTCCTTCTTTGGTGCCCTTTGACATTTTTTTTGTGTATTTAAGGGGAGTTTTGCAAGTTTGTACCATATTTAGGATATTGCCTTCCTCATTTATGCTTTGTTCAGCTGAATCTTTCATTGCTAAGTTTGTAATTGGATGAGTGACAATGGAGAAGCTTCTTATAAATTTGTGATAGAAGCTTGCCTAACACAAGAAGTTGTGGCTTTACGAGGGTTGTAGGCATTGGCGTTCTTGAATGGCTTTAATATATTTAGTATTTGTAGAGGAGCATGATTACAGGTTTACCCGAGTTCAACACTGAGCAGAGTGATGTGTGCAGGGGGTGTGCTTTGGGAAAGTACACCAAGACTGCTTTTCCAAGCAGTGACACAAGAGCAGCAGGAGTGCTTGACTTGATTCATTTTGATATTTGTGGTCCTATATCATCAGTATCCTTGACTGGTTTTGAGTACTACATTAGCTTCATTGATGACTACTCCAGGAAGACCTGGATCTACTTCTTGAGGAGCAAGAAGTCACACCTAGTGTTGAGTGTCTTCCAAGGGTTCAAAGCCATTGTGGAGAAGCAGACAGGGAGGAAGATCCGGATGTTGAGATCGGACAACGGGGGTGAGTATACCTCCAAGGAGTTCGATGCTTTTTGCAGACAAGAGGGTATACAGAGACAGCTGATAGTTCCCTACACTCATGAGCAGAACGGAGTAGCAGAGAGAAAGAACAGCTCGATTGTGGGAGCAGCGAGAGCTATGCTTCATGATTAGGGGTTGTCGTTCTTTCTATGGGCAGAGGCATGTAACACTGCAGTCTATCTGCAAAACAGGAGTCCTCATCGTGCTTTGGGGAGGAAGACTCCAGAGGAGATGTATACAGGCAAGAAGCCTGAGGTGAGCCACTTTCGGATATTTGGTTCTTTGACTTACTCTCACGTCCCTTCTAAGAAGAGGACGAAGTTTGAGCCCAATGCAGAGAGAGGTATCTTTGTGGGGTATGCTGAGACTTCGAAGGCTTATCGGCTTTACATTCCTGGCCATAAGAGAGTTGTAGTGAGGCGGGAAGTGAAGTTTGATGAGGAGAGGGCCTTCAGGAAGTCGAGAGAGTTGGAGCAGCGGGAGCCACCAGCTTCCACACCTTAGTTGACACAGGCTTCTTCGATACAGGTATCAGGTCCACAGGTTTCTCGAGTGACTGGATCACAGGGTATAGGCACAACTTCTACAGGTTCAGTGGTTCAGGTGACAGGTACTTCGGGGACAGGTACAGGTTCAGGTTCACAGGTTACAGGTTCTTCAGGGACTGGTTCATCAGTCACTGGTCCTCGGGGTGTTGGACCTTCTGCTTCTGGGAGTTCCTCAGATGAGGATAGACCAGTTTGGGAGGAGCCTTCAAGGAAGAGGAAGCCTAAGTGGCTTCAAGACACCTTGAAGGAAGTAGAGACATTTGGTAGACCCCAGGAGGAGATCAGGACAGTAGTTGAGCCAGACAGATATGGGATGGCTCTTGTTGCGAGTCTTCGTGACTCTGAGCCTTCCACATTTGAGGAGGCTTCTCAACATCAGGTATGGAGAGATGCCATGATGGAAGAGTACCATTCCATCATGAAGAATGATGCTTGGGAGATAGTGCCGAGACCTGAGGGGAAGTCAGTGGTGACTTCCAAGTGGCTTTACAAGATAAAGCATGCTGGAGATGGCAGTGTGGAGAAATTCAAGGCTCGGTTTGTGGCTCGGGGGTTTTCATAGGTTGAGGGAGTTGACTATGATGAGACTTTTGCGCCAGTTGCTCGGTATTCCTCCATCAGAGCAGTGATATCTATAGCAGCAGAGATGGGTTGGAAGATCCACCAGATGGATGTGAAGACCGCATTTCTCAATGGTTTTCTGCAGGAGGAGGTGTACTTAGAGCAGCCATAGGGATTCGAGATTCATGGGAGAGATTCTCATGTGTGCAGGCTGAGGAAAGCCTTGTACGAACTGAAGCAAGCTCCTAGAGCTTGGTACTCCAGGATCAATGCATACTTGACTTTGATGGGCTTTCAGAAGAGTGAGGCCGATCCCAACCTTTACTACATTGTGGTTGGTGGAGATCCTCTCATTCTTTTGTTATATGTTGATGACTTGTTTATCACTGGAGATGAGCGTCTCATTGCACATTGCAAGAGATACCTTGCAGCTGAGTATGAGATGACTGATATTGGGCTAATGCATTACTATTTGGGGATGGAGGTTTGGTAGGAGCCTGGACATATTTTCCTAGGACAGGAGAAGTATGCAGTTGATATTCTGAAGAGATTTCGGATGGAGGACTGCAAGCCTATGTCTACACCGATGATCACCAACTGGAAGCAACTTCATGCTTCTCAGGGTAAGTTGGTGGATCCTACACTTTACCGTCAGCTCGTTGGATCGTTGATGTATCTGGTCAACACCAGGCCAGACTTGTGTTTTGCGGTGAACACTCTTAGCCAGTTCATGGTGGAGCCTAGGAGTGTACATTGGACTGCCGCAAAACATGTTCTAAGATACCTAGCAGGTACAGTGGATTATGGTTTGGACTACAGGGGTTCGGGTGGAGTCAGCTTGGTTGGTTTCACAAATTCAGACTGGGCAGGTTGTGTGAGGGATCGGAAGAGCACTTCCGGTTGTTGTTTCGGTTTGGGCTCGGCAGCAGTGTCGTGGTTCAGTCGGAAACATAAGTCCATTGCATTGAGTTCTGTCGAGGCTGAGTATATGGCGGCCAGTCAGGCTACTTGCGAGGCACTGTGGCTTCGCAAGTTATTGGTAGATTTATTTGATCAGCAGCTTAGACCTACGGTGATCTATTGTGACAATCAGAGTTGCATTCAGCTCTTTGAGAATCCGGTGTTCCATGACAGGTCGAAGCACATTGAGATCAGGTACCATTTCATCCAAGACTACGTCCAGAGAGGGGCAGTTGAGTTGCAGTATATTTCCACTGATGAGCAGGTAGCAGATATCCTGACGAAGTCTTTGGGAAGGGGGAAGTTTGTCTTCTTCAGAGATAAGTTGGGAGTGGTGCAGAACACCTTCCTCGGTAAGAGGGAGTGTTAGTTTTGTACCTAGGAAAGTGTTCCCCAAGTGACATTTGCCTAATGTCACTTAGAAGGGGGAAAAAGGTGACCCTCACATTAAATGCACTTAATGAGACTTTATAAAATGAAAGTCACTTTTTGATAAAGTTAAGTGGGTGAGTGAATTTTATTTAAGTGATTTAAATAAAAGGGATTTTCACTCTCATTGAATCTCATCCATCGGATTAGATCTTTCTTCACCGTTGGATTAGATTCACCCTAGGGTTTGATCAAAAAGGTGAGGGAGGCAATTTCTAATTCACTTTTGCTGATTGAAGTGAGACATAGAGAGAAGAGAGTAGAGCTGGGAAGAGGGCACGATTATCGAGGAAGTCTGAAAGAGAAGTTTCTCTTGGCACGATTTTCGAGGCAGCAGTTGGGCATTTATTGCACAGTATGGTCTTCTAGTTTATGTTCTTTAGCAGGCACACATCCCGAGGCAGCCATCTTTGCACAGATTTCGAGGTTTAGTACAGCAGCATTTAATGCTGGCCGTACAGCACAAATCCCGAGGCAGTTAACTTGGCTCAAGTTTCGAGGAGGCACCAATCCCGAGGTCTGAAGGTACAGCAGTCAGTTATTGGCATGAAGTTCGAGGAAATCTGGGCATGAGTTTCAAGAAATTCTGGGCACAAATTTCGATATTGTTTGCACGCAGCCTGAGTTGTATTCTGGGCACTTTTCCCGAAATACTCAGCACAGTTTTTGAGGAGTTTGAGTGGCACAGTTTTCAAGGTTTGCTGCACACATTTCGAGACTGTATTCTGCACAGAAATTGAGGACTGTACTTTACAGTCACTGTACTTTCAGCACAGAAATCGAGGCACCCATGCACAGAAATCAAGGTTGCAGTTTGGCACAGTTTTCGAGATAAATTGCTGGGTGAAATGTCATGGTGGAGATAAGTAAAATTTCTGCTGTAATATTTATGTACTAAGATTTGCTGAAGAAATAAAATCTCTCTCTCTCTCTCTCTCTCTTACTGGTTTTCCCTGTGGGGGTTTTTCCAGGGCACAGTTGCCGAAAAATTCCGAGTCTCTCTCTTTGATGGTGTGCATGTTTAAATATTTATTTTCAGCCTGTTAGTATGGTTTTACAGCGTGTTTAAATGTTATAGAAATTTTCATAAGTAACTATCAGCCTATGCAAAACCGGCTTCTAGTGAAAAACACTGAAATGTTAACATAAACCAGCAAGCAGTAAAAACACAGAAAATCTACAGTTTTGGTCAGCTGTTCAAGATTTTTTCTCCTCTTAGTTTATTCCTCATGTCTTAATCTCTTTATTTTATTTCGGTCAAAGCTGTTACTAACATTCAATAATTTCCATTGACTGCTTATTTCTTTCCTATCCTTCAAACTTCATGCCCCCCCTACCTTGCTCTATTTACTCCTTTCCTCAACAGTATATGTCTCATTATTCTTTACGAGTGGTTATTCTTCCCGACTATGATTGGAGCATCCACTCGAAACATTGGGAAACGTAAAAATTTACACACTGTTATCTAGAAACTTGTATATTCACGATGACCCACCACTGAGAGCTCCATTCTCAGAGAGAAGAGAATTAACTGGTGCTCTGTCCCTGAGTCAGAGTACAAAGTTATTGCCATCGTGGATAAGATCTAGTCTTCCTCATAGCGCTAAGTCTGGTTGACTTGGCAGTAAAGTGGAGTGTATCAAGGGACGATGTCTGATGGATCTGTGACCATCCCTCTGGTTTGTAATTGTTGGGCCTTTAGCCCTCTCAGTATTTGTGATAAACTAGAAGAATGATGTAATCTTTGTGATTCTTGTGGAGGAAGGTTGGAGCATCTGGTGTCTGAATAGGGCCAAACATCTTTATTTGGGGTATTTAAAGAGAACAAAAGTTAACCCCTTGAATGCTAGAAAGATAGTGATACCTATTACAGATCTCATAATACACAGGGCGAAGAAAGAAGTGTTCCTCTGTTCAAAAGAAGGGTTCCTCTGTCTCCACTTCTTGGAAGGGGCATAAATGGGAAATCGTTTCTTCCCTCAGAAGATGGTGGTCTGTCTCCACCCTCAACTGCTGTGAAAATACCTGAAGCTGTTGAAGAGGAATGTGGAGCGCATGCATCAAAGCATGGTGAAGATGGCTCAACTGAACAATGGGCCCTCTGAGATCTGGAGGAAGTGCTCAGAATAAAAGGCCAATTTGGTTCACAAGCTGAAGCGCCTATTGCAGTGCAAAAAATTATGACAACAAACAGAGACAAATAATCCCAGATTCAATTAAAAGTTAACACAAACATTTCTGTGGTGCATATGATATGGGTCACAGATATTCTTCTCACAGTTAGATTGTGACATGGACATTACCTTTTGCTTTTTCTGAAGTCACCACTTCTTCCACTGTTTCTATGGGATAGAGATTCACATCCATAAATACAGATTAAAATTTGTGGCTGAAATGAACATTGCATAATTCCTGTGGTCAGCTATGCATAATTGTCCTTAGCAATGACCTATCTTCAACTCTGGTGCCAGTGCCAATTTCTGAATAGAATTAATGGGTGCTGATGGCCACAAATTGGTATTGGCACTGTATGTGAACCTTTGGCATGTAATTACCCTTGTTTGAGATGGGTGAGTGCTAGTTTCAGAATGTTTTGATTGCCCATTACCTTCAACACCATGACTAGCCCCTCATTTTTGGCCATGTCATTTGAGTAGGTCACTATTAATTTCCTATAGGTTGTCAGGAGTCATGAATATGCTCGCCACCTTTCCTGGATTTGTTTTGGATGCTTCACTGAAATATACCTGTGATATCCTTTGCTGGTTTCCATCCTTTTTTTGACTATGGTGCTTTTGGACCTTACCATTAGCAGTAAATTGGTAATATATTATATGTTGTATTATAATAAATGATATAATTTATTATTTTTTGTATTTTTGCATCTTTAGTTTTCATTCTTATTATTCTTTCATGTTTTGTTTCTTAAATGTATTTTTTGTAAGTTACATCCTTTGTAAAACCACTTATATTGTCTGAGTATTGTGTTAGTTACTCAACATAGGATCATACTAATAAATTAATAATCTTAATTCAACTAAGAGAAGTAAGGTCTTCTTATAGCCCTGGGTGGAAGGGATGCCAACTCTACGTTAGCTGGTGTAATGCTAATAACATAAAATGGAAAAAAATGAGACTATCATAGATCCATATCAATCCTGGATCTGTTAAGCATGGGATGTTTGCACTTGTGCTTTTTTGATACCTCCCACTGCTTGCTTAACAGATCCATGGTTAAGATGAATCTGCGATAGTAAACACAAAGAGATACATGCCTGTATTATCCGGCCCCATCACCTTTCCTTCTTGTGGGCTTGGATGTTATGATACATGTAGGTCCGCATGACAAGACCACAACAGGCTTGTAGGGCTCATGCTAGACTACCACACAGTGCCCTTGAAAATCTGCAATTCACAAGTCCTATGCGCCTGCAAGACAGGAAGGTTAGGGTGAGGATGGGCAAATAAACTTAAATATGTTATGATTACATACACCAACTATTATAGTGTGTCAATTATTTGATATGAGCCCATGCTATTAATTATTTGATATGAGCCCATGCTATTATAAAATAGGTTGATTCTGTTTATGCGTCTGTCTGTTGTACGACTGTGCCTTTCCTTCTGCCAGGTTCAGACGTTTGGAAGGCATGATCCATGCAGCCTGTTATATAACAAATAGAATTTTATTCATCAATAAATTGAATGATCATGCTAGTAGCATTGAAGTCTGAAGTGCTAAAATGTAAGGGTGCTTTTACTATGTCTAAGTCTATTGTATTTTGCAGGCTCTGCGAAGGTGGGGAACTGTTGGACAGAATTTTGTCCAGGTAAGGAAATTTTTTCATTTCTATATATAGTTTGATGGTGCATTGTTGATGAAGGGATGTGTTTGAAAACAGACAACTACAGTTGAAGCTGAAAGCATATCTATGAATATAGTCTTAACATTCTTTTCTCAAAGATTTTTTGAAAATTGAGATATGTGTATTGGTATGTTCTCCATCCAGTGGTGGAAGGTTCTCAGAGGAAGATGCCAAGGGTATTGTTGTGCAGATTTTGAGCGTAGTTGCCTTTTGTCACCTTCAGGGGGTGGTGCATCGTGATTTAAAGCCAGAGGTTAGAGTCCAATCCACCAGTTGATATGACTTGTTGCAAGAGGGTTTAATATCCTCCTATAGTGGCAATTTCTCAATTCTAAATGCATAATCATATCATTATGAATGAAAATTCCTGTAAATCATCTGAAAGTTGAGCTTTACTGATTCATAGTGGCCTGTCAAACCTTTATATGGATTACATAATATAACGTGTTGCTAGTATCTAGAATAACAAGAAGCTTACTAGGTTGCTTAAATGTCCGTATAGAGCCTGTTTGCATTGCATTTTAAAAGGCATGTGTTTCTTCTTCACTTCCCCCTATTTGGAGACTTTGAAGGTTCTTTCTCCCCAAGGTGTCTTAGCCTACTTGGGTTCTCACTTTATAGGAAGAATTTTGCAGATATTCATCTTCCTGACTTCCTCTTCAAATGGTGGAGTTTAGTTTGTTTTTCTCTGAGCTTCTTAAATGGAATTCTTCTAATTAGTCCATTTTTCCTTTGTTTTGATGAATTTTAACTTTAAACAGTTTTATTCTTAATATCTTATCTTATTTTTTATTCTTTTGATGGCTTTAGCTATTGTCAAGATAGTTTATGTCGATCTTCATTTTATCTATTTACCATTTGTTGTTTCTGTTCATTATGTGGTAATACTGGTCTCTACTTGTTATGGACATATTGCTAGTGATCTGTATTTATGCATGTTTAATAAGAGATTGTTGTTGAATTGCTCGAGTCTCAAGTGATTTTGGGTTAGCTTGTAAAGGAAGGATTATGGTATGATCTTCTCGTCCTTCAGAGTAGTGAAGGCCGAGGCCAATCTTTTTGTAATGTCTTTTTTTAATAATTTTATTAAAATGGCAAATTTTTCACTTTTTTCCCTAGTTCGACCGTTGACTAGTTTTGATGTCTAGGTCTCCAATTTGCTCCAAATGCTCCCAAATCTTTGAGAAGGTGTATGACTGATATTAGGATTTGAATATGATGTTCAGGGATGATATATGACCTTTAGATTACTTCTGCAAATCCTCTTTTACTTCTGTCCAAAGTAGGGAGTTTGACTAGCAATTCCTCTTTGACTAGTATTGGTCTCTTGGTCTTCAAATGACCCCAAATGATTGTATAATGGGTCTGAAGGTATTTGAGAGGTATTAATACATATAACAGAGGCTCATGGATACTTAAAAACCCTTAAGACACTTCTGCACATTCATTTACAATCTGGACAAAGTAGGGAAGATTACTAGTAATTTCGAGCTTCAAACCCCCAATGGTAGATGGCTCTAAATAGCTCCAAATGCTCTCAAATTGTACCAGTAGGCTAAGTGACATGGTTCGAATTCAAATTCGAGTTCGACAACCATTTGATTCGATTTGAATTCAAATTTCTTGATGAAGTTCGTTTGAGATTCGTCTTTAGATTTGAATATATATATATATATATATATATATATATATATATTACAAAATAATAAAAATTTAATTCAACAATTTACTCCAAATATAGTACAAAATAATAAAAATTCACTTCAACAATTATTAGTGGAACTAGAAACGCATGACTAGGGGTTTGTTTCAATTTTCAACTCATCTGCTTAGGTAAATTTAATCTCGATAGCAATTAACTTTAGTCTTCAACAGTAGCACAACAGAATCGTGGGTCTATGATTGTAGTCTGTAACTCAAATGGTGAGTTGGTGATTGTGAGCAGTAGCAGTGATTCATGAACACTGAGATCAAAACTCATGGAGTCATGAGCTCTAAGCAGTAGCATGGGGGTTTCTTTGCTAAGCGGTGGCAAGGAGAGAGGAAAGACTCCACTAGCGGGTTGGGAGTCGAGACTGAGGTAGGTAGACCGTGGTGTGTTAGGACTAAGGTTAAGGTTAAGAAACCAACTCAAATTTTTTCAATTTTTTTATTAAATTTGCCTTCAGATTCGAACCAGCTTGAGATTTGGCAAAATTTGAACCTCAAGGTTCAAATTTGCCGAATCTTGTGACTTAGCCAGTAGGTGTATGAATGATGTTAATACATAAAAATGGTGTTTATAGGTGTCTTTTAACCATCAAATGACTTCTGCAACTCACTTTGAAAATCTGATCAATGTATGGAGTTTTACTAGTAAAATTGTGGTTCAAATCCCCTAGGGGTAGATGATGAAAATGACTTTCCAAATGCACTCAATCCAACTCGAAATTCTGAATGGAAGCAAGGGACATATAAAGGACATCAACATGAACTCATATGCATCACCATTCAACTTTTAATGTCTCCTATAACTCTCTTAAATCAGATGCAAGAAGACTAGTTTTGACCTTGAGGGAAATAACATTAAATCTTCTTCAAATGAAATAAAACTGAGCAAGATGGCTCCAAATGCTTAAGTGCTGAACATGAAACTTGTAATACTCATCAATGGCAGTCCATACATCATAAATATATTAGATAAACATTTTTCTATTCCAAGGTTACTTGGGACTGGGAGCGGGAAGCGAAATTTTCAAAAGCTTCCGGTTAGGAAGCGTTTTTTATACAATATATATATTTTATATATTTTGATGCATATATGTCAACAAATGCAAGTAGAATGTTGAATTAGTTATGGAAATGATAAAAACATGAAATAAACGATAAAACCATATAACATCATTCATCAATCATCATTCATTAATCATTTACTAGTGAATTCATCAACCATAGGTTCAATATCCATGATTCCATAAGTTATAACATCAAGATTCAACCTTAAAGCTTCAAATTCAAAGGTAGGTTCAACTTAAAACTTCAAACTTGAAATGCCATGTAATGTTTACAAAATATATGATAATAAATACAAAAGAGTCAATAGTGTCGGAACTTGAAGGTACTGTAAACAAGAAAATACAAGAAAAGTAGATTTTATGGAATCATGGATGTTTCCTCTTGCCACGAGAAATTTCCATTTTCTTTTCTCATGCTCTCTGAACAATGGGAGTGGGATTATCATCCCCAATAGCCACCACTGCTGAGCCACGTCCAAGACTCGATCCTGCACGACCCCCCCTCACTGATGCAGATGGAGGTCGTGAACCGCTAGGCAAAGATGGTGCATCTGGAAACAACGAAGAAGATGGCGACGCCATTGGTAGTAGTACTACATATGCGTCATCCTCATCGCCCAAAAGCTCTTCCTCCAAGCGCTCTAAAGTTATGGCCCCATCCTCCAAGTTATGCTCCTCCGGATTGTTGTCCCAAGTGACATATGATCCATCAGTTTTGGCACGCTCACAATAATGAGTCAACAACCTCAAGTTGTAATGTACATAAACCAAGCTTTCTGCTCGATTTTCATTTATTCGGTTTCTTTTCACTGAGTGGATGAAGCTATAGGTGCTCCAACACCTTTCTGTAGAGGAACTGTTAACCACCTGTGAAAGCACTCTAACAGCCAATGTATACAAGCGTTGGCATGTTGAGCCATACATGTTCCACCATTCGATAGGAGGCGCCCTATCTCGATCTGTGATTGCATGCAAAGTACCAAATGGACCAACTTCACTGAGGTATTTGCTTAATTCACTGCGCAATATGTCACATTCCTCTACATCAGGGACCAACTTGTCTATAGCAATCATGTACGCAAGCTGTACCTCTGGATCTGTGTGAGGCTTTCTCCTAACCCCACCCCCAGGTGCTGGTTTGGCCAACCAAGATGGAGAATAATATTTTGGTGTTAACACATACGCTAAGGCATGCAGTAGAACGTTGAGATGTTCCCACTTTTTGACCACATGTGTGTGAATATGGTCATACAAGATGGGATCTTTCTGTTCAACAATATCTTTAATTTGACCCAGCATGCTATCCATCTGCTCATACACCTCCCCAATCACCGACTTATCTGTATCTGCAAACCGAATCATGTAATAAATGGGCTTTGTGAACTGCAAAACATACTTGACACTTACCCAAAACCCCGCATCAAGAACATTTTCTTCCACCTCATGAAAATCAAGCCTGTCAGATGCGGATGTACACCTATCTTTCAAGACCTGCCATGACTCACTTGATACCATGCTAGCCAATGCCTCTCTTACCTTCAAAAGGTGCTTGAAAGTGAGGTAGTAGCTAGCAAATCTAGTCTTTGCTATCTTCAATAGCTCCAACTTTGAGTGACTGCGGAAAATGCCATGGGCATTGCTATGGTTGGTTATAAATCTTATCATCTTCTTGCCCATTTTGTACAATTCACCAATCCATTTGTATTGATTTTCCTTCAACTTAATGATGTCGTGCATCAAAAGATTCATTGTGTGAACCAAACACCTAGACCAAAATAGCAGCATTATCGGTTATGACTTGGATGACATTGTATGGACCAATAGCTTCAATGGTTTTGAGTAGGAGTTCTGCAATGTTTATGCCAGTCTTGAATTTATCTGAGTAGTCATGGGCTGAAAGGAAGACTACACCAGTAGCAGACACACCAAGAACATTTATCAATGGTTGCCTTTTACATTTGTCCATCCATCTGATACAATTGATACCCCATACTCATTCCAAGCATTTGTGAATTGCCCCAAAGCATTTTGGATCTTGCCTCTTTCCTTGTCAAGCCCCACAGTTCTAGCTTTGTCATACCCTGGGCTCTTGTATCCTGCTAGAGTAGTGCGAATGGCGTCTACCATTTCATGCCAATAGGGTGAGCGAAGGATATTGAATGGTATGCCACATGCATAGAGAAACCAGAACACTTTTGCATCCACGTCATCCCTACCATTTTGGTCAAGGAAATCTGATATTGTCCTATGTGACCCAGGGGGTGAGAATCCACTACCTTGGGTGGATGGGCCTCCAGTTCTCGGTGAGCTTAATGAATGGTCATGGTCAACCCTTGCTTTTGATTTGTTTTGTGCTTCAAATTCTTCCTTCTTATGCATGGCTCTTTGTGTTGATGGCACACTTTGGAAAACACAAACTCCTACAGTTTTGTTTTCATCACATGGCATGTTCCCACATAGATGTCTTCTCAGATGGGTTTATGAACCCGTGTAAGTCTTTTTACAATGGGGGCAACCAAATTTGGTGGTTCCACACCCCTTGCTTCCTCCTTGCTTGGTGACATATTTCCACAAGGATGTTGTGTCCTCCTTGGTTTTCATTTGGTTTCCCTCCTCCTCCTCCTCCTCCTCCTCCCCTCCCCTCCCTTCTCCTCTCCACGGTATGTGCCACTACCCACTTCTTCATCATCTCCCTCTCCCTCATTCCTCCTCCAGTTTTCAATGAACATCATCAAAATAACAAATGGAACCAACAAAAGAAACCATAAACCCATCATCATGTTTGTTGGACTTGGAAGTTGGAAGTGGAACTAGAGTTTAAACTGTTGCCCTGCAATAAAATGATGGAGAAAGCACGGGAAAGAGTAGGAGAGGAACATTTGCAATGACATTCTAGATTCTAGTTAAATTTCAAACTTCAAAAGTTCAAGTCTCAAGCATCAAGCATCAAAACTTCAAGTTCAAACTTCAAACACAAAGCAAATCAACAAGAAAGGGTTTAGAGCCTACCTATTTGGATGTCCAAGACTCCAATGGTAGTGAGTGTGCCAACTTGCCAACCATCCAACCTTCTTCAATCTCCAATGGCACCTTCTCCTCTTCTCTTCTCTTCTCCTCTTCTCCTCTCCTCTCCTCTCATCTCTTCTCAAACAAAGCAAAGTGACAAAATGGAGTGTGGAGGAGGGCTTTATCCCTCAAATCCCTATTCCCCCCTCCAAAACCCCAAGCATGGACCCCACGAGCTCCACTTCACCAACAAAATCGCGGATTGACGCGAAGCGTCCGAGGAAGCTACGGGAAGCGAACTCCGAAGCGCTAGGAAGCGTTTTTTTTCTCCGGGAAGCATTGGGAATCGATTGGGAAGCGAAGATGGAATCGATCCGGAAACGAAAGGGAAGCGGCGCTTCCAATCGATTCCTGCACGCTCTAACACAGTGGCAGGAAGTGATTTTTTGGGGGAGGAATCACGCTTCCTAAATTCGCTTCCTCCCGGAAGCGAAACCGAATCGCGCTTCGCCTTAGCTTCGGCCGGAAGCTAGCTTCCAGAGCGGGGGCGAGAGGGGGGGGAGCGCTTCCCCGCAACATAGTTCCATTCGAAATCATCATCAATACATTGGCATACATCAATCTAGTAGGGGAATGGTCACTGTTTGCTCAATAATCATCAATTTTACATACAACCACTTGATATTTCGACCTGAAACTTTCTGGAGATGAAGAACAGAGTATTTACTTCATATTATAAAAGAAATGGGGCATTAGAAGCTCCCCCAAAGAGTACAATAGCTCACCAAAAACGCTCTCCCTCAAGGATCAAGAATATGCAATGAAAACTGGAAATGGTTGAAGGAATGAGCTGCAATAGAAGAAACCATGATCTGCCCTGTAGCTTACACCTGCAACAAATGACTCCATTAAAGCTCCAAATGAAAGGTCTAAATGGCCTTTCCAATTACCAACTTGGATGGGAATCTTTCTCTCGAAATTGGCTAAGGCAAGAAACTAGTCATCCACTAGCTCTCCCTCTTCACAAATGCAATTGCAAATTCTAAAAATGATCAAAAGCTGCCATTCTTCTTTGTTCATGACTTTTATAAACTTCTAATGTCCTCCATGGGTCAAATTCCTTCCAAGAGATTCATGCCAACTCAAATTGGGAAGAGATTCCCAAGTATGCCACTTGTCCTTCCAATTCTAGCCCTCTCCTTCTCCCAATTTGAATTAGTGTCTCTTTGGCTGCCCTAACTCACTTGAGCGCCCTCTTGGAGGCTATTTTTAGCCTTGACATGTCATAAATGTCATATGTCAGCCCTCCGGTTTGATTTGTGTCATAGGTGTCATAGCATCTTCATCATTGTTGTCATAGAGCTAGGGAATCTAGCCCAAGTGTCTCACTAGCTCCAAATTGCCTCTTCCTCTTCCATGGGAGTTATTCTTCCACTCCAATTCGACCTTACATGACTCATGCCAAGTATATTGACCTTCTAACTCACCCCAAGAACATTTGGCTTTTTATGGATTCGAAATGGCAAGAGTAGGATGCCATGTGGCATGGCAAATCTAGCTTGTGTGGGTCCCACATCCTCCATGTGTCTTCATGATCAATTGCCACTTTGATTTTATCTTGTATTTATTTATTTAGCTCCTTTATTAAATATTTATGCCATTTTAATGTGCAAACATCATTTATTATCCTTCTTATGTCAAATCCCAATGCTTCCACCCTCAACCTAGGAAACTAGTAATTTTCCTCCCAGGCAATATTTTGACCCTTAACATCAATTTGACAAACTCTCATGAATATGGTCATTGGGCTTAAGCCCTTGTGACCCAATGCCAAATTTGGGACATGACACTTTTTCTAGGCTTTTTCTTTTAATATCCCCAAGCGTTCTGATTTATTTCTTCTTTTAATATCCCTGCAAAACTTTGGTTTATTGGAAGGCAAATCAGTTTTGACATAGTCTGCTTTCAGAAGCTAATGTTAAAATTATAGCTTTGGAAGCTATTACATATCATCACTAAAACTTCTAACTTCTGCTACATTATTTTCTCCTGTCATGTGCCCTCATCTTCTCTTGCCATGTTTCATCTCCAGCAGCTGCTTTGTGTCCTGTCAAAACATGTAAATTTGTGCCAAATGACAAGTGTCTTGCAAAGGAGAGGGGGGCTGCTTGGGGCGGTTCCCTTAGGGGGCTGCTTGAAGGGCGGTTCCCTTAGGGGGGCTGCTTGGGGTGGTTCCCTTAGGGGGCTGCTTGTGGCGGCTACCTCAAACCATAAGTAGGAGCCACCCCTCCCCATTATTTCATTCATTTTTTTGTATCCTCTTGAAGTAGGTGTGAGGTCTGTGTATGTGTGCTCTTGAAGTAGGTGTGAGGTCTGTCCATTGCACTAGAAGAGTAGTATGTGCAGCAGTTAACAGAAGATAATACTTGCAATAAAGGAGTAGTATGTGCAGCAGCAAGCAGAGGATAATACTTGCAGCAGACAGAGGATGTTGTGAGCAGAGTTCAAGGTTGTGCTACAATTCTGGTGTAAGTTGTTACTTCTGCTATTAAATTTTGTCTTAGCACAGCAAAAGTGAAGTTTATGATGATGATGTAATCTGAACTTGATATCTTCTATAAGAAAGATTGTTTGGCTGGAGTTTTTCTCCCTTCTAAGGGTTTTCTCCAGGGTAAAAATACTGTGTTCATGTGGAATGAATTTGTGCAATTTTATTATGACATGTATTTCTGCTTGAATTAAAACTTGACAGCTAAGACCTGTTTTCTAGTATCTATGTTTTTATGAAACATGCTTCAATTTTCTATTAAATAAATATTATAGCACAGACAACATTCGATAAAAAAGGTAGCAAAGGAGACACCACTGAGGGTTGAGTAAACCTCCATATCATTATAACGACCTTATACTGAACGATCAAAGTCCAGGCTATCTAAAACAACAAAATTGGAGTGCAACAAAGTCCAAAAGTCGTAAAAATAATTGAAACCTCCATGAATTGGTTAACCATTACCACAGACGACTTAGCATGTTTACCAAATAGCAATAACCCCTGTATGAGCTAGGCACTGGAAACCACCCAACTGGCAGGTGGGGGAGCTGTTCATTATCATTTATAGGCCATGGTTCCCCACCTATCATGCATTGGCTCATCAGTTGACAGTGGACACATATGTGGTGCAGCCCAGCTCTTCTTTGGGTGGTGGTCCTGGTGGATGTTAATTCTCTTAGATTTTCAAGTGGGACAGTTGGAAAATCGTTGCTACATGGGGTAGAGTGCCTGTCATTACACCCTTGCTCTGGTCAATTGTGTCTCTTTTGCTGGTGGTCTCTGCTTCCCACTTGATTCTTGCATTGACAAGAAGAATTTTGCTGCTACTGTTTTTGTTGCCCAGAGGATACTTCAGTGGGAAACTGCTCAGTGTATCTTTTGAAATTCTTAACTGTTGATAAATTGTGTAAAATCTGGCGCAGTTATAATTGTTTTTGCAAGTTTTTATAAGAAGAGTACCTCAGTATCACATCTTTATCTTATATAGTGCATTGGTTGTATCCTAGGTCACTGCATTCGACATTTTTTTCCCAAGTTCTTTCAAATTCACAGAATCTTAAGCATTTGTGAATGACCAGTCACCAGACTTATTAAAAAATCCATGGAAAAATCACGAAGATTTGTTAAATTGTTTCTCTTTTGTCAAGATTCACTCACACACAGTGAGACACACATTTCATATATTGTTTGGCATGTTTTTGAACAATATATAATCTTCTAAGATGTTTTCAGGAAGTTATAATGACATCTGCCTAATCCTCTTTGCTGAACTTAATGGCAAATTTTATCAAATTTCTTTGCAGCAACAATATTTGTTTTTGAATTTAATTGTTGTTGAATCTGAACATGACCATGAATTGGATCCAGATGACTTAGGTTGCATATTTTCGATGTGTGCTGTTCTGATGGAGCTTATGGATTTTTTCATCTCCGAGTCTCACAACAGAATTCTTGTGATGTTATGTCCAATGCTTCTTTATGTTTGTTGAGAATTATTATGTCCCTGGACCACATGGTTTATTTGGTGTGACTAATATATCTGTCTATAACTTCTAGTTTTAAAGTTTGTCATTATACATTTGTTTTTAATTCTAAAAAGGAGTCTTTCTGTCCAGTTATCATTTATTCTATGTATTTGTTTCAATTTAGGTTGTTAGTAACTTAGTATCAGTGTTGTAAAAATCTTATATTTCTTTGAGTTTTCAGGTTGCTGAGTTTTCCGAGTTTTTCTGTGTTTTTAACCATTTTCTGGTCCGAGTTTATGTTTGCTGAGTTTTTCAAGTTGATGACCTTCTTGGTGGTGCTGAGTTTTGTAACACTGGTTAGGATATTGATGGGAAGGTATCTAAATATATTTATATTCTCAAGTAATTCTTGGATACTTTATTCATATGATTGTCAGGATCTTGGTTTGCCAATGTAAACTGTTAGCCCGGATAGTTCCCTCTGAAGGGCTGCTAAACCCCAAGACCTAAGACCATAATGAACTGCCTCTGAGGGGGTTCTTTAAGGGTAAACCTCAAGGCCTAAGATCATATCCCCACCAAAACGCACACAAATGATTGACAAATCTTCAATTTTATGTTGAAGTTTGTACTTTGTAGTGAGGATAGGTGTTTCTACGTTGGTTTGTGTCTAGCATGTGGAAGTATCCTCAATTTGTAAATCTCTTTGTAAAAGTGACCTTTATAATACTTTTTGTAAAAGGTAAATTAGTCAATGGTATTGGAGGGCCCATGGTATTTGCATAAAGTGAATGTTATAAAAGGGTCTATGGAGAGTTGTAGATCAGGTCATTGTCAGTGTGTGTGAGATACATTGAGAGTGAATGATCAATGAGTGATCAGATCTATGAGAGGGATTCTCTTAGAGGCTTTAGAGAGAGGGATTCTCTCAAGCTGAGATTGTTTGAGAGTGGTTGAGGGTTTTGAGCAGTCAGTCAGTGAGGAGTTTGAGTCTCCCTGTCAGCAAGAGAGGGTGTATAAGTCCTCTGCCCAGCCGCATGTGGTCACTGAGGTTTTGAACGAGGTGCAGAAGTGTCCGTACATTTCCGTACGGCTGGCCGTACAGCCTGAAAGAGGAGGGTGCTAGCTGAGCGTTCAGCTGTCTTGGGTGCGCTAGGGTCTCAGGGACCTGTTGCAAGTGGTCCGGAGAGATTCCGTTCGTATCCAGCTGAGTTATCAGCGTCTTTTTTAAGACTTAAGTGCTGAAGCATTCTGTAATTCACATAATAAAAGCAGACAACCATTTGCTGGTTTTTCTTAGTGATTGGGGTTTCCAGGGTATATCTTGTGTACTGTGTGGTTATGTGATCTATTCCGCTGTGCATTTGCAGTTAGCTTAGACAGTGTATTACAGTGCTTAATGTTTCAGACCTGCAATATTTATGTTTGCTGGTTAAAATCTGAAAGTGAATAATTAAACTGAAGACTGCTAATCAGATCTATTTAAGGGTTGAAAAACTAACATTTTATTCCCATCCACTGTTCTTCTACTACATACTGTGTAATCTTACAATCTAGCTCCAATAAATAAAGGTGGATAGTGTTCATTCTTTTTCTTTTAAACCAATGTTGCTTTCTGTAAATTTTTCTGAGTTTTCTGCTTGCTGGTTTATCTC
The DNA here is from genome assembly GCA_027924585.1 of Larix kaempferi. Taxonomy (NCBI): domain Eukaryota; kingdom Viridiplantae; phylum Streptophyta; class Pinopsida; order Pinales; family Pinaceae; genus Larix; species Larix kaempferi. The sequence continues at coordinate 4,538,242 of BSBM01000368.1, forward strand.
AACATTTCAGTGGTTTTCATTCACAGCCAGTTTTGCATAGGCTGCAAACTACTTATGAAAAATTTCTGAGACAATTAAACACGCTGAAAATTCATTCTAACAGACAGAAAAATAAATATTTAACATGCACACCATAAAAATAGGGACTCAAATTTTTTTGGCAATTGTGCCCTGGAAAAAACCCCCACGGGGAAAACCAGTTAGAGAGAGAGAGATTTTATTTCTTCAGAGGATATTGAGTTCAGAAATTTACAGTCAAACATGTACTTATCTCAACCATATATTTCACCACCAGGAGCTGTCTCGAAACCTGTGCAATCGCTGCTTGGATTTCTGTACTGAAACAGTACCTAGAAATTCGTGACAGGAAGTACAAAACAGACCACCTGTACCCTCCTCGAATTCTGTGCAGCAGTAAATACTGCCTTGGGAAATGTGCCCGAAGTACAAACTCGAAATCTGTGCCTGTCCTCGATTTATGTGAAGCAATAAATGTGCAACAATAAATGCTTCTCGAGAACTGTGCCTTTCTCGAAATTTGTGCAGCAATAAATGCTGTCTCGGTATTTGTGCCCACCGTACAGTTTTGGAAACTGTGCCTAGTGTCTTGAGTAACGTGCCCACTGCTGCTGTACAGCAAACCCGTGATTCTGCCTTGGGATTTGTGCCCAGCAGTCACTCCCTCGAAAACAGTGCCCTTCTTGGGATTTGTGCCCAGTCCACCCTTGAAACTCGTGCCCACTACCATGCTGTATGGATGCTGAAGGTATCTCCTCGAAATCTGTGCCAAAAGAAAATGCTAAACATGTACCTCGATTTCAGTGCCCACTGTAAAAATGGCTGCCTCGATATGCGTGCAAGTGCTCTAGCTCTCTCTTTCTCTTTTCACCAGACTGTCTTCTCAAAAGTGAGTAAATGAATGCCTCCCTCTCATTTTTGATCAAACCCTAGGGTTCTTTTAATCTAATGGATGAGATTGACTTAGATCAGTGGTTGAAATTAAATGCTCCATTTATTTCTCATAAATTATTAATTTCACTCACCCACTTAAATTTATCAAAAAGTGACTTTCATCTTATAAAGTTTCATTAAGTGCAATTAATGTGAGGGTCACCTTTTTCCCCCTTTCTAAGTGACTTAGGCAAATGTCACTTGGGGAACACTTCCCTAGGTACAAAACTAACACTCCCTCTTACCGAGGAAGGTGTTCTGCACCACTCCCAACTTATCTCCGAAGAAGACAAACTTCCCCCTCCCCAATACTTCGTCAGGATATCTGCTACTTGCTTATCAGTGGAAATATACTGCAACTCAAGTGCTCCTCTTTGGACGTAGTCTCGGATGAAATGGTACATGATCTCAATGTGCTTTGACCTGTCATGGAACATTGGATTCTCAGAGAGCTGAATTTAACACTGATTGTCACAATAGATCATCGTAGGTCTAAGCTCCTGATCAAATAAATCTACCAACAACGTGCGAAGCCACAGTGCCTCACAAGTAGCCTGACTGGTAGCCATATACTTAGCCTCGACAGAACTCAATGCAACGGACTTTTGTTTCCGACTGAACCACGACACTGCTGCCGAGCCCAAACTGAAACAACAACCGGAAGTGCTCTTCCGATCCCTCACACAACCTGCCCAGTTTGAATCTGTGAAACCAACCAAGTTGACTCCACCCGAACTCCTATAGTCCAAACCATAGTCCACTGTGCCTTCTAGGTATCTCAACACATGTTTTGCGGCAGTCCAATGTACACTCCTAGGCTCCACCATGAACTGGCTAAGAGTGTTCACCGCAAAACACAAGTTTGGCCTGGTGTTGACCAGATACATCAACGATCCAATGAGCTGACGGTAAAGTGTAGGATCCACCAACTTACCCTGAGAAGCATGAAGTTGCTTCCAGTTGGTGATCATAGGTGTAGACATAGGCCTGCAGTCCTGCATCCGAAATCTCCTCAGAATATCAACTGCATACTTCCCCTGTCCCAGGAAAATATGTCCAGGCTCCTGCCAAACCTCCATCCCCAAATAGTAATGCATCAGCCCAATATCAGTCATCTCATACTCAGCTGCAAGGCCTCTCTTGCAATGTGCAATGAGATGCTCCTCTCTAGTGATAAACAAGTCATCAACATATAACAGAAGAATGAGAGGATCTCCACCAACCACAATGTAGTAAAGGCTGGGATCAGCCTCACTCTTTTGAAAGCCCATCGAAGTCAAGTATGCATCGATCCTGGAGTACCAAGCTCTAGGAGCTTGCTTCAGTCTGTACAAGGCTTTCCTCAGCCTGCACACATGAGAATCTCTCCTATGAATCTCGAATCCCTGTGGCTGCTCCAAGTACACCTCCTCCTGCAGAAGACCATTGAGAAATGTGGTCTTCACATCCATCTGGTGGATCTTCCAAGCCATCTCTGCTGCTATAGATATCACTGCTCTAATGGAAGAATACCGAGCAACTGGCGCAAAAGTCTCATCATAGTCAACTCCCTCAACCTATGAAAACCCTCGAGCCACACACCGAGCCTTGTACTTCTCCACACTGCCATCTGCAACATGCTTTCTCTTGTAAAGCCACTTGGAAGTCACCATTGACTTCCCCTCAGGTCTCGACACTATCTCCCAAGCATCATTCTTCATGATGGAATGGTACTCTTCCATCATGGCATCTCTCCATACCTGATGCTGAGAAGTCTCCTCAAATGTGGAAGGCTCAGAGTCACGAAGACTCGCAACAACAACCATCCCCAATCTGACTGGCATCACTACTGTCTTGATCTCCTCTTGGGGTCTACCAAATGCCTCTGCTTCCTTCAAGGTGTCTTGAAGCCATTTAGGCTTCCTCTTCCTTGAAGGCTCCTCCCATATTGGTCTATCCTCATTTGAGGGACTCCTAGAAGCAGAAGGTCCAACACCTTGAGGACCAGTGACTGATGAACCAGTCCCTGAAGAACCTGTAACCTGTGAACCTGAACCTGTACCTGTACCTGTCCTTGAACCTGTCCTTGAAGTACTTGTCACCTGAACCACTGAACCTTTAGAAGCTGTGCCTGTACTCTGTGATCCAGTCACTCCAAAAACCTGTGGACCTGATACCTGTATCGAAGAAGCCTGTGTAAACTGAGGTGTGGGAGCTGGTGGCTCCCGCTGCTCTATCTCTCTTGACTTCCTGAAGGCTCTCTCCTCATCAAACTTCACCTCCCGACTAACAACAACTCTCTTCTGGCCAGGTAGGTAAAGCCGATAGGCCTTCAAAGTCTCGTCATATCCCACAAATATGCCTCTCTCTGCAGTGGGCTCAAACTTGGTCCTCTTCTCAGAAGGGACGTGAGAGTAAGTCAAAGAACCAAATATACGAAAGTGGCTCACCTCAGGCTTCTTGCCTGTGTACTTCTCCTCTGGAGTCTTCCTCCCCAAAGCACGGTGAGGACTCCTGTTCTGTAGATACACTGCAGTGCTGCATGCCTCTGCCCATAGAAAGAACGGTAACCCCTGATCATGAAACATCGCTCTCGCTGCTCCCACAATCGACCTGTTCTTCCTCTCTGCTACTCCATTCTGCTCAGTAGTGTAGGGAACTGTTAGCTATCTCTCTATACCCTCCTGTCTACAAAAAGCATGGAACTCCTTATAGGTATACTCACCCCCATTGTCTGATATCAACATCCGAATCTTCCTCCTTGCCTGCTTCTCCACAAGGGCTTTGAACCCTTGGAAGACACTCAAGACTAAGGGTGACTCTTGCTCCTCCAGAAGTAGATCCAGGTCTTCCTGGAGTAGTCATCAATGAAGATGTAGTACTCAAAACCAGTCAAAGAGACCGATGACATAGGACCGCAAATATCAGAATGGATCAAGTCAAGCACTCCTGCTGCTCTCGTGTCACTGCTTGGAAAAGTAGTCTTGGTGTACTTTCCCAAAGCACACCCCTGCACACATCACTCTGCTCAGTGTTGACCTCGGGTAAGCTTGTAACCATGCTCCTCAACAATCTCAGAGCTGGGTGATGTAGGTGGGCCATCCTCCAATGCCATAGCTCACATAGCTCACTGCTGTTGCTGTGTGCTAGAGCGTGCTGCGGCTGAAACAATAGCTTGTACAGCTTTCCACATCTAACCCCAATGTCCATGGGGGTAGATACTCCTGTAGTCCTGGGGAATACCTGCACTCTCTAATCTGAGAAACACACCCCAAGACCCCTGTCCTCAATAGTGGAAACTGAAACAAGGTTCTTCTTCAGCCCAGGGACATACAACACATCCCTCAGAATCATGGGACTCATAGACTCCCTCTGAAATGTAATGGTCCCCCAACCAACTGCTCTAACATTGGTATTGTCACCAAGTACAACCTCCACAACTCTACTTGTCTGTGATAGCTTGGAGAACATCTCTCGAGCTCCAGTCATGTGGCTGGAGGCTCCGCTGTCAATGTACCAAGTACTAGTGGTGGATGGACTCGCCTGATGGCCTGCCAACAATGAATGCTCAATCTCCATCTCCATATCTGTGCTGGTGGCTAAAGAGACTCTCTCTCTCTCAAACTGTCCAGCATATAGGGAAAACTCCCTCTGAAACCTGTCTCCAAAGTCATCAACCTTCGCTGAGGCTGTAGTCTGCTGTCCCTTCTTCTTCTTCTTGTTAGGACATTGTGAAGCATAGTGTCCAAACGTCTGACAACCATAGCACTTGATTTTACTCAAGTCCTTCTTCTGCCCACGCTGCTGTTGTTGCTTGGCCCCACCCATCTTGGGACCCTTCTTCTTCTTCCCCTTTGCTGTCAAGGCCACATTCTCCTCATCTACCCCACCTAGTGATGAACTGCCCTGTACGAGACCTCTCCTGGTCTCCTCTTGCACAAAGGCATCCCACAGTTTCTCCCACGAAGGTAGGTTCTCTCTACCCAGTATGGCTTGCACAAATGCACCCAGGGCTTTGAATCCCCATTCACTGCTGTACGTACAAGCTCAGTAGCAGATACCACCTCCCCAACCGCTGCCAGTTCATCTCGAACTGCAGATATCCTGGTAAGGTATGCTGTCACTCCCTCTCTTCCATTCATCTTTATACTCTTGAGTTTCTCCTTGAGAACCATCTTCCGGTTCTCATTGTTACTCTCATACAACCTGGTCAAAGTAGTCCACATTAAGTGTGCCCTAGCCTTGCCTGAAATGTGAGGGATTATGTAGTCTTTAACTGCATCAAGGATTATCCTCCTAGCGTTACAGTCCTTCTTGTTGAAGGCTGATAGTGCTGCTACATCTGTAGCAGCGGGAATCTGAACGGGGTTTGCTGTAGTATTCCTAACCACTTCCTCCCATAGTTCATTCTCCTCTAATATCAGAAAAATTCTGGCCTTCCATGGCACAAAGTTCATTGTCCCATTCAACCTATCCTCCAACGTAAGTCCTGTAGCCATCTTTTAGCCAACCCAACAAAGTGTTGGTCACTAACAGAAGAAAATTTATGAATTTACTGAGTTCTGGAAATTTCTGTGTGTCTGCAAAATTATCACTGTTTTCTGCCCCCACGCTCTGATACCATGTAAATTTTTCTGAGTATTCTGCTTGCTGGTTTATGTCAACATTTCAGTGGTTTTCATTTACAGCCGGTTTTGCATAGGCTGCAAATTACTTATGAAAAATTTCAGAGACAATTAAACACGCTGAAAATTCATTCTAACAGACAGAAAAATAAATATTTAACATGCACACCATAAAAATAGAGACTCAGAAATTTTTGGCAACTATGCCCTGGAAAAAACCCCTAGGGGGAAAACCAGTTAGAGAGAGAGAGATTTTATTTCTTCAGAGAATTTTCAGTTCAGAAATTTACAGTCAAACATGTACTTATCTCAACCATAAATTTCACCACCAAGAGTTGTCTCGAAATCTTTGCAATCGCTGCTTGGATTTCTGTACTGAAACAGTACCTGGAAATTCGTCACAGGAAGTACAAAACAGACCACTTGTACCCTCCTCGAATTCTGTGCAGTAGTAAATACTACCTTGGGAAATGTGCCCAAAGTACAAACTCGAAATCCGTGCTTGTCCTCGATTTATGTGCAACAATAAATGCTTCTCGAGAATTGTGCCTTTCTCAAAATTTGTGTAGCAATAAATGCTGTCTCGATATTTGTGCCCATCGTACAGTTTTGGAAACTGTGCCTACTGTCTCGTGTAATGTGCCCACTACTGCTGTATAGCAAACCCGTGATTCTACCTCGGGATTTGTGCCCAGTAGTCACTCCCTCAAAAACAGTGCCCTTCTCGGGATTTGTGCCCAGTCCACCCTTGAAACTCGTGCCCACTAACATGCTGTACGGATGCTGAAGGGATCTCCTCGAAATCTGTGCCAAAAGAAAATGCTAAACATGAACCTCGATTTCAGTGCCCACTGTAAAAATGGCTGCCTCGATATGCGTGCAAGTGCTCTAGCTCTCTCTTTCTCTTTTCACCACACTCTTTTCTCAAAAGTGAGTAAATGAATGCCTCCCTCTCCTTTTTGATCAAACCCTAGGGTTCTTTTAATCTAATGGATGAGATTGACATAGATCAATCGTTGAAATTAAATGCTCCATTTATTTCTCATAAATTATTAATTTCACTCACCCACTTAAATTTATCAAAAAGTGACTTTCATCTTATAAAGTCTCATTAAGTGCAATTAATGTGAGGGTCACCTTTTTCCCCCTTTTTAAGTGACTTAGGCAAATGTCACTTGGGGAACATTTCCCTAGGTACAAAACTAACACTCCCTCTTACCGAGGAAGGTGTTTTGCAGCACTCCCAACTTATCTCCGAAGAAGACAAACTCCCCCCTCCCCAATACTTCGTCAGGATATCTGCTACTTGCTCATCAGTGGATATATACTGCAACTCAATTGCTCCTCTCTGGACGTAGTCTCGGATGAAATGGTACTTGATCTCAATGTGCTTTGACCTGTCATGGAACACTGCATTCTCAAAGCTGAATGCGACTCTGATTGTCACAATAGATCATCGTAGGTCTAAGCTCCTGATCAAATAAATCTACTAACAACTTGCGAAGCCATAGTGCCTCACAAGTAGCTTGACTGGCAGTCGTATACTTAGCCTCGACAGAACTCAATGCAACGGACTTCTGTTTCCAACTGAACCACGACATTGCTGCCGAGCCCAAACTGAAACAACAACCGGAAGTGCTCTTCCGATCCCTCATACAACCTGCCTAGTCTGAATCTGTGAAACCAACCAAGCTGACTCCACCCGAACCCCTGTAGTCCAAACCATAGTCCACTGTGCCTGCTAGATATCTCAGCACATGTTTTGCGGCAGTCCAATGTACACTCCTAGGCTCCACCATGAACTGGCTAAGAGTGTTCACCGCAAAACACAAGTCTGGCCTGGTGTTGACCAGATACATCAATGATCCAATGAGATGACGGTAAAGTGTAGGATCCACCAACTTACCCTGAGAAGCATGAAGTTGCTTCCAGTTGGTGATCATAGGTGTAGACATAGGCCTGCAGTCTTGCATCCGAAATCTCCTCAGAATATCAACTGCATACTTCGCCTGTCCCAAGAAAATATGTCCAGGCTCTTGCCAAACCTCCATCCCCAAATAGTAATGCATCAGCCCAATATCAGTCATCTCGTACTCCGCTGCAAGGTCTCTCTTACAATGTGCAATCAGACGCTCCTCTCCAGTGATAAACAAGTCATCAAGATATAGCAGAAGAATGAGAGGATCTCCACCAACCACAATGTAGTAAAGGTTGGGATCAACCTCACTCTTCTGAAAGCCCATCGAAGTCAAGTATGCATCGATCCTGGAGTACCAAGCTCTAGGAGCTTGCTTCAGTCCGTACAAGGCTTTCCTCAGCCTGCACACATGAGAATCTCTCCCATGAATCTCGAATCCCTGTGGCTACTCCAAGAACACCTCCTCCTGCAGAAGACCTTTGAGAAATGCGGTCTTCACATCCATCTGGTGTATCTTCCAAGCCATCTCTGCTGGTATAGATATCACTGCTCTAATGGAAGAATACCGAGCAATTGGCGCAAAAGTCTCATCATAGTCAACTCCCTCAACCTGTGAAAACTCCCGAGCCACAAACCGAGCCTTGTACTTCTCCATACTGCCATCTGCAGCATGCTTTATCTTGTAAAGCCACTTGGAAGTCACCATTGACTTCCCCTCAGGTCTCGACACTATCTCCCAAGCATCATTCTTCATGATGGAATGGTACTCTTCCATCATGGCATCTCTCCATACCTGATGCTGAGAAGCCTCCTCAAATGTGGAAGGCTCAGAGTGACGAAGACTCGCAACAAGAGCCATCCTCAATCTATCTGGCTTCACTACTGTCCTGATCTCCTCTTGGGGTCTACCAAATGCCTCTGCTTCCTTCAAGGTGTCTTGAAGCCATTTAGGCTTCCTCTTCCCTGAAGGCTCCTCCTATACTGGTCTATCCTCATCTGAGGAACTCCCAGAAGCAGAAGGTCCAACACCCCGAGGACCAGTGACTGATGAACCTGTAACCTGTGAACCTGAACCTATACCTGTACCTGTCCTTGAAGTACCTGTCACCTGAACCACTTAACCTGTAGAAGCTGTGCCTGTACTCTGTGATTCAGTCACTCCGGAAACCTATGGACCTAATACTTGTATCGAAGAAGCCTGTGTAAACTGAGGTGTGGGAGCTGGTGGCTCCCGCTGCTCTATCTCTCTCGACTTCCTGAAGGCTCTCTCCTCATCAAACTTCACCTCCCGCCTAACAACAACTCTCTTCTAGCCAGGTAGGTAAAGCCGATAGGCCTTTGAAGTCTCGTCATATCCCACAAATATGCCTCTCTCTGCAGTGGGCTCAAACTTCGTCCTCTTCTCAGAAGGGATGTGAGAGTAAGTCAAAGAACCAAATATACGAAAGTGGCTCACCTCAGGCTTCTTGCCTGTGTACATCTCCTCTTGAGTCTTCCTCCCCAAAGCACGGCGAGGACTCATGTTCTGCAGATACACTGTAGTGCCGCATGCCTCTGCCCATAGAAAGAACGGTAACCCCTGATCATGAAGCATCGCTCTCGCTGCTCCTACGATCGATCTGTTCTTCCTCTCTGCTACTCCATTCTACTCAGGAGTGTAGGGAACTGTGAACTCTCTGTATACCCTCATGTCTGCAAAAAGCATCGAACTCCTTGGAGGTATACTCACCCCCATTGTCCGATCTCAACATCCGAATCTTCCTCCCTGCCTGCTTCTCCACAAGGGCTTTGAACCCTTGGAAGACACTCAAAACTAAGGGCGACTTCTTGCTCCTCAAGAAGTAGATCCAGGTCTTCCTGGAGTAGTCATCAATGAAGATGATGTAGTACTCAAAAGCAATCAAAGAGACGAATGACATAGGATCGTGTTGCCGCTTGGTTCCACTCCTGGGAAAACGCAGCAGAAGTCTTCAAGCTACTGGTGTGGCCTTGGTGGCAAGTCAGAGTCAAGTGCTGTCACCTTAGAATCGACTCCTCCGTTTAGGCTTTCCTAGCGAAGCCAAGGGGGGTGGACCCTGAAAATGAAAACAAACTATGGTGTCTAATCTATAAATATATGCTGCATTGTCTTGGTTTGGCAAAAAACAATCTAACTCCTAGATTAGATGTTTTAGGGGCAAGTCAGAGTCAACTGTTGTCACCTAAGACTCGACTCCTCCGTCTAGGCTTTCCTAGTGAAGCCAAGGGGGGTGGACCCTAAAAATGAAAACAAACTATGGTGTCTAATCTATAAAAAAAAACATCTAATCTAGGAGTTAGATTGTTTTTTGCCAAACCAAGACAATGCAACATATATTTATACATATAAAGCAGAAGCATCATTCATCAACATTTCATTTGCAAATATTTAACATTATCATCATAAACAACATTCATCAATAACATAAAATATAACAATATAGACCAGTGGCTGAATGGAGTCGAAATAGATGCATGAAAAGTAAATGTTGTGCAAGTGTTCTTGGTTTATTTTAAAATTAATGTGAAAGTGATTTTTTTATTATGGCTAGTGGGTTCCCAATATACGCAAAGGTACGGGGAACATGTTCGGAATTTTGATGTGTGGCTTCCCTCTCAGACTTGGGTTGAATCGGAGTCTCAAGAAGGTGTTCAGCTGCTGTACCAACGAGGGCAAGCCTAACAGTTTCCAAAAGGTCACTACTCAGTTTTGTCCCAAGCCTTCTGAAAAATTTCCCCATGACAACAAAATACTCGCGTTGTGCCGGATTTTCACAAAAGGTTTTTTTTTATTGGGGTAGTGTTAGATCCTATTACTAGTCATCTCCCCCTTTTTGATGCGTACCAACCTGATTAGACTGAGTTGCAAGTTGGCCACAGAGCATACAGGAGAAGACCTTGGAAATTTTTAGAATTTTCTTTTTATGAACCAAAATTTTATCTTTTAAAACGCAAGAGTCTCTTTTCAGGCCAGTACTCGGGCAAACCCTTGTTCTGAAACCCTACTTCGAGAAAGCAAGGGGGCGTTTGAATTTGTAAAAAAAATGATAAAATCTATGTCCTGAGTGAACTTGTGGCCCGGCAGTGGAACGGATCAACAAGGTAAATTTTAACCCCTAGTAAGTTTTATTTAATGCGGAAAATGAAAACTAAACTAAAATAATGCAAACCACGAAAATTGAGTCGATACAGTTTCCTCCCCTGGGGGGATGGGCTGTGGGCGCTTGGTTAGTCCACTTGCTCTCGTTTAATACTTTAGTTACAACGCAATAGAAATGCCCCAGTTTTTTACTGACTTAGTGGCTTACAAAATAGGAGAGAAAAAGTATCCGTGTTTTTTTTGAAAAATTTAATGCTGGTCCTACGGATTGCCTGGATCTTTGAAATTTCGGTAGCACCTCCTCCTACCTGTTCGTCTTTTGCTGCAAACCAGCAAGTAAACGTTAGTATAAGATGCCCAAAAACAGTTTAAGAGTGTCTTTGGAACACCTCCTAAAAAACCCAGAAAAACTAAGTGTTTAAACTAGTTAAAATGACGAAATTTAACCAAGTAAGACAAGCGATGGTGCTTGTTTACTTGATCTTTGCAAGCCTTTAAGGGCTGCAAATTATAAGCTCTATTAACAGGTAGATGTACCTTAAAATCAGAACTGACATTACTCAACAAAACTCTGAAAATTTATCCATTTTTTGCAAATTTGAAAATAGTATGATGCCAAATGAGAGAAAGATCTAATCAGTCGAAGATATAAACTTTAATAAACAACTAGACTAGACTTCTCCTAAAGTAACTCCTGACCTATTCAAGATATGCAACTCAGTATATAAATTAGAAAATACTTTTCTTATGTAACCTATAACCAGAGCAAACTTTTTTGAAATAAAAGGGAAAGAGAGATGGAGCAATTTTTTGTTGAATAAAACCGAAACTTTGGAGATCCTTTCCGGTGGTGAGCTGAGGGACTGTATCTACATAAAAGATTAGATAAATAGAAGACACAAACAAGTTCTCCAACCTATCCGCCTGAGACAACCTGTAAAAACACCACAACTTGCAACAAAAAGATCAAATGTAGATAAAACACATAGTAGAAATTTGAAGAAAATATTCATAAACAAATTATATATCTAAATCTGATCTCTACTAAAGCGTAAAATGAAAGACTAAGCAATAAACAAATTACTCAACTTTCCTGATAAACCAATATTGATCTTTCCCAAAGCTATACTTAATCTTAGAGAAACAAAATGCATCAATACAAGTTACCTCATTTGAAACAAGACATTCATCCACTCACAAAGCCCAACATCATAAGTGACCTCCAAAGCCTTTTATTAATAAAAAATGCCAAAAGTATTACAATGATAAGTTCCTTGCTATCCAACTCCCACTGAAAAATAATGGAGAAGAGCTCTCCAATTTATAGAATGAGCATGAGAGGTAGGGCGAATTTACTTGAGGAAGGAGTGGGGGAATGGTGGAGTAACATATGCCATAGATGGGGCTGCCCACGCCTCTATCCTAGCTGCCCCAAAAACGCAGCAGTAATCAGCTGAAAACAAGCTCATGTGACAGCCCATGTTTTGGGCTGCCATCTCCCCAAAATGTGGGTATCCACTCTTAGCAAATGCGCCCAAGTCAATAAAAGCGACCAGCAATATATGAGGGAGTTAATCCCAAGTTTGGGGCTGCCCATCCGTCATCAAAGTCAGCCAAAAACTCTCCTAGAACCATGCTGGTATGTTTCAGAGTTTAAAACTTTCCAAACAATTATTTTTTTTCTAAGTCATTTTTCCAATTTTACGATTTTTTTCATGACTTTTTGGGTTTTTGTTAAAAATTAAACACCCTAACATTAGAAAAAGTGGGTTTAAGGGTTAAGGGGGTGCTCTGAATTGGACAACGAGCACCCCTAAGGCAAAAAAGACCCCCAGATGACATTTACAATTTTTTTAATTAAACCATTAAAAAAGGGCTCAATTACGGAAAAAATAAACTTCGCCGAAAATTAAAAAACAACCTAGGGGGACTTAGCACATGTCCATACGACTCAAAATTAATGTCTAGCATGTTCATATACATTGACCCATGTACTTTAACAATTCCGTAAGGCCCGTTAACCTCCCCAGGCATTCTAGCTTCGGAGGAGCAGGAGAAAAACCCAAAAATTATGTTATGCACTAATGCAAGACATAATTAATAGGTGAAAAACTCCTTGGAACACCTGACTTAGCCAAAAAGTCCTAGGGAACCAAGTCCTTTACAAAACACCATGCTAGTACATTTTATTAGAAACCCCGCAGGGCCATGGACATGTGGAAAAAATTTAAAAAGGGGGCCTTTAAAAGGCCTGCTGGACATCAAATCATCGAAAACAAACATGTAACATGTTCAACTTTGCCTGCTCACTTGATAGTCCAACTAAGTACAACTTAGCTGGTAACAGACCGCAAATATAAGAATGGATCAAGTCAAGCACTCCTGCTGCTCTCGTGTCACTGCTTGGAAAAGCAATCTTGGTGTGCTTTCCCAAAGCACACCCCCTGCACACATTACTCTGCTCAGCGCTGACCTCGGGTAAGCCTGTAACCATGCTCCTCAACAATCCCAGAGCTAGGTGATGTAGGTGGGCCATCCTCCGATGCCATAGCTCACATAGCTCACTGTTGCTGCTGTGTGCTAGAGCGTGCTGCGGCTGAAACAATAGCTTGTACAACTTTCCACATCTAATCCCAATGTCCATGGGGGTAGATACTCCTGTAGTCCTGGGGAAGACCTGCACTCTCCCATCTGAGAAACACACCCCAAGACCCCTATCCTCAATAGTGGAAACTGAAACAAGGTTCTTCTTCAGCCCAGGGACATACAACACATCCCTCAGAATCATGGGACTCATAGACTCCCTCTGAAATGTAATGGTCCCTCGACCAACTGCTCTAACAATGGTATTGTCACCAAGTACAACCTCCACATCTCTACCTGTTTGTGATAGCTCGGAGAACATCTCTCGAGCTCCAGTCATGTGGCTCGAGGCTCCGCTGTCAATGTACCAAGTACTAGTGGTGGATGGACTCGCCTGATGGCCTGCCAACAATGAATGCTCAATCTCCATCTCCATATCTGTGCTGGTGGCTAAAGAGACTCTCTCTCTCTCAAACTGTCCAGCATATAGGGAAAACTCCCTCTGAAACCTGTCTCCAAAGTCATCAACCTCCGCTGAGGCTGTAGTCTGCTGTCCCTTCTTCTTCTTCTTGTTAGGACACTGTGAAACATAGTGTCCAAACGTCTGACAACCATAGCACTTGATTTTACTCAAGTCCTTCTTCTGCCCACCCTGCTGTTGCTGCTTGGCCCCACCCTTCTTGGGACCCTTCTTCTTCTTCCCCTTTGCTGTCAAGGCCACGTTCTCCTCATCTACCCCACCTAGTGATGAACTGCCGTGTACGAGACCTTTCCTGATCTCCTCCTGCACAAAGTCATCCCACAGTTTCTCCCATGAAGGTAGGTTCTCTCTACCCACTATGGCCTCCACAAATGCACCCCAGGGATTTGAAGCCCCATTCACTGCTGTACGTACAAGCTCAGTAGCAGATACCACCTCCCCAACCGCTGCCAGTTCATCCCGAACTGCAGATATCCTGGTAAGGTATGCTGTCACTCCCTCTCCTCCATTCATCTTTATACTCTTGAGTTTCTCCTTGAGAACCATCTTCCGGTTCTCATTGGTACTCTCATACAAACTGGTCAAAGCAGTCCACATCAAGTGTGCCCTAGCCTTGCCTGAAATGTGAGGGATTATGTGGTCTTTAACTGCATCAAGGATTATCCTCCTAGCCTTACAGTCCTTTTTGTTGAAGGTTGATAGTGCTGTTGCATCTGTAGCAGTGGGAATCTGAACGGGGTTTGCTGTAGTATTCCTAACCACTTCCTCCCATAGTTCATTCTCCTCTAATATCAGCAAAATTCTGGTCTTCCATGGCACAAAGTTCACTGTCCCATTCAGGCTATCCTTCAACCTAAGTCTTGTAGCCATCTTTCAACCAACCCAACAAATTGCTGCTCACTAATAAAATAAAATTTATGAATTTACTGAGTTCTGGAAATTTCTGTGTGTCTGCAAAATTATCACTGTTTTCTGCCCCCACGCTCTGATACCATGTAAATTTTTCTGAGTATTCTGCTTGCTGGTTTATGTCAACATTTCAGTGGTTTTCATTTACTGCCGGTTTTGCATAAGCTGCAAACTACTTATGAAAAATTTCTGAGACACTTAAACACACTGAAAATTCATTCTAACAGACATAAAAATAAATATTTAACATGCACACCAAAAAAATAGAGACTCAGAAATTTTTGGCAACTGTGCCCTGGAAAAAACCCCCACGGGGAAAACCAGTTAGAGAGAGAGATTTTATTTCTTCAGAGAATATTCACTTCAGAAATTTACAGTCAAACATGTACTTATCTCAACCATAAATTTCACCACCAGGAGCTGTCTCGAAATCTGTGCAATCGTTGCATGGATTTCTGTACTAAAACAGTACCTAGAAATTCGTGACAGGAAGTACAAAACAGATCACCTGTACCCTCCTCGAATTCTGTGCAGCAGTAAATACTGCCTTGGGAAATGTGCCCGAAGTACAAACTCGAAATCTATGCCTGTCCTCGATTTGTGGAGCAATAAATGCTTCTCGAGAACTGTGCCTTTCTCAAAATTTGTGCAGCAATAAATGCTGTCTCGGTATTTGTGCCCACCGTACAGTTTTGGAAACTGTGCCTACTGTCTCGAGTAACGTGCCCACTACTGCTGTACAACAAACCCGTGAT
This sequence comes from Larix kaempferi, assembly GCA_027924585.1. Lineage (NCBI taxonomy): Eukaryota > Viridiplantae > Streptophyta > Pinopsida > Pinales > Pinaceae > Larix > Larix kaempferi. Next base: position 4,553,561 of record BSBM01000368.1, read on the forward strand.
TCTGCCTCGAGATTTGTGCCTAGTAGTCACTCCCTCGAAAACAGTGCCCTTCTCGGGATTTGTGCCCAGTCCACCCTTGAAACTCGTGCCCACTAACATGCTGTACGGATGCTGAAGGTATCTCCTCAAAATCTATGCCAAAAGAAAATGCTAAACATGTACCTCGATTTCAGTGCCCATTGTAAAAATGGCTGCCTCGATATGCGTGCAAGTGCTCTAGCTCTCTCTTTCTCTCTTCACCACACTCTCTTCTCAAAAGTGAGTAAATGAATGCCTCCTCCTTTTTGATCAAACCCTAGGGTTCTTTTAATCTAATGGATGAGATTGACTTAGATCAATGGTTGAAATTAAATGCTCCATTTATTTCTCATAAATTATTAATTTCACTCACCCACTTAAATTTATCAAAAAGTGACTTTTATCTTATAAAGTCTCATTAAGTGCAATTAATGTGAGGGTCACCTTTTTCCCCCTTTCTAAGTGACTTAGGCAAATGTCACTTGGGGAACACTTCCCTAAGTACAAAACTAACACTTTCAATTTTCCTTTTACCAACCATCTTCCGTTTTCATTTTTGCAGTTGCCCATTTGATCTATTATGTAGTTGATCAAATGTTTAAAAGAGATTTCATTTTCTGCATTTCTTGCCGATAGTTTTCTCATGGGACCATGGTAATGGATTTTTGTGAAGTTGTAACAGTATAACCGATCTTCTGGCATTTTGTATAGTTTTGCATCATCCCTGGTGTGCTTATCTGGTTTGTTTGTTGAGCATGTGATTGAACTCGAGCATTTTCACTAACCATCAAATTGTTTTAAGTTTTTTGCTAGCATATACTATATGTTTATAACTTTTTGCAAATACAGGGCTTATAATCAGTGTTAAGCTGTTTGAGATTTGTCTTTCTGCTCTATTGCCAGGCTTCCGCTTGTCATCCAATTTGTAAGAAATATTTTGTTGTTATTTAGTTAAAATTTTGTAGGAGCAATTGAGGCCCCAGTTCTAAGAACTACTTGGTAGCTCTCCCTTCTGAGAGGCGTGTGATCCCAATTATTGACCACTATGGAAGTTTCGTGGGGGGCTTTCTATTTAATTCTGTCTGCTAAATGCAGTTCCTTAGATATATATATATATATATATATATATATATATATATTTTTTTTTTTCTTTCTTTTTCTTCTGTAAGCCTGCAAATTGTATTAATCAGAAAAGGAGAAAAATTACATAGCTTGTGGGCACCTGTGGCGGTTTGAGACGGTGAAGCCACCATCCCAATCTGTCAAAGATGCTAATATGACTCTTTCGTACCCAACAAAAAGCTCGCTCCCGAGAGGGAAACCAGGCCAGAGTTTTCTGATCACACTTTAAACTGTACATAGCTAACTTGTGCAAAAAACTACTGAACATTCGATAACATAAAAGCTGGAAAAGACAAAGAGAACCAGTGGGCGGCGAAGCCGGCGTCAAGTTCTTCATTGACATGCTACTCAGGAGGCGCTTCCTCCAAAATAGGGCATCCGCCCTGGAAGGTATCGTCAGGAGAGGACTCGGGTAGCTTGACAGGCAGAGGCGTAGCCTTGCGAGGTACCATGGAATCAGGCTCCACTGGGTTCCAGACTCTTTTGTTGGGAAGAGGTCCTATAGTTGAAGGTGTCGGGAATGAAGCTGGAGGTGTCAAGTGCCCATTCGAGAGTGCATTCTTTCCAGCAGGATGTTCACTAGTAGCATTGCCGCTTCCTACCTCGATGTTGTCCGGGCCACGACGTCCAACAACAAGGTGCTTCCAAGAGAAGGTGGCGTCCAAAATCGCAAGCCGATTGTCCACATCAATGAGCTTAGCTCTGGCAGCAAGCACAAAATCCTTTGCAGAGCTCCAATTGCTTATCATATCCTCCTTGAGCTTACCCATCATGTTCTTAATGAGCCAATAATGGTTAATTTTCCCTCCACCTCTCCCAGAAGCCAGTTGCTCTGAGACTAAGCAAGCTTCCCAGTCGTCAATGAGAACTTGGACCGGCATAGAGACCCCCATGTTGTAAGTCATAGGAGCAGGGCTGCGCTGGTTCCTACCCCAACTCCCGCTACCCCGGCGAGGAGAACCACATTGCCGAGACATCAGAGAAGGGGGAAGTGTTGAGAGCATAGAGTGAAACAAAAACAATTGCCACAACCCAATACTGTAGAGCACATAGCAATTCAACCGCCCGCAGACAAGAAGACGAGGAATGAGGGGAGGATGGCGCTCATCATCCTCCCTTAACCAGCCCCTATAGAGGTCCCGATGCCCACACGCGCCATATCAACGTTCAAGGAGCCGAAGTAAATGATCCTGGTACCAATTCTGCGTCCCGCCAGCAGTTGAGGGGATGTCAAAATGCTATGGCTTGAATGAGCCATCATCCTCAACCGTTGAGGGTTTAATGCATGCTGAGAGAGGTGCCATGTCGTGGGCTCCCAGGTCGAGGCTCCTCGCTTGCATGCTGTCCAGCTGTCGAGAGGACACCCGCATCCAGGCAGTTCCTTAGAGATATTGTAGTCATATAATTCAATATTTCTTGTTTTCCCTATAGAATATATTATATATGTTTCTTCAGAAAGTTTAGGTTTGTTTTGCCCAGTTTTATGATGTTTTCTTCAATTCTTTGGATTAAGCCTCATTTCCTTATTTTCATTGAAACTTTTATTGCTTGTTATGTGCCTCTTTGGATTAAGCCTAATTTCCTTGTTTTCATTGAAATATTTTATTTGTTATCACGTGCTTTTTTTTTGTAAATAAGAGCAGGATCCTTGATTCCTTCTATTACTGAAAAACCAGAGAAACATCACACTAGGACGAGCCTGTCTGCGTGGCAGGAAACCAAGCCCGCCTCTAGTATATCACTGAACTGTTCAAAATTATCTTCAGCCTGCCCCACAGGGAGACCAGGCTGAAGTAGAGTGTGTGAGTTATCTGAATGTTTAAAGAGTTTTTGTTTCCAATACTTGCACTAATACCGAAACAGTACTGATAACCAAGAGATGGCTGGAAGCCAGAGCCTCTACTGATACCATACTTAAACTGTACTACTAGGAATAGCATAGCTAAGGAGCATAAAAACCTGTGATAACCAGGTGAGACCAATCTAGTGTGCTGGAGTATGATCGTCTGGGTCATCTTCGTCAGTTTCAATGATGAGAGGAGACTCCAGAGTTTGGCCCTCTGGATGTGCCTTAGCAACCAGCTCCACGCCCATTCTTTGCCCTATGATATCAAGTTGTGTCCATGAATTTGAATTCGAGGCACATCCTCTTCAGAAGAGCCATGGCAGTCGTGAGGGCAGCAATCTCCTCCCGCAGGGTTTGTATTTCCTTACTCCTGTCCATAAGCACACACCCTATCAGGCATTTGTTGACCCAAAACATGGCCAACGAACGATTGTACAACGCCATTCTGGACCTGTGTCCCCTGGGTCCATGACCCAATCTGCTAACTCATCAAATTCGGCCACTTCCTGGAAGATATCATGCTCCTGCTATTTTTCTCTCTTTCATTTCAATTTCCTTTTTGATTGCGGCGAGGGATGGATTCCTTATAGTATTTGGCAGGCTGGGTGGCCCTCTGCTGCTCTTTTGTAAGATCAGGGGGAATGGCAGGAGCCTTACCCTTCTCCTTATTCCTACTACCAGTGGAGCGCATGCCACTCCCAAAGCCAGAGTTCTCCTCTCCCCTGTCCATCTTTGCTTCCCAGACCTGAATTCGTGCCACAGAATCTTTGGCCCCAAGCGCAATCTTCAAACTTACAACACCCCCAGAATAAACGAGAGGTTGAAGAGTTCCTTCTGCAGCAAACAAAGGAAGAATTGGTTTGTCCATTAAAATGAGTAGACTCTTCATATCTTCGACCTCCCACCACAAGATGGCATGACTGATCACTGTGCCGATGTACTTGTCAATCCTCAGCTCCTTACGAACCCAGATATGTCTATGAATGCCGACCTCACTCCGTGTCGAGTATTATTACTCCTAACGTGTTGCTTCATTTAAACATTCACTGTGAGGGAGCCAAGAGGCCATGTGTTCGGGATTGACATCAACCTCCAGTGCCTTGATGTGCTATCTGCTACCACTGGTCCACCACTTGCCATGATGTGCTTTCTGCTGCTACATATGGGTCTTGGAAACTGTATTGGAATTGGATGGCATTCCTCTCCTCGCTCATCAGCCGTCGGGGGCAAATGTGCTTCTTTGTTATGGATTCTGTCTATCTTTTTTGGGACTATCTTTGTATCCTTGATGATATTGAGAGTTGGTGGGAAGTTTCTTTTCGATGCTGCAGTCTGTATTTTTACTTGTCTGTTTTTTTTGTGAAAGCTTACACATGAAATGTGTTAGTTTTTTTGATAAAGGTGTTGGAGCACATATGCCTACATTTTGTCTTTTTATTTATTTATTTTTTTGGAAAATCAATTTTGAGATGTTTTTACGATAGGGATTCAGTGGTATATCTGAAGTTCCCTAGAGAGAGTAAACAAATGCTTTAAAAGTCAGTGTCCTTTTTCAGTTGAGATTTGTCAGTTCTATATAGTTTAGTCCTTTGTTGAGGTATTTAGTTTGCGGTTTTTTATTAATCAGATTTCTAATGTATAACTTATATGGGTTCTGAATGTAAAATGATATGAGTTGCAATTACTTTGTAAATGTGACAGAACTTTCTCTTCACAACAAAAGATGAAAATGCACCTTTGAAGGCTATTGATTTTGGGCTGTCAGATTTCATTAGACCAGGTTATTCCTTGCCTTCAGCTGCTCATTTTTATGTAGTATATTTAATTAACAGATTATGTCTTAAACCTCCAAGTGTAATGTGGGATTCTTCACTCTTCATATATTCCCACACATTTTGATATCATTCCGTCAATTGTGTGCCATTATTAGACAACCAGAATTGAATTGATCTGTATTTCATTGTGTTTCATGCAGATGAAAGACTGAATGATATTGTAGGCAGCGCATATTATGTAGCACCAGAAGTCCTTCATCAATCGTATAGTATGGAAGCGGATGTATGGAGTATTGGTGTAATAACATACATCCTACTATGTGGTAGTCGACCTTTCTGGGCACAGGCGGAATCAGGAATTTTTCGTGCGGTTTTGAGAGCTGAACCTAATTTTGATGATGCACCATGGCCTTCTATCTCTCCTGAGGCTAAGGATTTTGTGAAAAGGCTTCTTAACAAAGATTTGCGAAAACGAATGAGTGCGGCTCAGGCCATTTGTAAGGACTTGCTTTTTTGATATCAAGTGTTTTCTTTCATTGGATATTTCATATTAGTAGGCCTAGGATGGAAACATAATATTGTTTATTAACTATGTAAAGCTTCCGTATTATGGCAGCACATCCATGGCTTCGTGGGAAACATGTAATTCCATTAGATATTTCGTTGTACAAACAAGTTAAAGCTTATCTCCGCTACTTGCCATTAAAACGTGCAGCTCTCAAGGTAGGTTTTTCTGCATATTTGTTGTGGTATAATACCCAATTTATGTCTTGAGATTCAGATTGTAAAATTATGCAATAACACAGTGCATATTATGGGGATCTAGTAATGTTGCAACTTTGAATCTAGTTCATTTGTTTTTGAATGAATTACTTCCATTATACTTTCTAAGAAAATGATATGTACACGCATCTTAAACAAAAAAGGTTGGCTGCGAAAGCAGTGGACATGAGCCAAAACCAACCCAGTCTACATCCATAGGTCTATCAAAAAGTATAAAGTCCAAGTCGCAAGGGCTATACAAAACCAACATAAAAACAATGAATAGCCAAGGGCCAGAGAACAATAATAAAATCTAGAGGCCAGCTGGGCACAATAAAGATAGACGTTAAAACTATGCAGCAATGATAGATCCCATATCTGGAGTAAGGTCACAGTCATCTGAGTTTGGGCCCCACCCATTAATTGGTGGCTCGATAGTAGGGGGAGTAATGTTCCATCTCATCATTTTATGTCCAGCTATGGTGCTCTTAGCATTGGCTATGACATTCATTGTGCTCTTGAACCAGGCAACCTAGTCTGTGGTGAGCAGTGACTGTTATTAGAACCGGACCAGAACCAGCTGGTGCGACCATTGTTGAGGCCATACCGGTCCGGTTCAAGGTTTCTGTACCTGAACCAGCCTTAAATGCCTGAACTGGCCAGTTTTGTATGAAAATGGCCGGGTTTATACAATTCCGTATGCCATGGTTTTTGAACATGAAATTTTTAAAAATAAATAAAAAAGGTAAACCCTAGACCCTAGTAATCATTGCTAATATTAAATTCTTAATGTAAAAGTGACACTCTCCTTATCTTTCATTTTCTATCCTTTTACTTAAATTTTTAACATTACCATTAATTGTTTTAGAATGTTTGAGAGTGGTTCCAACCTCATTAGACTTCATATGCAAAAAGTAGAATTTTATACCCCATTCAGAATTCAACAGTCTTTTAACAGTTTTTAGGATTTTAGGATTGCAACGTTTCCACTGGATTCTATCATGTATGAGTAGGGTATGGGTTTGGCATTTAATCAAGCACATCAACCCCTCTATGTACCTTGTTGTTGGTTGTGCTGATTGTTGAACTCTTCTGTCATGACCTTGATAAAAATGTACCCTTCACTCAAGCAAAATCACTTATTAAGCACATGAAGCTTTTTCTACCTTATTTTAATGCTTGGATTAAGAAATTTCATCAAAATTGTAGGGTGTTGACTATTGTCATTGGAGGATCAGCTTCAAGATTCGAGGTAGAGGCAAGGGCTAGAGCCTAGAGGATGGAGGCATAGGGTGCTATTGATGAATATGATCCTGATATAGGCAATGACTTTGATGATACGTAGTTATTTGTTGTAGCATGAAATTTTTTGGACTCTAGAGGCCATTTAGAGTCTCTTTGTTTATGTATTTTGGGTTAGATATGGATTGCACTCGATGCTATTTTAGTTATATGCATCCTTACTTGCTTTGTACATGAGAAACTCTTCATATTTGTGTATAATGGTTTGGATTCATATGGATGCACATGAATATATATGTTTTTTTTCAAAATTTGAATATTTTATGTAGTTTTTGGTTCACCGGTTTTTTGGTCCGGTTATTTTCTGGTTCAAGTCATAAGATTTTTGGGCTTGACCGGTTCGATGACTGGTCCAATTCTCATAACAGTGGTGGTGAGTCGTGCTGCCAGACCTGTTTGTGCATGCCAAACTGGGTGGGTGAACCTTTGGGGGAACTCAACTCATCGTGCAAGGAACCACCCCCCTAGTACTTGTTAGCTTTTGTACCTAGGGAAGTGTTCCCCAAGTGACATTTGCTTAAAGTCACTTAGAAGGGGGAAAAATGTGACCCTCACATTAAATGCACTTAATGAGACTTTATAACATCAATGTCACTTTTTGATAAATTTAAGTGGGTGAGTGAAATTAATTATTTATGAGAAATAAATGGATCATTTAATTTCAACCGTAGATCCAAATCTATCTCATCCATTGGATTTATGAAACCCTAGGGTTTGATCAAAAAGGTATGAGGGAGGCATTTCACTTCACTTTTTGAGTGATTCAAGAGAGGAGGAAGAGCAAGAGAGAGAGCAAGAGAACAACACGATTTCCAAGGAGAGACTCCAACATAGAAACCGAGGTGGATCTTCAGCATTTATTGTTGGCACATTTCCCAAGGAATCCGTACTGTATGGATTTCCAGGCATAGGTTTCTAGAGCAGCACGGTTTTCGAGGCATTGATACAGCACAGAAAAAAGGTGACTGTACAGGCTGTACAACAACAAATTTGGGCACTGTTTTCGAGGAAGATTCTGGCACGAATTCCAAGAAATATTGGCACAGATTTCAAGGTCATCTCAGGCACGAATTTCGAAGAGATTTCTACATAGTTTTCGAGGGGGTTTTCAGCACGAAAATCAAAATCCGTACAGTCTGTACGGACTGTTTTCTGGCACAGATTTTGAGATCTGTTCTGCACGCATTCCAAAGCTGAAGGCACAAATTTCGAGGCACCGTTAGTGGCACATAAATTGAGAAGAAAGATTGGCACAAATTTCGAGGAAGATTCTGGGTGGTGGAGATAAGTTGTATTTTCATAGTATTTCTGTCCTGTAATTTTTGTTGAAGAAATAATAAATCTCTCTCTCTTACTGGTTTTCCCCGTGGGGGTTTTTCTAGGGCACAGTTGCCGAAAATCCTGAGTCTGAAATTTTAATGGTGTGCATGTGATTTTAATTTTCTGTCTGTTAGTATGATTTTTCAGCGTGTTTAATTGTCTTAGAAAATTTCATGAGTAGTTTGCAGCCTATGCAAAACCGGCTGGAAATGAAAACCACTGAAATGTTGACATAAACCAGCAAGCAGAAAACTCAAGAAAATTTACAGTACTTTAGCACTTGCTTGAGATGTGCCAACACGAGGTCCACCTTCCTAGATTTTGCCTGGATCTGCAAGTGAAGGTTGGCACAAAGTAGAGCTCCATCATACCATGTGAACTTAAAATGAACTTTCTTAAAAATATGTTCATTCCGTTTTTTCCAAATTAAAATAATAACTCCATTAAAATAACTTTCTTAACTGCCCATGGGAACTTATCGCTAAGAGAGCAGACATCCAAGTTAAGGACACAGGGAGGAGCTAACCACAAAGGTTTGAAGTCCAAACCCAGAATGTCTTAGTAAAAGGACACAACCAAAACACAGGCTTAACTGTTTGATCCGTAATGGATCAGTAAAATAAAACCTTCACATGAGGTCTAGATATGAAATCATATGTGGTTGTTCCTACCATATATTTCAATGTGCAAATAATTTTCAGGTTTAAGTTCTATTATAAAATCTCGAAAAATGTGGAGTAGTCAATATTATTTTGGACATATTGTGGTCTTATGAAATCGGACTTGGATGAAATTTGGACTGTGGTGAGCTGACACATATATGTTGATGATGTAGCTACGTGAGGTCTCCTCACTTATCTAGCCGACCTACAAAAGAAAACAAATAATAAATGTATTTTATAATTCAAAATGACAAGTCGGCCCCAGTGAAACTGTAAAGTCAGCCCAGTAAGGAGTTTACCAAAAAGTAATGTATAAATAGAAGTGCCGCGCCTCTCATTTGCACACTCATCTCAAGCAAGTTTGCTCAAGTAAGGGATTTCGACTTTTTGGGTAGCAGAAGACATTTGTAGCTGATTTCTTTGGGCATCTATTCTTCTTGTACTTTTTATCTTCATTGTACTGAATCTCTGAGTAAGAAAGGGTTGCTGGGTTTTTTCTGAGTTTGGGTTTTCCCAGGATAAAATCTTGTGTCTATTGTTTCTATGCATAGTTGTTCTTTTAGTGATACTTTATTGTTTATAAGTTGAAAGAGATGAAAATTATACTACTATAATTAAAATTCTAACACGGTATCAAAGTTGTATTGAAGGAGACTATTGCCGAAACTAGAGTTTTCTATTTCTTCAGTTTTCAACCATCAATTTGGTTCGCCCTTAGCTTCATTGAGCTCGCCCTAGGAAGGCGAACTTTCCTGTGCAAGCAGAATTTCATTCTGAAGATTTTCAAATTTTGACCTAATTATTGCAGCAAGTCAAGAATTACGGTTTGCTGGTTCTCAATGTTTTGACCATAGATCAGGAAGAAAAGGAGGTTAATTCAACTCACCCTAGGAGGGTGAATTCATTTGTGGAAGTGGTTTTCCAAGAATCCAAAGTTCATTTTTGACCTAGCTCCTACTAGGGTTTCTGATCCAGGTTGCTGTTCTGCTTCTCAGTCAAAATGTCAAGCATCAAGGTTGAAGATAGGCTTGATGGAGCTTCAAATTTCCATCCATGGAAGTCTAGAGTGCTTATTGCTCTAGAAGAAAATGATCTAAGTTTTGTTGCGAATGGAGTGACAGAACCTGAAGAAGAAGCAGAGAAGACTCAGTGAAAGAAGAATGATGCCAAAACAAGGAGGACTCTAATAGATTCAGTCAAGGATCATTTGATTCCTCAAATTTCTCAAAAGAAGACGACAAAGGCAATGTTTGACACCTTGAAGAAGCTGTTTGAAAACACAAATATTAATAGGGCCCCTGCCTTGAGGCAACAACTCTCAAGCATCAAGATGTCTAGATCCGATACTATTGCATCATATTTCATGAAAATCACAGAGATGAAGGATCAATTGGGGACAAATGGTGAGATTATTGCAGATCGGGAATTAGTCATGATGACTTTGAATGGCCTCCCTCAATCTTGGGAACCTTTCATTCAAAACGTGACGGGAAGATCTGAGCTACCAAATTTTGAAAGATTGTGGGCAGACTGTACACAAGAAGAAACTAGACTTGTGGCTAGAGGCAAAGTACATACCCCTCATGAAGAATATCAAGCTCTCATCACACATACCAAGAAAAGAGGAAAGATGCACTTTGGAAGAAAAGACAAAGACAAAAGATCAAGTCTTGCCCCTGATCAAAGGAATAAGAAAGTCCTCTCAAAGGTCCAATGCTTTAAGTGCAAAAAGTTCGGTCACTACAAGAATCAATGTACATCAAAGAAGAGGAAAGAACATGCCTCCATAGCTGATGTAGATGAAGAGACTCAACCAAAGAAATCAAAGAATGGAGAAGAATTCGTCTTCATCTTAGCCCTATCAGGTATTGTTCCTACTAGTAATGATGTTTGGTTGTTAGATAGTGGTGCTTCTAAACATATGACAAGATATAAGGAGTTTCTCTCAAATTTAGATGAGAGAGAATCACATCTAAGAGTTGTTCTTGGAGACGATGCTAGATATACTGTGAAAATCGGGGCCACTTCCTTCTAGTTAGATTCTGGTGATTCTCTGCATTTGGGAGAAGTACTATATGTGTCGGGAATGAAAATATATCTTGTCTCTATCTCTGCACTAGAAGACAAGGGTTATAAAGTTGCATTCCCAGATGGGAAGGTTCTTGCATGGCACAAGAATTCCACTATCGATTCTGCAAGAATAATTGGTGTTCGTGAAGAAAGCTGATACAGATTGACGATACAACTAGTTCAGGCTCTAGTACATGACTCTATCAGTTTGACTGAGCTATGGCATAGAAGACTTGCTCACCTGCACTATAGAGCTCTTCCTCCTCTAAGGAAGATGGTTATAGGACTTCTCAAACTCCAAGTTGAACACGATGGCATTTGCAGAGGATGTGCATTTGGCAAGAATGCCAAGGGATCTTTTCCTAATAGTGACACCAGGTCCAAGGGAATATTAGAGTTGGTAAACTCAGACTTATGTGGACCTATGTCAGTTGCATCCTTGGGAGGATTTTGGTACTACGTGACCTTCATTTATGACTACTCTCGGAAGACATGGATTTACTTCTTGAAGTCCAAGGAATCAGAAGAAGTTCTGAACAAGTTCAAGGAATTCAAGGCCCAGGTTGAGAACCTATCCGGGAAAAGGGTAAACGTTCTAAGGTTCGATGATGGAGGAGCGTACAACTCCTCAGAGTTCAGTGATTTCTGTAAGGAAGCAGGAATCAAGAGGGAGTATACCGTCCTTTACAACCCTCAACAAAATGGGGTTGCAGAAAGAAAGAATAGATCTATAGTTGAGGCAGTAAAGGCCATGATTCATTATCAAAATCTACCGATGTCTCTATGGGCAGAAGCCTCAAGCACTGCAGTATATGTTCAGAACAAAAGTCCACACAAGATATTAAAGAACACGACTCCAGAAGAGGCCTTCACATGTGTGAAGCCAGAAGTTGGTCATTACGAATATTTGGCTGTCCAGTATACATTCATGTACCCAAAGAAAAGAGAACAAAACTAGAACCCTCAGGGAAGAAGGGTACATTTGTTGGGTACAATGAATCATCGAAGGCATACCAGATCTACATCCCAGGACAAAGACAGATTGAAGTTAGTAGGGATGTTTCCTTCAAAGAGGAGATTGCCTTCAGAATGGCTAGAATATCATCCATGGACAGTGAGGAGCAAGAAGCTCCAAATGAGATGGAGTCATTACCCCCTCCCTCTTCAGCAGTTTAGAGGGAGCCATTGGATCCAGTAGATTCTGTAGATCCGATGGATCTCGTTGATACAGTAGAGCCCACAGACATTCGTAGAGATTTTGCTATTCGCCGGAAGAGGCCTCTCTGGGCTCAACAGACTCTAGAGGATGCAAAAAAGCATGCTGCTCCCCCAGGTACATCTAGGTAGAGTAAGAAACCTCGAAGATATTCGGGATATGTAGCACTGATGTCCCACATCATTGATTCTGAGCCCTCCAACTACGAGGAGGCTGCTAACCAGCAGGTTTGGAAAGATGCCATGATGGAAGAATATCGATCCATCATGAAGAATGACGTATGGGTAGTTGTGCCAAGACCTGAAGGGAAGTCAGTGGAGACTGCCAAGTGGATCTACAAGATTAAGCATGCAGTAGATGGGAGCATTGAGAAGATTTGTGGCTAGAGGATTCGCTTAGAAAGAGGGAGACGATTATGATGAGACATTTGCTCCAATTGCACAATACATGGCCATCAGATCGATCATAGCTCTAGCCTCAGTTATGGGATGGAAGTTACATAAGATGGATGTTAAAACTGCTTTCCTCAACGAACTGATTGAGGAAGAAGTCTACATTGAGCAGCTAGAGGGTTTCGAGATTCATGGGAAGGAATCCCATGTGTGCAGATTGAAGAAGGCCCTGTATGCCCTCAAGGAAGCACCACGAGCATGGTATGCCAGGATTGATGGATACTTGGTGAGCCTGGGATTCACCAAGAGTGAGGCAGATTCCAACCTTTACTACAAGGTCGAGGATGGTAGACCATTGATACTAGTACTATACATTGATTATTTGTTTCTCACAGGAGATGAGAAACTTACCGAGTGGTGCAAGAAGATGCTAGCCTTTGAGTTCGAGATGAAGGATCTTGGTCTGATGCATTACTTCTTGGGTTTGGAGGTGTGGCAGAAACATGATGAGATTTTCCTGAGCCAAGGAAAGTATACCATTGATATCTTGAGGAGATTTGGTATGTTGGACTGCGAGTCCATGAACACACCCATGGAGACAAACCTGAAGAATTTGAGTGACTCGACTTCCGAGTCAGAGTTGATAGATCCTACAATGTACAGACAACTGATTGGTTCATTGATGTATCTAGTTAACACTAGACCAGATATCTGCTTTGCAGCGAGTGCTCTCAGTCAGTTTATGTATGAACCGAGATAGGTACTGTTGCCGCCTAATACACACCTGGGGGGGACGCGGCAGGAAACCTTCAAGCCGCTCGGTGTGTCCTTGGAGGCAAGTGAGAGTCAAGTGCTGTCACCTGATTACTCGACTCCTCTGTCTAGGCTTACTCCTAGCGAAGCCAAGGGGGGTGGTCCCTATAAAAAATAATCTAAGGCTTTTAATCTACAACAAAGGATAAAAGTCTATTCTAGGAGTTAAAAAGTTGATGAGATGAAAAATTAACAACTAACCACTACTTGCAAATTAAATCAATTGATTAACACCACACAAGCTAGTTAAGCATTCACGACATTCAAGATTGAAACTTAAACATGGAAAATTAAAGACCAGTGCCGAGAAAGTAAAAATGCTTGCAATTGCTGTTGTGTAGGGTTGCTTGTGTAGTCTCAGTGAAAGTATTGCAGTGGCTCGGTTGGTAATTTTTATGATTATTAAATGAGTGGTTAAGGAGTGGGTTAATTCTTGGTTTGGCCCAAAAGAAAACTAAACTTCGAACTGAGTGCTCTAGCAACCTTACCAAGTGTCCAACCAGGCGAGGATGAACCCGCTTAAGAACCTGCTGACTCTGTGGATTCAGTCCATGCAACCTCCCGAGTTCTTAGGATTGGATTCTGATGGATTGTCCTATTAACACTAATTACCTTGCACCCGTTTCTGATTGAGCCAACTGTTCCGACTAAGCTGCAGTAGTCAAGAGCATACTCCGGGTTTGGGGCGTTGTTCGTTTTATTAAGACGTGTGAGTGGATGATTATTCTACACTAAACCCCAAGCATAAAGCAAGGGGGGTTAATTTTAGGATTAAATTTTAAGAACAGAAAAATAATTTAAAATAAACACAAAAGCATATAAAATGATAAACGGGTCCTTGGAGGACGTTGTGTGCTTGAGTGAGTTATTTAATTACTACTGCTCGAATGAAAACTAATCTAAAACGAAAAAATAAAAAAAGGTGCCAATCCCCCTAGGGGGGATTGGGTTCAGGCGCTGGAATTGCCTGCTGTGCTCTTTTTATTTTTTTGATTACAACTTGGAAACTTAAGAGAAATATTGCTTGCCCTTTATCATTAGGGAACAAGTCAGTTTACAATGTTTGAGAGAAATAACGATGGTGCTTGAAACTGGTTCTCTTTGGGTGGTTCAGGAAGCTCCAAATGCAAGTTTTATTAAAATTTCTTACTCCAACCTGTGATGAAATCAAAACAGATCAGCGAGCTATATTTGTTAGAAAATGACAATCAGAACACTTTAAGAGTGTTCTGACAATGCTAGAAAATTATCAGAATGAGATCTAATGCAACTAGTATGTGAAAACGTATTTTTGGGCAATTTTTTGGGTTTTTAAACTAACTTTCAAATGATTTTTTATGTGCAGAACCAAAAAACCAGTGAGCTAAAAAGTTTGTAAAATGCCTAAAAACAACTAAGAAATTACTCTTCTTCGAAATGCAAACTAAGTCTGAAAAATGAAGCTAAAAGGTGCAATGAAAGGAGACAAAAGGTAACTAGGAAGACAAGCTAGGGAGCTTGCCTTGCTAGGATCTTTGGCTACTCTCTTTCGAGTTTGCAAGCCAAATTACAAGCCTAACAATGCTAGATAAGTCTTTTATAAGCACTTCTTCACTAATGAACTTTTAAGATTTGGACTTCGACAAAATGAAAGCATTAGTAAAGGATACTAGATCCACTTCTTAAGATTTCAAAATTTTTAGATCTAGAACAATATAGAAACCGTAACCAAATTAGATTTGAAAATATTTTGAGCCAAAGGTAAGAAGAACCGAGTTTTGAACTGGAAAGAGATGGGCGAATGGAGCATTCATGAGAGTGGGAACAAGAGGGACTACGCTTCCGTTGAAGTAGCTTTGGAAGCGACAAATCTAACATACATGCCTCCTCCCTAAGCTCCGGTAACTTGCAACAAAGACTTTATACAAGCACTTGCACAAGAGGATTAAATGGCACCGATATCAACAATATAAAAGACTTGCAAATAGAAGCATTCAAACAAGATATGCATAATATTTAAAGCATTTTACACTATCATCAAATAACAAACAAGCATTAGATCATATTTGTTACCCTACTGAAATGTAAATTTCCTTCAAAGGTCAGTGCGATCCTAACAATAGGCAAGATACTTATGCAAAAATACAAGTTACCTCCATGGGTTTTGAAGCATCAAGCATCCACACATAACATGAACCCACAATGTAGCCTCCAAAGCCTTCTCTTTATTAACTCAAGAACTCATAAAAATATTACAAACACAAGAACAGAGGTTCCACCTTCAAATCCTTACAATGGAGCCAAGCTCCTCAATTTATAGCAAATGGCATGAAGCTAGGGCGCAAAACCCTAAGGAGACAAAGCTCCTAGTTTGTAGAGCAAGCAAAGCTCTCACCCAATGGAGAAACACCATTCCAAATGGACAAAAACACCTCAGAAAGGAAACTGCTGAAAGCTGCCCTCTTTGAAAGCACTCACGCATGAGAATGATGATGTGAGTCGATGTTTCCACAAATCGTTGAATGCTGGGTTGGCTGGTGAATTCGAATGGTTAACTTAATTAGCAGTTGCTCCATGCTTGTGCCACCTCATAAGATGGGAGATCCCACCACTTAAACTTTCCACAAACCAACTCTCATGCAACTCATACGGCCGTGAGGAATGGCCCACGTGAAAGTGGATCTTGGCATGAATTCGGTCAACCCCTGATTCGCTACCCCTTGTCATATCACTTATAACATATGCTTGACACCTTTGAACATTAATACGACCAACCTTATGACATCACATGCCACGTCAAATGGTTCACGCAATGGATGAAGGATTGCCCACGTGAGGATCCGTACGGATTTGTTTTAATGCTCATAACCATTGCAAATTGATTTAATGCATATGCTTTGAACTTTGGAATATGCCACGTCACTTGTGGGTGGCCCAATCCCTCGTACTCACTCTCCATTGCTCATTTCGTACGGCCGTACGGCTGCCCACGTGAAGGTTATGATGTGGAGCATGGAAATTTAATAATCCAATTTTGACTTTTACTTAACAATTTAACATATGCTTTGTTACTTTCACTTAGTCGCCCATCCAAATTGATTAATGCCATGTCATTTTGGCATGTGACCAATTCAATTTTTGAATATTTTAATCTTTGGCCAAAGTGCATTTTGTTGCATTTTTGGCATTAAAGTGCCACTTTGTAGCTCTGATAGGCAAAACTGTAAAACTGCTCCATAGGGCGTCTCGGTCGCCCGAAATGTAGGAAAACCGGGTACCAGAGTAAAGAGGATGCTCTGAGCTTGAAAATGAGCATCCCTACGTCAAATTCCGACTCCGGATAAGACTTTTATCACCTTTTGAAATTTTTTAATTAAACCATTAAAAAATGGCTTAAAATGCTAAATTTTTTTCTTTCCTTCTTGGAACTGACTGAAACTTCAGGGGAACCTAGTACATGACAAAACGATAAAATTCTAGCGCCTAGCATGTTTATACATGTTACAAAATGGGCTCTAATAATCCCCTAAGGCCTAACCCCCACTTTGGGCATTCCAGCTTTGGAGGAGCAGGAGAAAACCTCATCGATTATACTCGGCTAAAGGCAAGGCATAATCGACAAGGGAAAAAACTCCTTGGAATACCTTCTTTGGTTGTCAAGTCCTAGGGAACTGAGTCACTCAAAGACCACCATGCTAGTACGCTTATTACAAACCCCGTGGGGCACAGTCATGTACTACAAAAACTGAAAAATGGGCCCTGAAAAGGCCAAACTTGGAACTTCTGAACTTTGAAAAAGGCACAAGTAAATGTGCAATACTGGCGGCTCACTGAAGTCCAACTGTAGTGCAACTCAATTGGTAATAGGTACATTGGGTTGCTGCAAAGCATGTGCTAAGATACTTACGTGGCACTGTGGGATATGGACTGAGATATGCTTATAGGAGTGATATGAGTTTGCATGGATACACAGATTCCGATTGGGCAGGAAGTGTTGTGGATAGGAAGAGCACCTCCAGGTGCTGCTTCAGTTTGGGCTCTATAGTGATTTCCTGGTGCAGTAGGAAGCAACCCTCATTAACATTGAGCACTGCAGAAGCATAATATATTGCAGCAAGTGTTGCTGCACAAGAAGCATATGGCTTCGGAAGCTCTTTGCAGTATTGTCCGGACAGACACTTGAGCCTATCGTGATTCACTGTGATAATCAAAGCTATGTGAAGCTTTCAGTGAATCCTGTATCTCATGACGGATCAAAGCATGTGGAGATCAAGTACCACTATATCAGAGATATGGTACAAAGAGGAGCAGTTCAACTCCAGTATATCTCGACTGATGATCAGATTGCAGACATTCTCACCAAGCCTCTTTCTAGAGTGAAGTTTGCGTGTTTCCGTGAAAGACTTGGAGTATTGGAGAATGCTTCCCTCAATGAGAGGGAGTGCTCTTAGTCCAGGTAGGATAGGCGTCCATGCAGACCGATAATGAGCTCAGTCCAAGTAGGACAGGCGGTCCGCGTAGATTGATAATGAGCTCAGTCCAGGTAGGACAAGCGTTCCGTGTAGACCAATAATGAGCTTAGTCTATGTAATGCCCCTTTTTTGATTTTTATTAAAATAGTGAAATTTTCAACTTTTTTCTCTAGTTCGACCTTTTTGACTAGTTTTGAGGTCTAGGTCTCCAAATTGCTCCAAATGCTCCCAAATCTTCAAAGAAGGTGTATGAATGATATTAGGACTTGATTATGAGGTTCAGGGATGATTTAGGACCATCAAAAGACTTCTGCAAACCCCTTTAAGATTCTGGCCAAGATAGGAGTTTTTACTAGCAATTTGGGGTTCAAATCCCTCAAGGGAAAATGTTGAATATGGCTCTCCAAAAGCTCTCAAACCCTCTCGAATTTCTGAACAGAAGCATAGGACATATACGGGAGAATGTTAAGGTCTCATGTGCATCTTCATTCAGTTTGTTAAGCCTGTTACAACCCTCTCCAAACAGCTACAAAATTACTAGTTTCGACCTTGGGCGAAATGGCATTAAATCCTCTCAGTGAAACACTCTTCCATTCGAATTCATCAACATTTCATTGGTATACATCAATATAGTGGGGAAATGGTCACTATTTGCTCATTATTGATCAATTTTACATATATTCACTTGGAATCTCGACTTGATAGAGTTCTGAATGTGAAGAACAGAGTATATGCATCTTATTACAAAAGAAATGGGGCATTAGAAGCTCCCCCAAAGAGTACAATAGCTCACCAAAAGTGCCTCTCCTCAAGGATCAAGAATATGCAAAGAAAACTGGAAATGGTTGGAGGAATGAGCTGCACTAGAAGAAACCACGAGTTGTCCTGTAGCTTACACCTGCAAATAAAGACTCCATTAAAGCTCCCATGAAAGGTCTGAATGTCCTTTCCACACACCAACTAGGATGGGAATCTTTCACCCTCGAAATTGGCTAAGGCAAGTAGACTAGTATTCCACTAGCTCTCTTCACAAATGCAAATTCTCAAAATGATCAAAAGCCCTTCTCTTACTTGATCCTTGTATTTTATAAACATCCTTAGCCTTCTAAGGTTCCCATTCCATCCATAGACTCCAAGCCAATTCGAATTAGGGTGAGGTTCAAGATTTGCCATGTGTCCTCCCTTTCCAAGCCTTCCACCTTCCACCAATTCAAATAGGAATCCCTTGAGCTTCCCTAACTCCCATGAGCGTCCTCTTGGATGGTATATTTAGGCCTGACATGTCATAATGGACAGATGTCAGCAATCAGGTCTGCAATTTGTCATAGGTGTCATAGCATCTTCATCATTGTTGTCATATGGGTTAGGGAATCTAGTCCAAGTGTCCAATAACCCCTCATTTTACTCTTCCTTCTCCATAGGAGTTACACTTCCATCCAAATTCGACCTATGATGCATATGGCCAAGTGTATGAGCCTTTTAGCTCATCCCAAGAACATTAGGCTTCCCATGGATTCGAAATTGCAATAGGAGGATGCCATGTGGCACATAAATTCTAGCTTGTGTGGGTCCCACAACCTCCATGTGTCTTCATGATCAATTGCCACTTTGATTTTCTCTTGTATTTATTTTCTAATGTCTAAACATCATTTATTAGCTCCCTTATTAAATATTTATTCCATTCTAATGTCTAAACATCATTTATTAGCTTCCTTATTGCAAATCCCAATGTCTCCATCCAACCTAGGTAACTAGTAGGATTGATGGAATTTTCCTGTCATGAATTTATTGGGATGGGGACATTACAGTCCTCCCCACCCAAGATTGCTTGTCCTCCGGCAATTTCAGATTTGAATGCTGCAAAATTTGTTCTTCTTCCCAAGTGGCATCTTCACTTGGTAGATCCTTCCACTGTACCAAGTACTCTTTGATAATTCTGCTCCTTAATCTTATTTTCCTTGTCTTCAAAATTCTTTCTGGAACAAGTGTGAGCTGACCTTCATCATCCAAAGGAGGGAGTGTTTCTGAAATGATAATTTGCTGACCAATAGCTTTCTTGAGACATGAAACATGAAACACATTGTGGATTTTACTTCCTTCAGGAAGTTCTTACTCATATGCTACCTCTCAAACCTTCCGAACTACCTTGTATGGGCCATAGTATCTTGGTTTTAGCTTTTTTGCTCCCTTCTTTTTCAAGGATGTTTGTTTATATGGTTGCAACTTCAAATATACCAAATCATTGACCTGAAAGGTCCTTTCTTCCCTATGTTGGTCTGCATATTGCTTTTGTTGATTTTGGGCAACTTGCAAATTGTCTTTCAAAAGCTTTAAAATTTCTTGGCTCTCTTCCACCCAATCTTTAGCCTTTGGGGCTTTACTATCACCAAAGATATTCTCAACAAAAGTGAAGGCTTCATAACCATATAATGCTTTGAAATGAGACATTCCTATTGACATATGAAAAGTGGTGTTGTAGCAAAACTCACCCAAGTGTAGCCATTTTACCCATGTTTTTTGTTGCTCTCCCACATAGTTCCTTAGGTATCCTTCCAACCATTGATTCACCCTCTCTGTTTAGCTATCAGTTTGTAGATGATAGCTTGTGCTTGGAGTCAATTGAGTGCCCACCAATCTGAAAAGTTCTTGCCAAAAAGCACCCATGAATCTACTATCTTTATCACTTACAATGCTCTTGGGGAGCCCATGCAATCTGAAGATTTCTTTAAAAAACACATCAACCACTTGTGCAACACTAAAATATGAAGTAACAACAAATAAATGAGCAAATTTGGTCAATCTATCCACTACTACATATATGCAATCCTTTCCCAAAGATTTGGGCAAACCTGTGATGAAGTCCATTGAAATACGCTCCCATTTTTGTTCCGGAATGGGCAATGGTTGCAATAAACCAGCTGGGCATGTAAGTTCAGATTTGTTTTGCTGACATACCTTACATTCATTTACATATTTCAGAACATCTTCCTTCAATCCCTTACAAAAAAACCTTTGCCTTAATTGCCTATAAGTTTTGAAGATCCTCGGATGGCCAGCTAGTGGAGAATCATGTGCTTCTTGCAAAATTTTGTACTTGAGTTTTGAATCTTGAACCAAATAAATTCTGTCCTTATAATATATCAGCCCATTCAAAATCCCGTAGTTATCATCCCCTTTGACCCCATCTAATACATCACAAGCAAATTTATCTTTGGCATATTCAACCATTAGCATGTTTTTCCAATCCTTTACAATGTCCATGAGAGAAAAAGAAGGTCTTCTAGATAATGCATCTGCTACAATGTTATTCTTTCCTTTGAAATATTCAATATCAAAATCAAAGGCTTGGATCTTGCTTACCCACTTTTGTTGCCTTTCATTTAGATCCTTTTGAGTGAGGAAGTGCCTTAGACTATTGTGATCAGTTTTCACCACAAACTTGTTTCCCACCAAGTATTGTCTAAACTTGGCCAATAGATGCATGATGGCCAACATTTATTTGTCATAGATGGAGTAAAGCTTTTCATGTGGCTGCAACTTTATGTTCTCAAAGGCTATAGGGTGTTGGCCTTGCTTTAGGACAACCCCTATCCCTCCACTTGAAGCATCACATTCCAAAACAAAAGGTTTAGAAAAATCAGGTAATGCAAGTATTGGACAACTACTCATTACCTCTTTCATTTTTTGGAAAGCCTTTTCAGCCTCTTCATTTCACTTGAAAGCATCTTTCTTTGTCAAATCAGTGAGTGGAGAAGTCATTTTGGAGAACCCTTTCACAAACTTTCTATAATAGATGCATATTCCAATGAAGCCTCTTAGTTCTGTGATGTTTTTTGGTGATGGCCATTATTTTTTCCATGTGCACTTTCACTCGTCCAATAATGTACCCAAGATACAAGAGTTCCTTCATTCCAAATTCACATTTAGACAACTTAGCAAACAAGGACTGTTAATGCAAAATTTTTAGCACCACCTCTAAATGATGCAAATGCTCTTCCCAAGTTTTGCTGTAAATGAGAATGTCATCAAAGAAAACCAAAACAAACCTTCTAAGCTGCTTGCAAAAGATCCTATTCATGCATGCTTGAAATTCGGCTGGAGCATTAGTTAATCCAAAAGGCATAATAAGAAACTTAAAGTGGCCATAATGACATCTAAAAGCAGTCTTTTGCATATCTTCTTCCTTCATTCGAATTTGATGATAACCTGATCTAAGGTCAATTTTGGAAAAATATTTGGTCCCAAATAGCTCATCCATGAGCTCATCAATCCTAGGAATATGATACCTATTCTTGATTGTCTTCTTGTTCAAGGCTCTAAAGTTTATGCACATCCTCAAGGTTCCATCTTTTTTCTTCACCAACACTACTGAAGAAGCATAAGGGCTAGAGCTTGGTCTAATGAGTCCCAACTCTAGGAGTTCTTGGATGGCCTTTTCAATTTCATCTCTGAATTTTTTTGGATGTCTGTAGGGTGGTATTTGAATGGGTGAAGTACCCTCCTCCAAAACAATGTCGTGCTCAACCCCCCTATCAGGTGGTCTACCATGTGGAAGATCTCCAATTTTTTTTTCATATTTTTGTAGGAGTTGTTCAATCTCCTTTGGGTGTTCAACAACCTTTATGTTTGGCTTGGGAGAAGTGATGCAACATTCAGCAGCCCATTCTATGTCTCCATGCCTCAATATAGATCTCATATTATTGGAGGTCACTAATTGATTCGGATAGGTGTGCTGCCCTCTCACAACCCGTAGTATTCCTTTCGAATCTTGAAATTTCATCTCAGGAATTTGATAGTTTACTGTATGCTCCCCTATAGAGTACAACCATTGCACTCCCAAAACCACATTAGTATCAACAACATCAACCACATAAAAGCTATCAAAAAAAGTATAGTTGCCTATGGTGATTTGCAGCTTTGGAACCTATGTTTTGCACTCCATAGTGTTGTGACCTGGAATGACAATTGTGAAGCCATCGAATGGTTCGGTACGTATCTTCCTTCTCTCCACCATGTCTGCATCAATGAAGTTATGTGTGGCTCCTCCATCTACCAAAACTGAAGCTCTTTGTCCTAGTACCACACCCTTGCATCGAATAGTGTGATAATGAGGCACTGCTGAAAGTACTGCCATTCTTGCTTTGTCAGGTGAGGGCTGATTTTCTTCTTGTCTCCCTTCTTTTGTTGTATCATATTCCTCTTCTTGATCTGAAATATGTCCTTCTTCATCCATACCCCCTTTATACTGATCATTATCAGAAAATACTTCAATGTATTGAGCTTTTCCCTTAGTACATTTATGCCCTGGTGCCCATGGTTGAAAGCATGTGTACCACAATTTTTTTCTTCTAAGTTCTTCCCTGTTTAGTCCTGTTATCACACAACTTGTAGTTGTCTCTAAAGGTATCCCATCCGGGATGGTAGAGGAGACGAACAACTAAAGAGGTGACCCAAGAGATGCCACGGTTCCCAATGCGAGCTGGGAGTCACGATAATCGAGGCACTCT
This sequence comes from Larix kaempferi, assembly GCA_027924585.1. Taxonomy (NCBI): domain Eukaryota; kingdom Viridiplantae; phylum Streptophyta; class Pinopsida; order Pinales; family Pinaceae; genus Larix; species Larix kaempferi. The sequence continues at coordinate 4,576,817 of BSBM01000368.1, forward strand.
TCACTTTAGATCAAGACAAGTCAAGACCAAGGGGGAGACCCTAGCCAATCAATGAAGATTGACTAACCCAAAGGTTCCTAGGGAAACGTGTAAAAGATGAGTTACGGAAACCAATGAGTTGATTATATTAGGTGGACCCAAGAGTTAAGTATGGTTGAAGAGGCTTAAGAGGTGACTAGTGTTTCAACCAATGAATGAATAGGGCCACTTAATGGATAGATCTAGTACCATGAAAAATACACAAGTGGGGCCCACTTCCTTAAAATGTGGAAATGGTCCAAATGGGACCCACAAGGTGAAGTTAGGGGTGATATGGCACTAAGGGGTATGCAAAGATGTAGATCTATGGATCTCGGAAGAGATAGATGATACCCACATAGGGATCTAGCAAATGACACTATCGCCAAGGAGTGCGAATTGACCAAGGGAGACTAGTGCCTTGAGATGAGGGGGCAAATGGGGTCCAAATGATGCCAAAATGTAGATCGGGATAGTTAAGGCAATAATCGAAGTGGGTTTTAAGTGGCATGCCCCAATGTGAGCTAGATCTCCATAGATCTAAGGTTGAAAATGCATCACCCAATGACCCAAGTGGGGCACAACCCTCAAAATGAGGAATGGGGCCCACAAGGGAAAAATCAAAGAGATGAAGCACTAGGGGTAGGTTATCAAAGTAAACAAGTGCAAATCAAGTGGGATCTCACCTACCCATGACTTGGAACTAGCCCCAATAGCTTCCCTCAAGGAGTGCGACTTCCCTCAAGGAGGCTAATGTGCCTTGGAAAATGTGTCAAATGAAGGCCAAATGCCATCAAACTATAGATCCGAATTGCCGTGGATGTTATAGAGGTGGGTTCTTTTTATTATCCCCAAAGCCAAGTTAGATCCAAGTAGATCTAGGAAAATAGAAAAATGAGGGTTTTGATTTTAAGGGTTTTATGACCAATGAAGAAGAATGGATGGATCTAGATACATACCTTGAAGAACTTACCTCAATTGCTTGTGGCCACTTTGCAAATTGATAGCATTCCCCTATGTGTATATTCAAGAGTGAGATCTTAGTGCTCCAAGACAAAACGTCCTCCTCCAAAGATGCCAAATCGTCCTCCTCCTACAAGACAAGATCAAGTGAAACAAGCCAAGTAAGAAAATTGTGAAAATGATGAAGAGATGTAAAAGAAAGCATCAACTATGTCACAAAGATACAATAATGATACTCCCTGTCACAAAGATCAACCCAAGAGAGAATATGTGGATCCCTCCAACAATAACCCTCTTCAAATCGCCCTCCTCTTCACCAATTCGGCCTCCCTGCAAGAAAACAACGTGTAGCCCCAAGATCCACAATGATACATAAAAGAGATATTGTATATTCAAAGTGCAAAAGAATCCACAAGACAAGAGAAGTATGCTCCACAAAGAAGTATTCTATTCCAATATTCAAGAGCTCGAAAGGTGCTTTTACAATAGGGGGTCTCCTTCTTTTATAGGATAATAAAGACCAAAACCCTAACCCACAAAACCACTTTACAATACAACAAGCGAGTGGTTGAGATCAAAACATCTAACAATATAATCAATGGCTAAGATGAGCCTACAATATATCACATGGATCACTCAAAGAGAGGGTGACGTCATCCATCAAAAAGACTCATGAAGGGTGATGTCATCCCTAAGAGGGGGCTAAAGTACATGGGCCCACCTCATATGACATGGACAATGACTCAAGAAGCTCATGGTGGGGCTAGGAGGCATCAATCCTTACTAGCTCATCCCCATGGCACAATAATATATAAAATAATATGTCCAAATAATACAAATGATCAAATCCTGTCTCCAAAATTGATAGAGACATGCAGTAAATGGCCTCGACCCTACTGACTGAAGCCGACCGATCTGGAAGATGGGGGTTCCACCCTGGAAGACCTTTGAAAAGACCAAGTGCCAAAACCTTGCCTTAATTGCCTAAATCGAATTCCTTAGTGACCCTTTTATTCCATTTTTAATCCTCCTGAAAACCCTGAAATTGCTGGAACTGCCACCCAGATTGCCTGCGCTGTCAAACTGAGCCCACCAGGCTGTCTAGAAGGGGGGTATAATGGTAAAATCAAGTGGCTGGACCACCCCCTCCTCATACAGCGCCCTAGGTGAAACTGGCCTCCCATGCCTTTGCTGGACAACCTGGGAAAACATGCCCAAATCTGGTCAACAGGTGGATAACTGCATCTATCACTGTCAGAAGTGCCCGAAACTGAATGATAAGTGTCTCATTGGATCTAGAAGACCCAAATCCACTAAGAATGTGTACTCATACACCATGGGTTGGCCTAAGGGGTCAACTGTAGGGTCCACCATACCTGGACAGTGCATAATCTCATGATCTGAAATAATAATAAAATTGCTGAACTGCATCAACCATCATCTGAATCATATGTCCACCATATGGTATCATCAACAAGAGCATGTGGGACCATCAATCATCATCAATAAGTATACATGGTCGACATCATCACGGATCCCAAGAATGACCATGGTCAAACTATGTTTGACTAGGTCAACATACAACCAAGGACAAGACTATATCAATAGACCAAGACATGTTGCTCTAATCACACTCACAACTTAACTTAAAGTACATCATCATTCCATGGCAGTTTAATACATATAAATATTTAATGTTATTTATACTTCACTTGCACAAAATCTTAAATGACAGACTCACCCATTGGACATGGTCTAACTGCTAGCTAAGGGTGAAGGCTAAGACAAGGTTGGGCAAAGGGGATGACTTGACCAAACTCAACTAGGTGATACTTTGGACGGGGAAAGGGGGAGCTACAATCTGTGCTGGACAAATAACACGGGGAAGGGCTGTGCCTCACAAATGGATAAGCTGTTTAGAGAGTGTTTATTCAACTTAGGCATCATGTCTACATCAAGCTGATCCAGGTTCATTAGGATCATTCATTTATTTCATGGCCTTTTTGGCCTAAAATCTCCTCATCATCAGATTCAATGTATGCATCCCTGAAGTTACCCTGATTAAGTGATTACCTTGGAAGGATTTGTACTCATTTGTACTAGGTTTTGAGAGGTCGTCGCAGGCTACACTCAAGCAACCTGTGACGTCGCACCTTTCCCCATTATAGGGTGCGACGAAGTCAGTTGGATGGAAAAAATAGCTTCTTCGAGTCCCTTCTCGAAGCCTGCTGACCTGGGACCCTATCCTTGACCTCTTTGGGGAGTTGGCATTCGGTTCCTAACACCTTGGAAAGATCCCTTAAGCCTCTCCTATCATATCTCAACCTATCCTATCCACTTAGTCCTATTTAAATGAAGCTCACTCCCATTCCAGGGGGAGGAAGTCTATGGTATCTACATGCTGGTGAAATCATCCTTGGGAGACCTCTAATCACCTATTGGGAGACTCATACTTCCTTGGGAGGATATGGCAAATGGCTTGGATGGAGAAGGGCTGCAGCGTTAAGCCTTGGTTGTAGTTCTATATCTCTATATGTATTTTCCTCTATTTACAGTAATACAAATGCTTTCCACCAATATTGTTAATGTGTGATGATATTGAGTAGTTTACTAGCTTAACTGTTTACTTAGATCTCTTATTGTATAGATGCTCTTTACTCGTTTCATGTTGTTTATGTCTTGACAGGTCTTGCAGCTTAGATCTGACGACCGTTGGACGTGGAATAATATTCAGGAAAAGAGGATTGCGAAGTAAAAGGTAAGACATCTAGCATTTGATCCTTAAGTAGATCTAGGAAATCCATTTGTAGTCTGTTCTATTTGTTCTAGACTTGCATTGAGCTAGGGAGATCCGGCTCGCGTCCGCTCGAGTGGATTGTCCGTCAAATAAATCTGGCGGCCATACTGGGGAAAGAACATAACTTTGTAGTTGTCAATTTGAATGTTGTTTTCAGTTGATTTCTTGCCAAGCCTTTCTATTTGTCATTAGCCTCCTAAGCTGGTTTCACCATCAGATCTTCACTTTGAAGAGTCTGATTACCTTCCTCAGAGTTTGTACTTCTTATTTTCAAACCAATTCATTGCTCATTATCTGGAGAATTGGTTCAGTTTTGAACTCAGATCTCGCCTGTCGCACTTGGTCAGTGTACCCAGAGTGACACTATGTTGTTTTTTGATCTCTGTTCTTTGTCTGTTGGCTTCCCGTCGCAACCCTTCCATTGGTATACTGCGACACCGTCGCACTTCCCGCATTGGTGAACTGCGACGTCGCACTGTGTATAAGCACAGAGTGCGTTGATCTGCCATTTTTGCCATACAGGCATGCCCTCTCCAGTTCTGTTGTGAGTTTGGTTTGTGTGCAGACTCCTCTGCACTGTACCTTCCAGGCAGAGACCCTTTTATCCAACATTAATTTGCTTGGCTTGTTTGTATTGGTTTTTTGGGTCTTTTTGAGTTTTGGATTCATGTTTGGCCCTTTGAGTCAAAACTAGTGTTTTTCTTGCATTTTTAAGCAAAATGGGTTCTATTTTTGAAAAAAAATTCCCCCTCATGGTCGGGGGGGCCCATGAATCGTGCATCCTTTAGTTGTTTTGACCCATCTCAAGGTTTTGAGATCATTTTTGGTTTGGCGTGATTTGCTTGTTTTAAAGACTTGAAGAGTGTGGGATATCCATGTCTTTTTGAGCCTCTTTTTATTGGGTTATGCATCTTGTTTCCTTTACATGTTGAGCTATTCAATAGTTTTTGGGAAAGATTGTTTCCTTGTCTCCACTTTAGTTTAGAGAAAAGCTTGATTTTGTCACTCTTTTGCTATATTTGCAAACTTGGAAAACGTAAATATTCTTCTTACTTTATTTTTGATCATTTGATATTCTTGGTCTTACCATCATAAGGAGAAGAAAGGCTTGTTTCAGATTTGTGTGCATTTGAGTTAGATAAGATTGTTAAGTGCTTATCTTTGTCTTGCATTTGATTGGAAACGTTTATGGAATCCTTCTTTCCGTAGCTTAGATGTGTCTTTTTCAAGTGTAAAAAGATAGGAAATGAGTTATAATTATTGCATTTGGTAGGTTTTGAGCCTTTCTTGAGTGTCTTTGAGTTGTTTGGGTTCTTGCCATTTTTCTTTGGGAATTTCTGAATGATTAAAGAGTGTTGTAGATATTCTCTCACTTTCTGTATATAGATATGAAAACCATTTAGATATCAAATTCCATTTTTGATACATGCAATTGAAAATTGAAAGTGCTTCATTATTTTGTCTTATACATTGTTAAGATTAGTTGCATCTTTCATTTTCTTTGCGCTTTTTAGCTGATTATTGTAGAAAGGTAGAGTTATTGCACTCTAGGAAGGAGTTCTTCTTTTCGCTACTACTTAAGTACTTTTGGTTTGAAAGAAAGAAAAATCTCTCCTTGGCTTAAGTAGTTTTCATTGAAAGGGAAAGAAAAATGTGCATTATCATGTAGTTGAGGATTGCATGATGTTTACATTTATGTACTCAACTCATGCATCCACCTAATCGTACAAGATAAAATTAACGCTATCTTAGGTTAAAATCATTTAGTAACTATGTGTAAGTTAGAGACGTGTTCCGGCGTCGTTAAGCGTGGCAACTGTCGTTATTTGCCAGCACTGTATTCCGGGGGTATTGTAGTCTTCCACGTACTTATCAGTATATCGAGCTCCTTCACGTACCCACCAAGTACCATAATCCATACTTGGCGTATATCGAAGGGTGTATCACGTACTCGACACGTATATCGGAAGGTCTCGTGCCAACGGTTGTGCATTAGACAGCACCACTACGGATTTGAGCTCCCACGTACCTTGTGTATATCGGGAGACACCATTAGGATTCCTGAAACCAATCGAGTTAACCATTTGGCCATCTTGGTAAAGCAATACACCGAGAACAACACTCGGGGAGATTAGCACGCATGTACTGTCCAGGTAATCGGGTATGCAGGAAAGGGTACGGTTCCAATCCTCTTTGTCGCGTCATATTGTTGGACCCTGCAGTATATAACGGTTTGCAATGCCTTGATAATCCCGTGAGGTTCCAGACTTTGAATCCACTCCTATTCACGTAGTTTGCTTGTTGCTTTTAGACTTGAGTAGTGTTTGATTTGTGTGGTACTTTAGAGACTCTTAGGAAGTTTAGATATGGAAGATTCTTCCGGGACTACCAACCAAAGCGCCCCTTTCCAGGGTGTGCCATTTGTTATTCCCCCTTGTGGAACTGTTGGTCCTCCCCTTATGGCTACGTTGAGTCTTCCTGGATTGACGATAGGATTACTAGTATGGTTATTCTCCAATCCAGTTACACCAAGTGCACCAATTGTGTCGAACCTAGGTCCTTCACCACATGAGCACCAATCTCATGGTGACCCTTCTCCTTCTCCGTCGAAAGTTGAATCGGCTTCTGTCTCTTCCTCTTCTCCTACTGAAAACTATGAAGTTAGTAAGAAGGCGGGTGAGAAGAAGAAGAAGAAAAGGAAGATTAAGAAGAAGAAGGATAAGAAAGAGACCAAGCGTCAACCATCTTGCTTTTGATGGCACTCATTCCATGAGAACACCTCGTAAGCCCAAGTTCCCTTGCAAACTTTGCAAGGGTGATCACCTTCTCAAAGATTGTCCCGATCTTTTCCGTGTGTCATAAGTGTGGTCTAAAAACCCCAAACCACTTGTATCGTCAACCTCTGACCATCATGTTGATGATACTCCCTCGACCAGTGACCCATTGGTGAAGTGTCGAAACGGTAGAGCTGCAGACCCTTGCTGGCTATGCAAGGGCATGCATCGTACTTACCTTTGTCCAAGCATGGATGAAGCTTCACGGTGGTTGGAAGATATTACTAGTTCTCAATAGGTGCTTCCAACAAGCGATAGTAAGTTGTCCCTCGACCCCCCGCTGGTTGACCAAGTGATCGATTTGGTTTCATCTGTAATTGATCCCACTCTTCCTTTCGAGAGTGAAGTGATCGAGTCGATGTCATCTCCACTCGATCCCACTCTTTCATTGGAGAAAGTCCAGACTGAAGCAGTCACCATGACACAATCTTCGTCTCATTCTTATCTTCCAAGTGAGAGTGAATTAGAAATCGCTGATGTTTTCCTTGTCAGTCTAGAATGTCCTAGGCAAGGGGAGACCCTGTCCATTCCTACAGGACCCCCCCCAAGTACTGAGGTCATTTCCTTTGATTGGAATGGTCTAACAAAATCTCGTCTTCCATCAAGTATTCCTTTTCAAATATCTGTAGGAGTTTCCGATAAAGAAATCTTTCGTACGGTAATTGATGAGGGAGCTTCTGTTAGTATTTTATCCTCAACTGCTTGGCAAGCTATAGGGTCTCCTCAGCTTGTGCCAGTAACTGACCAGATTTTGGCTTTTAATAGAAGGCCTACCGGACTTTTAGGGATTCTCCCATAGTTACCTGTCGCGTTGAGAGGTAAAACTGTTTATGTTGATGTCATGGTTGTCCAAGGTCCTTTAGATTTCAATCTGCTCCTTGGACGTGATTATGTCTATGCTATGAAAGTTGTAGTGTCCACACTCTTTCGAGTAATGTATTTTCCCTATGATGAGAGGATTGTGACCATTGATCAGCTTTCCTTCGTGACACCCACTCATCATATGACTCCTAGTCATCAGACTTCCCTGAATGTTCCGCATGTTTTAGTGGTTTCTTCCCCCTGAGGATAGGTGGTACGAGCACGGTTTATGTTATGTTTCAAGCTCGTTAAAAAATGAAACCAACCACCCTAGCATAGTTTACCTTTGGTTTCAAGCTCGCATAAAAATGAAACCATCCACTTGAGCATAGTTTTATTCCATTTCAAGCTCGTTAAAAAAATAAGATGGCCCCCCTCAAGCATAGTTATTGTCTATTTCAAGCTTGTGTAAAAATGAAATAGATCTCCCTCCCATCGGTTCGAGTCTCTCGCTAGAGTTAGAACTTGAACCTTCATTTCATTTGATTCTCGTTTTCCCCCCTTGGTAAACATTTTCATATTAGTAGCCAGGTTGGTAGTTGGGTTAGCAAGCATCATTTTCAGACGAAATGAAGCTTGGGGGGCATGCCACATGTCGTACTGTCAGCAATCATGCTGGGGGTATTTACCAACCTCTGGGCATCATGTTGGGAAGGAACCCGTCAATGGGCCTTAACCGTGAGCAGAGTTTACCTTTGGCTTCAAACTCATTAAAAAATGAAACCAATGGTTTGAGCACAGATTAGTCTTTGATTCCAAGCTCGTTAAAAAATGGAATAGACCCCCCAAGCATAGTTCACCTTTGGTTTCAAGCTTGCATAAAAATGAAACCAGCTTCAGTGAGCAGAGTTCTAATCTTGTGTCAAGCTCATTAAAAAATGAAACAACTCCTTTCCCTTTGAGTTGAGTCTCCTCGTAGACATAGTACCTAAACCGTCTTTTCATTCGCCTATGCCTTAGGCGAATGAAATGAAGCTTGGGGGCATGTCTTCAACCTCTGTAAGTTACGTTGAAGTCAACTCGATTGCCTCTCCACACCACGTTGGAGCTATGCCACTTACTTCTAGCAATCATGCTGGGGGCATGTACCAACCTCTGGATTCCATGTTGGGAAGAAGTTCACCATGGGGAACATTTTCGAGCATACTTTCCTTTTTTAGGTTTCGAGCTCATTAAACCATGAAAATTACCCCGAGCATAGTTCATTTTGTATTACAAGCTTGTTAAAAAATGAAGCAGATATCATGAGCATTCTTCCAACCTATCTTCGAGCTCGTTAAAAACAGGAAGATGGTGTTGGGCTTACTTTTCACTTTTTTTCGTGCTCTGGTTGAAACATGAAAAGTGGTTTGAGCTTACTTTTTACTTTTTCGTGCTTTGGTTCAAATATGAAAAAGATTCTGAGTGCTTTTGATACCATTCTCGTGCTCGTTAAAAATTTTGAGTTAAAAATGTGTGTCTAACAAGTATAGGTTTATCACTTTATTCAGTCTCGCTAGACTATTTACGGAAAAAGAACTGTGCTGAGTTTATTTTTTCCTTTGTCGTACTCAGTCATCAACCTTGACAAAGTTGTTCATGGAGTCCTTTTAAGCTCTTTTCAGACTCCCTAAATAGGAAAAGATTGCCAAGCGAACTTGTCGCGTTCACGCTTGTAAAAGAATTTGAATGGTCGTCCTCCCGGTGATAGTTTACCCCTTTTTCGGACCAGGGGGCATTAGTTACGAAAAAGGTATACTTCAGCCAATCATGACTGGAAGAGTCCTATCCCGCGTTGTTTTACCCTTTTTCGGGCGATGAGGCCAACTTTACGAAAAAGGACCTGTTATCACCTAAACTGTAGTTACCCCTATGGATGTATCCACTCATGGATGGCAATAGGGAAGGGCAACTCAAAAGGTGCAACCACGATCACCTCGACCTCCAGTATATGGTTGTCACGCCAGTCGAGGCAACCTTCACTTTATGTTATCTAGCCCAGATAACAAAGGGGGAGACCCGATCTATTCCCGACAGGAGAGATCAAAACCAAGACACCAAATCAAGTTAATCTAAGTGAAGTAAGGTGTATGGTTTATCCTAGACCTTAGATGAAATCACAAGACAAGTGAGGGGTTCAATGAGTATAGCTTTGGTTCACTAGTGATGTGGAAGTGACTTATGATTTATGAAATAGGATCCAAGATTGATGTACTAGTTCAATGTGAGAAAATCCACTGCCTTGGGAACCGGGTCCAATGCAGGGTAATTTAGGAGTTGAATTGGGGCTAACTAGTACAAGTGACAAGCTTGATCATGATACATGATGACATCAAAGGGTTTAGTTCACCACACAAGGGTCAAACCACAAGTTAATCCAACAATCTAGGAAAGTTGAATTGACTTGGAGAGAGACCAGTGCCTTGGGAATTGGGATAATGGAGTCAAAGTAAAGTTAACTTGTGGTTGAAGACTCCTATTGCATGAGACACGTGGGCAATTAAAGTCTTGATGGATGAATAGGTCTAGATCTAGGTTTGACCTAAGTGGACCACAATCCCTTAAAACAAGGAATGCTATCCCCAAGGCAAGATTTGACGAAGTGACACACTAGACCTAGGTTTTGAATTATGCCCGTTCCAAATCCATAAAAATCTCATATACCCATGTCCTAGAAGTGGGCCAACTCACTCCTCCAAGGTGGTGCGACTTTACCCAAGGACGCTAAAATGTGGGATAAATGACTCAAGACAAGTCCAATGGCATCCAAACTTTAGATCCAAGTAGTTTAAGCAAGTGAGAGTATGGATCTACAATTTCACGGCAATCCAATGGCTAGATCTTACCAGATCTGAGTTTAAAGATACCAAGTGGTCCAAAGTGGGGATTAAATCCCTTAAAATGTGGAATAGGGCCCACAAGGTAGAAATCAGAAAAGTGACAATCTGGGGGTAGGTTATTTGATGTGTAGATCATGAATCCAGCGGGATCTCAACTACCCACATACTAGATCTAGGTCAACCGACCAAACTAGGAAGTGCGCCCTTGCTTGGAGAGGCTAAATGCCTTGGGAAGAGGGTCAAATGGAGGTCAATCCTCACCAAACTATAGATCCGGGATGCCGTGTATACTATAGAGGCGGGTTTTAAATATCTTACCCAAAAAGCCACTAGATCTTAGTAGATCTGAAAAAATGTAAAAATGAGGGTTTGAAGAAATAAGGGTTTTATCAATTTATGAGTTAGGTCAATGGATTGGATCAAGATAAGAGAAACAAACCTGTGGATCTTACCTGGGTAACCTTGTAGATGCCTTGATGATGATGATCTATGCAAACCCGATCAATTTGGGAAGCTTTGAGGTAGTTTTCTATGCAATCGATTTAATCCAAGAAGCCAATGCGCCCTCTCTCCTGCACAACAAACGTCAACAATATCAGATTTGATGTAATCAAGATATAAGACTAATGCCACAAGAGAAGTAACAGAAAGATAGCATAGATCACAATGATACTAATGATAACCCCCTGATACAAGCAAATGCCAAGAAAGTCGATTTGAAGAAGCCTTGCAAAATCGCCCTTGTTGAAGTCGCCCTCCTGTAAACAAGACAATGATTTCCCAAAAAGATAGATCTTACCACAAATTCCAAATGCTAGGTTGCAATAGACTTTCCAATTACCATCTAAGAACACCAGATGCAAAGGAGACCACAAGAATTTCCACAAGAAAGTTTTTCTATACCAATAATCCAAGAGCCAAAGATCCCTTACAAATGAGAAGATCTCTCCTTTAAATAGGAAGGAGAGGCATCAAAATCCTAACCACTTTTTGAATGAGTGGCTAAGATTAAAAGATACAAATGTCTAATCAATGGTTGAGATGAGCTCAACAATAAAATACATGGATCACTAATAAAATATAATATGAGTGGACTAAATCGCCTTAAAAGAGGGGAATCCCACCAAATCATGATGACAAAATATAATAAGAAGCTTATGGTGGGTCCAAGGGGTAATTTTATCCACCCTTGGTCAATCCCCATAGCACAATAATCATAAAATAATCATCAATACACCAAATCGTGCCTCTATGGTCAAATCGTAGGCCTCAAAAGACCTCAGAAATAATCAGAAAGTGCCATAAGTGATGGATGCGGGCCCCGATGAAGCTGAAACTGCTGGAGGAGGTGTGGAAGACATCGATCCATCATCACTGATCATCCCATGCCATAACATTGCCTCAGTAGCCCAAATCGATTTCCCCAATAGCCATTTCTACCAATCCTAAAATGCCTCGGGAAGCGTGAAACTGCCCCAAATTGCCTCCTGGAGTGCCTGCGTTGTCAAGCTGAGGGCACCAGTGTGTCCGGGAGGGGGGTAATATGGTAAAAACAAGTGGCTGGACCACCTCCTCCAAGCACAGCGCCCTAGGTCAACCGGATAAAAATCACATCTGCTCTGACAGGGCCTCCGACAGACCAAAACTTCACTGGGATAGCCTACTGAGGCTCCATCATCACTGTAAGTGCCCGGAACTGAAAACAAACTGTCTCATTGGACTCAGAAGGTCCTGTTATCACACAACTTGTAGTTGCCCCTAGAGGTATCCCATCCGGGACGGTAGAGGAGACAGGCAACTAAAGAGGTGACCCAAGAGATGCCACAGTTCCCAATGCAATGTGGGAGTCACGTCAACCGAGGCACTCTTCGCTTTAGGTCAAGGTGTAACTAGACCAAGGGGGAGACCCTATACCCCAATCACTGTTGATTGGACCCGAACAAAGGTTTCTAAGGGTAGGTAAGTAATGAGTTACGGAAACCAATGCAAGGCTAAGTGGACCTAAGGGTTAAGGTATGGTTGAGGGAAGTATAATAGATTGTTAATGTTTCAACCTATGTATGGTTTAGGCCACATAATGGGGTATGATGACTAGGTATAGTACCATGTGTTTACACAAGTGGGTCTTGTTTCCTTGGGAAGTGTGAAATGGTTCTAGGTGGACCCACAAGGTGGAGTTAGGTGTGAGGTTGGTACTATAGGTTAGATATAAGCTAGATCTATAAGTTTGAATGGGTTCTAGGAGTACCCATGTACTAGATCTAGGGTTTGACACGAATCCCAAGGACTGCGACTTGCTTGGTGATGGACTAGTGCCTTGTTAAGTGGGCTAATGGGGTCAAGAAGGATGTCAAAGTGTAGATCGGGACACCTAGAAGCCAAGGCAAGTGGGTTGAATGAGATCTAATGGTTAGATCTTACTAGATCTAGGTTTTTAAGTGATTACCCTAAGTGGACCACAATCTCTTAAAACAAGGAATGCAATCCCCAAGGCGGATCGTGACAAAAAGACAGTATAGACCTAGGTTTCAAGGCATGGGGATTCCAAATCCACAAAAATCTCAAACACCCACCTCCTAGAAGTGGACCAACTCAAATCTTCAAGGGGGTGCGACTTGCTCAAGGAAGGGCAAAAGATAGGTTTGGTGGACCAAATCAAGTCCAATGGCCACCAAACTGTAGATCCAAGTGGCTAGTACCCCGATCTATGTATCTTCAAAAATTCAAGTGAATCCAATGGCTAGATCTTAGTAGATCTAAGTTTTAAGGTACCGAGAAGATCAAAAGGGGGTTTCAACCCCTTAAAACATGGAGAGATGTCCACAAGGTAGTTTTCACCAAAGTAAGGATATGGGTTTAGGTTATCAAGTGTCTAGAATGCAAATCAAGTGAGATCTCACCTACCCATGTGCTAGATCTAGCCCAACAAGCCTCTCTCTAGGAAGTGCGATTTGGGTCAAGGAGGGCTTTTTGCCTTGAAAAGTGGGTCAATTCTTAACCAATCACCACCAAACTATAGATCCAACTAGGGGTGGATGCTATAGAGGTGGGTTTTCAATATCTCTTCAAGAACAAGGCTAGATCTAAGTAGATCTGAAAAATACCAAAAACAAGGGTTTTAATTTGATTAGGGTTTTTGTGATCTAGAAATTATGGAAGATTCAAGGAAGAGAAGATCATACCTCTTGGGACATACCTGGATGAAGAGATGAATGCTAGTTGAGACGAGGATTACTTTGCCAAAGATCAAATGGAGAATTGTTGAAGCCCTCTTGCCAAATCGATTTTTCCAAGCCACATATGATTCCTTCTAACCTGTCAAGCCAAGGAGCAAAGCATCAATCAGTTTAACAAATTGAAGGTAGATACAAACAAGAGAGAGAGAAACATAGAATAGTTGACACAAAGGCAAAACTACTCCCTGTCAAACCCAAAACGACTTCTTCCAAGCTTGAAGGGCAAGCCTCCCCACCAATTCGCACTTGTCAAAATCGTCCTCTTAACCTGCAAATAAAGTATGGCAAATATGCAAGATAGCTACAATAGATCCTCCAGTGCAATGGACAATAGCATTTACAATCGAAACAACCAACATCCACTCCAATCCAAGCATGTACTCCAAAAGATAGAAATTTTATTCCAAGAGCCAAGAGCCAAAAATATCTAGATGAATTTTACAATGAGAGGCTCCCTCCTTAAATAGGATGGGGAGAGAGTACAATCCTAACCACTTTTTACATGAGCGGCTAAGATTAAAAGATCTCATGATCTAATGAATGGTTGAGATGAGCTCAACAATAAAATACATGGATCACTAATAAAATATAATGTAAGTGGACAAAATCGCCCTACAAGAGGGGAATCCCACCAAATCATGATGACAAAATATCATAAGAGGCTTATGGTGGGTCCAAGGGGTAATTTTATCCGTCCTTGGTCAATCCCCATAGCACAATAACCAAAAAATAATCATGAATGTACCAAATCGTGCCTCCATAGTGAAGTCGTGGTCCTCAAAAGACCTCAAAAATCCACAGAAAGTGCCATAAGTGATGGATGCGGGCCCCGATGAAGCTGAAACAGCTGGAGAAGGTGTGGAAGGTCCCGATCTATCATCACTGATCATCCCATGCCATAACTTTGCCTCAGTAGCCCAAATCGATTTCCTCAATAGCCATTTCTACCAATCCTGAAATGCCTCGGGAAGCGTGAGACTGCCCCAAACAGCCTCCTGGAGTGCTGGCGCTGTCAAGGTGAGGGCACCAGTGTGTCCGGAAGGGGGGTAATATGGTAAAAACAAGTGGCTGGACCACACCCTCCATCATCAGCGCCCTAGGTCAACCGGATAAAAATCACATCTGCTCCGACAGGGCCTCCGACAGACCAAAACTGCACTAGGACAGCCTACTGAGGCTAAATCATCACTGTAAGTGCCTGGAACTGAAAATAAACTGTCCCATTGGACTCAGAAGGTCCAAATCCATCCAAGATGTGTACTCATACACCATATGAATCTCTGCATGATCAAAATAAATATCCAATATACCGGATCAAGGCCAATAATAATGCGCTGTACATATACAAACACTGCTGCATCCCCAGAATCATCATCATAACCCTGTAGCTGCTGCATAGAGTCATCATGTATGTATACATAGACCATATATCATCTATCCATATCATCATAAGATCCAACATCTCATGTCCCATGGTCCTCCATGGTCAAACTAGGTCTAACCAAGACCAAATATAACTCAGATCATCATTAATAGCTGCTGCAAAGTGTTAAGGTTAATATATGCTCTACAACTTATTCAAATAACAATTATAACACAGAGTAATCATGACTGGCGATCTAAATCCAAATATATAGTGTCGTTAATTATTATTATTACTCAGACTAGACTTTCAGGATCATACTCACTTCATAGTTGTGATCAATTTGCTAGTGAAGGGTGAAGGCTTAAATTAACTGGCTAGGCTAAGGGATGACTTAACTGTCTTGACTTTGTGACACTTTGGCAAGGGAAAGGGAATACACCATAGTATATACTGAATGAGCAATAACACAGGGAATGGCGGTGTCTCACAAATGGATGAGTTGTTTAAAGAGGGTTTATTCACCTTCACAGATGCGCACAATCCATAATACAAATAAGGCCAGCAATTGTTTAGATATAGCTTTTAAGTTCCATTGCTTTTTGGGCCTGAAGTTTCCATAGCCTTGATCTATGTGTGTTTATAAACACATTGCATAGATTTACATTTATTTTAGGCTTTCTGCTGTAGGTGTGTTTTTAAGGCACTTGTTTACCTGAGCACTTCTAGGTGTGTCATGGACAGCTTGTTTACCTAGGTATTTATTTTCCACAAGATATAACATTTTATTTTCATAGCCATTTTTATTTGGCATGCCTTTCATTCATGTGTGTTTAGAAACACATTGCATGAATGGGCTTTTCATACAAGATATAGCATTTCATTTTTCCAGATTTTGTATTCATGGCAGCACTAAAAGTTTCAGGTTTAGCCAACACAACTTTAGTGACTAGGGGGAATTCACAAGGAATTCCAACTCGCCATAGGCAAGTTTTGTCACCAACTCAGAGCCGAGACACAATAAACAGGGAAGCTCATCCAATACAGAGGCTACAGTGGGGAAAAGATCCTCCATGTCACTAGTCAAGTAGTAAGTCAGGGTGATAAACTAGAAGGTAGGCCATGGATGGATGAAGACAATGAATAATGGAGCCAACACTAGCAAGCCAAGATATGGTGGAATGATCACCTCTATTCTCCCTAAGGAGGGTACATACCAATGAGTATGAATAGTGAACTTCTAAGTCTGAGTAGGGACAATATAATATATATAATAGATCAACCAGGTCCAAATATCTATATGATCGCCAGATCATGACACTGAGTGCTAAGACATGCTATAAGAATAAGTATAAAAGCAATCTAACCATAACACCATGATATACCTGCTGAGTCATATACCTGAATGCTCATCAACCTGTACCATCATCTGTCCTCCGAAACTGCTGCTGTAACTCTGGGCACTACTGACTGCTCTGTACCAATGGTATAATGGCTACATCGGTCATCTCTCTGAGTGTCCTGAGACTCAGTCATGGCATGGGGAATACAACTGCTATCCACAATCTGATAGTGATCCAAAGATAGCTGCTCATCTCATCATCTCAAAGTAAAGGAACTGGCTGAAATGTGCTCTGGAATCTGAAAAATAATGTATGGTAGCCCGGCTACTATATATGTGATAACAGGTCCAAATCTATCCAAGATGTGTACTCATACACCATATGAATCTCTGCATGATCAAAATATATATCCAATATACCGGAACATGGTAAATAATAATAATCTGTAAATGATCAAATACTGCTGTTAACCATGAATCATCATCATAACCCTGTAGCTGCTGCATAGAATCATCATGTATATGTACATAGACCATATATCATCTATCCATATCATCATAAGGTCCAACCATCTCATGTCCTATGGTTGACCTTGGTCAAACTAGGTTTGACCAAGTCACCATGACCAAATATAACTTAGACCATCATCAGAAGCTGCTGCAAAGTGTCAAAGGTTAATGCATGCTCTACAACTTATTCAAATAACAATTATAACACAAAGCAATCATTACTGGCAATCTAAATCCAAATATATGATGTCATTAATTATTATTATTACTCAGACTAGACTTTCAAGATCATACTCACTTCATAGCTGTGATCAATTTGCTAGTGAAGGGTAAAGGCTAAAATAACTGGCTAGGCTAAGGGATGACTTGACTGACTCAACTTTGTGACACTTTGGCAAAGGGAAAGGGAATACACACCATAGTATATACTGAATGAGCAACAACACAGGGAATGGCGGTGTCTCACAAATGGATGAGTTGTTCAAAGAGGGTTTATTCACCTTTAACAGATGCGCACAATCCATAATACAAATAAGGCCAGCAATTGTTTTGATATAGCATGTAAGTTCCATTGCTTTTTGGGCCTGAAGTTTCCATAGCCTTGGTCTATGTGTGTTTATAAACACATTGCATAGATTTACATTTATTTTAGCCTTTCTGCTGTAGGTGTGTTTTTAAGGCACTTGTTTACCTAAGCACTTCTAGGTGTGTCATGGACAGCTTGTTTACCTAGGTATTTACATTTCCAAAAGATATAACATTTTATTTTCATGGCCATTTTCATTTGGCATGCCTTTCATTCACGTGTGTTTAGAAACACATTGCATGAATGGGCTTTTCATACAAGATATAGCATTTCATTTTCCAGATTTTGTATTCATGGCAGCACTAAAAGTTTCAGGTTTAGCCAACACAACTTTAGTGACTAGGGGGAATTCCAAGGAACTCCAACTCACCATAGGTAAGTTTTGTCACCAACTCAGAGCCGAGACACAATAAACAGGGAAGCTCATCCAATACAGAGGCTACAGTGGGGAAAAGTCCTCCATGCCACTAGTCAAGTAGTAAGTCAGGGTGATAAACTAAAAGGTAGGCAATGGATGGATGAAGACAATGAATAATGGAGCCAACACTAGCAAGCCAAGGTATGGTGGAATGATCACCTCTATTCTTCCTAAGGAGGGTAAAACCAATGAGTATGAATAGTGAACTTCTAAGTCTGAGTAGGGACAAATATAATATATATATAATAAAATCAACCAGGTCCACATATCTATATGATCGCCAGATCATGACACTAAGTGCTAAGACATGCTATAAGAATAAGTATAAAAGCAATATAACCATAACACAATGATATACCTGTTCAGTCATATACCTGAATGCTCATCAACCTGTACCATCATATGTCCTCTGAAACTGCTGCTGTAACTTTGGGCACTACTGACTGCTCTGTACCAATGGTATAATGGCTACATTGGTCATCTCTCTGAGTGTTCTGAGACTCAGTGATGGCATGGGGAATATATACTGCTGTCCACAATCTGATAGTGATCCAATATAGATGCTCATCTCAGCATCTCAAATGTAAGGGAACTGGCTGAATAGTGTACTGGCATCAGAAAAGTAATGTATGGTAGCTCGGCTACTATATATGTGATAACAGGACCGTTGGAGTCTTCTTTAGTTCTTTTCAGACTCTCTAAACATGAAATGACGACTGAGTTTACCTTCTATGGACTCGTTAAATTCTTACATTGAAGGGCCCGCCATGGGACGAACCCCTCCTATCCCAGGTTCGGAAAATATTTGGGATTGGACTCATCTATGAGATGAGCTATACCGAGCATCTGGTTACCGTCATCAAGCTTGTCAAAAACACATGATGCACTCATCAATCATGATGGCGAAAAAGAGAAGATTTTGTGTTACATCTTAATTACGGCATTACGTAGTCACTCTTGAACATGGCACTCGTTTGCATTTGCATTCAGTACTTGGGTAATCTGTTTGTCTCTGAGTCCTATCAATTCCATGAGTCGCGTTGCTCCTTTGGGATAGCCAAAGAATGCTTCCACCATTAATTGCATTGGGGGTTGGTGTCATTCTCGTCGTGTCAATACTGCCAAGTCATGCCATGCCCATGTTCAAGAGATGTTTATTACTCATCATTTGCAGTTAGTATACCTTCGATTATGTTGGTCTACCTTGAGTCAGTCTTGCATATTACTGTACCATCCGATCTACTCCACATCTTTTGTCGTGTTTCATGTCGATTGATGGGGGATTCATCATGGCCCTCCTTCGACGGATTCATCCTTGTCGACTTCAACCCATCATCCAAGGACTGAATCTACAAACCAATCAAGCACCTTGGCCCTGCATGCCTCAATGGCAGGTTACCTCGCTTTCAACATGAGTTTACATCATTGACTCTTGATTGAAAGATTTCATCTTGCGTTCGACTTCAACTCATTTATTCACGCTTGATGATATGTACTGTGATAGCTTGGGAATCATTGACATCAATGGTGATCTCCTTTACGCTTGTTAACAGTTTACATCAATGACCGGTAATCAAGTGGTTTTTACCATGTTCGACGTCAAGACATTTGTAATCACATGGATAGATTCGTATCATTGCGGGTTCAGCTTGAAGACCCTGGGGAAGTTATTTGCTACTTGGGTTGCGATGGAGATTGTTTGGGACGCACAGATCCACTTTGTATTGGTCGTGGCTGTGTTGTCAGTTCAGAGTTACACGAATCCACTTTTGTATTGGTCGTGGTTGTGGTATCATCTCATCATGGATCTACGATTGTGTCTAGTAGCCTTGATTGTGTTCAGTCAGTCTTATGGATCTGCAGTGTATTGGTCGGCAGCCATGTTTTGTGTTGTATGAGACTTGTGGATCTCAGGTCATTTCTGCAGCAACTCCTTCCAACCAACAAGTCCTTGCCATTTTTCTTACTACAAAGCATTTCACCGGTCTCATTCCGTCAGCTTTATGCTTTGGGGGGCATTTTGTTATACCAAAAGGTCGTCACCTTTGTGCAAGTGTCGTCATCATGACCTAGTGTCGTCACCATGACTGTTGCAAGTATCGTCATTATGACCAAGTGTCGTCATCATGACCGTTGTGATAATGTCGTCATCTTGACCATTGTGTAAACTCTTTGCTCTGACCCCTAAACTCATTCTGGGCTAAAACACATCCAACTGAGAGATTTTCCCTGCCTAGCTGACCACTTTGAGTAAGCTGTCGCACTTCTCCTTCATCTAGGGTGCGACGTCGCAGTTTCTGGTCAGCTATGGTGAGATATTGTCGCACTTTGTCTTCCTACAGAGTGCGACGACCCCCCTCTGTCGCTCTATGTCCTCTACCAGGGTGCGACGAGGTTGGTTAAAGGCTATTTTGGGGAGTCTCGAGGTCTTTCTAGAAGTTTGTTGAGGTGGAGGCCTATCCCTAGGCTCTAGGTGAGGTGGCATTTCGGTTCCTAACCTAATGGGAAGATCCCTTAACCATCTCCCCCTAATCGTCAACCTACCCTATCTCTTTAGCCCTATATAAACACCCACTCTCTCCATGGGAAGGGGGGAAGGTCTATGGTATCCTTATGCTGATAGAATCCATATTGGTGATTGGGAAGCTTGTACCATCTTGGAGGCTTGGCTTGGACATGTTGGATGGAGGATGCAACGTTGAGGCTTTTGTTGTAGCTTCATCCTTTCTATGTAATTCCCACTTTTATACAGTTAATATAATCTCTTTCCATAAACTGTTGTCTCATTGATAATGTTTAGAGTTTTCTTCCTTAACTGTTAACTTAGATCAATCATATGAAATGTATGCTTTCACTGCTTGTTAGTATCTATATGTTCAACAGGGTCTTGCAGCTTGAGATCTGACGACGCTGGAGCATTGGATCAACAAAGAGCAAAGGGATCTGCAAATTTGAGGTAAGCTATCTATCTACTAGTTTGCACTTCTATTGATCTAGGAAAGTAGATCTATATTCTGTTCTATTTGTTCTAGACTTACTTTGAGCTAGGGAGATCACGCCTTAGATCCGTCTTTGGTAGATTGTCCGATAACAATGACCATGGTCAAACTATGTTTGACTAGGTCAACATACAACCAAGGACAAGACTATATCAATAGACCAAGACATGTTGCTCTAATCACACTCACAACTTAACTTAAAGTACATCATCATTCCATGGCAGTTTAATACATATAAATATTTAATGTTATTTATACTTCACTTGCACAAAATCTTAAATGATAGACTCACCCATTGGACATGGTCTAACTGCTAGCTAAGGGTGAAGGCTAAGACAAGGTTGGGCAAAGGGGATGACTTGACCAAACTCAACTAGGTGACACTTTGGACGGGGAAAGGGGGAGCTACAATCTGTGCTGGACAAATAACATGGGGAAGGGCTGTGCCTCACAAATGGATAAGCTGTTTAGAGAGTGTTTATTCAACTTAGGCATCATGTCTACATCAAGCTGATCCAGGTTCATTAGGATCATTCATTTATTTCATGGCCTTTTTGGCCTACATAACCCTTCGGATTTCAGATGTGCTAAGAAGCACAACTAGTTGCAGCTTGCATCCAGGGCATGTTTATACATATACAAGGTCAGCAATAATAGATATAACTTTGAGTAACCATTGCTTTTTGGACCTTTTTATACTCTTTGAGGAGTATATTTTAGTAGTTCATTGCTATAGCCTTTATTCACGTGTGTTAACAAACACATTCTAGAATTTTTAGTTTCACAGGCTTTCATTTACACATTTCCAATATAAGTAGTACATGAGCTTTCAGTTTTAGCCAACAACATCTCAAGTGACTAGGGGGACTTCTGCTAGTGCCAAACATCGAGACAACCGACTAGAATGATTTAGGCCTACAATCCAACTCACCAAAGGCAAGTTATGTCACCATCTCAGAGCCGAGACACTAAACAACCATGGATGCGGTCCAACACAGAGGTAGTAATGGGGAAGTCCTCAGTATCAAGAAGTCAAGAGGTGAAAGCCAAATTAGGAAGGTCATGGATGGATGGAGTCAAATGAATGTGGCGCCTAAGCTAGCAAACAAGAATGTCAAGGAAAACCATATCTATGCTCATAAGTAGGAGGGTAATGAAACCGGTGAGTTTTGTCAGAAAACCTAAGTGTGCAAGTAATACATCCATTTAATAGTTATAACATCATCCAAGATATTCAATTTTTAGTTTTAAATAGTACTGCCACATCTTGAATCATATACCAAGCTAATGCTATGAAGATGACTAAAACAACAAGATAATATTCCATAGTCAATAATCAGAAGTCCATAGGTCATATCACATCATAATAATAATCATCAAAATCATCTGAAACACTGCTGCATTAACATCACTGGGCACTGAACTGAAACTGTATGGAACAAAGGGTCACATCGGTCATCAAATCTGAGCTCTCAAGGCTCATCCTTGGCACAAGGTCTAACAAAAGTCTGATATAATATACTGCTCTGATCATGAGTGATCTCAAAATACAAGCTCATCATAACTGATCTCTGTAAAAGCGAAGCTCTGAAATGTGCAGATATCTGCTCAACAAGAATAGTAGCCCTGCTACTATGGTGTGATAACATCTGGCTCCAGCTGGGACAAGTGCTCTAAGGGAGAGAGCGCTTGAGAACCTCAGAATCTCTGGTATCGAACTGCTCTGCGTCAATCTTCAATCCAACAACTCATCATCCTTGCTTTCAACTTTTATTCTGCACCTGTATCTGCGCTCACAAACACTAGAATACCACATGAAGCATGTATGGGAGATATATAAAATAAAACTGAAAATGAAATCTATTCTATGACAAAAATTAAAATGCATAAAGTAAAAACTAATCTAACATAGCATATAAGTTTTGTTTATTTTACTGTGCAGGAGGGAGGAAAACTTTTTCAAGAAGGCATACTCAACTTCTCTCAACACAGGAAAACAACAAAAACTCAAAAAGGCTACTAACAATCTCAAATGCATGCAGGAGGTGAGACAAGCTTAGGAAGGAGCAAGACTCAACTCAATCAACAACTCAACAAAAAAGAAAAACTCATCAGAAAAGAAAAGCAGTCAGAAAAGAAAAGCACACAAAACCTACCTACTCTAAGTCATGCAAGCAAGGCAATCATTCAAGAGGGACAAGGGGGTAGTAATGTTTCAACAATACCCCATTTACTGGCAATTCTAATTCATACCCATCCAATGTTTCCAACCAAAAAGAATTTTTACTTGCCATTCTATTTACTCGATAAGGACCCATCCACAATTTCTCAAACTTGCCATGATTTCTTGGTTTTTCTTTATTTTTATCCCATGGTAAAACTATGTCACCTACTCCAAAACTTATACTTCTACTTCGTTGATCAAATGTTCCTTTTATCCTTTCTTGTTCCAAAACCATCTTATTCGATGCTTCTCTTTTGGTAGGTGAGGAAAGAAGGAAAACCACTTGGGAAGAAAACCTCCCCTAAAAGACATGGAGTACACCATAATGAGTCTCTCCAAACTCCAAGCAGGTGAGAACTTGGTCAGATGTCTGGATGAATCTTCTTCTTGGGAGGAAGTGGAATGTGCTCACTAGACTTGAACTTCGTGAGATCAGGTCCAAATGAGTCTTGATGATGTCCTCCATCTTCTGTGCAACTCTGAGAGTAGGTGCCAATCATAATCATGTAGTGGATTAGAGGCATGACAGTAAGAGCAAATGCAACAACTCCATACAGTAATTCTTCCTCTATAGCATCTAATGACACCAAAAAACAAACCAAGGAGAGGTTCTGAGTGTGTATAAGCTGCAACAACTAGCTGATGGTCTTCATAATTCGAAATAGAAGACATATGAGAGAACTGAGAGGTGTCTCCAACTTCTTGAGAAAGTGTGCTGGCAATCATGTAGGAACTGGCAGGAGCATGGACAGTGGAAGTGAGAGCGCAACTAACAACCTCACACTGTATACTGGACCTCCAAATAACCATTAGATCACCTTCTTGGATACCAATGATTGGCAAAGGATCCTCAATATCTGAAGTGTAAGAGGAGAACAATGATGAGAGATGGAAAGATCCAAGTTCTTCTTCAACAATAGTTTTATGCCATTCGATCTTTAGTTCCTGCAAAACAAACTCTCTGAAATCTTATATTGGAAGACTAATTTAATCAAGAGCTCCCCAAGCTCTGATACCATGTAGGAATTCTAAATAGGTTCAAGACCATGATAGAATTCTAATAAGCCTGGATCTAGAAGCAAAGAAGTCCTCAAAAGAATTTATTCAGAGATATGCAAAAATAAGAAGAAATATTGAAGTAGATCCATGAGAGATAGAACTCAATTGATGTAAATATCATCTCTTTATTATTCAACAATATGAATACAATATATAAGACATCCTCAAGAGAGAATTCGAATGCCTTGGAGGCAAGTTTGAAAAGGTCACAAAAGGCAGGCTTACTAAAAGCTAAAAAACCCCAAGGTGGCAAAATCACTTTCCAAATCAGTCAAGGACCTCACAAATTAGCTAAATCAGATATGGCAGCTAATGAGTGATGAAAAAGGAATGTGATGGATTTTGGAGAGAAAAAGATGGAGGATGAGTTGGCCAAAAAGAAGACAACTTGCCAAGTCAATGAGGGTGCCTAGCTTTATCCTTATCCACAGAAAAGCAGAAAAAGCAGGACAAAACTGTGTAAGGTAGAAAAGTGCTCTTGATAATTCAGGACAGTCATAAAAGCAGCAGAATCTTATCCAAAATCTTTCCAAGTGCGCTCCTATGGATAATGATGGCATGTGTGGGCCAAAAGAGGCAATATGTGGCCAACTACCTAATCAACACCTAGAAAATTATTCAAAAATGATTAATACATTATATCCTAAGTCTAAAGTGGATTTTAAATTTTAATATTCTAACAAGACTTAGGTGGGACTCTACCTATAGGGTTTGACGCCTCAACCAATCACAAACGATAACTTACTCATTAAAAGGAATTTTAACAGCAATCTCATTGCTAGGAATCTTAACAGCAACTTACTAGTATTGGCTTCAACAGAAAATCCTTACAGCATTTGCAGAGTGAGATCAGGTGGTGGGGCAGCTGTTTTTCCCCGTCAATCCTTATGATGGCCAATATAGGGCTCACAAGCCAGATTACAACAGTAAAGGCTGTCAAATCCAGCTGTAACCCCATTTAGATTGCCAGTAGGTAAATGTGTCCAGGACTCTTAATCTTTGCCGGACCACATACACAAGCTCTCCTAAGGCTAACCCTAGCAGAACTTCTGGCAGATATCAATCTACATCATTTAATCTTAGTTTCCTTAATTTTTGAGTCAACCTACTAGCATCAGTATTTCAAACTATATACATTGCAGTTCATTTAATCTTAGTTTCCTTAATTTTTGAGTCAACCTACTATAGTATACAAGCACCAGAATTTCAAACTATATACATTGCAGTGCATGGCAGGTACTGCTTTAGAATAGTTATCACCATAAAATATTTCATAGGCCAAACTTTCTAAAACACAAATTGAGCATATGTTTGCACGAGTATGCCAAGCAAAACTTTAGCATATGTTGTACCAGTCTGCTTAATTTGTAATCTTTTAAATGTTAGATTTTCATACAATTATAGCATAATAATTCAATTGCATAAATTAAATAGGATCACTGGAAGAAAGACAGCACAGAAACAATAACACAAGAGTTTTATCCTGGGAAACCCAAACGGGAGAAAACCCAGCAACCTGCGAATAGAGATGATAATTCCGAGATCAGAGTACAATAATGAAAGATAAAAGATGGAAATACTTTTCAAGTAGAAACCCCAGAAATAGTCTTCTCCTTCTGCAGATGCGAACTTCTCTCTCCAAGTGATGCGAACTTGTGTGAAGTGGATGAGTGAATAATGAGGTGAACTTTACCTCTTATTTATACAAGTGCCAAACTGGCAATTTCCCTAAATGGGCCGACTTGTCTAATTGACTGGGCCGACTTCTCTTGGGGGGACAATAAATAATTTAATTTAATTTTTTCTTTTGTTTTCTTTTCATCCCAAGGTTTACATTGATTCTTTCAAGGGTTTACATAATTAATTACATCAAGTTCATCTCCCTTAGGAGGTACAATCAAGTACACTAAAATACAATAATAATATCTTCCGAAGTTGCACAAAATCCAACATTAAACTGTATGGGAAGTCCCCAATTGCCCCCACACATGCTTTCTGCATTATCATAATTCATTCGTCATTTCCTAAAATGAATGCATACTTATGTTGGCAACTTGGGTTCTTTTGACATGCACCTTTGTATATGTTGTATATACAAGTTTTCGATTAAGTTTCTTTATAACTTTGTAAGTATTCAATTTGCGAGCATAAGGAGTTGACTGTTGATATGACAAAATGGTTGCAGGCACTGGTGAAATCATTAAGAGAAGATGACTTGGTATATCTCAGAGCTCAGTTTAAGCTCCTGCAACCTGATAACAATGCCAGGATTTCTCTAGAGAATTTTAAATCCGTGAGTAAAATCTTTTTGTTATCTTGTGTAATCTCTGTATATTCCATGTTATTGAGACTGGGGAATTGCCTGGGTTACTATGTTTTAGATTTTAAGCTAATAATATTTCTTTGCCTTGGTTGGAATTTCTTTTAATAATATAAACAAGTTGATGGCTTTGTCATGCCTTTTAGCTGATTGTTTTTTCTTTTCTTGTTATTGTCTTCTAAGGCTCTAATGAGGAATTCAACAGAGGCCATGAAGGAATCCAAGGTTCCAGATATACTAAATTCGGTATGTTTAAACTTCCTTTGGGAAGGAATTTGTTTTTATTCGGTACTCTGGAGGGATCCTTTTGGTCTTATGAGAATTCTTATTAACCGTGTTTTAATGATATCTGAAAAGAAAAATTCTTGATTACATACTTTTGGGTAGTTACAAAAACCTGAAAATGTTTTTGCTATACACACAAATTAAGCTATTATGGGTTGGATAGTTAGAGCAAGAGTGGCACAGGCATTGGGTGAATATTGATTATGATTGGTGCATCTTACATAAGGGCCCTCGGCCCCTTACTTATTCTTGCACAATCTGAAAATCTGTTTTAGACTAATTGTAGCACATCAATGCATGTCTTAGTTACATCTTCTCCATCATATTCAAGCTTTCTTGCTCTTTGATCTTGACTCCATTACCCAATGGATAGACACTGGTTTTGATAGTCCACCATCACTTTTTTTATGTAAATCTAAGAGTATCTTCATTCTCCAAATCTGATTTTTATATCAAGCTTTTGCAAGGACAGATTTGTAGTCTTATTACAAAATCCCCCCTTGTGCTGGAGATGAGCCGGTCTAAGGTGAGGAGGACGACCACCAAGGTTACGGTGGGTGGTGTTCTCAAGTTGCCCTAGGGTTTGTGCTTGGTGATTGGATTTATCTTTTGTGCAGATCTTTGAGGTAACACGGATGAAGGAAAACTACATTTTTTTTGAAAACAAAGATCAAACATTCAAAAAAAAATCTCAGATGCAAACCTTTCAGCACTTAAAGTATATGGGGTTAATTCAACTTAAAATATCTGGATAACATGGATGTATTCTAGTTTATTTTTCAATTTTATGGCTGACTTTATATAGATATATTTTTCTTTAAAGATATGAAGTTGGACATTTTTTTTTCATTTTAGTTTATTAACAATACGCATGGGACACATCTCTTCCACACCAGGCTATAGGAGCACTTGACTTCATTTTGACCCAGTATTATTCATGAATCATTTTAAAATTATATAGACATGATGTGGCAAAAGGTTTTCTCAACCATAAAGGAGCTTAAAGATGTCTACATAAAGAGATATACTGAAAGGGAACATACAGGAATGGATTTTGAGTTATGGAGGAAATTTGACTTTTGCTTTGTGTAAAAGCCTTTGGATTGTTTTTTTTTATAAATTAATTCATCCATAACTTCTCTTACCCATTTTTATTTGATTCTACTAATAAGGCCACACATAAAAATAATTCTCTTAACATCTTTTTATTTACGTAAATACTTTCTTTGATGCCTTATATTTCTATTTGGAAATTTCAGCATCATTTTCTGTACTTAAATACTCTTTACATTATAGTTCACTCTATTTTTTATTAAGTCTCTTTGGACGCAATTTTACATTGTTTTGTCAGCTTTTTCTAAAAAATGAAAAGATGTCTCAAGGTTCTTCTTCTTCAGCGGATTTCCATAGGCAGTGTTCTGACATTTAATGTGGCTTACTATCCAGATGAATCTGCTTGCTTTCAGAAAGATGAACTTTGAGGAGTTCTGTGCTGCTGCAACAAGTGTATATCAACTAGAAGCCCTTGATCACTGGGAGGAAGTCGCACGGTCTGCATTTGCATTCTTTGAACAACAGGGCAATAGAGTTATTTCAGTTGAAGAGTTGGCTCAGGTAGGCTTTCTGGGGTGTATGGTTTACTGTTGCAGCATTAAGTTAGCCTTCCAAGTAAATGATTTATTGGTCCTTTTTGTTTCACCTGCAGGAGTTGAACCTTGGGCCAACTGTCTATGCAGCTTTGCATGATTGGATTAGGCACACAGATGGGAAACTCAGCTTTTTTGGCTTCACCAAGTTTCTGCATGGTGTTACACTGCGATCAAATATGAGGACACAACGCTTACACTGCTAGTTATTTAACATTTGTAATTTTTTAATTTAACTATAGACAACTTTGGGGTCCCTTTTTCCTGTTTTGGAGTGTGTTTCATCAGTTTCCACAGGGATAACCACAGTAGTCTCCTCTTAGAATTCCTCGTGGGAGTATTTTCCTTCGAATTCTTTGTTGCTTGAAATATCTCCTTCCCCTTTTGTCTTGAAGTAATTTTGTGGGGTGTGTACCTACGAGTTCCTCAGCTAAATGTGAATTTCAAGTTTGGTCATCTTCCTGGGTTGCTTGAATTATGAACTTTCCCTTTTGTTTTGATGTAATTTTGTGTGTGTACAAGATTGATTTACTTGATAAATATAAGCAAACTATGCCAGCGATAGCACTATACAATAAAATACTAAATACTAATTTACTTCAGATTTGCCACTAAAATTGTTGATCTGCATGTGAAATCAACCAAAATCAGTGGCACAAAATTAAAATAATTGTGACTGGTGCCTGGTGTCCTGTGGCATGGAGTGAAGATAGAAAAATAAAGCTGATTGGGCGAGAGAGCTATCCAAGGCCAAACAACTTTAAAAGCTCATGCAATAATTAATTGAAATATAAGTAAATAAGCATTGGTCGAACTTGTAGTGACAAGTTACAATTTAGCTTACCCATGAATCTCATTTATGCGTAACATATTGAAGGTTGAGTAAGCTGTGATCACTAGTGATTATGTGATCTCATAAGCAATAAACATGGAATATTGGGAGAAAGCATGGAGGTTTAGGGTTTTGGAGAAGGTGGGTCTAGAAGTAGACCAAGTGGTCTGTTCAACTGTTCCAACGGAAGGTCACCCCATCTTTCTTAATGGAGGCTTGAGCAGACAAGACTAGCAAGGGTTGTATGGATGGTTCCCTAGTGAAGCCTAAGGAAAATTCCCTTGCGTTTTTTTTCCTAGGCCTTTGCACTTAGCAAACATTTTGGGAAAGGATGGGAACACGAAGTTCATAACCCTGATTGATTGACTTGACAAAAGTATAGGCCGTTCCTTAAAAGTTATAGATGGTCATTCGACATCTCATTAGGAGTTAATTGGCCTTGACTTAATTGACCTTGTCTTGTCAATGCATGCGGGGTTTGTGCCAAGGAAAATGGGGAATGGCCTTAAAGATTGTCTTCTTTAGAGAATAGCTCTATTCACAATCCCATGAAGAGTGTTCCAAGTGTCAAGATGTAGTTTGTTGAGAAAGCTATCAGTGTAGTGGAGGCAAACCTTGTAGTCATTAAGGATACTTGCCCTTGTGAATTAAAAGGAGGTAGTTCACAGTTTTATCTTGGAAGAAAGGGGAATAAATTTGTGAAGTTGGTGAAGGTGAGAACTCAACTAGTCTTAGGGGAAAATATAACCATGGCGTAGGTAGTTGATTTATCCATTGAAACGTTTTTTTATTACTAGGGGAATCAACAACTGGGGCAGGGGTCGTACTTATGTGACACAAGGTCGATTCTCGTCCGCTACCACTATAGCCCTAGGTGCACCCACAC
This sequence comes from Larix kaempferi, assembly GCA_027924585.1. NCBI lineage: Eukaryota > Viridiplantae > Streptophyta > Pinopsida > Pinales > Pinaceae > Larix > Larix kaempferi. Next base: position 4,606,815 of record BSBM01000368.1, read on the forward strand.
GGATCCTTGACATGGGGCACAAGTTATTAAATGTTTGAACCCGACGTCTCAAGGAGTGCCTTAATAGTACACTCTATCGCCACTTGGTCTACACCCTTGGGTGCTATCCAATGAAACGTTGACATGCATGTTTTATGGGTGCTTTATCTTTGAGAAGTATCTTGCCCCTTGGATAGAGAGTTTAGAACCATGTTTTAGCATATTTTCTTGGTTTTCACATGTTGGTGTAGGAATGGTTGGCTTTTCATTTCAGAGTAGAAGATAATGCACTGGTCATTCCGAAGGCATGATGGTTTTGGGGGATTTGTAGTGTTATCATTGAAGAAATGGGTGTACCTCGATTCGGTCCAAGGTTGGAGAGGATCTCTGTACATCAGGTTGAGGTTAAGATCATTGGACTATCATTAGAGCTTTGGTTTATTGGAAATTTTTAAGGCCATTGGCGACAGTCTGGGGACATTTCTAGATGTTGGTGAACAATTTGAACCTGATACTTATCTCTTAATGGATTGTATCTTGGTGGAATTGGACTTAAAGATGGGTTGGTAGAGGATATCAAAATAGAGGTGGGGAATAGGACATATGTGTAGTGTTTGAGTTACATGGGCATCCCTTTTTTCGTTGTGTTAGATGCCACAATTATGGGCACTTGGTAAGTAATTGTTTGCTCAAGTTTCATAAAAAAGAGTGGAAGAAGAGGCACTATGAAGATGGTGGTCAATAGTTAAGGAATGAGGTTATCCATGCCAAGGGAGAGGATGGAAAAGCTCTTCGATGTTGTTAGGGTATCAAGAAATTTTGAGTGATGGGATTTGTGCAATATGGTAACTAGTGAAGAGGAAAACAACATGGGGAAAACCATAAAGCTTGTGAACGTTAGAGGAGTGGTGACCTGAAAGGAGGATAGACCTCCATTGGTGGACACCACAAATTTGTGCTTGGAATTGGCAACTCATGTGCTTAAAATTTGGAGAGTTATATAGTATGTCTACTTTAAACTCTAGTAGGTTACCCTATATTTATAACTATCTTGTGCCTATTGAAAATTCCACTGTGAATTTTCTCAAGATGGATGGCCTTCATTAGATATTTATTAATGTAGTTCTAATTTGAAGTCATGGGAAGGGAAAACTATCATGAAGGTATTGGGTTTCTTTGGGTATTGGAATGGATACCCCTATGGGTTTACCTTTGGAAGGGGAAGAATCCTCAAACTCGAACCCGTGGAAGTGGTCTAAAGGGGTTCTAGGTCCCAATATACTTTTGAAGGTTGCAGAGGATCCTTTTGAGGGCGATCCCTTCAAATATCCTATTTGATCTAGGAAGGGGACAAAAGGGAAGTTTGTTGGAGTGGAAGGAGAAATAAGTAATGTTGTAGGGAAGGATTCCCCAAGCGGGGGTAGAAAATCCCATATATCCCTAACTCAAAATTAGGTTATCTGGGAAGTGGAGAGGAAACAAAAGATGTTGGAAGAGGCACGTAGAGTAGGGAACGCCTTTGCCAAGTTGCCCCATGATCATTATGTACTTACACATCAAGGTTTGGTCAAACCTTCCAAGAAACTTGTCTTTGGGAAAATTATGGAATTCCATAACCTTGATGTGATATTAATGCAAGAGACAATGGTGGAGGGGAAGAAACTTATTGAAGAACTATCAAATTCATGGAAGGAGTGGATTTATTTGGTGTAGATTATGTAGGGGTGTTTGTGAAGGATGCTATCTTGGTGGAGGAAACGATCATTCACATTGAAACATGTGGTATTGACCTTGGGGATTGGAGTTGTACTCTATTCTCTTAAGCGGGGGAAGGCTTTCAATATGGTCAATGTGCATGGGCCTTATGATGAAAGGATTCATTTTTGGGAAGATTTGTTGGATCAATAAAGGGGTTAAAATTTGGGGAAACCTAGCAAGTGAGGACCCATGGTAGGTTTATTTATACAAAATTTTGAAGAAGTCAGGCTTGTAGATGTGGAGCCATTAAGCTATTCCCAATTTGGACAAATCTAAGAATTGGGGAAATAAAATTGATAAAAGGCTCGATAGATTTTTAGTGTCAAGATCGGTATTGAATGAACTAGAAAGGATGAAGGCTTGGGTAGATGAGGGAGGGGATTATGATCATTTTCCAATGCTACTTCAAATAGAGAAGGAAGATAGAAATCCTCCAAGTTCCTTCAAATTTAGTTCTTAGTGGTTGAGAGGATGACGGGTATATAAATCCTGTCAAGTTTGAATGGGTGAGATTTGATCACTCTTCAAGGGAGTCTATTGGCCTCAGTTGGCAACAAACCTTCAAAAGTTGAAATTTTTGCATCAAAATGGGCTTATGCTAAGAGTAGAGATGAGTAGGCTCTAATTTCACTAGAGAATGAAATAGTAGGGATTTACTCACAATATTTATCAAGATTTGATGATAATAATAGGGCCAGATTGAGGAACTTGGAAAATGTTAAGAGGAAATAGAAGATATTTCCAAAATTATGCCTGCCACAAAAAAATATATCGATACTATCAGGGAAATGCAAAAATATGATGGGAGTTAGGTTAAATCCTGTAAGGAACTAGCTAATCTTGGGGTATCCCACCTTAAAGGTTTATATAAAGAACCATATAGAATCAATTTTGCTGAAATAATGAAGATTACTTTCTTTTTCCTAAGTTTTGTAGGGGAGGAGGAAAATGAAATGCTGGTCGAGGAAGTATTTAAGGAAGATTTAAATGTTGTATTAGCTTCCTTTGGCAAATATAAGAGTCCAGGTCCTGGTGGGTGGACAATGACGTCTTTTATAGGGTTATGGAGGATACAAGAACAAGAAAGTGCTTGGAGCATTTATTCCACCTTTCATTAATTCCAAAGAATTATGGCCCTGGAACATTTGGTGATTTCAAGACTATTTCTTCATGTAATTGCAGCTATAATATAATGATAAAAGTTATTGTTGTTAGGGTGAAAAAATATTCTTAGAGTTAATATCTAAAGAACAATTTGCCTTGCGTGATATATAGATTCATGAAGCTATATGGATGGTCCGTGAGGGTTTACACACTATCACAACTTAGAGGTTAAATGCATTTATTCCACCTTTCATTAATTCCAAAGAATTATGGCCCTGGAACATTTGGTGATTTCAAGACTATTTCTTCATGTAATTGCAGCTATAATATAATGATAAAAGTTATTGTTGTTAGGGTGAAAAATATATTCTTAGAGTCAATATCTAAAGAACAATTTGCCTTGCGTGGTATATAGATTCATGAAGCTATAGGGATGGTCCATGAGGGTTTACACACTATCACAACTTAGAGGTTAAATGCAATTGCCATGAAACTATATCTATCCAAAGCTTATGATAGATCAAATTGGGTTGAATTGAGCCTTATTTTGCTACACAATGAATTGTGTGTTCAAATGGTGAATTGGACCCTCATGGGCTTGTCTTCAATTTTATTTGTAGTTTTGATTAATGGTTTTGACGTGAGTATGTTTTTAGGCCTTCTAAAGGTTTGGGGCAAGGGTGTCCCTTAGCACCCATACCCTTTTTTATCATTGTTGAAAGATTAGGCAAATCAATTATAGGAGCCAAAATAAAAGAATATGTAATTTGATTGGGATACATTTACTTTTTGTCTCTTTTACTATTTATTAATGATGTACTATCATCTTTTGATGACTCTAGTAGAGAGGTAATAAGCTAAAGGAAATTCTTTATTTATATTGTACAATTTATGGTATGGAAATTAATAGGAAGAAATCTTCCATTACCTTTAGTGGGGTGGAGGAAAATGCTATTAGGATCTTGTAGGTATTTCTTTTTTAGAGTTTGAATTTTTAGTTAGGATTAAGTACTTGGGTTTCTTTTTTAAACCAAATGATTGCAGGAAGAAAGATTGGAAGTTGTTGGCAAAGAAGATAAATCAAAGAACATAGCAATGGTGTGATTGTTGACTTTCCTTGGGAGATAGATTGACTTTGGTCAAGTCAGTATTTGAAGTAGATCCGATTTACTGGTATACTATGGTCTTCATCTCTAAAGGGGTGTTGGAAGTAATAAGGAAGGAATGCTTTAAGTTCCTTCGAGTTTGTAAGAGAGAGAAGGTAAACCGAAGGAAGGAGGTCAAGGTTTAAAAAATATGGCAAGGCTTTGGCAACCAAAAGACTATCATGTATTATGTCAAAAGGATCATGGAGGTAGGTCTCCAAATGTACATTGAATCCATGTTGTTGGAAAAATGGACCAAAGAGGAGAATAAATCATTAATTAAAACTACAAATGGGTACTTTCTCTCTTGTGGGTACTTAACTTGTTTGGAAAGTGGGTAAAGGGGATAACATTGGAATTGGCATTGACCTTTGTATGGGTTGTGTAGAAATTTTTATACTTAGGCTTTGATTGGAACTTTTTGCAAAATTAGGGAATATGCACTTTGGGATAGGCATTTGATGTCTTATCTTCCTAATTCTAGAACCAAGGTTGGAAGCATTGGAAACCCAATCTGTAGGGATTATGGTTCATTTTGTAAATAATGTAAATATGTACTTTTAGTTTCAATTACTAAGCTGAAGAGTCACGTTCCTTTGGAAGCTGAAGGCCAAATGCCACTTCTCTAATGTATTGATAAGACATTCATGCTCAATGAAAATTCAATTAAGCATTGGAGTTATCCTAGGCTTGTCATGGTATCAGAGCCCTTGTTTATTTTTAACTCATTGGTTTCTCATTTGTCCTCTCTACTCTTGGCGTTTCTTTTTGTCATGGTCTGCTCCGATTTACTACTTTGCATAATGTTCTTAATAGGAAAACCATAATTCATTATTCCTCACGCTACCCATTCTTCTCTCGTGATCGCTCGCAATCAAGTGCCTTCATGTCTTGCACCCTAGTGAAGTTGAAGACTCTCCCAGGTTATTCGTCACTCCGTCGCTGTGATCTGCATGCTACCTATTCTCTATGTGCACAACTGGAGTCTCACACAGTCTCTCGTATTACCATTTCTTGGTGGGACTCCAGAGTCTCGCGTAGCCTCTCGTATTACCATCTCTTGGTGGCAAGTCCGATGGGACTCCAATCTTTTTGTTTTTATGACTCCTTTCCACCACAACTAGTTTCCACCTCTCTGTGACCTAGGGTTGTGTGTTTCATGTGCTAGGGTTTATGTAGGACTTTTTAAGATTAGTAATATTATACAAATCCCCTTTGAATTTGGTGGCAACTTATAGGATTTTGGTGGGGTGTTTCAAAGTTCAACAACTGTTGGACTTGGTGCGACCAGTTTTTGTGTTTCTGAGCGAGTGCACAACCAGTCTCCTTAGGTAATACCAACATTTACCTTACATATTCTATTTTGACCTCAGTTTGAAGAGATCCAAAAGGAGGAACGCCAACTCCAAGTTGTGAGGGAGTATATGTAGTGAAATCAATTTTTGGAACAAGTGCTACACCTCTGTTTGCAATATTCTTGGCAGTACTATTGGAGCTCTAAAACTAGACTTCATATATCATATTACAGGTTGATATCTACCGTCTCAACAATGCTTTCATTTTACTTGAGTTCGCCTTCCTTCTCGATTTTTCTTTGGACTATTAAATTGATTAATGTTTTCTCTACATATTGCTTGCACCAACTCTACCAAGAAGTCCATAACAAAGGGTTGATAAGAAAGCTTTGAAGATCCCTAGTTTGATCATATTTGTATGAGAATGATTTATGGAATGTGACTTAGTCTCATTTATGAAAATTTTGTATGACATTTGGAGGTCTCATTTATATCTTCTAAAGCACATTGAACAAATATTGTAAAAGACTACATTGTATTGCAGAGATTGAGTTCACTATAGTGAAGCTTGTAGAGACCGTATAGTAAGACTTGCAAATTGTTGCAGAGATTGTAGTGTAACTGTATTGTAATTTTTTTGCACAGATTGTAGACTTGTACACATAGATTATTGTAGTGCATTGAATTGCAGAGATTAAATTATTGGCTGTAGTGTAGCTTACATTATCTCCTTGAAGATAACATTGTATGAAGACCTTCTCGTTTTTGCTCTCGTAATTTTTCTTATAAAAGATTCATTCCCTAGTTTATATTGTTGGAGTTGTGTTAAGTGGCAAGGAAAACTATCCAGAATGGTTGAGGAAGATCAAACATACCCTCATCTTCAACAATCTGTGGGATGACATATGTGAAGCAAAATGTAATGTCGGAGACTTGGTGATGTTGCACCAGAAGAGCCGAAAATAGACACAGAGCTTGCCGTATGGAAAACCAAAGATAATAGGCAAATGCATTGATCATTGCTACAATAAGTGAAGAGGCGAGTCAACATATTTTATCTGCTGAAAACTCATATGATGCTTTGAAGAAGTTCAAAGACTTGTATTACTAGCACTCAAAATTGGTTCTAATTTAGTTGTTGTTGAAGCTCTTCAATCCAATGTTATCGGAACCGGACCGGAACTAGTAAAAACGACTGGTCCGACCTTTTCACAGGTCCAATCAGTCCGATTAGATGCCTGAACTGAAAAACCTGCAAAATTGATCTGGATCGGTTGTGAACCGACCGGTTTCGTATGGAACCGACCAAAACCGACTGGTTTTGGTTGGTTCCGTACGGAACCGGCCAGTTCGTACTCTGCTCATTTTTTGGACTCTAGGGGCCATTTAAAGCCTCTTTATTAATGTATTTTGGTTCATAACTTCAAAGATGTATTGCACTCGGTGCTATTTTGGTTATTTGCACCCGTACTTGCTATATATATGAGAAACTTTGCATATTTGTGTATTAATGGTTTGGATTCATATCTATACACATGAATATATATGTTTTTTTACAAAATATGAATAGTTTATGTATTTTTGGTCGACTGGTTTTTTTCCCGGTTTTGTTTTGTTTTGTTTTTTTTTTTTTTTTTCCTCTGGTTCCTGTCATGTTCACATTTTGGGTTCTGTCGGTTCGATCACTGGTTTGGTTTTGATAACATTGCTTAAATCTAGTGTTGAAGGATAACGATCCCATGGTTGTAGCATCTGAGATCAAAGCCATTATGCATGACATTGATGCTACTGGTGTGAAGGTAGACCTTGCTCTCACTACCTTCATCAAGGTACTTTACCACACATACTCACTATCTTGAGTCACTTCAAGCTAGTGGCCCACTGAAAGACCTCAAATTTGACACTCTGGTGGATAAGATTGCAGAGCGAGAGAAATCATTTGGAAAGAAGACAGTTCAGTCCATTGGAGAGACCATGTGCCTTGTTTATAAAGGTAAGAATCAATCAGACGATTCTTCTAGAGATGGAAACAAAAAAGGACGTGGAGGAAAGAATTTCAAAGGCAGGGGGGGTAGACACAATGTAATATCCGTATCCAGATATTATAGAAGAAGCCCGTATCCGGGTCATGGAGGAAGATGTTCCATCTTCGAATAAGATATATATATATATATATATAAAATATGAATGGATAGATGATGATAAGATATTACAATGAGGCTTGCCTTTATAGGCTTGAGCATGCATAGTGAAGGGTTACGCCCTTTCACTTTAGTAATTAATACACTATTGTTTATAATTAATATATTATTTTATATTTGTTAGATTAACTCTCTCTTAGAAAGACTTTGTTCTCAAAGCCTTATAATGTTGTTGCACCGTTCCTTGTGACGTCGCAGCTGACGAAACATGTCGCTACGAACTTCTAAGTGTAGAGCATAACTTCCGATATGTTGACGGATCAATCCATCCCAAATTGATTTGTTGTTGACTGTTGGGATTCCCTACTGATCTGTCGTCAGGAGCTTTGATCACATTAGTACCATTATCTTTCGACAATTCCCACTTTTTAGGATCCCTGTTTATATGGTTGGGGTGTTGATAGGGAATTTTCACATTGTTATTTTCTTTTACGAACGTCGTCTTTTGAGCATTGATCTGTGTTGGACATTGTATTTTCATTTCTTGAGTTTTTAATGTTTTGTTCTGTATCTTTTCCAACTTGTTTTCTAATTGTATGTTATTATTTTTAAACTTTTTAACTAATTCTACTTGCGATTTCCTGTCATCTTTGGACTTCTTAAGTTGCTCCTTAAGATCTTCGTTATGATTTCTGATGCATTTATTTTCTTCCTGCTTGTCTAAAATTTTTCTTTCAATGTCTTTAGTAAAGTGTTCTACCTTTCGACTATTTTCCAACTTCTTAATTTTTGTGACTAACGTCGTGTTATGGTTCTTTAATCTGAAAATTTCTTCGGTGTTATTTGATAACGTGCTTTTGACAGCTGCAATCTCCAACCTGTGCGTCTTTTTAGTGTCGTCCTCTTTTTGCTGGAGTTCACTAATATGCTGCTGAAGGCGGTAATTCTCTGCTTCTAGGCGTCTTACTTTCATTTGAATGTGCTTGATTTCGTCATCTTTTTCCTTGATGATTTTGTTTAAATGTTTTATTTCTTCTTCTAAATCATTATTGCTTTTATAAGGTGATTCTTCGACATTTTTTGATTTTTTGATTTTGTATTCAAGGTTTTGATTGTGAACTTTCAAATGTGAGATTTCTTTATCCTTATCTAATAACCTTTTCTGGAGCTCTCGCTTTTGATCTTCTAAACTACGATTCTCATGTTCTGTTAAACGATTTCGCAATTCTTGCTTCATGATCTTGAATTGAAGCTCTTCATTGGTCGCTTTATTTTTCTGTAACTCGTCCAATGCTGCTTGTAACTGCGACTTCATTTCTGAATGTGTAGGTGCCATTGTTTGCGATTATGCCTTTTCTTCTTCTTTGATGAGCCTTCTTTTGACTTTGACTTCTTCGTCGAGTCATCCTTTAACTGACTTCTTTGGCAATAGATAGTCTTCACTAGATCTCGACCTCTTGTCTTCTTTGATGTTGTCTTGTTTTCTTTGATTTCTTCTTGGTTTTTTTCTTTCTTTGATTTTGTTTTGTTTTTCTTTGATTTCTTCTTTGGCTTTGTCTTTCATTTCCCTTTTTATATAATAATTGTAATTATTACAATTATTAAATATTAAATATTAATATTGCGATATTAATAATATATATATATATATTTTTGAAAATTTTAATAATAATAATAATGTTATTATTATTATTATATTTTTTTGAAAAAGTTTATATATATTATAATGTATAGTATAATAAATATGATTATTTAGTAATACTAATATTATTATAAATTTTTGTGGAATTTAGGTTTTAGGGTGTTGGAGGACGTGGAGTAGGAGCGGGGCGGCGTAATGGAGGAGGTTGGTGTGGGCGTGGAGAGGGAGGTGGTTGAGGAGATGGCAAATGGAGGCGCTGTAAGGGTAGGAGAAAGGCGTGGAGGGCGCAGCAGGGGAGATGCTGGATGTCAGGGAAAGCGTGGGTGGATAGAGGAAGGAAATGGTGTGGTGAAGAGGATGGCGGATTTGTGGTGCTGCGTAGGGACTGGCGGACGTGTGGGTGTTATGGAGGTGTGCGACGGAGGGACTAGAGCGCAGTTTGGGGGAGGATGCAGGAAGGTAAAGTGGTTGTGTGCGGAAGGGGAGTGGATGGCGCGAGAGATCGCAGAGATGGAGTTGGAGAGCAGGGGAAACGTGGATTGGGAAGAGAGATCGTGTAGGTGGACGGAGGCCAGGGAGGAGCACGGTGCGTGAGAATATTGGGGAAGGTGAAGGTGGTAACGTGGAGGAGGCTGGGCGAGGGTAGCGTGGAGGTAAGAGGGAAGATGCTGCGGATGGAGTGGCTAAAAGCCTGAGTCAGATCAATGACCCGATTTCAAGGAAACCTTGGTAGTTTGGCTATAAGTTGTAGATAAGCAGAAGCTCGAGGAAGGGCTGGCTCTGATACCACATGTAATATCCGTATCCAGATATTATATAATAAGCCCGTATCCGGGTCATGGAGGAAGATGTTCCATCTTCAAATAAGATAAATATATATAAATATATATATATAATATGAATGGATAGATGATGATAAGATATTACAATGAGGCTCGCCTTTATAGGCTTGGGCATGCATAGTGAAGGGTTACGCCCTTTCACTTTAGTAATTAATACATTATTGTTTATAATTAATATATTATTTTATATTTGTTACACACAACCATGGTGAGAGATATGATATTCAATGTCACTTATGTGGCAAGACATGACATGAGGAAAATGCATGCAAAATTCCATGGGAGAAGATCACATAGAAGAAAGAGCAAAAAGAAGGCATAAGTAAAGGTCGTGATTTTGGTAAAGCTCCCGAATCTACTCATTTCATTGTTGCACATTGTAATATTGATGTAAATGAAGCTCTGTTCAATGCTTCATTTGCTTCTTGGAGAAATACTTGGCTTCTTGATATTGGTACAACCTCCCACATGACATTTAGAAGATATTTTTGAAGATTTGAATGACAATGTAGATGGTGTAGTATATTTTGCAGATGAATCTAGCCTTAAGCCTAAGGGAATTGGCACCATAAGGTTGAAATTGCTTGGATTCCTTGACTTTTTGTTGCATAATGTTCTCAATCTTCCAGAGTTGCAGAGAAACTTGATGTCTCTTGTGCGCATTAAACATCAAGGACATTCCATCCACATATTCAATGAGAAAGTTGAGATAAAGAGATCCTCCGACAACTAGGTCATTATGACGGGATGCGAAGATGAGAGACCGTTGAATCTAAAAGGGACATCTGCAAGGGCATATAATTTTATAAGATTTTGGATCACAAGAACTAGAAACTAGACAAAGTAGGAATATATTTTGCAAGTGATTAATTAAGTGACAAAATCCTAACATTCATCAACAAAACAAAGAAGAAACGCAAAAGCTCTTTCATCCACGCATTATTCCATTGTATTCCATTAACTGTACAAAGAATGAAACAATCATTTCATAAGGGTGATTCAAATCACTTAGGTAAGCAATTTTTTTTGGTCTCCAATGCATGAGAACCTAGTTAGTCTTAACTAGAGCTCTTTCATCAATGCATTATTCCATTGTATTCCATTAACTATACAAAGAATGAAACAATCATTACATAAGGGTGATTCAAATCACTTAGGTAAGCAATTCAATTTGGTCTCCGATGCATGAGAACCTAGTTAGTCTTAACTAGAGCTCAAATTCCCTTTGTGAGCCATGCAATCTCTCAAAGGCGATTTAACAACCTCATAACTAACCTAAGTGAACTCAGACACCTAAAAACAAGGGACAATTGCATGATTAACTCATGCATGCGAATAATTTGCTAAAAAGACTCAAGGAGGGCGCTACTAGCTCATAATGGCAAACATAATTGTTTATAGTCCTATATCAGTGGAGGAAATCCTCTAGATTCACTCCACAAATCTAACATGTAGTGTAGGACCCTAAATTTAGGGAAAGAAACTAAATGAAGGAATGCACCCTCAATTGCCAAAAATAGATGGTGAGGAGCACTTCAATGATCTATAAATAGAAAACTACTCCCTTGAAACTAGGTAGGAAGCTCTTTAGTGGCTGAGATGGTCAAATTGTGTGGAATTTGGACTAGTGTATTCATGAGAACAAGATATAAGTCCCTAGGTGAACGATTGATGTTATGGAGAAGGTAATTATGCTCTAACAACCCCCCGTAAGCCAAACTTGGTGAAACTAATGCAAAAGGAAAATGGGTCTTGGCAATTTGTAGCCATGTTAAGTAGCCATGTACAAACAAATTTCTCTTAATAAATGAGGAAAGAGGGAAAGCCTCATGGGGAAAAACCCCCCTCAAACCTAGAATGCTACTTGAGTAGACTAAGTGACATGCTCTGAAGGTGCCTTCAATCCCATGGAAGCTTGTGACTATGTGAACTGCTTCTCAATGAAGGTCTTTGTGAATATGTTTGTGTTGGATTTTGTGCTACTTCAGAAGATATTATTCATTATATTTTATTGTACTTTCATTGTACTTGTTTGTACCTCCTAAGGGAGATGAACCTTATGTAAACACCTATGTAAACACATAAAAGAATAAATGTAAACCTTGGGGTGCAAAAGAAGAAAAGAAAATTATTAAAAATAAATTATTAATTGCCCCCAGGTGAAGTCGGCCCAATTAGGGATTTTCTGGTTTTGCATTTGTATAAATAAGAGGCTAGTGCACCTCATTATTCTCATTCTCACACTTGACAATTGCGCATCACTTGGGAGAGAGCAGAATTTGCACAAGATAGTGGAGAAAGCTGTTTTGGGGTTTCTACTTGTGGAAGACATTTTCACATTTTATCTTTTATCATTTGTACTCTGATCTCGGGATTATCATCTCTATACGAAGGTTGCTGGGTTTTTCCCAATTGGGTTTCCCAGGATAAACTCTGTGTGATTGTTTTTTGCTTTGTCTTTCTTCTAGTGAGCTTGGTTATGCATTTATGTTATTATGCTATGAATGTATGAAATTTAACATGGTATCGGAGCAGTTCTAGAAGAAGCCATTGCCGAAACACTGTCGGAACCCTGCTGAAACTAGGGTTTCATCTTGTGAAGTCTCCAACCATCATTTTGGAGAAAAGGGGCTATAGGAATTTCGTTTTTGTCAAGGCGCAACTTTTGGTGAAGACGAAATTCAATTCCGAGAATTTTCAATTTTTGACCTAACTCTATGGCTGCAACAGAATTAGGGTTTCAGTTTTAACTCATTTCTCTCCACAGATTTGGACCAGCCCACCCTCAATTCAACTCTCCTTGGAAAGGCGCATTTATCTGTGGTTTCAGTTTTTCAAATTATCAACTCTCATTTTTTACCTAGCTCCTGCTAGGGTTTCTGAACCAGATCTGCAATCAAGATGATTGGTATGAAGGTTGAAGATTGTTTGGAAGGAGCTTCCAACTTTATCTCTTGGAAGTCTAGGGTTCTTCCGCTTCTAGAAGAAAATGACCTATTACTATATGTAAATGAGAAGGTCCCTGAACCAGAAGCTGAAGAGGATAAATCTTGATGGAGGAAGAATGATGCTAAAGCAAGAAGGATACTTGTGGATTCAGTGAGAGATCACTTGGTCCCACAAATATCAGGAAAGAAGAATGCTAGGAAAATGTTCAAGACCATTATGAAGTTGTTTGAACACAATAGCCTCAACGAATCCATGACTTTGAGAAACCATCTCTCAAATATGAAGATACCAAAGTCAGAATCCATTGCCTCATACTTTATGAGGATCACAAAATTCAGAGACAAGCTCAACACCAGTGGGGATCCTATTAATGATAAGGAGCTTGTCCTCCACACTCTGAATGGTCTTTCGCTATCATGGGAGTCCTTCATCCAAAGCATAAGTGGTAGATCCAAACTACCAAAGTTTGACAAGCTTTGGGCAGATTGCACTCAGGAAGAGACCAGGATTGCAGCACGTCAAAGACTCTATGGCCATGGCACTCAACCTGAGGAGAACCAAGCTTTTGTTTCCCATGCCAAGAAGGGTACGGGAAAAGGTAGGAAGTTCCATAAACACAAGCACCGAGATAGGAGATCAAGTCCTCGCCCAGATCAAAAGGAGAAGAAGGACATATCTCAAGTTCAATGCTATAGTGTAGAAAATATGGACACTACACAAATAGCTGTCAAAGTTCAAGTAAAAGGAAGCATGAAGCATCCACTGCCGATGTAGAAGAAGACTATCATCACAAGAAGCCAAAGGATGATGATCGTTCGAAGTTCTTCTTCTAGAAGATCCAGAATGCAAGAACATAGATCTTGCATGGTTCCCACAAGAAGGGAGTGGGATCCCACACACAAAAACAATAAGAGATAAGTATTTTTGGTGTTCTTGCTTACATAAGATCTGTTTTGCTTTATATATCTTCATAACTATTATATACAAATCTAATGTGTTGAGCAGTTGATATAGTTTACCTTGTTATATTTATTATGCATATGAGCTACACAACATTGCATGAACACATGATGAAGCTAGTCTATATGATATCTCCCTCTTGCATGTTTAGAGTAGTGCACATTCTTGACGACATGTCCTAGTGGAGATAGCAAACATCTAGATACTTCCCATAAGTGTTTAATAGACATGCTTATGATCGTTGTGATAAAGTATTAGCTAAGATTCCTGTGTAAACTATTGTCTTTACATTTGATTATGCAATGTCACTGATCATTTGTCGGGATTTGACTTGTAGGGAAAAGACCATGTGATTTGGCATACAAGAGAAGACTTGTTCCGATGGACACATGAATCCCGTTGATGTTCTGAAGGAAGCTTCTAGGAATACGACTCTCAACCTAGAAGGATGACCTCGGACGAATCTTTCACAGAAGTAAAACCAGAAGTGGGTCACCTTTAGATATTTGGTTGTCTAGTCTATATACATGTGCCCAAGAAGAAGAGGACGAAGTTAGAACCTTCAGGCAAGAAGGGAACTTTCATGGGATACAATGAGTCTTCAAAGGAATAAATAAACTACATCCCAGAATCCAAACAATCTGAAGTCAGTAGGGATGTGACCTTTGAAGAAGAGATGGCTGTCAGGAAAGGCAGAGGATTAGACATGGAGATCGATGCTAGAATCAAAGGAGATGAGATCATTTCCCCCTCCAGTTTAGGAGGGAGCTAGCAGAAGAGGATGAACCTATCGATTCCATTGATCCAAAAATGTTGTAGGTCAGAAAAGACCTAGATGGGCACACCAGAATTTGCAGAATGCAGAGGGTTCCCTCAGAAAGAGGGAGTCGACTATGATGAGACATTTGCTTTTGTGGTTCGATATACTTCCATCAGATCGATCATTGCTACTGCTTCATCTATGAGATGGAAGGTGCATCAAAATGATGCAGACCCCAACCTTTACTACAAGGTTGTAGATGATGAGCCACTGATTTTGGTATTATATGTTGATGACTTGTTTCTCATAGGAAATGAGAAACTCATTGTGTGGTGTAAGAAGAATCTCGCCTCTAAGTTTGAAATAAAGAATCTTGGATTGATGTACTACTTCTTGTGATTAGAAGTATGGCAGAGGTAGAAAGAGGTTTTCCTAGGACAAGGAAAATACACCATTGATATATTGAAGAGATTCAGAATGTTGGATCGCAAGTCCATGGATACTCCAATGGATGCAAATTGGAAGAAGTTGAGAGATTCTACTTTAGAGTCTGATTTGATTGATTCCACCACTTATCGCCAATTTATTGGTTTCTTTGATGTATCTGACCAACACCAGACCAAATATATGTTTTGTTGTGAATGCCCTCAGTCAGTTCATGTGCGAACCGAGGCAGATTCACTAGATTGCTGCAAAACATGTGCTCAAATACTTACATGGAACCGTGGGATATGGTTTGAAATATGCTTCAAATAGTGACCTGAGATTGCAGGGGTTTATAGACTCAGATTGGGCTGGATATGTTGCAGATCGAAATAATACTTCCAGATGTTGCTTCAGTTTGGGTTCTGCAGTTATTTCTTGGTGCAACATGAAGCAAAACTCGGTAGCACTCAGTACTGCAGACGCCGAGTACATGGCTGCTAGCACAGCAACTCGAGAAGCAGTTTGGCTTCATAAACTCTTGGCAGGATTGTTCGACCAGTTTCCAGAGTCGACCTTGATTCATTGTGATAACCAGAGCTGTGTGCAGATGTCAGTGAATCCTGTATCTCATGACAGGTCGAAGCATATCGAGATTCGATATCACTTCATTCGTGATATGGTGCAGAAAGGTGCGGTCGAGTTACAGTACGTGCCGATAGACGATCAGACTGCAAATGTTCTCACCAAGGCTCTTCCCAGGGTGAAGTTCGAATACTTTCGCGGAAGACTTGGAGTCCAAGAGAACGTATCCCTCCTCGAGAGGGAAATATGACATTGAGATGCTTGCCCTGCTTTTCCCAGGTGCCTCTGCAGTTCAATTACTCAGCCAGATATGGGAGAAATCCCATAGGTAGATGTGTAGGATAGTTAGCAGTTGGCCGGGCTCACCCAGGTACCTTCTGCAGTCCAGTTACTCAGCTAGATATGGGAGAAATCCCATAGGCAGATGAGTAGGACAATTAGCAGTTGGTCGGGTTCACACTGGTGCCTCTGTAGTCCAGTTACTCAATCAGGTATGCGAGAAATCCCATAGGCAGATGAGTAGGACAGTCAGCATTGGTCGGGTTCACATTGGTTCCTTTGTAGTCCAGTTACTTAGCCAGATATGGGAGAAATCCCATAGGCAGATGAGTAGGACAGTCAACAGTTGTTCGTGTGATTGCACATGTACCTCTACAGTCCTGGTACTCAGACAGATATGGGAGAAATCCCATAGGAAGATGAGTCGGACAGTCAGTAGATGGTCGTGCTCATTTGCTCATCTGAGATCTCAGCCAGGTATGGGAGAACCCCATCGGCAGATGAGAAAGACAAGTAGCAAATAGTATAGCAGAGATGGCACAACTGATAATCTCAGATATTCAGGATTGAGATATTCTCCTGAATCCAGGATCGAGTGATTCTCCTGGAGTCACCGAAGGACTGGTGAAGATGTCTCAGATATTCAGGATTGAGAGATTCTCCTGAATCCAGGATCGAGTGATTCTCCTGGAGTCACCAAAGGACTAGTGAAGATGTCTCAGATATTTAGGATTGAGAGATTCTCCTGAATCCAAGATCGAGTGATTCTCCTGGAGTCACTGAAGGACTGGTGAAGATGTCTCAGATATTCAGGATTGAGAGATTCTCCTGAATCCAGGATCAAGTGATTCTCCTGGACTCACCGAAGGACTGGTGAATATGATGCATGATGACACTTCTCGATGGACTGAGACTCTGTGGACAACCTTCAGTATGTATAGAGATGATGGAGACATAATGTATGTACAAGATGAAACCCAGATGTTTGTGATGCAGATGAAGACCAAAGAATACCTTCCTCGTTGAGAGGGAGTGTTGGATTTTGTGCAACTTCAAAAGATATTATTCATTATATTTTATTGTACTTGTTTGTACCTCCTAAGGGAGATGAACCTTATGTAAACACCTATGTAAACACATAAAAGAATCAATGTAAACCTTGGGGTGCAAAAGAAGAAAAGAAAATTATTAAAAATAAATTATTAGTTTCCCCCAGGTGAAGTCGGCCCAGTTAGGGATTTTTTGGTTTTTCACTTGTATAAATAAGAGGCTAGTGCACCTCATTATTCTCATTCTCACACTTGACAATTGTGCATCACTTGGGAGAGAGCAGAATTCGCACAAGCTAGTGGAGGAAGTTGTTTTGGGGTTTCTACTTGTGGAAGACATTTTCACATATTATCTTTTATCATTTGTACTCTGATCTCGGGATTATCATCTCTATACGAAGGTTGCTGGGTTTTTCCCAATTGGGTTTCCCAGGATAAAATCTGTGTGATTGTTTTGTGCTTTATCTTTCTTCTAGTGATCTTGGTTATGCATTTATGTTATTATGCTATGAATGTATGAAATTTAAAAGTCTGCAATCTTTTGTGAATTCCTTCTTCTCTTGGAAGGAATGTGATCCCATTCAAAAGAGCCAAACACTTTGACGTACTTAAATACTGGTTCTTGACCGCTCTAAGCTTCAAATGGAGGAACTCCTTTGAAGCCTTTACGAGGAACTCTCTGAAATGTTGGAGCAAAAGATGTAGAAATTGAGGTAATTAAAGAGACATTTTTGAGATCTTCATAAATAAGAACTTGATTTGTGACAAGTTCTCCCTCAATTGAGTGATAAATTTGAACCAATGTATTATCTCTACAATCTTGATCTATAACAAGTTATGCAATACAAAGGAAAAATCTATTGATCACCTCTTCTTTCGGATCTAGAAAAGATTCTGTCTCAACTGAACGGATGATCTGAACCAGTGCATCTCCCAAGATGGTAAGGTTTGTGCATGGTTCTTTTGAAGAAAATATGTCCTTAGATGAGGCCACATGATAGGAAGCTTCAGATTCTAGGATCCATGAGGATGGAGTTGATGTATAAATTGCTACAAGCGAATGGATATTGTCATCCCATGGCCTGTCAATTGCCTTGTTATGCTTCTTCTCTTCCACTTCTTCATTGAACCTCTTGTACTTTCAATCCTATTCTCAATGTGGGCCCTTCCTACAACATGCACATAATTGCTGGTTCTTCTTGGTCTTTCCATCTTCGAAGTCCAAATTTTCTTATGCATCTCTTGGATTGTGCTCCTTCTTGCTTTGAACTGTTGTTTCTGCTTGCTCTTCTTCTTGTTTCCCTGATTGGAAACAACATCATGTGCCTTTGAGGACTTAGGGAAGCCCATTTGATTGATATTATCATGCTCTTTGAGAAGGGGGGATGCAAAATTGTCCAATGTAGGATTCTTGCATGAACTGGCTCCAAGTTCCAATCATGTTGAATGGAATGAGACAAAAATAGAATAATATGGTCCCAATTTTGATAGAATTGACAACTCTAATTGATCATTGTCTTTCTCTATTTTGCACATCTTGATTTGAAGTAGTATAAACCTGAATTTTGTGAAGAATTATTGGACTAATTCAAAGTTAGTAGGGCTTAGATTGAGGAGCTCAATCTCCAATTGGTGGTTTTTCATCTCATTTTGCTTCCCAAAAAGACTAGACAACTTGGTCCATATGCCATTTGGATATTTATTTGCTTCAATGTGATATAGGAGATCCATAGATACTAAGTAACATAGTAATATGAATGCTTCATCCATTCCATTAAGGTACTTTGAATTTTCTATAATAGAATTAGGCTCTACTTCTGTTTCCATAGTGATCCCGTGGATTCCCTTCATTCACAATAGAATATCAATTATTGATTTCCACTCAAAGTAATTGAAGGGGGTAAGGATTTGTCGGGGATAAAGTTCCAGTTCAACTATTGCGCTCCTGAAAGTGTCTTCAGCCTGCAATGTGTTCTTCAACCTACAAATCCTATATATTGACTTTAGAATCCCTGCAACTCTAATACCATATAATATTTTGGAGCACAAGATCTAGAAACTAATCAAAGTAGTAATATAGTTTGCAAGTGATTAATTAAGTGATGGAATAATGGCATTCATCAATAAAACGAAGAGGAGATGCAATAGCTCTTTCATCAACACATTATTCCATCGTATTCCATTAACTGTATAAGGAATGAAGCAATCATTACATATAGGCAATTCAAATCACTTAGGTAGGTAATTCGAATTGATCTCCATTGCATGGAAACTAGTTAGGAATAACTAGAGCTCAAATGCCCTTTGTTAGCCATGCAATCTCTCATAGGTGAGTTAAAAACCTCATAACTATCCTAAGTGAACTCAGACACTTAAAATAAAGAGATAACTGCATGATTAACTCATGAATGTGAAGAACATGTTAAAAAGACTCAATGAGGGAACTACTAGCTCATAATAGCACAGAGAGGTGCTTGTAGTCCTGGACCAGTGGAGTAAACTCCCTAGATTCACTCCACAAATCTAACATGCAGTGTAGGAACCTAAATTTAGGGAAATAAACCCTAAATGAAGGAATGCAATCTCAACTACCAGAAATAGATGTTGAGGATCACTTCTATTGGGCCTGGCCCAAGGTAAGGCAATTTTGTGCTAGACAGTTTTGGAGCTGCGAAGTTACAGCGCAGCTTAGATGAAGACTTTTTGGCAAAGATAGTTTTGGGGAAGCTGCGAAGTTACAGTGCAACATAGCATTGGAAGGTATGAACCGCGCGGTTAAGTTCCAGCTCCGCGAAGTGCCATGAGAGCACCTATTTTGGGAAAAGGTCGGACGGATGAAAGCGGCCTATTTTGGGTATGGAGCAGCGTGAAGTCAGGTGAAAGTGATCTGTCAGTTGGAGTGGCAGAAAGTAGTTAGAGCTAAGCCACGAGGTCGACAGCGACGGGTAGGCCAGAGGGACGGAAATAGACACGCCACGATGTATTGTAACCGTTTCAGGAAGGATGCGGCTGTCAGAAGAGCGTGTGGGATGAGAGTGGTCCAGGAGAACGACCATAAGCGTGTGGAGCAGCTATCGACTGCGACAGTCCGAGTCGGCGGATAACCGCGACAGTTTTGGGAAACCTTAGGATTTTTTCCCACTTGATTGTAAAGATGTGACCTACGGGAACGATCTATAAAAGGGCACATTTTGTAAGGGAAAGGGGTTGGGTTGTTGAATCTTCATTAGTCTCATTTTGAGTATTGTTGTGTTGAGAGAAGATTGTAAACATGCTCTGCAAGCTGCGTGCGTAGAGACCTACAGAAGAGAGAAGAGAGTCTGTAGCTGAGTGTGCAGACTGGAACTGTTGTACCCTTCCCAAAGATAATATAACAACAGTTCCTGTGGACGTAGCTCCCATCTTGGGGGTGAACTACGTTAAATTTTGTGTTATGTGATTGACTATGTGTTGCATATTGTGTATTTGCTTATGTTGAATGAGTAAGACTTTGTTTATGAGTTCATACGTTCTTGCTTTTATATGTATTTACCATAAGGATAAGGATGGGAATAATATGTTAAGGGTTGACATATGTGAATGAATGTTAAAGTGCACAAGTATTTCTAAGAGATAAATGCATGTTGATCGGATAAACACTTAAGTTAGTGGAGTTCGCGTCGTGCATAGGCTCATAAGATAAATAACCTAAGGCAACCGTTGAATGGATAAGAAACATTAGGTAAATCTTGTTGAAGATTGGCTAAGTCCCGAAGAGGAAGCATAGTCTAAGTGGCACTATCCTGTTGTCGAAGGCCATTCCAAGCCGCGCAGTCCGTTGGATGTGCTATTGCAGAGTCCTTAGCCACGAAGTAGGTGAACTTTGTGCAGTCCCTAGTTGCAGCGCCAGTCCTGTAGCACGTTGTTCGCCAATTTGTTGAAGCGTGCATCACCCGGTTGTGGAAACCTGATTTCGCAACCTCCCCATTATCTTTGCCTCGGGTGAGACCTCAGTCTGTTCGCAGATTGTTGCCAAAAGGGCCGGTGAAAAGGGGTTTTGTTGGTTCCTCGAACCGCGCAGAACCTGGGTCTTTCTAGAAAACCTCAAGAACAGTTTAGACAACCAACAAAATAGTTCCATTGTCGTGCTTGAATCAGTGATGCGTTCGTGCGCTTGAAATAGTGATGTGCCCGGAACAAATGTTTCCATTGAACTGGTGATGAGTACATAAAATTGGCATCCCACTAAGAAAGAAATATGGGACTGGCAAGACAAGACAAAGAGGGATTTTGCAAGACAAGAGAATAGACATCCGCATCTCTCTGACATAGATTGGTTAAATAAATACCCGTGGAAGGATATTCAAAAAATTTTATGGGCATCTTTTGGAAACGAGTTGCACGAGTGGTTGTCAAGACTCACAAAGTGAAAGAACTGTTTCCAACCGGAAGTACCTACCGAGTGGACCCCAGATCTCATTCAGAGGCTCAAAGTAATAGATAGCCCACTCTCTAGAGCAGTTTACTTTTGGGTTGATAACATACTAGAAGGCTTCGTGACAGAGTTCGCCGTGGACACGTTGAAGTCCTATAGTGCAGCCGAAGAAGATTTCTTCAAAGGATTCAGAGGTAAGTATCTAAACAATCTGAGCTTATACATTAAAATTATTTTAGCTGAAAAAGGTGTTTTAAGAATGCAGTAAAAGTTCCTAGAAATTTTTGAGTCCGTCATGGTAAATAACATATACAGTGACTCTGACGAAGATACATACAATTTGAGAAGTGGAAACAGATATAAGTATACCACTGAGAATATTCCTAGAGAGCATGGACTCCGCATAGACACTGAGATACCAGTTGAAACTGATAGCCAGACAACACGTCTATCAGCTACCTATTAGCCTATTCCTCCGCAGAATCCGTTGGTTGAGAATACCGCACCTCCTATTCCACAGAACGTCAACACTAGTAACACAACAGGAGGGAGTACTCAAAACATCCTGTCTCAGAGCATTCTGCGCAATAGTATCCCTAACACTACTCAGAATACCGTGCCTCCGAGAAGGAGAATGACTGATGATATCGAGCTATCGATATTTAAAGGAACGGGTCTAGAAGACCCTGAACAACACTGGTTTCTGTGTGAAGCCATGTGGAGTGTCAAGCAAGTCCAGGATGGCGTTGCGAAGCAAACACAACTCATTACTACATTAAGAGATAGAGCCTTGAACTAGTTCATGAAGTATTCTCAGGGGCATAATAGAACCCTAGTAGATATTAAAGTTGCACTCTTAAGTGAATTTAAGAAGCTTAAGTCAGAATCTCAATGTATAACAAAACTGAAAGAAATTAAGCAGAAAACTACTGAGTCAGTTTGGGAGTTTGACCAGAAGTTTAAGACGTTGTTAGACCAAGTCAGTTTTGACATAGCACCACAAAAACACAAAGAATGGTTTATAGCTGTGTTGTTTCCGCATATTAGACTACCGTTGATGCAACAGGAGGTTGCGTCATAGGCAGAAGCCTTGGAAATTGCGATGAAATTAGAAGCTTCGCCTATAGGTGAGATTAGCACATGAATGACTCAGATTCAGAACCAACTAGCTACCTTAACATCACAGTTACAGGCAGGGTATTTTTTAAGGATTCTAATATTACACTTAAGTATAGTATTCTAGGCGATTATTTTGGATTGGAAAAAACATAGATATAGATAGGTAGGCGAATATTAGATATGAAACCTACAATTTCCTACTAAAATGTGTAAATTTTGGCGAATATTATGATAAAAAAACATATTTTATGTAAATGTAGGCGATATTAGAGACTAAAAATGACCAAATAGCAAATTTATTTTTTGAAAAAAACCCCAAAAATAGCCAATTGGCGAAATTTCGCCCCTAAAAATTACCCTGGTTACAGGACACGAAGAAGGGAAAAGAACAAAGACAAGAAATATGGTGTACAGGATGTAAGGGAGGACACACCAAGGAGCACTGTCCTTTATTTCAGTATTACCTTAACAGTGGAGCACCGAATCCACTAAATCAGAACCAGGTGCCATGGTGCGAGATCTGTAGAACTAGAGGACATCGACCTGAAGATTGTTACTTAATACATAAGTGTGTGCGAACACCTAAGAATTTGTATTGCACATTTTGTAAGTCAGTTGGACATGATGAATCCAACTGTAGAGCATATGAGCTCATGATGGAAAGAAAGCAAGATATGGAGCATATGCGTGGTGGTGGAGTATACAGAGTCCAAGAAGAAACTCCGCAGAAACATGATACTGCGCTGTATGATCAAGGTGCATATAGAGGCCGTGGAGGATACCACAAAAGAGGAAGAAACACTGGCCTAGCACAAGGAAGAGGCAGAGGTAAAATAATATGTTATAACTGTGGTCATCCTGGCCATCTGTCCATAGACTATACCAATGCATGTACTACTTGTAGTTATTGTAAAACTTTCGATCATGTTATTGAAGGATGTCCAGTGCTAGCAGCAGAAATGCAGAAAAGAAAGCAAGAAGTACCGAATCCAAACATTCATATGATCGCAACAGAGAAAAGGACTGCAGATCCAAGTATTAATGTTGTGACACGAAGCGGCGCTGCCACAGGAAGGGATAGAGGAGAAGAAGCGTTGACTTTTGAGCATTGTCAAGCTAAGCAAACTCCTACTGAAGGGGTTTGGATCATAAAAGAAACTACGAAAGCACCTGCTTTCAATTTGGAGAAAAATAAGGAGGTCTTCGCAGAAGCAAGGGACATATTCAAAGAAACAACACCTATGTCACCAAGAATCCCATTGCGAAGTGAAACAACGCCTATGAAGGATATGCCAACAACTTATGATCAAACATGCACCGCAACAGAGACAAGCACTTCTGTTGTGCAGTTCCTACGGAGATGCATGGAATTATTGAAGAGCACAGATGCTATAGTGGAATTGGAAAAATTATTTAACCAATATGAGCTACGCAGTGAGAAGGATACTACGCAGAGCGCAGTTCATCACATCAAGAGCCATAAAACAACAGGCCAAGAAATGAGGCTTATTGCGCAGATTGGAGATTATGAGATGGATGAGATAATCTTTGATTTAGGATCAGAGGTAAATTTCTTGACTAAGCAGACATGGCAACGGATGGTGAAACCGACCTTATCTTGGTCACCCATATAGTTAAGGCTAGCAAATCAGCAGGAAGTCATACCTTTTGGGAGGTTGGCCAATGTACTTGTAGACATTGATGGAGTCAGAAGTTCAGCGGACTTCGGGTTATAGAGTTCATCGACGACAATAACCCATATCCAACATTTTTGGGGATATACTGGGCGATGGATAACCTCGCGATCATAAATCTAAAAACAAAGAAGATGATCTTTGAAGGGCAGGAAATAAGGGTCATCGCACCATTCGACCCTTCACAAGGAGAAAGATACAGTGAGCCGATTCAAGAAGAATCCAAAGAACAGGACCTTAACCGCATTTACAAAATGAATACGAACGATGCTGACTACATCAGTCCTACCGCTGATGGAATGCTCAGTTGGCGATGCGACAGTTCTTGCATATCAAACTCCGATGCAGGACTAGAGAATTGGAAAATTAGAATGCATGAAGTATCTGCAAGAAGATGTGCGCAGATCACAAAGTCACTGCACTGGATTGGAACATAGGTATGTCCAATCCACACTTATGATGGTTCGACTAATGTTTATTCATTTATTCAAGAATATACTGTATCAGTTGCAGCTGAACATCGCATACCAGCATTAGATATAGCACTTGAGACACCTACCAGATGGTGGGATGTGCATAAACAGACATTGAACACATGGGAACAGTGCAGACACATGATGTAGATCAGATTCACTGAGAAAGTTGCGCTGACATTTGAAAAGTATAAGGGACAGATGGATCCAAGGGATCACATTGACATCTATTCACAAGCATGGATAAAGAGACCACAGACAGAATGGGTTCATCTGTTTGTACACACTTTGGAGGAATAGATTCCAAATAATTGGTACCTGGATACAGAATTGCGCAGAGGAACAATAGATTGGTCTACCTTAACTACGAACTTCCAGAGAACCTTTAGCTTTGAAGATGAAATTCCAAGCATAAATGAAGCTCTACAGCTTATAAAAGAGAGAATATTCGAACCCGAATGCCCAAGCATAAATGAGGCATTGGAGGAGATCAAAGAGAAGGTATTTGAAGATGTAAAAGTACCTGTGAACCTACAACCAGAATGGGCAAGATAGATAGAACATGCCCTTGAATGTTATAATCTTGCTGAAAATGGAGAAGAAAAGGAAGAGGAGAGCGATGAGGAGGACCCGCACAAAGTCAATATACCCGAGTCAGAAGGAGCGTGCGATGTAGAGGGACCTCCACTAGAAATTCCAGATATGAGTGGACCGGTCAAGACAAGAAAAGTGAACATTGGCACTAGTGAAGAGCCAAAGTTCGCATCTATCGGAGACTACTAGGATGACGCAACGGTCGCGCAAATCACAGACCTTCTACACGAATATCAGGATTTATTTCCGTCAAAGTTTACCGAAATGAAAGGCATTTTGGGTGACTTAGGATTTATGAATATACCTCTTAAGCCAGGCACGAAGCCCATCAAGCAAAGGCCCTATAGACTAAATCCTAGATATAAAGAAATAGTCAAGGTAGAACTTGATAAGATGCTCGATGCAGGGATCATTGAGCCAGTTGAAGAATCAGAGTGGATAAGCCCTATGGTTATCCAGGAGAAAAAGATTAAAGGTGAGATCAGGATCTGCGTAGATCTCAGAAAATTGAATGATGCATCGTTACATGATCCATTTCCTACTCCATTTACAAATGAAGTATTAGATAATGTTGGAGGAAATGTGGCCTACTCATTCACTGATGGATTCTCTGGGTACCATCAGATAAAAATTGATCTAGCAGACAGGCATAAGACCACTTTTGCCACTGAATGGGGATTGTTTCAGTATACAGTTATTCCCTTTGGTCTAAAGAACGCGCCTGCCATCTTTTCCAGAGTTGTTGTTACATCATTTAAATATTTTATGCATAAATTCTTAGAAGCATATTTTGATGATTGGGCTGTCTTTGGTTTGCTGAAAAACCACTGTGAAAACCTCAGAATGATGCTAGCAAAGTGCAGACAACATCAAATTTCCTTGAATTTGAAGAAGTGTATCTTTTGTGTACCCTATGGAATTCTGTTGGGACACATTGTGTGCAGACAAGGTCTGATGGTTGATCTGGTGAAGATCGCAGTTATTGTGAACCTTCCAACACCAAACTCAGTGAAGCAACTTCGCACAACACTGGGACATATGGGATATTACAGAAAATTCATTAAGGGTTATGCGTAGATAATTGCGCCGATGGAGAAGCTATTGAAGAAAGAAGCGCAGTTCATATGGAATGCAGAATGTGACAAAGGACTGGATACATTAAAGGAGAAAATGGTAACTGCGCCTATCCTAGTTTTTCCAGATTGGGATAAGCCGTTTCATGTCCATGTTGATGCTTCATGTATAGCGTTGGGCATTGTGCTTGCTCAACCAGGTGAATGGGGCATTGACCACCCTATTGCATTCTTCGGTAGAAAGCTCTCATTAGTGGAAAAGAGCTACCTGACAACGGAAAGTGAAGGGTTAGCTATGGTCTACGCATTGTAGAAATTCAGGCACTATTTGCTGAGTGTGCACTTCTCCATGTACAATGACCATTAAACTTTAAAGTACCTGGTCAATAATCTAGTGTTAGGGGGGAGAATATGTAGATGGTTACTACTCTTCCAGGAGTATGATTTTGAAATTGTGGTTAAACCAGGCAGATTGAACCTAGGACCTAACCATCTCTGAAGGATTGAGTCAGGCGAAGAACCCACCAATCTCGAAGACAATCTGCCTGATGCGCAGTTTTTTTCCATACAGATTGCAGATGACTATTACAAAGATATTGTAGATTTTTTTACTACTGGGTTGGCACCGGCAGAGTTCACTACGCAGCAAAAGAAGCAGCTGGTAGTTAGAGCAGCAGACTTCACCATAATCGTGGGACAATTATACAAGTTGGGACCGGATGAAGTACTGTGCAGATGTGTGTTAGAGCATGAGAAGCCATTCATATTGACTGATGCACATTCAGGAGCAGCGGGAGGCCACTATGCAGGAAGAGCCACTGCGCAGAAGATATTGAGAGCAGGGCTATGGTGGACTACAATTCACAAAGATTCAAAGAAACATTTCCAGAGCTGTGATGTTTGTCAGAGGACAGGAAGACCACCGTGAAGAGATGAAATGTCGTTGAATCTGCAACTGACACTCCAAGCATTTGAGAAATGGGATATTGATTTCGTGGGACCTATTAAAACACCAGAAAAGAGAACTGGTGCGAGATACATTATCACTGGGACTGATTATCTCACCAGATGGGAAGAAGCTAAACCAATGAAGGACTGTAGCACAGTTACTGCCGCGCAGTTCATTTTTGAGAACATCCTTACTAGATTTGGATGCCCGAAAAATCTTAATGAGCGATCAAGGAACTCATTTTTTGAACATAACAATTGAAGCCCTTATTGAAGAGTTCCACATTTACCATCAGAGAAGTATGCCATATCATCCGCAAGCTAATGGAACTGTTGAAGCTTTCAACAAGGTATTGGAGAATGCGTTGACAAAGGTATGCAATGTCAATAGGGATGATTGGGATCTGTGCATTTCAGCTGTGTTATGGACGTACAGGACCACTTGTAAAAAGTTGACAGGCCATACACTTTTCAGATTGTCCTATGGACATGAAGCTGTAATGCCTATGGTGTATATTGTACCAAGCTTAAGAATTGTTGCATTCACAGGCATGGAGGATGAAAAAACAATAGAGGAAAGACTTCTACACTTGGTTGGATTGGAGGAAGATTGCTTCATCGCAGGCTTTCACCAGCAAGTGCAGAAAGACTGAGAAAAAGCATGGCATGATTTCTATATCAAAAACAAATCCTTTCAGGTAGGTGACCTAGTCCTCCTGTATGATAGCAAGTTTATGAAATTTCCTGGAAAATTTAAAATGCATTGGCTTGGCTCATATACTGTTATGCATGTTACTAACGGTGGCGCAGTTCAATTAGGCACATTAGCCGAAGATAACTTACTAGGTTTGGTAAATGGAAGTAGACTAAAACGCTATTAGGATAGTCCTACTTCGCAGAACCCTCAATGATCAGGAGAGAAGGAAATTTCTAAGTGTCAAGTACAGTTGAAATTGGGCACTAGAAAGATCAGAAGAGTCTGTACAAAGTTTTGGTCCGATACGTGAAGTTCGATAGAAAGGATGCATGTACCGCGCAGCACTAGTCGAGAAGTGAAGCTGCGCGGATAAAAAAAAGAACAAAAAAAAAGAAGAACCGCACAGTTGCGAAGTTGAGAATGCAACCGTGAAGAAAAAATGGAACAGGGAAAAAGGCAAGGTTCAAAACCAAGAAATCAGGCACCGCGAAGTAACCATGCCGGTAGTAGTGACAACCTGCCACGCAGTTCGATGCAACACTCCAAGAAACTAGCCGTTAGAATGTCGGTCGGAAAACTAGCTGTTATACAGTGATTTTGCCGACGACCGCTTGAGCATTTAATGCAAAATTTGTCGTTCTGATGCAGTTAATGAAGAAAAGGACCAAAATCTTCGCCGGATTTGGCCAACAGACGTAACATTTAATGCTTATCTAACCATTGAGGGGTGCGACGAAGCTCAACGATGCCTATAAATACCACTGTGTCTGGACTTGTGGGCGTTACCGAGACTCTGAATTTTTTTTTGATGCAATACTTTGAATCTGTTTAGAGTAAGCACTCAGTAATCCCGTAATTCTGTCAAGAAAACTCAGTGAATGTTTGAAGATTCGACACTCAAACAAGAGTCCACAGTCGAGCAGGCGGTGAGGGTGTTTAAGAAAATCGAGCTTGAAAGATTGATGAGAACCCCCACTAAGAAGGTTGTTACAGAGCAGGGACATGGTTCACGTCGATCACCACGACATTCCACAGTTATGCAAAGCAAGGGTAAGAAACTAGCAGTGGAGAAGACAAAACCGAAGATGATGAGCTCCATACTTCCAGAAGTTCTGCTTGGCGATAAATAAATCCCATTAACTTTGACCCCTAAGTATATCTCTCTGCATGCACATGATGCACCGACCATTAAGCTGTCCAGAAACGCGAAGTATGAGATACTGTTTCCACCAATGTCCAAACATGTGAAACCAGAAGCAAATCTATTGGGTAATATCGCAGACTGTAAGTTCGAGGACTACGAGTTACTTCAAATGCAAAAGGAGCCGGCCGAGCCAAAGTACCCGCAGTTTTAGCTAGATAAATATATGTGCTGGAAGAAGGATGTGAAGGGAAATTCTGTTCTGGTCGCGCAGAGTTGGTTATCTGAAGTAGTGGAATATGGGTTGTTGAACCTATTGAGGCTCCAGCACTTCGACCAGATCCCAGAATTGAATGCAGTGGTGCGCGCTATCATATCGTGCACACACCAAGGCTATCTTTGGATGGATAGAAATGTCGAATTGAACATCGACCTGATCCATCGCATCACAGGGTTTAAGCAAGCAAGGCGAGGACCCTAAGACATTATTTCAAGGAAAGCACAAGGATAAGGAGGTTGCCGCACAGATGAAGTCAACACATAGCATCCCGAAAGGAAAAGGAGGGTTCGTCACGGACGATATAGCCGATGATGCTACGCGGTTTGTAACACAACTGCTATCAGGAAATTTTTTGCGGAAGGCAATACCTAATGAAGTACCAGCTGACGCAGTGCTCCTTGGGGCAAAGGCCACGCAAGGAGGAAGGTTCAATTGGTGCCAATATCTGTTGAATGAATTTCTAGAAGAATTGAGCGACTCGCAGATACACGACAACAACTTTCACTATAGCTGGTTGATGGCATTGATTGCATTTGTAGGATGGAAGGACCCAAGACACTATGTTAACCTCACCACTGCCAACAATGATTGTAGAGGACCCAGATATGTGAATCTCTGGGTGAATTTGATACTAGAAAGACAGCGCGCTTTGAATGAAGTTTTCTACACATCTTACGAGCAGCTGTGTGATGTCATTGTTCGCACACCACAGATATCCAAAGAGGTAACAACTAAATATATTCGCACCTTAAATTTTTACGCTGACATGCATTCCATCTACATTTTAGCAAAGGCATAGAAAAAGAACCCAGAATGGTTCCAAGGGAACTATCACATGGATGAAGCAGATATCGACCTCATTATGAAGGAATGGATAGATCAATGGAAGGTCGAAGGGCCTATGATCATCGACAATGACTCCGAAGAAAGTAATC
This sequence comes from Larix kaempferi, assembly GCA_027924585.1. Taxonomy (NCBI): domain Eukaryota; kingdom Viridiplantae; phylum Streptophyta; class Pinopsida; order Pinales; family Pinaceae; genus Larix; species Larix kaempferi. Next base: position 4,637,094 of record BSBM01000368.1, read on the forward strand.
CAATTCCAACAACTATTTTTGAAGAGTCACCATTGGGAAAAGGAAAGGAACCTGCAAGTGAGACATAGGAGAAGGTCCTGAAGAAGAAGCAGAAAGCTTCAAAGACCCAATCAGAAGCGAAGCTCCATGATGACGATTATGAGATGATCGCATCCGCGGTCACCACGCACCTAGAAGATCTGTTGGCCGACAAATACACCAAGAATGAGGAGATAAAAACAAGTCTACAGCAGAATCTCTCTTCCTTGCAAGGCATAGTGACGAAGTTTGAGCAAGTCCAGCGCGACTTGGCTCGCGGAGCTGAGTCAAAAGACAAATCAGCCGGAACATCGCAGCCGAAGCAAACACCTTTAGCTTTGACCATGGCGCCGAGAACGCGCATCGTCAGACTGGATCCGCTAAGTGTCATCTTACCTCGTGATGAACTAGCACCGGGCGCGCAAAGAGTAGAGCATGTGGACGTCGACATTGCGATGTTGCCACTTGAAGGACTACACAATCCGCACCTGCAGGTTGTGGAAGAAATTCATGACCGAGATAGGGTCATTCTCAGTCGCCATCATGAGTTACAAGAAAATTACAAGCAGTTGGAAGAAGAGAGTGCGCATAAAGCAAAGGAGATTGACAACGCACATGAGCAGTGAAGAAGGATAGAGCAAATTGTCGCTTCAGTTTGCGCCGCAAACCCAGAGTGTGTCGAGCAACCAGAGCTCGCAGACACTATCCTGAAGATCGGCTCGGTAGTCACCGATCTTAAGGCAGAGATAACAGACATGGAGGTGGATTATAAAGCAAATATTGCCACTCTGGAAGCACAAAATCTTCCAAAGACACCACCGGATCAGTAACAGCTTAGAGCAGCGGAAGTGCAAGCTGTCGTAGAGAGCATATCCAGTGAAGTGGCTAAGTACCAAAACTTGCTGGACGAAGCGACAAGAACGTTTACTGTGCTGGAAGAGGACCGTGAGCTGCTGGAGATCCAAATCACTTTGAAGGAAAAGCAGGCAGCGTTAGATGCCCTGGACGCGGAGGTGAAGGCCCTGCCGCCGAAAGATAGACTCCGCAGATTTCCAAAAGTCAGAGAACTGAAAAGAGCACTTCAAGCGTTGAGAGATAGGGAGGCTGAAGTCGGAGAAAAATCGTAGCCCCTGCAGGAACAAGCCCATGCTATCTCCCAAGAGATTGAAGAAAAACCGAGGGAGCTCTGCGATGCCCATGAATCAGTACAAGAACAAACTCAGGATGACATAACAATTGAAATACTGGAAATCGTCAAGAAAATTGAGCAGGATACTAAGGAAACGGTTGCAAAGCTGAGTACAATGTATCAAGAGTTCACTGCTAAACTAGCTCCACAGGAGGGAGAGCAGCTCTTGGAACCAGAGGTTGAAATTTGCTCGGGGACGAGCCACATGTAAGTGTTAGGGGCCTATTGGGCCTGGCCCAAGGTAAGGCAATTTTGTGCAAGACAGTTTTGGAGCTGCGAAGTTACAGTGCAACTCAGATGAAGACTTTTTGGAAAAGATAGTTTTGGGGAAGCTGCGAAGTTACAGCACAGCGTAGCATCAGAAGGTATGAATCGCATGGTTAAGTACCAACTCTGCGAAGTTCCAGGAGAGCACCCATTTTTGGAAAAGGTTGGATGGATGAAAGCGACCTATTTTGGGTATGGAGCAGCGTGAAGTCAGGTGAAAGCGACCTGTCAGTTGGAGTGGCAGAAAGAAGTTAGATCTAAGCCACGAGGTCGACAGCGATGGGCAGGCCAGAGGGACGGAAAGCGACATGCCACGATGTATTTTAACCGTTTCAGGAAGGATGCGGCTACCAGAAGAGCGTGTGGGCTGAGAGTGGTCCAGCAGAACGGCCAAAAGCGTGTGGAGCAGTTGTTGACTGCGATAGGCCGAGTCGGCGGATAACCGCGACATTTTTGGGAAACCTTAGGGTTTTTTCCCACTTGATTGTAAAGACGTGACCTACGGGCACGATCTATAAAAGGGCACATTTTGTAAGGGAAAGGGGTTGGGTTGTTGAATCTTCATTAGTCTCATTTTAAGTATTGTTGTGTTGAGAGAAGTTTGTAAACAGGCTCTGCAAGCTGCGTGCGCAGAGACCTACAGAAGAGAGAAGAGAGTCTGCAGCTGAGTGCGCAGACTGGAACTATTGTACCCTTCCCAAAGATAATATAACAACAGTTCCTATGGACGTAGCTCCCATCTTGGGGGTGAACTACGTTAAATTTTGTGTTATGTGATTGACTATGTGTTGCATATTGTGTATTTGCTTATGTTGAATGAGTAAGAATTTGTTAATGAGTTCATACGTTTTTGCTTTTATATGTATTCGCCATAAGGATAAGGATGGGAATAATATGTTAAGCATTGACGTATGTGAATGAATGTTAAAGTGCACAAGTATTTCTAAGTAAGATAAATGCATGTTGATCGGATAAACACTTAAGTTAGTGGAGTTCATGTCGTGCGATTCCCTCAAAGCGTAGCACCAGAAGTGCGCAGTACATTACATTTTGTTGTATTGTATAGGTTCATAAGATAAATAACCTAAGGAAACCATTGAATGGATAAGAAACATTAGGTAAATCTTGTTGAAGATTGGCTAAGTCCCGAATAGGAAGTGCAGTCTAAGTGGCGCTGTCCTGTTGTCGAAGGCCATTCCAAGCCATGCAGTCCATTGGATGCGCTATTGCAGAGTCCTTAGCCGTGAAGTAGGTGAACTTCGCACAGTCCCCAATTGCAGCCCGAGTCCTATAGCATGCTGCTTTCCAATCCGTTGAAGCACGCATCACCCGGTTGTGGAAACTTGATTCCACAACCTCCCCATTATCTTCACCTCGGATGAGACCTCAGTCTGTTCACAGATTGTTTCCTAAAGGGCCGGTGAAAAGGGGTTTTGTTGGTTCCTTGAACCGCGCAGAACCTGGGTCTTTCTAGAAAACCTCAAGAACACTTTAAACAACCAACAACTTCCATGATCTACAAATACAAAATTACTCCCTTGAAGCTAGGGAGGAAACTCTTTATTGGATTAAATGGTCAAATTGAGTGGAATTTGGACTAGTGTAATCATGAGACCAAGATCTAAGTCGCTAGGTGAAATATTGATGCTATGGAGAGGGTAATTATGCTCTAACAACTCCCCATAAGCCAAAATTGGTGAAACTAATGCAAAAAGGAAATGGGTCTTGGATATTTGCAGCCATGTTAAGTACCCATGTACAAAAAAGATTCTCTTAGTAAATGAGGAAAGAGGGAAAACCTCATTGGAAAAAACCACCCTCAAACATAGAATGCTAGTTGAGTTGACTAAGTAGCATGCTTTGAAGGTGCCTTCATCCCAAGGAAGCTTGCGACTATGTGTATTGATTTTTGGCGAAGCACTTTGAGAATATGTCTGCCATATTTTGTGAATCCCTTCTTCTCTTAGAAGGAATGTGAGCCCATTCACGGGATCCAAACAATTTGAAGTACTTAAATACTGGTTCTTGACCGCGCCAAGCTTCGAATGGAGGAACTCCTTTGAATCCTTTATGAGGAACTCTATGAAATGTTGGAGCAAAAGATGTAGAAACTGAGGTAATTGAAGAGACATTTTTGGGATCTTCATTAATAAGAACTTGATTTGTGACAAGTTCTCCCTCAGTTGAGTGATAGATTTGAACCAATGTATTATCTCTAAAATCTTGATATATAGCAAGTTCTCCAATACGAAGTAAAAATCTATTGATTATTAAAATCTGTCCTAAACTCAGTCAACAACAAATTTCCCCAAGTCACTTAACCAAACACAAATTCCTGTCTTAACAGTCATATAATAAATACATATCTCATGCACTTTTCCCAATGAACATAAGCTGGAATATCGAGCTAAGTAAACAATTTGCAATGGAAATAAATACAAAAAAACAGACTGTAAAAACATTTGACACAATCATTTTCGGTCCAATTACCCTAGAAAACCCCCCTAAGGGGAAAACCAGTCAAGAGAGAATTTATTGAGCTTCTTAGGAAAATATTTCTGAGAGTATATCAACAAGTATATAAGAGCATAGTGTACACAACTATTTACTCAGTAACTGTGCATACTTTTTCTTAGAAACAGTTCCAAAGAAAAACCAGTCAACAGGCCCAAACTCTTGCCTAGAAAACAATGCCCAGTTTTCTATAGTACAACCTGTAGAGTACAAATTCTCCGACAGCTGAAACACACCTTGAAAACAATGCAAAATAGAAGAATAAAATATAGCAACTTCAACTCGATTTTTGTGCCCAACGTCCTCACTGTCATAGCTGTATGGTCTGAATTTTTTCTGTTGTATGGACTCTCTTCTCTAGACTATTGCAATATTCCTAGGAACGCATGCCCATCTCCTTGGGAAATGTTTCCACACTTGCTGCAATAAATGCTGCTGTTGTTTTTCTTGGGATTCATGCCCCCTCACAAGTAGAGAAGTGTTCCGTCTCTAGCTCAACCTCCTCTCTTCTCTTGTCTTTCTTAGCTCAGCCTCCTCTCCTCTCTTGAAAATCGTGCCTCTTACACTTCCTCCAACTCTCTTGGAATGTGTGAAAATGAGTCTTCTCATCGAATCTCTTTATTTACATTTTGGGGTAACACCCATGAATTTTCATCTTCTACAATGCAGATTCAATCTTGGCCCAAAAGATCAAGGGTCATGATTTAAACTTAAGTTCACTTAAATCACTTAAGTGAAACTATATAAAATCACTTTACATTTGAAAAGTCACATTAACCCTAAGATAATAAAAATTACACTTTTATAATATAAAGTACAACTCTCTTTAATATCATAAAGTCACTTTAAAAACACATTTAATAAAGTCATTTCATAATGTACTTTACAAACATTTTTATAAAGTCACTTTATGTCATTTAATGAGACCCCATGTGCTCGAACTCATGCACCTAGGCACATGATGCAAGAGTACCTCAGAGCTACCAAAAAATAACACTCCCTCTTAGTGAGGGAGGTACTGCTGACATCTTGTCCACTTGGATCTATATCCAACCTCCTCTCTCCAATAGCTGTAGCTGCTCCCTTTGAAACAAAAGGTCCCTCAGCCACCTGTCCAGGATAATGTGTTGGATATTTGCACCAGACCACTCTGCACTGAGAGTTCTTCTCACTCTCCCGCTCATCCTCAAGAGTCATCTCATACCAACTCGGTCTCCTCATCGAGATGGAAGATGCCTCTCCACTGGCTTCCACTGTTGCTTCCATTGATCTCGACATCCCACCACACTCACCATCTATAGGTTGTACTGACAACTTGTACAATCCTCCCTCCCGAGTGCCAAGCACTCATGCTGCATCCACACTCTCACCCAATGAATAAATAATCACCTGTCCAAGGCAATGAAGGACCACATATCCATCATCTTCCAGAGCTGACACTGAGAGCAAATTATTTCTCAGCTTTGGAACAAACAACACTCCGCCTACCTCTAGATAACCCTCATACTCGAGCTGTAATTGAACACATCCAACTCCTTCTATTGCATGAGTGACGTCAAACCCATCCTTCGCAAGTATAACAGTTCTATCTATATCTGTCAATTGCTGGAACTTGGCTCGTGTTCCAGTCATGTGGTGTGCTGCCCTACCATCCACATACCATGCTATGGTTTCCATGCTCTCAACAACACTACTCCTCGAGACAATACTCACCAAGTATAATTCCTTCTCGAATTTACTGGTGTACTCTTCGACTTCAGTTGATGCAACTGCTTCTTTTGTCTCGTTCAACTTCTTGCCTTTCTTTTTATTTGGACATTTCCCAACATAGTGGCGATGTGTGGCCATATGTCCTTCTCGGACTTGGATCCATTGCTCGAGCCCTTTTTCTTCTTACCCTTTGCTAAAAGGGACATGTTTTGCTCATCATCCTCATTCTATTGGCTTGTGTGGCTAGAGCTTAGTCTTAGCTCCTCTCGTACGAAGTCATCCCAAAGTCTGGTCCATGTCGGCATGTTTTCTCTAGCAACAACTGCTCGCACAAAATCCTACCAAGCTTGTGAGAAACCATTCAAGGCAGTTCTCACCAACTCTGCTTCTCCTACTATCTCGCTAACATCCCCCAACTCATCAAGTACTTGTGAAATCGGGGTCAAGTATGATGTGACATTCTCGGTCTTGGTCATCTTAGTGTTCTGTAACTTCTCCCTCAAAACCATTTTCTGGTTTTGATTATTGCTTTCAAACAACTTTATCAAAGCAACCCACATCTCATAGACATTCTTTTTACCGGTCACATGAGGTATCAGGTGGTCTTTGACTGCATCATGAAGAAGATGCTCACGACTCCACGGTGCTTGAGTTGGATGGGAATGCAACACAGGCTAGCAAGAAAAATAGGATTGTGTGTGGAGATATTCAACTAGCTGTTAGGGATGACAAAGAGGTTAGAAAATTACTAGGTTTTGTCGCTATTGCCAATGGTGGTGTGTTGCTGAATATAACTAGTACAAAATGAGAGATATGTGACAAACAAATGACCAAAATCCGCATATAAATAACCACTTTTGATTTGGCGATCACTGGTGGCTAATTTCCGGTCTCTTATCACGCGACCAAAAATGTGGTCATATTTAGTTTGGTCATTTATAAGTTCTCTTGTGGTCATTAATTTGGTCATATATTTGGTCATGAATTTGGTCATATATTTGGTCATTAATTGTCACGATTAATGACCAAATATACGACCAAATTAGTGACAAAAAATATGACCAAATTAATGACCATAAATAGGCTATAAATGACCAAACTAAAAGCGACCACTCTTTGGTTGCGTGATAAGAGACCGTAAATTAGCCACCAAAACTATTATTTTGTTGCTTATATGCGCATTTTGGTCATTTTTTTGGTTGCTTATAGCTTATTTTTTGGTCACTTATCTCTCATTTTTTGGTCACTAATTTAGTCCTTTTTAGCCATTTTATATGCAAATATTCATTGTTTTTGGTAGATAGGGTATGGAGGAATCAAACCACCAATCTCTTGCCTGTAAGGCAGGTTCTCTTCCATTGAGCTAGTCCCCTTGAAGTCCCGTAATGTATTAAGAACCATGACACATATTTATGGAAGCATTGCAATTGAATCTTGCTTCCAAATCTGAATTTGATCTTAAATGTTATTTGGATAGTCTATAATACTCGAGCATATTTAACTAAAGCAATGTTATGGCAATGCACACCATGCAACATTGGGATCATCAGTCTCTTCACAACAAGGAGGATAATGCTAAGGCACTAAAATTCACAAAACTCATGGAATGTAACTCTAGACAAAGAAAGCAAAACATGACACCAATCTCAAAAAGCAATAGGTACCTGTATGGTAATACAAATATGAGAACCCTTCTTCCTTAGTTTCAAAAGGAATTTCTCGTTGATGCATGTGTTGAAAGAGTATGATCGGCTTTTGATGGTCAATAACACTCCAAATTTCTTGAAACTCTTTTGTATTGAAAGGCTTTTGGAGTGTGGCCTGAAGATGCTTTTTAAAATCATCAGATTGCATGCAGAATTAAGGGATTTGACCACATTCGATATTTCCAACTGTATTCACCTACATTAACATAATCCAAGTGTGACATAAGGATCGTGTTATATATGGAATAAGTCAAACTCTTTCTTGAAAATACATTTCTAAGACATGAAATCAAAACAAGCAACCAAAATTAAACAACTAAACCAAACTGTCCTATGCATAGCAAAAAACACAATCAAGTTTACTCACATCCTAAGAGATGCTTGCTTGGGGTGAATATGCTTCTTCCTTGACTCTCCTTTGGGTACACTCCTCCAAGGTTGACAATTGTTTCACAACAGGGAGCTCTGTTCACTGCAAATCAACTTGTGCATTCCCATTTTTTCCAATGAATGATAACTTTCTCTTTCTACAACTTCATGTACAAATCTCACCTCACTCGTTTTCAACAAGGTTCTATTATCATGTTCACTAATTCATACGTTCTCATGATTCTCATACTTTCATGGTTCAATTCCCATGGCTTCACATAGCCTCAAGAATCCCTTCACTCAGCTTCTCACAACAACTGCTAAAACAACACACACAAATAGGAGCATGTCAAACTTTCTCACTCACTCGAGCAGACTTCATATACAAATCTCACCTCACTCGTTTTCAACAAGGATCTATTCTCATGCTCACTAATTCATATGCTTACATGTTCTTATGGTTCAGTTCACATGGCTTCCCATAGCCTCAAGAAGCCCTTCACTCAGATTCACACAACAACTGCACAAACAACATACACAAATAGGGGCATGTCAAACTTGCTCACCACAATGTCATATTCAAATGTAGATTAGCTTGGCTTTCTTGACCACAATGTATATCATGTGCGTCAAACCGTTTTTGAGTGTAAATTCAATTGCTAATAAAAATAGATATGTTTTGAGGAAAGGAAAGAAAAAACAAAACAAAAATGAATTATTATGTTCATTGAAAAAAATTGAGGGCTATTATGGTCATTCATCAACCATTATATTTTCTATCCTTAATGGAGAAAGTTTAGACATGGATCTCACTACAGAAGAGAAAATTTGAATGGTCGTATTTAAATGTTTCAATGGAAATACCTAGTATATAGAAAGTCTAGAAAGGGCATGAAGAAAGGGAAAAACTAAGAATTATATCACACAATGCCACCTATGGTCATATCATTCAAAAAAAATAATAAACAAGCCATGACTAAGATACCTGGACATCATGAAATAGATGCATGCAGATCATTGCCATCTGAGGAATATATGCCAACACCTTCCCTTTTTTTTTAGCACCCTTCCTTATGCGTTGAAGTGAATATTTTGTTTTTCTTGCCAACAATAGTCAAGAGAGGTATGAGAAACTAATTTTGGAATGAAAAGCTAGCAAAAGAAAAATAAAACAACGACAATAGAAAAATACATACCATTGTCACAAGTTCCCATGCTAACTCATTATATCGTGTGGCGATTCTCTTAGTTGTGGATGGAAGAATTTCATTTCACGTCTCTTCTGTCAAATATATGGTACGATATCCCTCATGGAATACCTACATAAAACATCTATCATGAAACTAAATAGGTTGAACTGTAGAATAGGAGAAGAGTTTTCATGAACATGAAGCACTGTAAGATAGAAACGTTTTTTATTACCTAAAACAAATTAGACTAACAGGTTAATTCATGTCCCTTTTTTTTGCACTAATAGTGATTTGAAAAATGTTGTTTATATTAACAAAGGAAAAATGTGTGATATAACAATAATGTACAACCAGACTCAAGTTTACCAAGGTCTACATGCCAAGGATTGACTACACATTTTACATTAATTCTTCATTAAAGCTATTTCTACTATTTTAGTGTGGCTGCTAGACAACTTAACCATTGCAAGTTTAAATATAAGTTTATAAAGATGATATACTAACCTATCAGAACCCCCACAATGTTATTAGCATGTATAATAGAATTACTCCAAAACAACGCTCAATGGAAACCAAGCTTTGCTATCAAATCCAAATTATGTAACTCTTTTCTGATTTGTTGTTACTCAATTAAATCTGTATTCTTTATTCACTATTGATCCAGAAAAGTTCATTAGTGCCCCAAATTTAAATTTTGTTCCACTATTTGCATCAAGTCACAGAAGATAAAATTCTATAACTTCAATGTTGTAAGTGCTCCTTTGATCTATTCAACCAAGTGTCAATTTGATTGTGCTTTCCACTTCAATGTCACTTCGGGATTTTCCTCCAATAGGCTAATATACAAAACTGGAAACTGTTCGAGAGGCATCCAATTCTTCTATGCATCTAAAAATACTATTTGTTTCCAAGATCAGTGCTCATTGCATTCTTAAATTCAATTTCTTTGCATCATTGATTTCCAAAGATGTCAATAATGTTATCTTATTGTGAGGTTAACAAGATAAAGCTCCGAAAAATTCAGGAAAGGTCATCCTAGGATAATAGGATGGCCTCTAGGTCAAATTGTGGCATGAACTAGCTCACACATCTCTCCTAAAGAGAGTTCTTTCAGTGCTGAATGGTACATACTACAACTAACTCATCAAAAATCCATTCTCTAAATGAAGAGATAGAGAACATAGATCCATTAAAGACAACCTCACATCTAAGTTTATAAATCCATTAAAGAAAACCTCACATCTAAGTTTTCATTAAGTACAAAATTAAACAACTATAATATAGTTCCATGTTCCTCTGAAATGAAGAGGACCAACGAAGTCAACATCACCTGGCAGGGAAGCTTTCTCGTTAAATTTGATCTAGGGGATATGATGCCAAGTGTCCTATATAAGTTCCCAACATTCCTGAAAACACTTGCAAGTCTAGAAAATGTGGTGATAGTATCAATCCCATGTAATGATGGCCTGAAGCACATGTGAATCTTATTCGAAAATCACTCCTTGGAGGGAAAATCTTGGTAAATCAATAAACATGGAAAGGGCCTCAGATAATAAAAAAGTCTAAAAGACCATAGTGTCCGAAGGTGATTTTCCCACGTGGCTTCTGTGAGGCATGTTATCATCCTTATTTGAGGCAAAAATTACTATTCTGACAGCAGAAGAGTCCCTCAGTTGAGAAAACCCTTTCAATTGGCATGAAATTATTTTTGGAGCTAGAAAGTTTATCTGACTACCAGAATCTTATGGGATTGCAGCTGTGAAAATACAGAGAATTTTTTTATTTTCTGAGAAAGAAGTTAGATAATCTTGGAGAGAAAATTTTCACTTGGAGATAAATATCAATTGGTTGTGACAAATCTTGATTGGATGGGGAAATATAGGGGTTCAAGCCAACTCCTACTTCAGCTTAAGACCACTATAGAAGTCTCACCTATCCTGAAATATTGTAATTCAAGATGTATAGCAGGTGTTCCACAAGGTGATAAGGCTGGCATCGTGGGTGGACGTGTCCCTATTTTTATGAAGGCATTGCCAATCTGGCTTGAAGAACAACATAATTTATTGTGATAAAAAACAGTTTGCAGATTACAGAAGGATCGTTTTCCTATTAACCAAAACAACAAATAAGGAAGAATGGGATATGCTTAAGGCATTTCAAAGGTTATCCAATAGGGCACGTTTCTTCTAGGAATACTAAGGAGATTACAACACACAACACAAGTGATATTTCAAGCATGAATATCAGATTTAGCAGTATATTGGACAATGGATAAAATACTACCATGCTACTAGTACAAATACAATTAATAATCTCACAGCTTGTTGCCACCAATGATAACTGTAATAAAATACTTTGACTATATGTTTACAAAATTCAAACGCTTGTATATTTTCCACTTACCATTCCAAACCCTACCATATGCTGTATGGTTTTCTTAATCTGTCTCATGTCCACTTGGACACACAAGTAAAGATATTTATTAAGATCACCATGTCTATTCTCCTTTTCTAGGACTTAGATTGTCTATTCTGAACCAGAAGCACTGCACCCCAATCGTGGTCTATTATCAGTATAATTTGCAAATTATTTTGTGTAGGGAGAGGACACCCCACTTTGGAGTTATATCTTCAATCTTATCCCATCTAGACTGACATCTATTATGGGAAAATGGAGGATTCATGTGAGAACAAAGGAAGTGCCTTTTAAATGTTTTATTTAAAGCAAGTTTCATATTTTATGAGCTAAACCAAAGCAACCACCTTGGATTATCTAATTTATCTTATCCATCATGCTCATGATCTATTCTTACCAAAGAAGGGAGCAACCCACTTGAAGTTACTCTTGCAAATCCCTTATTTATTGGCAATTGACTAGAGTACCCCCCTCAGGTTTTCATGCAATAGTGCAATTCATTTTTGGCAAACTAATTATCTTTCATTCATTGGCAGGAATTGGATGCACCACTTGGAGCTTCTAGTTATATTTTCAAGACAAATTTCATGTATGTGTCGAGCCATCCACTTGTGCTGGCTTTTCAATGATTGGATGAGGATCAACCACCTAAAGCAAAATGCTACAAATCAATTGAGGCAAACAAGCATAGCGTCAACCTTTTTATCCAGCAAAAAATGATCAACAATCAAATTTTACCAAAATAAGTGTATACCGCATTTCCTCTTTAATGTCCATTGATTTGCAGCATAAAATTCCCTACGGTTTTCAATGTCTATAAGTTAGAAAAATGAAAAAGTGACAAAAATTCATGCGTTTAATCTTCATCAATATGGGGACCATAATCCTTTTTCAAGATCAACCTTGTTTTTTCATAGCCTAATATCAAAATGTAGTTCGGTGAATTCCACTATGGATACCCCAAAATCAGAGTTATATAAAAATTGATAGCTAAGACAACATCTCATAGAGATAAAATTTATCACATATTATCCTAAATCTAAGCATTGAATACTCCTTAAGACCATCATATTTAAATTCTTGCATAGTTTTGACAGTATGAATGCAAGGTCTAGTTCCATAGATCTTTGTAGCAACTATTGTACACCAGTACAAGGGACCACATATATGTAAATTATTACTAACATAGAATTATAAAGACATCTAAGAATTTAAATTAGAACTTCATTGACAAAAACAAAAACTGACCTAATGGCACCAACTGCGGCTCTATGGAAGAAAGGTAAAGAATGTAGACGGTCCTGAACTTCAACATATGTACACATGCACGAAGGGTCATCTCCTGCAAGCAATACGAGTGGAAGTCAAATTGGTCCTCAGTCATATCAGCATAATGTTTCTCCACTTCCAAGTACTTTTTTAAATTAATCTCAACCGAGAGAACCTTGTCTAAAGCAACTATCACCAGAAACTAGCTCATACCTGCTCCAATAATGTCACCATTCAATTTGAAAGAAAGTTCTAAGAAATTCAATCACGTAGCATATGAAAGGTGGAATGTATGAATAAGATCCTTTCAATATTTGGATTAATATTTTGTTTATATGGATAAACATGAGATATATTTTGATAAAATTTGACAATATAGGCATACCACATGCAATGCATGTCGTTTAAGTTATTGTGTTGATCCCCATCCTTTTTAAACAACACAGTTGTCTTCTCGACCAAATCCACCTTTAAAAAGTATGGTTTTATAAAATTTAGGCACTTTTTACCATCATTAAAAAGCAATTTACTCTATAATATGGTTAAGTGCCCAAAGCAAGGAATAACTAAAAAATCTAGAAAGCTTCTTGTTTGGAATGATTTCCTTTAGATTATCCATTTCAAGATATCATGTCCATATAGGAAAACTTGACATTAAAATATGCATTTTCCAGTATTTATCAATAATATTGATCTTCCTGAAGCATACACTTAACACATTCACTATTTATAAATTGATCTACAAGATCCATAGGCCTGGTTTCATCTACCAGTGTTGCAGTAGATCTCCTACGTGTTAAAGTATTTTACCCTATTATCAAACACACATATCTTAGTATTTTAGAAGAATTAATAACCGTAAATATCATGCCTCAAAAGAAATACATGTACATTTTTCCTATTTGTCTAAATAAGAAAAACCCCATGGAACTCTAGATTTTTGTTCTTATCTGTCTCTGTTGCTGTTGTACACTGCTACACTGAGGAATGTAAGTGTGCTATCTCTGCTGGAGGAAGAACACTAACTGATAAATCACAGATAAACTAACACAAGTGGCCTAGTTGTTTTCATCTAGATAGAATGGAAGTACACCAATTAAATGTGCCCCTAACAAGAAAGGAAGGGAATATTATGGAGGATTAAGTGAGAAAGTAGGGAGATTTTAGTATTAGATTAACGAAATATTGACTTGAACATAATTTTTGGAATAGAAGGTCTAAAATAAGTGATGGCAAAGATAAAGGAAACACAACAACGGATTTGATATACAAAATCTCATGCTTGTTCAAAGATGATATTAAACTAGCTCTTAAAGATGAGATATATAAAATTCAAGAGGGGCACTTGATGCACCACTTATGATGTGGGATTTAGGAAGTTACCAATCAACTATGCAATTTAGTTTCAATAGACAAATCATGGAGATGCAAAGAAAAGGTCAAGAAAAGTACATCGAGATCATTTAATACATTGAAGAAGTGAACAATGAGAAATAATAATGCCAACTTTAAAATGCACAACAACTGATTCTGTCATATGAAAATTAACAGGCTTTACAGACACCTAATTCATAAAGCAATCCTTGCTTTAAAATGTCAAAAAGTGAGAATTGGAGGTTTCTGTGCATAAGACAAGTTACTATCAAAAGAATATAGCATTGAATAATGTTTTGCGAGTTTAAAGAATAATATTTGTAATATTTCTTTTAACATGTTTCAAGAACCATATAAAGGTGTTGACTTAAAGATAATCTGCTAGCTTCACAATAGATCTTTTGAGTGGCTCACAAAACACCAAGACACATACTGAGTTTCTATTAAAGGTGTATCACTATCTTCTTCACCTAGGGAAGGGAAGTTGGACTTGGACAATAGGAGAGGCGTATTCTTCATACATACTTACTGGCTATCTCCCAGGATTTTACTAGACAGTGGACACATATGCCCTTCTCCAGACTCTTCATCAGGGGGCATCCTCAGGAAAGTTTTGGCCAACTTCGTAGCCATTGATGGGTCAGGGGTTTAGAAACATTATCCATTCACATTGGTAAATCCTTCATGTTCTACATTTATCTTTATAAATTTTGTACATAGTTCAGAGATTCCTAATGTAGTCCCTTAATTTGTTATACTTATACATGATTTAATTACAGTCTGAATTACTACTTTTTGTCACGTGTGGGAAATACTATAATTATTGTATTTCTTTTTTCCTCATACGGATTTGACACAAGTAACTTCTGATGCTGGCATATACCAACCATCTTCAAATCTATCTGGAGGATCATATATGAAAAAAAGGGACATGAATGAAGTGCTGCATTAGTGGATCAATTATGGTTCATAATGTGTGCTCAGGGAATGAAGATGTTAAAAGAAGTTAAATTCATCAATATTAGTTGCAAAACATGTCATAATTTGTTAACTCCCTTTTGTTGTGTATTAAATAAAACATTTATATTCCAAGGTGTTAATGGTATTTTTTGAAGTAATAATGCAAAGTCCCGTTCCAGGTAAACCTTAAATGCTTAGAAGCCTCATCAAAGGCACAAATTTAAGCTTTTAGAGGTAATATCCAACACTTACACCCTACAATACTTCTATGAGGTCATAACAACATCCAGAGGAATGGTTGCATTGATGCATGGCAGGAATGTGGCTCAAGTGATTCTTACGGAATGATTCAATGAACTCATGTTATTGTATGAGTATATAGCATTACTAAACCCTGAAAGCTATCTTTTAAAAAAATCATTATTAGGGATCTGCATAGAATTTTTTTGTATTAAATAGAGGAATTGACACCAATTTTTGAGCCCTACAAATGCAATTTTTCATAATTTAGATTCTCATCTATTCATATTCACAGGAAAAATACACGCTGACTGATTCAAAAAAAGAAGTCTTGTGGTGGTCTTGTGTTCTCTGAGAAGACATGCTGCATCATCTAAGAGTCTAAGTTCTTTAAACCTTAACATAAACAATGCAAGGGCCAAAATCAAAATAGTGATAAAAGCAAAAGATAACAAGTGCACCATAACATTGTATGTCTGAGGATCAGTTCTCAGATTCTGTATCTATATTAATTGGGATCACTGGCATGCTGTCACGTTATTGGCATAGGCATCTTTATATGTTTCTGCTGCTTCAACATCCTCTGCTTTTGCCTCTGTAGCTTCCCATTTGCTTCATTATTTTTAGCTTCCAAACAATAGATGTTTTTAATAAAAGCACCATACCTACTGTCCAGTTGGTCTAGTATCTGTCTAATAGCATCCTCCCAAGTTTCTCTGCTCTCAATCCTGCATGCAATGAGTTCCTTGACATGCCAGTAAAGTTACACTGTTTTGGTGTATTTGAATTTTGGATGTACTACTGGAATACCCAACGTAAGAGAATTTTTTTACAATTTTCTCAACTATCAACAAAGTATATAGTCTTGTTTAGTGATAAACTACATGTTCTTTATGTACCCTGGATGATTTTAATATGTTAAAATTGGACTGATTGGAATCAAGAAAGTAGTACAGCTCCCTGTTTGGAATTTCACACTGTTTAGATTTGTATTTTTGTCTACGACTCAAGTTTTTGAGGTCTCCCTTTCCAAAATCCTAGAAGTATTGGACTATGTATGTCTCTTTAATCATTAGTTCTAACCCCCGATGCTTTAGATTTAGAGCTTGTTTGGCTCACCAATCTACCATATGTTCGCCAATTGTCAAACATAAATATTCAACGTCAATTTTCCTCAAGTAACTTCCTTTACCCACGTGTGTTGGGTTTATAACTTTCAATCTGAAACTAATATTGAGCTTTGGATCATATTGATATAGACCTTGGAATTCCCTTCTATATCTATCTCTTTCAGGCCCAACTTATGCCAAACGTTAATTTTCTTATTAAAGCTTTCATTTCTTCCCGATTGTTCATATTGGATCCTATATTATTAAGATACATGGCCTATGGGAAGCTAACCTTATGTAGAAACCAGAATCTCAATGCCATTTTCAATCATTCCAATTCCAAGGCATCGGAGCCAGAGTTTTATAAAAATTAAAAATTCCAATTATGGGCTAAAAAATAGAGTATCGAACCAGCCCAAGTTGGATTTTCAAAATGCATGCACATACATATTAAATGCACACATAGTGGAATATGAAGGAACATTACTGTATCCCATCGCATGGTGCACAACCCTATAGCTTCAGAATTCATCAATTATGTAATTATGTACTCTGATGAGAGTTATAGACATGTCAAAATGGCACTTGTTTTGTCACAATTAGGTTATGTGAACTAATCTTGACCCAAAATGCATGCCCGGCTCAAATTATGCACTAAAATTATAAAATAAAGCACAAAGATGAAAGCTTCAACCATTTACCATGTTCCAATAAGCAACTACTATTTCCACAGAAGGAAAAATTGCCTTCAAATCTGGTTACTAGCTTACCAGTGTCATATTTGAGAGTTGTGATGTGGATTGAAGGTGGAGAAAAGTGAGAAGAATTGGACATATTTTCTTATCAAACAAAAATAAGAATGAAGTAGATTTATGAGCAACATAAGTGGTACTAGATCTAGGCACAACAAAGGCAACTGATAGAAACCTTAGGTAAGGATTCAAGAAGTTCAACTACAAGTTTTGAACAATGAAACACCAACAATCCAATAGATAATGCTTGTAGTGAACCAAGAGTTAGAGAAAACACAACTCCACAGGAAAATAATGTAAGCTAGAATTAGAGAGATGATACTTGATTGATCTTTGTACTAGTAATCTTTGTACGGAAGAAAGATGGCACATTCCGACTATGTATAGATTATAGACAGCTGAAAAAAGTAACTATAAAAAATCGATATCCTTTTCGAAGGATTGATGATCGGTTCGATCAAGTTGGGGGTGCTATTGTCTTTTCAAAAATTGATCTAAGGTCAGGTTATCATCAAATCAAAATTAAGGAAGAATATGTGCATAAGACAGCTTTCCGTACTCATTATGGACATTATGAATTTGTGGTGATGCCATTCGGTTTGACGAATGCACCAGCCACATTTATGTGCCTTATGAATAATGTTTTCAGTAAGTATCTGGATAAGTTTGTTGTAGTGTTTATTGATGACATACTCATTTATTCGAAGAACGAAAGTGAGCATGAGAAACAGCTAAGGTTAGTGCTGCAAGTCTTAAGGGAAAATCAGCTTTATGCAAAGCTAACTAAATGTGAATTTTACAAAGACCAAATACAATAATGGGTACCAAACTTCTGCAGGAATGACTCCATTTGAAGTTTTGTATGGCATAAAATGTAAAACCCCTATGACTTGGGATGATTCGGTGAATCGGATTGAATCGCAACATCAAGACACATGTATTCCTCCAAATATCTCTTTACTGGTTTTGAATCCACTGTTGGACCATCCATCATGTTGGGGAATGATTCTAAGGTCTCCTCTGAGGGGATTGGAAGAATCAAACTTGATCATGGGTACTTCTCAGATGTGCTCTATGTCCCTACACTCACTGCTAATCTACTTTCAGTCTACTAGATGACCCACACTGGAGAGCCCAAGAGGGTGATATTCTTTCCAAATGAGGTCGAAATCCAAGACATGGTATCTGGATCTACCATTGCAAAAGGTGTTGCAAACCACAAGTCGAAACTCTACGAGTTCTCCCATTTTCTACCTCTCTCTAAACAGTCTGCTCTTCACACTCATGCAAATGAAGAGAGTAGGCTATGGCATGAAATATTTGGGCATCTCAACTACAATCACTTGCAAGACATGCAAACTTGAAAAGTGGTTGAAGGCCTACCCAATCTCAAGTTTTCCCAAGGCACCTGCAAAGGTTGCTTGAATGGAAAAGATCCAGCAAAGAAGGTTGAGAAAAAGAAGATTCAGAAGGAGGAGCGAATGCTAGATCCATATCCACAAGAACCTAAATATCAGCACTTAAGGTTTGAACTCCTATTGCAAAATGGGCCACCACTACTGCTGCATCCACCAGTGATATTGTTGGAGATCCACCATATTCAAGAACAACCAGATCTGATCTTCTCTCTCACACAGATCCATTTCTAGCTGAGAGATGCTTTCTTATGATTGGATCAGATCCAAAGACATTATTTGAAGCCTACCAAGATCCAATATGGGTAGCAACTATGGATGAAGAGTATGAGTCTCTTCAAAAAAATGAAACTTGGGAGCTTGTTTCTCTCCCTCCTAAGAGGAAGCTTGTTCAATGCAAGTGGGTTCACAGAACTAAGATGGACTCTGATGGGGTCACTAGAAAATACAAGGATCTATTGGTTGCAAAGGGTTACTCCCAAGTCCATGGGATTGACTACTCAGAGACATTCGCTCTTGTTGCTAAGATGGATTACATCCCTCTTGTTCTTGCTCTAGCTGCATCCAAGCACTGGGAAGTCTATCACATGGATGTCAAGAGTGCTTTCCTTCATGGAGATCTAGAGGAGGAGATCTACATGAAGCAACCTGAGGGGTATGTTGAAGACTCTTCACTGGTGTGCAGATTGAGTAAGTCCTTGTATGGACTCAATCAAGCTCCCCGAGCTTGGTCTGCAAAAATGGACTCCTTCCTTCTGTCACAAGATTTCATGAGATGCAAATCTATTTCGAATGTCTATATGAGACATGAAGGTGACTCTCTACTCTTGATTGTTCTATATGTTGATGATCTATTGATTACAGGGAGCAACGCTTCATGCATCAGATCTATAAAAACAACTTTGCACAACTCCTTCTCTATGTCAGATCTTGAATTGTTGAGACAATTTCTTGGTCTTGAAGTCACTTAGAGTGATTTAGGAATCAAGGTTGCACAGTCCAAGTATGTTTCAGATCTATTTGACAGGTTCCAGATGAGCGAATGCAAACCAGCAAAATTTCTTTTTCTTTCAGGGATCATCCTTGAGGATGGTTCTTCCACACCTCTGGTGGATAGTACACTATATCGGCAGTTGATTGGGAGTCTATTGTTTCTTACACACACTCGACCTGATATTTCCTATGCAGTCAGTGTTGTATCCAAATACATGTAGGAGCCTCATGAGCTTCACTGGAAGGCAACAAAGAGGATCTTGCATTACTTGCAAGGGACAAAGACCTATGGTTTTCACTATGTAGCTGGGTCTCCTATGAACCTTGTTGGCTATACTGACTCAGATTGGGTTGGAGACAGATCAGATCGTAAGTCAACATATGGTTTTGTTTTCATGATTGGATCTGGAACTATCTGTTGGTTGAGCAAAAAGCAGACTGCTTTAGCTCTGTCTTCAGCAGAGGCCGAGTATAGTGATGTACATGATTGATTATCCTGCCACAGTCTATCTTGAGGGGGGAATTTCTTCCCACTCGGTTTTTCCTCTTTCCTCACTTTATTTATTTAGATTGTTGTATGGGGTGACCTTTGGTATTAGTCACCAGGGCCCTACCATTAGTTCCTTCAGTTGTTTCCTCATGTTTGGCTTGCAGAGGGGTGTTGGAATATACTCACTATCATTTTTTATATTTGCATGCCTGCATGCATTATGCATGCATCCAATCATCATGCATGCATATAGTCATCAGCATGACAGTCTCCCCAACACTTGGAGCCTATGTTCATACCCCTAGAGCCTTTTTTTCACCCTCAGAATCCCTCCTACCTACCTAGTGTGCCTTGTTTTCCTCACCAAGAAGACTAATCCTCCCTACTACACTACTTGGATCACGAACAGTTAGTTGCAGCATTTATTGACTAGTTTATTCATTTATTACTCAGTTTAACTCCCTGTAGCTCCCAGTTTTCTGTATCGGAGTGCCACTTGACCTACTGACAGACTCATCAGCCTCATGCGCTCTCCTTAGAGTCTCCATCCCTTGATTTCTTCTCACAAGACTCAGTTAGACTCATTTGACTAACCTTTGACCATTTGTGACTACTGCCATTGATTGGATGATGTCTCCAATGCTATCCAAGCCACACATTGAGGAGAATTCGAATGAACTTAGAGGCATTCGAATCCATTTTGATCGTATTAAGTTATTATTGACTTTTCATAGTGCCAGCTTACAACTGATGTATGATGCATCAGTTTTTTCCATTTCTTGTGTTAATGAGTGATTATTGATTCAACAATTCTTCTTTCCTTATCTTCTATTCTTGAGTGAGTTTTAGTGAGATTTTCTCCAGCTATGTGATCTCTCCTGTAAAATATCATAGTATACATGTTTCCTCGAGACTGGTCTTGTCCGATCTACTGCTAGGGAGGTGCCATGATCAACACCTTGCAACAAAAATATAGAAAAAATTATCTGAACAAAACCAAAATACTCAGTAAAAAAACATAATAAGAAAACATATTGATTGTATTTAAATTTTACAATTACACTGAGGTATACCTGTTGGGTCAAGTTTGTTTTCGTCTAATCAACAACCGAGTAGTTTCCCTTATCAACACTCTACAACAAATATAGAGATACAATTATCTAAACGAAATGAATATACTCATGAAAAAACATAACAAAAAACAATTTTTTTCATATTATATGTGTACAATTACAATGATGTATACCTGTTTCCTCGAGGATGGTGTACTCCTCTGATCAAGTGCCGAGGAGATGCCTTGATCACTACCCTGCAAAATAAATATAGAAAATTTTAACTAAATTATAACAATAGACTAACGAAAAATACATAATATATTATATTCATTAATTAAAGTTTGGTGTATTGTTAGATGTACCACTCCCATAGTAACCGTGTTTGTATCTATTCGATTCAAATTGTAATTAATAAGAAACTCTTCCCCTGCAGCTATTGATTTTATGGCACATACAAAAACACACTTTCCTTCACGCTCCTCTAATATGCAATTGGGTTGCTTAATTGTAGACCCTAGCTGTGTACTATTTATAAACCCCGCAATATTCCTGTAGCTTTTGGCCTTTCGTCAATGTACATCGTCGCTCCTTTATTTTGATCCTTGTCTTTCATCTGTAAATAATTTGTATACAATCCGTATTTGCGCATACTTCATGTATATTGGACCAGTCACATCCAATCTTTGTAGTTGTAACAGGGTCCAACATACTCCATCAATTCAGTACATCTGTTGTAACTGACCTTTATGCCATCCATGCAAAGCAACCCCAAACTATGTAATGACGATGGTGCAATCCAATATATCCGCTTGTTCACACAAAAAATTGTGTTTAGTTGAGGAAGATACTTGGGTACCCATTGTTTCACTAGATGTTTTTACCTCAAGGGCACCTCAATGTCTCCTATGGTCTCATCATCATAAGAACATGACCCCCCTTCAGCGATAAAAAATTCCATGCGTTTGTGGAATTTTCTTTTGATATTTTGACATCTAGTTGATATAACTCTTGTAGACCTACTGGATGTCTCACTTTCCTCTAGTCTTCCTAAACTCCCATCGCTCGAGGAAGACAGATCTGACAAATACTTGATTGGTTCTACCTACACTATGGGAAAAATTGTCTCCAATAAATAAAGCACTTAAAGCACTTAGGCTTGTTGACCTATGTAACTTGGGTTCCCCAACATTTCCATGCAAAACATAAGAATCAACATCAAGCTACTATATGGTTACCCTCATTATGTAGCCATCACGATCAATTCAAGAATTATGAAAGATATCAGATATGGGTAGCACTATGGCACCATCACACGTATAGTATTTCTTACCTTCATATTCCTTCCAAGTCCATAGCAAACAACTACCTATGCTTAATTAAGTTTTGTAGTGATGCACCTAAATAATATAACGTATGTGTGTCACTCTACAAGTCTCAATACCTAGAGTGTATATTAACCATAATAATCACAAGCATGTCATGCATGTGTTGTTCTTCAACATATTTCAACCATATATTATGCATAGTCTCAATAGATTGACCCGACTACCAAAAGAATATGCTTATTTTTATTACAAAGATGGATATGAAATATTCATATCATGAGAAACATGTGTGATCACTAGAATCACACTTTATGTGCGTACAACTTCAAACAATCAAGTGCTTGAGACCATACATGTTGTACATATATACAATTTCAAACAATATTGTGCATACAGCCTTAAATCAATTAAATGGAGGTATACTACATCACTCCATACTAAGAAACCCTAACAACCATCAACACAATGATATAGATTGAAGGCATCCGAGGATGAAATTAGGGCTCAAATTCCATTAAGAAAATATAATATTATTTTCAACCAATATATACTTTGAAATAGTTAGGCCTCAACATCAACATTGATATTCCTTGTTAATAACATCAACTTGGTGATCGGATTCCTCCATATCCATTAGTGGTTGCATTGAGTTTTGTTAATCCATGGTCCCTCCACTCAAATACCTCTATTATTTTAGTCCAACTTGTGGTGAACGAAGATGAGATCGTTTAAAAAGCTTAAGGAAACATTGATATGGGAATAGAATATTTGGAACCTAATATTTAGGCAAAGCAATTTCAATCTTTTCATTAATGTATTGCATTTTTTTTGCTAGCTCATTTTTTTAAGCACTATACAAGCTGGTTAAACAAATATATATCCAGGACACCAAGAATAGTTTAGTTTCTAGGAAACAATTTTGAGATTTTGGGTCTTTTTGATGGACATGTTTTAAACTGCATAATATTTTCTTTGTGTTAACTTGATATATGGAGTAGTTGTATCCATTTTTTAATACAAAATATAACTTTTTATGCTAAAAATAAAAATAAAGATAATTTCGGTAGCCAATGTAGTTTTTCTCTTGCATGTAAATGTTTGGTTGTGGATTAATCTCTCATTTCCCAGTTATCTTGCTACTTATGGGAATGCACATTCTGACTTGTGGAATATTCTCATGTTATTTTGTTTGTTCTCACATATCATATGCATTCTAGCATCTTATATGAAATCAAGAACTTATCAAAAAATAATGGAGTATTTTTGGTTGCCTAAAATGTATGATCATGCATATACTTTAGTTGGTTGGAAAATCCTTGTACATCTACAAATGTTTAATCACATTTCATCAAAACTTGGTTACTCGCTAATTATGAGACATGGAAATGAACTTGGTGAATGGATTGTTTCACTCTACGAGGATGTTGAGGTGGTTTGGTTTGGGTACATTTATGATGACAATGGTGGACTATTATCCCTCTTTTTATTGTGTTTCCATAACTTGTGTTTTTCTCCCTATTATAATTTAGTTAGCCACACCTTGCATTTTGTTGCATATCATGTCCCTCATCCACCACATCTTCATTTACTTTTCTACATTTGAAATTGATTATTTTATATTATCTTTGAGAAATAACATTATATAATAGGTTACAATTATGGGAGGGATTATTGGGCCTTTATTAGGGTAATATTGTGTGGTTCAAGAGGGTAAAAAATCATGTGTCAACATTTCCCATTTAACCCTAATCACCATTATTCCCCCTATTAAATATAATTGATTAGTTCATTAGGGGATACTTGGGCATATTAGGGGAAAGTGTGGCTTTTTGAACCAAATAATCCCTAGTTGGCTCAATTAAATCAAGCTGACTAGTTCAAAAGGGGGAAATTGTGGTAAATAAAACAATTGGTATCTTATATAATAAACAATTGTTTAAATACCAAATGATTTAATTCATTAGTTAATGAGTAAGACCCAATCTATTTAATTAAACACTTATATCCAAATTTTAATCAATTTAAGTAAATTTTCATGAACTATTTTTCTCCAAGGAAAACCAAATGAAAAAACCCAAGCGATGCTTCCCCACATTCGTGAATGGTATCCCTAGTAAACTTGTTGATGTATATTAGTGAACCTGACACAAGGGGAGTCAAACAAGGCACTTGAACATGAAACTGGACAAATGCCCAACAACATTGGAAACAAGTTGAGGTAACCCATTGGGATAATTTCATGAACTAATTGTGTTTGATTTTATTACATTAAGCATGTCTAGCAACAAAATACTAAATTAACTGATAGAGAAGAAATTTATTCCATTCAAGGTCTAAATAAACCAAATTGACTATTTGCACCAATTAACACCATTTGAATAATTGAATAATTGATGTAATCATTAATCAACAGACAAATGAACAATAAAGGTTATGCGATCAAGGTTTGAATTTGGATGAGTTGAGGAATACTTTAAAAGAAATGGTCGATGATAAATATTGAATCCTTTTTGGCTACTCGTGGGAATTTTACAAAGCCATGCGGGAATTTGTGGAGCATGAATTAGTCTAGGTGTATGAAGAATTTTTTTAAACATAAGAATTAGGGAGTCATATCAACGAGGGTATGATCAAATGCATCTTGAAACTTATAATTGTGAACAAATAACTAGATGGAACTTGATAAAATTATCCAATGTTTCATAAAATTTTGGCCAAGATCCCTTGGCCCTACATCTAAAGCATATTTTTCCAAAGATCTCCAAGCCTTAACCCATCGAATTCATTTGAGGTCGTTATATCCTAGTCAATATCACTGTTATATGGAAAGGTATGGATAATGATAGGAGTTTCTATTAGAAGCTATGTTCATTAAAATTGACATTGAAAAATCCTATGATAGGGTGGAGAGGCCATTCATTCTTGCTATGTTGAATGCCATGGTATTTGTCCCTTTCGTCATTAAAGTGGTGGAAACTCTTTTTGTTGAATCCACACCTTGCATTGTTAATTTTTCAGAATTTACTTCAATTTGATCTAGGATATTAACTGAGAGAACAACATATACAGCATATCAATCATGGACACAATAATGCAAGCACACAAGAGACACAGAGTTTACTTGGGGAAAACCATAAAGGTGAAAAACCCCAATAACTTCCTCAGAGATAGATAGAGCAATGATACAACCCAAGCATAAGAGATAGACATATCCTAGCAGCAGCTTCTCCTCCTCCACAAGTGCGCCACTCTCCAAAGAGTGTGTGAGAGAATAGAATGATCAAATAGAGTGCCTCCCGCACTCTATTTATACTTGAATTGACTTGCCTAATAACCTTTACTAGGTCGGCCTTAACTTAACCACATAACATAATACTGACTGGGCTGACACCCAATAGGGTGGTCTAATAACCCTTTGACCCACATGGCCGACCCCCAATAAGGTGGTCTAATAACCCTTCGACCCACATGACTTATACAGGGCCAACCCCAACAAGGTGGTCTAATAACCCATCAAGTATAAGTTACGACACTTACAATATAAATGACGACACTTCTGTATAGAGGAATAATAACATCTCTATGGGAATACAAACACTTCCGTATAGAGGAATAATACCATCTCTATAGGAGTACAATATACATATATGAAATACATTCCAAAGTTACATATACATCAACACTCCCTCTTAACTAGGAAGGTATTTCTCGACACAGGTCTTCTAGCACAAGTCTTCTTCTCTGGATCATCGTCATCGTCACTGCTGCTACTATCTCAATCAATCTCTGAATCTACTCATCATAAGAAGTTCTACAGAGGCAGTCCTTTTTCATACTGGATGTAGGCCCACCACCTGTAGGTCTTCATGATCACTAGCCATACTGTGGAATCCTCAGGACTTATTACGTGCGTCACAAAACCTCGAAAGAGCATCCCAGGTTGTTACGAGCACACAGCTCTACCTGTCGGATCTCCCAGGGCTAGTATTATATGTGACTATCATAAAACCTTAAAAGAGTCTCTTGACTAGCAAGAACCCTAAAGAGCATCTGAGGCCTTTTTCATCCTATCTAGATCTCCAGGACTTATTACATGTGACCCCCACCACAAAACCTTAAAAGAGTGTCTTGCCAAGCGAGAACCTTAAAGAACATCTGAGGCCTTTTTCATCTTGTCCAGATCTCTAGGACTTATTACATGTGGTCATGGAAAAACCTCGAAAGAGCATCCCAGGACTGATTACGAGCACACAACTCAACCTATCGGATCTCCCAAGGCTAGGATTACATCCATAGGACAAAACCTCGAAAGAGCATTTGCCAGATCTCCCAGGGAGCTATTATATGCCTGCGGCAAAACCTAGTAAGAGAATCTGCAAACCTCCCAGGGCTAGGATTATATGTCCTCCAAAGCAAAACCTTGAAAGAGAGTTTTCCAAATATCCTAGGGCCAGTATTACATTCCATAGGCAAAACCTCAAAAGACTATCTGTAAACCTCCCAGGGCTAGGATTATATGCTTATCTGCACAACCTGTTCCACGGCCATAGAGTATCATCCTGATACTCACCATACATCATCTTGATGTACACATGATCATCCTAATCATCATCACTGCATCGTCCTGATGCATGTCATCTAGAGCGACATCCTGAAGCTCGTCATCCATGATCATCCTAATCATACAATGCATCTGCTTGATGCATACACAATATTTTCCGGATAAATATCATCATACATGATCTACGTGATCATACAATGTATCCACCTGATACACATACAAATACATGATCCACCTGATCACACCTGATACATATCAACACACATGATCCACCTGATCATACAATGTAGCCACCTGATACATATACAGATACATACACATGAACCAACTGATCATATCCAACATCAACATGATGCATACATACATAAATGATCCAACTGATCATATCCAACATCAACATGATGCATACATACATAAATGATCCAACCGATCATATCCAACATCCAACATGATGCATACATACATAAATGATCCAACCGATCATATCCATCATCAACATGATGCATACATACAGAGCAGTAACTGGAGCATCGCCCTGATACTCATCATCCAGCGCTTACATCCACAACTATGTGAAGGATCCTCCTTCCAACATGCTTGGAATGGCTTCAGCAAATGTGTCCATCACTTCTTCCTCGAAGTTTCGTCAATCTGAAGAACACCAAGCCTCTCTCTGAAGTACTCGAACTTCACTCTGGCTAGTGGCTTCGTCAGTACATCTGCAATCTACTCATCCGTTGCAACATACATGAGATTCACTGCTCCTCTCTGCACCATATCCATGATATAGTGATATTTGATGTCAATGTGTTTCGACTTGTCGTGGAACATTGGATTCTCAGACATCTTCACACAACTCTGGTTGTCACAAAAGATACCAGTAGCCTCCAGCGGGAGATCAAATAACTTAGACAGTAGCTTCTGAATCCATACTGCCACACAACGAGTTGAACAAGCTGCAACATACTCTGCTTCAGCTATACTCAGTGCTACGTAGGACTGCTTCCTGCTAAACCAAGAGATCACACCTGATCCCATACTGAAGCAGCACCCAGAAGTGCTCTTCCTATCTGCAGCACTGCCTGCCCAATCTGAATCAACATAACCCTGTAGGTTAAACTTTTGATTCGCATCATACTTGAGCCCATAATTTATTGTACCCTTCAGGTACCTTAGAATATGCTTTACAGCAACCAGGTGAACACCTCTGGGATCCGTCAAGAACTAGCTCAATGTGTTCATCGCAAAGCAAATATCTGGCCTCATTTTCGTCAGGTGCATTAAGGACCCAATCATCTGACGATACACAGTGACATCAACCGGATTAGATGAAGCATCACATAGAAGCTTCAGGTTTGATGCCATAGGTGTGGCCATGGCCTTGCTGTCCATCATCCCGAATCTCTTTAGGATCTCTACTACAAACTTCCCTTGTCCAAGAAAGATTCCATCTACACTCTTCCACACCTCCATGCCTAGAAAGTAGTGCATCATCCACAAGTTCTTCATCTCGAACTCGGTAGCAAGCTTCCGCTGCGTGTCGGTAATCAATCTATCCTCACGTGTAACAAACAAGTTATCCGCATACAAATTAGTATCACTGGATTGCCTTCCTCAACCTTGTAGTAAATGTTGGAATCTGCTTTACTCTTGGTAAAGCCCAAACTAGATAGAAAGCTGTCTATCCTACCATACCAAGTTCTACACATATATGACTTCCCGTCATGTGTCTCAAAACCAAGTGGCTGCTCCACATACACTTCCTCTTCGACTAATCCATTCAAGAAAGCTATCTTGACATCCATCTGGTGTATCTTCCATTTCATCACTGTAGCTAGAGCAAGTACTGATCTGATGGAAGTGTGCCTGGCTATAGGTGTAGAAGTCTCTTCATACTGAATCCCTTTTTCTGGGAGAAGCCATGAGCTACAAAACTTGTTTTGTATTTCTCCATGCTACCATCTGTAGCATGCTTGATCTTATAGATCCATTTGGAAGTCACAACAGACTTCCCTTCAGATCTTGGGACTGCATCCCAAACATCATTCTTCATGATCGACTGGTACTCCTCGATCATGGCATTCTTCCCGAATCCTGGGAACTTCAATATATTCAATATCTTCAATAGATAACTCTGTTGTTGAAACAAATGTTGTAGTCATTCTTTTGTAGGTGCTTGTATACGATCTTTCTTACAAAACAAGTTAAATTGCATGATTAGAAACTTCTCATAGTTTTCAGAACAAATTCTTACACATAAAGAAATATGTCATATAGTCATGCAATTATTTTAGCCAATGCTTCAATACAACATTCATCCATATCTTGTAACTTTCTAGATGCCTTCCAATCTCTATCAGAACATTGTTAAGAGTTTGTACTACTCCCAACATGTCAGCAAAGAGGTTTCCTTCTAGATAAGTAGCAATGGAATGTTGTATAGTGCCATAGGCCACTTACCCATCACATGCATATTAGTAGTATACTGTTTATTAATGCAATTATTCTAATATGCATAATACACAACTTAAGTCTAGGAACATAAGCATATACATTATTGAACAACATTATTTAAACAAACAAATATGCAAGAAATGATAATTCAAATACTTATCTTTGTTTGTTTGTAGGGTGGACTCCCTCTTAGTCTTTGCTTCCTTTCTGCAACTCCATTCTGATGTAGATTGTGAGAAGTGGTCGACTCCCTCTGAATATTTGCATCCTTGCAGAAACTACTGGAGTGTGCTCCCTCTTGATCTTTGCTTCCTGGATTACTTGTCCTTGAACTTATATCCATCCTCAATCACTATGCATGCTTACAAGTATCATTATTGTGATATCCTCGAGATCTCATACATAATCATACATTTATTAGTATATTTTCAATACTATCAAAACACAATAATCTTAAACATGTATAGTTATGATCATTTCAAACAGAAATAATAAGCATTAGTATTCAAGGACTCTTATGGTTAGTCATATCATAAATTAAAGTAAAAAACATAATATGCCTAAACCCATGATTACTCAAACCTATACTTTCATGACTCTTCTGGTTAGTCATATCATCAATTAAGGTAAGAAACCTAATATGTATACACCCATGTTTATTCAAACCTATGAGTAATCATTATCAATCATGCCATGTATACTTATATAAGAGATCCTATCACAAGGTAGGACTCTAACTTGATATAGGAAAAACATACCTAGATTAGTATGTTAGCTAGTTATGTCTAACATACCCACATGATGTCTTCTTGTTCTCTTCAATGACTTGTGCTAGTAACCTGCATATCTCATAGGTTAACCATTATAGAACCAAGTTATACATACCTCGTAAATAGATCTTCTAAGTGATCCATGACAATGGATGAATCTTTGTCTTTATGTCACCATGATCATATGTTTTTGAACTAGAACATGATTTGTCTTTCTTGGTGTACCTTTCATGTTAGCGGACAACATAAACCTCATACAACACCATAATGCATTAGTACAATCATAAGTGTCAACACCCTAATCAATGAATATCTTCTATCATGCATTCATAATTTTATTAAGGTGATACGACAAGTCTAAATTTAATCAAGATTGTACTAACTGTAATAATATGAAGACAAACATACCATAAACTTAATCATGAACAAATCTTGAAACATACCTGGATAAGTCATACCTGTCGAGATTGCTTGTAATCTTCTTATGTAAGGCCTTAGCCTCATCTCCCTCTGAAACATGAACTTATTCACTTATGCAGGTGACCAATACATTCTCTTCTAGGATTAACCCAATCCACTTGATTTGCAGAAACTGGATTTGGAGCTGGATTAGGGTTTGTCAAGAAAACCATAAAAATTCAAACTTTGAATTTCAAATTTCTGAAAGGATAGAAAGATGCGCCTTGATGAGCTGATCAAGCCGATATACTCAGAATTTGAAAACTGCAAAGTTTCACCCTTCAAAATTGCCTTTGAAACTTCCGTATCTTCTCGACAGGATCCTGAACTAGGGTTTGATAAATCCCACCCTTCTGCCCAACCAAAAGGTTCGATCCAAAGCTCTAAGCTTCTATTTTTCTAAGGAGCTTCCAGCCGTGGTCACATATTTCAAAAATTCCCATTTTTGCAGAAGCCCTAATTTTCCACTTTTTCGATTAAAGTTTCGAACTAGGGTTTGATCAAGCCCGACCTTCTGTCCAACCAAAAAAT
This sequence comes from Larix kaempferi, assembly GCA_027924585.1. Classification (NCBI taxonomy): domain Eukaryota; kingdom Viridiplantae; phylum Streptophyta; class Pinopsida; order Pinales; family Pinaceae; genus Larix; species Larix kaempferi. The sequence continues at coordinate 4,668,229 of BSBM01000368.1, forward strand.
ATGATCTTGGTCTCTAAATTTTGATTTTGATGAGTAGCATTCAGCCGTGGTCTCTGATTACAAAAATTTCAACTTTCTCTGAAACCCTAATTCCCGGAGCCATGAATAAAGGTGCTCAAAGTCCAATTCTGTTTTGATAGAAATATGCACCTGAATGTTTCTGGTGTAACTCCGAAATTATGAATCCACAGGGTTGAAAAATTCTAGCTGTGGTATCCCGACCTGTCATCTTTCCAACCCCATATGTATGACCTCAATTGGATTCTCTGAGAGAGAGTTATGCCAAGTGTCGTAACGTTAGTTGTTTATGGGATAAAACAAGAGAGCGAACTTGTACGACGTTCCACGTGTCACTGGTTCAGTTTCGGCCTCTGAAAAAGTTCCTAGAGAAAGTAAAGTCCGTGCACTACCTGTCACTTTTTACTAAATTTCATTTGGAGCTTCGTAGCCCAAGTTATGACCTTTTTTCCTAGGTCACCTATTTATGACTCAGATCTGGAAGAGGTAGAAACCCTAGCTTGTACAGATCATAAAACACAAAATACAATGAATTAGAAGTTGTCCTTTGGACACAAGGTACATGGGGATCGGATCTTCGACCTGTAAAAGTTTTAGATCCGAACAATTTTTCAAAATGGATTTATAGCGAAAGTGCTACGATGACTGGTTTTTCTTTATCAAGCCCTAGCATCGTAAGTGCAACAAGTGTCATACATGCCATACCATGCCTTCTTTCAGGCTAGCTCTGATACTATGTTATTTTTTCAGAATTCACTTCAATCTGATCTAGGATCTTAACTGAGAGAACAACATGTACAATATATCTACAGCATATCAATCATGGACACAATAATGCAAGCACACAAGAGACACATAGTTTACTTGGGGAAAACCATAAAGGTGAAAAACCCCAATAACTTCCTCAGAGATAGATAGAGAAATGATACAACCCAAGCATAAGAGATAGACATCTCCTAGAAGCATCTTCTCCTCCTCCACAAGTGCGCCACTCTCCAAAGAGTGTGTGAGAGAATAGAATGATCAAATAGAGTGCCTCCCGCACTCTATTTATACTTGACTTGACTTGCCTAATAACCTTTATTAGGTCGGCCTTAACTTAACCACATAACATAATGCTGACTGGGCCGTCACCCAATAGGGTGGTTTAATAACCCTTTGACCCACATGGCCGACCCCCAATAGGGTGGTCTAATAATCCTTCGACCCACATGACTTATACAGGGCCGACCCCAACAAGGTGGTCTAATAACCCATCAAGTATAAGTTACGACACTTACAATATAAATGACGACACTTCCGTATAGAGGAATAATAACATCTCTATAGGAATACAAATACTTCCGTATAGAGGAATAATGCCATCTCTATAGGAGTACAATATACATATATGAAATACATTCCAAAGTTACATATACATGAACATGCATATCCTTTAACAAGCTATATCACAAGAAACTAACCTGATCAAATCAATCTAGCAATGATGCCCCTATCTCTTTCCCATTATGTGATGGAAAAAAAAGTGTTATGTTACGGGTGAATCCATGAAGATGGGTGTCTATTTTGGGGGGTTCCATGAGAAAATAATTCTGAATTTTTCATGTTTTCCATCTTTGGGCGAATAAAAGTGATATTTTTGTTTGGAATTTCACTTTTCACTAAAAAACAAACTTTTAGAGAATTATGTTAGCTTGCTATCCATATTTTTTTCAAATTTTTATATTGAGATTTGATATGTCGATTTGGCAAATGTTTGACAGTGTGTTATTATAAAATGAAAGGACTACAAAATAACCATGTTTTGTCGTACACGTAAAATCATTGTTAAACCTTTTTTTTGCAAAAAAAAAAATGCTACGACAATCTACACACAATATACTACTGCATGACTATAAGTTTGTAACAAATGGATCTATATACTAATTATTATATTTATTTGAATTCGATCAATGGGGAAACCTTGTCGATTTTCAACATATTTTTTGTCCCAAAACTTTTCTCTCAATTGAATATAAAACTAAAAATTCTATGAATACCTTTTTAAAGTAGACACACCAATTAACTGCACCATAGTTTTCTCAATTTTTTTCGTGGTGTATTGTTAAAGTTATGGATTTTTCATTTCACCGCATTTTGAAAGAGATGAAATGAAACTCGACACCTGTTAAGAAAACAAACAATTACAAATATCAGATCTTACTTATACACAAAGAAATCTATATATTCGAAAAGTAGATTCAATAACGAAACTAATGGTATCAAGTTCGATAGTCGCTTTGTAGTGTAAGAGATCATTTTTACCTTCCAAAAATGGAGAAACCTGAAAACTGTGAGAGACAATCAGATTTTCAGGTTTCAGAGGTTATTCAGTCGAGTAATTATTCGGTCGAAGAATTATTCGGCCGTATAACTGTTTTCCGTAACGGGGACGTCAATTTAATCAAAGGTTATTCGGCCAAATAAACAAACGTAAAAAAAAACTCGTCGACCGAAAAAAAAAATGTTATTGTCTAAACTTATATAAATAAAATTAAATACTTCAATTAATTTCGCACATTTTAATTTCACATACTTTTTGGTCAGAATATTTTTGAAGGGATTTTCTAAGGAGCTTTTTTTGCAGAGGGAGTTTTTTTTATAAAGTATTTTTTTTCTTACTTCTTTCTAAGGAATATATTGAAATAATGTTTTTTTAAGGCATTTTTGCAAAATGAGTTTTTATTCCAAGCTTTTTGCACTTCTTATTTCTTTGCAATGGGTTTTTTTTTCAAGGATTTTCTAAGGAGCTTTTTTTACAAAGAGAGTTTTTTTTATGAAGTATTTTTTTTCAAGCTTTTTGCACTTCTTATTTCTTTGCAATGAGTTTTTTTTTCCAAGGATTTTCTAAGGAGCTTTTTTTGCAAAGAGAGTTTCTTTATGAAGTATTTTTTTTGTTACTTCTTTCTAAGGAATACGTTGAAAGAATGCTTTTCTAAGGCATTTTTGCAAAATAAGTTTTTATTCCAAACTTTTGCACTTCTTATTTCTTTGCAATAGGTTTTTTTTTTTCCAAAATGGTGATTTTAAAGAGTTTTTATTCCAAGTTATTTTTTCAAAGAAGTTGTCTTTTTCCTTCTTATTTATTTGAAAAAGATTTTTTCAAATGAGTTTTTTCAAAGTTTTTTTTTCTAAGTATTTTTGCAAAAAACGTTTCTTTTACAAAGTGTTTTACAAATGGTTTTTTCAGAAAATGTTTCTTTCCAAAGTGTGCATTTACAGAGTTTTTATTCCAAGACATGTTTGCAAAGAAGATCTTATTTCAAGTTATTTTTACAAAGGAGATGTATTTTTCCTTCTTATTTATTTGAAAATGGGTTTTTTCAAAGTTTTCCAAGTTATTTTTGCAAAAAAGTTATTTCGTTGCAAGGGTTTTTAAAAAGAAATATTTTTCTCAGGTATTTTTTCAAAGAAGTTTTTATTTTTATTTTTTATCAGTGGGTTTACAAAGAAGATTTATTTAGAAAGTGTTCCTATTTTTTTTCAATGGGTTTTTTCAAAGGTGATTTATTGTCAAAGAGTTCTTATTTCATTCAAAGAAGGTTCTTTTTAAAGAAAACTTGTTTCCAAAGACTTTTTCTTCAAAAGACTCTTACAAGATTTTGATAAGGTGAAATAAATTTCAGTTTATGTGTTTATAAATTTCGTAACTGTTTTTAAATCTTCATTTTATTTTTTTACAATAAAATGATGATTCTTTAATTTATTATTTATAGATTAAACAATCATGGACACTAAGAGAAACTGTCAAAGAAAATATGATCGTAAACGTGCTGATGATGATGATAATAGAGAAAAGAAAAAACTTAAATATCATGCCAACAAAGCAAGCCTTGCAGAAATGCAAGCAACGATTATTGAAGATACAAATACAGTTTTACATGATAATGTTGATGAAATGGAAATTGAAAATATAGTACAAGAAGAACAAATTGAAGTTGAAGAAACTATTGTTGAAGATGTAAATGGTGATTTACATACTAATGTTGATGAAGTCAATATTGAAGATCAAGTTCAAGAACCAGAAATTGGACCATGTATGTATATATCATGTATTTTTCAAATTCATTTTTTATAATGAATTGTATTTTTGGATACATGTTTTAAATTAAATTTAACTTGATGTATAGATACTTTCACCATTGATTATGAAACGTTAGAAAACGTTGATTGCAACAAATATGGAAAAAAATACTCATACATGCTGCATGTTATAGGGCTCAAAAAATTTATGATGATGTTTTGAAGAATTATTCAGCAACATGACAAGCACAAATTTTGAGATGTTTATTAGTGACCAAGAAGTTAGAAGATGCTACATCATTATTGGGTATTCACAAGGAGACCAAAGAGTCGAAATTAAAACATAATGTGATAGAAAATATAGGTGATGTAATAAAAAAGTTTGGAAAATCTAGGAAGAAAGACATCAGTGTTGCACGAAGAGCAATTCATACAGCAATTATTTCGACTAGTAATAAACAAAAACGTTTGACAACACAACTAGCAAAAGAAGTTGGAACCTCAAGAAAGACATTATACAAACATAGCAAATTCAGAATGCAAATAGATGAAAATGATGAACTTGCTTGCTGGACAATTATTTGTAGACAGTCTTACAAAGATAGAATGGGAGCAGGTGTTAAAGATATTGTACGGGAATATTGGTTGACACATGCTCGAGTTTCACCAAATTCAAGAGATGTAATACGACAAAGAGTATCACGAGGAGTATATATAAGCAGTCCAAAACATATAATGGATATGACACAAGTACAATTGTTCAATAAATTCAAGGAAGATCATCGTGGAATTAATGTGTCAATCACTACATTTATGCAACTAAAACCATGGTATGTTAGACTTATTACTATCCGTGACACATGTTGTTGTCGTTATTATGTGCAATTTCAATTATATTACGACACATTTCTTGAATTTGGTAAAATGTTTTGGACAAATTCACCACCTCCACCCACAATACGTGAATTCATATCTCAAACCCTATGTGAGAGAAATCACGATGAAGTATTTTATAATAAGAAATGTGTCTGGAAAACATTGTAATCGTTGTGAAAATTTGGTTTTATTCCACAATAAATATCCTATCGATACTGATCACTCACTGTCAAATGTCACCGTTGATTGGAGAAGATATGAATACATTACAAGTACTAGTGATGTACATTCCAAAATGATTGATTTGCGAGAAAATAAAATAGGTGTGACAGATTTTCTCAATAAATTCGAAAGTGAAATTTATAAATACACCAAGCATTCACATAGAGTATGATGGCAAGACCTTCAATTCAAACAGTTTCGTGAAATTTTTCCACCAGGAACAATTTTGTCAGTGGTTGATTTTGTAGAAAATTACACATTTGCTGCACAAAAAGAGATACAGAGTGAATACTATCATTCTGACCAAGTTTCGATATTTGTCCATGTTTTATATAGACATTCTCAACAGGATGTTGATGGCATTGAAAGCACGTGTGACAATCGAGATGTGATTAAAGAATATCACTTTTATATCAGCGACGATCGTACACATGATACACATTTTGTTCAGCATTGTATTGAAAGTATTTTCTACAATTCACTAAAGGGACGTAACATTAAATTCAATGAGCATTGGATATGGTCGGATGGATGTGCCAGACAATTTAAATCTTCGTGATCATTTTATTGGTTATGTCGACTTCATAAAGCATTGAACATTAAACATCGCTGAAATTTCTTTGAATCTGGTCATGAAAAAGGTGAACATGATGGTGCAGGAGCATGCGCAAAAAGAGCACTTCGAAGATGGCAAATGAACCATAGTTCTGCACGATTCCATTCAGCTGCAGAGGTTGTCTAATGGTGTAAATCACATCTAAACCATGATTATAATCAACAATCAAAAGATATGCGCAGGTATGTACACACAAATGTTTTAATTTATATTTTATTGTCAATTTAAAAAAAAGTATGTACATAACATCAAAATTTGTCATTTGTGTACTAGGTTTTTTTGGCATGTTGGGGTCCAAGATATAAATAGATCAATACCATACGACGCTAGCACCATACAAGGGATTAGATATTTTCACTCTATTCAAACAAAATCCTTCCAAAACATTTATGCATTTGACAGTAGAAAGCAATCATGCTTTTGTCATATTTGCACTGAAAATATTGAATCTACAGAAGTTCGTGAAAACATAACAAAAAATTACGTAAAACATTGGAAACACACAGAGATTAATCCTAAAGGAAAAATGCCATTAGCAAGCATAGAAGAATTAGAATCAGAAAATATAGCAATATCATCTGATGGCGACAGAATTTCAGATCTCGTTAGAGAAGGTAATGATCAAATACCACTGTTTTGTCGATTGTTCATTCTTGTCCTTCACCTTATACATATGTATATTAGTCAATTTAATTGAATTAAAAATTCTAACATCAATTGTAATTTGCACAGGAGATGTTTTTGCTGTGATTGTACCTGTAGACAACAACGAAAATGTGAAGTATTATTTGATGCGATGCACTGAAGGAAAAATGAAGTTATTGGAAGACTACAATGACAATGGATATACATACGAGAGAGGATCCATCATTTTAAAGGGCTATTTTTTTCAGCAGACCCATATGACTCAAAATTATGTCTACTTTCAGGATTAGAACTTGATGTTATATGTTGTCAATATAGCCATTTAGTATGTGCATCCCGAATAAAATTGGTTCAAGTTCCATCGAAAAAACAATTAAAAAATAAAAAATGGAAACTGTCCAAATATGACCATGAACGAATAATTGAGGATGGCATTCCATTGAGATGTTTTTAAAACTATATATTTAAAATTAATAGATCAATGGTTTTGTCGATGTCATTGTCAAATGTTGTGTATAATATTTTTTTTTTCTTTCTATGTCTATGATCTTGAAAGGAACTAGAGTATAAGAGTTTAAATGATCGTATTCTAGTATGCTGAAATTTGAAGTCAAAAATTATTTGGTAATGAAAACGTCAATGTGTAAAATTTTTGTCTTAATTCTGTCTAAAATACTTTATTCGGGTCCCCATATGTCTATTAGACCACTTAAGGGATGAGATAACGGATCTGTGGCTGTCGTCGCTCTCTGCCTCGAATCTTTAATTTAAAATATCGCTTGTGTAAGTTCACATAATTGAAATCATGGCAAATGAAGACAATAATCATTTGATTTTTAATCACAAGAAAATATTCCAAGATTGTGAAGCTTATGATAAATTAGAGGAATGATTATTTACAACAAATCGATGAAAATTCATCAAATTGTTGTCTAAAATCATTGCTCTAATTTAGCACAAGCTTCACAATCCTGTAATCTTCGCTTATAATTAAAAAACAAAAAATCGTTATCCCCATTTGCCATGATTTCAGCCGCATCAAATGTACCTGGACATTGAAAATAAGAATTATTAATTAAAAATTCATATCAAAATTTGAACAGATAATATTCATTTTTCAACTTCCTAACATTCATATTTCAATCAAAATTTCCTAACAAATTCTGGAACTTTGATCTCAGGTAACATTCATTTTTAAACTTCCTAACATTCATATTTCTATCAAAACTTTCTGACATTCCTAAACTTCCTAACATTCAAAGATAACAATCATGTTCTTGACATTCAATTTTAACATTCATTCATTTATTGCACCTTATCATAAATTCCTTAACATCCATTCTTACCATCACATTTATTCTTAACATTCCTATCAAAATTTAAACCTAACATTCAGATTTCAATCAAAACTTCCTAACAAATTCCTAAAATTTGAACTTAACATGTTCATTTTTAAGCTTCCTAGTTCGTCCATATTTCTATCAAAACTTCTAACATTCATAAACTTCCTAACATTCAAAGATAACATTCATTTTTAGACTTCTTAGTTCATCCATATTTCCATGAAAACTTCTAACATTCCTAAATTTTCTAACATTCCTAAAATTTGAACTTAACATCTGTTCCCTTTTAAGCTTCCTAGTTCATTCATATTTCTATCAAAACTTCTAACATTCCTAAATTTCCTAACATTCAAAGATAACATTCATGTTCTTAACATTCATTTTAAACTTCCTAGTTCATCCATACTTCCATCAAAACTTAAATAACATTCCTAATCTTCCTAACAGTCCTAAGCTTCATAACATTCTTAAGCTTCCGAGTTCATCCATATTTCTATTAAAACTTCTAACATTCATAAACTTCCTAACATTCAAAGATAACATTCATGTTCTTAACATTCATTTTTAAACTTCCTAGTTCATCCATATTTCCATCAAAACTTCTAACATTCCTAAAATTTGAACTCAACATGTGTTCACTTTTAAGCTTCCAGTTCATCCATGTATTTCTATAAAAAATTCCAACATTCCTAAACTTCCTAACATTCAAAGATAACATTCATGTTCTTAACATTCATTTTTAAACTTCCTAGTTCATTCATATTTCCATAAAAACTTAGATAACATTCTTAATCTTACTAGAATATTTCTAAGCTTCATAACATTCCTAAGTTTTCTAGTTCATCCATATTTCTATTAAAACTTCTAACATTCATAAACTTCCTAACATTCAAAGATAACATTCATATTCTTAATATTCATTTTTAAAATTCATAGTTCATCCATATTTCCATCAAAACTTCCAACATTCCTAAACTTCTTAACATTCAAAGATAACATTCATGTTCTTAATATATTCAATCTTAATATTCATTCATATTTCAATCAAAACTTCCTCATTCATGAACTTTAAACCTATGTTCATCCATTTTTAAATTTTCTTTAACATTCTTAAACTTCATAATATTCAAAAATATCATGTTCTTAACATTCATTCTTACATATTTATTCATTCATTTAAATATCCAAGTACATATTCTAAACCTTTAAATCACACAAAATATGCTAAATAAACAAAAATAAGTAGACCATTTAAACCAAGTTTCATAAAATATGTATGTTCAAAGGACATGTATATAATCCTCAAAAAAATGTTCATGAACATGCAAGTTCAATGTACATATATGTATCTAGTTCAAAAATAAATCTCCTCGACATGTCCAAAACAAATCTTTGCAATCTATGCATAAAAAAAAATGTCCACCATGTTATAAAAAGAAAATGTCCACCATGCTATCCTCCACTAGGGCCTCCCCCTGGACTCAACCCACCCTGCAACATGTATAAAAGCAGATTATGAATATCATTTAAATTATTTAAATTAAATTCAGAAAATTAAAATATTAAACTTATATATCAAAAAACAATTTAATTATTAACAAAATTACATCAAATTATCCAAATACTTGTCCACCACCATCCTCCAAAGGAGTTTTTCCTTTGTCTCCAAAAGACTTAAGAAACCTAAGCTGCAACATGTATAAAATCAATTTATGAATCTCATAAATTACTTGAACAAATTTTAACTAAATCCATAAAAATTAAAATATTAAATTTATATCAAAGATCAATTCAAGTGTAAACAAAATTACCTCCTTGCCAATATCTGCTGCATGAAGTAGAGAACCTATATCCCCCCCCTAAAATTTAAATTGTATAATTAATAAATAAAACATAATGCAAACCAAAAATATTACTGTGCCAATTAACTTAAAACTAAAACAAAAAGATTAAAAAAACATTAGCTCACAATAGATGGTAAATCATTTATAAAGTTCGTATCTAAAGAAACCTGCATGGATAAGTCAAATTAACAATAAGATCCATAGTTAAATTACAATTCAATATATATATATATATATATATAAAGTTCAAACATAATTACAAATATGTAAATAATAAATATACCTCTCAAATATTCTCTAGATTTTCGCTAATTGAAACATGGAAAGAATGTTCATTCATCATTCTTGAAAACTGCAACCAATAAACATTTACATAATGTACCTATTACTTTACATCAAAAAACATAATATATCATTCATATAATGTAACAAAAAATTCAATTCAAAATGAATAAAATATTTAATTAAGATCAAGTCATATCATAATCAACAAACCTCTCCCAAACTCAATGTGTCATTGGATATAACATTTGCCGCTAGGTCACGACAAACCTTGGCATACGCCTTGAGATATTCAATACTCATTCTATCTATCTCATCATTAGTTTTGTAAACAAACTTTTGACGAATAGCAGAACGATCCCTTTCTCGAACCAATCCCACATCTACTCCAACTAATGCTGACGATAAACCATCGCCAACAAAATTCCTTGCAGTTATCCCAAGTTGAGATGTGGGCTCTATCTTTGATCTTAATGCCACCAACCTAGGTGGGCGAGATATCTGGGGTGGAGGTCGAAGAGTTGTAGGGTCTCTAAGAGCACCTTTTCGATTATATATTCGACCCTTTCCAACTCCATAAAATTCTGAATGAACATTAGTATAGTCTGGCTTCATATTTAAAAAAAACTCAGCATAAAAAAATCTAGCAAAATATTGAGAAACCTCATCGTTCCATGGAAACTGACCATAGGCTACGAGAAACCGATCATAGAGTAGATGTGCAAGATCATGATGCTTGAAATATTTCACTTTCAACATTTCTCGCTTTAGACCTTCTTTGAAGTTAAACATTGATTTGGCCTGTTCTTTCGTTACTCTCTCCTTCACAACATCCCACTTGTCTAGACCGATCACTTGTTCCCTTCGTCTTCGCATCAAATCAACAAAACCATTTGTAGTTGGTCCGAGATTCTCATATGTCTGAATGAATTTTTGCAATGATCCCAAAACAATCTCCAAACTTTGTTTACTCTTTGGAGGGAGATCCATAATAGACAAATCATTTTCCAACTTGCCGTAGTGGGATCTACATCTTTCAAGAGTCATTTGATGATCACCACTTTCCCATGGAAGCTCCCGAGGTAGATCAGATGGATATGTTGTAATGGGTGCACAACCCTCAGTTAATTCAACATATTGCGTCCTAGCTCGACCATCATCACCTTGTGTAAAATGATGAGCCTCTTGAGAATCTTGCTCTGCACCCTCATCCGTCTCCCTTGCTTGCTCTGTCTCCCTCCCTATAGAATTACAAGCATCTTCTGAACCATGCTCTGCTTCGAATAAAAACAAAGTTTTGTTTAAACACAAGTACAATTTTTGTGTACACAAAAAAACAATTTGCATGTACATGTTAAAAGATCGATATTCATATACCAACAGAGAGTCGAGATCGACGTTCTCCCACAGAAGATATAGGGGAATCATTTGTACCCCTTTCTCCTCGTCGATGTGAACTATACAATAAACTAGAATCCCAAGGGGAGGTTGACAACCTCCGATTATCACTTGTAACACCAACCCCAGAAGATTGTGAAGACCTCCTACGCTTTCTCCTCAAAGACTCCTCTCTTTCCATTTGATATATAATGTCTACACTTGCACAAATATCAACTGATTACATATTCAAATTCTACATGTTAATTCTACAAATTCTAAAACCTAGCTGCTAAAGAGACTAAGTTATTTAATAAGGACCTAGATTTACGTAATATCATCTAATAGTTCTTAAAAAGAGTATAGCCAATATCGTTAAATGTGTGAAGAATTAATGTACCAATCTTCTAAGTGTTTTTGATGTTTAAAATGAATGGAACTAATATAGTTAAATACTAAGTGAAGGGTTCATTTCTTTATGTCAAAGAATGAGTTCATGAACCTGTTAACTTTTAATCTAAATCTTAAATTAATAACTTAATTGATATTTTAATACTTTAAACATAAATTATATCTACAAATATTTTCATTATTCCATAAAATAAAATAAAAATTGACAATTCATGGTATTATGTTTGGAGTTTGACATGTTTCCCAAATTTGTCATGTTCCACAATGGTCATCAGTTTCTTAAATTAATAATTTAATCAAGATATTTTAATACTTTAAACATAAATTATATCTACAAATATTTTCATTATTCCATAGAATAAAAAAAAATTGACCATTCATGGTATTATGTTTCGAGTTTGACATGTTTCCCAAATTTGCCATGTTCCACAATGGTCTTCAATTTCAACCTGATAATGGTAACGATTCTTGGTATTATGTTCTCCAAGTTTGCCATGTTACAACCAAAGAAAAACATAATACCAAGAATGGCCACCTTTACAAGGTTAAAACTCAAGACCATTGTGGCATAATATCATCTAATAGTTTTTAAAATGACTATGACTATTATTGTTCGGATGTATAAAAAATTACTGTACCAATATTCTAAGTGTTTTTGTTATTTCATAGTACATCTAAATTAAAGTCTATTCATGTCTATAGTTTAGTTGTACCTAAAGTCAATTTTAAAGTTTTGTTGTATCCAAAGTAGAGTTTAATCGTCTAAAGTTTTGTTGTATCCATAGCTATCCATTAACATAGTTTGTAATAGAACTAATATATTGATCTCTGCACTCTGTCAACGTAGACAGAGTTCATGAACTCTGTCCATGTCCATGTAGACAGAGTTCAACCAATAAGACAATCCTATATATAAAAGGAATATATCATTTGCAAATACAATTACAGTCCTACTTTTATTTTCATTTCTAAACACATAAGCAAAATCAATAATTTAACAAAAGTAACTAACTAAACACTGCATATATTCCTCTCTTTATATTTAAATTTAAATAATTTTCAACATACTATTTGACCAGAGTTCATGGACTCTGACCAATTGGATAGAGTTCATGAACTCTGTCCAATTGGACAGAGTTCATGAAATCAGTCAAATTGAAAAGAGTTCATGTTAAACCTCTTAATACTAATCCACACTATCTGTGAGTAATATGTATCATTACCTATGCTAGTTCATGAACTCTGCCCAATTTTGGACAGAGTTCATTAACTCTGCCCAATTGGACAGAGTTCATGAACTCTGCCCAATTTTGGACAGAGTTCATGAACTCTGTCCATTTGGGTAGAGTTCATGAACTCTACCCATGAACTCTGTCCATTTGGGCAAAGTTCATGAACTCTACCCAATTGGGCAGAGTTCATTTACAGGGACAAACTCAAAACTTTTCAAACCAATAATTAACTCTTGAATTAAAAAAAAAATTCGACTTACTTGTTTAGACGCAGCCGAAATGAAAGCAGGCGAATTTAGATCCGGCCGAAGAAAGCCCCAAGAGGAATTGTAAACAGCCGAAACGAAATGAGCCAAGAAGCCAAGAAAAAGAAACTTGCAATAACAATTACAAATTAACATAAGAAATTTAAAAAAAAAAATAAACACATAAATATGCGAAAATAATTACCTCTGCACAGCCTCGCGTCGACAGGTCCCCAGCTACAGCACCCCGCTGTTATGCAAACGTACCTAGGAGAACAATCCAACGCCAAAGATCCACCAACAGAAGTGCAGATGCATGCTAAACCTACAGATGTCCAGACACAGACTCCACCAAAGAGCGTCCAGACGTCCAAATAGGCTTACGAACCAGCGGTAGAGGCAGAACCTTGCATACGAGCGGATGGGAGAGGCAAAAGCTAGCGGCCTAACACTCCAGCAACGACCAACTGCCGAGCAAATCCTGACGCACAGGGTGGCGGAGAAGTGACACGCAGCAGCGGGGAATCAGGTGGCGGAGTTCGACGACAACAAGCTAGACGGACGAGCGGGTGGACAGGAAACAGTCGAGACGGGTGACGCGGAGGCGGGACCAGCAACAGCGCCAAAGGGCTCCACGAAATCAGCGAAAAGTGACAGACAATGGCCGTGGCTGAGCTTTTATGCAGAACAATTGTTCGTCCGAGTAATTATTCGGCCGAATAATTACTCGATCGAACAATTGTTCGGCCGAACAATTGTTCGGCTGAATAATTGCACAACGCCGTGCGTTTTCTCTGTCCGGCTAAAACCTCGCACACACATCGAGGCCACCGTTAGGTCTAATGGTGGCCCGTTAATTATTATTCGGCCGAACAAATAATAAGTTATTCGACCGAATAAAGTTAATTATTCGGTCGAATAATTAAATTTATTCGGTTGAATAACTTCCGCTATGGTTCTTCGACGTCCGATTCTCACCAAAGTGTAACCCACCTTCGCGTTTCCACCCTTACCTAGTTCAACACAGAATGGCCCAAGGCCTTATGAAAGGCATCCTCACTCCTAGGCCTAAGGCTGTCCATATTGTGAATGGGTGTTTTTCTAATGAATCATTTTTTATCATCCTAGAAGAAAACCATATTGTTGATATTTTGGATTGTATGCAAATATTATGTAAAGATTCATGCCCTAAGTTACAAATGGCCAAAACCCGATGCTTTTGGCTAGGTCAGAAGGAGGATTGTTACTAGATTTCATATTAAAGGATGTGCTTAGATTTAGCTTCAACAAGTTTTCAAATTCCTTGGGATTCCTTTTGCATTCCATGCCTCTTCCAAGGCGTTATGGTAAGTGATCTTGAAAAGGGTTGTCAAGAACATTGGCAAGAGGATTTTTAAGTCAATTTCCCTTGCTAATAAGTTTAATATTTTCACTAAGGTGTTGTGTGCCATGCAGGTTTATTATTCCTCTTGTTGGGTTCCTTCAGCACGATGTTACCACCAACATGAAAAGGTTCTCATAAATTGGTTGTGAGCTAATTGATTGGGAGTCAACCTAGACTCAATTGGTAGGGGAATTATTTCGACATGATGAACAAATTGATGTTAGTTTACATTGGAAATTGCAACAGTTGATAGTATCTTGTGGTATATATTGATACCAAACTCTACAACATATTGGCTTACATTTTCATAAAATTGGCATCCAACCAAAATCTATAGCACATTAGGTCAAACTTATTAGCATATTGTGAATGATCTTTTGGTCCCTCTCGCAACAAGTAATATTGGTTCAATAAAATGGTAAATAAAATTGGGTAGTGACCGATTTGGGAGGCATTGCAGCATATATGGCTTATTGACCTCCTCGATGACATCCTTGACCTCCTTTGTGACCTCCACAACCTCCTTGACCTCCTCTACCTCCCTGACCTGCTCAACCTATTTGACCTCCTCTACGGCCTCCTCAACCTCCTCTGCGACCCCCTCGACCTCCTTTGCGACCTACTTGGTAACCTCTACGACCTCCTCCACCTCTTTTGAAAACCATGTGACCTCTGGTTACCTCTGCGAGTTCCTCGACCTCCTCTGTGGTAGGGAAAACTTTAAGACCCCCCCCCTTAAATTTCTATGTATAATAAATGAGCGAATCCCCATGATATATAGAAAAATATGAAGGCTATTCTATCGATGTTATATTTGTTTTTATATATAATTTTTTGGTGAATATGTCATTGAATTATATAATTTTGTAAATTCTTGGCGAACATTTCACTAAATTATAAAACCTTGGCGAAGCTTTCACTAAATTATAAACCTTGTGAAGTCTTGGCGAACCTTTCAACAATTTTCTCCTTGGAAAGTCATGCCCCCCTACATTCCCAATTAGGAATCTATAAATGAAGTCCCATCCCCCAAACACCCCAAAAAACGTTATTTTCGCATCTCCAATCACAAGCATCACAATCCCCATGTTTCTTAGGGAAACTTTGGATATGAATATATGGGAATTAGAAATATCCTAGATGCAAATGGGTTCCTATGATATCTTATAGTAAATATCAACTACCCTTCTCGTGTGGACATTAAACAACTTGCAAAACAATATTCACCCCATAAAATCTAAATGAATGTAAATTCAACTTTGATTTCTATGGTCTATAGAAGGTGAAAGAACCCCTAGCAACTGCCATTTCTAGAAATTAGGGGCGAATGGGAGCTTCCTAGCGATTTTTGTAGGTTAACAGAGGTTTAAATCCATTTTTAGAAGGGCTAATTTTTTTTATCTTGGCTAAATCCATTATCCAGTTCTGGTAAAATAGTTTGTCCTCTAATGTTGGTGCCAAGAACTTTCTTCAGACAAGAGACATGAAATACTGGATGAATGTGGGAAGAAGGAGGAAGTTCCAATTTATAAACAACGAACCCAATCTTCTGAAGAATCCTATATAGCCCATAGAAATTTGGAGCGAGCTTATGACACCCTTTGATTTTTAGGGAGGATTGCTTGTAAGGATGTAGACAAAGAAACACCATATCACCTGCTTGAAAAGTGCGCTCAGAACGGTGTTGATCGGCTTGTTGCTTCATTCGATTTCTTGCCACGTGAGTATTGTCCCACAAAATGCGAAGAATATGATCTCGGTTTCGAAGGACTGTGTCAACTGCCTGAACTAGTGAACTGTTGGGGGTGTATGGAAGAATAATTGGTAGTTCCTGACCATATACTACTTCATATGGAGTCATTTTAGAGGCAGTGTGGTAAGAGGTATTGTACCACCATTCAGCGAGAGGGAGCCACTTTTCCCACTGATGTTGTTTGGAGGTGAAGCAACGAAGATAAGTTTCCAAGCATTTATTGATAATTTTAGTCTATCATCTGTTTGTGGGTGATACCCTGAACTCATCTTCAGTTTGGTGCCAGTGTGGTGAAATAGTTCTGTCCAAAAATGACTGGTGAAAGTTGCATCGCGATCCGAGACAATGGAAGAAGGGATTCCATGAAGACGAAAGATCTGGTCCAGTAAAATTTGTGTGACTAAGGAGGATGTATAGGGATGGCTAAGGGAAAAAAAATGACTATATTTGGAGAGGTGATCAGCCACAACCAAAATCACTTTCTTCCCTCCAGATTTAGGGATCCCTTCAATGAAATTCATATAAATATCTATCCAAATCCATGTATGGATGGAAAAGGGTTCGAGAAATCCCAGAAGCAGTGTCATTTCACCCTTATTGCGCTGGCAGGTATCACATTCAGCCACCATCTGTTGAATTGTCCTTTTCTTTCCCTGCCAAAAGAAGTTACGCCGTGCCCGCTCATACGTTTTGAGGAACCTAGAGTGCCCTGTTGATGGAGAAGCATGGAGTTCATAGAAGATAACCTGTTCAAGATATGTTCTCTAGGGAAGCACTAGACGACCCTTGTATCTCAGGGAAGCACCATCCAAAGAGTAATGTGGTACAACAGAAGGGTTTTTGGCCAAGCGTTGGATGATTGGAGATAATGAAGAGTCATTGACATAGCCATGTTGAACAGATTGCAACCAATTTGGAAGAGGCATAGAAATAGATGAAAGAGAAACTTGGTCATCAAATGTGCGAGAAAGAGCATCCGCCACAATACTATCCTTACCCTTCTTGTACGTGATCTCATAGTCATAACCCATGCGTTTGATAACCCATTTATGTTGTGCTGGGGAGGATACACATTGTTCTAGGAAATATTTCAGACTCTAGTGATCAGTCTTGATGCATAAATGATTCCCTAATAGGTATGGTCGCCACTTCTGTACTGCATGCAAAATAGCCATCATTTCCTTCTCATATGTAGAGGAAGCTAAATTCTTCCCAGAAATGGATTTGTTGGTGAGTGCAATGGGATGTTCATCTTGAAGGAGAACAACACCAAGTCCATTGCCGCAAGCATCACTCTCAATAGTGAAGGGCTTGGAAAAATCGGGCATAGCTAGAACAGGTGTAGTACACATAGCTTGTTTCAGTTTGTCAAATGCACACTCAGTAACATATGTCCATGTAAAAGCATCCTTTTTCACTAGAGTAGTTAATGGAGATGCAATCTTCCCATAATCGTTTACAAACTTGTGGTAGTAGCCAGTCAATCCCAAAATACCATGAAGGCTCTTGAGTTTTTGACGATGCGGCCAATTGTTCATGGAAGCTATTTTGGCAGGATCCACGCGAACCCCTTGTGCTGAAATAATGTGCCCGAGATACTCTACTTCCTTCTATCCAAAAACACATTTAGATTGTTTGGCGTGGAGATGATGGTCAGAGAAAAGTTGCATTAAAAGATCCAGATGCTGGAGATGCTCAACCCATGTTTTACTGTAGAGGAGGATATCATCAAAGAAGACGAGAATGAATTTATGCAAATAGGGCCGGAATATTTTATTCATCAATGCTTGGAATGTGGAAGGAGAATTAGTGAGGCCAAAGGGCATGACCAAAAAATCATAGTGGCCATCATGTGTGCAGAATGTTGTTTTAGAGATATCATCCTCATGAACCTGAATTTGATGATACCCAGAACGAAGATCCAACTTGGAGAAAAATTGAGCACCATGAATCTCATCAACAATAGGAATTGGAAACTTATCCTTGATTGTGAGGTGATTAAGTGCTCGAAAGTCAATGAAGAGGTTCCATGAGCCATATTTTTTTCGGATAAGAAGAACTGGTGAAGAAAAGGAACTAGTACTGGGGCAAATAATACCTTGCTTCAGTAAGTACCGAACGAGCATTTCAATATCTATTTTTTGGTGAAATGGGTAGCGAGAGGGCCTGATGTTGGGAGGAATGCTTCCAGGAAGGATATGAATATGATGGTTCTCTGGATTGGAAGGTGGAAATACCACTGGTTCAACAAAGACATCGGTATATCTATCCAGAGTTTGTTGTATATCCAAAGGAGTAGTGGAGACCGCTGATGGTTGCATTTGAATGGAATGGATTTGAGCGATGCCACCATGTGAATTATTCTTAAGGATATTTTCCATGCGATGTGAACTAATGATGCTGAGAGACCCTGGTTGTAATCCTGTCAATGTGTGCTTTTGTCCATTGGTTGAAAACTGCATCCAAAGTTCAGCAAAATCCCATCAAATAGGGCCAAGTGTGCATAGCCATTGAGCGCCATAAACCACATCACATCCGCCTAAGGCCAAGGAAAACATGTTAGAGAGAAGGTTATAATCTCCCATAGAGATATGCACATTGTGACACTTCCCCTTGTAGGGTAAGGTGCCCCCATTGGAAATCATGACTTCAAAGTTGGAGCAAGGATGGACAAAACAATCATCCTGTTTGGTGATCTGAGGGTCAATGAAGTTATGAGTGTTACCAGAATCAATGAGTATTGTAAGAGGAATCTTCTTGAAGTAACCCCTGACTTGCATTGTTTGGGGGGTATTGACTCCGGCTAAAGCATGGAGATATATATATGGGTGGTCGTCCTGAGACAGAGGGTCAATAGGTGGCTCTTGAATTTCGACCAAATCATTTATGGTATATGGAGCTTTTTCACCAATTTCATAGGTAGGTGGATAATCCACATCTAAGAGATAGAGATTTTGTTCAACACATCTATGTCCCTGAGTGAATTTCTCATCACAATTATAACAAAGCCGTTTTTCTCTGCGTGCTTGCATCTTTGCTTCAGACAAATGCTTGATAGGAGTTGGTCAAGGAGCTAGCATGATGGGAGGTCATTAGAAACCCATATTTCTGAAGGGAACAAAAGTGGGTTTGGAGCGTTATTGGGCTGTGATCTTTTCCTCTGCCAACTTATCCAACCCCAGGGATTCCATCATTGTGTTGGGACATAACATTTTGACCTCAGATCGGATTGCATCCTTTAGACCACTGATAAAACAACTCCTGTAAAAGTCATCAGAAAATCCTTCTGTGTGATTGGCTAGTTTCTCAAATTCTATCTGATACTCTCTCACAGTGCCAATTTGGCAAAGTTTAGTGAGTGCTCCTGTGAAGTCATCAAAAGCACTAGGACCAAATCATTGCAAAAGGAGCTGGAAAAAATATGGCCATTTGGGATCTTCATGAACCTTGATGTACCAACGGTACCATTGAAGGGCTTCCTGTTCCAAATGAAAGGATGTAAGTGGAACTTTGTTGACATCAAAGTATTATGCAGACTGAAATATTGTTCTTCCTTATAGATCCATCCAGTCGGATCATTACCATTGAAGCGAGGAAAATCAAGCTTCGGCCCATGGAAATTCCTGGAAGAAGAAAACCCAATGTCTGTAGAAGACTCTGACTGTCGTTTATTGTTCATGGATGAATGCTCAAGATGGAGGCCGAGAAATTTTTCATCCAGATTTTGGAATTTGGTTTTAAGGGCTGCAAGTTATTCCTCCATGGTTTTTGCTCCCGCGTGGGTGTGGGTGACAACCATAACCATGAGTTTTTTTTTTGAATAGGTAGAAAAAAAAACAAAAACTGTTTTAGTAAAGGAAAATTTGGATTTGAGAAAAAAATTAATGGGTAATTGGGATTTGACTAGATTTTGGACACTTTTGAATGGACAGGGAAGCAGAAAATGAGGATTTCAAAAGCGGTATGAAGGAATTGGAATTTTTTTTAGAGAGGGACACATAATAAAAAATAGGAAATGAACATTGTGGAAAAATTTGAAGGAAATTGGGTGAAAATCAAAGAATTTATGGAAAACCCTAAAAATAGACAACTGTGGGATTTCTGGCTTTGGGAAGTGGAATTTGGGATAGGGTCCTCAGGATTGAAATATGCAGAATGGGATTGCAGGGGTGACAGTGAATTTTCAAGGGAAACGGGGTTAAAACAAATAAGACATGGTGAGGGAAACAAGGTTAAAACAAATAAGATATGCTGAAAAAACAAGATTTTTTTTTTCTTTTTTCGAAATGGATCTGCAACGACGTGGAAGTGATCGGAGACAGTTCTGGACAGATGTAATCTGCGATTTATCAGCTGGAAATAGATATGGACCCCCAGTATGCGTGGTTTCCTAAATGTTCAGGGGATTCACTCGACCACCAATGTTTTCTGACGGCTTGCATATTGGGGAAATACCCCTCACTCCACGGCTCAGGTAAAACTGATAACCACTTTGCCACAAATGAACTCTTGGTTTACCTCACGGGTGGGAACTAGTCAATCATGTAGGGGTCGTTTCCCTTTTCCCTGGAAAGTCCTCTCAATAGGACAGCTACTTCGGGGTTCCTGTGGTACTCCTCACAATAAGTTGTAGGGCTTATGCCCAAGTAATTCCCAGTCAAGTGGATGGGGAATATTCCCATATCTGAACCTGCAACAGATGCGAAAAAAAATTGGTTGAAATTCCACCCAACAAGCTGAAGAAAGTGCTCTGATACTAGATGTGAGGAACGTGCAACAATTAATTAATGAAAATGCACGAGATAACATAAATAACAGAACTTAGAATATATTTATTGATCGCGGGCCACTTCGAGGGGGGAACCTCCTTTGAGCAAGCTCAATACAAATAAATTCATGGTGCCTTCATTGGTCTAAACACAAACTTATATATTAATTCTAGGCGCCAATACTATAGATCAATACCATGGAACATACAATGATACATGACGACTTACAAAGCATATGCGTCCAATACTATGGATCAATACTATGGGCTAATACAAACTATGGATCAACATATAATACTATGGGACAACTTACAAAGCATATGTGTCCAACAACAATATACTAACAAAGTAAAGAGAAGGGTTGACATGGGTTCCTAACATTGTCGCTACGTTATGGATCATGAATGATATCTTGTAAGAATGATGATGATGTGACATTGCTGCTTTGTCGATTGATCAGTAATGTTGGTTGATATGAGTAAGGGTAATGTCTATTGCATATTTGAAATGCTAGTATAATGCGAATACGAATCTATGGTTTCTGTAGATACTGAGTATGAATTAATGCATGTTTTCTCCCAATTGCGGAAACTTGGTTCCTGCAGCCCCCCTTAGACATCTTGAGTGATACCTCACTTGCTTTGCGGGTGTTGCTGGAAAGGGTAAAACCTTTCTGGGTCGATGCTTAAGGGTGTCTGGTTGAGGTTTGTTGATAGCAGTGCGAAGTGAACCCCTGTCAACAAAACGGTGTCAACAAATGGTTCTATTGTCGGGACCATAGTGCGAAAGAAGAGAGGACATGCCGTGGCATCTGAAAAAGCCAAAGATCAAGGAATGGTTCGACAAGAAGGAATGGGAATTTGCTGAAGAGGAAAATCAGAAACCTGGATGGTAAACGACTGACTGGATACAGAAGTATATATACTCTGACATTCATGCTATATTCTTCTGCGAATTCCCGATATTGCTACACGAGTGGTTGACACAATTGACATTGCAAAAGAAGAACTTTCAAGGCGGTGAGCCTGAACAATGGATGCCCAAATTGATCCATCAATTGAAGCGAGTAGATAATAGAGCCTCTAGAGATGTTGAGGTTTGGGTAGATAGTATTCTGGATAGATACATCACTGAATTTTCTGTCGACACAATAAATTCATACAGCGACGCGGAAAGGAAGTTTTTCAAAGGACCAAGAGGAAGGTTTCTACTGTCGCTGAAACTGTGGATTAAAATGCTTATTTTTGAAAAATGTATACTGAAGATGAATTTTGACGAGTAAATATTGGTATGCGGAGGCTATGTACACTGCGCAGATATGGTTTTGATAGAATGATGCGGGGTAGATGGACATGAGCTACGATGGAATTATAAGGGAGGATTGGAAGATTGTGGTACCCTACGAAGTGGGGTGAGGTTCTGGTTGGAGAAGAAGAGGATGACTGAGATTGAGATAGAGTCTCCTAGGGCGACCGAAACAGAGAACTGTGAAACGGTGCCACAAGGGACTAAGCGACCTTACTATGATGAAGAAAGAAACCAGGATACCCCTGAATCCGAAGAGGGACAGACCCAAAGCGACAATGTCCCCACAACTTCGTGCACTACGCCAAATTTTGGAGGAAGAGACATAAGCTCTTCTCAGGGTTATCCAATGTGTCAGAATAGTGGTAGGAATAGTGGGTCTTTGAATACCAACATGAAACCAAGGGTGGCAAGCGACGATGTGAAGATGCCGATCTTTCAGGGTAACGGGACCGAGGATCCCAAGCAATACTGGTTTCTACGTGAAGTAGTATGGACAATAAAGCAGGTCCAAGATGAAGATATCAATAAGGGACAACTGGAGACGACCTTCAGGGGTTGTGCGCTGGAATGGTTTATGAAATTCATACAGTTACCTACAGGGAGTCTGGAGAAAAAATTGGTGCAAATCAGGGCAGGATTGATTGATGAGTTTAGGAAACCAAAATCCGAGTCGCCATACATCACAGAACTGAAAGAGATCAAGTAATTTCCAAATGAATTAGTATGGGAATTTGACCAAATATATAAAACTCTGATGAAGAAGGTAAGTTTTGGAATGAGTGACATACAACATAAGGAATGGCTCATCGTGGGATTAGTACCACACATTTGTATGCCGCTAATGCAGCAGAAGATAGCATCCTAGGTGGAAGCAATGGAAATCGCAATGAAGATGGAGGCTTCACAAGTTGGCAAAATAGGGTTAGGTATGAATCACATCCAAGCACAACTAGCGAACCTGACGATCCAGCTACAAGACATCAAGAAAGGAAAATAAGTTCACGAGGAAATATGATGCATTCGATGTAAATCAGAAGGACATCATAAGGATCAGTGCCCAGAATTCCTCGAATACTTACAGTCGAGCGCACCAAATCCACTCATTCAAGGAGGAATGCCACTGTGTCGAATTTGTCAGACAAGGGGACATCGACAAGAAGAATGTGTATACTTACCGAAAATGGTGTCAAAGCCAACCAACCTTTTCTGTGTTAGTTTTTCATAATTTACTTCAATCTGATCTAGGATCTTAACTGAGAGAATAACATGTACATCATATCTACAACATATCAATCATGGACACAATAATGCAAGCACACAAGAGACACAGAGTTTCACCGAGGAAAACCAAGAAGGTGAAAAACCCTGCAACTTCCTCAGAGATAAATACAGCCATGATACAAAACCCAAGCATAAGAGATATACTCCTAGCAGCAGCTTCTCCTCCTCCACTAGTGCGCCACTCTCCAATGAGTGTATGAGTGAGAATTGAATGATCAAATAGAGTGCTTCCCGTACTCTATTTATACATGACTTGACTTGCCTAATAACCTTTACTAGATCGGCCTCAACTTAACCACATAGAATAATGATGATAGGGCCGACCCCCAAAAGGGTGGTCTAATAACCATTTAACCCACATGACTTATACAGGGCCAACCCCAACAAGGTGGTCTAATAACCCATCAAGTATAAGTTACAACACTTACAATATAAATGACGACACTTCCTTATAGAGGAATAATAACATCTCTATAGGAATACAAACACTTCCGTATAGAGGAATAATAACATCTCTATAGGAATAAAATATACATATATGAAATACATTCCGAAGTTACAAATACATCAACAATCCCTCTTAACTAGGAAGGTATTTATCTACACAGATCTGCTAGCACAAGTCTTCTTCTCTGAATCATCATCACTGGATCATCATCATCGAATCATCGTCATCGTCACTGCTGTTGCTATCTCAATCAATCTCAAATCTACTCGTCATAGGAAGTTCTACAAAGCCAACCCTTTTTTATGTTGGATGTAGGCCTACCACCTATAGGTCTTCATCATCACTGGCCATACTTTGGACTCCTTAGGACTTATTACATGAGTCAACAAAACCTCGAAAGATCATCCTAGGACTGATTACAAGCACACATCTCAACCTATCAGATCTCCCAAGACCTTTTACATGCCACTGCACAACCTCTTCATGGCCACAGAGTATCATCCTGATACTCATGATCATACTGATCATAACATCATTCACGAAGCACAACCCAGATGCACATCACACAACACTTACATTCACTGGCATGGTAAGACACACTTCAACCATCCGTGAAAGGCTCAGCCCTTATATCTACGCCATGGGAAGACACACTTCAACCATGCGAGAATGGCACAACACTTATATCGCAGCCATGGGAGAACATATCTACAACCATGCTCGAATGGCACAACACTTATATCGCATCCATGGGAGAACACATCTACAACCATGCTCGAATGGCACAGCACTTATATCGCATCCATGGGAGAACACATCTACAACCATGCTTGAATGGCACAACACTTATATCGCAGCCATGGGAGAACACATCTACAACCATGCTCGAATGGCATAACACTTATATCGCAGCCATGGGAGAATACATCTACAACCATGCTCGAATGGCACAACACTTATATCGCAGCCATGGGAGAACACATCTACAACCATGCTCGAATGGCACAACACTTATATTACAACCATGCTCGAATGGCATAGCACTTATATTACAGCCGTGGGAGAACACATATACAACCATGCTCAAATGGCACAACACTTATATCGCAGCCGTGGGAGAACACATCTACAACCATGCTCGAATGGTACAACACTTATATCACAGCCATGGGAGAACACATCTATAACCATGCTCGAATGGCTTCGGAAATTACATCACAACCATGGGAGAACACATCTGCCACCATGTCGGAAAATCCCAGCAATTACATCGCGACCATGGGAGAACACATCTACAACCATGTCCAAAAAGATCATGTGCATCTGTGTCTTCGGAACTCATCACACATAATCCAACTGATTATGTAATGTATCCACCTGATACATATCATCACATATGATCATCCTGATCATCATCATAGCATCATCCTGATGCATATCATCTAGAGTATCATCCTGATACTCATCACACATGATCATCCTGATCATCGTCACTGCAACGTCCCGAAGCTCGCCATCCATGATCATCCTGATCATACAATGCATCCACCTGATGCATACCAAGTATCTACCCGATACATAGATACATGATCCAACTGATCATACCAAGCATCCAACCGAAGCATATACATATACATGATCCAACTGATCATACCAAGCAGTAACTGGAACATCATCCTGATGCTCATCATACAACGCTTACATCCACAGCCATGGGAAGGATTCTCACCATGCTTGGAATGGCTTCTACAAATGTGTCCCATCACTTCTTCCTCGAAGTATCTTCAATCTAAAGAACACCAAGCCTCTCTCTGAAGTACTCAAAATTCACTCTGGCTAGTGGTTTCGTCAACACATCTGCAACCTACTCATCCATCGCAACATACAAGAGCTTCACCGCTCCTCTCTGCACAATATCCCTAATATAGTGATATTTGATCTCAATGTGCTTTGATCTATCGTGGAACACCGGGTTCTCAGACAACTTCACACAACTTTGGTTGTCACAAAAGATACCAGTAGCCTCCATCGGGAGATCAAATAACTCAGATAGTAGCTTCCGAAGCCATATTGCCTCACAACTAGCCGAACAAGCTACAACATACTTTGCTTCGGATGTACTCAGTGCTACGCAAGACTGCTTCCTGCTAAACCAAGAGATCACACCTGATCCCATACTGAAGCAACACCTAGAAGTGCTCTTCCTATCTGCAGTACTTCCTACCCAATCTGAATCAACATAACCCTGCAGGTTAAACTTTTGATTTGCATCATACTTGAGCCCATAGTCAACTGTACCCTTCAGGTACCTCAAAATATGCGTTACAGCAACCATGTGAACACCTTTGGGATCTGTCAGGAACTGGCTCAATGTGTTCACCACAAAGCAAATATCTGGTCTTGTGTTCGTTAGGTACATCAAGGACCCAATCATTTGACGATACATAGTGACATCAACTGGATAAGATGAAGCATCACACAGAAGCTTCAGGTTCAATGCCATAGGTGTGGCCATGGCCTTGCAGTACATCATACCGAACCTCTTTAGGATCTCTATTGCATACTTCCCTTGTCCAAGGAAGATTCCATCTGCACTCTGCCACACCTCCATGCCTAGGAAATAGTGCATCATCCCCAATTCATTCATCTCGAACTTGGTATCAAGCTTCCTCTTCGTGTCAACAATCAACCCATCCTCACCTGTAACAAACAGGTCATCCAAATACAGTAGTAGTATCACTGGATTGCCTTCCTCAACCTTGTAGTAAAGGTTGGAATCTTCTTTACTCTTGGTAAATCCCAAATTGGATAAAAAGCTGTCTATCCTACCATACCAAGTCCTAGGATCTTGCTTCAAGCCATACAAGGCTTTCTTCAACCTGCACACATATGACTCCCTATCATATGTCTCAAAACCGAGTGGCTTCTCCACATACACTTCCTCCTCGACTACACCATTCAAGAAAGTTGTCTTGACATCCATCTGGTGTATCTTCCATTTCATCACTGCATACAGAGCAAGTACTGTTCTGATGGAAGTGTATCTGGCTATAGGAGAAAAAGTCTCTTAATAGTCTATTCTCTCTTTCTGGGAGAAGCCACGAGCTACAAATCTTGCTTTGTATTTCTCTATGCTACCAACTGTAGCATGCTTGATCTTGGAAGTCACAGCAGACTTCCCTTCAGGTCATGGGACCACATCCCAAACATCATTCTTCATGATCGACGGATCATGGTATTCTTCCATTACTTCATCCCGGATCCTGGGAACTTCAATATCTTCAATAGATAGCTTTGTTGCTGGAACAAATGTTGTAGTGCTTCTTTTGTAGGTGATGGTATATGATCTTTCCTACAAAGCAAGTTAAATTGCATGATTAGAAACATCTCATAGTTTTCAGAACAAATTCTTACACATAAAGAAATATGTCATACAGTCATGCAATTATTTTAGCCAATGCTTCAATACAACATTTATCTATATCCCGTAACTTTCTAGATGCCTTCCAATCTCTACCAAAACATTGTTAAGAGTGTGCACAACTCCCAACATGTCAGCAAAGAGGTTTCATTCTAGATAAGTAGCAATGGAATGTTGTACAGTGCCATAGGCCACTTACCCATCACATTCATATTAGTAGTATACTGTTCATTAATACAATTATTCTAATATGCATAATACACACCTTAAGTCTAGGAACATCATTGAACAATATTATTTAAACAAATAAGCATGCAAGAAATTGCAATTAAATACGTATCTTTGTTTGGTTGTAGGGTGGACTCCCTCTCAATATGTGCTTCCTTGCAAGAAGTACTGGAGTGTGCTCCCTCTTGATCTTTGCTTCCTGGATTACCTATCTTTGAACTTATATCCACCCTGGATCACTACACATACTTACTAGTATCATCATTGTGTTATCCTCGAGGTCTCATACATACATTCATTAGTATAATCTTAATACTATCAAAACACAATAATCTTAAACATGTATAGTCATGATCATTTCAAACACAGATAATAAGCATTAGCATTCAAAGTTTCAGGGAAGACTTCTCTTACTCATGCATATTCATATTTGACCATAGAACTCTTCTGGTTAGTCATATCATCAATCAAAGTAAGAAGCATAATATGCCTAAACCCATGATTACTCAAACCTATAACTTCATGAACAATCATCATCAATCATACCAAGTATACTTATATAAGATATCCTATCACAAGGTAGGATTATAACTTGATATAGGAAAAACATACCTGGATTAATATGTTAGATGGTTATGTCTAACACACCCACATGATGTCTTCTTGTTCTCTTAAATGACTTGTGCTAGTGACCTGCATATCTCATAAGTTAACCATTGTGGAACCAAATTATACATACCTTGTAAGTAGAACTTCTATGTGATCCATGACTATGGATGAGTCTTTTGTCTTCATGTTACCATGGTCATATGTTCTTGATATTAGAACTTGATTTGTCTTTCTAGATGTATCTTTCATATTAGCGGACAACATCATCCTCATACAACACCACAATGCATTAGTACAATCATAAGTGTCAAAACCCTAATCAATGAATATCTGCATTCATAATTTTATTAAGGTGATACGACAAGTCTAAAGTTAATCAAGATTGTACTAACCTTAATGAAGACAAACATACCATAAACTTAATCATGAACAGATTTCAAAACATACTTGGATAAGTCATACCTGTCGAGATTGCTTGTAATCTTCTTATGTAAGGCCTTAGCCTCATCTTCCTCTAAAATAGGAACTTCTTCACTTATGCAGGTGACCAATCCATTCTCTTCTAGGATTAACCCAATCCACTTTGATTTGCTAAAACTAGATCTGGAGCTAGATTAGGGTTTGCTAGAGAAACCCAAAAAATTCAAAATTTGAATTTCAAACTTCTGAAAGGATAGAAAGATGCGCCTTGATGAGCTGATCAGCCTGGTATACTCAGAATTTGAAAATTGCAAAGTTTCACCCCTCAAATTTGCTTTTCAATCTTCCGGATTCACTAGGGAGGACCTTGAATTAGGGTTTGAGTTTCCTGGAGCTTCACCCAACCAAATAGTTTGATCCAAAGCTCTAAACTTCAATTTTTCCAAGGAGCTTCTAGCTATGGTCATAGATTTCAAAAATTCCCATTTTTGTAGAAGCCCTAATTTTCCACTTTTCCGATCAAAGTCCCGAACTAGGGTTTGATTAAGCCTGGCCTTCTGCCCAACCAAAAAATTAGATCTTGGTCTCTAAATTTCAATTTTTACGAGGAGCATCCAGCTGTGGTCTTTGATACAAAAAATTCCAACATTCTCTGAAACCCTAAATTCCCGGAGCCATGAATGAAGGTGCTCAAAATCTAATTCTGTTTTGACAGAAATATGCACCTGATTGTTTCTGTTGTAACTCTGAAATTTCAGATCTACAAGGTCCAAAAATTTTGCCTGTGGTAGCCTGACCTGTTATCTTTCCAACCCCATAGGTCTGACCTCAAATGGATTCTTGGAGAGAGAGTTATGCCAAGTGTCACAACATGACCGTTTTATGGGATAAAACAAGAGAGAGAACTTGTACGGAGTGCCACGTGTCACTGGTTCAATTTAGGCCTCTGAAAATCGGACCTGTAAAATTACAGTCCGTGCCCTACCTGCCACATTTTATTAAATTTCATTTGGAGATTCCTAGCCCAATTTGTGACCTTTTTTTCCTAGGTCACCTGTTTATGACTGAGATCTAGAAGAGGCAGAAACCCTATATTGTATAGATCATAAATCTGAAAGTACAATGATTTAGAGGCTCTCCTTTGGACACAAGGTACATGGGGATCTTATCTTTGACCTGTAATATTTTCAGATACTGAAACTTCATCAAAATGAATTTATAGCGAAAGTGTTACGATGACTGGTTTTTGCTATATCAAGCCCTAGCTTCGCAAGTGCAACAAGTGTCATAAATGCCATACCATGCCTTCTTTTAGGCTAGCTCTGATACCATGTTAGTTTTTCAAAATTTACTTCAATTTGATCTAGGATCTTAACTGAGAGAATAACATGTACAACATATCTACATCATATCAATCATGGACACAATAATGCAAGCACACAAGAGACACATAGTTTCACTGGGAAAAACCAAGAAGGTGAAAAACCCCGCAACTTCCTCAGAGATAGATAGATCCATGATACAAAAACCAAGCATAAGAGATATACTCCTAGCAACAGCTTCTCCTCCTCCACTATTGCGCCACTCTCCAATGAGTGTATGAGTGAGAATTGAATGATCAAATAGAGTGCCTCCCGCACTGTACTTACACATGACTTGACTTGCCTAATAACCTTTACTAGGTCGGCCTTAAATTAACCACATAGCATAATGTTGACAAGGCCGACCCACAAAAGGGTGGTCTAATAACCCATCAAGTATAAGTTACAACACTTACAATATAAATGACGACACTTTCGTATAGAGGAATAATAACATCTCTATAGGAATACAATATACATATATGGACTACATTCTGAAGTTGCAAATACATCAACATTCTACAAATTCCGTCGATCGGTTGGCCATTAAGAGAAGGATTGTAGGGCATATGACTTACTCCAAGAAAGGACCGCATATGCATTTTTTATGAAGGGCGAGGAGCCACCCCCTGTACAATAGAAACAACAATACAATCAGTAGAATCCCCACTACAATCAACCACTACCACAGTATAACCAGCCGCAACTCCACTATAGTCAACCATAGTCATTGTACAACCAACCATCACCGTAGTATCAACCTACGCAATATAACCAACAACCATACGACCAACCGCGAGGAGGTTTTGGAGGAGGATTTCATGGAGGTCGAGGTGGAGGCATTGGTCATGGAGGAGGAGATTTTGGACGAGTTCGAGGGACAGTTATATGCTATAATTGCGGTCAGGCCGTACATTATCAAAGGGATTGTACGAACCCGACTCCGCAGTGTACTTATTGAAGCGCAGCGGACCACAATGTTGAGGAATGTCCCCAGTTGATTGCGAAATGGAAAACTAAAAATCCACCCCAACCTCAAACGAATCCGAATCAGAATCCACTTCCGAATGTAAAGAAGATCTTAGTGGAGATAATAAGTCTACTTGTGAATGTCACAGTAGTGACCAGAGGAGGGGCTGCGATAGGGGAAGATAGGACATAGCCTAGTATTCAACCTACAGCAAGGAAACAAGTACGATTTGATGTGGAAGAGGAAAGGGAGACCTTTTATAAGCGCAAGAGAAAATGAGAAGGAATAAGCTACCACCTATTAGCCAGAAAGAACCCATCTATGAGATGCCACATATATTCAATATGACGAATTCACAGAGGCCACTAGGAAGGATCAACACTTTGAAGGATTTCCTAGAAACTTGTTTGGAACTGGAAAAAGATCAGGATGCGCTAGCATAGATAGCCATCCTATTACATCGACATGAGGATGGACGACAAGATCGAATAGTAAATCGATTACACAGAAAGAAGACAGGGAGAGAAATGAGGATGACTGCACAGATTGGTGCATTTGGTGTCGACTCTATCATTCTAGACATGGGATCAGATGTAAATACCTTGACGAAACAGACATGGGATCAGATGTAAATACCTTGACGAAACAGACATGGGAGACAATGGGGAAACCAAATCTGGCATGGTACCTTGTACAACTTCGACTAGCAAATCAAAGCAATGTCACCCCCATTGGTCAATTATGCCATCTCCCAGTCGAAATAGAGGGATTCAAGATGTATGCCGACTTCGACGTTATAAAGATTGTGGATAACACAAGCCCATATCCGGTGTTGTTAGGGATATACTGAGAAGTGGAGAATCAAGTTGTGATTGAATTTAAGAAAAGAACGATGTCGTTTGAGAACTGCGACATGAGGGTAGTCGCCCCACTTGATCCATCAAAAGGGAAGAGGTATGTCGAGCTAATGTAGGATGAATTCACGAAAGGATGGGATGTCTACAACATCTCGGAGGACTACATCAACCCACCACCAATGGGGAATTAGGGTGGCTAAGTGTTATCTCAGCATCGTCAGACTCCGATGAAGCGCTTGAGAATTGACAGAATCGATTACATGAAGTATCATTCAGGAGGTGCGTGCGAATCACCCATTCGTTGAGATGGGTAGCAATGGAAGCATGCAAACTACCAACATACGAAGGATTGCCTAATTTGACTGTATTTATCACTGAATTTGAAGAAAGAGTATCAAAACCACAGAGACTGTTGGCATTGGAGGAGGCACTGAAGGCTACACCATCACGGTGGTGGGCAGCGCACAAGTCAACGATAACAAACTGGCCACTATGTCGACAACTAATGGAAGTCAGATTCGGCGAAATTGAAGGGTACTACAGAAAAAATACAATGGAAGGAGCGACCCAAGGGACCACTTGGAACAGTGTCAAAGTGCACGGGGAGTGAGGCCAAAATAGGAATGGGTCCATGCATTCATCCATACATTGGATGAGGTACTGCAAAGCTGGTATATCGCAACAGAACTGCGATGTGGAACAATTACATGGGAAGAGCTAACTATTAGATTTAGCCAAAATTTTGGCTTCTCAGATGAGAACCCTTTCATCCATAGCACACTACAGGAGATTTGATAGAAAGTGCTAACATATGAAGCAACTCAAAAGCATAGACGAGTCGCAATATTGTCAGTCGGATCACAAGTAATCTCCATATAAGCGCGCGTAGAACCATAAAAGGAGTTGTTGGCGACACAATACAAATTGACTAATGAGGAGTTAGATGCCATAAGAGAAGAATGGCCCCAAGAATGGAAAATATCGATGAGAGAGGAGGAACTGTCGGACCCTAAAAATGGAAATGCAATAGAGGGACCAAAGGAACCATCAAAGAAGGATTGTGGAAGCAATGAAAGTGGTGCAGAAGAATACCAAGCCACAGAACAACACTCGCACAGTGCGAGTCATGATGGAGTGTCATCCACGACACAAAAAAACACTGGCTTCGACGCACAACTCGAGGAAGGAAGGACAAAGTTTCGGTTCGACAGAGGCAAGGGGAGCACACCTGTCGACCTCTCCCAAGGGAAGATAGACAAACTTCTGGAGAAGATAACAATGGTGGCAGAGGACAACCGCACAAAGGTGACACAACAGGCGATGGAGTACTTTCACCAAGTAACACAATTACTATCAACATTAAACAATGCAATCATAGAGACAAGATTGCTGCAGGGTGAAGTCGTACCAAGTGCATAAACAAGCAAGATCGAGGTGGAGATAGGCACGAAACCAAGGTTAATACAAATACTACCAAATGACATAACAACAGGTGACGAAGACTTGGACGTGGCATTAAGAATGCATGATCAAATAATGGTATATTTTAACATACTACCGATATTTATGCTGCATCGATTCACAGAGCAACAAGTGAAGAATTCAACAACCGTGAAGCCGCATTACATGACCAAATGATAAATAAAAACGACAGGTGCACACCAAAGAAAAAATCCTGAACGAAAAAGTAAAGGCAATAGACGATAGGAAGATATTGGAGCATGCAATATCAATGACATGCGAAGAGGCCCCAACAGTAGACAAAGAAATGATAGCAGAGGAAAAAGCGATACAGTTAGGAGTAGTTATCGCAGACCTGTGAAAGGAGAACACAGAGCTACAGACAAGGGAGGTGCCCAGCATGCCACCAGAACAAATCCAAAATAGACAGAATGTGATAGAAGATGCTGTGACAAAGATCGCAGAGATGGAAAAGACATCCCAGACAATTGCAAAAGATGTCACTGACTTTTGGGGGATTTTAGTGCAAGATGAGCAGTTGCACCAACTGAACACGCAACTCAGCGAGGCAGAGACACAATTGGAATCACTAAGGGGATCGCTCAAAGCGATGCCCCTACTTACGCAAATGAAAAAGGCTACAGAGCTGAAAGAACTACAACATCGAGTTAATAACGCACGTACAAGGCAGCAAAGGAGAACAACACACTTGGATGAGCCACAAATGAAATTGAAACATTTGGCCTTAAAAGCAATAGAAGGGATGGCACAGGTTAATAAAGAATTGGAAAATGCAAAACATATGAATGGTGAACACAGAACATAACAACAACTAGAATACTGCAAAATGCTCAAATTGTCGGCAAAGGAAGCTGTCGACCAGATTAGAGCAGCATATGATGACTTCAAATCGTAGGTAAGTGCACCTGATGTGTCCAGCTGAGGTAGCTCGAGGGCGAGCCACAAGTTTGTGTTGGGGGCCTGTTGGCACAGGGTTAGAGCGTAGGAGATGTTGGACACTATTTTGATACCTATTTTACTCCATAATTCCTCAAAGACATCCCCATAATCCTTTACATTTTGCCATAAATCCTCATGTTCATCCATAAAACCTTGAATTTCGATGATAAAAGGTATAAATTGTTGTTGCTCTTAAATAAATTGAATTATGTAATTTTTAAAGCATTTAAACTGAAATTTTAATTAAAATTACAGAATTGATTGACTTCCCATAATTGCTCCTAGATTGGATACTTGCAGGCCAGCTGGGCACAAAATGAAAGATAGAGAAGGATCCTTGATGTCCAAGGATGGATAAATTTCTAACAGCTTTACGAAACAGGTTCTACAAGTGTCGAGTCAATGCTAGTCAAAGTGAGCTTCCAGCGCTGGCACTTAGCACAAAAGCAGGGACAGTTCGATTTTGTATCAATCTGGCCTATTTTTATGGATCTAAAGGACGTTCTCGAGGATAGTAGAGATATTAGGGGAGTGTCATTACTAGTTGCCCAGGATTGTAGCGTTTTCAGTTTCAAAAATAGTTTGTATAAATATTTGAACCCTGAATGTAATTACCATCCGGTGATGGTGAACGTATGTTATTGAAATAAAGACTCAAGATTTCGAATAGCTTGGTGTATGTTCATTTTTATGCTATGAAAGCGATTTAAGTGTTGAGATTTCTGTGAATCTTCCCGTGTGTGTGAGTGAAGTAGTGGAGGGCCCCCTGTACCAAACCTGCACACCCATTTCCTCATTAATACGCATTGGTGTGATTTTAATGTTTTATGTGGAGTTCAATTAAGTTATCAATCCATGCTTTACAATTGAATTTGATTCTATATGATGCAAGAAGGGTTTTATCATAGAACATGGTTATGCGTTTATGTTTGATCGATCACTTGTTGTAGGTTGTTTCCAGCTTTACTTTTTATTAGAATGTATACTGAATTGTTGAAGTAATCAAATACATTGTGAAATGATTTCTTGTAAAAGAATTCAATTCCATTCTGCTTCCAACAATGAAGTAACAATACTGCAGTTTATTTTCATGGTTTTGATATTTCATAAGTTAAGTCTTGATAAGTTGAAGAAATCGAATGAGTATACTTTCTGTAAGGGAGTTTTTTCATTTCTGAGTTTACAGCATTCAAGTAGTTCTAGGTTCATTTCCAAAACAAAGTGAGGTTTCAACTAGTCTAGATCTAAATCCATATACTTCGAATGTGCTTCTAAGTCTTACGATTCCGGATTGACAATTATAATTTAAGCTCTAATTTACAACAATAGATTGGACCAACAATTTGGCGTCGTTGCCGGAGAAGCATATTTAGAGTTAGACTTAGGAAGTTTAGTTTTCTTATAATTTTTTTTTACAAAAACACAGAGCAGACTTTAGTTTTATGTCAAGACAGAGAGACGAAAAAGGAAGATTTGTAAAAAGAGCCCCCAAAAATAGAGATAACAGGAATTTCTCCATCTGAGAAGAAAGAATTCGTTGCAATAACTGCTGAAAGAGATACTGTGAAAATGGCTGACGAAGAAACATCTAAGAAAGGAGGATTAACCCTAGAACAACGTAGGGAGTATGAAAGCAGGATGGAGATTGAAAACAAATGAAGAGAAATGGCTGAGGGAGAAGCATTAAGAGGAGGAACAACCCCAAAACAACGAAGAGAGTCTAAAAGAAGAATGGAATTTGAAAACAAAAGATGAGAAGATAGAAGAAATGAAAGAGAGGAAAGAGTAGAAGAAGAACAAGAATACACTTTTAAATTTCCAATCTTATATACTAGTATCATCCTAGGAAAAGAGGTAAAACTGAAAAACATTCCACCATCTGTTTTACCTAACTTTTATGGCATGA
The DNA here is from genome assembly GCA_027924585.1 of Larix kaempferi. Lineage (NCBI taxonomy): Eukaryota > Viridiplantae > Streptophyta > Pinopsida > Pinales > Pinaceae > Larix > Larix kaempferi. Next base: position 4,704,538 of record BSBM01000368.1, read on the forward strand.
CTTTTGAAAATCCAGATTCATTTTTGTTTGAATTTGATATTTTATGTTGTACCTATGGATATACTGATGAGACACATAAACTTCACCTCTTTCCTGCTACTCTTAAAGCTGCTGCATTGAAATGGTTCATGGGATTAGGAGAACATACTATAACCAGTTGGGATGACATGAGAAAGATTTTTCTTAAGAAATATAAAGCATACTGTAGATCTAAAGATTTGAAAGATGATATTTTCAGGATGTCTTAGCAAGAAGATGAAAGTTTAGAATAATATTTTGAGAGATTTTTGTATAACCTACATAAATCCAAAATATAATTCTTTGACATTTGATATCACCAGGACAATCTTTTTAAAAGGCATAAGAGATGAGTATCTTGATATTTTGAATGTAATGGGGAAAGGAGATATTTCTTACTTACCATTTGATGAAATTATAGAGTTATGTCAAAAGTATTCATGAGGAGGTATATGGAAAGAGGGATGTAACTTCCAAAATAACCAAATCAGCAACAGGAGGTATATCAAGAGTTGAGCTTGGAAACTTATTAGAGGATTTCAAAATTGATCTTTTGAGTACTTTAGGGACACAAGTTGAAACATCAAAAACTAAAAAGAGACAAGAACAACAAGATCAACAAGAACAAGCTCTATCAATTTTTTGTCCTAGATGTAGGAAGAAACATCCATTGAAAGAATGACCTCTAAATAATGTTTAGATTTGTGGATTATGTACAAAAAATCATAACACTGATGATTGTCCTAGGTTGAAAGAATTATAGGCAGCTTGAATGGAAGAAATCCAAAGCATGGAGTCTCTCTATCTTATGGCACAGAAAAGACCATGGCAACCACGTTTTCCAGGTATGTCCCAAGACCCCATGCAACAATTTTCTCAAAGTTATCAGTATCCTATTCAGAATTCATGGAATGATCCTATGCCTTGGAAAACTTGGTCTCCTCAGCAAAACCAACACCAGTATGCTTAAGGTTGGCGAGGATATGCTCATGGAAATCAAACATACCAGCAAGCTTATCCACAGCCTTACCAACAGTCTTTTCCTCACCCACAATACCAGTAGAATTAGCCTTCATTTCCACCATAGACAAATCCTGCTTCCCAGCTAACCCAACCTCAACAACTTCATCTACCATTGAATCAACCTCCACCTCGATCAACACAGTTACCAACCCAGCCAGTAGAAAATCCTAATAATAGAGTGGAAAAGCCCATGTATAATATTGATGAAGGAACCAAATTTTCATACTCAATCCTTCCTATTCAAAACATCCACTTGAGGTCTGGAAAAACTTTGGAAAAAGAATCTCCTGTTATTATAGAAGAACACATAGAAGAAGAGAAAATTCCAAAAAAATCTAATATACAAAATTTGCAGCTAGATATACAAAATCAGAAAGGTAAAACATTAATTCCTCAAACACCTCCTTTTCTAGAAAGGTTAGTTAAGGAAAAATTACCAAATGATCTTCTTGATTTTGATGTCTTAAATGAATTAACGAATGTTTGTGTAAAATTTCCTTTATTGCAAGCCATAAAAGATATTCCAATCTATACAAAGGCAATTAAGGAGTTATGTCTAAATAAAAGGAAGAAGCATCCACAAACAATTCATGTAATTGTAAATTTAGCAGGCTTAATTTCAAATACTGTTTTTATTGAAAAATATGTTGATCCAGGAATTCCAATGGTAACAATCACTATCAACAATTTTTCAATTTCGAAAACATTAATTGACTTAGGTGCAGCTATTAATGTAATGACACTAGAAACAATGAAATATCTGGACTTGCAAAATCTCAGACCAACCACTACAATCTTAGAGCTAGCTGATCGATCTAAAATCACACTAGAAGGCATACTTGAAGATATCATAGTTTCTTTGGATTCCTGGGAGTATCCAGTGGATTTCTTAGTTCTTCAACCAAAATCTAATCTAGGAGGGCATCCATTGATTCTTGGAAGGCCCTGGTTGGCCACATCTAATGCTTTTATTGGTTGTAGAGCAAGAAATATGATCATTTCACATGGAATAGAAAGGAAACAGATTACACTGTACCCTCCTGCTCAAAGACCTTCTATGACAGATCAGTTGTCCTTATTAATGAAACAAAAGAGCAACATGAAGAAGTAATTCAGCCCATCTTAAGTATAAATCAAGTTTTTGATTTTCGAGAGGATAATAATGAAGATTTGCTAGATTACTTTATTTCTGAACCATAAATCTCTGAGGAATTAAGAAACATGCAGTATATTGTTGCAGATAAGGTCTTAGTCCAAACATTTCAGGAAAATTGCACAGTTAATTCTTTGGAATCATCATTTAATGATATTTTTTTTCTGTTCATTCAATAACTAATGCCCAAATCAAAACCATTGAAATCAGTCCTGGGAAACACTTGAATATTCATGCACATCTTACTTTATCACAAGAAGAATAATTGATTGCATTATTGAATAAATATCACAAAGAATTTTCTTGGGAATACACTGACATGCCAGGAATTCATCAAGAAACATGCACTCATCATATTTACACAGATGATAATATAATACCTCTAAGGAAACCTCAACGAAGAATGAAACCCATACTGAAAGAGATAGTCAAAGAAGAATTGCAAAATTTATTAAAGGTAGGATTTATCTACCCTATCTCTGACACTCAATGGGTTTCTTCGTTAGTTGTTGTTCCTAAGAAAAATGGAAAATGGAGAATTTGTGTAGATTATAGGGAGTTAAACAAAGCAACACTTAAAGATTATTTTCCATTGCCATTCATTGATCAAGTATTGGATGCACTAGCTGGAAAACACTATTTTTCATTCTTAGATGGATTCAATGGATACAATCAAATCAAAATTGCATCAGAGGACCAGGACAAAACTACTTTTACATGTCCCTGGGGTACATATGCCTATAAGGTTTTACCTTTTGGTCTATGTAACGCTCCAACTACTTTTCAGAGAGCAGTCCTAGCTATTTTTGCTGATTTAATTTATGAATGCGTTGAAATATATATGGATGATTTTTTTGTGTATGGAAATACTTTTGATGAATCCTTGGAAAATTTAGAGAAAATCCTAAAAAGATGCATTGAATCAAATCTTTCCCTTAGCAATGAAAAACGTTTCATGATGTTAACTGAAGGGATAGTGTTAGGTCATCATATTTCGTCATCTGGAATAAATGTGGATTCTGCAAAAATACAAATCATTGTGAATTTATCAGAACCAAAAACTCAAAAGGATGTGAGAAGTTTTCTTGGATATGTAGGCTATTACAAAAGGTTTATTGGAAATTTTAGTAAAATAGCTTTTCCATTATTCAAATTGCTTTCCAAAGATGTACATTTTCATTGGGATATTAATTGTCAAGTTGCCTTTCAGAAACTTAAGGAAAAGCTCTCAATTGCACCTATCTTAAGAGGACCAAATTGGACATTGCCATTTCACATCTCTACCGATGCATCAGATACTGCAATAGGGGCCTCTTTGGGTCAAAAAGAGAATGTCATGACTTATGCTATCTATTTTATTAGAAAAAATCTAACCCCTGCAGAATTGAATTACACAGTTACTGAGAAGGAGATGTTGGCAGTAGTTCATGCTATGAACAAATTTCGTCACTACATTATTGGTTATGAAATCTTTATTCATACAGATCACTCTGCCTTAAGATATTTAATGAACAAATCAATCACTAATGGCAGGATAACAATATGGTTATTATTGATGCAGGAATTCAACATTACTGTCCTATATAAGCTTGGCAGGGAAAATCAAGTGGCAGATTTTCTGTCTCGATTACACAATTATAGTGAGGTTATTCCTGTTTCAGATGATTTTCCTAATGAACATTTGTTTTCTATTTCTGTTATAACTCCATGGTATGCTGATATAGCTAACTACTTATCATCAGGAAAGCTACCTCCATCTATGACATCCAAAGAAAAGAAATGAATCATTAAGCAAAGTGCTAGACATATATGGGTGAATGGAGATCTTTTCTATACAGGATATGATCTTAACATTAGAAGATGTGTAAGACAAGATGAGATTTTAGAAATTTTAAAAGCTTGTCATGATGAACCGTGTGGTGGCCATTTTTTCAGATAAACAAACAACATAAAAAATACTCAACTTGGGGTATTACTGGCCATCTATTTTCAAAGATTCCAATATATATGTTAGAAGCTGTGATATTTGTCAAAGGATGGTATGACCAATACCATCTGATGAGATGTCACTCCATCCACAAGTTCTCATAGATCCATTTGAAAAATGGGCTCTTGATTATATCGGTCCAATAAACCTACCATCACAAGGGAAGAGGTACATTTTGGTATGTACTGACTATGTTACAAAGTGGGTGGAAGCCAAACCATTACCAAGAGCCACATAACAAACAATAGTCAATTTTCTCTTTGAAGAAATATTTGTTCGATTTGGAGTTCCTAGAGAGATTGTTACTGATCAAGGAGCAGAGTTTACTTCTAAACGGGTGCAAGAGATAACAACCAAGTACAATATCAAGCACATGAAATCTACACCCTATCATCCACAAGCCAATGGCCAGGTGGAGTCTACCAATAAAAATTTGGAAGCAATCATAACCAAGACAGTCTAGATTGTTAAATTTTCTGAATTTACTTCAATCTGATCTAGGATCTTAACTGAGAGAACAACATGTACAGCATATCTACAGCATATCAATCATGGAGACAATAATGCAAGCACACAAGAGACACAAAGATTTACTTGGGGAAAACCATAAAGGTGAAAAACCCCAATAACTTCCTCAGAGATAGATAGAGCAATGATACAACCAACCAATAGAGATAGCCATAACCTAGCAGCAATCCTCCTCCTCCATAAGTGCGCCTCTCCTCCTTGAGAGCATGTGTGAGAAGTGAGTGAGTAAATAGAGTGCCTCCCGCACTCTATTTATACTTGACTTGACTTGCCTTTTTACCTAACTCATGTCGGCTCGAACTTAACCACATAACATAATGCTGAGTGGGCCGACCCCCAATAGGGTGGTCTAATAACCCTTTGACCCACATGGCCGACCCCCAATAGGGTGGTCTAATAACCCTTTGACCCACATGACTTATACAGGGCCGACCCCAAACAAGGTGGTCTAATAACCCATCAAGTATAAGTTACGACACTTACAATATAAATGACGACACTTCCTTATAGAGGAATAATACCATCTCTATAGGAATACAATATACATATATGTGAAATACATTCCGAAGTTACATATACATCAACACTCCCTCTTAACTAGGAAGGTATTTCTCAGCACAGTTCTTCTAGCACAAGTCATCTTCTCTGGATCATCGTCACTGGATAATCGTCATCGAGACATCATCATCGTCACTGCTGCTGCTATCTCAATCAATCTCTGAATCTACTCGTCATAGGAAGTTCTACAGAGCCAGTCCTTTTTCATACTGGATGTAGGCCCGCCATCTGCAGGTCTTCATCATCACTGGCCATACTGTGGAATCCTCAGGACTTATTACGTGCGTCACAAAACCTGGCTGCAGCATCCCAGGCTATTACGAGCACACAGCTCTACCTGTAGGATCTCCCAGGAGCACATTACATGTGACCCATCACAAAACCTGGCTGAAGCATCCCAGGCTGTTACGAGCACTCGGCTCTACCTGTCGGATCTCCCAGGAGCACATTACATGTGATCTCACCACAAAACCTGGCTGAAGCATCTGAGGCCTTTTTCATCCTGTCCAGATCTCCCAGGAGCAAATTACATGTGGTCCACCACAAAACCTGGCTGAAGCATCTGAGGCCTTTTTCATCCTGTCCAGATCTCCCAGGAGCAAATTACATGTGGTCATGGCAAAACCTGGCTGAAGCATCTGAGGCCTTTTTCATCCTGTCCAGATCTCCCAGGAGCAAATTACATGCCATAGGACAAAACCTCGCAAGAGCATCTCAGGATGTTACGGGTACACAACTCCGACCTGAAATCTCCCAGGGCACAAATTACATGTCCTCTCAAGCAAAACCTCGCAAGAGCATTTGTCAGATGTCCCAGGGCACCGAATTACATGCCATAGGCAAAACCTCGAAAGACCATCTGCAAATCTCCCAAGGCACAAATTACATGCTTTCCTGCACAACCTGATCCACGGCCATAAAGTATCATCTGATACTCATCAAACATCATCCTGATGTACACATGATCATCCTGATCATCATCACTGCAACATCCTGCTGCATGTCATCTGGAGAAGCTCGTCATCCACGATCATCCAAGTATCCACCTGATAGATACATGATCCACACAATGTATCCATCAGCATACATGATCTACCTGATCATACAACGATACATGATCCACACAATGTATCCATCAGTATATATGATCTACCTGATCATACAAAGATACATGATCCACACAATGTATCCATCAGCATCCAACATGATGCGTTCATACAAAAATACATACACATGATCCATCCGATCATATCCAGCATCCAACATGATGCATATACAAAATACAGACACATGATCCAACCGATCATATCCAGCATCCAACATGATGCATACATACATACATATAATGATCCAACTGATCATATCTAGCATCCAACATGATGCATACACAAAATACATATACATGATCCAACTGATCATATCCAGCATCCAACATGATGCATACACAAAATACATATACATGATCCAACTGATCATATCCAGCATCCAACATGATGCATACACATGATCCAACTGATCATATCCAGCAGAAACCAGAACATCCTCCTGATGTTCATCATCCAGGGCTTACATCCACAGCCATGTGAAGGATCCCCCTTCCAACATGCTTGGAATGGCTTCGGCAAATGTGTCCATCACTTCTTCCTCGAAGTGTCCTCGACCTGAAGCACGCCAAGCTTCTCTCTGAAGTACTCGAACTTCACCCTGGCTAGTGGCTTCGTCAGCACATCTGCAATCTGCTCGTCCGTCGCAACATACAGGAGCTTCACAGCTCCTCTCTGCACCATATCCCTGATATAGTGATATTTGATCTCTATGTGTTTCGACCTGTCATGAAACACTGGGTTCTCGGACAGCTTCACACAACTCTGGTTATCACAGAAGATACCAGTAGCCTCCAACGGGAGATCAAATAACTCAGACAGTAGCTTCCGTAGTCATACTGCCTCACAACTAGCTGAACAGGCTGCAACATACTCTGCCTCAGCTGTACTCAGTGCTACGCAGGACTGCTTCCTGCTAAACCAAGAGATCACACCTGATCCCATACTGAAGCAGCATCCAGATGTGCTCTTCCTATCTGCAGCACTGTCAGCCCAATCTGAATCAACATAACCCTGCAGGTTAAACATTTGATTCTCCTCATACCTGAGCCCATAATCCACTGTACCCTTCAGGTACCTCAGAACATGCTTTACAGCAACCAGGTGAACACTCCTCGGATCCGTCAGGAACTGGCTCAATGTGTTCACAGCAAAGCAAATGTCTGGTCTCGTGTTCGTCAGGTACATCAAGGACCCAATCATCTGACGATACAAAGAGACATCAACCGGCTCAGATGAAGCATCATATAGAAGCTTCAGATTCGATGCCATAGGTGTGGCCATATCCTTGCAGTCCATCATCCCGAACCTCTTCAGGATCTCTACTACATACTTCCCTTGTCCAAGGAAGATTCCATATGCACTCTGCCACACCTCAATGCCAAAAACAAATAGTGCATCATCCCCAAGTTCTTCATCTCGAACTTGGAAGAAAGCTTCCGCTGCGTGTCGGCAATCAATCTATCTTTACCTGTAACAAACAGGTTATCTGCATATAAAAGTAGTATCACTGGATTGCCTTCTTCAACCTTGTAGAAAAGGTTGGAATCTGCTTTACTCTTGGTAACGCCCAAACTGGATAGAAAGCTGTCTATCCTACCATACCAAGTTCTGCACACATATATGACTACACCATGCTGTCTTGAAATCCATCTGGTGCATCTTCTATTTCATCACTTTTATATTTCTTAATGCTGTCATCTGCAACATGCTTGATCTGATAGTTCCATTTGGAAGTCATAGCAAACTTCCCTTCATGTCTTGGGATTACATCCCAAACATCATTCTTCATGATCGACGGATCAAGGCATTTCATTTCTTCATCCCAGATCATGGGAACTTCAATATCTTCAATATCTTCAATATCTTCAATAGATATCTTTGTTGCTGGAACAAAATGTTGTAGTTCTTCTTTTGTAGGAGATGGCATACGATCTTTCCTACACAACAAGTTAAATTGCATGATTAGAAAACATCTCATAGTTTTCAGAACAAATTCTTACACATAAAGAAATATGCCATACAATCATGCAATTATCTTAGCCAATGCTTCAATACAACATTTATCCATATTCCGTAACTTTCTAGATGCCTTCCAATCTCTACCAGAACATTGTTAAGAGTGTGCACAACTCCCAACATGTCAGCAAAGAGGTTTCATTCTAGATAAGTAGCAATGGAATGTTGTACAGTGCCATAGGCCACTTACCCATGCATATTAGGAGTATACTGTTCATCAATGCAATTATTCTAATATGCATAATACACAACCTAATTCTAGGAACATCAGTATATACATTATTGAACAATTTTATTTAAACAAACAAATATGCAAGAAATGATGATTAAAATACTTATCTTTCTTTGTTCGTTGGGTGGACTCCCTCTGAGTCTTTGCTTCCTTGCAGGAGCTGCTGGAGTCCTAATCTGAGGTAGCTTCTTCTACACCTTTCTGTTGTGAAATGTAGAGATGATCAACTCCCTCTGAATATCTGCATCCTTGCAGAAACTACTGAAGTGTGCTCCTTTGCTTTCTTGCAGGAACAACTAGAGTGTGCTCCCTCTTGATCTTTGCTTCCTGAATTACCTGTTCTTGAACTCATATTCATCCTTGGTCCCTATGCATGCTTATTAGTATCATGAATGTGTTATCCTTGTGATCTCATATAAAATCATACATTCATTAGTATACTATTAAAACACAATAATCTCAAGCATGTATAGTCATGATCATTTCAAACAGAAATAATAAGCATTAGCATTCAAGGATTCTTATGGTTAGTCAAATCATAAGAAACATAACATGTCTAAACCTGTAATTACTCAAGCCTATGACTCTTCAGGTTAGTTGAATCATCAATCAAGATAAGAGATATAAAATGCATAAAACCTGTGATTATTCAAACCTATACCATCATGATTCTTCTGGTTAGTCATATCATCATAATATGCATACAATCATGATTATTCAAACCTATGACTTCATGAATAATCATTATCAACAACGCGATAGTATAAGATCCTAACCCAAGGTAGGAATCTAGCTTGATATAGGAAAAACATACCTGGATTAACATGTTAGCTAGTTATGTCTAACATACCCGTATAATGTCTTTTGGTTCTCTTCAGTGACTTGTGCTAGTAACCTGCATGTCTCATAAGTTAACCATTATAAAACCAAGTTATACATACCTCGTGAATGGATCTTGTATGAGATCCATGACAATGGATGAATCTTTGTCCTCATGTTATCATGATCATATGTTCTTGGACCAGAACATGATCTGTCTTTCTTGGTGTACCTTTCATGTTAGTAGACAACATAAACCTCATACAACACCATAATGCATTAGTACAATCATAAGTGTCAACACCCTAACCAATGAATATCTTCTATCATGCATTCATAATTTTGTTAAGGTGATACAACAAATCAAAAATCAAAATTGTACTAACCATAATAACATGAAGACAAATATACCATAAACTTAATAATGGACAAATATCGAAACATACCTCGATGAGTCATACCTGTCGAGATCGCTTGTAATCTTCTTATGTAAGGCCTTATCCTCATCTCCCTCTGAGACAGGAACTTCTTTCACTTATGCAGGTGATCAATCCATCTTCTTCTAGGATTAACCCAATCCACTTGATTTGCAAGAACTGGACCTTGAGCTGGATATGGGTTTGTCAGAGAAACCCAAAAATTCAAATTTTGAATTTCAACCTTCCGATAGGATAGGAATATGCGCCTTGATGAACTGATCAAACTGGTATATTCAGAATTTGAAAACTGCAAAGTTTCACTCCTCAATTTTGCCTTTGAAACTTCCGGATTCACTGGACGTGACCCTGAACTGGGGTTTGATGAAGCCCACTCTTTTGTCCCATCAAAATTTTTGATCCAAAGCTCTAAGCTTCTATTTTTTCTGAGGAGCTTCCAGCCGTGGTCACAGATTTCAAAAATTCCCATTTTTACAGAAGCCCTAATTTTCCACTTTTCTGATCAAAGTCCCGAACTAGGGTCTAATCAAGCCCGGCCTTCTGCCCAACCAAAAATTCTGATCTTGGTCTCTAAATTTCTATTTTGATGAGTAGCATCCAGCCGTGGTCTTCGATTACAAAAATTCCAACTTTCTCCAAAGCCCTAAATTCCGGAGGCCATGAATGAAGGTACCAAAAAATAATTCTGTTTTGACAGAAATATGTACCTGATTGTTTCTGGTGTAACTCCAAAATTTTTGATCCACAGGGTTTGAAAACGTTTCCTGAGATAGCCTGACCTGTTATCTTTCCATCCTGACAGGTCTGACCTCAATTGGATTCTCTGAGAGAGAGTTATGCCAAATGTCGCAACGTGACCTGTTTTGGGATAAAACAGGAGAGCGAACTTGTACGGCGTGCCACGTGTCACTGTTTTAACTTCGGCCTCTGAAAAAGTTTTCTGAGATAGCTCGGCCTGTTACCTTTCCATCCTAATAGGTCTGACCTCAATTGGACTCTCTGAGAGAGAGTTATGCCAAATGTCGCAACGTGACCTGTTTATGGGATAATACAGCAGAGCGAACTTGTACGGCGTGCCACGTGTCACTGGTTCCACTTCGGCCTCTGAAAAAGTTTTCTGAGATAGTTCAGACTGTGTACTACCTGTAAATTTTTACGAAATTTCATTTGGAGCTTCCTAGCCCAAGATATGATCTTTTTCCCAAGGTCACCTGATTTTGACTCAGATCTGGAAGAGGCAGAAACCCTATATTGTACAGATCATAAATCACAAAGTACAACGAATTAGAGGTTTTCCTTTGGACACAAGATACCTGGAGATCTTAGCTTCGTCCTGTAACAATTTCAGATCCGAAAACTTCGCCAAAACGGATTTATAGCGAAAGTGCTACGATGACTGGTTTTTGCTATATCAAGCCCTAGCATCGTAAGTGCAACAAGTGTCATACATGCCATATCATGCCTTCTTTCAGGCTAGCTCTGATACCATGTTAAATTTTCTGAATTTACTTCAATCTGATCTAGGATCTTAACTGAGAGAACAACATGTACAGCATATCTACATCATATCAATCATGGAGACAATAATGCAAGCACACAAGAGACACAAAGATTTACTTGGGGAAAACCATAAAGGTGAAAAACCCCAATAACTTCCTCAGAGATAGATAGAGCAATGATACAACCAACCAATAGAGATAGCCATAACCTAGAAGCAATCCTCCTCCTCCATAAGTGCGCCTCTCCTCCTTGAGAGCATGTGTGAGAAGTGAGTGAGTAAATAGAGTGCCTCCCGCACTCTATTTATACTTGTCTTGACTTGCCTTTTTACCTAACTCATGTCGGCTCGAACTTAACCACATAACATAATGCTGAGTGGGCCGACCCCCAATAGGGTGGTCTAATAACCCTTTGACCCACATGGCCGACCCCCAATAGGGTGGTCTAATAACCCTTTGACCCACATGACTTATACAGGGCCGACCCCAAACAAGGTGGTCTAATAACCCATCAAGTATAAGTTACGACACTTACAATATAAATGACGACACTTCCTTATAGAGGAATAATACCATCTCTATAGGAATACAATATACATATATGTGAAATACATTCCGAAGTTACATATACATCAACACAGATGCACATAAAAGATTGGTCAGCTAAGCTTACTGAAGCTTTATGGGCATACAAAATTACTTGGAAAAATAGTACTGGTTTTCCCCCCTATCAGCTAGTCTATGGTAAGCAAGTACCATTACCAATTGAATTTCAAATTCATACTTTTAAATTAGCAGCTGATTTAGGAATGGATATTTCTGAAGCACAAAGGGAGAGGATAATGCAGTTAAATCAATTAGATGAGATGAGACGAACTGTGGTAGAACAAAACATTCTGGTACAACAACAAAGAGCACAATGGCATGATAAGTTCATCGAGAAAAAATATTTTAACATAGGTGACTGGGCCTTATTATTTGATTCCAAGTTTAAAGACTTTAAAGCCAAGTTCACAACTCATTGGCTTGGTCCATATGAGATTGCAGAGGTATATGACAATGGCTCAGTCAAATTACAGACAATAGATGTTGAAGCAAGTAAATTCGTGGTCAATGGCCATCGCTTAAAGCTCTACACTAAGCCTGTCAACAAGGCAGATTTCCTACAACAGATTTCTCAACAGAGGGAGATGGAGGTGATGGACAAACACACTGGTGTTTCTCCTTCACTTTCTTCTTAAAATATTGCTAACAATAAAATTAACACCCCTAGTCATGCGACAAAAGAAACATATTTTTACTATGCGCCCGCAACATGAAGACTGAACATAAGTACATTTAGAGACAAATCCTCTCTGATCTAATCACTTCTCCCATAAATGTAAGGATTAGGTGAATAAAGTAAGAACCTAAGGATACCAAGTTCAGTAATTGAACCGCTAAAAAAAGGTCCAAAACTAAGCTACACTAATAAAAAAGTGAAGAGAAATGCATTAAAGTGCATTAATTGTGCTTAAAATATGCTAAGTTGTGCAAAAAGCCTAAAAACTATGGAAAAGTGGGTTTTTGAATGAAAAAAGATCTAAAATAATGAAAATGAGCAATCCCACATTGAGAAGAAAAGCTTGAAGGCCCATTTCCCAATGCTATATAAGAAAGGAATTTGGGGCATTGTAAGGTACACAAAGGAAGAGCAAAGGCATGCTGGAAAGATTCTGAAGGAGGAGGAAAATCTCAATTTCTTCAAAAGCAAGGGTGGAGAAAGGAAAGCTCATGGCAATGGAGGAGGGATTCACATCAAGATCCATGGTATTCCTTTTAGAAAGTTGTGAAAAGCTTTGCTTAAGTTGGGGCTAAAATCTTCTCCATTTGGATTAAAAAGAATTGTTCAAAAACAACTTTAAGACCATAAACATTAAACCACATACCATTCAAACATTTTGCATTTGAAAAACACACTTGGAACATCACATGTTGAGATAGTTTGAAACAATTTCTTTCCAAAAAACAGAAACAAACTTTAAATTAGTTACATTTTGTTTTGGAGTTGGAATTTTTTCATAACTTTCATGCACAATTAGAGTTGCACCTTTAGAGTTCAGTTTTCTTGAGATATATTGTGTATGAGGCACCGTATCCTCTTCACTCGCACATTATGGTGATCTTGTGAATGAGAAAGTGTATCGCACTTGTAATAGTTTAGGAGTTGATTTTTTCAAAAGCATCTTATATCGAGCCACCATATCCTCTTCACTCGCACCTTATGGTGATCTTGTGAATGAGAAAGTGGATCTCACTTGTAATAGACTAGATTTCAATTGCTGCATAAAGTTTTTCGAGCCATCGTATCCTCTTCACTTGGGCCTTATGGCGATCTTGTGAATGAGAAAGTGGATCTCACTTGTAACAGTTTAGAATTTAATTCATAAGCTTTCCAAAGGGCTCTACGTATCCTCTTCACTTGGGCCTTCGTGCGATCTTGTGAATGAGAAACAGAGATCCCCCAAGTAATAGAATTAGATTCATGTTCACTTAAGATATCTGTTTGGGTTACATTGGTCTTTAACATCAATTATTATCCATATTTCAGAAAAACTGTGCATGAACATACAAAATCTACCAGAAACTTTGCATATCTGAAAGAAACTCATGAACCTCTAACTCTTCCTTAATTTAGAACATTCATCGAATTGAAAGGTAGAGTAGTGAGCATTTTGCATTGTTTGGTTCATTTTCCTATTTTTGAGTCAAAACACCACCAGTTTCACTTCCACTTCTGAAACTAAGCAAAATACCCTTAAAAATGGCACTTAATCTAAAATTGACAAACTTTTGATTTTCATATCACCAACAAGTTTAGGTTAGTGCCCTGGATTCGGTTTGGAGAGTTAACACTCCTGGGATGCAAAACTTTGAAACTAGGATTGATTAAAGAGAGTAAATCCATTAGTAACAAAAAACGCTTGTCGGGAAAGCACTTCTGAAACATGCATCAAGAACGAGGTCAATCTAGATAAGTAAAGGGTGGTTCCCCCCTTTTGCTTATTTAGTGGGACATGAGCTTATCGAGGGGATTCTATGTTTAGTGACAAGTCCTCGGGGTGACATCACTATTTCTAGAGTTCCTGGTTATGAGAGTTGTCCTCGACTTACAACTGTTCTGCCCGACTATCGATTGTGAAGTGGTAACTTTAGTGGCTCTTCCTAGGATATCACATAGGCTATTGTGAGTGGGAAACACTTGCAATACCTGAGACAGACTTTGGAACTTTTACTCCTTGGGAGGGTGATTGGTCAAGAACCAACTCTTGCACCCCTGGCGATTAAATTTTATTGTAACTGTTTCTCACACCTGCGCTTCTAGAAATTGTATGAGGACATGAAATCCCTCAGCAACTACTAGTTTCAGAAGGCCCTCCAATCCAGCTTTTCACTGAGCTTCGGTTCTTTGGAAGAGTAAGTTTGCTTGCTTGAAATCTCTAGGAATTTTTATTGTGTGGACACTTTTTATTTTGTTGAGTCTAAAAAGCCATAGGATTGTTTGATTATTTTTTCAATTTTTTTTTAAACACATCCTTTTATTAAATTTCTTCAAAGTGGCTTCTCTCCCGACCCGCCAGTCACAGCGGCATAGGTGAGTCACCAGAAATGAAGGCCCCACTACATCGCGGAGACATATACAAAATACAAAATATATTGACTTTGAAACTGAAACACTTCTAACTTCAATTAAAAACCACAGAGTAGAAACAAATCAAACAAATACTGCAACATCACCTACCCAGGAAAACACATAAATTGTTGATCCTCTTGCTCCATTTGAAATTGAAACATTAGAAGAAAACACTGCAACTCACGTAAATCCACCTTTGAAAAATATTTCAGACCCAGTGTTACTTCACATCAGTGAACCATTGCACACCATCAATCCTCTTTTGGCACATTTGGCACACATGCAAATTTTAACACCTAACCCTATGGCTTCATTAGGAGCACAAGGGACCACATCAGCACCATCTCAAACGAGTGCTGGAGGTAGCAATACTTCCAACATCCCCGTGGCTTCATCAGGAATACAAGGGACCACATCATCACAACCTCAAACGGTTGCTGGAGGTAGCAATACTTCCAACATTACCTCTACCACAACTCCAATAGTTATTTTACCTACTGCTACCATAAGTTCAACTAGCACTTCAGTGCCAGTTGGTACAGTTTCGGGTCCCAATCCCAGAAGTACATCCACTTTTCCTGCAGGAATCCCTACTGGAGGGAGTACCTTACCAAACTTGGGTTTCCCATATGGTTTGGCTACTCAAGGTAAAAAAAATCCAGGAGTAAACCAAAATCCTTTTGGTATGCCTAACACTTGTCCAAATTCTACTTCTGGGGGAAACCCTTCACCATGGAATGGTAATAGTCCTGGCGGAAGAAATGAACCATGGAACATTTATGCCAACTGGGGAATATGATCCTCCAATTAGTGGAAATTTCCTTGGGGGGTTATCCTCTGACTTATCCTAGCACAATGCCTAGGGGGCAATCCACCTATCAACCCCATCCCACAATGGAGTGGGTGGGTTCCAGGAAGTAACCAATCTTCTTGGGAACCACCTTCGCAAGGAGGAAATCAACCTTGGAATGCTTATCTAAAGCAAGGAAACAATCAATGGTTTGGTTAGATTCCGGAAAGTAACCAATCTTTTTGGGGCCTACCTCCGTAAGGGGGAAATCCATCCATTCATCCTGTTCCACCATGGAATGGACAACATTGAGGAAGTAACCAATATTTTTGGATACCATCTCCGCAAGGAGGAAATCAACCTTGGAATGATTTTCAATACCAAGCTCAACTGCCATGGTATGGTTGGGATCTAGGAAGTAACCAATCTTCT
This sequence comes from Larix kaempferi, assembly GCA_027924585.1. Lineage (NCBI taxonomy): Eukaryota > Viridiplantae > Streptophyta > Pinopsida > Pinales > Pinaceae > Larix > Larix kaempferi. Next base: position 4,720,809 of record BSBM01000368.1, read on the forward strand.
TGGGCCCCACCTCCGCAAGGAGGCAATCCACCCATTGGTCATGTTTCAAGAAGTAGCCAAACTTCTTGGGGTCAGTATCCGCAAAGGGGAAACCCACCTTGGAATTCTTATCACACCCATGTACCACATCAATGGAGTGGTAAGGTTCTATAAAGTAACCCATATTTTTTGGACCTAGCCCCGTAAATGGGAAATCCAACCATTAACCCCATTTCACAATGGAGTGGTCAGGTTCTAGGAAGTAACCAATCTTTTTGGAACCAACTTGAAAGACCTGCGTTTGATCCAGCTAGGCTGCCACATGGCCCTCATGCCAATGGTATGATAGATTCCGTCAACCAACTTGAACATATTACCCCACAGTTGGGACAAGTTTCTATTCAGAATTCGCAACCCACATCTGGCTAGGCAATGCAGGAACCTGCTAATCCTTACAAGAATTACAACATCCTCATAGTCTCATCCATAGACCTGAGAGGAAAGAAGAAGAAGTATAAGGGTAAGCAAAGTGCTAATCCTTGCCAGAATTCTGAAATCCTTATAGTCGAGTCCAAAGACCTTAAAGACAAGAAGAAGAAATACAAGAGTAAGCAAAATGCTAACTTTGGGAAAAGAGATGCACCAACTATGCTTCAATGAGGTGGGCAACAACAACCCAGTATTTTGACACCGGTATCCCAGCCATGGGGAAAATAGCCAACCCCCCCCGCAAGGGGGCAATGATCCTAATGTCAATGTCTTCATGTGTGATCATGATATGAACATTCAAACAAGACTTGATTCTTATGATGTCTCTCCTAGTACATCAGATCAATCGGAATCACAACCAAGTGGTTATCTCTACATTGAGAAACCAGCCATAGAATTAGTACCATACCCCCCCAAAGGTGCTCTACGTAGAACAATGCATAATCCTAACACTCGATCTTCTCAGAATGGTAATGTTCTTGAGGACCTAGCTCAAGTACCATGTGCCATGTCGGCCTTGGAGGTATTGCAATGTCGTTCTGCACAAAGAAATGAACTATTGTCTACAATTGGCGTTGTTGATCCATCCGATGAGACTTTGATCACATCAGACATAGACCATTCAATATGTAGGATCCTTTTCGAAGTTGCTTTTCAGATTAAAGTAACGACTCATGGTAATAACATTTGTCTAACCATAGTAGATGAAGGGACCTCAGCTTGTGTAATGTCACTTAAATGTTGGCAAGCATTTTGATCACCCCTATCTGTCGTAGAAGTTTCATACCAAGCTACTCAAATAGATTCGGAAGATTCAGATCAAAATCTTTCCTTGATGGAGGAATATGATTTGGTTACTTGGTCCATTTGGGTTGTGAGATCTCCCAACTCACATGACTTCTTGGATTACATTTTATCATCAAATAAAGATATCCCTGAAGTTGTAAACATTTGGTTTCACCCACCTAAGGACATCTTTTGTGGGGCCACTGGGAGCATAATTGGATTAAATCTACCCAAGTATAGGAGCATGATCTGCATGTTCCTTGATCTGATCTGGTATATTTGGAAGCTTGCATATAGGTTTAGGCCATCCCTTTGTGAAGATTCATTTGAACCTTTTGTAACCCAAACTTGCCATAGGGTCGAACCTGTTGGAAATTGGTGGGTCAGCCCTTCATATCTGTATTTTCCACCATTCCGAAAGAAGAGCCTACCGAACATGGGACACCCTAGTCAGCACCCCATTTCCATTTTGGTGCCCATGTTGAGTTATTCTCATAGGCCCGAGAGCCCTATTAGTCCCATCATGACTTGGAGTTTGAGACCACATATTTCTCTTTCATATATTTCTGACCATATACTGACGAGCTCCCAATTTTTTTTCATTTTACATAAGCATGTGTTAAAATATCCACTTGAACATCCATGCAAACTGCTTCGTTTCTTATTGCTCATGTTGCGTATTTTCCTTTGCAGTCAATTTCTATTACAATATGACTATAAACCATTGCTTCTGTATATTTGACCCATACCCATGGAGGAAACATATGTAAGAGCGTACATAACTAGCTCGGCCCTTGTTTGCAATATGGATCTTTGCCTTGGTCTGATCCATGCCCTTGACATTTAGGCGCATGCCCTTGAGACACTCGTTTCCTCTAATGTATCATAGCATGCTTTATTCATTTTTCAAGCTAATAAATGAAAAAGGCTAAAAAAATTGGAAAAAACAAAAATCCAAAAACGGAAGAGACTTGAATCACTTCATATTATAAACTTTGAAGAAAATGGCAACAGTCCGTCTTGGTCTCCCTCCGTCCTGGTCTCCCTTGAACACAACACATCATTCTGTATCCGCTGTCAGTACACCATCTACATTTTCCTTAGGAAACTGTACCAGTATTTTGAACAGATCTCCACCGATGGGTTATCCTTCTTGTCACCAATGGAGCTTTCGTTAATGCATCTGGCATTAGTGGATTTCATTAAGGTCGGTTACTCAAAGTCTTATGTTTCCAAGTGTCCATTCTGCGTCGTGTTATGTGTTCAAGGGAAGTTCAACCGAGTCGGCCATTCCTCAAATATTCCTGACCAATCATGTCGGTCTTCCTTGTGTCAGTATACAGTGTTGGATCTCGCAGTGCTACCAAATTATATCAGACTATTGATCTTTGTTTCGTATCAGCTGATGTGGGATGCATCAATGCCCTCCTTCCGATGAATCTATTCCTATCGACATCAAATCATCATCTAGGACATGTATCTAGAAACCCAAGAGTACCTTGGATCTTGCAGTCATTAGTGGCAGGTTTCCTTGCAAATGACAGTGGGTATACATCAATGACCCCTGATTATTTGACTCTACAAGTGTTCGACTTCAAAACATCTATTCGCACTTGCTAGTTTGTACTCAGTACCTTAGATTCCATCATCATTATCAGTGGGTCTCTTCGCATCTGTTTACAGTATACATCAATGACCGATAATCAGATGGTGTTTTATTATGCTCGACATCAGATCATTTATCCGCATGATATGGTACTATCATCAGTTTGTATTGAAGACCTTGGGAAAAACAGTTGTATCACTCATCGATGCACTGCCCGAGCTGTGCAAGATTAGACTGCCATCTCATAAGTTCGATGAAGACCTTATTCTCGCACTCATCAAAGTGCATGTTTACACTTCTGAAAATTTTACTTTTGACATGGATCCATTGTTTATTGTTTGTGGCCATGCTTGTTTACTGCTGAGCATGGGTATGCCCGCCTCAGGAAGATATTATATATTTGAGAAATTGCTATGTTTGACATGCAGGTGTGATCCTCAATCCCGTGCCTATGAGTTTATCCTTTCCTCATCCTTGCTTTGAACAATAAAGAGTATTAGTATAGATAGTATAAATTTCAGTAATGTATTTCGGCCCTTAGCTCTGCTTCAGACCTTAGACATTAGGGTGCATCTGTTAACAATCAAATTAACACCCCTAGTCATGCGACAGAAGACGCACATTTTTACTATACGCCTGCAACATGAAGATAGAACATAAGTACATTCAGAGACAAATCCTCTCTGATCTAATCACTTTTCCCATAAATGGAAGGATTAGGTGAATAAAGTAAGAACCTAAGGAGACCAAGTTCAGTAATTGAACTGCTAAAAAAGGTCCAAAACTAAGTTACACTAATCAAAAAGTGAAGAGAAATGCATTAATTGTGCTTAAAATATGCTAAGTTGTGCAAAAAGCTTAAAAACTATGGAAAAGTGGGTTTTTGAATGAAAACAATCTAAAATAATGAAAATGAGCAATCCCACATTAAGAATAAAAGCTTGAAGGCCTTCCCAATGCTATATAAGAAAGGCATTTGGGGCATTGTAAGGTACACAAAGGAAGAGCAAAGGCATGCTGGAAAGATTCTGAAGGAGGAAGAAAAGTTCAATTTCTTCAAAAGCAAGGGTGGAGAAAGGAAAGCTCATGGCAATGGAGGAGGGATTCACATCAAAATCCATGGTAAGGATGTACTTCTTCATTGTTTTAATATGAAATGATTCAAGTTTGTTCCATTTGAATGTTTGAATGTTGCTTATCTTGTATGATTTATATTTTTAAATGGCATTACATCTTAGCTTTGCTTATCTTAATTGATGAATGAATATAGATCTGATTAATAACTTGTGATAATCATTTTCATTTGTTGACGTAGAAGCTCACCACTTCTTAGTAAAATATCATTTATAGAGTAGACACATCCCTACTTGTGATAATCATTTTCACTTGGTATGTTAAAGAGAAACGCCAGTTGCATTGCAGAAGAAGAAACACAACCATAGAAGTGTGTATTTCATTCAGAACGTGTATAGAAAGGAATCACCTGGGGGGAAGGTAAGTTTGAAATTCTTGTTTTGCTAGATAACAACAATTCAAACTTCTAGAGAAACATTTTGAAGATAAGGAAAATTTTACAGAGTTGAAAATTAAAATTGCAAGCTAGGGTTAAGTTCTGCTTGTAGTTTCATTTGCATAGAGGGATTTTTCCTGTTGAAATTGAAAAATGGTGTCTAGGCTAGAACCAAAAAAATTCGATCCCTCTGCCATTCATGAAAAATGCATGGAAATTTTTGAGAAGAAACAGTGGGTTCCTTTCTTTGAAAAGTTTGATGGGCATAATGACAACGTTAGCCTAGATTTTGCTTGTTCATTTGATGGTGAGAGGGCTACAATAGGTAATTTCACTTTCAAATTGTCTTAGGATATTATGTCATAAATCATTGGATTACCTCAATAGGGAGAGAGGTTCTTTAAGACAAAATAGTTTTAGGAGAAGGCATGTACACCCTTCTTATGCAGATCAAGGGTAGGCTCGGTAAAATGGAAGAAAGGAATACCAAGGAGTTGGTTGATTCATCATTGGGATGAAATAACATATATCATCCAGTTATTCATCACTTGTGAAGGAAGATTCAGTGTTATATATCTCTATCACATCAAGTTAATGCAACATTTGAGGGGTGACTGTGAGATTAATATATCCTATTTTCTATTACAAAGCCTTTCTAAGATGGCTAAAGCTGTTCAAAAACGTGCTGAAGACAAGATAACAAGTCTTTTCCATTGTGGACTCATCAAGATAATCATCACACATGAATTACAAAAACAAGACTTGACATGGAAACAATTTGTAATTCATAATAAGTTTGAAGAACCAGAAGAGCTGTTTGAAGAAAGATTGAAAGAATATGAAGTGTCAATGATAACAGACATTGAAGTTGAAGAACAGAACGTTAAGGCAACAAGATCAAAACCGCCTAAGGGAGGAATGAAAGAAGATAAAGTGTTAATGATAGCAAACATTGAAGTTGAAGAACAGAACCCTAAGGAAACAAGATCAAAATCGCCTAAGGGAGGAATGAAAGAAGATGAAGTATCGATGATAACAGACAATGAAGATGACTCTAAGGCAACAAGCTCAAAACAACCTAAGAGAAGAATAAGAGCAAGGAGCATGGTAAAATAAGAGAAGGAATTCCAAGAAAAAGATAAGATCTTCACCACTTATGAAAGAAAATGAAGGAAACGTCAGCAAGCTCAGAAGAAGCAAGCACTAGAAAATGATGATGAGGCACAACAAAAGCATTATGCATACATTCAATCCTTGCAAAGTCAAGAGGAAAGTCTAGTAGGTGAGATTGGGCAATATGATGAAGAAGTGAATATCATCTTTGAACAACAAACTGTAGAAAAGATAATGGAAGTAGATATTCAGACAACTGAAAAGATTCCAACTAACATAAAGGAGCAAAATAATGAAGATACAGTCATCATTTCTCCTGTCTTTATGCAGCTAGTCACAGAAAAAGAAGGGAAAAAGTATTCAGAGCAGGAGAATGAAGAAGAGGAAATTGGAATGGACACTATTTCTAAGCAGCCTACAATAGAGATGAAAAAGAAGAAATCTTCCAAGAACAATAAAAAGATTGAGAAGTTAGAGTTGGAAATGAAGGAATTAGAACTAGAGAATGAAAAATTAAGGAAGAAAAATAGAAAGCTTCGAGTTCAAAAGGTGCAAATCTATAAAGATGCATATAAATGGTATCAGCAAAAGAGAACTTTCAAAGCAAAGTATTAGAAATTGAGAGTCCTTTATGCAGCTCAAAATAGTACAGATGCATCATCACAGACATGAAAAATGTCAGAGGATTAGTGGCAGCAGTACAACAACAATTTTGTGCATGAGATATGCAGGTTCAATTTTTGGAAACACTTTTTGTGCATGAGGACATGCAATATCTTCATCTTGGGGGAGATGTTGGACACTATTTGGATACCTATTTTACTCCATAATTCCTCGAAGACATCTCCATAATCCTTTACACTTTTCCATAAATCCTCATGTTCATCCATAAAACCTTGAAATTCGATGATAAAAGGTATAAATTGTTGTTTCTCTTAAATAAATTGAATTATGTAATTTTTAAAGCATTTAAATTGAAATTTTAATTAAAATTACAAAATTGACTGACTTCCCGTAATTGCTCCTAGATTGGATACTTGCAGGCCAGCTGGGCACAAAATGAAAGATAGAGAAGGATCCTTGATGCCCAAGGATGGATAAATTTCTAGCAGCTTCATGAAATAGGTTCTACATGTGTTGAGTCAACGTTGGTCCAAGTGAGCTTCGAGCACTGCCACTTAGCACAAAAGCAGGGACAGTTCTATTTTGTATCAATCTGGCCTATTTTTATGGATCTGAAGGACGTTCTCGAGGATAGTAGAGATATTAGGGTAGTGTCATTACTAGTTACCCAGGATTGTAGCGTTTTCAGTTTCAAAAACAGTTTGTATAAATATTTGAACCCTAAATGTAATTATCCGGTGATGGTGAACGTATGATATTGAAATAAAGACTCCAGATTTTGAATAGCTTGGTGTATGTTCATTTTTATGCTGTGAAAGTGATTTAAGTGTTGAGAGTTTTGTGAATCTTCCCGTGTGTGTGAGTGAAGTATTGGAGGGCCCCCTCTGCCGAACTTGCACACCCATTTCCTCATTAATATGCATTGGTATGATTTTAATGTTTTCTGTGGAGTTCAATTAAGTTATCAATCTGTGCTTTACAATTGAATTCGAGTCTATATGATGCAAGTAGGGTTTTATCATAGAACAGGGTTATGCGTTTATGTTTGATCGATCACTTGCTGTAGGTTGTTTCCAGCTTTAATTTTTATTAGAATGTATACTGAATTGTTGAAGTAATCAAATACATTGTGAACTGATTTCTTGTAAGGGAGTTTTTGCATTTCTGAGTTTACAGCATTCAAGTAGTTCTAGGTTCATTTCCAAAACAAAGTGAGGTTTCAACTAGTCTAGATCTAAATCCATATACTTCGGATGTGCTTCTAAGTCTTACGATTCCGGATTGAAAATTATAATTTAAGCTATAATTTACAACAGCTTGATAAAGATCATCCTCCGAATGAGTCCAATCTCACATGTTTTACGAACCTGAGAAATGAGGGGTTTGTTCCTATAAGAGTCCTTCAATGTTAAATTTTAACGAGTCCAAATAAGGTAAACTCGGTGTCATTTCATGTTTAGAGAGTCTGAAAAGACTAAGGAAGACTCCAAGGTGTACCTTTTCATAAATTTAGTCCCTGGGCCTAAAAAAGTGCAAAACAATACCTAGAAGAACTCTCCCAATCAAAGTTTAACTGAGGTATTCATTTTTTGTAATTAATACTACTTTGCCCAAAAAATGGGTAAACCAAAACTGAATAGATGCCCTTTCAAATCCTTTTATGAGTGTTAAAGGAAGCAAGTTCGCTCAACAATCTTTTCATATTTCAAGAGTCCAGAAAGGGATTAAAAAAACTCCAATAATGTGTTCAAGCACGAAAGACAGTTTGGGCCATAACCTATTTATTATGTTTGACATGTAACCTCAACAACAAGTTGTTAAGAAATCTATATAAATTAATCCATAAAGAGTCTCTTAAATTAAAAATGGTAAAAAGGTTATAAACAATTACAAAGGAAAATATTAAAATATTCACTCTCAATCCAATAAAAGGGAGTGAAAGTGACTTATTTTACCATTCCATCTTTGTTCTTTTTACCAAGAGGGTAAAAAAATCCATGTAGTAGCGATTTCGTGTTGATGATTGTGGGCACTTCAGGCTGTGGATTTGAGCTTCGTCAACTCCATGTAACCACATTCACCTTCTTATTTCATTTTATAAGCTATAATGTTGCAAATTTCATGATTTTTGATGAATTTGGGGTTGTTTTTCAAGCATAAAATGTGTGCCTTGGTCAACGTGACCTTCTTTTTCGAGAACCGTGCTGTGGCCGGTCGACGTGGTCTACAAAAGGATAGGCATATTGATGTCACACTATGTGAAAATTCGGGTCGGGTCAGCCGTGAAATGCGGCTCCAAAGATGAAATGCATTAAAAAAAATTGGATTTTCTTTTAGATGAAGGATTTTTAATCCCTATCTTTGGTTTTGTAGGTCCTCAAGCAAGGAAAATGGTTATAGAATGGAAGGAATGAGACAACGAATTAGAGGATTTGGAAGGATTAAATGATGCCAATACAATGTTGGCACTTCAAGAATGTGGCTTAAAGAAATTATTACTTACTATGAATATGATCAAGGACCAAGTGCATTTGTTAGGGTATTTAGTGGACATGTGGGACCCTGATGAACAATATTTCCGAGTAGGGATCCGCATCATTACCCTTGAGATAGATGACATTTATTTTTTGACCGGGATTTCAAAAAGAGGATATCAAGCCATGATTATTGGGAAGAATGGAGGTAACGAAAATACAAACGAACTCATCATCTAGTACTGTGATCCTAGGACTAGGAAGTCTGCGGGAAGATCCCATTTGCACAAGTCTGTGGTCTAACATTGAGGATTGTGCTCTTCACAGTGGTTCGTGTAGCGGGGAATAAATCCCACTATCAGGAAACCAAGTCTCAGATGTTGTGTTCCCTAGCACTAGTACATATGGCTCAAAAGTTCCAATTGAAATTTTCGTGGATAAACAGATAAAAAATTTGAAAAGAAAATGTGTAACAACCCTCATATACGAATACAGGGAGTATTTAATATAATAAATATAATGTAATATAAAATAAGGTAAAGAATCAAAAGAAACATGAAAAATAATTAATGGAAAACAAATTTTGCATAAAGAAAGAAATTAAATAAGAAATTAAGAATTGGGAGAAGGAGGAGATAAAAGGAGGAGAAGAAGTGAAGAGAAGGGTCTTCTTTTTTGTATTGGGCCATCTTGGAAGAGGAGCTTTGGAGGAGAGGAGAGTAAGATAGCACTGGCATAGGGTTAATTGTTGGGGGCTCAGGGGTCTCAGCCTTTGGCTGGGGGTTGGTTTGGTGGAGAGTCGTCCCCCCACCTTCAGTTGCACTATTGGAGTTGTTAGGTAATGGTAATGGTAGCTGCTAGGTCATCTAACCAGGTATGGGTGCTTAATTTTAATAGCATATTTTCTGTTATATTGTTGATTAGATACACTTTGTTGTTACAGATCTTTCAGTGCATGATGCTTCTTATTGTATACTCGTTTTATAGTTTTATAGATTTACAGGATATCAGATCCATTGTATTTATCAGATTCTTGTATTGGTTCATAGATCTGTATGCATCTTTAATATTATTATTTAGTAGGTTTTAGTAGTTTTAGGGTTCTTACATTTGGTATCAGAGCCAGGCTTCAAATACTGAGATCTATGGGCTCGTCGTTTGTTTTTTGTTCTTCTTTTTCGATTAAAATGCTACAGCCATGAAGGAAGAATCGCCGTATAGATGTCCTTTACCCCTCCTAATTATTGTACAACTGAATTTTATAGATCTCAGGTCGAAAGTTTGTGTCTAATTAATATTGTTATGTTTACTTAGCTTCATACAGAAATTTTCTGAGATCTCAGACCAAGCAATTTGGATCGTATCCATACTCTATTTAATTGATTAAATTTGTAATTGAGATCTTATAGCTATCGTGATTCTTATTCATGTATGCAAACTCTGCTTGAGATTTGTAAAACGCCAACATAATAACATGCATCTTTTCATTTGAATTTATATTGAGATCTAAAAACTACAAATCGAGTAATAAGTAGTTAGATTGACACTTGATTTCAGCTAAATTTATAGAGAAGGATCGAATCGAGTGATTATGATTTTGATGCGGCATTTATACCTCTGTTAAATCTGGGTAATAAGACTGTGATAGACAGGACTACGGTCTACAACCACGTCGAACTCATGTGCTTGTTTTACTGATAACGCCTATTGAAACTCCTAATGAAAATTTACGAACAAATCTTTTCATATTACGTTAAAAAGACGAAAAATCTTCGAATTGGCGTCTCTCTTGCAGACGATGAATACATTTTAACATAAAAACCTGCAGAGCTTTGATATTACCTTCGGTTTGTTAAAATTTGTTAAAATTAGAATTCCCAGGGAAAGCTTTGAATAAAAGATTATGAAACAAGAAAATCTTTAAAATGAAACGTCGCCGATATGCTGGAATAACTAGGCGCTTTAGTTGCTCTTTTATCACATGCGTTATACCATGATGGTTATAATGGCTCTACACTTATGGAAATACTCTTTGTGCCTGCAATCTATGTTGGTTAACGGTCTTTTGCCAAGATTCAAAACAACCTCACCTCTGCTAGTTGTCTGAAAGAGGCTGTTTGCATTATGATTTTCTAAGCCTGCCTATTCTTTTGTGCGCTATCAGGTATCACCTGCCAAGTGTCATTTCCTAGCATACCAACTTCCTTGGATTCTGCCACTCTTGCCTGTAGTGCTTGTTCCGGTTTGAAACCGACAGAATGGTGTTACGATCTTCACGAAATAAATGCCTTGGTGGCAAGCACATGATCTCTGTGTCAATTCGTTAATAATTGTTCTGTATTCAACGAACAGGAGGAGGGTGAGGTTACGAAACAGAACAGATGAAAACCCAAGGAATCAACACACAGTTTATGATCTGAACTTTTTTTGTTGCATGGAGAATGAGCTAACCTGAAAAACCCAAGGTTCTGTGTACCTTGCTAGGAATGCCGACCTCTAAACTTCCAAGACTTTGGTATACGCTCAGTTTCTGAAAAAATGTGCTGCAGCATGTCTTTTCTTTGTCTGAGAAACTCCTCGGGTGTTAGAATTCCTCCCTCCCGGATCTGGATTTCCATTTCCTCCATTCGCTACACCTGAAACTAGCCAGCCTGGTGGTATGCCTATGCCGTCAGGATCTGGTTTTCCATTTCCTCCCTTCTTGGGCTTCTTGGGCTCCACTTGGTTTCCGACTATTCCTGTTTAGAAATAAAAATCCTCGTGATATGATTTTTGATCATTGTAAAATTCATCTTTCACTTCTTTGGAGATAAACTAAATATGCTTTCTTTCTTCATTATGCAGCTTAACATCACACGATCACAATTTTTTTTTGCCTTACTAAATCTTGGTTACCTTTATTTTATTAATGGATTGACTCCCTAATCAATATTACATGCTTTACCACTAAGTATGCTATGAACATTTGTAAAAAGTAACAGCTTTTCTGGAGCTCAGTTTATGACTATTACGAGATTTATCGTGTCTTACGTTGTACAGTCTTCATTTATATTCCACTCCATGACCCATGTGAGACTATTGATGAGAGCAATGTCATGCTTATTATTGTGAACAAGTGAATTAATTGAATAACTGAGAGTCCTCGTGAGAAAATTTATGTGTCAATTTCTTTGAAACAGCTAAATTGTGGATTACGGAGGGAGGAACTTTTACTTTTTACTTCATATATTGTGTCATCTGGACAGCTCTAGGCCCTGCTAAGATGTCAGAGAGGGTAGTGTGGAGCTTCAGAGAGTAGATATCGATAACCAAACCTCTTTAATTTGCAGAAATTTTAATTGAATCTAATTTGTGAAAAATCCTAAATTGTTTTGGAATAATAGTTGTTTTATGAAATATGAAAGGCGAGGTGCCTTAATTTCATGTTAAAATTATGGTTATGTTAGGGTTTTAAGCAGAAAATTAAAAATTTGTAATTTAATACAAAAATTAAATTACAAAATTAGTACTGAAAAACAAAATAGTACAGTAGACAAGTTTAAATCTGATTAAAATATAATTTTCATCTCTTTCAACTTTAACACTTCCAAAGATTAATAATTACTATTAAGATAAAAAAAACTAAATGCAAAAATAACACAATCAGTAGGACAATAGCAGTTCATAAAATCATAGCCAGGAACAACGCTTTGAAAGGCTGCTACACAGGCCATTTCACCATTGATAAGAGCCGTTTCAACATCGATCGAGATATTGATCATGCATACAGGTGCAAGATCGAAGATCTTGACCTGAATAGTAATTGTTAAATGCCGATCATGCATGGAGGTTCAAGATCATAAACATTATTAAATCTCCGCCATTGTTTTACTTTAATGCGTTTTTACATTTATATGCGTTATATTCCTATATAATGTGAGAAAAATATCTATTTAGAGCATAGTTGATAAAATAAAATAAAAAAAACGATATGGATGTAACTTTTAATAGAATGAGACGTCCATCGTATGGCATGTTGGATGGTGCGACCTCTGCATGTTGGATGGTGTGGCCAGCTGTCCCCCCCTGTTGTAATGCCTCCGGCCAAGTCTGCATAACATTTTTTTTAAAGGGTAGTTAGTGGTAGCCGTTACTTTGGGTGTCCCAACTCACTTCTCCATCCTGTCAGTTCTGTCACCCTTATGGAAATCACCATAAAAATAATAATAACTGGGAAACAAATATGCGTTCATGCATTATATGCATTATACCGTGCGTTATTATATTCATTACATATAGGCATTACAGTTAACCGTTATAGTAATTGCTGATAGGCACGGGATAGGAGGGTTGTGGCGTTGATAGGCACGGGATAGGAGGGTTGTGTCGTTGAACAGTCGAGGATGTCTTAATTTGGACATCGACTACCACACAATATTCTTAAACTAAATCAGAAACGCAACTCAGCCCTGAGCTCAAATGCATCAACAGGCGGATGGCAATGTTTAGGTCATTATTCTGCTTCTGAAATATGTAGATCAATAATAATAAAAAAAAAAAATAGAAACCAAATTTTAAGAAACAGGGGAGAACCTACTAAGCAATCGTGAAGTTGGTTTGGCAACAAGAGGTAGAAGCTGCAGTTCCCAATCATTCTCCATAAAAGGATGATATCCTTGACAACCCAGGTATGTTTCACACGTTGCAATCCCAGTCAGCCATAGACGACTAGTTTCTCCATATTGACTCAATTTCATAACAGCTTGTTACACAGAAGATGAGACTAACACCCAGTTTCACCAATGTACATTTATGTAAACTTTAATAGTTACAATGTTGAATGAAGAGATTCTTTATTCCAGAAACAAAGATTCTCATACACCAAATTGGCCTGTAGCATTGCTGTGATTTTAAAAATACTACATTGTGACCTCAGCTACTCCCCATCCCCACAGTATTTCAGTCCTACCATCAGTACTATCACACTTCAGTTGTATACCTCGCGCTCCTATCAAGGAAACATCATTGCCTTGAGAGTTGTTGGTCTCCCTCTGTCGATGCCAACCAAATCTATTCCAGAGGATAGACCCAGAGGTCCCTGTTCCTTGGACTCATCACCATTTGTGATGAGTGCCTACGGATCATTTCGAAAGGAGTCCTCAGTGCCTCTCCAAATAATTGTTTCTCACATGCTCGACTTCGACACCTTGATCGCATCGTTGAGACTCGTACAGGGTATCGGTCCTTTCAGTTATTTGTTGAAGACCCTGGATATCACCTGACTCTACCACATTTGAGAGTCTAATTGAGGAAAAAACCAGTTACATTTTCCTATGGATATTCGGGTTGCGCTTGACGAAATTATTCAGAAGTACCCCAGTTGTATACTCCCTTGAATATACGGTTCCATATTCTCTTCAAAAGTTGACTCACAGTAATTGAGTCCCTACAGATGTTGGACACCTTCGACTCCAGCAGTTCATTCACCCTTTTTGAAACCTTATTCAGAATGGTTGTTTCTCTTTTCCAGTAAATCAGCTATTGATAACAATCATGGTATGACCATGAATACGTCCCAGAATTGTGTCCCCTCTGGACCATTATGATGTACCAACATATTTTTATGTATTATTTAGGTCCTCCTTTTTGGGCCTAATTGTTATGTATATGTCTTGATACAAGCATGGGTATGCCTGCCTCATCCATAACCAGAGATGATTCCTCATTCATTTTGAGGCCATGTATTTTTTCAGTTTTTTATAGCTTCCAAGGGGTCATTTTTCCAGTCTCCAATTGGTCTCTTCTCTTCTCCAAACCCCAGGAAAAAATACAAAAGAACTATGATGTCTATCGGCCATACGATGAGCTCCTGCCCTCACACATCAGGGGGCAATCTGTTAACACCCAAAAAGTGATCACTAGCTCATTCCCTTATTCACATGACCCATTTGTCCATTTTTTCCACCATTTGAGCCTCTAAAACCATCAAAAGGTCACCAAAAAGACCATAATACACCCTTTTCCCCTCAAAATATGTATTTTTCCTCAAAAAACACAAAAAACCCTAAAAAATGGTCCAAAATTCCCCAAAAATATTAAAAGGGAATAAAAATATAAAAAATATAAAAAAAAAAGGAAAAAGAGGGAAAAAGAGACCTAAACCATGTTGGTTAATACCATTGGTTTCCTTAAAACCATAATGGTATTCCCCATCACCAAAAACTATAAAAAGGTAATAGGGGCTCCTCACTTTTCATCCACATTTTCATCCTATCCTTATGCTGCCAAATTCCCTTTGAGAGCCATTGCCTCCCATTTCGAGTTTGAAGATCCCCATTGAAGCTTTGGAGAAGAAGAGACCATTGGAGATTGGAGCTTCTCAAACTTGGAGTTGCTCAACACCCATCATCCTCACCGTTTGAGGTAATACAAAATCAAATATTTTTCAAGTTATTGTTTTTCCATAGATCTTATTGCTTATGTTCTTAAATTCAGTTTTTTATTTATTTTACACATGTTAATGTTAGATTTGGTTAAATTAGTTTTTACATACTTTTATTGAGACTGTTGCTACTAGTTAGCAGGTGCATCCTTGCACATGCTTGGTTGAAAAACCAAGCAACAACCCCCATTTCGGGGTCCCCCAAAAAGACTATCTAAACAATACTAACATCACATGAAAATTTTTAAATCTTGAAAATCAAATGCGGAACCATAGATAAAATGCTAAAACTCAAATTGTATATAAAATGGAACCATATACCTAATTTACGAAGGTTGAAGGTGGTTGTAGATGACATCCTTTTCTGCTTCGATCCAAACATCCAATATTCTGATTTACCAAAGACCTCTTGGTTGACCTCCCTACCATATCAGGGGTACTCTTCTTTCCCTCAAACCCTTGAGCATTTTGGGGTCATAAGAACACACTAGCAAGCTTCCCGCTGGGATATCCCAATCCCCGGTCTAGCTAACCCCAACTCACAAGAACCACAAGATCAATTCTCGATTCCAGTGCCCATCCAACACTAGGGAGCAAGAGATCTCCTTTTCTCCTTCTCCTCCTTCTTTTATAACAAAAATCCGTGTGCCTTGTGTCCTCACATGCACATAATTTATTTAATTTAATATTTTATTAATATTTATTCTCAAGTTACAAAAGTTTGTGTGCCATGTGTCCTCACATGCACATAATTTATTTAATTTAATATTTTATTATTATTTATTCTCAAGTTACAAAAGTTCGTGTCCCATGTGCATGAGACAAACTTACTTCTATGGGAATTAATGAGAAAAAGTGATACTCCTAATTAAGGTATGTAAGATATCTCACCTCATAAGGATAATAATTTATAAAATTATTATATTATATTGTCCAAATTATAAAAATTATTTGATATACATGCCATCAAAGATCATTTTACATCCATATTAGTTAGGAATTCGTAAATTCCAATGTGATACAAGTTTACAGGCTTATCATTTGATTACAGTTCCTAGTTTTCTAATTTCATTAAATTATACTTTTTACCTACACAATTCTTAATGCATAATGATTTCATGAAAACCATATGCACAAGATTTGTAATTCATTTTGGGTGTCAAATGAGTTATGATCCCTTTTGTTGATACGGGAACGTTATTTAACCAATCTAGATTTATATAAATAAGCATTTTAACATATAAACATTCTGCAAGTATACTAACCTTCTACAGACCTCATTCAAGTTGACCCTAAGACGATTAATTTGCATCTTTACTTAAGTCTTCTTATCAAAGTATGCCACTAGCATCTTCAAAGGTATCTTTAAGTTAATTCATAAGATACGCCTACTAAGACTGCAAGTACTCGGCAAATTTTATAATTATATACCGTACAGGTCGGGTGATATCCTTATGTGGATTTATGGTCATAAAAATTATGGATTTATAAGCATATTCGTAAATTAAGGAAAGATAAAGAATAGTAGGTTTACCACAGAATTCAAGATAGGCTCGACGATCCCTTGGTAATACGATTCAAGAGTAAGTCTTAGAGAAAGCACCGACAGTCCGTCAGGATTTTTAAAATAAGTGTTGATAGTAGTGTCAGTCGTGTCACCTACCCAAATTCTAAAAATATTATTTTATTGGAAAAATACTTTATGTTAAATTTTAATTACAAAGTTTTGTAATTATGACCAAGTTTGGTCAAGGATGAATGTAATTACTGATTATTATTATTTAATAAATTAAAGTAGGAGACAAACACCCTAGGGAACTGTTAAATGAGTGTTCACTGACCCACTAGGAGGAATGGAAGTTGTTAGAAGGCATGGGATAGATGGCAACAATTGCACTTCACCACTAGCTGTTGGTTATGGGACAACTACCCCTAAAATTGTGGCATTATCCCCCAGGTGGTGGGAGTGAGCAGGAAGCTCATTAAATGACTAGTTAACCACTAAAAGGCCTAGGCAACCTACATAAGGCAAATTCGAATTGAGCAGGAAGCTCTCTTACAATATTTTCTGCAGAAATATTCCTCGAGTGCATTAGGTGATCACTGAGAGATTCGAATAGGGAGGCTATGTGAGAGTGCAACTGTAAGTCTACAAATTATTCTGAGAAGGAAAACCAGAGGTGCTGGTGCAGGTCCCTTTGACTGCTAAGTCTTTAAGACTGGGTAACTATTGCTACTACAAGATTGAGGTCCCAAGCTTCTAAGTTCTTACCTCCTGGTGGTTCAGTGAACAGGCTCGGGGGTCCTAAGGAAAGTAACTTGGTTGTCTTCAGGAATTGGTTGGGTGAAATAGGTTCCTTGGGCTGTTTATTTCCCTACAGTTAACCAAGTTTTATTGTTCCTACTTTTGTTTACAGTTCAATGCTTCTGTTTAGTAGAATTATTAAACTGTTATGTAAAAGAAGTTATTTTATTTTCTGATCTGTGTCTGATTCTGAATGATAAAGCTTTGTGAAATATTGATTAGATAACCATCTCTATATTTTTCCCCATGATGTTCTCTGCATAGTACTATAGTATAGAGAAGAAAATTAGTGATAGATGAGAGATAGGCAGAATGCCATTGATTGGATAAATGATTTCAGTAAGTGTTCTGTTTAAACTTCTATCCTATAATTAAACATAGTAACTATTACAGCTTAACATCAACAGTAGTATATAATTCTTTTATTAAATACATGAAAGAAAAACATAGTCTATTTTCTGCATAGTCATATATATTTCTCTTAACTCTAATAATTATAGATAGAAATCAAATGCATCAATATTATACATTCATGTTTTTCAAGCAAGTGTAATTCAGGAAATAATAACAGTTGCAAGAATTAATTTATGCACAAGGTTTACATAATTTCATTTTAATTACATTCATTTCAGATAGAAATATCATTTATGCTCATTTGTAAAATCTATTCTCTGCATAAATTTATTTTATGTAAACCTATTAATTCATTATCCATTCATTTCAGTATTTTATAAATCTATTCACGACAGTATCAAAATCCTATTACTGCAAACCCTAGAATCTAAAACACTCTTTTAGTACATAGTTCATAATCCTATCATCAAGCCATTCAAGGAAAACTGTAGACATCATTTCAGAAATGATAGCGATTATAAACTACTAAACCCTAGTTATCGTTTTCTAAACCATACTATCTTTTATATATGACAAGTTTATCATCAAAGCATTATTTTAGCAGTTAGCCGAAAGCACGATTTCATATCTACGACTAAACATTAGCTCACAACCCTAGCATTAAAACTTATACATTATCGAAACCTTTTATTCACAGGCTAAGTTTTAGGTACGAAAGCTGATTGCAAGCCAACTAGCAATCAAAAGCTACAGGTAGAATTCATTCGAGAATTAAATTAGACACTAGCCGAACCATTCCAAAACTTAAATATTGACAACTATTACAATTATAGGAAGCAGATTTATACACTCGACCTGAGATAGCTTTCAACAGTTAATCCCAACAATCATTTAAAAACATCTATTCAAACAAGACTGTAACATTGCATTTAAGGAGAACCAATAGTACAGAAGCAAGCGAACCATGATTCCATTAAGGAAGGTCCAACAGCATAGATAAGAACACAACAGAGATTTTATTGTTTCCATTTAAGGTTTTCAAAACACATAGGGTCTTTTCCCTTAAACAACTCACGGTATAAATACCAACTCAAGTTGGTTCCAACGCTACAACAAAAACAATACTGAGCCGAGCATCAAATACAAGACTGAGGATCAACCTCTTACAGTATGATATCAAAACAAAACAAGCTTAAACTTTGTTTTCGGCCATCACTGAAACAAGTTGAAGTTTTCCATTTCTTGGCACACAGAAAACACCATCGAAGGCACCTATGAGGTTTTTCGAGAACCACCGGAGCTTACCAGGTAGCAGTAGCAGCTTTCCTTTCTCAAACCCTTTGCTTAGAAACCTTCCAACGAAGAGGATACCTGCCAATTTACAAGTTTGACTAGTTAAAAGTCTGCAAACACAAATAAAATATAAGTGCACCATATTACATTTCATTATTAACTTACTTACCCTTTAGAAGCTTCATTCCAAGCAATAATGATGAAACTAGAGGTTGGTTGTAGCATTTATACATGCAGAAACTCAGAAGACGATACCATCTATTGGAAGAGCCGAAAGTCAACTACAAAACCACTCTCAATAGCTAACAGAAAACCACACTTCGTATGACTCTATCGTGGCTCTATTGCAGCCGTAGTTCACTTGGATGGATTATGTGGGATGACAGCCACACTTTCCACTATGGAGTTCGGTCAGAACAATTAATGCATGATCGGGACACTGTCAACCTATAGTTGGCGAATTAATACACGTCAACTCATCACTTCAATAACAAGACTATTGTGAATACAATCACATATGATAATAATACTTAGGACAAGAGTTAGGTTCGTGAATGAATTTCATACTAGTCTCTATAGTTATTTGATGTGCATCGAATCGTTGTATGATAGGTTTATGTATTGCATTTCATGTTAGTCCTCATAGTTGTTGTTATGCATCGTATTATTTGTAATATGTGCTATTGTATAATATGAATGATATTAACACCTTGTAGATGTTAACATTTCATTATTATGGCTCATGTATAGTTAAAAAGAAATAAACTTAGCCATATAGATATATAAGATATTGTTAATTAATGGAAACCTAGATATAGTTAGGATTCTAACTATGTACAAGAACATTAGATATATGTACCCTATAGCATGTTTCTCCAATCCATAGTATTAATGTGAATCTATAAGTATAGATAATTGGGTGATACACATTCAATGCTAAGTCCTTTGCATAATCTTCATACGTACAACATTTTAAATATGTTAGCCATGTATTGCAAAGACTAAACGACAAATGTAATACTATAAGCATAGTTTAAATGATGACGATATTCATTCTTTTACTAAGTTCATAAGCACAAGCAGTAATCACTATACTTTCCATATTTTAACTGTGTAACAAAAATCCAAGTAGCACTATATCAGTATTTTGATGACATGACTATATACTATAGAAGAACTTGAAAGTCAGTACATAAACTAGGTTTAGAACCATGTATCCATACCTCCAGTAACTGGTGTCGCAAGGAAGTACTTAGCATTCTAAATTTACATTGACGATGAATTGAAAGGCACAAGTACTCTTAACACATGTTGTCTTATAAGATTTCGTACCTGCGGTCTGCACATGGAAACAAGATTCAAATGCCTTAGCTAAACATAGTTAAGTAAACTCCAGGGTACCTCGTAGGACCCCTTCATCATCATACAAACAAACCGTCAGCATTTCATCAAGAACATCACAATAGTACAACATGTACTCATACTCAAGGACTTAAGCAAATCTGTAATTTGTACTTGTATGCATAATCATAAAAGAGCTGTCGTTAAGGAGATTAACATCCACTTAAATATGAAGCAGCAAATACAATTATATCTTATTTAATTGAGATATATGACGTTTCATTGTCATTAATTATCTTAGTTAAGAATTTGAATTAATTTATATGTTCCACATTAAATGACTTTGATAATTATTGCTATTACTATAATTTTTTTTTGTTGGTATTTTCGGGATGTTACAAGTCGATAGCAAGGCAGAGAATAGGAATAATGAAACCAAAAAGTCATACCTTAACGGAATAGAACTGATGTTATTGGAATTTAATTACATCTTAATTTAATTTTCAGCGTGAAATCTATGATCTAGTTGCTGTTAAGTAATCTAGTAATTAAACATCATTCAAGTATCTAATAACGTTCCAACTGCAATTTGTATTTCAGAAACTAGTTTCACCAACTCCTTCTAAATAGGTAATCCACAATAGTCATAAAAAGATAGGGTTGATTCTAGCGATACATTAGCTGCGTGATTGATAGTCCTTCTCTTTAAATCTTTTGTTATTTATTCAGTAATTACGGAGTACCATTAAGTGAGGTCCAATCAATGGAGTGTATTGTGGGTAAAATAATACGCCACATTGTTGTACAATAAGTATAGGGGTTCACTGCAACCGCTGATCGCTTGACGAGCCGCTATGTCTACCAAAAAGGTGAACGCTGTAGTAAGTAGGTTTACTACCACTTTAAGAAGGTTTCTAAAGGAATTTGATTCGATAATAAATACTCAGGTAACTGTAGTATCGATCTCAACAGAGATTCGATCCTTCACCTAAATCCATAATAAGTCTTAAGCCAAAGATTAGGATTATCTTTGTCCAATCAAATTCTCAAGAGTAACTCTATAAATAGTTTTTTATTTTATTTTTTAAATAGCCTACGGAATACCATTGGGGTCCATCTGATGATCCCTTGTGGCAATTGCTTAGAGGCCTTTTACAATACTCGTTGCATTATTGATCAATCTCCTATAAAATTCTTCATAGATATATTCATTTCAATCCGGATGGCAACTCTAACAACCATGTCCCAATATGTCATATTTTCAACCATATACTCATGCCACTTATGATTTATAACAGTTCTATACTTAAAGTTAATACCGACTATTCTATCTAGGAATTAGACATGCTTTAGCTATATGCAAAGCCATTTTAGTTATTATATATAGAATATCTGATTAGCGTTAATGTGTCTGGACTCCACCGGATAGTTTTATATCCCATGCAAATTTAGAACTATAATTCCAACATATAATCAAATATCTCTATCAATTTCTCTTCCGATTTTTGTGTATTCATTAACAGTCAAAGTATCATTCCGATGAGTCACACCAATAATTTGCAAATTCTGTCAAACATCACAATTTAAAATCATCCCTTGCAAAAATAAACCTATTGTCGAAAGTGAGTATACTAACAGAGAATTTTAAACAAATTTCAACACTTTTGTGCCATATCATTAAGAGCACGTCAATCTTTAAAGGATGGATTTAAGCGTTGGCAGGTTAGTGTATGAATATAAATTTATTTCACTCTAGTTTTACGCCTTTCTACCTCCCTTCACCAACCCAAATCCCATAATTTCTTCCTCCTCAACGTCGATCTCTTGCCCTATCAAATTCTGAAATCTCTCTTCTCGTCAAGATCATATTAAATTAAGGAAAAGGAACTTGGTTCACAAATCCCTGAAGGACCCAAAACACTGCTTTCCTTTCCAAATTAAGAGTGTTCATGGGTTGAAGAGCTGTTAAGTATAGAAAAATTGGGCGTAAATTCTACTTAAGGTCAATTCAAGAACCAGAGTTATAGAAATTTTAAGCTGGAAAAGGGAAGGGAAAAAATCTCTTCAAGCTGACTATTATTCACATCATATCATAAGATAACTGATAGCACCGACATACAGTACAATAACCTCTCAACCATCTATAGGAATACGTCTACACAGAGCTCTGTTTCATACATACACCGGACTTGAATAACAAAAATTCGGTCCATCACACAGATATATTTATACAATGAAAAGAACCCGACTGATATAATTTGAGTATACCATCATTCTCCATAAAGGTAAATGAATTTTCAACTTAATGTTTTAAATCAACAAATAGAGTTTAAGCGATCTATCTGTAAATGCCAGCAAATTTCAATTCTTGTAAATAAGAGTTTCTTTTTTTTGTAGATTAAATGCTATATATGTATGGAACAGAGTTAAAGTGATCCATCTGTAAACGTGATCACTTTGACACGCAGGTAAATTCATATAGAAATGAACACGGCTGCACAATTTTCCCTACATTACCTAACAGGTTACATGAAAGCCTGGGTAGATAGGTATGATTCTTGGGCGAGGTCATTTGCACTCTACAACACAAAGCAAGCTAAGAGGCAAGTTGTCCTCTACGGTACAACGTCCAAGGTACCATTCGAGCAAGCAGAGGATTTTTTTCCTACCAGAAGGTTTTGATGTTCGTCGAGGATATGCGAGCAGGTATTGAACCTAAGCCAGATGAGGCATATGATGAGATTGTGTGGCGTTAGGTGATCCAACATTCCAACTTGAATTTTAACTTGTAAAATAGGTATGCGCAAATAAAAAACAGAGATTCAACATTCCATCTTGAATTTAAATGTAAAATGGGTATTCGCTAATCAGAGATAGAGAGTCCAATATCCAGCTTGAATTTTAATAAGAAATAGGTATGGGCCAATCAGAAACAGAGATCCAACATTCCATCTTGAATTTTAATTTTTAAAATGGGTATGCGCAAATCAGAAACTGAGATTCAACATTCCAGCTTGAATTTAAATGTAAAATGGGTATGCTCTAATCAGAGACAGAGATCCACAATCCAGCTTGAATTTAAATATGAAATAGGTATGCGCCAATCAGAAACAAATATCCAACATTTCAACTTGAATTTTAATTTGTAAAGTGGGTATGCAGAAACAGAGATTCAACATTCCAGCTTGAATTTAAATGTAAAATGGGTATGCGCGAATCAGAGACAGAGATCCAATATCCAGCTTGAATTTAAATATGAAAAAGGTATCAGAAATAGAGATCCAACATTCCAGCTTGAATTTTAATTTTTTAAAATGGGTATGCGCAAATCAGGAACAGAGATTCAACATTCCAATTTGAATTTTAATTTGTAAAATGGGTATGCCCAAATCATAAACAGAGATTCAACATTCCAACTTGAATTTTAAATATCTATCATTCAAATATTAATACTTTACTGTCTATAAAATATAACCAGAATTTATCTACCATCTTAAAATTTGAGTTCGGTGCCCTCAAGGCTCGATCGGCTCTGATACAAAATGTAGGGACCCCCATTTCGGGGTCCCCCAAAAAGACTATCTACACAATACTAACATCACATGAAAATTTTTAAATCTTGAAAATCAAATGCGGAACCATATATAAAATGCTAAAACTCAAATTGTACATAAAATGGAACCATATACCCGATTTCCGAAGGTTGAAGGTGGTTGCAGCTGACATCCCTTGCCACTTTGATCCAGACATCCAATCTTCTGATTTACCGAAGACCTCTCGGTTGACCTCCCTACTATATCGGGGGTACTCTTCTTTCCCTCGAACCCCCGAGAATTTTGGGGTCATAAGAACACACTAGCAAGCTTCCTACTGGGATGTCCCAATCCCCGGTCTAGCTAAGCCCAACTCACAAGAACCACAAGATCAATTCTCGATTCCGGTGCCCATCCAGCACTAGGGAGAAAGAGATCTCCTTTTCTCCTACTCCTCCATTCTTTTATAACAAGAGTCTGTGTTCCATGTGTCCTCACATGCACATAATTTATTTAATTTAATATTTTATTAATATTTATTCTCAAGTTACAAAAGTTTGTGTGCCATATGTCCTCACATGCACATAGTTTATTTAATTTGATATTTTATTACTATTTATTCTCAAGTTACAAAAGTCTGTGTGCCATGTGTCCTCACATGCACATAATTTATTTAATTTAATATTTTATTACTATTTATTCTCAAGTCACAAAAGTCTGTGTGCCATGTGTCCTCACATGCACATAATTTATTTAATTTAATATTTTATTACTATTTATTATTGTAATGCCCGCCTCGGTACTTTAACTGATTAGACTAATGAGGGTACTAGTTTTGAAATGAACCGGCTAAGTAAAACACGAACCATTTGAATTTACTTTGAGAATGCTTTAAAATGAAAATAAAGAATAGTGTATATGCTCGACTGACTGAGATACTAGAATGCATGATGTAAATATTTTTATATAGTGCGGCGCTACTAATGTGCTCTTGAGTGTGTGTAGTGGCAAGTAAGGCGATATATCGACTGACCCACAATGTAAATTTAGGGGTCGTAAGAACGGAAAGAACACACAGGGGTACGACGACTGACTGTCGACCTTGGATTAGCAATCCACGCACGAGTGAAGCCGTTTCAGCTTACCCGGGGAAGCGTATGCCGTACGGGCAAGGCCATAATGATTTGGTCGCGTACGATGAGTTGAGGGGCACGCAATAAAAAGAGCCTTATCCCTCAACACCCTTTAGTCTCCAAGGAGCGTAGTTGAGAGATCGCGGTAACAGTTCCCGGTCTCTACGCAGTACTCCCCATAAGAAGGAAGAAATGAAACTGTCAGAAGGGCCCGCCGAAGAGGTACCTAGACAAGAACGAGAGGAAGAAAATTAATCAATGGTATAAATGAAAATTTCACATAAGATTTAAGAAATACTTTATTTCATTTTTTTCTATTTTATTAATTTGAAAAATTATATTCAAGATTTTATTTTTAATTGATTTCATTAATTTGAATTATTGATTTTAATTAATTTTATTATATTGAAAAGGGGTTAAAAGATATACTTTATTTATATTAAATTTGATTAATTTTATTATTAAGAAAAATTATTATTTATTCAAAAGATTTTATAGATTTTATTATTTTAAATCATTCTATTAAAGATTCTATTTAATTGACTTCATTATTTTGAGAAAGAATTGAAATAGGTCATTAATAAAAGAATTGTTTTTCTTTTATTATTATTCAAGATTTTTTTTACTTTAATTAATTTTATTATTCATTTAAATTATTTTATAAAGAGGAAATTTAAAATAGATTGTACTTTTAGTAAAAGGAATCATCTTTTAATTCAATCTTAATATTAAGAAAAGAAAGAAAAGTAGAAAGAAATAAGTCTAACTAAAAGATTGTTAAGTAAACTAAATGAGAACCAAAAGAGAAGTAGAACTCTTCTACACCTAACTCCCACTGATCTAGGTATTTAGGTGCACATTAAAGACATTAAGAAGACACGTGTTTGAGAATAATGGAAATTAAAATATTAAATTAAATTAAATATGTGCATGGACAGACACATGGCACACAGGCTTTTGCTATATAATGAGGGAGGAGAAGGAGAGAAAGACATCTCTTGCTTCCTAATACTGGATGGTCATCATAATCTCGAATTATGTTATGATCCTTGGAGTTGGGATTAGCTGGAACGAGGATTGGGAGATCCTTTCGGGAGGCTAGCTTGTGTGTTCTTACGACCCCACTTGCTTGGGGGTTCGGGGTGAAGAATAATAACCCCGATACGGTAGGGAGGTCAACCGAGGGGTCACTCGGTACTTAGTCAGGAAATTTGATTGGATCGTGTGGGAACCACTTCGAGGACTCCATCGATTCGATGGACCAGCCATCGAAAACAGGTTTGAAGTATTTAATTTATTTATTTTGCTAACTCTTATGGTGGAATGAATAAATCTGGGTATATAGTTTTATTTATTGGCATTCATGTACTGCAATAGATAGAACTATATTTGTGGCCTCTATATCATCTTCTGAAAAATCATACTGGAAGTTCTGAAATTAATTATACTTATATTTTTGAATTCCGTGGAAGTCTTTTTGGGGAACCTGAAACGGGGGTTCCTACATTTGGTATCAGAGCAGGTCGAGCCTTGAGGGCTTGCTTGCGGTGGAGATCGATGCAAAAAAAATCAGAACTTAGGTTCCGAAATATGAAGAGTAGTCGAAAACCCTGAATTGAGAAATGATTCCTGACTGAGTATTTCTTTAAGATTTCTGTTTATTTTTTTTAAAATACATGAGATCTGTCCAGAACAAGTTTGTGTGGTTGGTATAAGCCTTTTGTAGCAATCCCTTTTGGGTTATTAATTTATGTTTTACCTCCAATTTGTGTCCACGCTGTAGCATTCAACACTCGGCTTATTATCATTCTTTTTTTTTTTACTCTGTATTTTGAATTTGTGCTATTAAAATTCTATTTTCCCAACAGCCCAGTTTATTAAGGGAAAAAGCTCGGTGCGTCCACTTCAGCAACTCTGTGTATGATTCCTTTCTTTCCACAGTTCCAACACTCTATATTTCCTAGTCTGGACTTGTATCTACCCATTTTAGACTTGTGTGATTACCTTGGCTCTTTACTTTCTCCCTTTGTCTTCCCCTGCTCTCCATGGTCAACGCATTACCTGATGTCTCGCCTGTGCTTTTTCTTCGCATTTTCTTGCTAAGAATAACACTAACAACATCATCAAATATCAAGGTGTTTGAACAAGAGACAGAATTATTTACAACCATGACCAAGCCATTCCAGCTTTCTGGTAATGAACACAAGATTAGAAGAGCCCTAACCTCATCATCAAAGTTCACACTTACAGAACTTAGTTGATTTGTAACGGTATTAAATTCATTTAAATGATCAGCAATAGATCCACCTTCATACATCTTTATATTAAATAAATGCTTCATTAGAAATACCTTGTTGGAGGCTGATGGTTTTTCATACAGCTTACCCAATGCGCTCATCAAACCCTCCGTTGTCTTTTATTTTTAGATATTGAAAGCCACCGATGAAGCGAGGGACAGTCATATTGTTCCTAGTTCCTTTCTGTCAAGAACCTTCCATTGTTCATCCTTCATAGTCGACGACTGCTTTTCTCTTCCTCCCAACGGTAGGAATAGATCCTTCTGGTACAGATAGTCCTCCATTTGCATCTTCCATAACTGGTAGTTTTGGCCATTAAACTTCTTGACCTTAAACTTTCCTTCTTCCGCCATTTCTCCCACTTGAACCAGAGACGCTATTTTCTTGCGGGTTTATCTGCCAAATAGACCTTCGGCTCTGATATCGATTGTTAGAAAAATAGGATCGTAGAGCAATAAAAATAAACAAGATGCAAATACAATCACATAAACACATTACAAGAGAGACACCAATATATCGTGGTTCACCCAAGATGGGATACATCCATACTGAAATTGTCAGTCCTTATTATTATGCCATCCAACAAAGTGAAGGGATACAACCTGTAGCACATCCGCTGCACTTCCTCTTCACTATCTCACAGTCTCTCTTCTACAATCTCAGAGATCTTTACAATGCATAATACCTAATACATCAACCCTAGATGTATTACAATGTCTTTCTTATAAAGGGGAATACAATGGGAAAATACCACGGGTTACCCAAAACAATAGGCCTGTAATCTGTTGGCGAAAAACCAACCCATAACAAAAATTTCTTTCGGGGGCGCTGCCCCCGGACCCCCTGTTGCACGTGCCGGGATCATGACCAAACCTGGGGTACAAACATAGCTGAATCATCATCTATTAGACTAGAAGATCAGGACCCATATCCGTGTATGGAACAGGCGCTCGCGCTCCTCCTCGTTAATGATAGTCGAGTTGCTGGAGTGGTCAATGTTGATGCCAAAAGGCTCGTTGTGTCTTGATCAGATTCTTCCACCATCTTGTCGAATGCATAGGATGTCGACACTTTCGTCAAACATTTCTTTCAAGATTTTCATTCAAACGTATCATGCCAAGATGAGTGGTGGTAATCGCACCATTTCCCGTTGGGTGGTTGTTTGCTACGTTCCCTTTTCTGAAAAGTATTTTTGTCATGATCTGGATTTGGCAGAATCGGCTGAAAATATTTCGACTTGTCGAAGTCGGTTGATGTCTTCTTGTGAGGTGTTCGTCCTGATGTTGTCTTTGTTGCGAAGCGTGCTTTCCTTTTCTGCTTGGTTTCAAGTTTGTTGGTGTAGTAGAATGCATCCGCAAGCATATTGATAGTCAGAAATTCCTTCTCTTGCTGAATATACTGGGACAATCCGCTGATGTAATTCAGAACAAGCAATTTCTCTTCTTCTTGGACGCCAAGTCTAGCCATGAGTCGATAGAACTCGTCTGTGTAACTCTATACTGATTGGTATTTCCATTGCCTTAGCTGATGCCACTTCTTATACTGATGATTGAGGTATTTGGGTGGGTGAAATTCCTTCTGGATGTGTTCGACGAATTTATCCCATGTGTCGATGGGGTATCCGCTTTTCTCCATCTTTCTCAAGAGGTTCTCCCACCAACAGTGCACAGATGTTAACATATTTAAGGCTGCAATGGTGATGTTGTCAACTTCTGAGAGTTGATTCACAAAGTAATAGGATTCCAATTTTTGCACCCAATTATCGATGGATTCCACGTCAATCTTGCCTTCAAGATTCGGTATGTCCAATTTCATTTTCAGTTTGAAGGGGTTGATTTTATCGGAGTGAGTTCTCGTCGAAAATCCTCCGGATGTCAAAGCAAATCGCGTGAGAATTTCATTGAACTAGGCGAACATTTCAGTTCGTTATCGAGTTAGCGCCTGCTCAATAAGTTGTGTTGTCTCATCGGCTGCATGTCTATTGTCCGTTTCTTCTATCATTTATGGAGGTAGCGTCTTCTTGGATTGCTGAGATTGCGAGCGTGTTTGAACAGGCATAAGTCGGTAACTTCCTTGGAAGTATCTACGCAAACTTAAGCACAAACAAAATTGAGTGCTCTAGTACCAATGATCCACATGTGGCTAGGATGCACGAGGGGGACAACAGATCAACTGAATGAGTCTGCTCTGTTATGGCGGAAGCTTATGAAACAGAATGTGGAAAGTAGGAATACACTAGACAGACAGAACACAAATATACACAGACAATATGCAGGAATGCGAACTGATTTCTATTACTGGATATAAGTTCATGACTTGATATATGTTATAGTAGTATACATGATTATATAGAATATTCTGAGATGCTTGGGTGATTTCCTGTTACGTTCAGTTACAAAGAAGTTAGAACGGTTCGACATTTCAATCGTTATAGTCATCTGGAAGACAGAGAGATAGTATGTCGAAGTTCAATGGTCGTAAGTCGCAAATCGATGCTGCATGTCGATGTTGTGAAACTGTGAAGTCGCGGAACTAGTCGAAGTTGTGTCGACGTTGATAACTTGTCGCAGATGTGTCGAAGTCGGCATCTGACAATAATGACAACAACGATGTGGATCAGTGAGGAATTCGATAGAGATCCTAGCGAATAGGGAGTAAATCTCATCTAGATAATATTTCGTTCCAGAGACTTCTTGAAAACCCCTTTTTATGACTGTACAGACAGCGACGTGACTTGGACATGAAGGAACCTATTCCAAAGGATCTCGACACGAGTTGATGTGGAGACAAACTGAGTCATCGACACGGGTTGACAATTGAGCAAAGCGCGTCGATGGACTTCGATGCATGTTGCTAACGAAGCAAAGCGCGTCGAAGTCACAAAAAGGGTTATTTGCAGGTAAAACAAAGTTAAGGATTATTCATCACGGATGTGTCTTTAAGGATTGTGGCAACATGTAGTCACATGGTCTTGTACAACTGAAGAAAATTGTATGTAACAATTAGTGTGCAAGGGTTATAGGTTATACAACTTATTAAGGGTCACAATGGTTAAGAATTTTGGGTTGGGATTATTTGGATTAGGTGTTATAGGGATTAGGTGTTAAATGGGATATAAATTACATGGTTAATAGATTATAGTGCTTACTAGTTAAGGAATTATAAATGTTAGGGATTAGGTAATATACCTTGATAGACATTCCAAGGTTTTTTAGTATATACTTCTCATAGGATCTAAAAATTCTTCCTTCATTATGAGGAAAATGGGAGGGAAACATGTATCTTATCCCAATAATAATAAAACCCTTACCTCTCTCTCTTATCATCCCACTAATATGTGAACATCTATAATTAATCCCATGAAGAGACCAAAAAATCAACAACTTAATAAAATTAAGTCCCCCCCAAAGTTCCTATACAATCATCTAAATAAGGGGCCTTGGAAGCTATGATGATTACTAGCAGATAAGTCCTATGAAAAATGGGTCTTGGTAATATAGTTATACCCTAGGGATAAACTAATTCTTAGATTTACAATAGACTGTCCCTATTAGGAAGAGTGTAAAGATGACTAGGATTGATAAGGCCTAAATGAAGAAGAGCATTATCTAACAATAGTACATAGAATATTTGAATTGTTCCCAGCATTTGACTGGCATTAATGTGTGTTATTAAAAAATAACATCTTTGATGTCTAGATAAAGGGTTTTAAAACATAACCAATATCCAAGTAATGTTATTAAACTTCTAACAACCAACCCCTCACCCATATAACCCCTAATAAAACATTTAACCTTTATCCCATTTAACAATTTGAACTCTAATCAATATAAAATCCATGTAGTAAACCTACTTATAACTTAGAACATATGTCATTCTTGACAGATATCATCCCTAATTCCCCCAAAAGACCCAAATCTATAATGTGGAACCCTAACCCTTAACGAATACAACCCATATTTAGAATGAATATAAATTATAACACCTACCACCCCTACCCCTCAAAATACGTGAACACTTAATCCTAACATTTATAACATTCCTATCATTTATAAAATTTAATCCTATAACCCCTAACACCTACCAACTATAACTCTTAATCCTTATTATAAATAAATCTTAACCATTATCGTTGACAACCTATATCTTATATAAAAAATAAAAAATATAAGTTATAACCACTTTATATAAACCCTAACCCTTAAAAATCAGAAACACTATAACTCTTACCACTAACCCTTCATATCAATACCTGTTGGCTTGGTATTGCAACCAAGCTTAGTGCTATGGGCACCTGCTAACTAGTAGCAGCAGTTTCAATATTAAGCAAAAACAATAAACTAAATCTAAACTAAACTAAACTAGCATGTGCATTTTTGAATTAAAAAACAAGAACAAGAAAGATAAAAAATAATTTTTGTATTGAAAATGGGGGCAAGCAAGTGCTTGCAATAAGAATACCTCTGATTGATGAAGATAGTTGAGAAGCTCCAAGGGTGAGCAGCTCCAAACTCCAATGGGTCCTTTCTCCAAGGCTTCTACAATGGCCAAAAACTCAAGGGAGATTTTGGAAGCATGAGGATAGGAATATGGATGGATGTGAAATGAGGAGCCCCTACCACCTTTTTATAGGTTTTGGTGGTGGGGAATACCATTTGTGGTTTTGTGGAAACCAATGGTATTGACCAACATGGTTTAGGTACTTTTCCCTCCTTTTTTCCTTTTTTGAATAAAATTAATATTTTTATTCCATTTTTAATATTTTTGGGAATTTTGGACCCTTTTTGAGGGTTTTTTTATGCTTTTTTAGGAAAAATAATCTTTTTGAGTGGGAAAAGGGGTGTACTAAGGTCTTTCGGTGACCTTTTGTTGGCTTCAGAGGCTCAGATGGTGGAAAAGTGGACAAATGGGTAGATTGCCCCCTGATGTGTGAGGGCAGGAGCTCATTGTATGGCCGATAGACATCATAGTTCTTTTGTCTTTTTTTGGGGGTTTTGGGGAGGAGAAGAGACCGATTGGAGACTGGATCCGCGGCCCTTGGAAGCTGCAAAAAATAAACAATATTACATGGCCTCAATATGAATGAGGAATAATATTGATAATGGACGAGGCGGGCATACCCATGCTCGTATCAAGACATATATAAACAATTAGTCCCAAGAAGGGAGATGTGAGAAAATACATAAAAAATCTGCTGGTACATCATAAGGGTCCAGAGGGGACATCATTTTGGGATGTACTCATGATCATATCATGACTGATCTCAATAACTAATACACTGGAATAGAGCAACAACCGTTCTGACAAAGGTCTTAGAAGGGTTGATGAACTGCTGAAACTGAAGGTGTCCAACATCTGTAGGGACTCAATGACTGAGAGTCATCTCTGAGAAGTACATGTACATGTAACTATATACTCGAGGGAGTATAAAACTGGGGTACATCTGAATACTCTCGCCATGCGCAACCCGGATATCTATAGGAAAAGTATAACTGGTTGTATCCATAGGTAGACTCTCAAATGTGTAGGAGTCAGATGGTATCCGGGGTCTTCGACTAATAACTGAATGGACCGAAGCCCTATGCGAGTCTCAACGATGCGATCAAGGTGTTGAAGTCGAGCATGTGAGAAACAACCATTTGGAGAGGCACTGAGGACTCTTCTCGAAATGATTCGTAGGCACTCATCATAAATGGTGATGAGTCCAAGACACAGGGACCTCTAGGTCTATCCTCTGGAATAAATTTGGTTGTCGTCGACAGAGGGAGACCAGCAACTAACAAGGCAATGATGTTTCCTTGATAGGAGCGCGAGGTGTAGAACTGAAGTGTGGTAGTACTGATGGTAGGACTGACATACTTTGGGGATGGGAAGTAACTGGGGTCATATAGTGGGTAGACTCAAACTTCCTTTGTTCAGAGCATGATGACATGGTTGACCTAGCAGCGTAGGGAACTGACTTATAGGTGTGGGCATCATAGCTTTTAAGGACTGAAGGGTATGTATTGACTCTGGGGGGAATCAAGCTGATGGGTGCTGTTGAGGGGTTCTCATGGTGACATACTGCAGAATACTCTGAACAAAGGCGACCAAAATGGGGAAGCTGCCATATGAGTAGACGTGATCTGTTGTGGCACCGAGAAGCACCATTGGGTCCTTCTTCGTAGTTTTAATGAGCTCCAAGAAGGTATAAAAGTGTGCTCTGAAATGGTACTATCCTGTGGATTTTGTGAGCCCAGGACTGTTCGTGCTCATTGGTGCTTTCATTTTTAAGGAGTTTGAAAACGATAAGTAGACTCTGCAATGGTTATGATTACTGTCCTGTTGGTTTTACGAGCCCAGGATGGTGATTGCTCGTGGTCGCTTTCATGTTTAGAGAGTCTGAAAGTGGTAAGTGGACTCCATTGGTGTTCTTTTTCGTAAGTTAGTATCCAAGGCCCGAAAAAGCATAAAATGATGCAAATGGAGAACTCTTCTAGCCGATGTGACTAGAGTATACCTTTTTCGTAATTAGTCTACAAGGTCCGGAAAAGGGGTAAAATTATACCAAGTAGATGCCCTTTCAGATACGTTTAGAGAGCATGAAAGGAAGCAAGGTTGCTCGACGATCTTTTCATTGTTTTAGGAGTCAGAAAAGAGCTTAACAGAAACTCCCTAAGTTCCTTTTTCGTAAAAGGGATTGCTCGGCCCGAAAAAGGGATAAAATTATACCGAACAAAAAGGGATTGATGAGAGCGAGAAAAGGTCTCAAGCATCATCATGGGTGCGGAAAACTGAATCCGGTGACATAAATATTGTCAAAAAGGGGCAACGGCCAATGTGGCACGCGAACCGAGGTGATGGGTGACATTAAAAAATGCCTGAAAAATCTGGAGGTGAGGGCGAGAAATGATCTCAAGCGTCATCACAAGCGCGGAAAACTAAGTCCGGCGATATAAGGCATGTCAAAACGGGACGACGACCAATGTGGCACGCAAACCGAGGCAACAAGGGGGCATGGAAAAATGCCTTAAAAATATGGAGGTGAGAGCGAGAAATGATCTCAAGCATCATCACGAGCGCGAAAAACTGAATCCGGCAATATAAGACTCGCTAAAAACGAACGACGACCGATGTGGCACGCGAACCGAGGCGACGAGGGGGCATGGAAAAAATGCCCTAAAAATATGGGCGTGAGAGCGAGAAATGATCTCAAGCATCATCACGAGCGCGGAAAACTGAATTCGGCAATATAAGACTTGCTAAAAACGAACGACGACCGATGTGGCACACGAACCGAGGCGACGAGGGGGCATGGAAAAAATGCCCTAAAAATCTGGGCGTGAGAGCGAGAAATGATCTCAAGCATCATCACGAGCGTGAAAAACTGAATCCGTCGATATAAGACTTGTCAAAAACGGATGACGGCTGATGTGGCACGCAAACCGAGGCAACGAGGGCATGAAAAAATGGTCAAAAAATGGACCTGGTGAAAACAGAAAAAGGAAAGAACTATCATGAAGTTCTCGTTGTTCTGATTCCAATGGTACCAACGATTTGAGAAATGGACATCGTATGACACCGGAATGGTTGTTGGAAAAATGGTGGAATCTCTATAAATAGGGCGTGGGGCCCATATGACGTGTCATTGTTACGTGCGAGTTTGGCAGAGCAGTCAAAGCTCTTTCTTGATTTCTGGGAGATTTCACCGTTGGTTTTCGATTCCGCGAGTTTCAGGTAACTCTATTCGCCTTAGCCTTTTCAATTATGTCGTTTTTGGTTAGCGGCGGGCCCCCGAAGGCCGTGAAATTCCACCTTGACCTTCCAACGTGGAATATCGCGTGTTTCGGGTCTCTTCCCGCGATGAACCTCGCGGGTTTTATGCTGATAGTCGCGATGTTCATCGCGACTGTGAGGTTGGAACCCACGATGTTCATCGCGAGTTCATGGGAGATAGTCGCGATGTTCATCGCGACTGTCTGGCCAATACCCGCGATGTTCATCGCGGGTTCTTGTATGGAGGCCGCGATGACCATCGCGGCTTTTGATGAAAAAGCCGCGATGGTATTTTTTGCAAAAAAAATTTTGCCGAGGCTAAAATTTTTTCTGTTTTTTGGCAGGATGTTGAGGAGACCGTTGGCTTCCTGGTGAGAGCGGGAGATAGAGGATGATCTGATGTAGAGGATTCAGACTGATCCGGGGGTTCGACAGACTCTGGCGGTGAGTGGACTTCTGAAGTTCGCTCAGATCCCACCAATGCGTTCAGTGAGACGGCTCCTGAACAAGTTGGTGAGTTGGTGGGTGCCAGCAGAGGGTGCTTTTATGATTGGGGGACAGAGGTTGGAGATCACCCTCACAGACGTATATTTTCTCACTGGATTGCCTCATTTAGGGGAGGTGGGAGATCTTCTGCCGAGGATCCCGCCAGGTGTTGATATGGAGGATTTGCTGCAGACCTTTTGTGTTGATGGGGCCATTTTGCAGAACAGCGCATTGACTTTGCAATCACTACGGGAGTGGGATATGAGGGCTGTTGGGGCATGTGTGCTGCGGGTTCTGGGTGCCGCGGTGCCACATCGTTTGTCAGGGGGACAAACGATGATGGTGGATTCTGTGCTTCGGGGGACCTATTATGCCTGGGGTCAGATGTTCTTAGCTGGTGTCCGGAGAGATCTGGACAAGGCCAGCCGAGAGGGAGGAGAGTTATGTTATGCCTCCTTTCTATATTGCTTTTTCTTCGAGCGGGTGCCGACCTTGCGACCACGGGTGCCCATTCGTGACGGTCTGGTGAGCGAGCCGCGCATGGTGCGGTGGGGGCATATGATGCCTCGTGGCGGTGGTGGTGTCCGCGGGTTTTTTACGGAGGAGGTATATGAGCAGTGGGAACAGATTCCCCTGGTGATTGAGGATTACCCATATGTTAGCATGGACTATCGAGGCGACCCAGAGATGCCTCGAGCCCAGGGACAGGCCTGGGGTTTACATGGTATGATTTGTGGTTTGTTTTGTACTATATCATGTGATTTGTTTATGATTATAGTTAGATATGTATATGATGGTTTACTTGCATTGTGTAGATGTTGGTCCTGTACCACCGGCCGACTACGTGGCTCGTCAGGGGCGAGCGATGGTGGTTGCTCAACCTCCTGCAACGGTATCGCCTCCACGTGGTGGAGGATTTACGGCTCGTGGGCGAGGGGTTGGCCCTCGAGATGATGCCATAGAGGGTGTCAAACAGACATTTGACATGATTCTAGCTGGACTCCCCGATGATGGTTGGAGAGACTTGGACCGGGACATCGTGGAGCGTTGCTTCGGTGCGCCGCGTGAGTGGCGGTCGATCTTGTTGAGGACAACGGTTTTTGTGGCCAAGCACAGGGATGGTGTTTGGGATGACCCGGCAAGGCCGGCTGAGAGGAGGATCCGTCTACGGGATGATCCAGCGGGGCCAGCAGAGCGGAGAGTTCAGGCTCGCCATGATCCGGCGGGGCCAGCGGAGGATGCGCCAGAGGAGCCCAGGGACCTTGATGACTAGATGATATGTATTTGCCCCCAAATGTTGATGAGCATATGGGGAAGCTCTTTTTGTACGGCTGATGTATTTTTTGTATATTGGGTGCTGAGGGAACCTATGACATGTCTGACTATACGATGATGTATATATATATATATATATTTGATGTTGGTATATAGTCGTGTATGCATGTGGATGCACTTGTTGTCTTTTCGTTCGCCCGTGGAGGCATGTTTGATTTTCTGTATGCCTGTAGAGGAACATTGTATGCACGTGGATGCACATTTTTTTTTTGGTATATGCCCGTGGAGGCACATGGTATGCACGTGGATGCACATTTTTGTTTTGGTATATGCCCGTGGAGGCACATGTTATGCATGTGGATGCATTATTTGTTTATGGTATGATGCGATTGGTGTGCCAGTCAAGTACATTGTTGGCCATATGGTCTGCTACACTATTGAGGTTTCTTGGGACATGTGTGAATGAAATGGATTCAAACTGTCGAATCATTTGTTTAGTGCACAAAAATTTTCTGAACAGACAGGGATCGCGTACTTGGTAATCATTGTTGAGTTGGGAAACTAGGAGTTGTGAGTCCAACAAAACGTTAAGGTGATGTATGCTCATTTGGAGAGCTGTGGCCAAGAGACCGGTCACGGCATCATATTCAACTTGGTTGTTGGTAGCGGCACCCAAACACACTCCGTCGATGTGGATCAACTCATGTGAAGGGGAATATATTACCCAAGCTGCGAAGGCCAGATTGGGGGACCAACGGCTTGCCCCATCAGCGAAACCGACGTAGCCGAGGGGAACATGTGTGCGAACGGGATCAATGGAAGGGGCCGACCGGACAGAAGGGTATCTAGTGGAGATTGTATAAATGGCGGGGTCAAGGCTAGGCATTTTGGTATCTGACCAAGTAAAGACATCAGTGAATTCTTGGAAGAGTATTTGGTATTCCCCAATCTCATGTTCACTGTGGGAGGCTCCTAATGTAATGTTATGAAGGGCACCAGGCGGGTCAGAGGTGTCGATGTGGATGATGGGAGAAATATTGGCCATGTTATTTTTCTCAGAGGCATCAGGAGTAGGAATAGGATCCTTCAACCAGTCGACTTTAATAGGAAGGAAATCTTTGGACTCAACCGCGAATTGGGTAGCGGTGGTGGATGAGGTCTCTTCTGGGAGGAAGTATGAACGATGGTGTATGTCTTCCCAGCGATAATCCGGGGTAGTAGGAGTGGTCACTGCGGGAGCTGTGAGTGGTCAAGTCAGTTGATGAGGTTTGGGTGGTCGAAGAGATCATATAAATGGTGTTAATCTCTTCGGATGAAGATGATGCGGGAGGGTAGATCTCCTCGATAGTAGGGGGCGCCGTCTCAAGATCCAGATTATTCATCTCATAGAGAGTTGCTCTGTAATCTGGGATGTCAGGACAGTTGTGGGAGTAGTGGCCGTAAATACCGCATATCACACATGGGTGGTTGGTACACAGTGATTTGTCCCGAGGTATGGGGTTTGGGTCAATTTTGACAACCGGGATGTTGGGGTCGTCGTCAAGCATTTGCATGTGTTCCTGTAATGCAGGTAACTGTGGACACTGATGGGTTGGATGGCCTAACTCATCACACAACGAGCATTTTGGAGGAGCACGGAATACGGGGGAGGTTTAACTGCCTTGGGTGGGGGTACCGCAGTGTATGGTTGTGGGCCTCTGCCCCCAGTGGGCCTGATGAGTGGAGGGGGATTCGTCGATGACGAAGGAGTAGTGATACCGGGAGGTGGTTGAGTAGAAGTAACAATGGGTTGCACCGGTTGCAGGATGACATTTGGTGTCGGTGGGGGAATGGGAGGCAAAATATACCACACGGGTAATCCCAATGTTAACCTAGGTAAAACTAAGGGTAGCCATAACCGGAGTGCTTACTACACCCGAGGGAGGGAATAGAAAGGGGATTGTGTGGATGGGTGTAACCCCAATGTGACTAGGGACCAATGGTGGTTTAGGGAACAGGGGTGGCTGATTACCGGGTGTTTGTGTATTCTGTGAAAGAGTACAGAGGTCAGCGACGTGGGTCTCTGGTGACGGTGGTGGAATAGATTGGAATGTAGAAGTCATCGGTGCCTACGAGTAAAGTCCGGGTCCTACTGAGGAAATGAACGAGGTAGTTGCACCACAAAGAGGTTGTTCAACCATGGGGAGAACATTTTCAGGTGTGGCGGGGGCCTTGGGGTCGTAATAGGTAAGTTGGTTGACCTTGACCACGCGTCCCTCATGGGGGAACATCATAGTACGGAAAACAGATGAGGCAACCGCCTGCATGGCATACATGTAGTTGCGACCTAGTAAGAGGTTATAATCGAGTTGGGCATTGATGACCTCAATGTCAATGAGCACGGTTTTATCCGCCAGCTGGACGGGGACATTAGCTAAGAGACCTTGGGGTTGAGCCGAACGGCCATTGTAGGCTCGCAACGCAGTGGTGGACTGCTGGAGAGGAGGAGATCCCAACTTCTGCCAAACGAATGTAGACATGACGCATGTAGAGGCCCCTTCATCGATAATGCATCGATGGATGACAAGATTCTGAATGGAAACGAAAACTTGGAACGCTAAAGTAGATGGTAAGCGTGGTTCAGACTGGTCTGAATCGAATGCGATCAGCTGTGAATCATTGGGGTCAATGGTGCCAATGGCAGAGAGCAAAGTCTTGCGCTGTGAAGGACAGTTTTTCAAGACTTCTAAAGTAGACATGGTTGCAGGAGACTGGGCTAAGTCATCTACGATGTTGTAATTCGACCCAGCACGAGCATTGGGATTACTGTTGATGCGACGAAGTGGGAAGCGAGGTGATTTAGAAGCGCCATCGAGTGGATCCGGAGGTATAAGTAACGTTTGATCTGTGGGATGAACGTTATTGTCCTTGTCGACGGGAGGGGCTTCAGAGGTGGAGCCATATTGGTTCCGACGGGTTTGGAGGTTGGCATCGGCGGTTGACATCATCAACAAGTGGTGAGTACCTGAATCGAACATGGGTTGATCAGGGGCTGCATAAGTGATCTTTTGTGGTGGCACGTTTCCTTGAGGGGGAGATAATGGCTGAGTGTTCACTACACCTTGGTTTGGAAAGGGGTTTTGCAGCACCAAAGGTTGATGTTGAGGTGGTGGAGGGTTGGGTGGCGGCTGAGGAGCCGCTTGCCCTTGATGATGGGCATCGTCGGTCCAGAGTTGCCGAGCTCGCTCCAAATGTGGGCAAGAATGTGTGTAATGACCATAGACCCCGCAGATAGAACAAGGGTGGTTTTTTCTGAGGTTATTATTTTTAGGTTGCTTGGGATTACGATCCGGATTGCGATTGGGAGGAGCAACATTGTTATTTTGCGGAGGATTGGGAGGTGGAGGACCTTGCTGATGTTGTTGGTTATTACCGCGGTTACGTCCTCTTCCATGGTTCTGTTGCGCACCTTGGTTGCGCTGGTTGTTCTGGTGATGGGGCTGGTTGTGCTGTGTGTACACTTGCCCTTGAGCAGTGGGAGTATTTTGGTTCACCGCAGGTGCGGGAGCAGGTTGTGGTGGATAATAAGCTGGTGGGGCTGGAGGTGGACCAGTTGCCTGCTGGGGTTGTTGGTAACCCTGAGCTATTGGAGGTGTTGGGATAGCTGTCGTAGCTTGCTGCGGGTAATACATTGGTTGAGGTGCAGCTGGGGGGGCGTATGCAGGTGGTGCATGACCGAAACACTGAGGTGGACATGAAGGTCCGTGGGTATGATGGTGATGTGCCATGGGAGCATATGAACTGGTTGCTCCAGATTGAGATGTAGCCTACGAAAGGTCGGGACCATGGCTAGGATGTGCAATGGAAAAGGGTTGGGGATGCGAGGCCATACAACCAATGATGCCATCAGCGGCATGAGATGCCCCCAGTGCATCATGTTGGGATGACTTGCCCCGAGGGGCGTCTGGTATAATGGTATACAAATAACCCGACTGGGCGTAAATGAGGTCAAACTGTTGGGCTTTGAGGATGGCCTCTTCTTCAGACTGGGGTCGTTCGGATGCCACATCCTTCGCAATGAGAGGGAGGAGGGATTTGAGAAACCAATCTAAGAATATACGGTCATCTAACTTGATTTTGCAGAGACTTTGGCGTCGACGCCACTCATGAATGTGGTCAGTGATGTGGGTGGCCGTGTTCTGTCTGCAAGATAGTAGGATTTCAACTCCCGCATCATAGCGGACAGGTAACTGGAATAACTGCAGGAAGGTCGAGGCAAGGGAGGTAAAGGTGGCATGCGTCCCATGGGGCTGCTCGATATACCACTTAGCTGCAGAGCCAGTGAAGGTGCGCTGTAACAGACGGAGGTTGACTGAGTCGTCCACTATGGAGTTGGAGGAACACCATAGATGGAAGGACATGATATGGTTCTATGGGTCCTCACCTGCCTTGCCCTCAAACTTAGGGATGTTGGAGGGGATTTTGGTGGGCATTTGAGGCCACACAGGATTGTGTATGATAGAATCATTGGTGAGCCTGGCTAAGTCTGGTAAGTTCAGACTTGCCATGTACGGTAAGCTAGCAGATGTAGTGACTGGGACTGGGACATGCCTAGTCATGGTGGTATGATGTAGGGGTCCAGTAGTGCCTAAAGGTATGCTAGGTATTGAAGGTATGTGTCCTCCAATAGGTGTGGTCTGGTATGGGCCAGCGCTTCCAAGTGCAACATGGGTTACACTTGGGTTAGGAATAGTAGTGGTGATTCCTGGAATCTGGGTTGTGGTAATTAGAGGGGGTGTGACCCCTATGTTGGGCATACCCATAACAGGTGGTGGCCCTGTGTTGGGAATTCCTATAACAGGAGGTGGCCCTGTGTTGGGAATTCCTAAATGTGGAGTGTACGCCATATTAGGCATACCTAGGGGGGTGGTGGTTACCATGGATGGCACCGTAGAAGAAGGGTCTGTGGATGTCTCACCTATGTTGCTGGTAAAAAGTGGGTTGAATTGTGTCCCAGCCATGGGGTTGGTTGGTAACAACTCGGTAGGGTTTTCGGATTCTGCCTCAAAATCAAATGTGAAGTGAGGCGTGTCAGAATCGGATGACTATTTGTTCGACCGACGATGTGTTGAGTCAAGGGATAAGGCTCGACGTCGGTGACGTGGCGAGCCAAGTAGACTGAACTCTGGGAGTTCGCCCTGAAGACGACGAGAGCGTCTAAAATTCTCAATGGTGAGAAATAAGTTTTTTGTGGAAAAATATTTTGTGTAAAATGGTAATATATAAAAAACTCAAAATCCTAATGCAACCAAGGGTGCAAGAAGGGGAGTGAAAATGAAGGCTCTCAGGCCAAAAAATCAACCTCAAAAAGCACTTATTATAGCAGTTGTGCTATAATAAGTGGAGGGATGCAAAAAATGGTCATAGTACCAACATGCAAACAACTTCTAGAAAAAATAGGTGTAACTAGACCAAAGGTGGATTGTATCATGCAAACACCTAACTAAAAGTATTGTGAATCAACAAACTATATTCTCTGCAAGGTGATGAAATCCAAGTCAGAAAATATTGAGTGTTGAGTCAACGGCTAGATATCCCCCTACCGGGAGGGACATCGGGTAATCAATCCTAAATAATGGCTACTAGGATACTCCGTTCATGACACGTCGAGAAAAGGTAAATATGTCATTTGGTCCTTTTACCGCAATACCCCCATACAGGGATATCCCGAGAACTGCGAATGGTATCCCTTCAGTTACTGAATGGATTTCAGTATTCCACTCAGGCTTCCGGAACCATCCTCGCGACTTCAACCCTCTTAGGGGAGAGGCCTTCCCATAAACCGGTTGTGACCGTGCCAATAAATACTAGGAGATTTTGGTTCCCTAATGGACAACAGCTATGTCTCAGATGTAATAACTGAGGGGTGTTATTGGAACACCTATCCCCTCAATACTACCTAGCTACAAAGTTCTTTTAGTGTTCCCCAAGTGGGATTAAAAGTGGGTTGAAGTTAGGGTAAGTTTTAAGGCTCAGTTTAAATTATGTGTTTGAGTGGGTGCACGTGTGATATTTTAAACTGAAATTGAAAAAGTAAATGCTAAGTATTCAAAAAACAAAGGATCTTTTGAAAATAGAAAAGCAAATAATATGACTTTTTCAATAAATGGAAATTAAATGCTTTGCAAAGACTATTCAAAAAACAAAGGATCTTTTGAAATAGGAAAGCAAATAATATAACTTGTTTAAGAAATAAATGGATTTCTTTTCAAAAATTGCTATGGGAAAAATATGAAGGAAGTAAACAGTAAATTTTTTTAATCTAGATAAAATGCAAATAAATCCTTCTTTCAATTTCTGAAAATATTTAAAAAGACTCTTTCAAATGTGCATTCTAAATAGTAAAATTTTCCTATGGCTGTAAACAATGCTGGAATCTTAGTACTGTAAAATGTGCTATGTGGGAAGAAAAAAACAGTAAAAAATTAATTTTTTAAACGGATCGGCCGAATGAAAAAATTGGCATCGCGGGTTTTGACAGAACAGCCGCAATGGACCGCGCGGGTTTCTGTCGCACAGTCGCGATGGGCAGCGTGGGTTTCGACCGCGAAGCCGCGATGGACCGCGCAGGATTTCGTCACACAGTCGCGATGTGCAGCGCGAAAAATGTCCGCAAAGCCGCGATGTGCAGCACGCTAATTGGTCGCGAAGCCGCGGTGAACCGCACGGAAAAAGGCCGCGCAGTCGCGATGAGCCGCGTGACTGTTGGGCAAAAATCCGCGAGGCGAAAGCCGTACGCGGATGCCGAAAAACGAACCCAAAAATTGAGAATTTCGGGCTGTTAATGGCAAAAAAATGGGCCAAGATCTAGAACAGCAATGGATATGCTGTCTAGGGTGGCAGATCTATGAATTAAACTACCTAATACTATCAAAAACTAAGATCTAAAGCAAAAGTGAGATCTAAAAATTCGAAAAGTAGCGGAGTCGCCAAAAACTGTTGGCTTGGTTTTGCAACCAAGCTTAGTGCTATGGGCACCTGCTAACTAGTAGCAGCAGTTTCAATATTAAGCAAAAACAATAAACTAAATCTAAACTAAACTAAACTAGCATGTGCATTTTTGAATTAAAAAACAAGAACAAGAAAGATAAAAAATAATTTTTGTATTGAAAATGGGGGCAAGCAAGTGCTTGCAATAAGAATACCTCCGATTGA
The DNA here is from genome assembly GCA_027924585.1 of Larix kaempferi. Taxonomy (NCBI): domain Eukaryota; kingdom Viridiplantae; phylum Streptophyta; class Pinopsida; order Pinales; family Pinaceae; genus Larix; species Larix kaempferi. Next base: position 4,764,777 of record BSBM01000368.1, read on the forward strand.
TGAAGATAGTTGAGAAGCTCCAAGGGTGAGCAGCTCCAAACTCCAATGGGTCCTTTCTCCAAGGTTGCTACAATGGTCAAAAACTCAAGGGAGATTTTGGCAGCATGAGGATAGGAATATGGATGGATGTGAAATGAGGAGCCCCTACCACCTTTTTATAGGTTTTGGTGGTGGGGAATACCATTTGTGGTTTTGTGGAAACCAATGGTATTGACCAACATGGTTTAGGTACTTTTCCCTCCTTTTTTCCTTTTTTGAATAAAATTAATATTTTTATTCCCTTTTTAATATTTTTGGGAATTTTGGACCATTTTTTAGGGTTTTTTATGCTTTTTTAGGAAAAATAATATTTTTGAGTGGGAAAAGGGGTGTACTAAGGTCTTTTGGTGACCTTTTGTTGGCTTCAGAGGCTCAGATGGTGGAAAAGTGGACAAATGGGTCATGTGAATAAGGAAATGAGCTAGTGAGCACTTTTTAGGTGTTAACAATACCCCTACTACTATAACACCTCTAACCCTTCATATCAATACCCCTACCACTATCATGTAATCTTGAACGCATATAACCCTTAAACATTAAAATCATCAAACCTCAAACACTAACTAGTATTAATTTATAAGTCTGAACACCTATCAATTTAAGCTTCACCTAAGCCATAAAACCTACCTTCAATCCATATAATACCTAACTCTTATAATAAGAATCACATATAATATGTCATCCCTTACAACCCCTAACATCTACTACCACTAACCTTAACAACCATAGCTACTAATCAATATAGCCTCGGCCCCTAAATTTTTAAATACTTAACCCCCAACTATTTTACTCCATAACTTCTAAAATCCATAATACTTAACCCTTTACAATGATAAACCCTTAATACATATTACTCCTAACCTCTATCACTCCTATATTTCCTATTACCTCTCACATGTAACATATTACCCCTATCCCTCAACACATATTACTGGTAGTTCACAACACTCATAATTTAATTGTATTAATCATTATAAGCCATAAAAACATATAATCCATAACCCCTAAATCATATAACATTTAATCCATAAATCTATGTTATCCATAACCCATACTACCTAATTTTTATCACTCCTATCAATTAACTTCTAGCCCCTAACCCTTAGAACCCATATGACATTTCAAACCTATCACTTAGATTTGATAATTGTTAACACATTAACCATGTCAAAACTAACATATTTAACCAATACCTCTAAACCTTAACACATCTATTATTAATCCCTAAGCCTTAAACCTGAATCACTATAACCCCTATCTATAAACAATTGTAACCCTAAATTCTCATTACCCTTGAATCTTAATCCATCTCACCATTCCCTAACTATAACATCTTATCTCTATACTAACATTACCCATATAACACATATAATATAACCTCTCTCGCCTATCATGCCTAACACTTAAAATCAATTATCCCATAAACCTTAAAAAATGATAGTGAATAACCATTATAAACCTTAAATAGTCACATGTATAACCCTCATCAATTATTTAGCATAGCCATTATAATCCTAATCCTAAAACCCTAAGGCCTATAATGTCTAACATGTATTGTCTCTGTTACTAGCATCCTCTAACACATGCCACAAATAATCACTAATAGCTAGAATGTTTAACCTCTATAATCACTAACACATAACAAATTTAACCCCTAAAAAACATAGTTCGTAAACCATAGTTCCTTAACCCCTACCATGATCATAACCTATTCCACAAATTTGAAGTCCTAAAAATTTGAAAAACTATAAATCCTAACCATTATAATCCATAAATCCTAGTAAATTTTCTTTAATAAATCTTTCAACATACATTAGTGTATCTCATCCATAAGAATTTGAACTAAAACACATTAACATGAAAGTAGTGAAATGATTGAGTCAACCTTTAAACTAATCCACACTCTAAACACTTATAAAGATAATGTTAAATGGTCATTTATTATTACAAAATGATGGGCATATGACAAATATGTTGACTTAAAAATCAAGTGGATACAAAATGGAGTGTGATAAAATGTATAGAAATTCAATTTTTATGGTAAAGCTTCATGAGGGAAGTTTTGCTTTGATTTAATGTTATTTTTTTAATTAAGATGATTTAGTTTTTTTAATAGATTAAATTTTTAAGGACAAAATTTTATGATCAAAATTCACATAAAATAGATAAAATTATAATTTATATCAATATTCCTATCAAATTTAAAAAGGAATTTTGATAAAAAAATTATTAAATTTATCCACTTTTTAACTTACTCTAGTACTTAAATTATCTATTTCAAATAAACTCAAATAAAGTAAAATAAACTTAAAACACTAAACTTGTGGCAAATTTAATCACAATTAAAAAACAATGTCAAAATAATATAAATAAAGCAAGAGAAAAACAACATTGACACATATTGGATGCAATAATGCCAAATGACTAAGGATGACATCATGTTGAAGGCGAATTAACTTAGCACCAATTTTGGAAGTAAAACAATATCTAAAAAAATATGGTTTAACTATGTTGCATTAAACAATTTGTTAGGTTTATGATTTCCATTAAATGCTTTATTGATTGTTTCCTAATTTTTTAAGAAAACTTAAGCATTATCCCTATGACCTTTGATTGGGGAGGCATGATCTTAGAGGTCGTTGGTTATCAACTTAAAAATATAACAAATACTAACCACTTCTTTGCAATAGCCTATTTGATAGCTTCCTTGACTTTTTGAAACTTTGAAACTTGAAATTATTCTATAAGTTTGTTGTTTGATTGTCGAACTGTTTGTGTGAGTCATGTTTGGGTCTAGAAACCCTCCCAGGTCATCAATGCATGCGTCGATTCTAACCATGCCAAATTTCATTCCATACAAGCACAATTTGAAAAAAAATTCAACATTGGCCCCATTCAATACATTAATTATTCTATAGGTTTGTTTTTTGATTGGTGAATTGTTTGTGCAATTCATGTTTGACATTGGAAACCCTCCCATATCGTCAGTGCAAGCATCTAGTCTAACCATGCCAAATTTCAGTCCATACAAAGACAACTTGAAAAATTTTCAACGTTGGCCCCAATTAGTACATTAATTATTCTATAGGTTTGTTGTTTGTTTGGTGAATTATTTATGCGATTCATGTTTGAGTCTAGAAACCCTCCCATACCGTCAATGCATGTGTCTAGTCTAACCATGCCAAATTTCAGTCCACACAAGCACAACTTGAAAAAATTCAACGTTGGCCCCATTCAGTACATTAATTATTCTATATGTTAGTTGTATTTTAGGAGAATTGTTTTTGTGAGTCATGTTTGAGTCTATAAACCCTCCCAAACCATCAATACATGCGTCTAGTCTAACCAAGCCAAATTTCAATCCATACAACCACAACTTGAAAAAAATTTAACATTGGCCCCATTTAGTATGTTGATTATTCTATAGGTTTGTTGTTTGATTGATGAATTGTTTGTGCGAGTTATGTTTGAGTCTGGAAACCCTCCCATACTGTCAATGCATGTGTCTAGTCTAACCATGCCAAATTTCATTCCATACAAGAAAAAATTGAAAAAATGTCAACGTTGGCCCCATGTAGTACATTAATTATTATATAGGTTTGTTTTTTATTGTTGAATTGTTTGTGTCAGTCATGTTTGAGTTTGGAAACCCTCCCACATCGTCAATGCACGTGTTTAGTCTAACCATGCCAAATTTCAGTACATACAAGCACAAATTGAAAAAAATTCAACGTTGGCCCCATTGATCACATGATAGTTATAATATGTGGGGTCAAGTACATGAGCAGGCACACTTTTTGGGTTATGAAATGTTGGGCCCAGGTTGAGATGAAGTTTTGGAAGCACCTTTTTCAGGCAAGCAGGGAAAGATGAGCTAAGCGCAGCTCAGAAACACAATTTTGGCTAAGTATTGAAGATGCTGCGAAGTTGCGCGCAGCATCCAACTTTTGATGAGACGGCGGAGTTGCGCGCAGCGTCGAAGTTTTGGCCGTGATGTGAAGACCAGTACTGCGCCGAAGCAGTGTTGCGGAGTTAGGAGGCCACGTGGAGCTAGCAAAGCGGTGTGCTGGACAAGTATCAAGTGTAGCTACCAGCTCGACCGGTAGCAGCCAATTTTGGAAAGATATTTCAAGATTGTCGAGCGGTGAACGTAGGCAAAACAGGAAGGCGGCCACGCATGGGTTGTTAAGGAAAGCGACGTTTGGCACGCTTAGAAGGAAAAACCGTTAGAGAGAAACGGTTCGGTAGAAGCAGCCTATAGGTACGCGTGCGATAGGAAGGACGATAGCGACAGAATGAGGACGTGGAGATCCGCCATGATCAAGCAGACGCTACCAGGAGCCAGCAAGCCGGGTTGGAAAACCGGCCCAGTTTTGGAAACCCTTAGGGTTTTGGGTTTTAGGTCTTCGGCATTGTACAGACATGACCTTCAGGCATGATCTATTTAAGAAGACATTTTGTATGGGATGGTGGTTCTCGTTGTTGTTCTCTTTTGGGTTGTTGTTCTTTTGTTGTTGCTGAGAATTTAAGAAGATAACCTTTTTGTATTGTAAAATCTCTCCGAGCTAAGAATATTGTAAAGGCTCTGTAGCTGTGTGCGCAGAGACCTAGCCGAGAGAAAGAAGAGTCTGTAGCTGAGTGCGTAGACTAAGAATGGTTGCCCCATCCATTTTGAAAGAAATATATTACCAACCGTTCTTATGGATGTAGCTTTCCATCCGGGGAAGTGAACCACGTTAAATCCTGTGTTATGTGATGATGTTTATGAATGAATGACTTTCTGTAGAATGAATGCTTGAATATTTCCTTGCATGCTGTAATATGAGAGCTTTGATATGCATTTACCAATAGGAGAAGTTTGGGAATGATATGCTCGGTTCCATAGAAGCAGATGAATGGAAAACATTTCAATTCTATGTTAAGGTCGTGAATCAGTCATTTAAGTTTAAATACTTTCTTAAGCACAGTGAAGGAACGCATCACAGTTAATCATGTTTATCATTTCGGTTCACATTGTAATAATCCAAGTTCTAGAATGAACGCTAGAAAGATAACCAGTAAGTGCCTGAATGAATGGACAAGTGATATTCATCTCAGTGCCTTAACATTTTCGAGATTTTCCAAGTAAAGGATAATTGTGGGTGATTCGTAGTTCCAGTAGAAGATTCGCAGCAGTAAGAAACCCTTGGTGTGGCCCGCAGTGTTGCCCGCACTGCGCAGTACTGCTCGTAGCATAGATCCTGCTGCATACCGCATCACTCTGCCCACAGTGCCATCCTTCTATCTTGCGCTGCACAGGTTGTTCTTATAAACAACTCATCATTTACTGTGGAAACCTGATTCCGTAGTACCCCATAAAGATACACCTCGGGTGAGACCTCAACTTGCTCGCAGGTTGTTGCCAAAAGGGCCGGTGCGAAGGGGTTTTGTTGGTCAAAGGGAGAACCGCAAAGAACCTGGGTCTAATTGGAAACCTCTAGGTCAGTTTAAACCAACAAATGGTTCTGTTGAGTTGCAATCACGATGTGTGAAGAAGAATATCAGTTCCCCGAAGGATCTGACTATTGGAATCCTGAAAAGATAGAAATACAAGCTTGGTGGGATAAGACCATAAGTGATTTTAACAGAAAAGAAAATAGACATCCGCGTCTAAGCAACACACAGTGGTTGGATAGATATCTGTTGGACGACATTCTCGAGATATTTTGGGCATCGTTTCCAAACGAGCTGCATGCATGGATCTCGCGACTCGCAGAGAAGAAAAACTGTTTCCAAAGAGGAGTTCCTACGGAGTGGACTCCCGAGCTCACAGCGCAGCTTAAAGCGTTAGACAACCCGTTGTCACACGCAGTTGATTATTGGGTCGATCATATGCTAGAAGGCTTTGTAACAGAATTTGCTGTAGACACACTCAAATTCTACAGCCAAGCAGAAGCAAACTTTTTCGGAGGATTCCAAGGTAAGTTTCTGAACAATCTCAGTCTATACATTAAGATGTTGTTAGCTGAGAAAAGTGTTCTAAGAATGCAGTAATATGCTTGAAGTTTGTCATGATAAACAGTACATATATTGATTCTGACAAAGAGACACATACTCTTAGAAGTGGTAAGAGATATAAAATTAATAAGAATCTGGAAGGCCCTAAACTTCATATAGATACTGAGATCTCCTGCAATCTTGATAGCAAAGTTGCACAACCATTTACCCCTGAGAATCCGCCGGCTGCACAAACCGCACCACCCTTATCGCAGAACCCACCTGCTACGCAGCCCACCCCGCAGAAGAGTCAGCCTAGTCCATCTCTCCCGATAGTCCCATTTGTATTTACTGCGCAGATCCCTTTACAGCAGCCGTGCACTAATCCTGGCGCCCCACCACCTAGTAGCACAATGGCAAACACTGATATGAAACTGCCAATATTCAGAGGAATTGGCCTAGAAGACCCTAATTAGCATTGGTTCCTTTGTGAATCCGTATGGAGTGTAAGACAAATCCAAGATGATGTTGTGAAGCAAGAACAGCTCATCACCACCTTCAGGGATAGAGCGCTACATTGGTTTATGAAATACTCTACCGTACATCCGAGAACCCTCGCAGAAATTAAAGTCGTGCTGGTGGCAAAGTTCAAGAAACCTAAGTCTGAGTCTCAGTGTATAACTGAGCTGAAGGAAATAAAGTAGAGACCAACTAAAACAGTCTGGTAATTTGATCAGAAATTTCAGACTTTACTAGACCAAGTAAGTTTTGTTATACCACTAGAACAACATAAAGAATGGTGCATTGCTGCACTGTTACCCCATATCAGATTACCATTGATGCAGTAGAAGGTTCTATCCCAGGCAGAGGCCTTGGAAATTGCAATGAAGTTGGAAGCTTCACTGATTGGTGATACTAGTTCTGGGATGTCTCAGATCCAGAACCAGCTGACCACCCTCACACTTAAACTACAAAGTATGAAAAATGGTAAAGAACAAAGATATGAACCTAGACAGGAGGTCTGGTGTACAAGTTGTAAAGGAGAAGGTCATGACCGCGAGCATTGCCCTCTATTCCATGACTATATTAACAGTGGTGTGCCTAACCCATTAAATCAGAATCAGGCCCCATGGTGTGAAATTTGTAGAACCACAAGACATAGACCTGAAGACTGTTACCTAATCCAGAAATATGTGAAAACTCCTAAGAATTTATATTGCAATTTCTGTAAATCAGTTGGACATGATGAATCCAACTGCCACGCATATAAATTAATGAATGAAAGAAAAAGGGATATGGACTCAATGCGAGGCGCTGGCTTGTACCGCGTACAAGAAGATACCCAGCCGAAACAAGAAAATGCACAATATGACCAAGGAGGATACAGAGGTCGTGGTGGTGGATACCGCGGCAGAGGAAGAAATGCTGGTCCGGCACAAGGAAGAGGCCACGGCCAAGTCATTTGTTATAACTGTGGCCAACCCAGGAACGTGTCTAGAGATTGTGTTAACCCATGCACTACGTGCAACTATTGTAAATTGTTTGAGCATGTCATTGAAGATTGCCCAGTATTAGAGGTGGAAATGCAGAAGAGAAGACGAACAGAGGCTCCGAATCCAAACGTCTAGTGGATCGCAGTAGAAAATAGACCAGGGGATCCAAGCATCAATGTGGTCACGCATAGTGGCACTGAGATAGGCCGCGACAGAGGAGCGGAAGCTTCAACATCAGGGGAAGCACATATGAAGAAGGATCCCCTTGAAACGGTATGGATAAGGAAAGCTCTAGGAAAAGCACCCCCTCTTAACCTACAGAATAACAAGGAGATCTTCATTGACGCGCAGGGTACCTTTAGAGAACCAGCAGATAAGTCATCAAGGATCCCGCTGCACAGTGAAACACCGCATGTTGAAGACATGCTGGCTCCGTATGACAAAACAAGTACTGCGACAGATGTCCGTACTTCTGTTGCGCAGTTCTTGCGAAGTTGCATGAAGTTACTAAAAAGGCGAAAAAGCCATTGTAGAGCTCCAGAAGCTTATCAGCCAGTATGAACCTCAGATTGCAACAGAGACTCCAAATAGCACTGTACATCATATAAGGAAGCACAAAAGAACAGGCCAAGAGATGAGGCTTACTGCGCAGATAGGAGATTTTGAAATGGATGAAGTCATCCTTGATCTAGGATCAGAAGTGAATGTCTTGACTAAGCAGACATGGCAGCAGATGGGTCGACCAAAGTTGCTCTGGTCACCTATCTAGTTACGAATGGCTAATCAGGAGAAGGTCATACCTTTTGGCCACTTAGATAATGTAGTAGTTGACATTGACGGAGTACAGAGTCATGCAGACTTCGAGGTTATTGAAATTGTGGATGATAGTCAACCTTTTCCAGCAATATTGGGAATTGATTGGGCTATGGATAACTTGGCTATCATAAAATTGAAGACAAAGAAGATGATATTTGAAGGGAAGCATCTTAGGGTCATCGCACCATTGGATCCTAAAGATGGTGATAGATACAGTGAGCCGATTCAGGAGGAATACCAAGCTCAAGACTTAGACCGACTATACCAGCTGACTGCGAATAAGGAAGACTACATTAATCCTACTGTGGACGGTACGTTCAGCTGGCGATGTGACACTTCTTGTATCTCTGACTCGGATACAGGACTGGAGAATTGGCAAAGCCATATGCATGAAGTATCAGTAAGAAGATGTGCGCAGGTTACAAAATCATTGCGCTGGATCGGAAAAGAGGTGAGTCCTATTCCCACATATGATGGTTCTGCTAATGTTTACAGTTTCATAAGGGAATATACTGCAGTTATACCAGATGAGCATAGACTGCCAGCTTTAGATATAGCATTGCATGATACACCTTCTAGATGGTGGAATGCACATAAGAAAACATTGACCACTTGGGATCAATGCAAAACTAAGATGCATATCCGATTCGCCAAAAATGTTACTTTACCCTTTCAAAAGTATAATGGATAGATAGACCCTAGTCAGAACATTGAAATCTGTTCAAAGGCATGGGTGGAAAGACCACTTACAGAATGGGTACATTTATTTGTACATACATTGGATGCGGGTATCCCAAAGAAATGGTACCTCGACCTGGAGTTGCGCAGTGAACTCACTGACTGGGAGCTGCTCACTGCAAACTTTCGGAAGGACTTCAGTTTTGAAGATGAGAATCCATTAATCCATGAAGCATTACAGCTAATCAAGAAGTGCATATTCCAGGACGACTGTCATCATCAAAACATAACATTGCAAGAGTTTTTTGGGACAGAGTGCGTTCTCGCGCACCTATAGTCAGAATGGAAGGAACATGAAGAACACCTGATCGAGTGTTACAACTTAGCTGAAGATACCAATGACACAAATGAAGATGATGAGGAGGACCCGTGCAACATAGATATACCAGAGTCAGAAGGCGCGCGTGAGGTAGAAGGACCTCCGTTGGAAATCCCATATATGACTGGACCAGTAAAAACACAAAAAGTGAACATTGGCACAGACAAAGAGCTGAAGTTCGCATCAATAGGAGATTATTGGGACGATCAGACTATTGCAGAGATCGCAGATACCTTACATGAGTATCAGGAGCTATTTCCAACAAAATTTATAGAGATGAAAGGAATTTTGGGAGACCTAGGGGTCATGAAAATACCTTTAAAACCAAGTGCTAATCCTGTCAAGCAGAGGCCATACAGATTGAATCCGCGCTATAAGGAAAAAGTCCGCGCAGAGCTAGATAAGATGCTAGAAGTAGGAATCATTGAACTGGTTGAAGAATCCGAATGGATTAGCCCCATGGTTGTTCAAGACAATAAAGCAAAGGGTGAGATTAGGATTTGTGTGGATCTCAGAAAGCTGAATGATGCTTCCATGCACGACCCATTTCCTACTCCATTCACAGACAAAGTGCTTGATAACGTTGGAGGAAATGAGGCATATTCTTTCACTGATGGTTTCTCTGGTTATCATCAGATCAGGATTGATCCTGCGGATAGGCATAATATGACATTTGCTATAGAATGGGGGTCATTCCAGTACACCGTCATGCCTTTTGGGCTGAAGAATGCACCTACCATATTCTCTAGAGTCGTTATCGCAGCATTTAAATATTTCATGCACACGTTTTTAGAAGTGTATTTTGATGATTGGACTGTATTTGGTCTATTGAAAAATCATTGCGTGAATCTCCACATGATGCTCGAGAAGTTTCGACAACATCAAATATCCTTGAATTTGAAAAAGTGTATTTTCTGTGTGCCTTATGGAATTTTACTTGGCCACATTGTCTATAAGAAAGGATTGATGGTAGACCCTGCGAAGATTGCAGTTATTGCAAACTTACCGACACCAAATTCAGTCAAGATGTTGCGATATACATTAGGCCATACTGGATATTACAGGAAATTTATAAAGGGTTATGCACAGATAACCGCAGCAATGGAAAAGCTACTGAAGAAAGACGCACCGTTCATTTGGAATGCAGAATGCGAACAGGGTTTTGACACATTAAAATAAAAGATGGTCATTGCGCCGATTCTAGTCTTTCCATACTGGAAAAAGCCATTCCATGTCCATGTTGGCACATCATGTATTGCCCTGGGGATCGTGTTAGCTCATCCAGGAGAGGGAGGTATTGACCACCCTATTGCATTTTCTAGCAGAAAACTTTCAACAGCATAACAGAACTATACTACTACTGAGAGGGAAGGCCTTGCAACGGTATATGCCCTACAGAAATTTAGACACTACTTGCTGGGATCGCACTTCCTTATGTTTACTGACCATTATGCGTTGAAATATTTGGTCAACAAGCCAATGTTAGGGGGACGCATATGCCGATGGCTATTGTTGTCCCAGGAATATGACTTTGAAATTATTGTCAAGCCAGGTAGATTGAACTTGGGACCTGATCATTTGTCAAGGATCGAGTCAGGAGAGGAGCCGACGAATATTGAAGACAGTCTGCCTAATGCGCAGTTATTTAGTATACAGGTTGCCGATGATTATTACAAGGATATCATTGACTTCCTAACCACAGGGCTGGCACCCCAAGAATTCTCAGTCCAGCAGAAAAAACAGTTAGTGGTGTGTGTCGCGGACTTCACTATAATTGCAGGTTAGTTATACAAACTTGGGCCGGATGAAGTCCTACGCAGGTGCGTACTCGATCATGAGAAGCCATTTATTCTAGCCGACGCATACTCAAGAATCGCGGGAGGTCACTCTGCAGGAAGGGATACTGTGCAGAAGATATTGCGCGTAGGGCTATGGTGGCCTACGATCCATAAAGATGCCAAAGAACATTGCAGGAACTGTGATGTCTGTCAGAGGATAGGAAAACCATCACGCCGAGATGAGATTCCATTGAATCCACAGTTAACATTGCAGCCATTTGAAAAATGGAAAATAGACTTTGTGGGTCCTATAAACCCACTAGGAAAAAGAACGGGTGCAAGGCATATTATTACTGCTACAGATTACCTCACCAGATGGGAAGAATCAAAACTAATTAAGGACTGCAGCGCAGCTTATTTTTGAAGAAATATTCACTAGATTTGGTTGTCTGAATATTTTGATGAGTGACCAAGGTACTCACTTTTTGAACAAGACAATTGAGGTGCTTACAGAAGAATTCTACATTCGTCATCAGCGCAGTACTCCATATTATCCACAGGCGAATGGTACTGTATAGGATTTCAAATAAAATATTGGAGAACGCACTCACTAAGGTGTGCAATGTAAATAGAGACGATTGGAACCTGCGCGTCTCATCTGTGTTATGGGCATACAGGACCACATGCAAGAAATTGACAGGACAGACACCCTTTCGGTTGGTTTATGGGCAGGAGGTTATAATGCCTATGGAATATATTGTCCCTAGTTTGAGAATCGCTGCATTTACAGGGATGGCAGACTGCGAAGCTCTAGAATAAATATTACTACATTTACTGGGCTTGGAGGAAGATCGCTTCATCGCAGGCTTCCACCAGCAAGCTCAGAAGGACCGCGAGAAAGCATGGCATGATCGCCATATAAAGAACAAATGTTTTCAGGTAGGTGATCTAGTCCTCCTGTATGATAGCAAATTCATGAAATTCCCTGGTAAATTTAAGATGCATTGACTTGGCCCATATACTGTGATACATGTTACTAACACTGGTGCAGTCCAGTTAGCCAATTTAGCTGGTGATACCTTGCCAACTTTGATAAATGGAAGCAAGCTAAAGCTATACCATGATAGCACTGCTTCGTAGAACCCTAAATAATGAACCAAGGAAGGAAGTTCTAAGTGTCAAGTACAGTTGAAAGTGGACACTAGAAATGTAAAGGAGTCTATACATGTATGATAAAAGGAAAAAGGTACGCTAAGAAGAATGATCTATGTACCGCGCAGCACTGTTGAAGCTACGCTGAAAAAAAAAACAAGAAGAAGAAGAAGAAAATATATATATATATATATATATACTTAGAGTGGAAGCCGCGCAGTTGGTAATTTTTGGCACTACAAAGTAGACATGCAGGGTTGCAGATGGCTTGCCGCGCAGTTCGGCGCAGCACTCAAAGAAAAATAGCCATTGCATGGCTTTTCATAAAATAGCCGTTAGATGACCGTTGCAGCAACCGCTTCATCATTTAAAGAAAAGATAGCCGTTCTGAGCACGCTGACGACAGAAAAGACAGAAGGATCCTCTCAAATTCGCCAACGAACACCACATTAAATGCTTATCTAGCCGTTGAAGGGCATGGGAGAGGGTCTGCTGCGCCTATAAATAACATCGTTAGGAGACTCGCGGGCATTACCAAGCACTTAGAATTTTCTTGCAATTAACCTCTTTGAGCTAATAGCCATCTGTATTCTGTCTTCCTTAGTCGCTACCTCATTTATGAATGTCCGAACCTTCCTTTAGAGAAGAAGAACTGACCCTTGAAGAAGCATTGAGGATCTTTCGGCACGGAGGGATTCAGCAGTTAATGAAAACTCCAGTTAAGAAGGTCCCCGTAGAACAAGGTGAAGGATCCCACAGATCACCAAGAATTAATCCAACGATGCAGGAAAAAGGAAAATATAAAGGAAAAGTTGTAACTGCACCTCGATCCAACATCATAAAGATGGGCTCCTTGGCACAGAAAGCACCAGTCTTTCAGACAGAACCTTTGAAGATGGCACCTGAATATATCTCTCCGCGGGCACTGAATGCCCCTATGCTTAAATTGTCCAAGAATGCGAGATACGACATTCCGCTGTCGCCTATCTCAAAGCATGTAAACGTTGCTAAGAATCTGCTGGGAAAGATAGCAGATTGTAAATGGGAGGATTATGACCTCTTGGGAATGAAGAAAGACGATCCAGATGTTCCCAAATACCCATATTTTCAACCAGACCAGTATATGTGCTGGAAAAAGGACACCAAGGGAACTCTGAACTTGGTAGCTGACAGTTGGTTAGCACCTGTCGTTCAGTCAGGGCTACTGAACTTGCTGAGATTGCCACATTTTGATCGCTCTCCAGAACTGAATATCCTAGTTCGCACACTCATGGCGTGAATCCATCAAGGTTATCCATGGATGGATAAAAACATTGATATTAACATTGATTTGATCCACCGCATCACCGGGATAAGCAAGCGCGGTAAGGATCCGAAGCAATTCTTCCAGGGGAAGAGCAAAGAAAAAGAGTTTGTTGAGAAGATGAAGAAAACCCACTTGGTGGTGAAGGCAAAAAGAGGATTCCCGACAGAATATATAGAGGACAGAGAAACAAGATTTGTAACGCAGTTGCTCGCAGGAAAGATGCTCAAAACAACTAGGCCTTTGGAGGTTCCTGTGGGCACAATACTCCTTGGTTCCGCAGCAGCCGAAGGCAACAGCTTCAATTGGTGTCAGTTTTTGTTGAATGAGTTCCTTGAAGAACTCAATGACACCCAGGTGAATGGCGGCCAGTTCCATTTCACCTGGCTCATCGTCCTGATTGCTTTGTGTGGATGGAAGGAGCCGTGAGATTATGCGGGCGTCATTATGGATACCAAGGATCCTAGAGGGTTTAATTTCATCAACCTCTAGGCAAACACAAATGCAGAGTGCCAGCATGCAACATCAGAAGTCTTTTACCAGTACTATATTCAGCTGCGTGATGCAATCACGAAGACACCCCACATTACAAAGCAGGTCACGGCGAAGTATATCCGCATCATCGACATTGAGGTGGATATGAAATGTATCTTCATGTCACCGAAAGCACAAACGAGGAAACCGGAGTGGTTCCCAGGAAAGTACATCATGTATGAGCAGGATATTGAGGACCTCAGGAAACATTGGCCAGCAGAGTTCCACGTAGAGGTCATGGACGTGGAGACAGATTTAGCAGAAGATGAGCTGACCCCGCTCTCATGCCCAATTATTGAAGAAATAGGGAAGAGAAAAGAAGTTGAGACTTCAGAGAAGCCAAAGTTGAGGAAAAAGGTGAAGGCTACAAAGATTCAATTGGAGGCAGTCCTCAATGATGATGACTACGAGATGATAGCCAAAACAGTCTCAGAGCAGATGAAGGAGCTTATGGTGGCTAAAGAAAAGGACATGGTCATCCATGATGACCTGCACCAGATGCGGCTCACAATGCAAGGACTAATGAAGAAAATGGATGATGTTCAGAAAAGCCTTATTGTGCTAAAGGAAGTAGGGGCTGAAAGGAGGTCAGTAGGAACCTCACAGCAAGGAAGCCAACAACTAGAAATAATGATGTCGTTGAAGACTAGGATTGTCCATGTGGACCCATTGGCTGTTGTGTTGCCAATGGCAGATCAAGTGGTATTAGACACAAAGGGAGTCGAGATGGTAGAGCTCGACTTAGCCAAAATCTCGTTACCAGGATTGCACTTCATCCACACGCAGATTGTGGAGGAGATGCATGAACGGACGGTTGAATCAATGAAGTTACAGGAAGAACTCATCACAGCAAACAGACAAATTCAGCAGAAGGCAGAAGTACAGCTACGCAACGAACAAGACTGCCAACAAAATTTGGAGACCACCATATCCAATGTGGCGAAGGATATCAAAGGCATAGAAATCCAGGATGATTCTGTAGACATAATTATGAGGATCGGAGATAAGGTTAGATCCTTGCAGACGGAGATGCAGAATAAAGAGATTTATTATGAGGGCGATATTGCTACATTGAAGGATAAGCTGAATAAGCAGGCGCCATTAACCGAACAGCAAATCAGAGAGCAAGCAGTGAGCGCCGCCTCAGAAAGCATCACAAGTGAGATGGCTAAGTGCCAATCTCTCCTAGATAAGGTTTCACAGGAAATCGCAACCCTTGAAGAGGATCAAGGGTTGTTGCAGGTCAAGACCACGGTACAAGAAAAACAGACCGCGCTGGACAAGTTGAATGCAGAGGTGAAAGCTCTGCCACCCAGAGAAAGGTTGCCGAGATACAAGGAGATATCCATCTTAAAGAAAGAAGTACAGGAATTACGACAAAAAGAGACTGAGATGGATAATCATTCGCAGCAGCTCCTCAAGAATGCCATGGCGGAATCGGAGCAAATTGAAGATAAGTTAGTAGAACTGCGCGATAACCAGGAGTAGGTACAAGATCAAATTAGACAAGAAATAAATCCAACACTACTTGAGACAATTAAACAGGTTGAGGAGGATACAAGAGAAGTAGTGGTGCAGTACATATGATGAGTTCGCGGCCAAGTTCGTCCCACCGGTTGCGGCGCAGAGTGAGACAGCTGAAACAATTAGTGGCTCGAGGATGAGCCACATGTAAGTGTTAGGGGCATGTTGGGCCTAGGTTGAGATGAAGTTTTGGAAGCACCTTTTTGAGGCATGAAGGGAAAGCTGAGCTGAGCGCAGCTCAGAAACACAATTTTGGCAAAGTATTGAGGATGCTGCGAAGTTGCGTGCAGCATCCAACTTTTGACGAGACTGCAGAGTTGCGCGCAGCGTCAAAGTTTTGGCCGTGATGCGGATATCAGTACTACACCGAAGCAGTGCTGCGGAGTTAGGAGGCCATCTGGAGCCAACAAAGCGGTGTGCTGGACAAGTATCAAGTGTAGCTACCGGCTCGACCGGTAGCAACCAATTTTGGAAAGATATTTTAGGATTGCCAAGCGACGGACGTAGGAAAAACAGGAAGGCAGCCATGCGTGGGTTGTTAAGGAAAGCGACATTTGGCATGCTTAGAAGGAAAAACCGTTAGAGAGAAACGGTTCGACAGAAGCAGCCTGTAGGCACGCGTGCGACAGGAAGGCCGATAGCCATAGAATGAGGACGTGGAGATCTACCATGATCAAGCAAACGCTACCAGGAGCCAGTAAGCCGGGTTGAAAAACCGGAGCAGTTTTGGAAACCCTTAGGTTTTTTGGTTTTAGGTCTTCGGCATTGTACAAACATGACCTTCGGGCATGATCTATTTAAGAAGACATTTTGTATGGGATGGGGGTTCTCAGTGTTGTTCTCTTTTGAGTTGTTGTTCTTTTGTTGTTGCTGAGAATTTAAGAAGATAACCTTTTGTATTGTAAAATCTCTCCGAGCTAAGCATATTGTAAAGGCTCTGCAGCTGTGTGCGCAAAGACCTAGCCGAGAGAAAGAAGAGTCTACAGCTGAGTGCATAGACTAAGAACGGTTGCCCCATCCCTTTTGAAAGAAATATAATACCAATCGTTCTTGTGGACATAGCTTTCCATCCGGGGAAGTGAACCATGTTAAATCATGTGTTATGTGATGATGTTTATGAATGAATGACTTTCTGTAGAATGAATGCTTGAATGTTTCCTTGCATGTTGTAATATGAGAGCTTTGATATGCATTTACCAATAGGAGAAGTTTGGGAATTGTAATGTCCCCTTCTCCTTAGAACAACAAGGAAGGAAACATTAACAACATACCGGGCTTTTGTAAATTTAGCCCCAATAATTTTTGCACATAAATAACTAACATTTTAAAACTTCTATATGCAGATTCGTTTCAATATAAACACAGCGGAATGAACATGCTAACAAGCACTCAAACAGACAGTAATTGCAATCATATCAATCACAGCAAGGAATGATTCAACATACAGAGACCCAATCTCATTCGTATGCCATGCATGGATTCTATATTAATTCATTTCATTAAACATGGGCAACTTAACATATTGCAGAATGCAAAAAGGAATAATTTATAATCCACAGAACACTTATCTTGAGAAGATGATGTCCAACGACTGGCTACGTGAGAGCAACGTTCCACCCAACCATAGATCTCTGCCCAGCCTGTATTCTTGCAGCTGAGAGATCACCCCCGAGCTGGGCTGTGTATCCACTAAGGAGGAACTAGATGGCTCACTCACAGTCAGGGTTTCACTCAAACAGCCATGCTAAGCCAACACACGGTTGGGTTTCTCAAGCATGTAATAGGAGATGGAGGAGGATGCTAGTCCACTAAGCTCAATCCCAGAGCCACATACTCTTCAAGCTAGACTCAGCAATCCCATCCTCTGCTCATACATCCACAACTGGATTTCTCACAACTCTGTCACAAACAACCCAAATCCGTCATGCATTTTCTGGGCCATTAAAACTGGGTTTTCCCATGGCTTTTGGGGTAGCTATTGCTCCCAAATTCGCCCCAAGGTTCCTACCAATGGATCCCCCATTGGATTTCTCTGTCCAATACCAAATCGGGACGTTTTTGGCTTCCCAAAACGTGGGTTCTCTCACAGTCGCGATTTCTGGTTTTCTCACTGTTGGGAGCTCGTTTTTGGGTGGGCAAAGATGTCCCATACTTCCACAATGGAATGGGGATAAGGATGGAGCAACCCCCAAGATGTAGAGTGACTTGTGGGACAAGTCCAAAAGAGCCCATACCTTCCCATACGAATTTCAGGGCTGCCCATACTCCATCAAAGTCATGGGCTGAAATCTCAACCACTTCCTTACAATTGGCATTAATGTCACCTAAAGGAAGTCAATGGGTTCACATAAAGACAAATGGCAGCCTAGGGTTTAATCCCATAGCCCCCTCACCACTCCCTAGTGGATACACGTGGCCCCTTCTCATTCGTTGCCTCCGTAGCCAGCTTTGGACATTTTATATTGCCTGATGTTTATTTACATCCTATTACAATTTCCATGGCTTAAGAGCACATGGTATCAAAATATCAAATACTTGCCCTTTAAATAAAATTCGGCTTTCACTAGCGGGGCCTTGGCCTTGAGCTCCACGCTAGGAAAACATACATCACATGTACACTTATTTACATTAAAGACTCATATGTCCTAAGGGTCGAATTGGGGGTATTACAGGAATGATATAATAGGTTCCACGGAAACAGATGAATGGAAAACATTTCAATTTTATGTTAAGGTCGTGAATCAGTCATTTAAGTTTAAATACTTTCTTAAGTACAGTGAAGGAACGCAGCACAGTTAATCATGTTTATCATTTCGGTTCACATTGTAATAATCCAAGTTCTAGAATGAACGCTAGAAAGATAACCAGTAAGTGCCTGAATGAATGGATGAGTGATATTCATCTCAATGCCTTAACATTTCCGAGATTTTCCAAGTAAAGGATAATTATGGGTGATTCGTAGTTCCAGTAGAAGATTTGCAGCAGTAAGAAACCCTTGGTGTGGCCCGTAGTGTTGCCCTCACTGCGCAGTACTACTCGCAGCATAGATCTTGCTGCGTACCGCATCACTCTGCCCGTAGCGCCATCCTTCTGTCCTGCGCTGCGCAGCTTGTTCTTATAAACAACTCATAATTTACTGTGAAAACTTGATTCCGCAGTACCCCATAAAGATACACCTCGGGTGAGACCTCAACCTGCTCGCAGGTTGTTGCCGAAAGGGCCGGTGCGAAGGGTTTTTGTTGGTCAAAGGGAGAACTGAAAAGAACCTGGGTCTAACTGGAAACCTCTGGGTCAGTTTAAGCCAACATGAAATATTATATAAAAGTGAAAGTGAAATAATTAGCATGATAATTGTGCATTACCTTACCAAGCTTCTCTTTGTTTCGAGAATAATTTAATATTCTCTACTAAACAGGGCCAACCACGTGAAGGTGGAAGCTCATCTGACTCCCCCCCCCATGTCACTCTCAATTCCCCATAACTCGACAAAAATCTATGTACAAAAAAATAATTTATTGTGTCTTTTATCATACTTAAGAAGCAATGTCTCTTATAACATATGCCAACATACAATAAAATGGAAAAACACCTTAAAAACAATTAATTTATACGTACCAATACAAGTCAATAATTCTATCGTGATATTAATTCAAAATATATAGAGTAGATATATTAAGGCATACCTCATACTTAGGAAGCAATGTCTTTTATAAAATATGCCAACATACAAGAAAATGGCAAAAAACCTTAAGAACAATTAATTTATACGTACCAATACAAGTCAATAATTCTATCATGATATTAATTCAAAATATATAGAGTAGATATATTAAGGCATACCTCATACACTTCAATGGACTTCATCATCTTCTTCATCCAAGTCATCATCTATATCATCCAATCCAGATTCAACATTGTAAGGATTTGCCATACCACCATCATCATCGATGTCAATTTCGATCATCATGTCATCGTCATGGAAATTGTTTGCTACATCATCTGATTCAACTAATTATTCGACATATTCCTCTCGAACATGATCATCTAACTCATGTTGATCATCCTCAACAACATATTCTTCTTCAAGACCCTCTTCATTATCTTCCTCTACATTATAGTTTATCTGCCTTCCCCTTGGATCTTGTCTCACAACAAATGACCAACCCCCTCTACCTGGAACCTCAGAGTAAAATACATGTTCACATTGGCTCGGAAGAACATATACTCTTAGAGAAAATTTGGGGTCTAAAATGGGCCTTATAAGAAAACAAACCATCATATAAGAAAACGAGCCAACCATAATTTTTTGATGAGTTGGTATTTAAGAACCAATATAATTTCAATAAAATGAGTCAACCATAATGGTTGACTTGAGATATTTGTCATAAAAAAACTACTTTTTTTGTTCGTATTTTCAACATATCTCCCTATGTTTTTACTCAAATTTTGAGCAGGAGCACTCGTTGGATGCGTAATTAAATTCTGCATCCAACGAGTACCCACACTACATACTTTTGATGGAACCTGATTCCCCAAAAACAAGAAATACCTGAAAATGTGATGATGGTGTCATCATCACGTTTTTCAGGTATTTCTTGTTTTTGGGGTAGCAGGGTACATCAAAAGTATGCAGTGTGGGTAATCATTGGATGTGGAATTTAATTACGCATCCAACGAGGGCTCTCGCTCGAAATTTGAGTAAAAGCATAGGGAGATATGTTGAAAATACGAACAAAAAAATAGTTTTTATTTCTTCCTCCAAAATTAATAAATATTATTTTATTATTTTAAGTATTATTTCATTATTTTAGATATTATTTTATTATTTCCATAGGAGGCCCATTTTAGACCTCAAATTTCCTATAGGAATTTGTTCCTAGCTCAAACAACCTTGTATTAACCATGGTAAATCCATTATCATGCTCAATAATAGTTCTATCGGGATCACGTTGATTCAATCGTAACTTGTACCATTTGACAATGAACGGAACTAATTTGAAGGAGTTAAAGTCACATTGAATAATATCTTCCAAATACCCATAGTATCGTTTTTTATGAGAGTTATGGATGTCTGTCACTTCTAGAGGAAACATTGGTCACCTCAAATACTGCAATTATCCCACAATCAGATGTTTTCTTCGTTTCATCCAACTTTTTATGCGAAATTTATGACCATTGCACCACATAGCCTTATGGTGTTTTACCTGCAACAAGCCATACACATAAAGATTACATCCTGAATTGATAATGATTAAGTACATGTTTATGCTCTGCAGTGAAAAAAATCAACGTGTACATCAATATATTTGAAAAAAATTAAATAATATGGCTAATCAATATGATTGCTTGCTTATCTTTTAAACCATATGCTAAATCGATTTCCCTTTATGTAAAATTGGTATCTCCATTGCGATGAGCTTCTTTAACCAATGAAGCCACACCTTCCCATGATATTCCATGACCAGATTGTTCACATCGTGTGATCCATACCTTCATCCAATCAAGATTGTTTTTGATGTATAAATGAATTGCATCCCACTCTCGACCAACTACTTGATAAAAATAAAATTACAATTTAGTACAAATGTATATTCACTTAACACGGTATACACTTTTAATTGATGCATATTGAATATTAAAAATGAAACAAGTATGATATATACATAAAAATCAAAAACCAAATGTACTATAATTAATCTCCACTAGCTAATAATTGACTTTCACCTTCCTCGATCTACCTTTCCCCTTCGAAATTGTTATTGGAGTCTAGATCACAAATGCAACCTAAATTGAGCTTTGAAGCTAATTTAGGAAGATATTCACTAATATACATCATATTCTAGTATACCATATATCCCTCCACCATAGAACCCTTAGGGTGTGCTCATTGTCTAACCAAACCCTTCACAAATTTCAAGTGCCTCTCAACCATCCACATGGACCTTGAGTGTACAGGTCCACACAATTCAATCTCCTCAACTTGGTGTATGAGGTAGTGTTCTTGTGCATTGAAAAATGCCGAAAGTATATTCTTTTTCATTTCACACATGAGACGAGGAATTTCTCTCCTCCAATACTTTATATCTTCTTTATGGATTTCTTTAGATGACAACCATCTACAAGTGATGCAAACAAATCATGAGATTTAACAAAAATAAACATTATATTACATAACAATTAGTTAAAAAAATGTCAAATATAAGTTCTACAATGAATTAAACAAACACTTTATGCATGCAAAATATCGCTACCTACCTCATGTATTTTCCAAGATCATATATAACTTGTTTGACATTGTTTTCAAAGTTGTCCAGGAGAGATAGAGGTAGAACATACTGTAACAATATAAAAATCGTTTCATTATTTTTTACAAAAAGTACACAAAAAAATACCAACAATATGCACTAGAATAAAAAAAATAGCAATATATATACCATAATAATTACCTTGATGAAGATATGCCAATCATGCATTTTCAACCCCGCAAAATCACCTTTTTTTGTTATGATATTCTTCATGTTTGAACAAAATCCGGTGGGAAATTTAATTTTTTGCATGACTTATTTACAACATTTCTTTGTTGCTTCGTTAACAACCATGGAAATGAGTTTATATTAATTTGGTCTCTGTTTCTATGTAATTGAATGACATCTTTCATTGCATGATTGGATTCCTGAATGTCATTGCAAATTTTGACAATTTTTTCTTTGTCACTCCTTCCATCCAATATTCAACATAATGTTTCAGCCAAATTCTTTCTAATATGCATTGTATCAAATAGATGAGAAATTTGTAGGTGCTCATAGTAAGGAAACCTACTGAATTGTTTAGGATAAATTTTCATTCCTCGTGGAAGTCCATTAATTCCTTCATGATCATGACAGCCATCATGAATCATAGTTTATAAATAAATTACAGAAATCAATGTTAATTACAGTAAACAATACAAAAAAAAAATCAAAATATTTCATATATGATGATAGATAGACAATTTGATCCATACGTACCTTGACGATTTCTATTATATTGCAACTTCCATAGGTGAGGTGTCATTCTCTATGGTTTTAATGCAAACTCTTGCTTCCCATTGAATAGATGTTTTTCAATAGTTCGATACCTATGATTCTTAGAGAGGAAGTGCCTATACTCATCAAACACATGTTGGAATATTCTCACCATCATTTTTCATATTTGCATGCCTGCATGCATCCAGTCATCTGCATGCATTTGCATGCATCCAATCATCATCTTGGTGGTCCTCCCAGCACCTAGAGCCTATTTTCAGCTCCCTAGAGCCTGTCTTCGGCCCCTAGTATCCCTCCTACCTACATGATGCGCCCTATTTGACTCTCCTGCATGACATGTGCGCCTTTTCTCACCTACCAGGAGTTATCATTCAGTTAGAGCGCCTTATCTCACCTACCACGTGTTTGATAGTCAGTTAGAGCATTGATTGAGCAGTTCTTCCACTAATTGCTCATGCTAACTGCCTGTAGCTCCTAGTTAGCTAGTTTTGAAGTGCCACTTGATCTTCTGACAGCCTCATACGCCCTCCTTGGAGTATCCATCCCCTGATTTGTGCCTAGATGGTTCTGTTAGACTCATTTAGACTCACTTGACTAACTATTGACCATTTATGACTGATACTACTGACTGGATGATGTCTCCAATGTTTTCTAAGCTAGACTTTGAGCATGATTCGAATGACCTCCTTGGTTGGTTCAAATTCTCTACACAGTTATTGTATTATTGTATTCATTATTCACAGTGCCATCTCACAGCTGATGTATGATACTGCTATTATGCATTTTTTGTGTTCATGAGTGATTATTGAGTGCATTCTTCTCTTCTTCTATGAACTTCTTGAGAGTTTGTTTTGTGAGGTTTGTTTCAGTTGTTAGATCCTACTATAGATTATCACATGGTATCAATGCTTGCAGCAGCTATTCGAATTGCAGCCATTGCAGCAGTAGCAGTTGCAGCATTTCTTTGAGCAGCTATCTTTCACTGAGCACCAGAAGCCTATGCGTTTCCACAGCAAATCCTAGTGCTATTACGTTGAATTCACCGGAGTAATCCAGTGAGCTATATCTAAGAGTGAAGGACTTAGTAATATGTGCTCGGTGTCCTAAGGTAGTGTTCATTCGAAGTGTAGAAAATCTCCATCAACAAAACTCTTCTTGTTTTGCAGGTTTATTCACCCATTCGAATTCCTCTTCAATTCGACCTTCACTGCTCAGATGGATCTAAAACTCAATTCTTCCAACTATGTCGAATGGAAAGCTAAGATGGCTCTCTTCATGATATCCAAGAGCTTCACCAGGATGCTAAATGGAACTATGGTCGAACCAGTCAGTGCAATAGAGAAATCCAAGTACTTGGATAGGCTTGATGAAGCAGTAGGATTACTTCTTCTCTCAGTTTCTGAAGATCTTCTCTTCCATGTCATCGATCTAACATCTCCAAAAGAGGTTTGGGACAAGCTCGAATCCCTCTTTGGATAGAAAGATGATCTGAAAGGTCATAAATTGAGAATGAACTCATCTCATTGAGTCTTGAAAGCTTTGAATCCATCAATGCATTCTTAACCAAGTTCAAAATCTTGATTTCTCAGTTGAAGAGATATGAGATAGTGAAAGAAGACAAACAACTCATTATTTCCATTCTCTCCAAATTGGGGCCAAACTTCTCAGTTTTTGTCTCCACATTTCAGTCAGTTAAGATGTCCATTCCAAAATGGAAGTTTCCCTCACTTGATGACTTCATCCAATCTCTTACACAATAGGAGGAGAAGTTAATATCCATGGGAATGATCAAACCAAAGTTGGATTCGGCCCTTATAGCTGCTGAGGCCAAAAGAGCGAATGAAAAGGGAAAGCAAAAGTTTTCTGAAAAGAAAGAGAATGATACAAAGCCAAAAGATGTTCCATATCAGTTAGATGGGGCTTCGAATTCAAAGAAGAACAAGCAATCTCAGAAAGAGAGATCCAAGTGCACATATTGTCATCGAGGATTTCATCCTGAGAGTTCTTGTATGAGTAAAACTATAGATATGATGGCTCAGTTACTTGAGAAGAACAATCTCCATGTACCTGCATGTGCAAGGAATAAAGATACTGATACTGAACCTTCTAGATCTAAAGACAAAGAGAGATTCCATGCCCTCATGGCAAGTGAATCAAAATATTCCACATTCATCATAGATTCTGGAGCATCAAGACACATGTATTCCTCCAAGGATCTCTTCTCCAACTTCGAATGCTCAATTGGCCCTTCCATCATGTTGGGCAATGATTCAGAAGTCTCCTCTCAGGGGATTGGAAGAATCAATCTTGACCATGGCTACTTTTTTGATGTGCTTTATGTTCCTTCTCTAACAGCAAATCTACTTTCAGTGTACCAATTGAATCATATTGGAGAGCCCAAAAGAGTGATATTTTCTCCAAATGAAGTCGAGATACAACACATGGTTTTAGGGAAAATCATTGCAAAAGGTGTTGTAAATCATAAGACAAAACTCTATGAGTTTTCTCACTTCTTACCTCTCTCAAAGTAGTCTACTCTTCACTCTCATGCAAATGAAGAGAGTAGGCTATCTCATATCAACTACAAGCATTTGCAAAACTTGCAAGCTCAAAATGTGGTTGAAGGTCTTCCAAATGGCAAGTTTGCTCATGGAATCTTCAAGGGTTGCTTGAAAAGAAAATATTCACCAAAGAAGATTGAGAAAAAGAGGACTCTTGAAGAAGTACAAATGCTAGATCCAGATCCACAAGAACCTGAAGATCTAGCACCTATTGGTTCAACTCCTATGGCAAAGTGGGCCACCACTACTACATCCACTAGTGAAATTGTTGAAGATCCATCATCATCATGTCCTAGTTCTTTTGATAATGATCTCACCTATGTTGGCTCAAAGGAAATATCAATGAACTACATGTACATTCAGAAGCAGTTTCATGATATTCACATTTTTGGATTTGTTCCTCCTTTGAGTGATGATGAGTAAGAGAGCAAAGCTTCATGGCATGAGATTTCAGATTCAGAGTTTGGAAGAGATGATGAGCCAGTTTCACTTGCTTCTTCACATGATATTTCATATTCATAGTTTGGAAGTGATGATGAGCAAGAGAGCGAAGCATCATCACATGAGATTTCAGATTCAGAATCTGAAGATGGAGATGATGATGATCGAATGCTAGACCCAAATCCATAAGAAACTGAAGGTATAGCAACTGATGATGAAGATGAGTGAATGGGAGATCCAGTTAGATGAATATGAGTGAATGGGAAAGCCAGTTACACAAGAACCTGATGATCTCTCACCTGATGGTCCTCCTCTTCCTCGATGGGAAACCACTACTCTCCTATCTATTGGTGATTTGGTTGGTGATCCACATGAGCAGAGAAGAACCAGATCAAATTTTCAGAATGGAAGGTTTCATCCTTCTCACATTACTGATCCATTTCAGATCGATCGATCCTTCTTCGGAAAAGAAGGACACTTGCCTTCTTATGGGGTGAGTGCTGACATGCTACATTAGCATCCTTCAGTCTATTTTGAGGGAGGGATTTCTTCCCACTGGGTTTTCCCTCTTTCCTCATTTATTATTTAGATTGTTGTACGGGGTGACCTTTGGTCTCAGTCACCAAGGCCCTATTTTTCAATTTCAGTTATTCCCTCATAATATAGCTTGCAGGGGGGGGTTGGAATATTCTCACAATCATTTTTCAGATTTGCATGCCTGCATGAATCCAGTCATCTGCATGCATTTCATGCAAATGCATGCATCCAGTCATCATCTTGGTGGTCCTCCTAGCACCTAGAGCCTATTTTCATCTCCCTAGAGGCTGTCTTCAGCCCCCAGTAGCCCTCCTACCTACCTGATGCGACCTATTTGAATCTCTTGCATGACATGTGTGCCTTTTATCACCTACCAGGAGTTATCATTCAGTTAGAGCGCCTTATCTCACCTACCATGAGTTTGATAGTCAGTTAGAGCATTGATTGAGCAGTTATTCCACTGATTGTTCATGCTTACTGCCTATAGCTCCTAGTTAGCTAGTTCTGGAGTGCCACTTGATCTTCTAACAGCCTCATGCGCCCTCCTTGGAGTCTCCATCCCCTGATTTGTGCCTGATGGTTCTGTTACACTTAGTTAGACTCACTTGACTTATTATTGGCCATTTATGAGTGATACTACTAACTAGATGATGTCTCCAATGATGTCCAAGCTATACTTTGATCATGATTCGAATGACCTCCTTGGTTAATTCGAATTCTCTACACAGTTATTGTATTATTGTATTCATTATTCACAGTGCTACCTCACAGCTGATGTATGATACTACTATTCTGCATTTTCTGTGTTCATGAGTGATTATTGAGTGCATTCTTTTCTTCTTCTCTACACTTCTTGAGAGTTTGTTTTGTGAGGTTTGTTTCAGTTTCTAGATCCTACTACAGATTATCACAACACCTCGTTTCCTAAACTTTTTGAACGACGAGATTTTATCTTAGGACCACAAACTGGACATGCAAATTTTCCCTTTGTTTGAAGACCTACATAAAGAGATGGATTAACTATGTCAATTATAATTATATAAAATGAATGGATTATTTAAAAAAATATGCATGCATAATATATCAAATTCATAAAATTAAATACTATTAAAGTGGATGTTATAATTACATACCACAAAAATGGATAAACCTTGGGGAATCATGTACTATACATACAAGCATTGCATGGAGTTGAAATTTCCTTTATTGTATTGGTCTAGATACATCATACATAGTGATTCCATTCCACAGGTTTAGTAGCTTGTCAATAAGAGGCTCGATATATACATTCATATCTTTAACTTGGTACTTACCTGATTGATTTGAACATATAAAATATATAATTATTACAACCATTTAGATATATAAATAATATACATGAGTAAAAGAAAAGAAAAAAAATACCATTATGCAACAAAATACGACAAATGAGATGTCACTACATTAAAAACAAATTATTGTAGACACATACCGGAATAATCATTGCCAACATTATGTGCTCCCTCTTTATTGACAACCATGGAGGAATGTTATTTTTTATAACAAAAATAGGCCACACTGAATAAATAGATCTCATCTCTACAAATGGATTGACACCATCTACTGCCAAATAAATCCTAACATTACGAGGTTCTTCTTTAAAGTGTGGCCATTTTTCCTTTGTATCTCTAAATGCAGAACCATCTGCAGGCATTCGAAGAATGTCATCTTGACTTATGTTCCATGCATGGTAATCCATAAATTGTGCTATGTTTTTGCACCTGAACAGTCATTGCAAATGTGGAATAATGGGAATATAATGAATAACCTTGCGAGGCATTTTTTGTTACTTGATATGTTCGATATCTACTGATATGACATTATGTTTCAAATTCATGATGTTTATAATATATAATATGGTCATCGGGGCACGCATCAATTGCTTCATACTGCATTTCAATTTCTTTCATGATGGCAGATAAATCTCGATATGTGCGAGGTAAAATATTTGATGGTGGTAACAAAAATTCAGCTATCAAGCTACAACAAATTAAAATAAAAAACTAGTTAATATAATATATAAATAATATTAATGAAACATATTTCATCCGTATTAATTTTACTTGTGAATTAACAATAAAATTATTGGAGGAACAAAGATATCCTTTATCATGATCATATATATGTGATGGAATATATTACATACCTTAAAATATGTGTGATTGATGTGTTTGAAAGACCATTCATAACCTTCAAGTTCAATATCAACAATATAGCAGAGAGAATATTTGTGTTGGAGCCTTCATAAAGGGGTTTGTATGCCTTCTCAAGAAGAGGTAAATCATGATCATCAAAGTCATCATTTTCATGATCATCATCATTATCATCCATTCTAACATTAAATGTATCATGGATCAATGTATATGTACCATCATATTCAACTATGTTATCAGTATGATCATCTTCTTCAATATGATCATTAACTTGTTCTTCATTATTCATAGCTCCATGTTCCTCTGGTGCGTGTTCTACAAGCACATCCTCTGGGCGATATGTCGTAGGAGGTATTTCCTTTATAATTACAAACCATCAAGATATATTAGTTAATATAAGAAATATTAAAATTATAAATACATTTACAAAAGCGATCAATATAAAGACACATATAATTAACAACTTACCAATGGACGATAGTCATGTCCCCCTTCAGTGTGTCCATGTTCCCTACAATGTCTTTTGGTTGTTGTGATATTTATTCTTCTCATTTTAAAGCCCATGCATTGACTACATGATCAATAAGATTTCCCATCACCCTTTATTTTTTGTCCATCCCACAATCTAGCAAGCAATTCCCGATTTTGTTTGTTTGGATCAGGAATATTGTTATGTGTCATTTTCTGATACCGAGCTTGATTGGTGATTATCGATATTAAAAAATAAAGCTCCACACTTCACTATTTTTAATCAAAGTAACAATTGAAATAGTTGTGGCTTTTTGTACGGAAAACAGTCTGTGCAAAGATTATAATTTCTGCAAATCATCGCTTGTATAGCAAACATGTCGGAATATTCCTATAATTTAAAATTTCTTAATATAAATTATCAACGGATATCCGATAACATTAACATAGTGACTATTGTAACTTGGCTATGTCGGAAATCCAACGACCTTAATGTATTAACCGGTGTAGTCTTATATTCGACTTTGACAAGGATACGCTGGATATTCAACTTCAGAAGTCAAAAATCCAACAAAGCCAGTAGGATATTCAACAGTCGTCGGAAATTCGATGACTACCAGGGACAATTTAAAAAAAAAAGTAAGTAAAATTCGCAATTATAAAGGTGAAATCTGACGACAAGGTCAATTTCATCGGATTTTGGGTTCAAATTTGGTTGTGTATATTTTCCCTTGACACGATACGTATCCCTCAAAATCAAATTAATTTTTTTTCTATCCAATGGTTTGTCTTTTAATAATGTCTTGACACATAGAATTTCATATTTCTTGGTATCTTTCATTTTCACAATGATTGTACTGACCACTCTCATGCTTCTCTCCAACATCACCTTCAATTTCGGATGCTTTGCACTCCAATAATTCTCTGAAACCTAGAGTCTATGATTTGGTATAACATCTTAAATATTTTGCAACCATGTTGGCTTTGATGTCCATCTTCCTCCGATACATATCTCTTCTAATATCTTTTGAAGGAGATAGTGAAAAACCTCATGTAGAATACCTCTTCCTTCCATCGGTAACTTTGAAAGGTGTTTATCAATGCTCTTTTATGTGTCTCCCCTCGTTTTGAATTTTTAAAGGTGATCTAGAATGGCCTTGGTTGCACTAAAAGTCCATTTCATTATATTACAAATGACAATGTAAATGCCTTCATTGATTATCCCTAGAATTGGATATGTGATGACTTGCTTCATGCTCTTGAATGTTATCACTATCTTGAGAGGTTGGTTTGCAATGTTGCATGTGTTTATCATCCTCCCCCAAAATAATCCCTCTTTTGTCACTGAAATGGGATGAGCAACTCACATGTTCAAAATTATCTTCTAGAACCAAATGATTTCTTTCCCATGAGAACTTTTTTCCATCTTCAATCATTCCCATATATCCCACTTGATTATTACTTAAGATCTTGTCCCGAGCTTCATGAACCAATGTCTCATTTGCAACATTATTGTTAAGCCTCATGTTCATTTCATCACACCTTAACATGAATATCTCACCTACCATCGTATCATTCGTGTTAACATTCCTTCTATATTGATGCAATGATAATATGCTGATGCCCCCCAGAAGAAACTGGGTTGCATGTTAGGTAATCAACCCCCCACTTGGTGAAGGGACCTACTGTGATGACGGGGAATAGGGGAGTAGGATGTGCTCAGATATTTTTGGCGAATAGTTGAAAAGGATGACAATGTTTCATAGCTTCCACGCAATATTTAAAGATGGTGGGACAAAACTAACCAACACAAAGTATTTTTTGGGTTGTTGTAAATCCAGAAAGGTGAGCCCCACATGCTCCACTGTGGGAATCATTCAGGACTATCTTATCCTCTTTGATATTTAGGAAACAACATAATATAGAATCTACCCCTCATCTAGACAAAGTATCAACAATTATGAGGTAATTTTTATCATTATGTCGTATTTTTCGTCGCTCTTCTCTTGAAAAGGATGATGGACACTTCAAAGTATGGAGATAAATCAAAATATCCCCATACCACAGATCAAAGGTATAAATGAGGAAGATCTATTCATCAGGGAATGAAGCATCTTCTGTGTGAAAATCCTTGCCACTAGGGAAATAAGAAATGATTTATGCGAACAGTAAGGACTTTTTAGACTTAGCAGATTGAAAATTCAGATCAAACTCTTGAAGAATAACAATCCATTTGTTAAATTCCCCCCTGATTATATGTGGGGTTAGAATGTATTGAAATGGATTGACATCCGCAATCACTGTAGTGGTTTGCAGCAAAATATAATGGCGAATTCTCTGAACTGCATATGTAGTGGCTAGTGCTAATTTATCAATGTGTGAATACTTTAGTTCGGGTCTTACCAAAGCGCAACTAAGATAATAGATGGCATGCTTTTGGAGATGATCATCCTCCTGAACTAAGACTATGCCAACTGTGGAATCTGATGTGACTAGATATAAAGTAAAATGTCAAGTATAATCTGGTGGACTCGACAAGGGGGATGATAATAGTTCTTTTTTCAAATCCTCGAATGAATTTTGGGCGGCCTCATCCCATAAACATGGGGTGTCTTGTTTAAGTAGATGCATGAATCCTTTGGTCATTTTCGCATAGTTGACGATGAAATGTCTGAGGAAGTTCGACATACCCTGCAGACTCTGAATTTGTCTAATGGTGCGAGGAGGAGGAAACTTAATGATCACCTCAACTTTTAATAGATCGACCATGATCCCTCTACTGGACACGATGAAACCCAACAGTCATCCAGAATCGACACAGAACACACATTTATGAGGATTCAATCCAATTTTGTAGTGTCTGCATCGCTCAAACACAAGTTGCAAATGGTCTGGATGATCTCTTCTCTTTCGAGATCGCACCGATAGGTCATACAGATAAGTTTCAACTATATGTTTGATATCGTGAAAGGCAAAATTCATTACTCATTGGAACGTAGCTCCAGCAATATTCAAACTGAACGACATCTTCCTATAGGAAAAAGGTACCCTAGGGACATATAAAAGCTATCTTGCATTCATCTTCGGGTTTGATTTGAATCTAATTATATCCCAAAAATTCATCCATGAAATAAAATATTTTGTTACCCGCACATGTATCTACGATCTAATCAATAAAAGGTGTGGGGTAATTCCTTAGGAAAAGTTTTGTTAAGATCCCTAAAATCAGTGCAAACGCGTATGGTACCTTACTTCTTATCAACCGAAACTAGATTAGAAACCCATTCTGGCATGTCTATAGGATAGATAAATATGGCTCTAAGTAGATTTTCAACCTCAGCTTTAATAGTTGCAACCTTTCTCGGGTTGACTGGAAGAAGCTTCTGTCGAACTGGATTCACATTCAGATAGGTATTAATCTCGTGTTCAACTATAGATGGGTCGATTCCTAGAATCTTCTCATATTACTAGGTTAAGACATCGCGTAATTATTTAAAGAGATCGGTATACATACAAATTTCTTGAGAAGAAGAACTTGCACCGATGAAAATGTTTTCCACGATATCAGGTTTTATGGAGATATTGATCGGAATTGTTGTCGATATATTAGCCATGTTTCCTTTAGCGCAAATTCCATGTTTCACTAAAGGGTTAATAGGCTGATCAACATCCCTTCTCAATCTCACATAAAACTCACCATTCTCAATCCTGTCTAGCTCTGGAAGAAAATAAGATCTATGATGCATGTGTTCACATGGTTGATCAAGACCTACCATGGCTTCTAGAATGGATTCATTCGATGGTAAACTGTGTCTAGACAGTGGAAAGAATAAGTGGAGTCTACCTCCCAAGCAAGCATGTAATCAACATCCGACTCTTCGGACACTAAAGGAGTCGAGATGGAATTTATGGTGGATTCTTGTAATGCTTGATAATCAAATTCCACCATAGATCAGGGCACTAACTGTTCATTTTGAGTAGGTAAAATCCAAGGATCCGTGTTACTAGAAACTGTAAAGACATCCTTAGATATTGAGACGATGTCTTGAACACTCGTTGAACCAATGTAACTCTTGGGAGTGGGAAAATCAAAAGTTCCCATAAGCAATGAATATAATCCTACTCCCAAATTCTCGATATGAGGACGTGCCTGATCAATCAATAGAATATTACATTCTGAGCAGGCTGTATTATTTTTCCAGGTGAAGGAGAGTTGATCCACTGTAACAATCCTTCCTTTGTGAGGGAACATAAATACCCAAAAAATGGATGAAGGAATAGCTTGCATCGCATACATTCATCTTCTTCCTAACAATAAATTATAGTCAAGAGAAGCATCAACAACCTCAACCTCTACTGACACTTCTTTACCTGCTAACTAGATTTTGAAGGATCATAAGATCCCATGTGGATGGAAATATATTCGATCGAAAGTGGTAAGCAATGTGATCGAAGGGACTAAATTAGGGGAGCCTAAAGCTTTCCAGCAAGAAATGGACATTACGCATGTAGACGTGCCTTCACCCACAACTATCCATCCGATGGTTTTAGAACCATGGACTAATTCAATATGAAATTCCACCTGATATGGAAACCAGGGTTTGATGTCGGATATATCAAATTTTGCAAACATAGTCGATGAATCATTACTTCTTATTGCTTCCAGAAGTGCATTCCATTGCGAAGGGAAACTTTGCAAAACTTCTAAAATTGACATGGCACATGGAGTTTGGGATATGTCTTCCATGACAGAGTAGTTGGGAGAAACCCTCACGTTAGGATTGTGCGATGCGCACTTATAGACACCTTTTGGTATCTTAGGCATAGGATCCGCGGGCCTTTCAATGTGAAGAGGAGTGGATACCTCAGGAGTCTCTTTTTCTTTTTGTTTAAATTATGGGGTATAGTTTCTTGCTCTTGTCTGTAATATAGTATCTGAGCTAATCATGTTTATATAATATTGATCAGATGATGCGACACCTTGGGTTCCCCCACACTAGAGCTGCTAGAAGCTAGGTTTTGTCCCTTGGGAAAAGGATCCTTTAGGACAGTGGGTATCTTTTGTTGTAGTAGCTTATGGGCTTCATCAATAAAGGGGCATTGATGAGTCAAGTGATATTCCTTGCAAAGTTTACAAGGGAATTTCACCTTCTTCTTTTCTTTCTTACCCCGCTTAGCATCATTAGTGGTTTTGGGATTGTTTTGATTACCCTCCCTTTTCTTTCCCTTATTCTTATTTCCACTGGGTTACTGAGTACCCCTTTGGTTAGAATGCACATTGTGTACAATAGTCATTTGAGAAAGGTAGGTGGAAACCATAGTTTCCTCCGTTGTAGAACGCTTTATAGAAATCTATTGCACTTGCTTGGACAAAGATTCTATAGTCAACGAGTCAACTAAACCAACTATGCCATCAGCATTGGTCTAGGTTTTGGTTTAACTAGATTAGTAGTTGATCTCGACGCGTCAAGAATGATTTCGTAAAGAATCCCAAATTGAGAATAAATTAAGTATAATTGTTGGGCCCTTAAGATGGCTTCCTCCTCTGAGGTAAACCATGAATTCGAAACATATTTTGAGATGTAAGGTAGGAGTGATTTCAAAAATCACTCTAATACGAATTATGGGGGAATCTCAGCTTTAATCATCTTCTTCCTTCTTCTCCACTCCCGAATATGGTCAAATATGTGAGTGTATTTGTTCTGTCTAAATGTATATAGAATATCTGTGTAGGAATCATGCCGAACGGGAAGTTGGAAGTGGTTCAATAAAACCGTCGCCAAATCGTAAAAACAATGGTAAGCAGCAGATGGGAGTTCAATGTACCATTTAACCGCTACACCAGTTAAAGTTGTTTGGAAAAGTCTCAACCATATAGGATCGTCATTTAGTGAATTGGAAGAACACCATAAGTGAAAGGTTGTAACATGGTCCCTAGATATTCTCTAGCCTTACCTTCAAACTTGGGGATGTCTGAAGGAAGCTTGGTTAAAACAGGAGGCCAAGTAGGGTCATGATGCACTGGGTCATTCATAAGCTTCAAACTATATGGCAAGTTTAAGGTTTCTAGAAAAGGTAATCAAGGCCTAGCCGATGGAAAATGAGTTTGGGGAGTTGGGTAAAGAAAACTACCTGATCCATAGCTCCCATAAGGTTGGTTGGGGTTGCCCCTAGCCATCGGTTGTGAAGTAAAGGAATTTTGAAAAGTGCTCCAGCCATAAGAAAGGGGATTACTTCCTTGAGGTTTGGTCCACTAAGATTGAGTATGACTACCTCCAATTGAAAAAGGAGTTGAATTGAAAGTAGTACTACCTCTTCCACCAAAGAGTGAAAAGGGAGTACTCCCTACAGGTATGTTAGTGGTTTGAACATTACTTGGATGAAAACTATAATCTGTAAAGGGATTTTAAACTCGTAAAAGGTGCATTGGATTGAACCAGCATGGAACCTACAAAAGGTGTTGAAGGATAAATATGTACCCCATGCCAAGGGAATCCATGAACAAAAGGAGCTGAAGTGGTAGGTCTAGACTGGAATTTTTGAAGAAAAGGGAATGATGTGAACAATATAGTAGGTATCCCAGTGAAAGGAACACTGGATGAACCGATAGTTGATCCGAAGGGTATAGAAGTTGAAGCAATTTTAGTGCTTGGTGACCCTGAGGATACTGTACTAAAATTCAGTGAAGTGATCAGAGTAGCAGACATCTGCGAACGAACTAGGTATCGGAATGTTCACATGAGCAGGGGAAAATCCTCCAGGCACAATGGAAGATGTGGGAGTATGTGAAACTCCTAATCTGTCCCCTATGTTATCCATGATAAAACCAAACGTAAACCTATACACACTTAACTTAGGTAGACCTAAAGAGATAACTTGCACTAACACCAGATCATTAGGTCCATTCAATGGTGTGTTAAAGGGTCTTACAAAACCTCCAATTTGCAAGTCTTCAACCTCAGTTGTGTGTGGAACCAGTGAATTTTGAGTGATAAGGTGAGGTTCTCTAGGTAGATCAGTTGTTCCAGTTGGCTCAAAAGATCCACTCAAGTTTATACTTCATTGTTGATGCTGTAGTGGAGGATCCACATTGAGTGGAGGAATGTTTTACAACCTTCTTGAGCTACGAAGAGGTTGATCCTCCATAGCTAAACAATTCTAAGTAAAGAGATCCTAGGGAAAACTAGAACAAGAGTAATCAATCAACACACCACTGAAAATATCCTAAAGTGACCCAAACCAGGCAGTCAGATAACCTTCCAAAGGAGCGTCTAGGATTATGAGGGCCCAC
Source organism: Larix kaempferi (assembly GCA_027924585.1). Lineage (NCBI taxonomy): Eukaryota > Viridiplantae > Streptophyta > Pinopsida > Pinales > Pinaceae > Larix > Larix kaempferi. The sequence goes on from BSBM01000368.1 coordinate 4,800,964, forward strand.
AAAAAACCAATGAAGGTACGAAGAACAATAATTCAGGGTCCACAATACGAGCGCAATGGTTCCAAGCGCTTGAATCACCAAACCACATTCCCAAAGAGTCGTAAGGGATTTTCTCCTGAATTTTTCCTAGGTGCAATGGAAATATCCTTCCACTAATAGTCGTGTCGATACCTATGAGTATGGATACTAAGGCTACCAACACTATAGAGAGGGTCTGTGGGAACAGTCGTAGGTCAAATCGACATGCATGGGTAGGGTAACTAAACCCAAAACTCAAAAGCACCAAAGTATTAATGAGCTCCCGTACGCAAACCAATCTTGGTATGTGCTCAATTTAATAGCGGAGGGGTATCTCCTCTACTCAACCTCGCATGACCCTGTGCTTGACTCCGATGTGAGTGGAGCTTCCCATTTCACCTTCTATATAGGTGGATTTACCTAGCGAATGGCCACTACGATTTAATTTTAAATGCTTTGGATAGTTAAAGACACCCTAATCCAAAGCATTAACCTAAGCTAGTTGGTGTAAGAACCTAAAAACAAAAAGTTACTACTTGATTTTAAATTAATGATTCTTTTTAAGGCTATTATTACTCAAGAAGTAGTGATTGTGCGCATGATGATGTTACAACTGAAACAGAAAAGAACGCTAAGTGTATAATAAAAGTGTAAAAATGCTCCTACTTCTTTTATTTTTTTATTTTATCTTTCGAAATCAAAATACCAATGAAGTAAACCTACATAAAATAAAATTTCTTTTTCTTTTTCAAAAATAAAGGTATGCAACTACTACTATTTCTGAAAAGAAAACTAAAGTGCTTTATAAGGAAGATACTTGTTTTTTTTTTAATTTTTCTTTTAAAAAAAAAAACAACTATGGACATGCATAACACACCCCAAATAACTAAGTGTATACAAATATGTACCTAATATTACAAGAACATAATACTAACCTTCATAGAATTATGAAGACAACAAGTTTGACTAGTCAACCCAAACAAGAAATTGAATTAACTAAAATTGGTATAAAACACTTTGAAACTGAAAGGCAAGAAAAAACATTCACAAAAAATCTTCTTCAAGATATCATACAACTCTCAGTTAGACCAACAATCAAAAAATATCACCCAAAGCATCCACAAGCCGATCATTCAAACCTGAATGACTCAGATACAAACCCTAACAAGTCTTAGAAACCAAAAAAATCCAAAAGAGGAAATACCTTTCCGTAGACAACAAACAAACTGAAATGGTTCTTTAAAGAGAAGCAACCCCAAAATCAATCAAAGCGTAGGCCTAAACATTCAACCGTAAGAGGGAAATTGAAACCTACAGGGGTACCTGTGACTGTGCAGATAGCAACTCGCGAGGCACTCACAGGTGTAACATAGGAAACCTGCGGGTAACAGGAGAATTTGCGACCGTATTTATTGACAAGCCGTAGATTTACTTCAAAAAAATTATAAAAAAAAAAAGAAATACGGAAAAAGAACAAGTTCTAGGTCGAAAGCAAGGGTAGCCACCCTCTCCAAACTCTTCCAAAGACTCTAAGACTGACTCATACTAAAGAAATTTTACACAAAGGACTCCCAGAGCAACAGGGCACTCCCCAGTGAAGTCGCCAATTCAGTTGTACGAAAATTAATCCTATGACTGGGAAGTTACTGAGATCACCAACATACTATCTAAAACACGCAGAATCTGAGGCAAGAAAAAATACATGACAAGGTTTTTCTTTATGAAAAAGAACTAGGGTTAATAATTCAAGTAATAAGTGCCTTGAAGTTTAGAAGGTTGATCCAAGCTTGTAACTCTTTTTTCCTTTCTCTGCAATCTTGTATAGAGAACCTACAAAATAGAAATAACCCTCCTCAAAACATTTGGCTAAATATAAATACATAATAAGATATGAAACTCATACATAAATCAAGCATGGAATATTCACCAAATTCAATTCATAAACTAGACATAATTTCTTATGGGAAAGAAAGGTATCTTTATTGATCATATAAATGATAACAAGTACATATACCTCGTTCTGTAACAGCACTTCTAAAACCAAGCTCTGGACTCTTGCTCCTCTCCTTCATTGAAAATTTCTCCAGCATTTCAGTATCTCAAGAGTGAATCCCCTCTCTCATGGCCCTCCCCTTGTATTTATGGAAAGGAAAGGAGGATAGTTTTGATAGGATAACATTTAGGGTCGGTGTGGAAGTTGGGAAGCCACCACCAACTTCCCTATTTTTGAATTTAGTTTTTATTTTTCGTGATTTTAAGGACCCACGGGTGTAAGCCTTGCAACATGCAGGTGACCCGCGAGCAGGCTACTAACAGGTAGTGGGTGCAAGTTTTAGGAGGTACCCGCAAGTGGTGAGTGGATCACCCGCGAACAACCCGCTAGATATCAGAGATAAAGTCACGGTTAGGTCGTAAAGACATATCACAAAAATAGGATGATCTGGAGAAACAAAGAATGATCAAGACCACAAGCATCTATAGAAAATTAGAGTTCTTCAATCCACAGTGTCCTTTTGTGTGAGCAAAATTTCAGTGTCATCACAGACAGAGAAGTACCAATTTGATTGATAACAATGATATAGAATGGCCTTGGTTGCACTACAAGTGCATTTAATTATCTTACAATTGAGAATGTAAATGCCTTCATTTATTATCCCTAGAATTGGATATGTGATGACCTGCTTCATGCTCTTGAATTTTATCACTATCTTGAGAGGTTGATCTGCAATGTTGCATGTGTTTATCATCCTCCTCCAAAAGAATCCCTCTTTTTTCCTTGAAATGGGATGAGCAACTCACATGTTCAAAATTATCTTCTAGCACCAACTGATTTCTTTCCCATGAGAACTTGTTGCCATCTTCAATCATTCCCATATATCCCACTTGATTATTACTTAAGCTCGTGTCTTGAGCTTCCTGAACCATTGTCTCATTTGCAACATTTTTTTAAGCCTCATGTTCATTTCATCACACCTTAACATGAATTTCTTACCTACCATCGTATCATTCGTGTTAACATTCCTTCTAAGCTTATCACCTTCTTCATTTCTAGTCATCAAATGTGAGCCTTTTCATTATTCAATAACTCCCTTATCAAGACAAATATGTACAATTGACCTTAAGAAATCATTTTCATCAACTTTTCCATAATTCTCCACAAATTTTGCCAACTCATGTTTAAATTACTTGCATATTGCCTTAGATTATGTCTCTTAATTTTTATTTTTTAATTCCTTATCAATGGGCATCTTGAAACTGCATGTGGCCTTTTCCAAGTTGAAAATCTCATCAAACCCAATCTTTAAGCCCGCCGCCTCCTCTAAATTAAATTTGTTGGACTTGATGTCGGACCCTACAGATTTCATGATTAAAAATGCTCTTCCTCCTCAACATTTCCACCTTCCTCTTTCTCTCTGTGACTATATTATTCATTTTCCAGGTTGGTTTTGTCCTTTATTATTATACCAAAACTCCTTTCCCATTATTTTACCAAATCTCAAACTTTTGTTATAACCTCCCTTCTTTGCTTGTATATTTTCTCCATTTAGGAAACTATGATCATGGATGGTGCTTTAATCCATGAATCAACTCTAATATCAAATGTAGCCAAAGATTAATTTTAAGTTAAGTTTTCAATTGGATAATACAAAGAAATATAAATATATATTGTATAAAATAACGAATGATGTGTTCTACATTTGAGTGGCCCATATAGATATTAGAATATAAGCCTTGCTTATGTAATAAAGTCACATTGTATAAGTGACTAGTTTAATAAATGTCATTAATAAATTAGTAATAGAAGTTGTTAGAGGATGGCTAAGGTAATATCTCAACTTCCTCTCTAATAGAAATAAGTTAGATCTTATAACAAACTATGAACTCTATATATGTGTTCCACCATATTGTAATACATACCAATTTCACATAATATCATATATTGTGTTAATCTCTCCCATGTTTATACTCATTGCTAGTTATAATATGGTATTAGAACCACCAGCTCTATGATGCCTTGAAAGAACTGGTAGCTCTCCATCATTTTTCTTGTGCTCTATTGATTAATTTGAAGTTAAGTGGACTCATTGTTGGTGGGATTGTGGTCAAATTGAAATCGGAGATGCATTGCATGCTCATAGGATAATGTTAGATCGCTTTCTCATGAATCACATATAACTCTACAAATTTTCTCATAAGATGTTTACACAATGATTTATGTGTGTCTCATCAAGAAGGCCACCAAATAAATTCCATATTGCAATTCTAGATCGCTAGATAAATTCCATATTGTTGAATGCCAATCTATGTTTGCAATATCTAGCAACATTTGATGAAGTAAAATATGATTAATTGTATTAACAAATTTGCAATCGTAATACTAGACTGAAGCGTACCATAGATGGATCTGCAACTCCACATAAAAATGAAAGGAGCGACAATGTACTAATATTTTGTTGTAGATCTGTGTGTGCTCTTACTCCAATCCATGCACCCTCAAGATTCACTATGTATCAATACATGGCACATAATATCTTCATTAATCGCCACATAGATCTACCCTCCATACAAGAAACCCACCCCAACAAAGAAGGTCATCGTTCAATTCATTGGGTAAATTGTAAAGTTATGGGAGAATGCAAGCGACAAGGATGGTGATTTCCTGACAAAATAGGTCAAACATTTGCAAGAAAGTGACATTCAAGAGGATCAAAAGACAACATTCATTGGCTTTTGTCCAACTCCCTCACTTACTTCTTTCAATCAAATTGTTTCTTTGACAAGTGCTTCATTGAGAACGAATGGGATGGGAATTCTTTGGGTGTGAAATCGCAAGAAAAATCCACATATTAGTAGGAAAACCACACTCAAGTTTTGAGAAATACAAATAGCAGCAATGAGCATCCTAGTCTCTTGTAGCGTCAAATCTGGGAAAGTCTAGACATTATTGCAGCATTAAAAGGATTTATTTTCAGTTTTGGGTGGATCTGGGTTATTCTTAAGCATTCAAGGGCATGACTTAACTATGCTCCATGCCCCTAATAACATATGGGAAAATTCTAGGCATTAAAAATCAATTCTCAACCCTATTTTGACCCAAAAATCCAACATCAATGAGAGGCATCCTATCCAGGTTAGGATGCACTCTAAGCATGGCGTTACCCCTCTTTCAGCATAAGGTATTACTTATATGCCTTCAAAGTGACTCACATAGTTAAATTATAACTTGTCTTTAGTGAAATTTTGGTGTTTCTCTTCTTGCCTAATAAGAGTGTTATTATGACATTGATATGTACCTTAGTGAACTAAGTCATGTGATTCCATTCATTCCATAACATATTACCTATCCATTTTCATTCCTCTATTCCAATTCACCCATCCCCTTCACGTTCCTCTTGGAGAATGATCCATTATTAGTAATGACATATGGTCTCGCAACTATTCCAATGTATGAATGCCTCAAATCAAAGTCAAAAGAGAGATTTGTACTCTCTCAATAAAGAAGTTGATGAATTAAATGTAAATGAAAAATATCATGGAAGGTACTCCCCATCACAAAATCCATGTTCCCTTGCCCCAAGTTGTCCAAGACAAATCTAAAACAAAAAGGGACCCAGACAATGAAAGGGATAAGAAAAAAAGTGCAAATACAAAAGCACCAAAATAAAAATAAAAATAAAAAGGGATTGCAATATGAAGGCATGAGGATGGATGACCCATGATAGCACTTTCTAGGCACACATGTGGAAGAAAATGTTAAAAAAAATCATAACTCTTGAAAGTTAAGGATAAGACCTGACACTGCTATGTTGCTATAATATTTATTTCACAAAGACCCCTTTTTCCCCTATATACGTAATTCACTCCATATATCCTCACTTGACTTATGTAAATTAATTAGCTTTGCATGTTAATTTAGAAGTGTCACATGTAAAAGGGTTCGAAGGGTTACACCAATATTAGACTGGATAGGTAGACATTATTTATAATTGAGTTATTAGAAGAATTGTATTTCTAATGTATATCTTATGTATTATTATCATGTTAGACTAGCATTTCCTAAGTTTGATGTTGTGATAACTATTAGATCATTAGAGGGGTTTATTTACACCCATACTTTGGTTTTTTATCATTATTTATGGCTATTAGACATATTATGTTGGAGCACTACACTTGGAGGCCTTGGTTGCTTCACACGTTTGGCTTGGAGACTATTTCAATGGATCGTTGGACCTCCTATGAGTTCGTTCCTCCTTGGTATGGAGCCTATTTATGAGGTTGTTGGCTTGGTTGACCACTTAATGAGTTGTTTTGGACCACACTTGTGGTAGTTAGAGGCCTTCCCATGGTTTTGTATATCGTTTGATTATTTTTGCTCATGATTTTGGGAGGCGAATTTGGTATTTAGACCCATTTGTTGAGTATTTGACCATATTCCTTGGAGCACCCTAGGTATTTGGGCCATTTTTTTATACGTTGTTGGATTGTGGAAACAATCTTGGAGAGTGCCCTCACTTTTGGGAGTGTTATTGTGGTTTCAATTCACATTTGATGGTTTTCCACTCATGATTTTGAGGAGCACCCTCTCTTATTGGACCCATGCAACATTGTTTATATATTATGTGACCATGTATAATTGGTGTCCCCCCCTCCCCCCCGCCCAATTGAAGAATTTGTTAGGGGTTGGCATTATTATAGCATTTTTTACCATATCTTGGTGATTCCCTATTCTAGATATATGGTTTTAATCATTTTATTATTATTTTATTATGAAGGTAGTTGAGTCCTCCTATAAAAGGAACTCACTCCTCTGTTAGTATATTAGCCACTTAGGAGTTAATTAAGATCAACTTGGTATAATGTATCTTTATGTAAAGTATGTTTCTTTAGTATGCATTAGTATGCATTTGTACTTATGTAATCTGACGATCACAATATGTTCTAGGCATAGAGTGATCCAACAGTACATCTTCACCTCAATATTGATCCCTCGCTTAACATCCAATTGGTCCACGATCTCTATTTAAAGAACATGAAGGGTCATTTACTTGATGATCGATTGTGATAAACTTATATGTAAAATATTTTCATTTGCATAATATATTGCCTTAAGTAGCTATTTGGCTGGGGTCATGGACTGTTTCCCTTTTTGAGGATATTAACCACATAAAACATCGATGTGTTGATTTTTGATCTGTTTGTGTGAGAGATTATTGAAGGTGTTCAATCTTCTGGAAATATAATGTGCTAGTTGAACATTATATCAAAGCTCTTATGAAGTTTCACTTTTATCGTTGATCGTGATATTGAACCGATGTTGGCATATGCATCAAAGGCTTTTGTAGTTATCTAATATCTTTGTTCATTTCTGGGCTGAGAGAAGTGGTCCACTACATTTGGGGAACCTCTTTTAGTTCAAATCACTTTTCTCTTTCACTCAAAAAGGATTCAGTTTTCCCAAGATATGGCCATTTTACCAGATCCAAAGATATATTATTTACAGCTACAGATTTTTTTTAAATATCATATTCTTTCATATTTTAGCCTAGTTTTATAATTTATTCCCATTTTCTACCCTTTTGGTTTGCATATGCTCTTTGTCGTGCACTCTGTGTGAACTCGGAAAATAAAAAAAACTAAGTGGAAAGAGTTTTATTAACTGCATATTCTCTTTGTTGTGTGCCTTGTGCAAACACAATAAATCAAAAGCTGTGAGAAAATTTACATTTTCCGGGTAAGCTAACCAAGGACTAACCCCAAATCTGAGAAATTTCGATTTGGAAATTTTGTTTTTTTGTGGTTGTGTAAATTGTCTTGTAAGCCAAAAGTCAAGGTTTTCTAGGTAGGCATGATCTCCACCACAACAACAAAAACACCCCCATTATCCTCCATAATATGTAATGTACCCACCTGCTGACCCAATGCAAGGAAGGGAACATGGCACTAAAATCTGGGCATATCATAAGATTCAGCCCACTAATTAGAATCATAAGAATTTAAACATTGGTGTGCAGATACAATCAAGTAATATGCACAGCGGAATTTAAATATAATCCACACACACAATTCATGCCCATCTAGCATATCAAAATAATCATTAATTAAACATTGCAGAAGTAAATACATAGACATAAAAACACTTATCTTCATTATGCAACTGCCCCAAGCAACTAGCTATGTCACTGCAACGTTCCACCCAACCATAGGCTCTTCGACAGCTTATACTGAGTCCATCCGAAGGCCACCCCCGAGCTGGGCATGATTCTCACAAGGAAAGGGAACATTCCAGCTCACACACAGCCCGTTAACCATTTCATCTCAGCCAAGCCAGTCCAACTGGGTTTATCAGGCTACACTGGAACAATGGATGCTTATTCTCAAGCTCAAGCCAGAACAATGGATTACCCATTACCCATACCCCAACATACTCTTTCTTCTCACAACAAAAATGATCATTGACGGGGTTACACATTTACAACAAAGGTGTTCACAAAACAAGGTCCATATTGGCTCTCCCAACTCGTGGTTCACCCAAGCGAACTGTGGAATTTCGATTTCAACCCCAGGGAGCAAAACCGACTTCTCCCCACTGGTTAGGATCCTTTCCAATGGCCTAAATGACCTCCAGGAAAACCCAAAAACGTTATGTTTTCTTCCCCACTGGTAATCAATACAAAAACGCCCCTTCCTAGGTAAAAAGATGAAGGGAAACACAGCCCACATGCCTGGAAAACGCCCAGGTAGCTCTAAACTCGTGAGGGAGAAGGAATGATCATGGATTATGGCTTGGGGGAGAAACACATGGCTCTTTTCCTACCCCAAGAAGCAAAACATGAATTCCCATGTAGGGTGGCTTTCCCATACCCGAATTTGGACAGCCATACCTCCCATTCCCCAAGGCATTAACTACCTCAACCAACTCTTGGGAGAAATCAATGATTGGGTACAAAAGTCAACATGGGCAGTTGAGGGTTTGATGGGTTCTCTCATTGACACTTGGCTTGACTCTAGTGGCTCAAGGGTTTGAATGTTTTCCCTCCCAATTCCTGGTGAAATCATGCCCCCATCTCTTTGTTGCATTGCATAGCTAGTTGTGGGTATTTTTATTAAAATGCATATTACATGATATTTGAATTTCCAATGTGTATTGCTAGCACGCAAACCATATGCATCACTAAATCGATGGCGGGGCCTTGGCCTTGAGCTCCTCACCATGATTTCATAACAAGATTACATCATTTATAATGTTAATGCCATGGGGCCAAACTGGGGACATTACATTTTCCTCCCCTTGGAATAACACCGTCCTCGGTGTTCCAACACTTCGGACTATATACCCACTTTACACATGATTTAAAATTCACAAACTATGACAGGTCTGTCCTGCGTTTCATCCCTTTACTTTGAACTTTCAGGATCAAGTCCTCTAGCTTCCACAAGCTTCTCCTGCTAGCCTTGGTCTTCCATCTCTACAGGTGGGCATTGCTCCAGAGCAATCCCTTTCCTTTATTCACCTTCTAGTTGATCCACAAGTCTAGAATTTCATGGATGCCATCCTTCTTGTTGTCTCGGAAACTATTTGAGGAATACTTCCAGCCAAAACAAATAGCTTTTGGCCTGCTGCCATGATCAATGTGCACAACTGGCTCTCGCTTTTCTCACTAGCAATCATTTGGCTAGTAACAGCTGCAACAATGGATTTCAATGTCTCTTCTGTGAGACTTATCATGGCAATTCCTATCAGGACAAGCATAACACAATGTTAAAATTAGTCAATTAATTTCCTAATTGACATGGAACGTCCATGCTTTACTCATGAGACTTCCACACATTTCATGCTTTCCCAATATACATAGGAACTCATTCATGTTCATCCTTTCACCGAAAATAACTATTTCAGCATTCACAATTCATTTCAAGAGATTAAACACAATTGGTTTTCATTTATGACATGCACTCAACAGTCTTTTGTTTATGAGATGCATTAGTCAAAAAGGAAAGAGAAGAGTAAGAGTTTCCCCCTCTTAGTCTTGTTCCAATCCGGAGCCACACCATCACTGGTGGTTCTATGCTCCTTAGCCTCTTTCACTTCAATGTGAATGCTTGACGTGCCATTTCTTGGTGATGACACTTTAGTGTCTAAGGTCTGTCTAATGCCTTTCAACTAGGGAACCCTTCCCCATTGTTGCTTACAGAACCTTTGGCTGCTAGGACCCACACAGTTCCACTAGCACCATCTTTCATTACTGCCCATACTGAGCTCTCTCTAGGACAGTCACATGTCCACATGCATCTCTAGGATGCCTTCATAATCCTTGCTTCCAGCAATACCTACACTCAAACATTTACTCAATTCACATGTTGAGTTCATTTTCATAGGGTTTATCTCTAAACAGGAGTTTAGGAAATCATAACCAAATCATATACACACGTATATTCATAAGCAAGAAGCTGCAAGGTAACTGAATACTTATCTGTATTGGATGTCTTTACTTGATTTCACGGGATCCTTCTTTGCTTTACGAGCCTTGGATTTCCCGTGAACACAATGACGAATGTTGGGCCAGCACGTAGGCTACTCCACAATCATTCGAATAGGCAATCCCAGGCCAGTACGCCGACTGGGTTTATCAATCATTTCCTTTAGCAATATGCTAGGCCAGTGCTCCGACTGGTTTTATCAATTGTTTAAGGGGTGTTGGGCCAGTGTACACGCTGCTCTACCATATCAAGTAGTTAATGCCCAACTAGTCACTCTCTGGACTTATCCAGGACTTTATAGTGTTCAACCAGCTACTCCCTGGATTTCTCAATAATTTATATCGCCCACTCATTTACTCTTTGGATTATCAGCAATTTATGTCGCCCACTCATTTACTCTCTGGATTTTCCAGCAATTTATGTCGCCCACTCATTTACTCTCTGGATTTACCAGCAATTTATGTCTTTCAGGGTCTTGCCTTCCTGCAATGACCAAGGTTTCCAACAAAGAAACAATAGTGTATCAACTTAGCTGTTAAAAGATTTATACCAAAAATCTTCATTATTCCAAATAAGACATAAATGAAAACGAATACTTATCTGTATTGTATGTTTCCCCTCTGGTCCACAGGATCCTACTTCGCTTTACAAGCCTTGGGATCGCCTATGGACTTGGATATAGTTAATGCTTAACCAGTACGCCTCCCCATCGGCTGGATTTACCAAGCATTTGGTGGTGCCCAACCAGTCCCATACCTGGTTGGCCCTCTCCAGTGCCGAGCCAGCACATTCGTCTGGGTCATCGACCAATGGAAGGAAACTGCGCCACCAACCATTATAGGTCAAGGCTCTACTATGGAGCCATAGGAATCTCAAGGTTTTCAGTCAGTCCTCGGCGCCCGCCCTCCCATTGCTGTCCCAGTAGAGATTTTATGCCTTTACCAATGTCACCACACCTTCTTGTACCATCTGACCATTATAGGTCAAGGCTCTACTATGGAGCCATATGCATTTCAGGGTTTTCAATCAGTCCTCAGCGCCCGCCCTCCCACTGCTGTCCCAATAGGCATCTCAGGGTTTTCAGTCAGTCTTGGCGCCCGCCCTCCTACTGCTGACCCAATAGGCATCTCAGGGTTTTCAGTCAGTCTTGGCGCCCGCCCTCCTACTGCTGACCCAATAGGCATCTCAGGGTTTTCAGTCAGTCTTGGCGCCCGCCCTCCTACTGCTAACCCAATAGATATTTTAGGGTTTTCACCAATGTCACCACACCTTCTTGCACCATAACCCTTCACACATACAGCTCTTCATTCATACAAGGATGCCACTCCTTCTCTTGTGCAAATCGGTGGTTCCTTTTAGGAACTTTATAGGTGACTTTCTTGACTACAGGTTAACATGACCCCTACTCACACAAGGATGATACCTTCTCTTATTACACAGCTCTTCAGGCATGTCCATCCCTTCTTGTAATATTTCACGTGAGCATAGAAAGGTTGCCAATTCACATACAGTCCCTTTGCGTACCCTTCTTCACCTTGCCCTTTAATGTGCAGTATCAATCTGCATCTGTGTAGGCTGACAACACAAGAAGGATAAGCAAGCTCATCAGTATTGCTGTTCAATTCTTAACCGCATTCCATATCATTCACTACCAAGTATTGAAACACCAGGAATGCGTCCATCCCCTTAGGGTGTAGTCAATATTGAAAACCCTACCATGACCCAGCACCAGAAAAGGTGTGCACCCCCTTTCTGATGTGCGCCATGTAGGCCCTAATCATACTCAAGCAGTTTGCAATGATATAAATAGATAGAGCATGCTCTGCATATTAACCATAATAATTTAGATATGCATGTTCTTGTCTAGGGTCACAGAATACTCATTCATTTTGCATATGTGTCTCACATTCCTTCTGGGCATAGCTTTACCATCTCACTTTCATGGTTTACCGACATGCGGTTTGGCTGAGACATTATCAATGGCGTTTCACCCGAAACCCATTTTCAGAGCATGGGGTCTTTCCCATCTGGTTTGGCTTCTGCAGGCCATCACACATGATCTTCCTGCAATGTGTCATCCTGGCACACTTATCAAATAGCCAAACAGTCAGCAAAATTTAGCAATAAGCTTCAAATATGATTGTTCCATAACCAATCAATAGCATTAATAATTAAATTCAATATGAATTTACAATTTTGTCTCCTACAGAAATTGATTTGCTTAGCAATGAGTCTCTTCTCATATTGTTTGGCTTTTGTAAGTGGTATCACTCTGCCCATTATGATTTCACCCTTGCCACCATACATGAACATCCACCTATAACATGTCCTCCTGACACAATTCTATATAAGCCAAACAGTCATTAGCAATTATAAGCAAATTCTCAAATCTAAAATTTGTAAATCTGTTTTCCTACAGAAATTAGATTTGCAACTATGAGATTATTCTCATAAACTTAAACCCGACAATTTTCAGATTTGTTTCATGCATAAATTTACAATCATGAGAACCTTCTCATAACCTTTGGCTTCTGCACATGGTAGATCTCAGTTTTTACTATGGACTTATCCTCATTGCCATACGCAAGACCTTTCTACCTGAAAACTGAAACTTCAGTCAGCCAAACACGTTGTGAGTATCTACGCACATAATCATTCATTGCCATAACAGTTACTGAAGTGATCTCAGAATTATAATACTAAATAATTCAAACACCTTCAGTTGTTTAACATTTGAAATGTAATGAAACATATATACATCCCCATATATGCATCACTATCATAATAAAATTGCAAGACATAGTCACACTATCCATGCAATTTAAATAACTGTAAATACTCATTACTTCCTTTCCATGCAGCTATGTCCTTCCACAGAGCATTCTAGCAGCCCATCGATCATGATTTGGCTCTTCATGCACTTACTATTCTGCATTCATAACAGCCCATGAAATGATCCTAGAATTATCCTCAATTCATCACTTCATTCATTATTTATTTTGCAATAACATATGAATCATCCCTATGCATTCATACAATGCATCACAAGATTTATAAAATCTCTTAATGCACATCTACTCAATGCTACCTTGCATTGTTTCATGAGTACTATGCATTCAAGCATATTATGATCGAAACATGACTATCTCATATAACTTGCATTACCATAATCAGGACCACCAATCCTCACTTGCTTTGGTTATTAGGCACATAACCAATCATACACATGGCATGATATAAATTCATATGAATGCATTGAGATTTCTAAACAGTCATAGGGTGTAAGGATCATTTCCTTCACTTACCTACACCTCACCAAGCTTGGTAGGTTAACAGTCCCAATCGGTATTCCATAGCACATGCAAACTAACTCAACATAGCTCAAACATAGTTGAAGAGATCTTACCAAATTCTCTTTCAACATTCATGCAATTTGGCACCAATAATCATTACCTGCATGGTTACCATTATCATCGCTTGATGTTACCTGATCAGTTGGCCTCTTACTAAGGCTGCTCAGTCCTTTTACCAACTTTATGATCATAGATTTGTTGCACCATCCTTTCTGCATAAGGTTGTTGGCTTCATGCAACAACATCCTCAGCACATTTAGCCATGCTCTTTGTTATCTTTGGTCCTACAACCAATACCAACATCAATAGTGATTATCAACCACAATATTCTCCATTAGTGGTTCATTGCATATGCAAACTTCATTATTCTACCAATATGCAATATCCCATTTATGCACAAGCATTTCCATATGCATTATGCAATGTTTGTTAAGATGCCATCTAGTGCATATACATCTATGTAATCCCTTACATTTTTAACATTTTTATGCCATATGACAATTTCATAATTATAAGTATGATAACAAATAGGGGTTTAAAGAATTCTTCCCTTTTCGATCCCTCATTGTAACATGGAATTCCTCTTCCATATCATGCAATTGTAGAAATTGCCCATATTGACAACAAAATTTGTTTGTCAAAACAGCCGCTGGCACTCTTCTGCACTAAATATCTATGATATATGTAGACCTCATTCAAACTATGGTCATACATCATTGTTCCCTGCTGGACAAGCTTTCCAATGTCTGTCTTCATGCTCCATTCCGACATCAGGTGCGGAAACTGCATCTCTTCAAAAATGACAACTTTCACTCCAATTCTGCACATTTTACACAGTTGCATTTTGGTCCAGAATGCCGACTTTAGCCACCTACGGAAGAAAATCTATGAGGAATCACAAAAACTTATCTATAGAGAGAAGTTAGTCCATATAATAAGGAACACTCAGCAATTCACGGATTTCAATTCCTATGCACCATTCATCTTCTATGAATTTCTGGGTTTTACTACTTCTCACTTTTCACATTTTTCAAAATTCCAAATTTTGGGCCAAAAATGGCTATCTCCCAAACGGTGCATTTCTGGGAAATATTTGTCTAACGGAAATTGTCCATCTTAATGATAATATGAAATGTCTAGTTCAGTAATTGTTTTGATTCCCACATCTAGGGTCACTTTTACTGTCCACCAGCTTTTCAAAATCCTGAAAAAGTGGTCTGGAATAGTGCTTTTTGGCCTTCTTGCTCACCCCGACTTCACATCCCTTGGAGTTTGGCTCCAAGATTCTGAACTTAACATCGTGCCTGCTTCATGGCCGCGCCTTATCAATTTCAGCTCAAATCGACCTTCCGTCAAGCCTCAGGACTCCGTCCTTCAAAAGTCACTATTATCCATTTTCTGTCAAATCGGAGTGTAATGGGCTCGGGGTCTTCACTGGTTCTTTCATGGCCTTCGTCAATGGCCTCCGAGCCCCACAGGAATCATTCCATTCTGAGCCCAGATGTTCCTTCTATCCAAAAATCAAGTTTTGGTCACTTTACTCTTTTTTTTAATCTTGCCGCCGTTGCGGGACGGTTCGCTGAACACTCCCGCAATTGCGGAGCCATTCGGCGAATGCTCCCGCAGTTGCGGAGCCATTCACGGAATGCTTCCGCAGTTTCGGGGCCGTTCGTGGAATGCTTCTGAAATTTTAGAACGATTTCCCAAACTCTTCCGCGTTGCGGGAAGATTCGCGGAACTCTTCTGCGATTTCGGAAGTCATTCCGGAATTCCTTCCGCAAATTTCAGAAGAGAATTCCTTCTGCAATTTCGGAAGAGAATTCCTTCCGAAAATTTCCTTTCGACGCCGAACACTTAGAAAAATTTTCTTCTTTTTCGGAGCAGTTCGCCGAATTTTTCCGCGTTGCAGGACAACTCGCGGAATCCTTCTGCAAATTTTGGAAGAGAATTCCTTCTGCAAATTTCAGAAGGGAATTCCTTCCGCAGATTTCGGGGCGACTTCCCGAACTCTTCAGCGTTGCGGAAAAACTCGCGGAATGCTTCCGCAGTTTCGGAAGACATTCGGGAATTCTTTCCGAAACAGACTTAAATTTTTTTTTTATTTTTTTTTCAAAAACACACTTAGGAAAAATTTGAAATCTTTCTTTTTTTTAGTGATGAATGCTGCTCATTAGGAGGTAACTTTACCCCTACAAACTATCTAACTTAGCCATGATTTGGCCCATAGAGGTCCAATGCTGCAACCAGCAGCTCTGATACCAAATTGTAATGTACCCACTTGCTGACCCAATGCAAGGAAGGGAACATGGCACTAAAATCTGGGCATTTCATAAGATTCAGCCCACTAATTAGAATCATAAGAATGTAAACATTGGTGTGCAGATACAATCAGGTAATATGCACAGCGGAATTTAAATCTAATCCACACACACAATTCATGCCCATCTAGCATATCAAAATCATCATTAATTAAACATTGCAGAAGTAAATACATAGACATAAAAACACTTATCTTCATTATGCAACTGCCCCAAGCAACTAGCTATGTCGCTGCAACGTTCCACCCAACCATAGGCTCTTCGACAGCTTATACTGATTCCATCCGAAGGCCACCCCTGAGCTGGGCATGATTCTCACAAGGAAAGGGAACATTCTAGCTCACACACAGCCCATTAACCATTTCATCTCAGCCAAGCCAGTCCAACTGGGTTTATCAGGCTACACTGGAACAATGGATGCTTATTCTCAAGCTCAAGCCAGAACAATGGATTACCCATTACCCATACCCCAACATACTCTTTCTTCTCACAGCAAAAATGATCATTGACAGGGTTACACATTTACAACAGAGGTGTTCACAAAACAAGGTCCACATTGGCTCTCCCAACTCGTGGTTCACCCAAGCGAACTGTGGAATTTCGATTTCAACCCCAAGGAGCAAAACCGACTTCTCCCCACTAGTTAGGATCCTTTCCAATGGCCTAAATGACCTCCAAGAAGACCGAAAAACGTTCTGTTTTCTTCCCCACTGGTAATCAATACAAAAACACCCCTTCCCAGGTAAAAAGATGAAGGGAAACACAGCCCACATGCCTGGAAAACGCCCAGGTAGCTCTAAACTCGTGAGGGAGAAGGAATGATCATGGATTATGGCTTGGGAGAGAAACACATGGCTCTTTTCCTGCCCCAAGAAGAAAAACATGAATTCCCATGCAGGGTGGCTTGCCCATACCCGAATTTGGCTAGCCATACCTCCCATTCCCCAAAGCATTAACTACCTCAACCAACTCTTGGGAGAAATCAATGATTGGGTACAAAAGTCAACATGGGTAGTTGAGGGTTTGATGGGTTCTCTCATTGACACTTGGATTGACTCTAGTGGCTCAAGGGTTTGAATGTTTTCCCTCCCAATTCCTTATGAAATCATGTCCCCGTCTCTTTGTTGCATTGCATAGCTAGTTGTGGGTATTTTTATTAAAATGCATATTACATGATATTTGAATTTCCAATGTGCATTGCTAGCACGCAAACCATATGCATCACTAAATCGATGGTGGGGCCTTGGCCTTGAGCTCCTCACCATGATTTCATAACAAGATTACATCATTTATAATGTTAATGCCATGGGGCCAAACTGGGGACATTACATAATATTACTAAATATTTTTTTTTAACTCACTTCGTTCAAGGTTACTTTAAAAACAAAGAGGCCTTGGGTTCAAGTCCTTCTTTTTGTCACGTTTTCAAAAATTCCATGTAACTTTAAGTTATAAAGTAACCTTATTGTATAAGTGCTTCCCACTTTTTTAATAAAAGTGGATCACTTAATTTAAAAATTAACTTATTTAAAAGTGAGTTTATAGGAAAAGTTAGTAAGAGGGGTAAATTGTCTCTACATTGTGCTCCCATCACCACATCGATCAACCCTCACCTACCACGTGGCCTCTTGCTTCCCTTTTATGCCTTTCTTTAAAAGGGCATAACTTTGACATATAGAATCTATTTTCAATGTCATTTTCTTTTAAACCACCTATTTTTCTTTATATCCTTGCATCTAGACCATAAATTTCTACTTTTGAAGTTATATTACCTACATATTACAATATGTCTGCTCATGTGATTTTACATTTACCAGTACCAACTACTTCTCATGGAAATCATGTATGGAGGATGTCTTACGAAGTAGGGAAATTTAAAATATTACATTGGGAAAAGAAACCGCCCTCACTGATGTCGATAAGAAAATAAAATGTGACAAAACCTCCGAGGAATTGACGAACCATATAAGGCTTGGGAAAAATTGGAAACTGTGTTTGGTATACACAATGAGATTCGAGGTCATCAGCTTGAAAATGATATGGTAGCTTTAAATCCAAGTAATTTTTCTTGCATTCAAGAATACCTATATAAATTCAAAACCATTAAAACCTTAGTTGAAGAATGATAAATAGTTAAGACAAAAAGGAAATGTATTTATGATATTCTTTCCAACTTGGTTTTTCCTATTCTATTTTTGTATCTACATTTACTCCATGAAAGAATCTATGAGGACTAACTATACAGAACCCTTTATTGAATCATTTTGTGATGCCTTGATTAGAGATAAATATAATCGCATACATCTTGGAGTAATCAACAATGTCTATACATCTAGCAAATCCTTAGCCACACAACAGAAGAATAAAACCAAAAAATACCAAGAAGAGACATTCTTGCACAAATAAGAAAAGCAAGGTTCCCAAACCCTCTCACCCAATTCATCCTTCCAATGTTGACAAGGGAACCAAATCGAAAGATAAGAAGACTAACTTCCATTGCAATTTTTGCGAGAAAAATGGCCATATGGAATCTACGTGTTTCAAGAAGATGGCACCTTGGATGCATCGATGAAGAAGCAAACATCAAACTTGATTCATCTTCCAACTCTACAACTCATGGACATGCACTTTCTACCTTTGGTTTGTCCTTTAATGCTTCTTCCTCTTCTTATAATGAGCATCTCATTGATTCTAGAGCATCTTCTCATGTGGCTAAGAATAAAGCCATTTTTTGGTCTAAATGAATGTAACACCAAACAAATATTTTTTGGTGATGATAGATATCTTAATGTTGTACGATCTAGAACAATTTAGCTATATGATGGCTAGTTCAATGATGTATTATGTGTTGCAAGAATTTCCTACATATTTTTGTCAATCTATCAAATCACTCATTCTTATGAAGGTAAAATGGTAGAGTTTACACCTCACCAAGTTGTAATCAAGGATTTCAAAGATCCTAATCATGTCCTAGCAACCGGAATAGTTGATGATATTACTAGGTTGTACAGATTCAACAACTTTGGGTTATAACCTTTTCCCTTAGTTTTTATTGCTCATAATGATAATTTGAGCAAACTTTGGCATGAGCGATTTGATCTTTTAAACTATTGCTCATTGCATCAACTATGCAATCAAAAAATGGTGATCGGTCTTCCTCTCATCTCTTACAGAGATGGTGTTTATCCTAGGTTTGGTCTCGAAAAACATCATTGGGATAGTTTTGAAAAACGTGCCACGTGGCATGCCTCATACCCTTTGTAGCTTGTTCATAGTGCTTTGTGTGGTCTACTTCCCGCTGCTTCTTTCTCTAGCTTCAAGTATTTCTTAACTTTCATTGATGACTTCTCTAGATGCACTTGGGTTTACTTCTTAAAAATTAAGAGTGAATTTTTTTACAAGCTTTTGTCCTACAAGACCCTTATAGAGAAATAATTTGGACATTAAATACACAAGTTAAGAACAAATAATGAAGGCGAATATGTAAACAACAAATTTACTAATTACTACACTATAGAGGGAATTCAGATGCAACACATTGTTCAATATACACCATAGAAAAATGGTGATGCTAAGAGAAAGAATCACACATTAAAATAAATGACTAATTGTATGATCCAAGCTAAGGGATTAAGTCTTCAATTTTGTTCTGAAGCCATTAATTGTTCCAATTACATATTCAATTGCACTCCCACCAAGGCTCTAAACTATGGAGTGACATTAAACTAGATGTAAGCCATTTTCATGTGTTTAGTAGTGAAGCATAGGCTCACATTTCCAATGAAAAATGGAAATCATTACAACCTAAGAGTGAGAAGTGCATATTTGTTGGATATTTTGAAGATGTAAAAGCTTATATACTTCTTCAACCAAAATACAATGACATAATTATTAGAAGAGATGTTAAATATGTTGAAAATCTCTCGGTCTGCGAACCTAATTCAGCATCTATACATATGTGTCTTGTGATCCATCTTCAACGCTTGTTCCATATTCTACTCCCAACTTATTTGATAGTATTCCTACTCCAGATTCTTCTTCTCATGATAACAATGAGAATGAAAATACATCTTCGCCTGCTCGATTCCTCTAGCTGCACCAACACAATCGCTTCCTCGATGGTTCCATACAACATGCGAAGCAGGTGGCAATATTGTCAGCGATCCTAGAGATCAACATCAAACACGTTCATAGTTCCAACGTGCCTCTTCTATTTTGGATCAAGTTTCAAAGACTCGTGATCTAAACACATTTGCAGAAGCTTCAAGCCATCCAGATTGGTACGAAACTATGGATGAATAATATTGTTCCTTAATGGCAAACAATACTTGGGATCTTGTACCTCTTCCAAAAGGAAGAAAACTTGTAAGATATAAATGGTTCTATAGAACTAAGTATGTATCTGATGGAAGTGTTGAAAGACTTAAGGAAAGGTTAGTTTCCAAAGGATTTTCCTAAGTTGAAGGATTTGAATACAGTGAAAACTTTTCCCCTATCGCCAAAATGAACTCCATCTACCTTTATATTTCCCATGCCGCTTCATATAAATGGGAGTTCCATCAAATGGATGTTAAGTCTTCCTTTTTGCATGGGGATTTGCAAGAATAAATTTACATGGAACAACATCCTGGCTATGTTCATAATGATTCCAAACTTGTTTGTTTCCTCAATAAATCTCTCTATCGACTTAAGCAAGTACTTTGGGCATGGTATGACAAAATGGATAGCTTTCTCCTTGAGATTGGTCTTTCTAAATGCCATTTTGACCCTAATGTCATTACCAAGAAAGAAGGAAACCATCCCATCATCCTTGTTCTTTATGTTGATGACATTATTGTTACTGGTAGTGACCTTAACCTTTTAACTCGTGTGAAAACCAACCTTAAGAAGAAATTTGAAATGACATACTTAGGATATTTGCACTATTTTCTTGGCCTACAAGTCCTATAAACCAAATAAGTATATTTATTCTCAGTCTAAGTATGCTTGTGACATTCTTCATCGCTTTCACATTGATGATTGTAAACCAGGACCATCTCCCTTCCAATATGTATTTAAAATTACTTCCACTTGCACTTCATGCGAAGTAGATGCTACCTTCTATCGTAATCTAGTTGATAGTCTCTTGTACTTGGATCATACCTATCCTAATATTTTATTTGATGGTTGTCTTATTTCCTAGTATATGCAAATGCCCCATGAAATCCATTGGAAAGCAGCAAAAAAGATACTTCGGTATATCCAAGGTACAGTTCAATTTGGGATTCATTAAAGTTTAATGGGACTCCTTCGTTGGTTAGTTTCACAGATTCATATTGAGTCGATGACATTGATGATTGAAATCCTACTACAAGTTATGTTTTCAACCTTGGTTCTAGACCCATCACTTGGGATTGTAAGAAATAACAAGCTCTTGCTATTTCTTTAACGGAAGTAGAGCATCAAGTCGTAGTTAATGCAATTCAGGAAGTCTTGTGGCTTCGGTAGATCCTTTCCGAATTTGGATTCAAGCATCAACATGCAATTACCCTTTGGTTTCCACCAAACTTGCTAAAGATCCAATTTAGCATCAGCACAACAAACACATTGAGTTACAAATGCACATCATCAAAAAGCTTGTTTAGGATCACAATCTTGAAGTGATCTTTTGTCCTACAGATGAAAAAGTTACAAACATCTTCACAAAGTATCTTATAGAAGAGAATTTTTCTAAACTTCGATCTATGTTAGGAGTTCAATAATTTTCCATTAAGGGGGGATAGGCTCTAATGCCTCCTTCCTTCTCCTATTATGTCACTTTCGTGTTCCTTCAATCCTATCCCAAGTTGTTCTTAAGGGGGGGTGTTAGGATATTTATACACTTAGAATTTAGTTACAATCAACTTGGTATAATCTATATTTAAGTAAAGTGTGTTTCTTTAATATGAATTTGTACTTATGTAATCTAACGGTCACAATATGTTCTAGATATAGAGTGATCTGACAGTTCATATTCACCTAGATCGTAACAGCTTTTGATATGTGATTTTAAATATGATTTGTCCATGATCTCTATTTAAAGAGCATGGAGGGTCTTTTGATTGACGATCGATTGTGAGAAACTCATATGTAAAATATTTTCCTTTGCATAATATATTGCCTCAAGTAGCTATTTGGTTGGGGCCATGGACTATTTCCCTCTTTGAGGTTTTCAACCACATAAAGCATTGGTTTGTTGATCTGTGATATACTTGTGTGAGCGATTGCTGAAGGTGATCAATATTCTAGGAATATCGTGTGTTAATCGCACATTCTCACTTGTCATTTCTTGTTGTTGATGTTGAAGAATAATACTATCTTATTTCATTTGTCTCTTATTATTTTGGAGTATCTTCATGTGAGTTCTATTTGATAAATAATATTGCGCTAATCTCATTAATTCTTTCCATTGTAATGTTTATTTGTTAGCTTTTAGAAGAGTACTATAGCTCCATGGTTGATTATGCTTTAATTTATGTTACCTGCTTAAGGTATTTTGCATCTTAGGAGGGATACCTAATAAATAATAATATAGACTATAATATAAGCTAAGAAAATAGATTGAAAGTATATGTTGAAATAGTATATGCATCATATTCTATAAATTGGAAGAGATCATCATCATGGTAGCTCTTCAGATGCCTGGTACATTGAACCTACTCTCTAAGTCCATGTGCTTACTCCCATGTCTCACATGTCTGAGAAATGGCTTCCATGGTGAAACGAGAAGGGCATGTTGCATGTAGAAGGCCCATTGTCTGTGGAGCAGTCTGATGAAGGATACATATTGAGAGAGAATGACTCGAAGGTTGTATCTGAAATTATTGATAAAATCAGTTCCTGATCCATCCGCACAGGGGAACCTATTTGCATCTGGATTCCAATGATTAAGGCCCACATTGATTCTTGGACAGACCTATTGGTAAGACATTTAAGGTCTAAAGATGTAAAAAATAGAGGAGTCGGGTCTTAGATTTTGAAGCTATGGAAGACAACTTGGGTGGACGTAGAGGAAGCACAAAGGAAAGTGTAGTATAAATCATTATATCATTCTGTGTATCGAGGTTAACATAAGTAGTAATTAACCTTGCATTAGTATAAAACATTATATCATTCTTTGTATCGAGGTTGACATAAGTATTAATTAACCTTGCATTAAATCTTTGGTTCAGCTTAGATGGCTTCTCTATCTCTTTGGTAGCTAGAATGGATATTAGAGACTATCCAGTGGATAGTAAAGGAAGTGGATTCATTTCCAATGAATTTCTAACCAAATATGTGATCATGTCTGATTTCAATAACACCCATGTTTTTCAAGTACTGACCTTTAGGATTAATCCCCCAAGCATCAAGATCCTATCATTTATAATCAGTTATATTAACTTGATTTGCTCTATTAGTTGGGCTATTCTTACTGGATTTGAAGCGGATATTTCCCCATCACCCCTTACGCCTAGAGATACAATGATGATGGCAACCGTTATTATTATTTTTTTGCATTAATTGTGACAATGTTTTGGCTCAGTATAATTTTATTAAATGTTGTGCACTATGTTTTACTTTGATTATTTGGACAATCCTTTCATTTGTCTTTTGTTTTTGTATTATGTTAAGTGCATGGCTATGGATTAAATTTAAGGAGAGAACATGGCTTAACTTTAAGGAGATAATGTTTGTTATGGTGATAACACAATGATACATCCCTCAAGTCCTAGAATATAGATTCATTAGCTAACATATGTTGGAGCACTGGAAAGGAATTAGGATAGCCCGAGGTAACATGCAAAGAACATTATCCCATTCCTTGTGTTGTTCATGTTAATGTGCAAGAAGTGTTGTGGCTTGGGACTATTGTGGATAGGTTTCTAACACCATAGGGTTGTATGAGAGTGGATGGGGTTGCATAAAGGTGGATGAATAGAATAATATGGGATCTTCACCCTTATGTATTGATAGCCCAAACCCAATGGTGACCTCTATCATAGAAATAACTAGTGTGAATGCCTATGACTAGGAGGAACGTTCTCCATTTGCATCCAGTTGAAGGAATATTCTCTTTGAAATATAAGTTTCTCAAATTATATATGAATGTCATAATTGATCTTTTCTATATATTTTAGTATAATACATAATTTATAAATATATAAATCTATCTTAATTTTTTTTTATAAAATTCACTACATTAAAGTTCATCATAAATCCAATTATTACTCTCATACATTTTTAAAATTTTGTAACATTTTATTAAAAATAATATTTAGTTTTTAGTTTTCTAATTTAAATTTTTCATCAGTACAAACATTTCAGTATTATTTAACAAATAAATATATAGACTCTATTATTTGAATTGTAGCAAGGACAGTGATCTGCAGAGTTAAGGGTACTTCATCAGATGGGATTTGGGATCCATCCTTTTTTAAATTCGTATATTCATGCTCAGTGCTTTTGGTATCCAGAACCTAATCGTTATTTTGTCTCTCATATGAGGGAATTTGGGATCCCAAATTCCCTCATATGAGATACAAAATGGGGTTAAGGTTTTGTCTATCGAAAGCACTGAGGATGAAAGTAGGAGTTTAAAAAGGATAGACCTCAAATTCCCCCATATGAGAGAGGGAAAGGATGGTCAGGTTTTGGCTGTCGCACGCACAATCATGCTCAAATAAACCAACATGTACATATTATCTGCTTCCCATAGTATGTATGGCATGCGACTCCATCACATGACCTCCTCCATCATTCCATAACAAAACCTAACCCTCATTTTGTCTCTCATATGAGGGAATTTGGGATCCATTCTTTTTAAACTCGTATATCCATACTCAATGCTTTCAATAGTCAGAACCTAACCCACATTTTGTCTCTCCTATGAGGGAATTTGGGATCTAACATTTTTAAATTTGTACATTCATGCTCAATGCTTTCGATAGCCAAAACTTGACCATTCTTTTGTTTCTCATCTAAAATAATTTGGGATCCATCCTTTTTAAACTTGTATATTCATTCTTAGTGGTTCACGTGTACCTACAGGACTTATGGAAATCCTTATATTCCTGCCACACAGCTCTCACTTCCTCATATGAGCAAATTTTGGATCCATCCCTGTTAAATTCATACATTCATGCTCAATGATTTCAATATCCAAAACATGGTCATCATTTTTTCTCTCATATAAAGGAATTTGGGATCCATCATTTTTAAACTCATATATTCATTCTCAGTGCTTCACATGTAACAACAAGTATTATGGAAATCCTTATATTCTTGTCACAAAGCTCTCACTTACCTCATATGAGAGAATTTGGTATCCATCCTTTTAAATTCGTACTTTCATGCTCAATGCTTTCGATAGCCAAAACCTTAATGTTATTTTTCCTCCCATATGAGGGAATTAGGGGTCCATACTTTTTAAACTCAACATTCATGATTAGTGCTTCATGTGTACCTACAAGATTTATGGCAATGCTTATATTCTTGCTAGAGAGCTCTCAATTACAATTTTGAAGCACGAGAACCTTATAGGGTACATAAGGATATTGGCTATATTGGTTGCAAATGTTAAATATCCTATGTTCTTTTCTTTGCAATTAGAAATTAGTTGATCATCATTTTGTCTCTCATGTGAGGGAATTTGGAATCCACCCTTTTTTAACTCGTACATGTGCTTTCAATTGCCAAAACTGGACCCTCATTTTGTCTCTCATATGAGGGAACTTGGAATCCATTCTTCTAAATTTGTACATTCATGCACGGTGCTTCACATGTACCTTTAAAACTTATGGAAATGCTTGTAGGTAGACTCACTTACGTCTTTGAAGCACCAAAACTCTATAGGGTTCATAAGGATTTTGGCTATATTAGTTACAAAAATGCAAATGCTAAACATCCTATATTCTTTTCTTTGTAAGTTTTTTCCATTCAGGTCATTATTCTTGCATACAAAATGGATATGGTTTCCAATGATAAACTACTTTTCAAATGAGGAAATTTGATTATTTTATTACAAATTTTATGTTCTCGTATGCTCAAACATATCTGCATGGATAATATATGTTTATTATGAAAGTATTGTAAAGTTTTATTTCAAACTAATATGTTTCTTTTAATTATAATATAAATATGATTAGAAATATTATTTCATGATTATTGCTTTAGGTTTATTTTAAAGTTAGATTTATAAGTATTTGGAAATATAAATATGATTAGAAATATTAATTCATGGTTATTTATTTAGGTTTATTTTAAAGTTAGGTTTATAAGTATTTGGCAACTATTCAAAAAAAGCAAACTTATTTGTACAATGATGGAAGACCAGATTTCACTTAGAGATTTGATATATCTTTTTTATAATTAATAATTGTCAAGTTAAAATAGGTTTATATAAAATGATATAAAGAAAGTGATAGTGTTTATTGATATAAATAATAATTTTTAATTTAAATTATTTAAAAAATATAAAATCATATGCATAAAACTTTCCAATTCAAATATTATGAAGTGATTTTTAAAAAAATTAAAATTAAATTTAGAATTTGAAACGAACATTGTGAAAGGATTAATGAATGGCATGGCATGGGATGAAGGCCCAGTTCAAATTTCAAATCTCTACATGATGGATGATGGAATGAATGAACGTTATCATCCATGTCTCTCATCCTAATTCCATCAGAGAGATCAATGAAAAAAATTGTCGTTTGACCAGCTAAATTGGCGATGGAATTTGTTTAAGGATGGACACACGAAAGTAAGTATTGAGAAAAGAGGAAAATTTCTAGGGTTTCAAATTAAAAATCCTAATATGTGATCCTAGGGTGTCGCTTTTTAGCTCCCCTCCATTAGTTAATCATAGTTAAGGAAACGAACATTTCAACACATGCATCAAACTGCAAGATTGTGAAAAAATAATTCATAATTGATGCCTCAAATTATGTTTTGGAATACTTAAATACCAATAAATGATCTCTAAAATAAGCCATCAATTAAATACTCTACTTAGCCATAAATATTTATTTGAATATTTTGTTTATTGGCAATCAGCATAGCGAACGGGAACTTTGATATATTTTGGAGTGTGCCACTATGAGTCTCTTTTTCTTGGTGAGATCAACATCGTTTTATTATTCTAATTTTAATTTTTCTCCTTAGCACACTGAACGAAAACTTTGATTTGTTTTTCTTTCCCTCAAAATTTGTGTAGGCTTATTGCAAATGGCCTTATTCAAGAATCTGCAATTGTTCACTATAAACCTAAGTTGCTTCTTGGGATGGTTATCGTGCTTCTTCTTAGCAGTAATGAACATTAATGAAAGTGTGAAGGGATCAGTGGATTTTCCCCATCTATGAGTTACCTCCATAGCTAATTTAGTCGTTTGTATTACTAGCATCACAAGAGATCAACTTGATTTAGAGTTGGGTGCCAAGGATTCCCTATACATCCTAACAAGTCCTAAATTAAAAGGAAATAATGGGATTATACCTAGACTAACCACCTATACCAAAACAAAACTAGATTCCACAGAAGGAATTGATCTCTAGAATTTAAGGGAGTTCTTCAAATTTCTTCAGCGTCTAATGGTGTCTTGTTTTAAAGAAGAAAATAGTCAAACTACTACAAAAGGAGGATATCATCAAATTGTCTCTGCAGAAAGTCTTAAAATTGCTGTTGCGTAAGGAGGAGCACATCAGATTATTTTTGCTGCAGGAGGTCTTCATAATACTGCAGAAAGAGTTGGTCATACCATTTCTTCATAAGAACGCCATCTAAAGGAAGATTCTACAGAAGAAATAATTCTTCAGATTGCATCTACAGGAGAATATCTACCGACGGATTCTACTTTACAAATTTCTTCTATTATGATGTTGGCAAATGGAAAACCTAATTTTTCTATTAGGGAGTTCATTAAATCCAATGCCCCTATTGTGGACTCCATCCTAGTGCAATTCATTCCATTGTAAGATGCAATAAATGATTTCAATGAGGAAGTCACCATAGAGATGTATCAATGTAATTTATGCATCAGGATCATATTATGGACGGTGGAAGAGATCACCATCATAGTTACTCTCCAAATGCTTGGGACATTGAACCTACTCTCTAATTCCCGCTTACTCACATGTCTCACCTGTCTAATAAATAGCTTCCATGGGTGCAATGAGGATGGATTGTTGCATGTGGAAGGCCCATTTCCTATGGAACAGTCTGATGAAGGATACATATTGAGAGAGAGGATTCGAAGGTGGTATCTAAAATTCTTAATAAAATCAGTGCATGATCCATCCGTGTAGGGGAACCTATTTGCATATGCATTCCAATGAATAAGGCCTACAGTGATACCTGGACAGAGCTACTTATAATATCTTTAAGTTCTAAATATGCAAAAAATAGAGGAAATAGAGTCTTGGCTTCCGAAGCTATGGAAGACTACTTGGGTGGACGTAGAGCAAGTACAAAGGAAAGTGTAGAATACAACACTATGTCCTACTTAGTGTCAAGGTTGATAGAAGTAGTAATTAACATTGCATTAACTTTTTGGTTCAGAGTAGATGGATTCTCTAGCATTTTGGTAGCTAGAAGTCCAATTAGAGACTCTCTAGTGAATAGCAAAGGAAGTGGCTTCATTTCCAATGCATTTCTAACCAAAGTTGTGGTCAAGTCTAATTTCAATAACACCCAAGATTGCCAAGTATTGACCTTTAGGAGTAATCTTCTAAGCATCAGGATCTTATCATTGCACCAAGTGAAACAAGGTGCTCTACAGCCCAGTATGGGAGGGATCCTCTAACGTGATATAACGTTATAACGTTAGTAACAACATAATTAAAAAAAATCATGTCAGCTCATAAAATAAAAAAATTATGGAAAATATTTAAAAACAAAATCCATATTGGTTCATAAAATAAAATATTGTGAAAAGTAATTAAAAAATAGATGTTCGTTTATCAAATAAAAACTTAAAACTTAAACCCGGATCTATCAATCAAGAAAGATCAAATTTCTTGAGTTTAAATTTAAAAAAAGAAATACACCTCAAGAAATTGGATCCCTCTTAGTGCTTGATAGATACGAGTTTAAGATGGATCTATGTTGGTTTATAATCAAATGTGTTAACTTAATTTTCTCTATTGTTTGGGCTCTTCTTATTGGATTTGAAACGGATATTTTCTCGTCATCCCTTATGCCTAGAGATACAATGATGATGCCATTCATTATTATTGCTTTGAGTATAGATTGTGTCATTGTTTTGGATAGTTATAGTTTTACTAAATGTATTGCACTCTATTTGATTTTGATTATTTATAAAATCCTTTCATTCGTCTTTTACTTTTGTATTATGTTTTGTGTATGACTATGGCTCACATTTAAGTAGATAACGTGGTTTAACTTTAAGGAGAGAATGTTTGTTATGGTGATAGCACAATGATACATCCCTAATGTCCTAACACATAGATTGCCTAGATGACCTATGTTGGATCACTGGAAAGGTATTGGGATAGCCCGAGGTACTACATGCAAAGAACATTGTCCCATTACTTGTGTTGTGCATGTTGATTGGGGAGAAGTGTTATGGATTGGAGCTATTGTGGAGGGGGGTCCAACACCAAAGGGTTGTATGAGCGTGGATGGGGTTGTATAAGGGTGGATGAGTAGAATAATTTGATATCTCAAACTTGAGGGTGACCTCTATCATAGAAAGAACTAGTGTGACATACGGTTTCTACGACGCCCTCCATTTGTAGCTAGTTGAAGGAATATTCTTTTTAAAATATAAGTTTCTCAAATTGTGTATGAATGACATGGTTGATATTTTTTATATACATTTGTTTAAATTATTGTTTATGAAAATGTATGTGTGCATGGGTTTAATGGACATGGTATGGATGTATTCATGGTAGGATAATCAGTGTTTACTTATTTTAATCTTTTATTTTAAAAATATGTTAGAATATTTATGTTTTTAAATTTATTTGAATTTAAATTTAAATATAATAATAAATATAAAATGATTGTAAACATATTTAAATTATTTAATGCATATGGAATATATTGTAAATATATAAATTTTATTAAGGATGGTTTAAATGGTTCAAATAATAATTTATGGTAAATTTAAATTCAAATACAATATTTGATAATGAAAATAAATTATAAATATTTTAACATAAAACACAATTCATAAAATAAATATATCTCTTTTTTTTTAATTCAGTCAATCAATTTCATCATAAATCCAATTTTACACTCTCATATATTTTTAAAATGTTGTAACATTTTATAAAAATTTATTTTTTATTTTTAGTTTTACAATTTAAAATTTTTATGATTATAAATATTTTATTATTATTTAACAAATAAATATATACTTTTTGCTATTTAAATTGTAGTGAAATCAATCTGCAGAGTTAAGGGTACTTCTCATGCCAGGAATTTGGGATCCATCTTTTTTAAATTCATACATCCGTGCTCAGTGTTTTCAATAGACAAAACATAACCATCATTTTGTCTCTCATATGAGAAAATTTGGGATCCCAAATTCCCTCATATGAGAGACAAAATGGGGGTCAAGTTTTGACTATCAAAAGCATTGAGCATTAATGTAAAAGTTTAAAAATGTTGGATCCCAAACTCTCTCATATGACAGAGAGAAAGGAGAGTCGGATCTTGGCTGTCGAAAGCACATTCATGCTCCAACCACCCAACATGTACATCTTATATGCTACCCATTTATGTATGGCATGCAATTCCATCACATGACTTCCTCCATCATTCCATGCCAAAACCTGACCCTCATTTTGTCTCTCATATGAGGGAATTTGGGATCCATCATTTTTAAACTCATACACTCATGCTTAGTGCTTTCAATAGTCAAAGCCTAACCCGTATTTTGCCTCTCATGTAAGGGAATTTGGGATCAACATTTTTAAATTCGTACATTCATGCTCAGTGCTTTCGATAGCCAAAACTTTACCATCTATTTGTCTCTCATATAAAGGAATTTGGGATCCATCCTTTTTAAACTCATATATCCATGCTCAGTTCTTCATGTGTAACTACAAGACTTTATGCAATGCCTATATTCCTGCCACAGAGCTCTCGCTTGCCTCATATGAGGGAATTTGGGATCCATCTTGTTTAAATTCGCACATTCATTCTCAATGCTATTGATAGCTGAAACATGATTGTCCTTTTGTCTCTCATACAAAGGAATTTGGAATCCATACATTTTAAACTGATATATGAATGCTCAGTGCTTCACATGTATCTACAAATATTATGGCAACGTTTATATTCTTTCCACGGAGCTCTCACTTACCTCATATGAAGGAATTTGGGATCCATCCTTTTTAAACTCGTGCATTCATGCTCGGTGCTTCACATGTACCTACAAGACTTATGGAAATGCTTATATTCCTTCCAGAGAGCTCTTAATTACCTCTTTGAATCACGAGAACATTATAGGGTGCATAAGGAAGTTGGTTATATTGGTTGCAAATGCTAAATATCATATATTCATTTATTTGCAATTAGCAATTAGTTGATCATCATTTTGTCTCTCATTTAAGGTAATTTGGGATCCATCGTTTTTAAACTCGTACATGTTCTTTCGATAGCCAAAACCTAACCCTCATTTTGTCTCTCATATGAGGGGATTTGAGATCTATCATTTCTAAATCCGCACATTCATGCACAATGTTTCATGTGTACCTACAAGGCTTATGGAAATGATTGTAGGTACAATCACTTACGTTTGAAGCACCATAACTCTATAGGGTGCATAAAGATCTTGGCTAAATTAGGTAAAAAATGTAAATGTTAAATGTTTTTTTATAAGTTATTTTCTTTCAAATCATTATTTTTGCATACAAAATGGATATAGTTGCAAATGAAAAACTACTTTTTTTAAAAGAAATTTAGTTAGTTTACTACCAATTTTAAATTATCATATGCTCAAACATATTTACATGGATAATATGTGTTTATTACAAAAGTATTGTACAATTTTCTTTTATGCTAATATGTTAATATGTTGCTTTTATTTTAATATAAATATGATTTGAATTATTAATTCATGGTTATTGTTTTAGGATTACTTCAAAGTTAGGTTTATGAGTATTTTGAAGCTAAACTCTAAAAGAATGCAAACTTATTTTTATAATATAATAGATGGAAGAGATTTGAAATATCTTTTTATACTTAATGTTTATAAAGTTAAAATATTAAAATAGATTTATATAAAACAATATAAGTGAATAGTGTTTATCGATATAAATAATAACTTTTGAAATTTAAATTATTTTTAAAAAATGTAAAATCGTATGCATAAGACTTTCTAATTCAAATAATTATCAAATGTTTTTTTAAGAATTAAAATTAAATTTAGATTTTTAATTGATCTTGGTGAAAAAATTAATGAATCACATGGCATGGAATAAAGGCCTAATTCAAATTTCAAATCTTTAAATGATGAATGAAGGAATTAATGAATGACATCATCTATGTATCACTTCCTAATTGCATTAAAAATATTGATAAAATAAATTGGATCGCTCAAGGAATTATAGTTAAGGCGATGAACATTTCAACACATGCATTAAACTGCCAAATTGTGAAAAATAGTACACAATTAATACATCAAATTATGTTATGGAATCCTTAAATATCTGTAAATGATCATCAAAATGTACCATCAATTAAATACTCTACTCAGCCATAAAGTTTACCTTGATCAGTCAGGTGAGATTCAACCTCTGTGTATTCTACTTATCGACAATCAGCATAGTGAACGAGAACTTTGATATATTTTGGAGCATGTCACAGTGAGTCGCCATTGCTTGGTGAGATCAACATTGTTTTATGATTCTATCTTTAATTATGCTCCTTGGCATGGTGAACAAAACTTTTATTTTTTTTCCCTCGAAATCTGTGCAGGTTCATTACAGATACATTACAAATTGTCTTATTCAAGAATTTGCAATTGTTGACTATAAACCTAGTGTGCTCCTTGGGATGGTCATCATGTTTCTCCTTAGCAATAATGGACATTAGTGAAAATGTAACAAGCTCAATGGATTTTCCTTCTCTATGAGTTACTTCCATAGTTAATTTAGTCGTTTGTATTACTAGCCTCATAAGATGTTGACTTGATCTAGAGCTGGGTGCCAGGGATGCCCTGGATATCCTAACGAATATGAAATTAAAATACATTAACGGGATTAAACCTAGACTGACCACCTATACTAAAACAAAACTAGATTCCAAAGGTGTTGCTCTCCAAAAGTTGAATTCTTCAACTTTATTCAACATCTAATGGTGTCTTATTTTAAAGAAAAAAGTAATCAAACTGCAACGAAAGGAGGATATCATCAAATTGTCTCTACAGAAGGTCATGAAAGTGTTGATACGGGAGGAGAAGCACGTCAGACTGTTGTTGTTGCAGGATGTATTTAGATTACTACAGAAGGAGCTAGTTAAACCAATTTCTTCAAAAGAATGTCATCTACAAGCATATTCTGCAGAAACAAAAAAAAAACAAAAAAAAATTCTCCATATTGCATCTACACGAGAAGATCTATCGACGGCTTCTACTTTACAAAGTGTTTGTGATGTGATGTTATCAAACGAAAAACCCAATATATCTATCAAGGTGTTCATGCAATCCAATGCCCCTATTGTGGACTCCATCCTAGTGCAATTCCTTCCATTGAAAGATGCAATAAATGATATCAATGTCAGTCATCATAGAGATGTATCAATGCAATTTTTGCAACTGCATCATATTATGGACGGTGGAAAATATCACCATCATTATTGCTCTCCAGGCGCCCAAGACATTGGACATGCTCTCTAATTCCTTATGCTTACTCGCATGTCTCACGTGTCTAAGAAATGGCTACCATGTGTGCAACGAAGAGAGCATGTTGGATGTGGAAATCCCATTACCTATGGAGCAATTTGATGAATGATACAGATTGAAAGAGAATGACTTGAAGTTGGTATCTGAAATTCTTGATAAAATCAATGCATAATCCATTCACGTAGGGGAACCTATTTGCATTTGCATTCCAATAAATGAGGCCCACAGTGATACCTAGATAGAGCTACTAGTAAGACCTTTAGTTCTAAGGATGCAAAAAACAAAGAGCTTATAACCTTGGCTTTTGAATATATGAAAGACCTCTTGGGTGGATGTAGAAGAAGCACAAAGGAAAGTGTAGAATACAACAATGTGTCATTCTTAGTGTTGAGGTTAACCGAAGTAGTAATTATTCTTGCATTAAATTTTTGGTTCAAAGTAGATGGCTTCTCTAGCTCTTTGGTAACTATAAGGGAAATTAGAAACTATCTGGTGGATAGTAAAGGAAGTGGCTTTGTTGTCAATGCATTTCTAACCAAAGTTGTGGTCAAGTCTAATTTCAATAACACTCAATTTTGCCAAGTAGTGACCTTTAAGGGTAATCTTCTAAGCATCGGGATCTTATAATTTATAATCAGTTGTGCTAACTTGATTTTCTCTATTGGATGGGCTCTTCTTATTGAATTTGAAGCGGATATTTCCCTTTCACCCCTTATTCCTATAGATATAATGATGATAGAAACCATTATTATTGTTTTGTGCATTGACTATGTCATTGTTTGGCTCAGTATAATTTAATTAAATGATATGCACTATGTTTGATTTTGATTATTTGGACAATCTTTCCATTCACCTTTTGTTTGTGTACTATGTTAAGTGCGTGGCTATGGCTCAACTTTATGGAGAGAACATGGCTTAACTTTAAGGGAGAATTTTTGTTATGGTGATAGCACAATGACATATCCCTAAATTCCTAACACATAGATTCCCTAGCTGACCTATGTTGGAGCACTGGAAAGGAATTGGGATAGATTGAGATACTACATGCAAAGAAATTTTTTATCATTCATTGTGTTGTTCATGGTGATTAGGAAGAAGTATTGTGGATTGAGACCGTTATGGAGGAGGTTTCGACACCAGAGGGTGTTATGAGGGTGAATGAGTAGAATAATTTGGGATCTTCACCTTTGTGTACCAATAACCCAAATAACAGGGTGACTTTCATAGAAAAAACTAGTGTGACATAGTGACTATGACTGGGAGGAACATCCTTCATTTGCAACCAGTTGAAAAACTGTTCTCTTTAAAATATAAGTTTCTCAAATTGTGTATGAATGCCATGGTTGATATTTTCTATATGTATTTGTTTGAATTATTGTTTACAAAAATGTATGCGTGAATGGGTTTAATGGACATGGTATTAATAAATCCATGGTAGGCTAATTAATTTTTAGTTACTTTGACCTATTTTAGAATATTATTATTTTAAAATTATTTGAATTTAAATCTAAATACAATAATAAATATTAATATTATCTATAATAAATATAAAATGGTGTTAAATATATTTTAATTATTTAATGCAATGGAATATAATGTAAATCTATAAATTTAATTAATGTTGGTTTAAATGATTGAAATAATAATTTATGACAAATTCAAATTTTTCGTTAAAAGAAAATCAAATTCAAATACAATATTTATGATAAATTCAATTTTGTTTTATAAAATAAAAATTGAAGTTCAAATACAATATTTGATAATGATAATATAAATTAAAAAAGTGTTAATATAATACATAATTCATAAAAATAAATATACCTTAATTTTATCAAATTCACTACATTAAAGTATCATAAATCCAATTCTATACTTTTATAGATTTTTAAAATTTTGTAACATTTTATAAAAAATTATTTTGGAATTTTATATTTTAAAAGTTTCATTACTATAAATATTTAATTATTATTTAACAAATAAATATATACACTTTGTTATTTGCATTGTAGCGAGGAAAGTGATTCGCAGAGTTAAGGGTACTTCTCATATGAGGGAATTTGGGATCCATCTTTTTTAAATTCATACATTCATGCTCAATGCTTTCGATAGCCAAACCCTAACCGTCTTTTTGTCTCTCATATTAGGAAATTTTGGATCTCAAATTCCCTCATATGAGAAACAAAATGGAGATTAGGTTTTTGTTATCGAAATCATTGAGCATAAATGTAGGATTTCAAAAAAGATGGATCTCAAATTCCCTCATATGAGAGAGGGAAAGAACAGTCAAGTTTCGGCTATCGAAAGCACATTCATGCTCCAACTACCCAAGATGTACATCTTATCTATCGTCCATAGTATGTATGGCATGTGACTCAATCACATGACCTCCATCATTCCAAGCCAAAACTCAACCCTCATTTTGTCTCTCATACGAGGGAATTTGGGGTCCATCATTTTTAAACTCGTACATTAATGCTCAGTGCTTTCGATAGCCAAAACCTAACTCACATTTTGTCTCTCGTATGAGAGAATTTGGGATCCAACATTTTAAATCCGTGCATTCATGCTCGGTGCTTTCGATAGCCAAAACTTGACCATCATTTTGTCTCTTATGAATGATTTTGGGATCCATCTTTTTAAACTTGTATATTCATGATTAGTACTTCACGTGTACCTACAAGACTTATGCGATGCTTATATTCCTACCACAGAACTCTGGCTTACCTCATATGAGGGAATTTGGAATCCATCATTTTTAAAATCATACATTCATGCTCAATGATTTCGATAGCCAAAACCTTACCATCGTTTTGTCTCTCACATGAAGGAATTTGGAATCCATCCCTTTTAAATTCGTATATTCATGCTCAATGCTCATGTGTACCTACGAGTCTTATTCCAGACACAGAGCTCTCACTTACCTCATATGAGGGAATTTGGGATCCATCATTTTTTAATTCATACATTCGTGCTCAGTGCATCCAATAGCCAAAACCCGACCATACTTTTGTCTCTTATATGAGGGAATTTCAAATCCATCATTTTAAAACTCGTACATTCATGCTCAATGCTTCATGTGTACCTACAAGACTTATTGCAATGCTTATATTCCTGTTAGAGAGCTCTCAGTTACCTCTTTGAAGCAGAAGAACCCTATAAGGTGCATAAAGATCTTGACTATATTGTTTACAAATGCTAACTATCCTATATTATTTTCTTTGCAATAATTAGTTGACGTCGTTGTCTCTCATATGATGAAATTTGGGATCCATCATTTCTAAACTCATACATGTATTTTCGATTGCCAAAACTGGATCAATCATTTTTAAAGTCGTATATTCAAGCTCAATACTTTCGATAGCCAAAACATGGCCCTCATTTTGTTTGGCATATGAGGGAATTTGGGATCCATCCTTTTTAAATTCATACATTCACGCAAAGTGCTTCACATGTACCTACAAGACTTATGACAATGTTTGTAGGTACACTCACGTCTTTGAAGCACTAGAACTCTATAGGTTGCATAAGGATATTTGTTATATTGACTAAAAAAATGCAAATGCCAAATATATTATATTCTTTTCTTTGTAAGTTTTTTTTTTTCAGGCCATTATTCTTGCATACAAAATGGATGCAGATGTCAATGATTGACTATTTTTTTAAATGAAAAAATTGGATATTTTATTACAATTTTTTTGTTTTCATATGCTTAAACATATTTACTATATATGTTTATCATGAAAAAATTGTAAAATCTCCTTCTCAACTAATATGTTAATATGATGTTTTTATTTTAACGTAAATATGAAGGAAAAAAAAATTGCAAGTATGATATGTTTTGACAAAAAATAAAGAAGAATATAAATGTTCAAAATGGGTATGCTCCGCTTGAGATCAATGAGTTCTAAACAAAAACATAACTGAGTTCTATGGATCACCCACAGGCTGGGGGTTATGGCCCGTCTAACAAAAGAGACAAAATTTGACAAAATTATAAGACTAGGAGTTCGAAACAACATAAGAACCTGAGAACAGAACTTAATCCAGAATTTCCATGATTTCATCAGTACCATCAACCAAAGCAGGAGTATCATCCTTCGCAGGTGAACGGATGTCACGTCCCCTCCCATAATACTAGTGCAATGGAGAGGATCGTGATCCCAAACCGGGCATCCAGCCCCATAAACTCATTTCCTGAGCAATCACATACTAAATGGAGATATGAAGATGCATAAATCTTTTAAAAACACAGCGGAAGTAAGTCATGTGCAGAATTAACACACATCCAACGTTTTCATGATAGCCATTAAGTGTAGACATTGCAGAAATAGCAAATGAAAATACTTATCTTTAAACCAAGTAATCCCAAGCAACCAGCTACGCTTCTGCAACGTTCCACCCAACCGTAGGCCAATGTGCTCCTTAATCTCTCGGCACCACTGCCACCCCCGAGCTGGGCACGATCTCCACAAGGTAAAGGGGAAACAGGCTCTCACATAGCCAAAGGTATGCCAAAATCAGCCAAGCCAACTAGCAGTTAGGTTTCTCAGGCTGCTAAGAGGTGGGCAGAGGTGAATTACTAGGCTAGTGGCTCAACCAAGGAGCTATGGATGCTTCATTGGGCTCACCAAGCCAAATTTGTCCTCTTCCACTCTTGAAGCTCCTGCTCACAGGTCCAAACCCAAAACGGGATGCACTTAACAACAAACCACAATTACTGGGCATGAGGAAAACGCTTTCCACAGTGGGATGCCTGAGATGGGGTTTCAACTCACTCAGAAAAATGTGAGAACACACAAAACGAAATGGGAAGATGGGGAAAAACCCTGGGAAGCAAATCCATTTTTTGAAAGACGTCCTTGGACATTCGGGGGCAAAAACGACCTCCATACAGTCCCCAAATCGTGGCTCTCCTCTCCCAGGCTACTGCATATGCAAAAACGAACTCCCAGTCATGGAGAAATGCAGGATTTGGATGAAAAACGTGTAAGGAAAGACCCAGCTAGCTCCAACTGCGTGAATGAATGAAGACCCCCCATTCAGAATGGCTTTGGGCACCATTTCGTGGGTGTTTTCTTGCCCAACAAGCAAAAACACGAATTTCCAGGTTGATGGCTTGCCCATGCACGAAAATGGCTTGCCCATACTTCTTCATTTCCAAGGCATTAACTGCCTTAACCAATTTCTTGGGAGAATTAAATGATTGGTCCCTAACCCAAAAATGGGTAGTTGAGAGTTCATGGCTTTCCTTAATGAAATGGCTTAACACCATGGTTCAAGGGTTTGGGTTATTTCCCCCCCCCCCCCTATTCCTTGTAAAGATTGTGCCCCCATCTCTTTTGTTGCATTGCGTAGCTGGTTATGGGTTTTTCATTAAAATTGCATATTTACATGATTTCCGATGTTACATTGTGCACCGCTAGCACAAGAACTTGATGCATCTATTCTAATTGCCGATACATAGAACGATTAATCAATGGCGGGGCCTTGGCCTTGAGCTCCTCACCATGACTAAATGACAATATTTACATCATTTACAATATTAATGCAATGGGGTTAAGCTGGGGACGTTACAACGGACTACCACGTCTGAGTTGCAGCAGAAGACGAGTTGCTTGCCAACGAACTTTTTCTCCACCAATTCATTTGCCATCACTTCCATGCGGTCATTCATCTTGCTTAGGACTTCGTGAATAGCCACCTGGTTGTGCCCTAGCCGGCATGAGTTGTCTTCCAAGCATGCTAAGCATTGATCGACCATCAAGGGACAACCATCAACCTGGATGTGCCCTGCCATACAATCCTCAAAATCCAGGGACATCATGGATCTCATTGCCCAGAAAAGGATGAGGGTGTGGGTGTGTCTAGTTTCCCTGGTGTGGGGTGCACCAGAGTCTTCAATGATATCATCAAAAACTTGTCGGAGAGCCTGTGGGCTTGGGCAAGGCTTTTCGTAAGGCGCCCTCCTCTCCCATCGTTCTAACCAATGTTGAGTCTATTAACTCACCTTCTTCTCTAAGAATCCCTAGAGTTTGGCCAAGTCTTTCCTCATGCCTATAGATATAATGATGATAGAAACCATTATTATTGTTTTGTGCATTGACTATGTCATTGTTTGGCTCGGTATAATTTAATTAAATGATATGCACTATGTTTGATTTTGATTATTTGGACAATCTTTCCAT
Source organism: Larix kaempferi (assembly GCA_027924585.1). Lineage (NCBI taxonomy): Eukaryota > Viridiplantae > Streptophyta > Pinopsida > Pinales > Pinaceae > Larix > Larix kaempferi. The sequence goes on from BSBM01000368.1 coordinate 4,841,187, forward strand.
TCACCTTTTATTTCTGTACTATGTTAAGTGCGTGGCTATGGCTCAACTTTATGGAGAGAACATGGCTTAACTTTAAGGGAGAATTTTTGTTATGGTGATAGTACAATGACATATTCCTAAATTCCTAACACATAGATTCCCTAGCTGACCTATGTTGGAGCACTGGAAAGGAATTGGGATAGATTGAGGTACTACATGCAAAGAAATTTGTTATCATTCATTGTGTTGTTCATGGTGATTAGGGAGAAGTATTGTGGATTGAGACTGTTGTGGAGGAGGTTTCGACACTAGAGGGTTGTATGAGGGTGAATGAGTAGAATAATTTGGGATCATCACCCTTGTGTACCGATAACCCAAATTCAAGGGTGACTTTCATAGAAAAAACTAGTGTGACATAGTGACTATGACTAGGAGGAACATCCTTCATTTGCAACCAGTTGAAAAACTATTCTCTTTAAAATATAAGTTTCTCAAATTGTGTATGAATGTCATGGTTGATATTTTCTATATGTATTTGTTTGAATTATTGTTTACAAAAATGTATCTGTGCATGGGTTTAATGGACATGGTATTAATAAACCCGTGGTAGGCTAATTAATTTTTAGTTGCTTTGACCTATTTTAGAATATTATTATTTTTAAACTTATTTGAATTTAAATTTAAATACAATAATAAATATTAATATCATCTATAATAAATATAAAATGGTGTTAAATATATTTTAATTATTTAATGCACATGGAATATAATGTAAATCTATAAATTTAATTAATGTTGTTTTAAATGATTGAAATAATAATTTATGACGAATTCAAATTTTTCGTTAAAAGAAAATCAAATTCAAATACAATATTTATGATAAATTCAATTTTGTTTTATAAAATAAAAATTGAAGTTCAAATACAATATTTGATAATGATAAAATATAAATTAAAAAATTGTTAATATAGTACATAATTCATAAAAATAAATATACCTTAATTTTATCAAATTCACTACACTAAAGTTCATCATAAATCCAATTCTATACTTTTTTAGATTTTTAAAATTTTGTAACATTTTATCAAAAATTATTTTTAAATTTTAAATTTTAAAAGTTTCTTTACTATAAATATTTAATTATTATTTAACAAATAAATATATACACTCTGTTATTTGCATTGTAGCGAGGAAGGTGATTCGCAGAGTTAAGGGTACTTCTCATATGGGGGAATTTGGGATCCATTCTTTTTAAATTCATACATTCATGCTCAATGCTTTCGATAGCCAAACCCTAACCATCCTTTTGTCTCTCATATTAGGTAATTTTGGATCTCAAATTCCCTCATATGAGAAACAAAATGGAGATCGGGTTTTGGTTATCGAAAGCACTGAGCATAAATGTAGGATTTCAAAAAAGATGGATCTCAAATTCCCTCATATGAGACAGGGAAAGAACAGTCAAGTTTCTGGTATCAAAATCACATTCATGCTCCAACTACCCAACATGTACATCATATCTATCGTCCATAGTATGTATGGTGTGTGACTCAATCACATGACCTCCATCATTCCAAGCCAAAACTCAACCCTCATTTTGTCTCTCATATGAGGGAATTTGGGATCCATCATTTTTAAACTCATACATTAATGCTCAGTGCTTTCGATAGCCAAAACCTAACTCACATTTTGTCTCTCATATGAGAGAATTTGGGATCCAACATTTTTAAATCCGTGCATTCACGCTCAGTGCTTTTGACAGCCAAAACTTGACCATCATTTTGTCTCTTATGAATGATTTTGGGATCCATCTTTTTTAAACTTGTATATTCATGATTAGTATTTCACATGTAACTACAATACTTATGGTGATGCTTATATTCCTACCACAGAACTCTAACTTACCTCATGAGGGAATTTGGAATCCATCATTTTTAAAATCATACATTCATGCTCAATGATTTCGATACCCAAAACCTTACCATCATTTTGTCTCTCACATGAAGGAATTTGGAATCCATCCTTTTTAAACTCGTATATTCATACTCAATGCTCATGTGTACCTACGAGTCTTATTCCAAACACAGAGCTCTCACTTACCTCATATGAGGGAATTTGGAATCCATCATTTTTTAATTCATACATTCGTGCTCAGTGCTTCCAATAGCCAAAACCCGACCATACTTTTGTCTCTTATATGAGGGAATTTCAAATCCATCATTTTAAAACTCGTACATTCATGCTCAATGCTTCACGTGTACCTACAAGACTTATTGCAATGGTTATATTCCTATTAGAGAGCTCTCAGTACCTCTTTGAAGCACGAGAACGTTATAAGGTGCATAAAGATCTTGACTATATTGTTTACAAATGCTAAATATCCTATATTATTTTCTTTGCAATTAGCAATTAGTTGATGTCATTGTCTCTCATATGATGAAATTTGGGATCCATCATTTCTAAACTCATACATGTATTTTCGATAGCCAAAACTGGATTGAGCATTTTTAAAGTCGTATATTCAAGCTCAATACTTTTGATAGCCAAAACATGGCCCTCATTGTGTTTCTCATATGAGGGAATTTGGGATCCATCCTTTTTAAATTCATGCAAAGTGCTTCACATGTACCTACAAGACTTATGACAATGTTTGTAGGTACACTCACGTCTTTGAAGCACCAAAACTCTATAGGTTGCATAAGGATATTTGTTATATTGATTAAAAAAATGCAAACGCCAAATATATTATATTCTTTTCTTTGTAAGTTATTTTTTTCAAAACCATTATTCTTGAATACAAAATGGATGCAGATGATAATGATAAACTATTCTTTTAAATGAAAAAATTGGATATTTTATTACAATTTTTTTGTTTTCATATGCTTAAACATATAAATACTATATATGTTTATCATGAAAATATTGTAAAATTTTCTTCTCAACTAATATGTTAATATGATGTTTTTATTTTAATATAAATATGAAAAAAAAATGAATGTACGATTTGTTTTAACAAAAAGTAAAGAAGAATATAAATGTTCAAAATGGGTATGCTCCGCTCAATGAGTTCTAAACATAAACATAATTGAGTTCTATGGATCCCCCATCGGCCGGGGGTTATGGCCCGTCTAACAAAGGAGACAAAATTTGACGAAATTATAAGACTAGGAGTTCGAAACAGCATAAGAACCTAAGAACAGAGCTTAATCCAGAATTTCCATGATTTCATCAGTACCATCAACCAAAGCAGGAGTATCATCCTTCGTAGGTACACGGACTACCACGTCTGAGTCGCGGCAGAAGACGAGTTGCTTGCCAACGAACTTTTTCCCCACCAATTCATTTGCCAGCACTTCCATGTGGTCATTCACCTTGCTCAGGACTTCGTGAATAGCCACCTGGTTGTGCCCTAGCCGACGTGTGTTGTCTTCCAAGCGTGCTAAGCGTTGATCGACCATGAAGGGACAGCCTTCAACCTGGATGTGCCCCGCCATACAATCCTCAAAAGCCAGGGACATCCTGGATCTCATTGCCCAGAAGAGGATGAGGGTGTGGATGTGTCTAGTTTCCCTGGTGTGGGGTGCACCAAAGTCTTCAATGATATCATCAAAAACTTGTCGGAGAGCTTGTGGGATTGGGCAAGGCTTTTCCCAAGGCGCCCTCCTCTCCCATCGTTCTAACCTATCTTGAGTCTATTGACTCACCTTCTTCTCGAAGAATCCCTAAAGTTTGGCCAAGTCTTTTTCTACACAGGGTGCATGGTAGCATCGTGGGCCATTCGTCGTTCTACGCTGGTAGTTTGGTTGTGGACTATGTTGTGCAAGGTGCTGAGAGCGAAATTGCGAGCAGAGGGAGAGCGAGCAGGGAGAGCAAGATGAGTTACGAAAGCAGCAAGCAAATACACAAGAAGGTGGTCTAGGGGCGAATTGATAAATCCTGGGTGCTGCCATCAAACCTCATTAAATATAAGATGTTATCCCATGTGCCGCCAAACATGCCCATTAAGCGAACAATCGTCAACCAAATTCATGATGAAAAGAACAAGCTGGAGTTGGAAGCGTTGTGCCTCCATTTGCAGGGGGTTTAATGTTTGCAGGTGCCTCTGGATGCGCACGATGATGGTCGTATATCCCAAATGAGCCAAAGGACGAGGTTGGGCCCACGAGCCTCCCTTCTTATGCATGCAGCCAGTTATCCTCAACATTGTGAATGGATGCGTAGTCACAAATTAAGCTACCTGTGCTGACGCTTGGCCTAGACGCGTGTTAATTGTCTAATTACTATGGACCCACCATTGATTGTGTTGAGTGGTCCGAAGTTAAATTCTTAAAAATGATAACTTATCTGTATAATATATTATGGAAGACAAGATTTAATATATCTTTCTTTATTCTTGATCATTGTCAACTTAAAAATTTAAAATAGATTTATATCAAATGATTTAAACAAAGTGAATAGTGTTTATTAATATAAAAAATGAGTAGTTTTAACAAGATTTAGCTTGATGGTTTGGAGGAATGATTGTTAACCTCTTCACTTCGATTTGATTTGTGTAAGTGGCATGTTTAGCTCTCGTAATCACTTTGAGTTTTATGTGAGTTTCTTTAAAATCTATATAATATAAATTAACAAATTTCCATTTTTTTAAATTGTTTATTCATCTACTTATAGTACATTATATTAGGCATTGTAAATAATTATGTACATTTTTTCTTTATAAAACATTATATAAACATTAAATTGATACTTACAAATCTTCTTTATTTTTTAACTACTTATGATACTTACAATTTTGTTATTGAATTGATACTTACAATTTTGTTCTTAGAATCCAATTTATTAACTAATGTATTTCATTTTTCTTAATTTTAATGTCATTTTTTAAAAAGATCGATGAAAAGGAATATGCAAGATTGGATCGCTTAGGTAATAGCATTAAGGTGGCGAACATTTCAACACATGCATTAAAGTGTCATATTGTGAAAAATAATTCACAATTAATATATCAAATTATGTTTTGGCATTCTTAAACATCATTAAATGATCATCTAAATGTATCATCAATTAAATCTACTTAGCCATAAATTTTTCGATCATGTGAGATTCAACCTCTTTTAACCTCATTTTATTATGTTTATCAACAATCGACATAATAAACCTAAGTTGCATGAAATGGGGACGAAACGGGGAAACGAGGAAACGTTGGAAATGCGACCCCCCCAAATTTTGGAAACTGGGAAATGTGATTGATATATATATATATATATATATATATATATATATATATATGAACAAGGACAAATTTTTTATAAAACATAAACCATAAATTATTAATTACATTTAGCTGCAAGCAACATTGCCAAGTGATAAATGTTAAATGATACAAACAAAATTTAAAACATACATGTAACATCACATTTTACTCATGAACCCAAGTCTATATCATTTCATTCATGCAAGTAGTAAATTGTAATAACCAAAAAAACCTTTATAAATGAGGCTATATACTTTATATCCAAAATTAGCCTTTATGTATGAGGCTACAAGTACAATCTATCAAACTATGAACAATGAGCATACTAACGTAGAAATAAAAGTAAAACATGAGCTCATACTAATAGTCATTGTCATCTTCATAGTCTTCCTAAAAAATAGAACAAGAAGCACGCTCAGCAGCAGAATGTAGAGTGGAAGAAGTATTTCCAATTCCACTTCTAGGTCCCTCAACTTAGTGCAGCAAGAGAGATGTCCAAGTCAGTAAAGTTTGACTCGCATCCCAATCTACACAAGGCCTATTGCAATACTCTGGGACCTGAGTGTTGAAGTTGCTTGTGTGAGGAGAGAATGAAGTGATGTTCTCTTTATAACTTTCTTCAACCTAATTAGAAGCATCTAGAATTAAATTTTATTTTAAAATTTAATGTATTAACCCTTAATTACTGAAATCCGTGAGCAGAAAGAAACTTTATGAGCTATTTTTTTAAGTGACAGGCTAATATTTGGCAAGAAACGAACCGTACAAGAGAGGAAACGTGTTTCCATCCATACGGATGCATTTCCCATTTAGGAAACGTGTTTCATACAAATGGAAACAAGTTTCTGTCAAGTACCATATGGGTTTCCGAGTTTCAGCAAGTTTCCGAGGGTGAAACGAGCGCTAGACCCGAGTTTCCTGCAACTTAGTAATAAATGACAACTTTGATATATTTTGGAGCGTGCCACTATGAGTTTTCCTTACTTGGTGAGATCAACATCTTTTTATTATTCTACTTTTAATTCTACTCGACACGATAAACGAAAACTTTGATTTGTTTTTCATCTTTGCAAACTCATTACAAATAACCTTATTCAATAATCTCCAATTGTTGACTATAAACCCAGTTTGCTCCTTGTGATGTTTATTATGTTTCTCCTTGGCAATAATGGACCTTAGTGAGTGTAACAAGCTCAATGGATTTTTTGGTTGTAGGAATTACTTCCGTAGCTAATTTAGTCGTTTGTATTACTAGTCTCAAAAGAGGTCGACTTGATCTAGAATTGTGTGTCAATGATGCCCTGGACATCCTAACAATGTTGAAATTAAAAGACATTAATGGGATTACTTCAAATTTAAGGAGTAACCACATAAACCTAAACTAACCACCTATACTAAAATGAAACTAGCTTCCACAGAAGGAGTTGCTCTGTAGAAGTTAAAGGAGTTCTTCAAATTTCTTCAACATCCAATAGTGTTTTTTTAAAGAATAAAGTAGTAAAACTGCCATTGGAGGAGATCAACAAACTGTCTCTACATAAAGTCTTGAAATTTTTGGAGGAGCACGTTGAACTATTGCTGCTGCAGGTTGTCTTCACAGTGTTGCTACAAAAGTAAGTGGTCACACCATTTCTTCATAAGAATGTCATCTACAAGCAGACAGAATAAATAATTATTCAGATTCTAGGAAAAAATCTATCGATGACTTCTACTTTACAAAGTGTTTGTTTTGATGTTGTCAAATAGAAAATACAATTTGCCTAAAAATTTTTCTATTAGGGAGTTCTTGAAATCCAATGCCCCTACAGTGGACTCCATCCTAGTGCAATTCATTCCATTACAAAATGCAATAAATGATATCAATGAGGAAGTCACCATAGAGATGTGTCGATGCAATTTCTACAACTGTATTATATTTTGGACAGTGGAAGAGATGTCTAAAACATTGAACATTCTCTTTAATTCATTGTGCTTACTCTCATGTCTCACCTATCTGAGAACTGGTTGCCATGGCCATATGGGTTGTTTCAAGGTGTCCCCAATGATCTTGCATCTAAATCTAAGGTTAGGAGTTACATCTATTCTATTTTAACAATGTAATCTACCTTGACATATAATACCCCATTTCTAATGGCCAACTATCAAATCAATTTATTATTGTACAATATCATATTGCAATGTATTGCATATTTGAGTACAAAGGTACCCACACATATATATATGGCTTTCTTGTATATTAAGTTTAGTTGTATGGGTATTTGTTCTTATATATGGCTTTCTTGTATATTAAGTTTAGTTGTATAGGTATTTGTTCTTATATATGGCTTTCTTGTATATTAAGTTTAGCTTTATGGGTATTTGCTCTTATGTTTTTTTAATAATGTTCTCACACTAATTCTCAATGGTTAAGCACATTTGTTTACTATAATACTCTAGTTAGTATATGATTTGATAACCTAATCTCTATGAAAAAGAAATAAAATTCCACAACACCACGAGCATACAAATAAAATTTGTCAACATCATATATTTACAAGGGGATATAAATGCTTCATGGAGGAATTCATTATTTGATACTCATTGCATTATTTTGCCATACTAGTCCAAACTCCCAATCAATAAACCCTGAAACAAAAATATCATTAGAGGCATTTATACAAGTAGTTTCATTTTGAATGAAGCAACTTAATTCCAAATAATCAAGAAAATTAGTCCATCTAACTCCCAATTATGACTAAAATATATGTGATGCTCCCAATTATAACTCCATGCCAATTATAACTCCACATCAAGACAAGTCATGAAATCAATTCCATTTTCACAAAACCATTCACCGACATGCAATTTGAACATCTTCCCCTATTATAAATATAATAAAAAGTAGGCCCATCAAATCTTGAACAAATTTACATTTGCAACAAAAGTCCCTCTCATTAATGAAGGAAGCTAAGAATGCACTACAAAGATTTCCCATTGATGGACTTCGCCTACTAGCCAAATGAGCTACAATCATACATTTTTGTCTACTAACCAAAGATTTCCCATTGATGGTCAATGGACTTCGCCTACTAGCCAAATGAACTACAATCATACATTTTTGTCTACTAACCATTATCCTGATTCTCACAAAAATGTGTTGCAAGCAGTGTCAAAATTGTAGAATATTAACAATTATATCAACGATCATGTTAATATTCACATGGTAAATGTTTTTTTGTGCATATGACTATTACACTGAAGATTTATCATTCTGGTAATAATTTAAAAAGGGTTATGTTATGTATCTTCCTACGTTATAATAAAGGCCTTCCTAAGTATGTAATAAAGGACTACGAAGTTAATAAAGGTCATGTTGGATAGCTAGGCCACACATTAATTAACAAGAAAGGATATGTTTAGTATTAGGCTTGGTGGTAATAAGCTCCATGTGTCATCATGAGGAAACACACGTCCCCTTCCATGCCATCATGAAGAAATGCATTTCACTTACCTCCTATATAAAGACCATTTGTATGTACTTGGGGGTATCTCGAATATATTACTATCTTGTAATAAGAAATGCTCCCTAGAAGTGGCTAGGAGAGTGCCCTCTTTTGAATAGGGATGATATTAAAACTTATTTCATTGCATATTGCTAAGTTTCAATTGATATTACTGGTTGCATTGTTGGTAGTGGATGTGAAATCATTACGAATTTAGTATTTATAAGACTTCTCTCAAACTTCCCTGATTATGTCACTTTCACTTTGATGGAGCTACAAAAGGAATCCAGGTAAGGCAGGACTTGGAGGGGCTTCTAGGGACAGCGATGGCTCCTGTGTAGTTACTTTACCCAAATTTTAGACATGGGAACAATAATCAATAAGAAATGGAGGGACTGCACACTTAAAGTTATGCCATTTAAGACATGTAACCCCACTAAATAATTTAGATGTTGTAAACAAACTGTACATGGAGAAAGCCTTGGTGTCCATAACTAAATAGGCCAAATTATTTTAAACTTATAAAAAGGTTATCTTATTAAACAAAATACATAGATAATACTCAATTTTCCACAACTGTACAGATTTCTCAAGTATCAAAAGCTCATCAAACAAATTCTCAACATACCTGAAATGCAAAAATACTGCCAGCAATGATTCTAGACGGCATGTCAACTCAAAATATTCAAGTTTTACTGTACAAGATCAACACTTGTAACTATGGTCCATAACAGGCATTGTGCATAGACATGAGAGCTTTATATAGAACAGAAGAAAAGCACAGGTTTCGCCAATTGAAATGATTGCATAAATAATGCAGTGTTTAAAGACATGAAAATCAACTCCAAGAACACTTAATATACAAAGGTTTGTGACCACTGAAGATCAACGCATCACCAGCTTTGAACAAAACAATAAATCACAACCTTCAAAGCTAGATCCATCATGGCACTTCCTTTGTTTCATTCATTCAATGTTGCCCTCAGTCTAGGCAAGGAAACATTTAGAGCATAAAGTCTACATCATGCTATGTTCTCAGCCAAATGTTGCAATCAAGAACTTCTTATATATGCTCATGAATTTTGCGATGAAAGCTGCATACAAATAGATGAACATTAACTTCTGTAAATTGAACACAGATAAACAGAAGTGGTAACATTCTATGTGAATTATATTCGTTTTAATGCCACGGATGTTAAGAAACTGGTAGATCTCTCTACTAATACTTCAACTGAAACATATTCTGGTCCAGAATACCATGTAAAAATATACTAAACACGAAATACTTACATACTCTATTTCTGTGTTTAATAAAACATTGAAGATAATATACCACGTAAAACCTTTTGAAACAAGTTGAACAGAAAGATAGTCTCTTGTGTTGCTATTTGACCAATCATAACGTAATCACAGCATATGCTGTGCAGAAAGGTAAGCCAGAAACAAGCCGAACAGAAAGGTGGTGTTTCTCACTTCTATTTGACCAATCATAAGGGGATCACAACGTATGTTGTGCAGTAGAGTATGTGAAAAAACAAGATGAACAGAAAGGTAGTGTCTTTCATCGCTATTTGACCAATCATAACAAGATTACAATGTATGCTGTGCAGAAAGGTATGCCAGATGGATCTTTGCTTTCTAATAGGTTGGAGAAGTTCTAATGAACCCAGATTATTAGTATTACAATAACTAAAAATAATGAAAGAAATCTCAAAGATGAATTATATTGGGCTGAGAAGTAGGGAAGGTTCTGGAGCTTGAGCACTCACTCTCTCTGTTAAGTGTCCTCATTTACTTTCTGTCCTTTCGTCAGGCTGGCCTTGGCCAGCCCTCAGTAGTTGCAGCATTACTACCCATAGGGATTTGTGGTTATGCCTCATAAAGATCCAGAAAATATTTTAGTTTTTATTCCTAATTCTGGTGTTTGGTGGTCTATGGTAGCAGTCTACAAAACAGTACCACCCAAGTGCACCTGCAACATTGTGCCTAAAGTTTATCACAAAGTAACAAATCTACCAAGCCCGAGTAAATCCCAATCGATATTTCAATTTCTGAATACGAAAATATTTTATATCAACACACTCAATACAAAGTGCTCCGTTACTTTGTCACTGGAGTTATTCTAGAGGCCATGTTGAAGCCCTGAATGAAAGAGGTTTGGAAACCTCATGGATGGCATTTCCAAATACCCAAAGCTGGATATATGGCATCTTACTTGTTTTCTTATTTTCTTTGCAGAAACACATATATTGCTTTATTCCTAGAGTCAAGCTCAATTATCTGATTTGCGTTGAGTTCCCAGCCATGCCTATAAGTATACAATTTTGGTCCTTCCCAGATAAGGACATACACATTGTGGAGTTCTTTTGACACAAGCCTAAAATGTTTTACAACCCTCAACCTCATAAGAGAGTTTGTGTTTAGATCAATTTGTCCAAGTACATAAACAAATGTCATCATTCAGCTAAGGAACAAAATGTTCCACCAATCAGTGGGATATATTAATTTACCTAAAACTTATTCCAAATGCTAGTATCCTGATCACAGGATCAAGAAAAGCCCCCTTTATGCCCAAACCTGACATCCTACAAGCTCAAACTCCTCTAGCTCCACCAACCCCTTAGGCTGACACTCAAAGATAGGGTGGGCACAAATGGTGAGAAGGCCCAAAATCCTTAGAAGACATCATCTCCCAAGCCACCGCCACTGAATACCTCACAGGGCAATAACAAGTCACATGCCAACTATTGTCCCCCAGGTTGTACGCAATCTCACAAGAACAAATATCCAGGTATAATGTGAAGAAAAACCTTGTATGACACTTTAGACCTTCGAGTCGGGTCTCAGGCCAGATGGGAAGTATCCTCAATGAATCAGATATCAACTTGGAATGCACGGCCAGGTTTCAAGAAGATAGCATTGTTGTAGCCTCAGAAAACTAAAAAGGGCTTTAATTTAGTCTTGGGAGTGACCACAAAGCCAAACATGGGGATTCAACAGATTTTAGCCATAGGAATGATATTTTCAACCATAAGCACCATAATCTAATTCTGTGCAACAAGTAACTCGAGGAAAATGAATTTGCAGTTAAGGGAGTGCAGTTTATAAACACTTTCCTATGACTGCAAACTCCAGGCAGTAGATTTATTGGGCATTTAAAATAGATCCAACAAGTTTAAGTGAATACCCTTAAAGCAAATCAACACAATGAATGCAGGAGCGAAGCAAAGCCAGAACCTGATTTACACAAAAATTCCTGCATTCTAACTGTTAACAGAAATAAGACCCCACGGATTGGACTGATTTAGCTCTATCCTAGGTTTTTCTTACTACCCATTACATCAACAATGTTCCCAGGAAGACAGGAAATGGCACTGGGAGAGTTATTTCCCCTATATTCAATTAAAATTTCAGTCTAGGGCAATTAATGCGAAACTAACATTTCCCAAACACAATCATGTGAACTTTCATCCTTTGTGCTGATCTGAAATATTAATTTACAGAGGCAAATAGCAGAAATTGTTTCACTTTATTTCAAGTTCAACCCTGAGCTGTTGGGAGTGGGGAGGGGGAGTGGAAAGCAAAATTTTTAAAAGCTTCCGTTTTGGGAGCATTTTGGTAGCGCTTTTTATATAATACATATTTTAATATATTTTGATATATATATAATAATATATTAAACAAGAGCCACAAGGTGGCAATGTTCCCCACCTGCTTTGCTTTGTTCATGGAGCATATATTATATATGTAGAGATGAGGTGTATGCAATATATTCCAAAAATTTTCCACAAAGAAATATTGCCCATGCTAATTTCTAACATATTGGAATACATTTTATATAAAAGAGTTATTAAAAATTATATTAACGGTTGAGATAATAATTGAGGAAGGTGAATCAATTTGTAATTTTAAAACTACAAATAATAAAATAATTCATTTGTATATTTAAAAATATAAAACAAAATTTTATAATAGCTTTAAAAAAAGCATAATCCAAACTAACAAGGCACATACATACCAACGATCAAGTTCATAAAACACTACAACTAGAGATAACTGATATTGATCACCAATCACAATAAGATGTTGAATGGTCAGTCCACGAGCCAAGTTTTTTAAGAATGTCTCGAGACATCATTGCTCCTTGCAAGACTTTGTGAAATAAAAAAATTATTATGGTCCTTTAGATTTTGCTTCAAAGTTCCTATTAACTTATTCTGAAAAAAACATGACGAAACTTACAATTGTTGTCATCCCCACAATCTGTGACTCCCGAAGCACTTCTAGCTGTCATAGTTCAGTGATCTTCTTCATAACCTCGCATATTTCAGGGTATTTATTCGTAATAATTGATATTAGAACCACGAGAGATTGCATCCATGTCTTATTACATTATTTTTAAAGCTTATTTGATTTCACTCTAACCCTGTGTGGTTTAAGTTCTCCTGAATAAGAATAATATTCTATTTTTACCTATCATCGTATGCTGATAGTATAATTTTGATGATAAATAATTAATATTATTAAAGTAACTTATATATAGAGAAGATAAATTGAATATAATAATAATATAAAGATAAGTTATATATATGGGTTGGATTATCACCCATGACATCACCTCTATTGTCACCCAATCAATCATTTCTAATAAATAAAGTGGGCATTGAGTTTAATGGTTATAGACATTGACTAGCAAGCCTAAGCTATACAAATGTTAAACTGCAAAACATTAGTTGAAGATTTGATTGCCTTACTCTTTCATACTCTTTGAATGTGGCGACCTACACTCCAAATGGGCATTCCTCGCCACTTGATTTGAAAAGCATACATTTTTTTTTTGCACGAACGATGAGACACTGCCACATTCTCAAGAATTAAATGTGCTTGTTGAAACAACCTTACAGCGCTATTGAGCATTTTCAGACTAATAGCTAGATTATTTTTTGATCCATGCAGTCTATTCGACGGAATTTTCTCTAATAACTGACCAAGGCTTGTTTAAAACTTTAACATTGTTCAATGAGAAAAATTCTTAAGAATTCTGAATTCCTATAGCTGTTTATCTATTCGTGAAAAGATATAAGGGGAGACTTATAACCACTCAATTTTTTATTTTTCTTAATGTAGATGAAGAAAAACTCAATTTACAATAACATTAACAAACATCAACACCATCTTAACAACACAAAATATAAGTGCTGCTAATACCACCACCTAATGTATGTGGTGTTAATACCACCACCTTTAACATCACAAAATTATAACGTTTCATAATACCACCACCTTAACACCACAAAATACAAGTGAAAATACAAGTGATGCTAACTTGTGGTGTAAAAAATGAATTTTCTTGTTGTATATTAAAATAGAAAATCTTGTTATAGCAACTTTTTTTAAAATGCATATTTTATTTAAAACAAAATGAAATCAAATTTTCAAAATTTTGATGTTATGATTGAAAATATAAAATATTAAAAAGAAATTTTAAGATTTAATATCATATTAAAATATAAAATTTTGTTATAACATAGGGTTGTTTTTTAAAATGTATTTCTCATTTAAAAAGAAGTCAAATCAAATAAATTGATCAGATGATAGAAAGTGTAAAATGTTAAAAAAAGTGATTGAAATACTCAACAAATAAAATGGTTTAAACTAAAATAAGAAATCTCAATAAAAGCATAAAAGCATTACTCCTTTGGTGAGTTGGATAAGATCGGAAGTAATACATTTATTCAATGATGCGTAAACGTTTGTCTTGAGAATCGCACGATTAGAGCTGCAATGGTCGTATAGACATTACATTGCAGATTTCCTTGAAACTTAGGTTGCTATTGAGCGGTGTTTTGGGATTTATGACAAGCTTGAAGGCTTCAACTCTGGTCACCTCGTCCACTTAATACCACCAATCGACGCAGACCTTCTCCTTTAAACGTTAACACATTCGAAGCAATCCTTACTAAGTGAATTCCATTTTTGTTCACTACATGGCTATTTGTCATAGTACTAATCTTGGAACTATGTTTCTTATCATGAGAATAAAACCGTGAGATCCCGAGTTCAAGCTTGTTAGCCATAAAAGAAACGATGCTCTAATAACCCTTTTCCTTCAACAAGGACAACTCCTCCCACTTAGAAGATGACGTAGGAGGCTTCAAACTTCTCCAAAAACCATGGTTAGAAATTGTTTCCATGAATCCAAGAAAATGGTTAGCATCTTTAACCATATCCTCGACAATGGCCAGGGAATCGCACCGAACTGAATTTCTAGGCTTAACACCATGATCTTACATTATTTTCCGACTTGAAGGACACTTCAATTTCATAGCTCATTCATGTCGCTTGATTTTCCATCCTAAATGAGACTGGCTGAGACTGAGAGAAAACAGAAGTATTCCTCCGTCATTGTCATTACAGTTGAGCTAGGTGATCATGCCTCGGTACAAGTGCTTCCAGATAGGTTCACACATGGAGTTAAAAAGCGCACTTGAAGTGTGCTCTAAGCCCCCTTACCTATAATCATGACTGCTTAGCGACATACCTGGGTGTAGCTGAAGCTCGAGCGAGGCTTTTTCTTGGCAAAGTACACAACAATGTCGTAATGCCTAAGGAACCCGTGCAATAAAAGAGAAGCTGCAAGTGATAGTTCACTGCCATTACTACAACCTGTACACACCATACTGCCGCCATTAATACAACCTGTACACACCATGCTACACTTTCCAGACAACGATACAGCTGTTGATGCAATCTAGCCGCCGGGGCCTGGGGCACAAAGCCCCAGGCCAATGTCACCTGTACGTGACCAATAAAACTGCATATAAATACAAATTTCAAAAATTTCAAAAATAAAATATAATTCAGACTATATCAAAACATTGGCTAAACAAAAAAATTTAAACTTACCTGTTGAACTAATACGCCTTCGCGAAAAATATATTGTCCCCTGTCGGGGACATAACAAGACATGTAGATTGCCAAATTAACTATAGAAAACATGAAAATATGGATATAACCATTTAATACACATAAAATCAATCATCTAGGAGCTATAACTTGTAACATTGTCATCAAATGATCAATCATCAACAACATCATCTTTATTGTCTCCTTAGAACTTGTGTTCCACACTCAAGTTTGAGTTACAATGTATGTACTCCGATTTATTATTTTATTTTTAAGCATTTGGAACATAACAGTGCAAGTGGGTGTGTTCAATAATGGCCTTACCATCAACTTGCAGAGGTGATTCCATAGTTCAAGCATTGTATTGTGTATAGTCAAATGACAAAAATAGACTGGATGTGTGGGGTAAACATGAGCATCCAATATAGCTAGTAAGAAGGAAAGGGTTCCCTACCTCCAAATGAACACAATTCATGACATATGACATCCTCCGTGAGTGTTTTTATCACTATTGATAACACATAATTCTTAGGGAGATCACATTTCTCTTAGGTAATTTTCTTTTGGGATTTCGGATTAGCATTTTTGTCTTATGAAATCACGTAGGACCAAACCATTCCTCTTTGTATACTTGTTGTGTAGATGGACAGCTTATGTGCGTCCCTCAAATGGAGGTGTGCGCAAAATTTTGTATCATTGTTATATGTCATTTTTCCAATTTGATTAATCATATTATTAACAAAAAACAAAGTCCATTGAACATTTGAAATAAACAACCGATCCACAACACTTTCCTCAAGAACAAATATATATTGGAAGAATAATATACCAAAGAGAAAAGAAAGAAAGAAAAATCTCCTTAGCGAAGGCCCTCAGGAATAATCCATATTTGTGTTGTAGTGATCAAATAAGGAAAGCAACATCACATCTCCAGTAACATAAAGATACTTTATATTATGTAACTGAAAAAACAGCATTGCTAACCCATACCCTTCATAGTAAACTATTCTTAGAAGACAAAAAAATTGCATATTGAAGTGGACATATTACACAGTGACCTAGTCATGATGCTTGAGGGATATGTTTCAACACAAAATAATTTTCTATGGTTAATGAATCAAGCTTTGAAATCAAGACAAGGGAAAGAAGCATATATGTAATCTCTAGGCATGAGTACTTAACAACACCCACTAAACTAGCACATAAAAACTAGAAACTGAAAATGAAAATTGTATATAGTGATGTTTTGGGGAACTTTCTTTACACCATAAGCAATCAAGTAATATATTCAAAGAGTCTAATACCTTCCAGATGAAATATTGCTTTCCGTCCAAGAGGCATCCTATGTTCCTGCAATAGAAAGTCATACATAATAGAAAATATTCAATGTTACGAAAGAACTTCGAACATTAGCATTAGCTATCAAATGCAAGTATCATCAGTGCTGACCTGCAAGACCAAGAAGGATGAAGCCAGGAATTTAAAAAGGAGAGAATGCACTTTGTGCAAAAATAGACAGCCTACATTTTGAAGAATACAATGACTTACATAATAAGCAGCCCAGTGGCAAACTTCATGTTTCAATTCAGAGTCCAACCTCTTCATCAATTCGAACAACAATCTCTGTTTGAGTGGTTGATAAAACAAATAAGAAGAGAGAAGATGAATGCCGTAAAGTATCATGATGCACTAAAACCAAGCAACAAGCTTTGCCCCTATATCTAGAAGAACAAGAAAGAAACATATTTTGAATAATAAGCCAAGCAACATCTGGTGAATTTCAAAACACACCTTGAGAACCACTTCAGGAGGAATGCAATTCACAAGAAGTTCATAAATCTTTCCCCATACCATATAAAGCCTACAAAAGCAAAGAAGAAATATTTTTTCTAGTCAGAAGTTATAGCTACCTTTCTATAATTTACAAAATATTGATTGATTCACTTCCATGTCGTAATATGAAATATGGTAAAAAATTTAAAAAGCAACCATAAACATTTACCATAAAGCATAATAAACTCTAAGTACAACAAAATTAATAAAATTATCTTATCTTATCATATCTTAATAAGAGCTTCAATAATGATTCATGTGTTCTCACGAATGTGGCTGTGATTGTTCTTTTTTTTCTCCAATTTATTCAAGTTATGTGCACACATAATATTTCTTAATTAGCTCTATTGCATTGCCATTTCCAAACTCATAACTTCAAGTGGATTAACTCTCCAACACCAATCAATATACAAAGATGGTACATCATAGGCAAAGGTAGATTCAAAAGTAATTAGATGTTATGTTACCCGTTGACACTTATGAAATCTCTACAACATATATATTACAATCCAAGTTAAACTCAATTGTCAAGAATAGGAATTCAATATCTTAACATTCTAAACAATTTTCTGTTCTAGGTATATTTTATTTGACTACAAAATGTTGCTAATAAGATATACTACTTGAATACATTATCAAATCCTATATGATAGACTAACACTATCATGTTCAAAATAATGAAATGAGTTGCATTGTATGCGAGTGCCCACGTCCCAATGGGATCCCAAATCAAACCCTATTTTTCATGGGTTGTTTGTGGTTATGTGTTCTTGAATTTGCCTTTTTCTCAATACTCATTTTTATGCTAGGGATTTTTTGAGTTGCATCGCAGCTACTGTTGCACTACTCTTATTGGTGTTAAAGAACTTTGGTTGGATACATTTGTTATAGCCCTTTTTTTAAGGTTTCACATTGTGGTTTTCATCACAATGATGGCGATTTGCAGTTAGTACCTGTTGACACCATATTTGTATGCGGTGTAGGAGAACCATAATTTTATGATACCTGACAGGACAACACCTGAGGACTTTCTATGAAACAATTTCAGAACATGGGAAATCTCATGGTGGACATGTTTTCCTTGGTGCTACCCTTATATGTAATATTCATGGAGACTTTGCACGATTAATTTGTCATGCCCTTCACTCTCATCGGCATGGATTGGCTATGTTTGTACCATTGGTGGAGGTTGCTTCAATTGTACTTCATGTATCTTTCATCTTGATAGAGGAATTCTTGTTATATTTGATCATTGTTGGAGAGTATCCTTCCTATTTCTCCTTGTTCATGATGTTCTAGAGACTTCTCTCACTTGGTCATTGCATGGTGGGTTCATGGCTTTTCCTAGTTGTTTGTGTCCTGTCGCATGGTGAAGTACATTTTTAGTGCTTTGCACTGATATCACTCACTTTCATTACTTTTCCATCATTGTATCTAAGTAAGTTTCATATTTCATCATTTTTCCACTTTGTACCTTGGTATAACTGACACAAATCAATTTGGTTCATATAACAAATATCCAATTTAAATAGGATAGTACACAATAATCCATATAGGACAGCAAAATATATATAATGAATAAGAATAGGTAAGATGATGATATTACAAAAGAAAGGTCCCATATATATAACTTACGAGGGCACCTTTTTACCAATAGAAATGTCTTTTCATTATGTCACATCACTTCATTAATGAATGAATTAATATTATTTATTGATTTATTATTATTATTATTACTATTGTATGGTTATTGATATATTTATGTTCATAACATTGCCCACCCCCTTTAAGATGCTTTTTCTTCAAAGCATACAAAAGTTCTATCTTGGTTCTAGCATATAATGACTTCTCAAGATTCTTCATTTATAAACTCCTCATGGTAGAAGATACAAGCTAAAGTGATCTTCGAAGCATTGAGCAAAACCAAACTGTAAAAGGGTCTGCCCACCCTAAGCCGATTTTCTATGGAACTAAACATTTATAGGGTTCTTGGAGAGAACCTATTGTGTTGTGATTTCCAATATGACTTCTACTTTGAGATGAAATTGTACCAGTATGAGTATTCTTCAAAAAATAAGTCATCTTCTTTTGTTGATGGCGATATATTGATAGGTTAAGGACTTGAGTCTTATGATTAGGATGTCAATAAGGTATCGTTATATCTGGTGTCATATTCTCAAAACTCTCTTTAGATACTTCTGATGATTTATTGTTTGGTAAGATTTTGATTGGATTTGTATTGGTTGCCTTATCAAATGTCTCGATTTTTATATGTGATCACTTTTTTATTGAAATGGAATACGTCATTGTTTCTTTATCAATTAAGGAATCATTGCCAACAGATCTCTCTAACTGAATATTTAGCAACTTCTTGTCATTCTCTAGCTTATTGATTTGGGTAAGTAAACTTCGATTATGAACCTTTAAGTGTGAAAGCTCTTCCTCAATTTATGATTTGTCAACTTCGTTTTTCATATCTTGATTCTCTTGCTTTTCTTCTTTTATCTTTTTAATTTGTTCTAGTAACCTTTGATTGAGGCTCCTCAAGTGAGAATTTTCTTCATCTTTTTCTGATAAACTCTTGTCGAACTTTCCATTGAGATCTTGAACTTCTTGTTCATTGCATTGTTTCTCCTCTTTTAATGTCTTCAATTAAGCAAGCAACTCTTGATTATGTTTTTCTATGATGTGATTTGTTGAAGTTTGTCGTGAGGATAGGTGCTTATACATTGGATTGTGTCTAACAAGTGGAAGTATCCTCAATTTTTATCTCTCTTTGTAAAAGTGACTTTTATAATACTTTATGTAAAAGGTCAATTTTCCCATGGTATTGGAGGGATCAGGGTATTGGAAGGCCCATGGTATTGAAGGGCCCATGGTACTGGGTGTCCCATGGTATTGACATAAAGTGAATGTTATAAAAGAATCGAAGCAGAGTTATGTGAGACACATTTGAGAGTGAGTGATCACAGTTGCAAGAGATGGATTTCAATCTAGATATTAGGTTGAGATTACAGCCTTTTTCAGGGAAGAGTTACTTCTATGTTGTCTATTGGATCCAAGGTGGTTCTAGGGTTTGTTTATCCAGTTTGCAGAAAGGATTTGGAGTATCTTCCTATGTGTTTTGGTCCAGATCTGGAGGGTTTATCCAGAGGACTATTGTAGTGTTGTTGTAATCAAATTCTGCAATAAGAAGAAAACAAACATTTGTTGGTTTTTCCCCAGTTGGGGTTTCCAACGTAAATCCTTGTGTCTATTTAGTGTGGTTGCATTTTTGTTGTTCCGGTGTGCATTTATGGTTTCTTATACAGTTGTATAAGGGTAATTAATGTTCAGTAGTTAACTGAAGAACACATTAATAGTTTCTTATAATCAAGAGTTGTATAAGGGTATAAAAGTTAACATGGAATCAAAGTTGGTTTCGCTCTGAGGAGGAATCTAGTGAGACAGATGTTCGAACTTTTACTTAAGAGCAAGTATGTTAGACTTTAATTCAATTTATCATATCACATCATAATAAATGCATGCACAACGATCACTAAAAGAAATACATTCAACAATAGACACAAAGATATATCCTGGGAAGACCCTTTCAAGGGAAAAACCCATCAGAACGTCTTCAGTATAGATTCGTCAACCAAGTACAATGTCGTAGTATAACAAGGAGCTAAAGCTCTCTTATAGAAAGATAGACAAACCCTAGAGCCAAAGATAGAAGTCTTCCAACAATAGCGAACCCATAAAATTATTCTACAACCTAGATCCAATCTTCTTCTAGCTGGAGCGAACTTCTTCCTTGTGTTGGAGCGAACTTGCTTGATATGTCAAATGAGGAGGGCGACCCCTCTATTTATACTTGTTTTCTTACTGCCTTTTTCACTGTGGGGCCGACTTGTCTTTCTTCACTAGATGACTTGTCTTTTTGAAAGAATAAAATACAATATCATTTTATTTCTTGAGCCAATATTCCAAATATTTTTTAGCATTATTCTTTTAGGGTTTTGACTTGATAAGAATATATTTTGAAGATACAAAATACATCAACACTCCCTCTTAGCAAGGAAGGTTTCTTTTGATGTAATCGTCAATACTACTTATGTTGACTTGAGCTTGACCATTTACTTGTTGACCTTTCGCGAATCTATCCATCACTAGAAGTTCTGTAAGAGCAAGCCCTTAATCACATTATGCATTCAGGATCTCAGCACAACATCTCACTAGTGGGTGCAGTCTCATCGTCCTTTCGGACCTTATGGGTCTCGGCATCCTTTCAGACCTTAAATCATTACGCGACTTCACCTAGCTCACACAAAATCTAGGCAACTAGTCTGTGAATGACTAACTGTTGCTGCCACACTCAATGTGCTACTGCCTCCTAAAATCGCATATGTAACTCATCACTACCTCTCAGAAGGGAAGTCTATTTGGACCACTCCAAGCTTGTCCCTAAAGTATTCAAACTTTACCCTTAATAGAGGCTTGGTCAACACATTGGCTATCTATTTGTCTGTCGCAACATACTGGAGCTTCATAGCTCCCTTCTGTACCATGTCACGAATGTAATGGTACCTGATCTCAACATGCTTTGACTTGTCATGAAACACAAGGTTCTCAGACAACTTTATGCAACTCTAGTTGTCACAAAAGATACAAGTCACCTCTAACTTGAGATCAAACAACCCTGCAAGCACCTTTCTAAGCCACACAACTTCGCTACTGGCTGAACATGCTACAATATACTCTACCCCGGTCGTCCTGAGTGCCACACTTGTATGCTTCCTGTTGAGCCACGAAATCATAGTTGACCCCAAACTGAAGCAACAACCTAATGTACTTGTTATCACACAACTTGTAGTTGTCCCTAGTGGTATCCCATCCGGGATGGTAGAGGAGATGGACAACTAAAGAGGTTACCCAAGAGATGCCACGGTTCCCAATGCAAGCTGGGAGTCACGAGAACCGAAGCACTCTTCACTTTAGATCAAGATAAATCCAGACCAAGGGGGAGACCCTATAGCCAATCAAAGGAGATTGGACCCAAACAATGGTTCCTAGGGATATGTAAAAGACAAGTTACAGAATCTAATGCAAGGTTAGGTGGACCTAGAAGTTTAAGTGTGGTTGAAGAGAGGCTTAATGAATGACTTATATTTCAACCAATGACTGATTTAGGCCACATAATGAGATCAAATGACAAGATCTAGTACCATGAAATACACAAGTGGGGCCCTCTTCCTTGGGATATGGAAATGGTTCAAATGGGACCCACAAGATGGAGTTAAGGGTGCAAATGGTACCAAGGGGCATGTAATGAGTAGATCTATGGATCTAAGGTGAAATTAGAGATGCCCACATATGGGATCTAGGAAATGACACAACTCCCAAGGAGTGCGAATTGCCCTAGGTGGACTAGTACCTTGATAGATGGGCTAATGGAGTCAAAAGAGATGTGGAAATGTAGATCGGGACACCTAGGATGCAAATCAAGTGGGATATTCAAGATGTGATGGTTGGATCTTAGTAGATCTAATATTTCACCATGTGACCTCTTGCTGCCTAATACACACCTGGGGGGAACGTGGCAGGAAACCTTCAAGCCGCTCGGTGTGTCCTTGGGGGCAAGTGAGAGTCAAGTATTGTCACCTGATTACTCAACTCCTTCGTCTAGGCTTACTCCTAGCGAAGCCAAGGGGGGTGGTCCCTATAAAAGTAAAACTAAGGCTTTTAATCTATAACAGAAATAAAATTCTAATCTAGGAGTTTATTAAATGATGAAATGAGAAAAATGATAACCAGGTACTGCTTTATGAATTAAATCAAAAGATCAACACCACACGAGATAGAAAGCATTCATGACATATATGATTGAACTTAAAATATAAACAAATATAGACCAGTGTAGAGAATGTAGAATGCTTGCGATTGTTGCTGTGTGGGGTTGCTTCTATAGGCTCAAGTGAAAGTATTGCAGTGTCTCAGTTGGTTTATTTTATGATTATTAAATGAGTGGATTAAGGAGTGGGTTAACTCTTGGTTTGGCCCAAAAGAAACCTAACCTTCGAACTGAGTGCTCTAGCAACCTTACCAAGTGTCCAACCAGGAGCGGATGAACCAACTTAAGAACCTGCTGACTCTGTGGATTCAGTCCATGCAACCTCCCGAGTTCTTAGAATTCGATTCTAATGGATTTTCCTATTAAAACTAAGTACCTTGCACCCATTTCTGATTGACCAGATGTTCCGACTAAGCTGCAGCAGCCAAGAGCATACTCTGGGTTTGGGGCGTTGGTATATTTTATTATGAAGTGTAAGTGGATGATTAATCTAATCTAAGCCCCAAGGGTATCTTTTCTTCACACCGCAATGTGGTGGAGTACTTCGGTAGATCAAGGGGGTTGATTTTATCCTGAAATATTTATAATAGTTTCAGTTGATGGTGTTATCACACAAACTCTAGCTGATGGATAATGAATGTCCCAATAGGAATGGTAGAGGGTGGTCAGCTAGGATGGTGTAACCTGCAATAGCCAGGTCCTCCATTCAGGGAACGGAAGTCACACCAGACAAGGCTACTGTCGCTTTAGACAAGGCACGTAACCCAGTCAGGGGGGGATACCCCACTCAACTAGTGATGGTTGAGACTCTACAGTCAGACACCCAACCCAAAAGATAAGTAAAACGAGACACAAGGTGAATGCCTAAGTGTGAGATTTCTTCCAGCCTAGTGAAATCGAGATTCTGGATGGGAAAGTATACTAGATAAAGCAATCTCAGATCTGATTGTAAGTGTTAAATGATGAATTCTTTAAAGATTAGAAGGCTGGAAACTAAATCAGAAAACATAAATTAACTAGAAGAGTGACTGAAAATCCTGCCTATGGGGAATGAAGTTCACTTATGACTACTCAAACATGGCAGCAGCAAATTAGGTGAATGAAACACATCTTCTAGCAATCATACATTGAATAATAATTGATTTAGACTGAAGAAAAACAAACCAGCAAGAAGTCAAGTCAAACTGCCCAAGGGAATGAGTTAAGTAATGGACAAACGAACCTAGGGCAGTAGATAATTAGCGTTTTTTATCACTTCCAGCCAATGGTACTTGATTTCCTAAGGTAAAATGACATTCTGAAGCCAAACCTAAAGTACCCAGAACCCAAAAATTTACCAGACAGCGTGATTGGCCAGTTTTCCCAAGTGGGGCGAATTCAGTGAAAGACTAGTGCCTAGTTAAGTGGGTAGATGGAGTCGGAATCAAATGAAATTTGAGATATGGGATTTTAAGCACATTTCATTAGTGGGTTTACAAGAAAAACTAATTCTAACGATTGATTTTTAATATTTTGATTTTTAGGGTTTTAGCGTAAATTTACTCTCTTCAACAAAATGGAAATGGAAATACAAGAGAGGAGGATGAGACACCTACTTGAAACCAGCTGATATCTCTTGTTTTGATGAGGTTTGTATGTCCCAAAGGTCAAATAGAAGCGGTTGTAGAAGGCCCCAACTGAAATCGACTTGCTCTCTCCCCACCAACTCGTCCTCCTTGTCTGTCAACACTAATGGACAGAAATCAAATTAGTATGATAAGCAAGTGAAAATCTACAGCAATACCAATAAAAGATGAAAGAATATGCTTGGATGAAATAGCAAAAACACTTCCCTTGTGTTACCAATCCAGAGAATGGAGTAGCAGTGGCAGCCAAATGGTGCACCCTCCTCCAAGACTTTGAGCTTGCTGCAAACAATGGTGAGTAATACAGTGCTGGAAACATCCACCAACTACAACTAGTGCATCAAAATAGTATGGCAATCAACAATATCAAGAGAGTATCACACAAGAACCAAGCAAGAGCAGCAACATTTCTCTTCTATTCCACTCCAAAAATGCCAAGAGCCCTTGTACAATGGGTGAGTTCCTTCTCTTATAGAGAGAGGCCACTCTCACAACAAGTTTCCCCCCAAAATGGAGGGCTGGGATTTAATCCCCAATGATCAAAACGAATGGAGGAGATGCCTCCTCATGGTGGTGTGAATTGCCCAAGGAGAGCGCACATATGGAGAGGGGGTCCTCTTGTGGGGCCCCTATAATACATACAATGTGGTTGGGGGGTGTCTATAGGATGTTTTATCCCCCCAACTCACTATACCAAGGTCCCACATACACAAGAGCCAACAAAAACGAATTTGCCAAGGAGGAAAAACGCCCCTAATGGGGAAATTCAACCCATCTAGTGAGCTGGTCCAATGGAGGGACCCACAATGTACAAATACCATGCTAAACATTACCAATTTACCTTAGGAATCACCCCTTTATTTACCAACCATTGATTTTTACCCTTTGCTATAGTTTCCTTTGTCAATTTCTGATTTTCCATGTATTTTATTGCTGGTTATTATTGTTGAAGATGAAATTTGGGCTTTTGACCCACCTAGAGTGTCTGGATTTCCGAACCGTCTGCTGCAATGTGATCGTGGACCCCAAAAATAGTAGGAATGACCACTCGAACGATCCCAATCCATCACTCGGGCATTATTTGCCCAAAATCCATGATTTTTAATTAAAACAGGTCATTAAATGACCAATAATAATTAAAAATCTCACAAACACATCGATCTTTTTGCATTGTCACTTGGAAGCTCATATGGGTCCCCTGTAGATAATAATCGACCAAAATCGAAATTCCGGTCGCAACATTTTTTCGGGCCCAGTTTTGGCTTGGTCAACCTAGTTTGACCAAGTCAAATCTGGTCAACAATAGTGCTAGTTGAATACCTGTATGCAATCATGAAGTGAAAGGCTTCCTTATACAAGTTAGTACATTACTAAACAATATGATAATAAAATGGTGATAAAAAACTGCATTAAATCCCGGGAAATACAAGGCCCCAGGTGAGGTGGGCCCACCACATCCAAAAAGACTCACTTGCTGTGCACAACCTATAGACTTGACCACCTAGCTGACTTTGGGTGATGTGGAATACATGGCGAAGGATAAAGGATGAAAAGGATGAGGATCATGTGACCGTTTGGATAACTCAGGAAAGTAGGGTCCATTGAGATAAGTATACCATGACAAAACACGGGGAAGGGCGGTGCCTCACAAATGGGTATAGTGCAGGGAAACCACCACTGGTAATCTGACAAGTATCTCACAACTCACATCCGTGCCTAAAGACTCTGTGAGGTTCTTTTCTAGAGCCGCCAAACTGGGTGTCCGACAAACCGTAACTTGAGACTCTAGGGGACAATCTTGAGCTTGTCCCTTGCTCCCTCTCACCTCCTTGCCCCATAGGACTAGGTGAGGAATAACCATTACAAATGCTGACATGTATGGCTGACCTATGTCCATGTGTGTTTATAAACACATTGCATGGATTTTACAATGAGTTTCATACTTAGCCCTTTTTCGGCTAGATTTACATTTACAAAAATCCTTTTGGCTTGCTTTACATTTCTTCATTTCTTCAATTTACATCAAGGCCCTCTTGGGCTACATACATATCTCAATAGATATAATCATGGTGCTCATACTGCAAAGTAATGGGGGTGAGAAATACATGCTTCAATGACCAATGGGGAACACCCAGTGAGGCTACACAATCCTAACTGCATTGCAACATTGGGGGCAACCGATAGGAGCAAATCCCAGGTTTCAGAGTGTATCTCACACACTAAAGAGCCGAGGCACAATAGATAGGTAATCATGGCATACTCAGAGATCAGTGGGGAAAGGGATCCTCAAAGTCACAAATCGGAATCCAAGTCGGGAAAAAATGTCATGTATGAGTCGGATGGATGAAGAAGGTGAAGGTGGATTCAAAGTCAGTTTCCTAGGGGGACTAAATGACCAAGTCTATACCAGGAATAGGGGTGTAACCCGGTGTGCATATAACAGGAGCCTACTAGGAAGGGGTGGAATGACATCACCAAGGGCCCAATCACATATCATAAAAACTAGATCACCAAATCAATCATCATATGTAGAGTTAGTGTGCTATCATGTATAAACAAGTCTAAGCAACAATCATGAGCAATATATATATAATGCAATACCTGCTACTAAGGCTGTCTCTGAACTGGATCTCTGCTGAATCCGGGCACAAATAGTGAACCAACAATACTCTATGATAGTCTCAATCAAAACAAGACTAGGAAACTGTCTCAATGGGCTCATATCAAAGCCTGGCATGGAAGGGTAACCTTGTGGTAAATGCTAAGTAACATGTCTGTACCACTGTACAACCAACTGTCCCCTCTAATATATCTGCTAAGGGCAATCTGAACAAAACTGTGTGCCTCCTCTTAAGGCATCGGATCTCTGATCTGGAAAAAAAAGTACTGTGCGGTCCTCGGCCGCACAGTCTGCAGTATGGTAGCTCCATCTAACATAGATGTGATAACATATGGTTAATCTATGCAAACCCCAAGAGTATCTTTTCTTCCACTTAAGGTGGAGTACTTCAGTAGAGCAAGGGGGATTAATTTTACTTGAAGTTTTTAGAACAAGTTGTGATTCATTTTGTAGCACTTAGGTGAAAAATTGTAAAAGATTGTAAGTCCCCCTAGGACGCCTTGTGTGCTTTGTGAAAGTTACTTAATTACTAATAACAACAAGTAAACTAATCTAAAGTAAAAGAAAGAAGAAAAAATGCAAAAAAAGTGAAAAAGTGAAAAAAGCGAATCCCCCCTAAGGGGATTGGGGTCCAGGCACTGGAATTGTCTGCTTGCTCTTTTTATTTTGCTTTTACAAATGAACTAAAGATGATAATTACTGGTTCCCCTTTCAATTTAGGGAAACAAGTCAGTTAAAAATTTTGCATAAAGAAAAGATCTCCAAAGTTGTTGGTTTTTTTGCGAGTGTTTGGGAAGCGTTGAGTGAATGGATTGCTTGTTTTATCTAGTTTCAACTTGTCAAACACGATGATCAGACCAACAAACAAACATTGATTAAAAAGACAATCAGAACACTTTACGAGTGTTCTGACAATGCTAGAATTTGCAAAAATTGAAAACTAGCTAAACTAGTATGTAAAAAATGGAATTTTGGGGCATTTTTTGGACTTTAAACTCTTTTTAAAAGACCTTAAAAGTTTAGAACAGAAATTTTTGGTACAAAAACCAGCAAGCTAACAAATTATTGAAATCTACTAAAACACACTTTAAGAGTATGTTTGCTTTATGTGCAAAAAATGGAAAAAATTCTAAGTTAAAAGCACGAAAAGAAGAGAAAAATGACTAAGTAAGACGCGCTAGAGAGTTTGCCTTCTTAGGATCTTTGTTGTCTCTTTAAGAGATGACAAACAAATGAAGTACTGATTACTGGATAAGACTTTAAAAGACCTTTTAAATGAAAGCTAATCTATTTTACTTTTTCTTGAGATCTACTTTGAACTTTCAAGTAAAATAGAAAAACTTTTAGCAATCTAGATTTTAAAAAAAAAGATAAACTTTGTAAAATGAACCTTTAGATTGTTACTTGCTTAGATCTACTAATCGAATGAACTTTTGAAGCAAGATTTTTTAAGAATAAGTAACCAAGAAAGATTTTAAAAAGGGGATCTAGAAAGAAGAACCCATGGGGTTTGAGCGCTTTCAAAGAGAAAAGGTTATGGAGTCAAGCTCCTTGATGCACCGATGAGATATACACTTCGATCGACTATGCTGATATGAAGACAAGATCAATCAAGTTCTTTGTCTTCTTCAACTTGGGCTACCTATAAACAACTACGAAGACTAGCAAGGGGATTAAGATCATTTGTATAACAATCAACCATAAAACAAAAGAAAAATGAATTTTAAACAAGAAACACCATCATTCTTTGCATCATGATATCATTCACATATGTAAGCATTCTATAAAGAGTTACTTACAGATCTATATGAAGATAACTTCCTTTCCTAAGAAATGCAATCCCAACAATATTAATCAATGGAACATAAGTACAGCTTACCTCATTCATGCATGTAGATCCAATCCAAGACAATCACCAAATCATATTAGCCTCCAAAACCTTCTCTTTATTAACTCAAAAAAAAAATATTACAAATAGAAATGTGCAGAGGTTCCACCTTCAAGATCTAGAACAATGGAGCAAAGCTCTGTTTAAATAACAAAACACAGGCATAGGGGGCCATTAATCCAAGAGAGGACGACTAGTTCGATTGAAGAGATCGATGCTGAGTGCCAAGCTTTTGATTTTGGTGACTGTCGTTGATTGGGAGCCAAGCTAAGTGAGGATGCACCACCTCCCAATGAGGTAGGCGCTTCCCTACTTGGTTCTATCAAATCGAATCACAAAGTGCCAAGTCTCCATGATGCCCGCGTGAAGGAGCCCCTCACGTGAAGGATGGGATTCACATTGGTTGGTGGGGTTCAGCTGGAGTTTTAAATTGAAGCATGTCCATATGGAGATGCCACCTCACAAAGGTAGGTGCCCACACAAAATAACATAGCCTCAATCTAACCGTACGGTCGGCCCACGTGACTATGGAGGGCGCACTCTAAAACCGTATACTTCAAAATCCTTTACATTGTTTACCACATGAATTTGGATATAATGCTTTGAATCCGGCTACTCAAACCATATGCAGCTGTGTAGAGGGAATCCGGCCCCACTTGAAGGAGGGGGCGGACCTTGGAAACAAATACTCAACATTTGACTTTTAAATTCCTCTAAAATATGACGCTTTATCTTAGGAAAGTATTCGCCCACCTTGAGAGAATAAGATGCCAATTCAAATTGGCATGTGCTAATTGCTTGTTCCAATCCACTTGAAGGCGGCCGTGTGGAAATGACTCCCATGTGAAATGGAAGGCGAATGTCTCATTTTAATAAACTTTGGATATAATAAAAATGCCCACCATATGACTTATAACCACATGCTTTACGTTTTCACTATAGTCGCTCATCACATTTAATTCATGCTATGTCAATTTGGCATGTGTTTAATTCATTTTTTAAATATTTTATTATTTGTACTATGGTGCATTTTGATTTTCTTTTAGCATTAAAGTGCCATTCTATAGCTTTGATAGGAAAAACTGTTCCTCGGGCCAAATTGACTGCTCGAAACATAGGAAAAACGGGTTCCATGGTGAAGAGGATGCTCTGAGCTTGAAAACGAGTATCCCTGCGCCAAAATCCGACTCCGGATCACACCTTTATCATCTTTTGAATTTTTTGAATTTAAACCATTAAAAAAATGGCTTAAAATGCGAAAAAATTATTTCTCTCGGAATTGACTGAAACTTCAGGGGGACCTAGTACATGACAAAACAATAAAATCCTAGAGTCTAGAATGTTTATAAACATTATAAAATGGACTCTAATAATCCTCTAAGGCCTAACCACCACTTTGGGAATTCCAGCTTTGGAGGAGCGGGAGAAAACCTCGCCGATTATACTCGGCTAAAGGCAAAGCATAATTGACAAGGGAAAAAACTCCTTGGAATATCTTCTTTGGTTGTCAAGTCCTAGGGAACCGAGTCACTCTGTTGTCCGCCAGATTGCACATCGGCAGCATAAATCTTTCGAAAGCTGTCTCCCTCACTAGAAGTGTGGAGAGGTGTGGCCTTGGGGGCAAGCAATGAGCTAGGTACTGTCACCTAAATCTCAGCTCCTCCATTTAGGCTAACTCCTAACGAAGCCAAGGGGGGTAGTCCCTACAAAGAGTTGATTATGGCTCAATGTGTTTTAATGTTTTCAAGTGTATGGTATGATGCGGATGGGTGTTGTTTAGGACTTTTTGTGATGAGACCAAATTATAAATAAGATAACAAGATAAAACGCAATCCACGTTGCTAAATAAGATATCAAAATGACAGTACGTTTCAAGATTTGAAGTTCAAAAATGCATCCACAAGATAAAGTAAAAACACAAGGACAAATGGTCCTGATCAAGATATGAATTTTAAATAACCAGTGCCTTATGGAGTCAAAAGATGTGATGTTGAATGTGTGGGTCTTGAAAGGTATTGTTGATGAGATCGTTGTGCAAATTATCTTGATAAATTATAAGTTTTAATGGTCTTGATTATTAGGCTAAAAACAAGGATATCAAAAGTCCGGAAATAATACTGGTAACCTCTTAGATGATAGGTCGAAGCCACCCAGATTGCAAAAGGGTAAGTTTTCAATTGGCTTGACCACCCTTGAGTCTGACAGCGGGATTTCAACACCACCTGTTTCAGGAAACTTTCTCAGTAAATCTCGAAAGGCAACGCCGATTCGTTGGTTGGGATAAAGTTTTATTAAGTTATCACTTGTGAGATTAGCAAATCCAACACCTTTCTGAGTACTAGCTCAACCCTTTCAGGTTGGCAGAGCATATGGGTGTTGGATAATCAACCAATACAAATTAATTATGAAGGGGTGTGAGTTGGAATATTTTATTATTAGAACACAGTTCAACTCTCCGATAGAGAGCGTTCTTGACTTAGTCTTAAGACCAAAGTTCAAGAGACTTTAATTAATCTAAATTCCTAATGCAAGGGAAATGAAACAACTAAATGCTCTCCGACAGAGAGTGCTCTTGACTTGGATTTTGGACAAGTTCAAGAGACTTTAGTTCTTTTTATGAAAGGAAGCAGTTGTAACTTGAAGAACAAAAATGAAGCTTAGATGACTAAAAATGAAATGACGATAGCAAGATTTAACAAGATGATTTAAATGAACAGATGATAAATTTAGTGTTCTACCAAACAATATTAATCTAAAGGTGAGATCTACCTCCAAACAAGGTTTATCACTAGAAACACTAGTCCTTGAGACTTTCCAACTAGCTTGAATTTCGGCAAGGAGGCTAATGGGGAACGAAAAGCTACCAATGTGGCCTTTGGGATGTAATCCCAAAGTTTGCTTACTCTAGTCAAAACTTGGAAATGGAGTACAAAAATGAAATATTAATCTAAGAACTAAAAGAGAAAATGAGATATAAGCTAAGCAAAGCACAACACTCTTCCCCAAATTGGGAAGAAAAAACCCAAAAAAGTGGAGGACTCCTCCACTTAGCTTTTTATTAACTTGATACAATTGCCTTGGGAATGAGATCCTTGCAAGGTCTTTTGAGAAGAATGAAATAACAAATGAGAACTTTAAACCTGGGAACCCTTGGGGTTTTTTTACAAAGAATAATGCTAGTAGTATTTGTCTTTCTTGGTTTAAGTCTTCTCTTGGGTTATATCTTCTTGAGTTTTGCTTTCCAAAAGCACCTTTTCATCTTCAAAGTAACCTACACAAGCTCAAAAAAGATCTCAACAAACACCCATTAGATGTTAGTGAAAATCAAAGAGAACTTGAAACTACTTAGATCTAGGATTTATAAAAAGACTTCTAAAAGCTATGTGCATGAGATTTTATTTCAAAAAAGTGCACAAATGTAAAACGGACCAACAAACAACATATGCTTAAAAGATGCTAGGAATGAGATCTAAAACATAAAAAATTTGAAAAAATTTTGTGTGAAAAAATCTATCTTTTGAATGAGGAAAGAAAATTTAAACAAGTGCAAGCTACATGCAATATTTCACTACCCTATACGCTCAATAAACCTTTTAAATGCGAGATCTAAACTTCTAATAGAGATCTAAAATGCAAAAATTAACTAAGACTAACAATGTAAAGCAAATTAAGATCTAACTAACACTAACTTAAGCAAATCGTTTTTTGTGTTTTCAATGTGTTTTTGGGGCTTCTTGGAAGATTGACGAGAGGAGGAGTGAATGGTAGGGGAGAGAGGATGAAGATTGGGAAAACGAGAGCAAGAGGAGAGGCCTCAAAGGAGGAAAACGAATGGGCTAAGTAGGGCAAAAACATGGCTAAAAGTGAAGGAAAATGAATCTTGAAGAGAGAAGAAATGGAGGCTAGAAGAGGTGGACGAGAGCACAAGGGAACTAGTCCCAAGTTACCCCAAGGTTATGACAAACTAATCTAGGCTTAGCACACAAAACTTCAACTTCTGGATCAAGATGGACAAGGGTTTTCCATAAAGTATGAAGGTGGATCTCATGTAACCAGTAACCAAGAAAATGAGAGATTGTTGATGGAGGAAGAGACGAGTCTCCTTTAAAATTCTTCTTCTCTTGAAATGAAGAGAAAACCTTGAAGACCTGCAAGAGATATTGATTAGGTGCCGAGAACCACTATTAAGCAAAGAATGACTTAATCTCTAAGCCTTTCTCCACCTTGGGAAACCCCTGCAAAGACCTTGTTATGAAATATGAAAAGACCGAAAATGTATTTCTAAACAAAACTAGAACATACATTTAATATTGAATATGCATAAACAAGAAACAAGATGAAAGAGATATCACCAATAGTGTGAAGAACACCCCAAATGCTCCAGCATGGACCTCCAAAGTCTCAACTTTATTCAATGTTTCAAACAAATATTACAACAGTATTTTGGCAGAGTGTTCATGCTCAAAATCCCCATGAGGAATGAGGAAAGAATGCCTCATTATATAACAAACCAAATCCAAATCTAACCTAAGTCGAATCAGCACAAGAGAAGCCAATGGCACAAGTCTAAAGTCGAAATCCCAATCAAGATCCAATCTATTCCATGTCTATCTGTTGCTTGCAGTTAATCCTACCATACAACGCGAGTTTGAGATCTATGCGGATGGGGAGGTGGCCTCCACCTTGGCAAGGCGCCCCCCATCCCAACCTTGGAGACGTCACCATCAAATAACGAGTTGCCAAGTGTAATCTGCGTGAGCTTTCAAGAGAATGACGTGAGCTACTTGGGAGATCAAGTGTGAGTTGTGTTAGGTGCTAACTCGACTTGTAAAGGAGCCAAGTCTTGGTGGTTGCACAATCTCAGGAGGGCGCCCACTTTACAATAAATACAACTCAAACTCAATTCAATTTCCATTTAATAACTCTTCCACATCACCAAATTGAACTTTGCATGCAGGTGGGCGAATTTACTTGAAGAAGATCTCATTTACTGACTGGATAGCTCACTGAAGTTGATTGGAGATGACTGGAATGATAATTAATGCCTTGTGCCATGTCAATTAGCCTTTTATTTTATTCAAATTTATTTATTTTGGAGAGATTTGTATTATCTCCAAAATATTCAATTTTATTATTTTAATTAATAATTTCTCTGTAACTCGTTTTTTTTTGAGAAATTATTAATTATGAGGCCTAATTGACATCCGAAACTTAGGATAAACTGGTCCAGGGATCATGAATAATTTTTGGCTTAAGTCTGGAGCCTTCAAACACTGAAATCGGATCCCGGATGACTAACATATTACAAATTGAAATTTCTCTATTTAAACTATAGAGAAATTTATTAAAATTTACAAAATAATTAAAAACCCCAAACCGGAGGTCCTAGTAAATTTTTTCGAAATTTTTTGTGGGGGTCCTAGAGACCTAGGACATGACCAACACCTATTCTAATAGTGTCTAGTAGGCTCATATACATCAGTTGGACTCTAATAACCCCCCATGGCTAAAATTTTCAAAATCGGACATTCCAGCTTTGGAGGAAGCGGGAGAAAACCTCATCGATTATAGCTCGACTGTAGGCAAAGTATAATTGACAAGGGAAAAAACTCCCTGGAATACCTTAGTTGCTTAATCAAGTCATGGGGGACCGAAACACTCAGAATCCTACTAGCACACTTTATTACAAACCCCATGGGGGCATGGTCATGTCGACTAAAAAACAAAATTGGCTAGGCACAAATGCTGGATCATCTGATACACTGAAGTACAAACATTCATCATGTTTTTCAAATGGCGGCTCTTCAGATAATCCAACTATGGTACAAATAAGTTGGTAACACACTCAAAGACCACCATGCTAGTACGCTTTATTACAAACCTCGTAGTGCACTGTCAATTATTATAAAAATGAAAAAGATGGCCAAAATTGGCCAAGGCTGGAACATCTGAACTCTGATAAGCATAAATAATTGTGCAATACTGGCAGCTCACTGAAGTCCAACTAAAGTGCAACTTTAGGTGGTAACATGACCCAAGTGGACAACAATCCCCCAAAATGAGGAATGATACCCCCAAGGCAGAACTTCACAAAGTGAGATACTAGGTAGGGGTTTCAAGGTATGCTTGTTCCAAATCCAATGGGATTTCAACCACCCATGTGCTAGAAGTGGACAAACTCAAACACCCAAGGAGTGCAACTTTGCCCAAGGAGGGCTAAAAGCATGGAAAGGTGTGTCAAATCAAACCCAAAGGCCACCAAAGTTTAGATCCAAGAGGTTTAGGCAAGTATGAGTGTAGATCTTGAAAATCAAGGGCATCCAATGGCTAGATCTCCATAGATCTAAGATAGAAAATGCATCACCAAATTGACCCAAGTGGTGCATAACCCTCAAAATGAGGAATGGGGCCCACAAGAAAAAAATCAACAAGGTGAAGCAATAGGGATAGTTTATCAAGTGAGGAGAGTATGAATCAAGTGGGATCTCACCTACCCATGTGTTAGATCTAACCCAATTAGCTTCTCCCAAGGGGTGCGATTTTCCTCAAGAGGGCTACTTTGCCTTGAAAAGTGTGTCAAATGGAATCCAATCACCACCAAACTATAGATCCGAATTTCCGTGGATGCTATAGAGGTGGGTTTTCAATATCTTTTCAAAAGCTAGGCTAGATCCAAGTCGATCTAAGAAAAAGTGAAAAATGAGGGTTTTAATTAATTAGGGTTTTTGTGATCTAGAAGTTATGGATAAGTCAAGGAAGAAGAAGACCAAACCTTTGGAGCATACCTGGATGAAGAGATGAATGCTAGTTGAGATGAGGATTACTTTTGCCAAAGATCAAATGAAGAATTTTTTAAGCCCTTTTGCCAAATCGATTTTCTCCAAACCACATGTGTGTCCCTCTAACCTGTCAAAACCAAGGAGCAAAGAATCAATCAGTTTAACATGTTGAAGGTATATACAAGCAAGAAAGAGATAATCAAATAATAGTTGGCACAAAGACAAAACCACTCCCTATTTAACCAAAACGTCTTCCTCCAAGATTGAAGGGAAAGCCTCCCCACCAATTCACACTTGTCAAAAACGTCCTCTTAACCTGTAAAAAGATATGGCAAAATATGCAAGATAGCTACAATAGATCCTCCAGTGCAATGGACAAAAGCATTTACAATCAAAGAAACCAACATCCACTCCAAACCCAAGCATGTACTCCAAAAGATAGAAATTTTATTCCAAGAGCCAAGAGCCAAAATCTCTAGATGATTTTACAATGAGAAGCTCTCCCCTTTAAATAGGATGGAGAGAGGCCATAATCCTAACCACTTTTTGAATGAGTGGCTAAAATTAAAAGATCAAAAGATCTAATCAATGGTTGAGATGAGCTCAACAATAAAATACATGGATCAATAATAAAATATAACAATATGTGGACAAACTCTCCCTAGAAGAGGGGATCCCACCAAATCATGATGATAAAATATAAGAAATAGCTCATGGTGGGTCCAAGGGGTAATTTCTAACACCCTTGGTCAATCCCCATGGCACAATGTCCAAAAATAATCATGCTAGACACCAAATCGTGCCTCTCTGGGAAAGTCGTGAGCCTTTGGAGGCTCCAAAAATCATCAAAAAGTGCCATAAGTGATGGATGTGGGACCCGATGAAGCTGAAACTGTTGGAGAAGGTGTGGAATACATCCCATTCATCATCACTAATCGTCCCATGCCATAATCTTGCCTTAGTATCCCAAATCAAATTCTTCAATAGCCACCTTCACCACTTTTGGACTGCCTCGGGAAGTGTGAAACTGCCCAAATTGCCTCCTAGAGTGCCTGCGCTATCAAGGTGAGGGCACTAGGCTATCTAGGAGGGGGGTAAAATGGTAATGTCAAGTGGTTGGACCACCCCCTCCATGCACAGTTCCCTAGGTGAACTCACCCAATCTCTGCTCTGCTCTGACAAGGCCTCTGATAGACCAAATCTGCACTAGGATAGCCAACTGAGGCTAAAAATAACTGTAACTGCCTAGAACTGAAAACAAACTATCCCATTGGACTTAGAAGGTCCAAATCCATCTAAAAAGTGTACTCATACACCATATAAACCTCTGCATGGTCAAAAATAAATACTCATCATATCCGGCAGGCCAAATAATAATAATCTGTAAAAGTGCTGAAAAAGTACAAATCATCATCATAAGCCTGAAACCACTGCATAAGCCCACCATGGTAACCTGTACCAGACCATATATCATCTATCTGTAGCATCTGAGGTCTGCTACCTCATGTCCTGTGGTTGACTTTTGGTCAAACTGGGTTTGACCAAGTCAACATGACCAAAATATAACTCAAACTGTCATCAAGCTGCTGCAAGGTGTCAAAGGTTAAAACATGCTCTATAATCCATTCAAATAGCAATTAAAGAAACTAGCAATCATTACTGGTGATCTAAATCCAAATATAATAGGTCATTAATTATTATTTATTACTCAAATTAGACTTTCAAGGTCATACTCACTTCATAGTTGTGATCAATTTGCTAGTGAAGGGTGAAGGCTAAGAATAACATGGTTAGGTCAAAGGATGAATTACTGACTTAACACTGTGACACTTTGGAAATGGACAAGGGAATACACACCATAGCATATAGTGGACAAGCAATAACACAGGGAATGGCGGTGTCTCACACATGGGTAAGTTGTTCAAAGAGTGTTTATTCACCTTCACAGATGCGCACAATCCATAATACAAATGAGGCCAACAATCTTTTTGATATAGAGTTTAAGTTCCATTGCTTTTTGGGCCTAAAGTTTCCATAGAATTTGATCTATGTGTGTTTATAAACACATTGCATAGATTTACATTTAATTAGGCTTCTTGCTGCAGGTGTGTTTTTAAGGCACTTGTTTACCTAAGCACTTCTAGGTGTGTAACAGACAACTTGTTTACCTAGGTATTTACATTTCACAATAGATATAACATTTGATATTTCATAGCCATTTTCATTTGGCTTGCCTTTCATTCATGTGTGTTGAGAAACACATTGCATGAATGGGCTTTTCATACAAGATACAACATTTCATTTCCATATTTTGCATCAGTGGCAGCACTAAAAGTTTCAAGTTTAGCCAACAACATCTTTAGTGACAAGGGGGACTTCTCAAGGAAATCCAACTCACTAAAGGTAAGTTTTGTCACCAACTCAGAGCCGATACACAATAAACAGGGAAGCTTATCCAATACAGAGGCTACAGTGGGGAAAGGTCCTCCATGCCACTAGTCAAGTAGTAAGTCAAGGTAATGAACAAAATGGGTAGGCAATGGATGGATGAAGACCATGAATAATGAGACCAACACTAGCAAGCCAAAGTATGGTGGGAATGATCACCTCTAATCTCCCTAAGGAAGGTAAAACCGATGAGTATAGGCCAAGAACTTCTGAGTCTGAGTAGGGACAATATGATATATATATAAAGTACAACCAGGTCCAGATATCTATATGATCGCCAGATCATGATGCTAAATACTAAGACATGCTATAAGAATGAATATAAAAGCAATATCCATAACACCAAAATATACCTACTGAGTCATATACTGAATGCTCATCATCTGAACCAAAATCTGTCCTCTGAAACTGCTGCTGTAACTTTGGGCACTATTGATTGCTCTGTATAAATGGCTAAATGGCTACCTCAGTCCTCTCTCTGAGTGTCCTGAAACTCAGTCATGGCATGGGGAATATGTTTTCTGTCCATAACCTGATAATGATCCATAATAGATGCTCATCTCAACATCTCAAATGCAAAGGAACTGGATGAATAGTGCTCTGGAATCTGAAAAAGAATGTATGGTAGCCCGGCTACTATATATGTGATAACAGTACTCTTCTGATCTGCTACACTATCGGCCCAATCTGAATCAGCATAGCCATGCAGTCTTATCTCACAATCTGAAACATATCTGAGTCCATAATCCATTGTACCTTTCAAATACCAAACATATATGAGTCCATAATCCACTGTACCTTTCAAATACCTCATCACATGCTTTGCTGCAACCAAGTGAACACGTCTTGGCTCAACCATATACTGACTAAAAGTGTTCTCTGCAAAGCATATATTTGGCCTCGTGTTCACCAAATACAACAATGAAAATCTCATTCGGTTTCTGCAATACCTCTAGACCCAAGAAATAGTGTATCATACCCAGGTCTTTCATCTTGAACTCTGCAACAAGCTTCCTCTTACATTCAGTGATGAGCTTCTCATCCCCTGTTAGAAACAGGTCATCCACATACAACAATAGTATCACTGATCCACCATTCACAACCTTGTAGTAAAGGTTGGAATCTTATTTACTCTTGGTAAATCCCAAGCTCATCCGAAAATTGTCAATTATTCCATACCATGCCCTAGGTGCTTGCTTCAATCCATATAAAGCCTTCTTTAATATGCACACGTCTATGTCTGTCGTGTGTCTCAAATCCTTGTGGCTACTCCACATACACTTTCTCTTCCACTACACCATTCATAAAAGTTGTCTTCACGTCCATCTGTTGTACCTTCCATTTCATTTTTGCAGTTATAGCAAGTATAGCTCTAATCGAAGTGTATCTTGCTACTGGAGCAAAAGTCTCCTCATAACCTATTTCTTCTTTATGGGCGAAGCCACATACCATGAATCTTGCCTTATACTTCTCGATATGGCCATCTGTTGAATACTTTGTCTTGAAGATACCAGTAACTTATCTTTCGGTCTCGACGCCACATCCCAAACATCACTCTTTATAATGGACTGGTATTCTTCAATCATGGCATCCTTCCATACTTTCTTCTTTGCAGCCTCTTCATAACAAGTAGGCTCTCCATCAATGATATCACATAACAATGCCACAGTTGGAATATGGTCTTGGTTTCTTGCTTACTCTGAAAGTTCCATCTGGAGCACCATAGTTCTCAGCATTCTGAATAATCTCATGAGCCCAAGTTGGCCGCCTCTTATGTGTAATCATCTCTAGGGATGGATCTACAGGGGTTTGTGGTTCTGTCATGTCATGATCCTTCTATACATACTCTTCTGGCATAACATCATCATTTCTACTTGTCTTTGCAACTCTAGGAGGTTCAAGCTCCTCATCATGGACCTCATCTGAATGATTCTATTTGGATTTGTTGAAAGCTGCATCTTCATCAAAGGTAACATCTCTAACATCTCTGCTAATCTCAACCTGTTTGTAACCAAGGATGTAGATTCTGTATGCCTTCGATGTCTCACTATATCCAACAAAGATACCCTTCTTGCACATGCACATACACTGGACAGCCAAATATCTTCAATCTAAAGGATCCAACTTCAATCTTTTCTCCTTTGGAACATGCACATACACTGGACAGCCAAATATATTCAAGTGGCTGACCTATGGCTTTTCTCTTGTAAACATTTCTTCTGGTGTCTTATTCCCAAGTGCACTGCAAGAAATTTTATTTTGTACATATACAGCAGTCCTGGTTGCTTCTGCCCACAAATGCATTGAGAAGTCTTGATCATGAATCATAGCCTTCATTGCTTCCATTATGGTCCGGTTCTTTCTTATTGCTACACAATTTTGCTGCGAATTGTAGGGAGTAGTGAGCTCCCTCTTAATCCCAGCTTCTCTATAGAAAGCTTTGAAGTTATCTGATGTAAACTCTCTTCCATTATCTGACCTTAAGTGTAAAGAACCTGCAATAATTAATTAATGAAAACACACGAGATAGCAGAAATAACAGAACTCAGAATCACTTTTATATTTATCGCAGGCCACTTCGAGGGGGAAACCTCCTTTGAGCAAGCTCAATACAAATAAATTCATGGTACCTTCATAGGTCTCAACACAAACTTATATACTAAGTCTAGGGGCCAATACCATGGGTCAATACCATGTGTCAATACAAACTATGGGCCAATACAAACTATGGATCAACAATTATTACGGGACAACTTACAAAGCATATGTGTCCAACAACAATAAAACAAACTATGGATCAACAAATACTACGAGACGACTTACAAAGCATATGCGTCCAACAACAATATACTAACAAAGTAAATAGAAGGGTTGACATGGGTTCCTAACATTAAGATATTTATCTTCCTTTCAGAAAGATTTTCTACAAGAGCTTTGAATTCCTTGAACTTGCTAAACACTTCACTTTTTGCTTTTAAGAGATAAATCCAAGTTTTACGTGAATAATCATCAATAAATGAAACATAATATACATACCCACTTAATGAAGTAGCTAACATTGGTCCACATACGTCTGAATGTACGATGTCCAAGACTCCTTTGGCTTTACTGTCATTTCCTAGAAATAGCTTCTTCACATTCTTTCCTTGTGCACATCCTTTGCAAACACTATCACGATCTACCTAGATCTCTGGAAAACCTGTTACCACCTTCCTCACGATCGGCAATGCTTTGTAATTCAAATGAGCAAGTCTTCTATGCCATAGCTCACTTGGGTTCATGGTACTATGTGCTAGAGTTGAATCTGAGTGTCTCTTCAACTTGTATAGTCCTCCTTCTTCAATACCAATCACAACTGCATCATCAATGGTCTTTCCTTTTGGCCACATGAGAACCTCTCCATCCACAAAGGCAACTCTGAGTCCTTTCTTATCCAATGCTGAAATGGATAGAAGATTCTTCTTCAAACCAGGTACATACAATACATCTTTCATCTTCATAGGCTTTCCGGAATCCAACCTGTAGGAGGCTTTTCCTACCCCTTTTATAGGATATTGATAATCATCATCGAGCTTCACCTTATGACGTGAATCCTTCTAAATCAAACTTGTGAGAGAATCCTTGTAACCAGTCATGTGCTTAGAAGCACCACTATCAACAAGCCATGCATCACGTCCATGAGTGACTATCCCTGTAAGAGCTGATATCAATACATATTCTTCACTTGAATCATCTTCTCTTGTTTTCTTTTGAACAGGTTCATTATCTTCTATGGTATGAGCATTGTTATCACATCTATGTTAGCTGGAGCCAGTGTTTTGAAAACTGGTCCAGTTCGAACCGGAACCGGTCGGTTTGACTGGACAAGGAAAATGGAACACCAAACCGGTGGTCAACTTGGACCGGGGTCCGGTTTGGTAATGAACCGGTCCTAAACCGGCCAGTTCATTACCAAACCGGCCCTAACCGGCCGGTTCCATAATAACCCGACTGGCCAGCTAAAAAAACACTAGGGCATATAAAGTGAATTATAGTGATTATAAAGTGAATTATAATGATAAAAAATAAAAATAAAAACAAAAAACCTAAACATAATTCGCCCTCCAAACAGTAATAAATAAGTACTATGTAGTGCACTTGGTGCCATTTTGTGACCCATACATGGTTTATGGATTTCCAATTTATATATATGAGTAGACTTTACATATTATGTGTCTAATGGTTTCAAATATAAATATTATGTGTCTAATGGTTTGAATTATAGCTTGAAATGTTAAATATATTTTTTATGATTAAAATTGTAATTTTTTTTGTATTTTTTAATAGTCTGGTTCATTGAAATCAAACCGCTCTGGTTCATTACCGGTTCCAGTCCGAGTTGACCCTTGACCGGTTTGATTCCCAGTTCCGGTTTTTAAAACATTGGCTGGAGCTACCATACTGCAGACTGTGTGGCCGAGGACCACACAGTATTTTTTTTTCCAGAACAAAGATCCGATGCCTTCATAGAAGGCACATAGTTTTGTTCAGTTTGCCCCGAGCAGATGTATCAGAGGGGACAGATGGTTGTACAGTGGTCCAGACATGTTACTTAGCATTTACCGCAGGGTCACCCTTCGTTTCCAAGCTTTGATATGAGCCCATTGAGATAGTTTCCTAGTCTTGCTTTGATTGAGACTATCACAGAGTATTGCTGGTTTACTATTTATGCCCGGATTCACCAGAGATCCAGTTTAGAGACAACCTCAGCAGTAGGTATATGGTGCGGCAGGTATTGCATTTGATGTTTATTTCTCATGATTGTTGCTTAGACTTGTTTATACATGATAGTACACTAACTTTGCATATGACGATTTATTTGGTGATCAAGCCATTGTTATGATATATGATTGGGGCCCTTGGTGATGTCAGTCCACCCCTTCCTAGTAGACCCCTGTATATGCACACCGGATCACACCCCTACTCTTGGTATAGACTTGGTCACTTAGTCCCCCTAGGCAACTGACTTTGGATCCACTTTCACCTTCTCCATCCATCCGACTCATCCATGATAGTCTTTCCTGACTTGGATTCCGATTTGTGACCTTGAGGAT
Organism: Larix kaempferi; assembly: GCA_027924585.1. Taxonomy (NCBI): domain Eukaryota; kingdom Viridiplantae; phylum Streptophyta; class Pinopsida; order Pinales; family Pinaceae; genus Larix; species Larix kaempferi. Next base: position 4,884,927 of record BSBM01000368.1, read on the forward strand.
CCCTTTCCCCACTGATCTCTGAGTATGCCATGATTCCCTGTCTATTGTCCCTTGGCTCTTTAGTGTGTGAGATGCACTCTCAAACCTGGGATTTGCTCATGTCGGTTGCCCCCGATGTTGCAATGCAGTTAGGATTGTGTAGCCTCACCGGGTGCTCCCCATTGGTCATCGAAGCATGCATTGCTCACCCTCATTACTTTGCAGTATGAGCACCATGATTATATCTATTGAGATATGTATGTAGCCCAAAAGGGCCTTGATGTAAAATGAAGAAACGTAAAGCAAGCCAAAAAGGCTTTTTGTAAATGTAAAATCTAGCCAAAAAGGGCTAAGTATGAAACTCATTGTAAAATCCATGCAATGTGTTTGTAAACACACATGGACACAGGTCAGCCATACATGTCAGCATTTGTAGTGGTTATTTCCTCACCTAGTCCTGTGGGGCAAGGAGGTGAGAGGGAGCAAGGGATAAGCTCAAGATTGTCCCCTACAGTCTTAAGTTATGGTTTGCCGGACACCCAGTTTGGAGGCTCTAGAAAAGAACCTCACGGAGTCTTCAGGCACAGATTTCAGTTGTGAGATACTTGTTAGATGACCAGTGGCGGTTTCCTTGCACTATACCCATTTGTGAGGCACCGCCCTTCCCCGTGTTTTTGTCATGGTATGCTTATCTCAGTGGACCCCGCTTTCCTGAGTCATCCGAAAGGTCACATGATATTTATCCTTGTCATCCCTCATCCCTCACCTTGTATTCCACATCACCCAAAGTCAGCTAGGTGGTCAAGTCTATAGGTTGTGCATAGCAGTTGAGTCTTTTGGATGTGGTGGGCCCACCTCACCTGGGGCATTGTATTTTTCCGAGATTTAATGCGATTTTTTATCACCATATTATTGTCATATTGTTTAGTAATGTACTAACTTGTATAAGGAAGCCTTTCACTTCATGATTGCATACAAGTATTCAGCTAGCACCATTGTTGGCCAGTTTTGACTTGGTCAAACTAGGTTGACCAGGCCAAAAATGGGCCCGAAAAAATGTTGCGACCAGAATTTCGATTTTGGTCAATTATTATCTACAGGGGACCCATATGAGCTTCCAAGTGATAGAATGCAAAAAGATCGAGGCGTTTGTGAGATTTTTAATTATCATTGGTCATTAATGACCTGTTTTAATTAAAAATCATGGATTTTGGGCAAATTATACATAAGTGGTGGATCGAGGTCGTTTGAGTGGTCATTCCTACTATTTTTTGGGTCCACGATCACATTGCAGTAGACGGTTCGGCAATCCGGCCAATCTAGGTGGGTCAAAAGCCCAAATTACAACTTCAACAATAAAAACCAGAAATAAAATACATGGAATATCAAAAAATTGACAAAGGCAACTATAGCAAAGGGAAAAAATCAATGGCTGGCAAATAAAAGGGTGATTCCTAAGGTAAATTGGTAATGTTTGACATGGTATTTGTGCATTGTGGGGCCCTCTCTTGCCTAGCTCACTAGGTTGGACGAATTGCCCATGGGGGGTGTTTTTCTCCACTTGGGCAATTCGATTTTGATGTAACATTGTATGTGGGGGCCATGATGTATTATCTAGGGGGCTAAAATACCATATATACACCCCCTAGCATGTTGTTTGATATTTGTATGGGCCCTACAAGGGATCCCCTCTCCACTAGTGCGCTATCCTTGGGCAATTCGCACCCCCACTTGGTCTCTCTCTCCACCATTCGATTTGCTTGATGGGGGATTGATCCTAGCCCTCTATTTTGGGGGGAAATAGGTTTTGAGAGTGGCCTTTCTCTATAAGAGAAGGCACTCACTCCATTGTTGCCTCTCTTAGCATTTTTGTAAACTTGTGACTTGTGAATAGAGAAGCATTTCTTTCGATCTTCTTGTGTACATGGTGATCAAGTGTTTAGATGAGGACTCTTATCTTGTTGTTGATGCATTGTTGAGTGTTTGTGCGCTATTTCCATCCATTTACTTGGCCAAACGAATTGCAGGTGAAATGACCACTTGAAGGGGGACGCATCCATTGAGCCTAGCAGCTCCACGTTGCTCTTTCTCTTCGGGATTTCAACAAAAGGGAGTAAAACTTACTTTTTTTATCTTATTTCCTTTCATCATTTGTCATTTATTTGCTGATTTCTCCTTGTTATTTGCCATAGTTTCTGACTTAGCTCTCTCTCTCTCTGGCAGGTACAAGGGCGCACTTGGTCAACTGGCTGCTCCAAACGTTGAAGGAAAACGCTCAGTTGCTCAATACTTGGACTTCAGAATTTGTGTTCATCATCAAGCTCTTCTTCTCCATTGTTTCAGGTAGGCAATCTCTGCTTGTTTCTCTAGTTTCCATTTCCATTGTGAATGCTAGTCTGCAAAACATTAAAGAAAACCCTAAAAATTGATAACTAAATTTCCAACCGTCAAAACCTTGATTTTATTGAAAACCCGCTTATTATTTGATCCTAAAATCCTATATCTCAAGTTTCATCTTTTTCCGACTCCATTTACCCATAGTTTAGGCACTGGTCTACTTAGCAAAAATGCCCACCTGGGGCGTTTTTCTCTTCTGCTTGCTTGGGTCAGTTTGGGGTTCTGGGTAGTCTTGATTTTGTTTCTAATCACCTTTCTATTAGTATATATCAAGCTATTCATCACTAGAAGCACTTTTAAACAAGTATTTGTTGATGCCCTAGATCCACCCTTTCGCTAGTTAATCGTTTTGCTTGGGTAAATACATTTCCCTTCTCCACTTCTAGCTTAACTAAGTGTCCCTTGCTTATTTCCAGCCACAACACTAATCTAATATCATTTGACTCACCTTATTTGATTGTTGGTCACATTACGTTATTATAAACTTATTTCATACCTATTCCCAACTCGTGGCTGAGATCAAGCTTAGGACCTATTTACACTCACTTCCTGTCCTGTACTTCTTTCTATCTTTGGGATTTGGGTGTGTTTTGCCTCTTGACCTGATCCAGATTTTATGAGCAGAACGAAATGAATACAGATTATTATCAAATGCTTAACACAAAATAACAGAGATACAGTAAAACTGGTTTTCTATTCAATAAGGGAATAAGCTAGAACTGTAAAATGCAATGGAAAACAAGCTTGTTGGAATGGTGGCGGCTTATCTCTGAGAAGAGATGTGACGGTTGCGCTCATTTCGCAAGAAGATGGTTACAATGAGGCTCTCAAGGCCTTTTACAATAAACAGGAATGTCAAAAACCCTAGACATCCAAAAACCTAACCCTAGGAGATGAAGCGCCAAAAGTCATGTGGGCCCCGTTTGGGTAAGTTAGTACATCAACTTCCCTGGGTCTTAACTTTTGCATACAAACTCCGTTTGGGGCGCTCGGTAGCCCGTTGGAAAGGTCTATCCGAGATTTACAACTTTCGAATGGTGACAAATGGATGCCAAAGGAAACCATTTGGCCCCCCAAATCGCCAAAAAAGGTCGTTTAGGGCCTAAAAATGGCCCCGAAAGTTCAGGACCCGAAAAACTGCTAAAAATAGTACAATACCAAAATTGCCAGAAAACTGTTTTGAGCCAGTTGGAAAGGTGGGTGGCCACCAATATCCACCTGGATCAATCCTCCCTCCTTAGGAAGCAATGGTCTCCATTGCGTTGAGTTCCCCCATCAGATGAGAAAATTTCTGCTGAATTTGGCCCCGGGTGAGCCACTTTCCTTGGTGCAGGAGCTGCCCTGCTTTGACAACTTGATAAAGCTGGATCCTTTGATGTCGAGTGACCTTGATCTGTGTGTCTGCAATATGATCACTGGATGCTTGTAGGCAGTCAGGGTTGAGCTCTGTTGGTGTCAACTTCTCTGCTATCTCTGAGGTGTCTAATAATGGTGGGAAATATGGCCGAAGGAGAGCCACGTTGAAGACTGGATGCAAACCAAGGAAGGGGGGAATGTTGAGCTCAAAAGCATTGTCACCCACTGCCTTGGTGATTGTGTACGGCCCACAACGGAGTAGGCGAAGCTTTCGATGGGGCCCTGTAAGGCGTTCTCTGTGCAAATGCAACCAAACTTTGTCTCCCACCTGAAACTTATGTGGCACCCAATGTTGATCATGGCGCTGCTTGTACTTGGCATTAGACTTCTGTAGAATATCCTGAACCTGTTGGCGGATACGCTGGATTCGTTCAATGAGCCGGGCGGCTTTGTCAACTTCTAGGGACGAGTCAACCGAGGTGGTCGCAAGGGGAAGTGCAACATCCATGGGGCCCAATGGTTGGAATCCCAACCCCACCTGAAAGGGGTTGTGGCCAGTTGAGCTATGCAGGGCTTGGTTGTAGCTATGTTGGACATAGGGAAGACTCTCATCCCATGTACGGGGGTGTGTTGAATTGTACATGCGCAAGATATGTACGACCATCCGGTTGATGACCTCGGTTTGGCCATCGGTCTTGGGGTGGAAGGTAGTGGAGTTGGTGAGCTTGGTATCCAGCAGTGACCAGAGGCTCGATTCGAATGAGCTGAGGAACCGATTGTCACGGTCTGAGATAATAGTCTGTGGGATCCCAAAATGTACCCATACTCGTTCAAAGAAGAGCTTGGCAGTGGCTTCTGCTGTGATGTTCTTCTTGCAAGCGGCTAGAATCGCCATCTTGGAAAAGTGATCAACAACCACAAAAACACAGTCATTTCCCCTCTTGGTGGATGGGAGGCCCGACATGTAGTCCATTGAGATGGATTCCCACAGCCTGTCAGGAGTATGCATAGGGGTGTATAAGCCCTGTTTCTTAGTGGTTGGTTTGGCAATAGCGCAAGCGGTGCAGGACCTGATATACTTGCCGACATCCTGTCGAAGTTTCGACCAGTAGAAATGTTTTTGCAGCACTGCCACTATCTTTTCGACACCAAAGTGTCTTGCTACCCGACTGTAGTGAGCTTCCCAAATCAGTTTCGCGAACTCGCTTGATGGAATGCAGAGATGGCCCAGACGACACAATAACCTGTCCTAAAGATGGAAATTAGCAACCACTAAGTTGGTGCCCAACATTTGATAGGTGGTGGAGAAGTCAAGGTCTGTCTCGTAGAGGTGGGGCCATCCGAAGGTCTCGTGGCCGCAAGAGTCTAGCATCGTGGTGAGTGCCGCGACTGGAGGTCGACTAAGGTAGTCAGCAACTCGGTTAGTACTCCCTGTTTTATATTTGATGTTGAGGTGGAACTGCTGTAAATATGTTGACCACTTCTGATGGCGTTCATTCTGCAACTTTCCTTAGGTCTGCATGAACTGTAGTGGCTTGTGATCAGTGTGGATGACTGTCTCCTTCCAAAGAATGTAATGTCTCCAAGGGTGGCCATGTTGAGTGAGAATGGCGCCCACAGCATAATCTGAAGCATCTGTCTCGATCTCAAAGGGATGTTGCAGGTCCAGTAATGAGAGTACCAGCGAGGAGCACAAACGCTTCTTCAAGTCATCGAAGGCTTGTTGTTGGGACAGGCCCCACACAAATTTTTCCTTACCACCACCCCTGGTTACTTGGCTGAGGGCCCATGTAATATGAGATAATCCCAGCACGAACCGGCGATAGAAATTGGCGAGGCCCAAGAAGCTCCGAAGTTCAGTGAGTGTGGTTGGGGCTGGCCAGTCACGGATGACCTGGATCTTGGCTGGATCCACATGCACACCGTGTCGATCAATGATGTAGCCTAAGTAATGGACCCTGTCCATGCTGAAGGAGCATTTTTCCAAGTTTGCATATAGTTTGTGCTTCTGTAGGGTGTGCAGAACCTGTTGAATATGCTGCAAGTGTTCCTCCCAAGTCTTGCTGTAGATGAGGATGTCATCCAGATACACCACTACAAAAGTATTGGTGAAAGGTCGTAGGATATCGTCCATCATCCTCATAAAAGTTGTTGGAGCATTTGTCAAACCAAAAGGCATGACCAGCCATTCAAAAAGACCTTCTTTTGACTTGAAGGCAGTCTTCCATACATCTGTCTGTTCTATTGGGACTTGGTGGTAGCCAGACTTCAGATCAATCTTACTAAAGTATTTGGCCCCCGTGAGCTAATCAAGGAGGTCGTCGATTTGGGGAATCGGGTACTAGTTGCGGACTGTGATTTTATTCAGGGCCCGGTAATCAATGCAGAGTTGCTAGGTCCCATCTTTCTTCTGCACCAGCACGATTGGGCTCTCACAAGGTGTCGAGTTGGGACGGATGTGCCCCTTGTGGAGCAATTCTTGGATCTGCCTCTTGATCTCCTCGTTTTCCAACAGAGAGCGGCAATAGACTGGCCCATTGGGTAGCGGTGTGCCTGGGGTCAGATCGATGGGATGCTTGACCTGGCAGTGCAGAGGTGCCCCAGTAGGAGAGGAGAAGATATTTGAGTATCCTTCCACCACATTATCCACTTGCTTCTATTGTGTGGAGAGATCGGTCGTGGAGGCCCTAGATGTGGCTGCGATCTTTCTCTCACTCTGAGAGCGAATCACGAAGAAGACAAATTTCCCGGTCTGAGAGATGATACTCTGAGAGCGAATCACGAAGAAGACAAATTTCCTTGATTGCTTGGCAGAGATCAAGGAAATATCACTAGGAGGGACTACCTCGGGTATCCTGTACAGTTTCCTGTTCAAAGAAATAATAACAATATGATGTTTCCATAAATAAGGTTGGCCCAAAAGAACATCTGAAACTTTGAGAGGAGCAACATCACACAATACCTCGTCCTTGAAGGGCTTGGTGTCGTATGACAGTCGACACTGTTGGCTGACGCGAAGATCGCTTCCTTTGCGGAGCCATCCAATGGTGTAGGGTTGTGGGTGCGGCGTTGTTGGCAGGGCCAGGCGCTTGATGACCTCTACTGAGATGAGATTCTTCTGGCTACCGCTATCAACGATGAAGTGCAGCGGGGTGCCTTTTACCCACATCTGTGAATGGAAGAGGCGTTCTCCTTCTTCTGGCTCGTCTGGTTCATCAGGCTGGAGCTTGGTGGTAGAAATGGTGGCACTGGGTTCCGCATCAATGATTTGTCTTCCCATTTCTGGTTCGGACTCAGAGTTAGAACCCGCATCTGATTCAGATGCTTTCACTTCGGCCACTAGCGACTACTTTGAGCGGCAATCAGCAGTGTTATGCCAAGCGCTCTTATGGAAGTCGCACAACTTCCCGGTATCTTTCTTTGTCTTTCCGGTCTCCTTCTTTGCTTGCGGCTTGGATTGGTTGTCCTGATACTGTCCATATTTGCTCTGTCCTTTATTTTGTGGGTCGGGGCCGCCCTTTCCTATCTTTTGTTGTGAGGGGTTCCCAGGCCCAAATTGCCGCGTCTTTTGTTTGAGCTTCTGCTCGATTTTGACAGCATATCGGTAGGCCGCGCCCACGGAAGAGATGTCTAGAAATTCCATTTTGATCTGGATGTATCTATGCAGACCACCGCAATACTTGAGCACCAGATGTTGCTCTGAATCTTTGATACCCAGCTTGGTGCGCAAGGTATGGAAGATATTTGTGAACTCTGGCACTGCTTGGTCTCTTTCTTGTCGCAGTGTGGTCCATTTGGTATACAAGTCGTCATAACTTCCAACAGGGTAGTGTTGTTCCTTAATAGCATCCCTGAAGGATTCCCAGGTGGCCGTGACTGAGAATAATGAGGCTTCTTTTGTGTCCTTTTACTCGCAGAATGTTTCCCACCAATCTTTGACATGGGGAACAGCTTTGAGGAGCACAAAAGTAATCTTTTTTCTATTCGAAAAGTTATGGACAGAAAAATACCCTTCTAGTAGATTCAACCACTTATCTACAGTATCTATGTCTATCTGTCCTTCAAATATAGGAATATCGAAGTTGATTTGTACCTTGAAGGGGGCGACGCCTCCGCTCGAGGAAGATGCATCGCTTGTTGGTAGTCGCCGAAGGATTTGCGCGAAACTATCCATCATCTCGTTCCTCTGCTGCGTGAGGGCTTCCTCAAGCAACATTTTGATAGGATATCCTGTCCCGTCATCTTTCTTTTCTCCTACCATGAGAGGTCGCTTGGGCGTGTGAGAGCTTTTGTCCTCAAGAGAAACAAGCTCGAGACCCAATTCTTTGTACCCTGACCTCGTTGGGGACATGCATTAAGACGACAAGGAGCAGACCGCTCTGATACCACTGATCTAGATTTTATGAGCAGAACGAAATGAATACAGATTATTATCAGATGCTTAACGCAAAATAACAGAGATACAGTAAAACTGGTTTTCTATTCAATAAGGGAATAAGCTAAAACTGTAAAATGCAGTGGAAAACAAGCTTGCTGGAATGGTGGCGGCTTATCTCTGAGAAGAGATGTGACGGCTGCGCTCATTTCGCAAGAATATGGTTACAATGAGGCTCTCAAGGCCTTTTACAATAAACAAGAATGTCAAAAACCCTAGACATCCAAAAACCTAACCCTAGGAGATGAAGCGCCAAAAGTCATGTGGGCCCCGTTTGGGTAAGTTAGTACATCAACTTCCCGGGGTTGTAACTTTTGCATACGATCTCCGTTTGGGGTGTTCGGTAGCCCGTTGGAAAGGTCTATCCGAGATTTACAACTTTCGACTAGGGCCAAATGGATGGCAAAGGCAACCATTTGGCCCACCCAAATCACCAAAAAAGGTCGTTTAGGGCCTCAAAATGGCGCCAGAAGTTCAAGACCTGAAAAACTGCTAAAAATAGTACAATACCAAAATTGGCAGAAACTTGTTTTGAGCCAGTTGGAAAGGTGGGTGGCCATCGATATCCACTTGGATCACGACCATCACTGGTTGAGTGGGGTCTCCCCCCTGACTTGGCCATGAGCCTCGTCTAAAGCGACAGTAGCCTTGACCGGTGTGGCTTCCGTTCCTTGAATGGAGGACCTGGATATTGCTGGTTACACCTTCCTAGCTGTTCACCTCTACCATCCCTATTGGGACACCTACTACCAAATAGCTAGAGTTTGTGTGATAACAAGCATGATGTCTTTTTCTTCTTTTGATTTGATGTTTTATTTTAGGACAATTTCTTGCAATATGTCCCATCTTCTAGCAACCGTAGCATCTGAAGTTTGAGTAATGCCTTTGAGCCTTTTGAGACTTCTTTGAAGGATGAATATCTTTTCTTTCTTTGTGTGCGCTGCTAGTGCTTGATATTCATCATTAGCCAACTTTTCTTCTCTTGCTGCCAATCTAGCTTCTTCTTGTGTGCATTCTTCCCACAACCTGCTAAACTTTGTTAGCTTTCTTCTGGAACAAATTCCGTGAATAAATGATTCCCAAGACCTTGAGAGACCATTTAATGTAGTCATCACTAGCTCAACTTCTTCAATTGTATCTCCAATGGCTTCAAGTTGTTCTTTGATTTGAGATACCCTTGTAAAGTAGGACTGGATTGTTTCTGAGTTTTGCATCTTCACATCCTTGAGTTGTGTTCTTAATGTCATCTTCCGGTTGATATTTTTGCCTTCATATAATCGGTTCAAAGCATCAAACATTTGTTTTGGAGTCTTCAAAGATAAGAGATGACGGATCAAGTGATCCTTAATAGAATCTGCAATGATTCTCTTTGCCCTAACCATGTTCTTCTTGTGCCTTGCCTTAGCCTCATCTCCCTCTGGCTCTTTAACCTCTTCTTCAACATACTTTTCCAAGTCATTTTCTTCTAGGATGACAAGCATCCTATACTTCCATGCTCTGAATTTATCATCCCCTTCAAGCTTCTCATCAAGCTTGGTGTCATTTGTCATCTTGCAAAATCTGGTTTTGGAAACCCTAGCAGGAGGAGGGTCAAAAATTGAAAGTTCTTCAATGGAGAATCTACTCCACTAGAAAGATGCACCCTCCCAAGGTGAGTTGTGCAAACCTTATTTTCACTTAGATCTGTGGACAGAACAGGCAAAAACTTGATGCCCTATTTTTTTGATCCTCTAGAGACTAGGTCAAAAATTAAAATTCTCGGATTTAAAAACTGCTTGGACAGAAAATTGGGCCCTCCGAGGGCGAGTTGCAAGGTGCTACTTTGCAATCCAATCTGTGGAGAGAAATGTTCGAATTTGGAAGCCCTAGTTTCAAATTGTTGTAAGTGTCGCAATGCTTTCTTTCAGTGATGCTCTGATACCATGTTAGAATTTTTACTTAAGAGCAATTATGTTAGACTTTCATTCAATTTATCATATCACATCATAATAATTGCATGCATAAGGATCACTAAAAGAAATACATTCAACAATAGACACAAATATTTATCCTGGGAAAAGCCCAACAAAACTTCTTCAGTATAGATTTGTCAACCAAGTACAATGTCACAGTATAACAAGGAGCCAAAGATAGAAGTCTTCCAACAATAGAAAACCCAAAAAAGTCTTCTACAACCCAGAGCCAGTCTTCTTCTAGCTAGAGCGAACTTCTTCCTTGTGCTGGAACGAACTTGCTTGATATGTCAAATGAGGAGGGCGACCCCTCTATTTATACTTGTTTTCCGACTTCCTTTTCAACTGTGGGGTCGGCTTGTCTTTCTTCACTGGGTTGACTTATCATTTTGAAAGGATAAAATACAATATCATTTTATTTCTTGAGTCCATATTCCAATATGTTTTAGCATTATTCTTTTAGGGTTTTGACTTGATAAGAATATCTTCCGAAGGTACATAATACATCAACAACAGATTTGGCGAAATAATGGCTGAGTTACAGAATTTTTTCCGTAAGACTAGGTTACAGGTTTTGCAAGGATTGCAAAATATTTTGTTGTCTTTGTCTACCAAGTTGAGGAGAGAGGTCCAGTTGGATGGGGCATCCACCAGTGGTAGGGAGGATGAGTCCTCACTCATCGCATGCCTTACTAGCTCAATGACTACCGATGTGTGTTACATTGACAGTGGTGCTTCATGTCAGATGATTGGAGTACGAATCTATTTCACCAGTCTAAAGGAGCATAGCTCTGACTTCTACATTGAGCTTGGGGACAACTCCAAGTACAATCCAGCAAGCACAGAGACTGTGAAGTTTCAGAGGGAGTCCGAGAAGGCATTACTGGTGAAAGACGTACTATATGTACCAAGGTTGCAGAAGAATTTGATTTCAATTTTTGTCTAGGAGGACAAAGGGTTTGAGGTAACTTTCTGGGATAGGATAGTCTACATCCATCCCAAGGGATGCAGTTTCAGCTCGACGAAGGTAATTGGAGTCAAGAGAAAGAAGTTGTACATACTCCAATTCGAACCTGCTAGTGCGTTGGTGAGCAACAACAGTAGTCATGATGGTGAGTTATGGCAAAAAAGACGTACGGCACATTTGCATCATGGAGCACTCAAAGTGCTCAAGGAGATAGTGACCGGTTTGATTTCTTTTAGTACAGACCATCACAATATCTGCAAAGGGTGTGCCATGGGAAAGTATGCCAAGACTGCATTCCCTAGAAGTGATAACAAGTCCAAAGGGATCTTGGATCAGATCCATTCAGATATTTGTGGGCCCATGTCAACCATATCTATTGGAGGTTTCAGCTATTATGTGAGCTTCATAGATGACCATTCTAGGAATATGTGGATCTATTTCTTGAAGAGCAAGAAAACCGGAGAGGTTCTTATATGGTTGCAAGATTTCAAAGCTCTTGTGGAGATCCAAACTGGGAAGAGATCAACGTGCTCAAAACAGATAATGGAGGCGAGTAAAGCTCTAATGCATTCAAGAAGTTTTGTGTGGATGTCGGGATCAAAAGGGAGCTGACAGACCCATATAACCCACAGCAGAATGGAGTCTTTGAGAGGAAGAACAAGGCGATCATTGGGGCAATGAAGGCTATGCTACATGATCAAGATCTACCTATGTTTTTATGGGAAAAAGCTTGCAACACTGCAGTTTATCTGCTAAACAGGAGCCCGCACAAAGTATTGGGGAAGATAACTCCTGAAAAGGCATTCATAGGGGAGAAACCAAAGATTGGATTGTTTAATTTTTAGCTACTTACATAAATTGATAATTATGAGTGTAAATGTAAAAATTTATTTTGCATAATTTCACATGAAAGTATCAACCACATTAAATTCCTTATGAGCAGTATGGCATTAATGTGTTTCAACAGTAAATAAAATAGGGCAGAAAGTAAACACATCACATAGCAATAATTATGCACAGTAGACACCATGATTTACCTTGGGAAAACCCTCTTTCGTTCAGAAGGGAAAAAACCTAACAACCTTTCTTATGATAGATTTAGGAAGAAATAGTATAAATCAAATAACAAAAGCATCAAACCCTTAACACATGAGGGTATACATAAATAGAGAGACCAAGTACTTATCTTTATCATGATGTCATGTAGCTGTAGCATTACTTAGACACGGGAAGATTGTCACCATCATGAGTCATCCTAGCATTGCCATGCTAGGTATGGATACTACATCAAGGGTTGATCCTCAATCCCTAGGCTAGCCGTAGGCATCTTTATCTTTCATCACATGGTGTCATCCTCTATAAAGTCATGATACTATATCAAAGGGTGACTGTGCCTCCATGCTAGGGAAACCCTTGGACATCAATGATGATAAACCATGGTAGCCTGTACATGATGATGACTTATGCAATTTGACACAAACCCTTATATCTATCATATACTCCTCTGAGATTAGCATGTTGTTGACTGTAAGAGAAGAGGCTGCCAAGAGAGACTAGATATAGATGAAAAATGACTGCTGCCACCAGTCACACTGAACAAACCCTAACTGTTGCATACCACTGAATATGAGATCCCAAGGAAAGAAACAGTCCGTGAATGATGGTTGTTGACTGTGATAGACTTTTTTGTGGTTGTCGTTGGCCAAATTGTGTTTGCTGACCAAGACAGTCTCGTAGCAAATTGATCAAACCCACGAATGCCTGAAGGAGATCATGGAAGCCTGCGTTTTATCTCGGGTGCACTATATAAATCCCTTGGATAGCTTGATCACACCCTTGAACCACTTAACTTAACCCCAGATCACTATGATACAGTTTGATGTGCAACCTCGGATCACTAACTCACTAAATTTGACTTTGTATCACTGAAACTTAGCCACGGATGCTTTTGCTTGACCTTGGGCGACCCTGCTAACAATTTCGATGCTTCTTCTTGACCTTGGGTAACGTTGTTGTAAGTTCGGGTGCCTGAATTCATGACCTAAAGGGTTGTCGGATGCCATAGTAAACTGGTATGAACCTGTTATCACACCATAATAGCAGGGTTACTATTCTTGCTTAGCAGATATCTGCACATTCTAGAGCTTCGATTATTCAGAGCTTGGCTATGATGAGTTTATTATTCTGAGATCACTCATGATCAGAGCAGTGTATTATTCAGACTTATGTTAGACCTTGTGTCAAGGCTGAGCCTTGAGAGTTCAGATTTGATGACCGATGTGACCCTTTATTCCATATAGTCTCAGCTCAGTTCCTAGAGATGTATTGCAGCAGTGTTTCAGATGGTATATGATGATTATTCTTATGATGATGTTGTATGACCTATGGATTCATGATAATTGACTGTGGATTATTATCTTGTTGTTTTAGTCATGTTCATAGCATTGACTTGGTATATAATTCATGATGTGGCAAACTTAAAATGAACTATCTTAATGATGAACATTTAGGTTGTTTGACAAAACTCACTGGTTTACTACCTTACATAGATATGGTATTTCTTGATACCAGTTGTCTGCTAGCTTAGGCTCTACTTTCACTTGACTCCATCCATCCATGACTTTCCTTATTTGGCTTTAACCCTTGACTTGTCTTGAATTTCTGATATTGAGGACTTCTCTTTTTACTACCTCTTTGTTTGGACTGCATCCTTGTTTGTTTAGTGTCTCAGCTCTGAGTTGGTGACAGAACTTGCCTATGGTAAGTTGGATTGTAGGCCTAAATCATTATGGTCAGTTGTCCCGATGTTTGGCACTGGCTCGAACTCCCCCTAGTCACTTGAGATGTTGTTGGCTAAAACTGAAAGCTCATGTACTACTTATGGAAACTTATGTAAATTCACCCATGGAAACTAAAAAGGGCAAGAGCGATGAACTGCTAAAAATACTCCTCGAAGAGTATAAGAAAGGTCCAAAAAGCAACGGTTCTTAAATTCTATATCTAAACAATTGCTGACCTTATATATATATATATAAACATGCCCTGGATGCAAGCTGCAATTAGTTGTGCTTATCAGCGCACATGAGATCCAAAGGGCTATGTAGGCCAAAAAGGCCATGAAATGAAATTGAATGATCCTAATGAACTTAGATCAGCTTGATGTAGACATGATGCCTAAGTTGAATAAGCACTCTCTAAACAACTTACCCATTTGTGAGGCACATCCATTCCCCGTGTTTATTTTGTCCAGCATAGAGTTTGTAGCTTCCCCTTTTTCCTAGTCCAAAGTGTCTTTTAGTTGATTTTTGACAAGTCATCACCTTTGCCTAACCTTGTTCCTAGCCTTCATCCTTAGCTAGCAGTTAGACCATGTCCAATGGGTGAGTTTGTCATTTAAGCTATTGTACAAGTAAATATAAATAACAATGGAATGAACACGTATGATTAATGCCACTAAATGATGTTATACTTTAAGTTAAGCCGTGAATATGATTAGAGGAACATGTCTTAGTCTATTGATATGATTTATCCTTGGTTGTATATGGACCTAGTCAAACCTAGTTTGACTATCGTCATTTTTTGGGATCCGTGATGATGTGGGCCATGTATGAGTATTGATGATGATTTATGGACCTACATACTCTTGATGATGATACTATATGATGGAAATATGATTCAGATGATGATTGATGTAGTTCAATAGGTTTTATTATTTCTTCAGATCATCAGATTATGCACTGTCCATATATGGTGGACCCTATAGCTAGCCCATCAGGGCAACCCATGGTGTATGAGTACACATTATTAGTAGATTTGGGTCTTCTGGATCCAATGAGACACTTATCATTCAGTTCTGGGCACTTCTAATAGTGATAGATGCAGTTTTCCATTTGTTGACCAGATTTGGGGCTGATTTCCCAGCCTGAGCAGCAGGGGCCATGAGAGGCCAATTCACCTAGGGCGTTGTATGAGGAGGGGGTGGTCCAACCACTTGATATTACCATTTACCCCCCCTTCTGGAGAGCCTGATAGGATCAGTTTGACAGCACAGGTGCCCTAGGAGGCCGTTTCAGCACTTTCACAGTTACCGAGGCAGTCCTGAAATGGGATAAAAGGGTCACTGAGGAATTCGATTTGGGCGATTGAGGAAAGGTTTTGGAATTTGGTTTTCATAGAGGTCTTCTAGGGTGAACCCCCTACCTTCCAGCTAGTTTTCATCATTTGGGTGGTGTTAGGAACCCTTGTCTTTACTTTGTTAGTATGTTGTTGTTGGACGCATATGCTTTGTAAGTCGTCCCGTAGTATTTGTTGATCAATAGTTTGTGTTATTGTTGTTGGCGCATATGCTTTGTAAGTCGCCCGTAGTATTGTTGATCCATAGTTTGTAACGGCCCATGGTTTCGACCCATAGTATTGGCGCCTAGAATTAGTATATAAGTGTGTGTTGAGACCTATGAAGGCACCGTGAAGTTATTTGTATTGAGCTTTCTCAAAGGAGGTTGCCCCCTCGAAGTGGCCTGTGATCAATACAAAAGTGATTATGAGTTCTGTCATTTCTGCTATTTCGCGTATTCTTGTTAATTAATTGTTGCAGGTGCCTCACATCTGGTATCAGAGCACTTTCTTGGGCTCGCTGGGTGAAATTTCTGCCAATTTTTTTTTTTTCGCATTTGTTGCAGGTTCGGATTTGGGAATACTCCCTATCCGCTTAACTGTGGGAAGTACTTGGTCATAAGCCCTAAAACTCATTGTGAGGAGTACCACAGAAACCCCGAAGTAGCTGGCCCATTGAGAGGACCTGCCAGCGAAAAGGGCAACGACCCCTACCTGATTGACTAGTTTCCACCCGTGAGGTAAACCAAGAGTTGTCGTTTGTGGCAAAGCGGTTATCAGTTTTACCTGAGCCATGGAGTGAGGGGTATTGCCCCAATACGCAAGCCGTCAGACAGCATTGGTGGCCAAGTGAAACCCCTGAACTGTTAGGAAGCCACACATACCTGGGGTCCATATCTACTTTCAGCTGAACTATTGTCGATCACTGTTGCGCCGTTTCAGATCTATTTTGCAAGCCGTTCCAGATTCAGCCATTTTCAATCCATTCGGCACTGTTCCAGATCTCTTTCGAGCCGTAGCCGCTCCAGAAAAGAGTATAAAATTCAGTTTTTTCTCCATATCTCCCTTATTTTCACTCTGTTTTCCTTGAAATTTTCGGGGAACCCCTGTCATCCCATTCTGCATATTTCAGTCCTGAGGACCCTATCCCCAATTCCCCTTCCCAAAGCCTGAAATCCCACATTTGTCTATTTTTAGGGTTTGCCATAACTTCCTCAGATTTCACCCAATCACCTTCAAATTTTACCACAGAGTTCCTTTCTGAATTCTGCTTCTTTGTTCCCCTCTGCCAAATTTTTCCATTCTTTCACCCCGTTTCTGAAATCCTCATTTTTGCTTCCCTGTCTATCCAACAGTGTCCAAAACCTAGTCAAACCCCAATTACCCTTCTGATTGTTTCCCAAATCCAAATTTTCCCTTACTGAAGTAGTTCCTGTTCTTGTTTTCCTACCCACTCAAAAGAAAAAAGAAAAAAAGAAAAAAAGAAAAAACTTGGTTATGGTTGTCACCCGTGCAGGAGCAAAAACCATGGAAGAAGCACTTGCATCCATCCAAGCCAAACTCCAGGATCTGGATGAAAAATTTCTCGGTCTCCATCTTAAACATTCAGCTATGAACAACAAACGGCAGTCCGAGTCTTCAGTAGACAATGGGTTCTCTTCTTCCAGCAATTTCTGTGGTCCGAAGCTTGATTTTCCTTGCTTCAATGGTACCGATCCAACTGGATGGATCTATCGTGCAGAACATTACTTCAGTCTACATAATACTTTTGATGTCAACAAAGTTCCGTTGGCATCCTTTCATTTGGAATAGGAAGCTCTTCAATGGTACCGTTGGTACATCAAGGCTCATCCAGAGCCCAACTGGCCAGACTTTTGCCAGCTCCTTTTGCAAAGATTTGGTCCTAGTGCTTTTGATGACTTCACAGGAGCCCTCACTAAACTTCGCCAAACTGGCACTGTGAGAGAGTATCAAACCGAATTTGAGAATCTAGCCAACCACACCGAAGGATTGTCTGATGAATTTTACCGGAGTTGTTTTATCAGTGGTCTAAAGGATGCCATTCGCTCTGAGGTCAAAATGTTCTGTCCCAACACAATGATGGAAGCACTCGGGTTGGCTAAGTTGGCAGAAGACAAGATTGCAGCCCAACAACGCTCCAAGCCCACTTTTTTTCCCTTCCGAAATATGGGTTCTCAGCGACCACCTATACCGTAGGCTCCTCGACCGACTCCTATCAAGCGTTTGTCTGAAACAGAGATGCAAGCACGCAGAGAAAAGGGGCTTTGCTATAATTGTGATGAGAAATTCACTCAGGGACATAGATGTGTTCAGCAAAAGCTCAATCTCCTGGATGTGGAGTCTCCGCCTGCCTCTAAAATGGGTGACGAAGATCCAGAAACACTGGATGCTCTGGTCGACATTCAGGAACCGCCTATTGACCCTCCGTCTCAGGATGACCAGCCAGAGATATCTCTCCATGCTTTAGCTGGAATCACCACCCCCCAAACAATGCGGGTCAGGGGTTACTTCAAGAAGCTTCCTCTTACAATCCTCATTGATTCTGGTAGCACGCATAATTTCATTGACCCTCGGATCGCCAAACAAGCTGATTGTTTTATCCATCCGTGCTCCAACTTTGAAGTCATGATTGCCAATGGGGGCACCTTACCTTGCAAAGGGAAGTGTCGAAATGTGCGTATCTCTATGGGAGATTATACCTTGCGCTCTGACATGTTTGCCTTGCCCTTAGGCGGATGTGATTTGGTTTTGGGCGCTCAATGGCTACGCACACTCGGCCCTATCTTATGGGATTTTGCCGAACTTTGGATGCAGTTTTCCGAGAATGGACACAAACACACATTGACAGGATTACAACCAGGTTCTCTCAGCATCATCAGTTCACATCGCATGGAAAAACTCCTCAAGAAGAATTCACATGGTGTCATCGCTCAGATCCATTCCATCCAGATGCAACCATCAGCGGTCTCCACTACTCCTTTGGATCTACAACAAATTCTGGATCGATATACAAGTGTCTTTGCTGAACCAGTGGGATTACCACCTTCCAGGCCAGAAGACCATCGTATTCAGCTCCTTCCTGGCAGCATTCCTCCCAACATCAGGCCCTATCGCTACCCATTTCACCAAAAAACGGAGATTGAAATGCTCGTTCGGGACTTATTGAAGCAAGGTATTATTCGCCCAAGCACTAGTTCCTTTTCTTCTCTAGTTATTCTTGTCCGCAAAAAAGATGGGTCATGGCGCCTCTGCATTGACTTCCGAGCACTTAATCACCTCACCATCAAGGATAAGTTTCCAATTCCTGTTGTTGATGAGCTTCTTGATGAGCTTCATGGGGCTCACTTTTTCTCTAGGTTGGATCTTCGTTCTGGGTATCATCAAATTCAGGTTCATGAGGATGATATTCCTAAAACAGCTTTTCGCACACATGATGGCCATTATGAGTTTTTGGTCATGCCCTTTGGCCTCACTAATGCTCCTTCCACATTCCAGGCCTTAATGAATAAAATATTTCGACCCTACTTGCGGAAATTCATTCTGGTATTCTTTGATGATATCCTCATCTATAGTAAAACATGGGATGAACATCTCCAGCATCTGGATCTTGTCATGCAAATTTTCTCTGACCATCATCTCCATGCCAAGCAGTCTAAATGTGTTTTTGGACAAAAGGAAGTTGAGTATCTCGGGCACATTATCTCAGCACAAGGGGTTCGCGTGGATCCTGCCAAAATCGAGGCCATGAACAATTGGCCACATCCTCAGACACTCAAGAGCCTTCGTGGTTTTTTGGGGTTGACCGGCTACTACCACAAGTTTGTCAAGGATTATGGCAAGATTGCAGCTCCATTAATTGCTCTATTGAAAAAAGATGCTTTTACATGGACACCTGCTGCTCAGTGTGCATTTGACAAACTAAAACAAGCTATGTGTACTACACCAGTGCTAGCTATGCCTGATTTTTCCAAGCCCTTCACTATTGAGAGTGATGCTTGTGGCAATGGACTTGGTGTTGTTCTCCTTCAAGATGAACACCCCATTGCGTTCACCAGCAAAGCCCTTTCAGGTAAGAATTTAGCTGCCTCTACCTATGAGAAGGAAATGATGGCTATTTTGCATGCAGTACATAAGTGGCGTCCATACCTATTAGGGAATCATTTCTGCATCAAGACTAATCACCAGAGTCTGAAATATTTCTTGGACCAGCGTGTCTCCTCCTCGGCACAACAGAAATGGGTTAGCAAACTCATGGGTTATGACTATGAGATCACTTACAAGAAGGGTAAAGACAATATTGTGGCAGATGCTCTTTCTCGCACATTTGATGCCCAAGGTTCTCTTTCAGCTATTTCTATGCCTGTTCCAAATTGGTTGCAATCTGTTCAACAGGGTTATGTCAATGACTCTTCCTTATCTCAGATCATACAACGCTTGACCAACAATCCTTCTGCTGTCCCACATTACTCTTGGGATGGTGCTTCTCTGCGATACAAGGGTCATCTGGTGCTTCCCCAGAGCACAGATCTTCAACAGGTTGTCTTCTATGAACTCCATGCTTCTCCATTGGCCGGGCACTCTGGGTTCCTCAAAACATATGAACGAGCATGGCGTAAATTCTTTTGGCAGGGCATGAAAAGGACAATTCAACAGATGGTGGCCGAATGTGATACCTGCCAACGCAATAACGGTGAAACAACACTCCTTCCAGGATTGCTTGAACCCTTGCCCATACCTACACGGATGTGGACAGATATTTCTATGGATTTCATTAAAGGGCTCCCTAAATCTGGCGGGAAGACAGTGATTCTCGTTGTGGTTGATCGTCTCTCCAAATATAGTCTTTTTTCTGCTCTCAGCCATCCCTATACAGCCTCCTCCGTCGCTCAAATTTTTATGGACCATATCTTTCGTCTTCATGGCATCCCTTCTTCCATTGTCTCGGATTGTGATGCGACTTTCACTAGTCATTTTTGGACAGAACTATTTCGCCACACTGGCACCAAACTGAAGATGAGTTTAGGGTATCACCCACAAATAGATGGTCAGACTGAAATTGTCAATAAATGCTTGGAAACTTATCTTCGTTGCTTCACCTCGGAACAACAACATTAGTGGGAAAAGTGGCTCCCTCTCGCTGAATGGTGGTACAATACCTCTTACCACACTGCCTCTAAAATGACCCCATATGAAGCAGTCTATGGTTAGGCACCTCCAGCTCTTCTTCCATACACCCCCACCAGTTCACCAGTTCAGGAAGTTGACACGGTCCTTCGCAACCGCGATCAGATTCTTCGCATTTTGCGGGACAATCTTCACATGGCAAGAAATCGCATGAAGCAACAAGCTGATCAGCACCGTTCGGAGCGCACTTTTCAAGTCGGCGATATGGTTTTTCTTCGTCTCCAGCCGTACAAACAATCCTCCTTGAAACTCAAAGGGCGTCATAAGCTCGCTCCAAAGTTCTATGGTCCATATCGGATTCTTCAGCAGATTGGGTCTGTTGCTTATAAATTGGAACTTCTTCCTTCTTCCCGCATTCACCCAGTCTTTCATGTCTCTTGTCTGAAGAAAGTTCTTGGCACCAACATCAGCGGCCAAACGATTTTACCCGAACTAGATAATGAAGGATCCATCCTTTTGGAGCCAGAGGCCATCCTCAATCGGCGCACGCGTCAGCTTCGCTCTCGCTCTATCACAGAGGTCTTAATTCAGTGGCACGGCATGCAACTAGAGGGTGCTACATGGGAACTACTCCTTCAGATTCAACAACAATTTCCACATCTAAAGCTTTGAGGACAAAGCTTTTTTTAAGGGGGAGGGGATGTTAGGAACCCATGTCTTTACTTTGTTAGTATGTTGTTGTTGGACGCATATGCTTTGTAAGTCGTCCCGTAGTATTTGTTGATCAATAGTTTGTGTTATTGTTGTTGGCGCATATGCTTTGTAAGTCGCCCGTAGTATTGTTGATCCATAGTTTGTAACGGCCCATGGTTTCGACCCATAGTATTGGCGCCTAGAATTAGTATATAAGTGTGTGTTGAGACCTATGAAGGCATCGTGAAGTTATTTGTATTGAGCTTGCTCAAAGGAGGTTGCCCCCTCGAAGTGGCCTGTGATCAATACAAAAGTGATTCTGAGTTCTGTCATTTCTGCTATTTCACGTATTCTTGTTAATTAATTGTTGCAGGTGCCTCATAGGTGGGTCCACAGAGGCCACGGGAGGCCTTTTACTGCATGTCTGTCACAAATTTTGAGGACAGATTTGATCATTTGTATTTATTTTGTACATATTATATTATTTTATTGTGCCATGGGGATGAGCTAGCAAGGATTGATGCCTCCTAGCCCCACCATGCGCTCCATGTGTCATGTCCTAGTCATATGAGGTGGGCCCATGTACTTTTGCCCCCTCTAGTGGATGCCATCACCCTCCATGAGTATCTTTTAGCTATGATGTCATCATTATTTGAGTGATCCATGTGTTATATTGTTATGTTTCATCTTAGCCATTGATCATGTATTGAGATCTTTTAATCTCAACCACTCATTTCAAAAAGTGGTTTTGGTCTTTATTATCCTATATAAGGAGACTCCCTCATTGTAAAATCATCTAGAGAATTTGGCTCTTGGCTCTTGGAATAAAATTTCTATCTTTTGGAGTACATGCTTGGATCTTCGAGTGGATGTTGGTTGTTTTGATTGTAAATGCTTTTTTCCATTGCACTGGAGGATCTATTGTAGCTATCTTGCATATTTTACCAAATCTTTTTTACAGGTGGAGAAGACTTCTTTGACAAGTGTGAATTGGTGGGGAGGCTTGTCCTTCAAGCTTGGAGGAGGACGTTTTGGTTAATCAGGAAGTGGTTTTGTCTTTGTACCATCTATTCTTTGCTTATCTCTTTCTTGCTTGTATCTACCTTCAACATGTTAAACTGATTAATGCTTTGCTCCTTGGTTTTGACAGGTTAGAGGGACACACATGTGGCTTGGAGAAAATCGATTTGGCAAGAGGGCTTCAAAAATTCTTCATTTGATCTTTGGAAAAAGTAATCCTCATCTCAACTAACAATCATCTCTTCATCCAGGTATGCTCCAAAGGTATGGTCTTCTTCTTCCTTAGCTTATCCATAAATTCTAGATCATAAAACCCTAATTGATTAAAACCCTCATTTTTCACTTTTTCTTAGATCTACTTGGATTTAGCTTGGCTTTGGGTAAGATATTGAAAACCCACCTCTATAGCATCCATGGCAATTCGGATCTATAGTTTGGTGAGGATTGGCTTTCATTTGACACACTTTCCAAGGCACATTATCCTTCTTGAGGGAGGTCGCACTTCTTGAGGGAGGCTAGTGGGGCTATTTCCAAGAGATGGGTAGGTGAGATCCCACTTGATCCATAATCTCCATACTTGATAACCTACCCCTAGTGCCTCACTTCATTGAGTTTTTCCTTGTGGGCCCCATTCCTCATTTTGAGGGTTGAGCCCCACTTGGGTCAATTTGGTGATGCATGTTCAATCTCAGATCTATGGAGATCTAGCCATTGGATGCCCATGATTTTCAATATCCACATTCATACTTGCCTAAACTACTTAGATCTAAACTTTGGTGGCCTTTGGGTTTGATTTGACGCAACTTTCCATGCTTTTAGCCCTCCTTGGGCAAAGTCGCACTTCTTGAGTGATTGAGTTGTCCCACTTTGAGAAACTGGGTGGTTGAGATCCCATTGGATTTGGAAAGAGCATATCTTGAAACCTACATCTAGTGTCTCACTTTGTGAAGTTTTGCCTTGGGGTTAGCATTCCTTGTTTTGGGGAAAGTTGTCCACTTGGGTCACTTAGTGAAATATTAGATCTAGTAAGATTCAACCATCACACCTCAAGTAGCCCACTTGATTTGCATCCTAGGTGTCATGATCTACATTTTGGTATCCTTTTGACTCCATTGGCCCATCCATTTCAAGGCACTAATCTACCTAGGGCAATTCACACTTCTTGGGAATTGTGTCAAGTACTAGATCCCATATGTGGGTATCTCTAATTTCATCTTAGATCCATAGATCTATCTGTTGCATACCCCTTGGTATCTTTTGCACCCCTAACTTCACCTTGTGGGTCTCATTTTGAACCATTTCCATATCCCAAGAAAGTGGGTCTCACTTGTGTATTTCATGGTACTAGATCTGTCTTTTTGGTCTTCATAGGTGGCCCAACCCATTCATTGGTTCAAACATTTGTCACTCCTTAAGCATTTTCAACCACTATCTAAACTCTTGGGTCCACCTAACCTTGCATTGGTTTCCGTAACTTGTCATCTATACATCCCTAGGAACCTTTGTTTTGGTCCAATAACTTTTGAGTGATCATAGGGGCTCCCCCTTGATCTTGATTCATCTTGATCTAAAGTGAAGATTGCCTCGGTTGTTGTGATCCCATCTTGCATTGGGAACCGTGGCATCTCTTGGGTCACCTCTTTATTTGTCCATGTACTTTACCGTCCCGGATGGGATACCTCTAGGGACAACTACAAGTTGTGTGATAATAGAACCCTTGCAAGGGCAGTCGTGAGTTGTAGGTGCCTTAAGAGGGAAGACGGTGGACTATAACAGGCCCTAACAGAGATCGGGTGACCTGGAACCAGCCCTAGCAGGGCTCGGACAACAAAAGAAAGGCCCTAGCAGGGCTACCGTAAGCTAGAGGAGCCCTAACAGGGCTACCGGGACTTGAACCAACCCTTTTACTGAGTTCGGGTGGAGTGAAGAAGGCCCTAACAGGGCTTGGATGGGAGTAGATCAGACTTCAACTATTACAGCTGCTTCAAGGAGAAAAATCACACCTCACGAAGAAGAGAGAGAAGATGCAAGCATAGAACCCCAGGAAATAGTCTTAGAGATCAGAGATAAAGAGATCAAATGTATCTTGCTCAAGTGAGAGCACTTCTTTATTTATAATTCTCCTTTGAGGATCACTTCCTTAGTCTTAGGAATAAACAAATAATAAAAATCCACTTAGTTAGGGTTACATTATTTTATTTTCACTTTTAACCCTTCACAAAAGAATTTGACTTTTATCTTGGACCTTTGGTCCTTTACAAGTGGGCTCTTGGTCCTTCATTAGGGTTCTATGACCCTAGCTCCTAAAGCAAGTCATCTTAGGCCCTTCTCTTGGTCTTTATGGCCCACACGTGCCAACTCAATGTACATTATCATAAATAAAAGACTTTTATTCTTTTATACTTCACTTGAATTGGGCGCTAGGTGTTCATAACCTCTTCTAGGTGGGCGCTAGGTCTTTATGACCCTTTCTTCATGGGCACAAGATTTACATGCCAGTTGAAGCAGAAACTCAAGAGCAAGGAGCACCAAAGGTAGAGCTTAGACCACCATCACAGGTTATAGGTACCTCAACGAGTGTACAGGGTGAGCAGCATGATCGTGAGGAGTAGGATGCTCAATCCACCCCGACCAAATCTTCTAGAGAGAAGAAGGCAAAGTGGGAAGAGAGAACCTTGAAGGAGGCACAAGTGCCATTGGATGCTCCAAGGACTTCAATCAGGATGAGCAAACCACCACAGATATTTTCCAGTTATATGGCACTAGTAAGCAACATTATTTATTCTAAGCCTTCCAGCCTTGAGGAGGCATCAGATCAGCAAGTCTGGATGGATTCCATGGTAGAGGAGTATTCTTCCATAATGAAGAATGATGTGTAGGATATAGTGCCTAGACCAGAGGGAAAGTCAGTGGTGAGCTCCAAGTGGATCTATAAAATCAAGCATACTGCAAATGGAAACATGGAGAAGTTCAAGGCAAGGTTCGTGGCAAGGGGGTTCTCCCAAAAAGAGGGAGTTGATTATGAGGAGACTTTTGCTCCTATCGCCAGATATACTTCCATTAGAGTTGTTATGTCTATTTCCTTAGAGATGGGGTGGAGGATAAATCAAATGGAAGTGAAGACAATGTTCCTCGATGGGGTGATCAAGGAGGAAGTGTATGCAGAGCAAGCTCATAGATTTGAGGTACATGGGAGGAATTCTCATGTGTGTAGGTTGAATAAGGCTCTATATGGACTCAAGCAGGCACCTAGAGCTTGCTATTCCAGGATCAACACTTATCTGGTGAGTATGGGCTTCATCAAGAGTGAGGTGGATTCCAACCTGTACTTCATGTCGGTTGGTGATGATCCACTCATTCTTGTACTATACATGGAAGACCTGTTTCTGACAGAATCTGAGAAGCTCATAGCAAGATGCAAGAGAGACCTTGCAAAGGAGTTGGAGATGAAAGACTTGGGACCGATGCACTATTATTTGGGATTGGAGGTGTGGCAACATGAAGGTGAGGACCAAGGAAAATATCCAATTGAGATTCTGAGGAGATTCGGGATGGAGGAATCCAAGCCTATGACTACACCCATGATCACCAACTTGAAGAAGTTGAATGCTTTTGAGTTAGAGTTGATGGATTCCATGGTGTACAAACAGTTGATCGGTTCTTTGATGTATCTAGTGAACACCCAACCGGATATTTGTTTTGTTATAAACACCCTCAGCCAGTACATAGTGGAACCAAGGAGAGAGCACTAGATAGCAGTGAAGCATGTGCTTAGGTATCTGAGAGGTACAGTGGAGTATGGACTCATGTATGTCCAAGGTAATGGAGTGAAATTGATGGGCTATACAGATTCAGACTGGGCAGGAAGTGCAGTGGACAGAAAAAGCACCTCAAGGTGTTGCTTTAGCTTGGGATCAAGAGTTGTTTCTTGGCTCAACAGGAAGCAGACGTCAATGGCACTTAGTTTTGCGGAGGCCGATTACATGGCAGCCAGTTTGGCGAGTTGTGAGGCCATATGGCTTCGCAAGATGCTCACGGGGTTATTTGGTCAGGAGTTGGACCCAACGGTCATCTACTGTGACAATCAGAGTTGTATCAAGCTCTTTGAGAATCCAGTGTTTCGTGACTGGTCAAAGCATATCGAGATCATGTATCATTTCATCGGGGACAGAGTTCAAAGAGGAGCTGTGAAGCTCTAGTACATTTCCACGTATGAGTAGGTTGAAGACATCCTCACCAAAGGATTGCCCAAGGAGAAGTTTGAGTTCTTCAGGGACAAGTTGGGGTGGTAAAGGACACCTTCCTCGTTAAGAGGGAGTGTTGAAGTTTGTAGTGAGGATAGGTGCTTCTACGTTGGCTTGTGTCCAACACATGGAAGTATCCTCAATTTGTAACTCTCTTTGTAAAAGTGACTTTTATAATACTTTATGTAAAAGATCAATTTTCCCATGGTATTGGAGGGCCCATGGTATTGAAAGACCTATTATCACACCATAGTAGTAGGGCTACTATTCTTGATTAGCAGATATCTGCACATTTCAGAGCTTGGATTATTCAGAGCATGGCTATGATGAGCTTATATTTTGAGATCACTCATGATCAGAGCAGTGTATTTTATCAGACTTATGTTAGACCTTGTGCCAAGGCTGAGCCTTGAGAGTTCAGATTTGATGACCGATGTGACCCTTTATTCCATACAGTTTCAGTTCAGTGCCTAGTGATGTCATTGCAATAGTGTTTCAGATGGTTTATGATCATTATTATGATGTGATATGAACTATGGATTTTTTTATCATTGATTATGGATTATTATCTTGTTGTTTTAGTCATCTTCACAGCATTAGCTTGGTATATGATTCATGATGCGGCAAACTTTGTAAGCTTAAAATGAACTATCTTGATGATGAATTATAAAATGGACATTTTACTTGCACATTTAGGTTCTTTGACAGAACTCATTGGTTTACTACCTTGCATAGATATGGTCTTTCTTGACATTACATGCCTGCTAGCTTAGGCACCACTTTCACTTGACTCCATCCATCCATGAACTTCCTATATTGGTTTTACCCTTGACTTGTCTTTCTTGACTCTTTGATATTGAGGACTTCCCCATTTACTACCTTTGTGTGGGATCGCATCCATGTTTGTTTAGTGTTTCGGCTCTAAGTTGGTGACAGAACTTGCCTTTGTTGAGTTGCATTGTAGGCCTAAATCATTCTGGTCGGTTGTCCCGATGTTTGGCACTGGCACGAATTCCCCCTTGTCACTTGAGATGTTGTTGGCTAAAACTGAAAGCTCATGTACTACTTATGGAAACTTGTTAAAATCGCCCATGGAAACTATAAACTCTAGAATGTGTTTATCAACACACGTGAGTAAAGGGCAAGAGCAATGAAACTCTATAAATACTCCTCGAAGAGTATAAGAAAGGTCCAAAAAGAAATGGTTCTTAAACTCTATATCTAAATGATTGCTCACCTTATGTATATATAAATATGCCCTGGATGGAAGCTGCAATTAGTTGTGCTTTTTAGCGCACCTAAGATCCGAAGGGTTATGTAGGCCAAAAAGGCCATGAAATGAAATTGGATGATCCTAATGAACTTTGATCAACTTGATGTAGACATGATGCCTAATTTGAATAAGCACTCTCTAAACAACTTACCCATTTGTGAGGCACAACCCTTCCCCGTGTTATTTGTCGAGCACAGAGTGTAGCTTCCCCCGTTATCCTAGTCCAAAGTGTCTTTTAGTTAAAGTTTAGACAAGTCACCCCTTTTGCTCAGCCTTGTTCCTAGCCCTCATCCTTAGCTAGTAGTTAGACCAGTTTGACAGCACAGGTGCCCCAGGTGGCAGTTTCAGCAGCTTCACAGTTACCGAGGTAGGTTAAAAATGGGATAAAAGGGTCACTAAGGAATTCGATTTGGGCAATTGAGGCAAGGTTTTGGCACTTGGTCTTCACAAAGGTCTTCCACATAGTCTTATTGATGATACCATATGGTGGACATATGATTCAGATGGTGATTGATGCATTTTAGTAGGTTTTATTATTATTCCAAATCATCAGATTATGCACTATCCAGATATGGTGGACCTTATAGTTGGCCCATCAGGGCAACCCATGGTGTATGAGTACACATTCTTAGTATTTTTGGGTCTTCTGGATCCAATGAGACACTTATATTTTAGTTCCGGGCACTTCTGACAGTGATAGATGCATTTTTCCACTTGTTGACCAGATTTGGTGTTGTTTTCCCAGCCTGACCAGTAGGGGCCATGAGAGGCCAGTTCACCTAGGGCGCTGTATGAGGAGGGGGTGGTCCAGCCACTTGATATTACCATTTTACCCCCCTTCTGGAAAACTTGGTGGGCTCAGTTTGATAGCACGGGTGCCCTAGGTGGCCGTTTCAGCAACTTCACAGTTACCAAGGCAGGTTAAAAATGGGATAAAAGGGTCACTGAGGAATTCGATTTGGGAAATTGAGGCAAGGTTTTGGCATTTGGTCTTCACAAAGGTCTTCCACACACTCTTATTGATGATACCATATGGTGGACATATGATTCAGATGGTGATTGATGCATTTCAACAGGTTTTATTATTATTCCAAATCATCAGATTATGCACTGTCCAGATATGGTGGACCTTACAGTTGGCCCATCAGGGCATCCCATGGTGTATGAGTACACATTCTTAGTATTTTTGGGTCTTCTGGATCCAATGAGACACTTATATTTCAGTTCCGGGCACTTCTGACAGTGATAGATGCAGTTTTCCACTTGTTGACCAAATTTGGGGCTGTTTTCCCAGCCTGACCAGCAGAGGCCATGAGAGGCCAGTTCACCTAGGGCGCTGTATGAGGAGGGGGTGGTCCAGCCACTTGATATTACCATTTTACCCCCATTTTGGAGAGCCTGGTGGGCTCAGTTTGACAGCACAAGTGCCCTAGGTGGCAGTTTCAACAGCTTCACAGTTATCGAGGCAGGTTAAAAATGGGATAAAAGGGTCACTAAGGAATTCGATTTGGGCAATTGAGGCAAGGTTTTGGAACTTGGTCTTCACAAAGGTCTTCCAGGGTGAACCCCCCATCTTCCAGCCAGTTTTCATCAGTCAGTGGGCTCCACAGAGGCCACACGAGGCCTTTTACTGCATGTCTATCATAGATTTTGAAGACAGGATTTGATCATTTCTATTATTTAAGACATATTATTTTATATTATTGTTCCATGGGGATGAGATAGCAAGGATTGATGCCTCCTATCCCTAACATGAGCTTTATGAGTCATGTCCATGTCATATGAGGTGGGCCCATGTACTTTTGCCCCCTCTAGAGGATGATGTCACCCTCACTTTGTATCTTTTAGCTATGACGTCACCCTTTTTTTAGTGATCCATGTGATGTTATGTTATGGCTCATCTTAGATATTGATTATTTTGTGGGATCTTTTAATCTCAACCACTCATTTCATAAAGTGGTTTTGAGATCTAGGGTTTTGGTCTTTATTTATCCTATTTAAGGAGGAGACCCCCTCATTGTAAAATTCATCTAGAGAATTTGGCTCTTGGCTCTTGGAATAAAATTCATCTTTTGGAGTACATGCTTGGATCTTGGAGTGGATGTTGGTTGCTTTGATTGTAAATGCTTTTGTCCATTGCACTGGAGGATCTCTTGTAGCTATCTTGCATATTTTGCCATACTTTTGATTTACAGGTGAAGAAGACGCCTTGGGAGGAATGCGTATTGGTGGGGAGGCTTTCCCTACAACTTCATTCCAATTCGTGGATCAAATAGGGAGTGGTTTTGTCTTTGTACCAACTATTCTTTGCTTATCTATTTCTTGCTTGTATCTACCCTCAACATGTTGAACTGATTAATGCTTTGCTCCTTGGTTTTGACAAGTTAGAGGGACACACATGTGGCTTGGAGGAGGACGTTTTGGCAAGAGGGCTTCAAAATTCTTCATTTGATCTTTGGCAAAGTAATCCTCATCTCAACTAGCATCCATCTCTTCATCCAGGTATGCTCCAAAGGTATGGTCTTCTCCCTCCTTGGCTTATCCATAAATTCTAGATCATAAAACCCTCATTTTTGTTTTTCTTAGATCTACTAAGATCTAGCTTGGCTTTGGGTATAATAAAAAGAACCCACCTTTATAGTATCCTCGGCAATTCAGATATATAGTTTGGTGGCATTTGGACTTCATTTGACCCTTCCCCCAAAGCACTTAGCCTTCCTTGAGTGAGGTCACCCTTCTTGGATAGGTGAGTTAAGCTAGTTCCAACACATGGGTAGGTGAGATCCCACTTGATTTTCACTCCTCTCACTTGATAACCTACCCCTAGTGCTTCACTTCTTTGATTTTTTCCTTGTGGGCCCCATTTCTCATTTTGAGGGTTGTGCCCCACTTGGGTCATTGAGTAATGCATTTTGAATCTCAGATCTACTGAGATCTAGCCATTGGATGCCTTTGATCTTCAAAACCCACCTTGTTTTGCACCTTGACTACCCCGATCTACATTTTGGTGGACATCTGATTCCATTTGGCCCTTGATCTAAGGCACTAGTCTTCCTTGGGGCAATTCACACTCCTTGGGGATTGTGTCTTTTCCTAGATCCCACACTTGGGTGCTCTCAAATCTTTGTCAATCCATAGATCCATGTCATAGAACCCCTATAGTACCATCTCCCATTAATTTTGACCAAGTGGACCCATCTTGGACCATTTTCCCTATTTTAAGGAAGTGGGTCCCACTTGTGTATTTTTATGGTACTATATCTATCTTTTGATCCCCCTAGGTGGCCCAAATAATACATTGGTTGAAACACTTATCACTCCTTAAGCCTCTTCAACCATATACTTGAACCCTTGGGTCCACCTAAGTTTGCATTGGTTTCCATAACTCAACTTTCACACTTCCCTAGGAACCATTGCTTTGGCTAGTTTTCTGTCGATTAGCTATAGGGTCTCCCCCTTGATCTTATCCTGTCTAGATCTAAAGCAAAGAGTGCCTCGGTTGTCATGACTCCCATCTTGCATTGGGAACCGTGGCATCTCTTGGGTCACCTCTTTAGTTGTCCATCTCCTCTACCGTCTCGGATGGGATATCACTAGGGACAACTACAAGTTGTGTGATAACAAGGCCCATGGTACTGACGGGCCCATGGTACTAGGTGTCCCATGGTATTACCCATGGTATTGACATAAAGTGAATGTTATAAAAGAATCTAAGAAGAGTTGTGTGAGACACATTTGAGAGTGAGAGATCATAGTTGCAAGAGACGGATTTCCTCTTGTAGTGAGCAGTCTAGATCTCAATTTGAAATTTCAGCCTTTTTCAGGGAAGAGTTACTTCTCTGTTGTCTATTGGATCCAAGGTGGATCTAGGGTTTGTCTATCCAGTTTGCAGAAAGGATTTGGAGTATCTTGCTATGTGTTTTGGTCCAGATCTGAAAGGTTTATCCGAAGGACTATTGTAGTGCTGTTGTAATCAAATTCCGCAATAAGAAGAAGACAAACATTTATTGCTTTTTCCCCAGTTGGGGTTTCTAGGGTAAATCCTAGTGTTTATTTTGTGTGGTTGCATTTTTGTTGTTCCGTTGTGCATTTATGGTTTCTTATACAGTTGTATTTTCAGTAATTAATGTTCAATAGTTAACTGAAGAACACATTAATAGTTGTTGCTAATCAAGAGCTATATAAGGATATAAAAGTTAACATGATTATCTCTCTCTTCTAATTTTTGTAAAATTTATCCATGTTCATCTGAATTTGTAAGCGTTAATGCACTCTTGAGATTGTGCTAGTGCATCCTCTAATTTTTTAATTTGCGACATTTCACTTTGATAGTCTATTAGAGTAATTCATCTTTTACAATATATGCAACTAACACTCATTCTTGAAGGACTCTCGGCATT
The DNA here is from genome assembly GCA_027924585.1 of Larix kaempferi. Classification (NCBI taxonomy): domain Eukaryota; kingdom Viridiplantae; phylum Streptophyta; class Pinopsida; order Pinales; family Pinaceae; genus Larix; species Larix kaempferi. The sequence continues at coordinate 4,916,901 of BSBM01000368.1, forward strand.
TAAATTCCTTACCACAAAAATGACAGTTTTTCAAAAAAGTAGAATTAATTCATAGTTCCTTGACTTAGTACTGCATCTTTAATAATTTAAATAACTCCTTTATCTCCTCGTTAATATCTTTCGACCACCATTTAATATTAATTTCCTTTTGAATTTACCAAGCCTAGTAATATTTTTTTCTTTATACCGGCTCTAGTAAAAGGCTTTTACCAGGTTGATAATTTTTTAATTTTTATTTTTTTCCTATTGAATCTCGTAAAAAAATATTTAGCCGATCTAGTAAATAGATTTTTTCAAGTTGGTAAAAAAAAATTATCAAGTTTAATAAAAACATTTACAGAATTTAGTAAATGGATTTTAGCGAGTTGGTAAGAAACATTTACCAAGTCTGGTAAAAAATATTTATCGAGTCAAGTAAAAAGATTGTATTGGATGATAAATTCTTACCAAGTTGATAAATTTTTGGCTTTTACCAGGTTGATAATTTTTTAATTTTTATTTTTTTTCTATTGAATCTAGTAAAAAAATATTTACCCGATCTAGTAAATAGATTTTTTCAAGTTGGTAAAAAAAAATTATCAGGTTTAGTAAAAAACATTTACAGAGTCTAGTAAAAGGATTTTATCGAGTTGGTAAGAAAAAATTACCAAGTCTGGTAAAAAATATTTATCGAGTCAAGTAAAAGGATTGTATTGGATGATAAATTCTTGCCAAGTTGATAAATTTTTACCGAGTTGGTAATCTTTTTACCTTTTTTATCTTATTTTTTCTTCTTCTTCCCTTGTTTCCCCCTTTTACAAAATTGTCGTGGATCATTTCTTGTTGATTTTCCTTGATTTTATTTTGCAATGGAGCACTTCTTCAACAAACTTCTAAAATATCAATGGCCAAGGGCCAACACATGGTCAAAGACCTATAGTTCAGAGAAGCTCTAAAAATTTAGAGTGGCCAAAGCCCGAATCAGAAAATGAAGCTTTGATACATGTTATCACACCATAGTAGCAGGGCTACTATTCTTGCTTAGCAAATATCTGCACATTCCAAAGCTTCGATTATTCAGAGCTTGGCTATTATGAGTTTATTATTCTGAGATCACTCATGATCAGAGCAGTATACTATTCAGACTTATGTTATACCTTGTGTCAAGGCTGAGCCTTGAGAGTTCAAATTTGATGACCGATGTGACCCTTTATTCCATACAGGTTTAGTTCAGCGCCCAGAGATGTATTGCAACAGTGTTTCAGATGGTTTATGATGATTATTCTTATGATGATGTTATATGACCTATGGATGTTTGATCATTGACAATGGATTATTATCTTGTTGTTTTAGTCATGTTCATAGCTTCAGCTTGGTATATCATTCATGATGTGGCAAATGTTGTAAAATTTGACATGAACTATCTCAATGATGAATTATAAAATGAAAATTTTACTTGCACATTTAGGTTGTTTGACAAAACTCACTGGGGTGCGATTTGCCTCAAGAGGGCTACTTTTCCTTGAAAAGTGTGTCAAATGGAACCCAATCACCACCAAACTATAGATCCAAATTGTCGTGGATGCTATAGAGGTGGGTTTTCAATATCTTTTCAAAAGCTAGGCTAGATCCAAGTAGATCTAAGAAAAAGTGAAAAATGAGGGTTTTAATTAATTAGGGTTTTTGTGATCTAGAAGTTATGGATAAGCCAAGGAAGAAGAAGACCAAACCTTTGGAGCATACTTGGATGAAGAGATGAATGCTAGTTGAGATGAGGATTACTTTTTCCAAAGATCAAATGAAGAATTTTTGAAGCCCTCTTGCCAAATCGATTTTCTCCAAGCCACATGTGTGTCCCTCTAACCTGTCAAAACCAAGGAGCAAAGCATTAATCAGTTTAACATGTTGAAGGTAGATACAAGCAAGAGAGAGATAAGCAAACAATAGTTGGCACAAAGACAAAACCACTCCCTGTTTAACCAAAACGTCTTCCTCCAAGCTTGAAGGGAAAGCCTCCCCACCAATTCGCACTTGTCAAAAACGTCCTCTTAACCTGTAAAAAGATATGGCAAAATATGCAAGATAGCTACAATAGATCCTCCAGTGCAATGGACAAAAGCATTTACAATCAAAGCCACCAACATCCACTCCAAACCCAAGCATGTACTCCAAAAGATAGAAATTTTATTCCAAGAGACAAGAGCCAAGATCTCTAGATGATTTTACAATGAGGGGGTCTCATCCTTATATAGGATAATAAAGACCAAAACCCTAGATCTCATAACCACTTTTTAAAATGAGTGGTTGAGATTAAAAGATCTCAATACATGATCAATGGCTAAGATGAAACATAACAATATAACACATGGATCTCTCAAATAATGATGATGTCATAGCTAAAAGGTACTCATGGAGGGTGACGTCATCCACTAGAGGGGGTAAAAGTACAAAAGCCCACCTCATATGACTAGGACATGACACATGGAGCTCATGGTGGGGCTAAAAAGCATCAATCCTTACTAGCTCATCCCCATGGCACAATAAAATAATATAATATGTGCAAAATAAATATAAATGATCAAATCTATCCTCAAAATCTATGACAATCAAGCAGTAAAAGGCCTCTTGTGGCCTCTGTGGACCCACCCAAGTGGTGAAAACTGGCTGGAAGATAGGGGGTTCACCCTAGAAGACCTCTGTGAAAACCAAGTGCCAAAACCTTGCCTCAATTTCTCAAATCGAATTCCTCAGTGACCCTTTTATCCCATTTCTGGACTGCCTCGGTAACTGTGAAAGTGCTGAAACTACCTCCTAGGTCACCTACGCTATCAAACTGAGCCTACCAGGCTCTCTAGAAGGGGGGATAAATGGTAATAACAAGTGGTTGGACCACCCCCTCCTCATACAGCGCCCTAGGTGAACTGGCCTCTGATGGCCCCTGCTGCTCAGGCTAGGAAATTAGCCCCAAATCTAGTCAACAAGTGTAAAACTGCATCTATCACTGTCAGAAGTGCCCGGAACTGAAAGAGAAGTGTCTCATGGGATCCAAAAGACCCAAATCTACTAAGAATGTGTACTCATACACCATGGGTTTCCCTGATGGGCTAACTGTAGGGTCCACCATATATGGACAGTGCATAATCTGATGATCTGAAGTAATAATAAAACCTGTTGAACTGCCTCAATCACCATTTGAATCATATGTCCATCATTTAGTATCATAAATAGGAGTATGCGGGCCCATACATCATCATCAATAAGTCTTCATGGCCCACATCATCACAGATCCCAAGAAATGACCATAGTCAAACTAGGTTTGACTAGGTCCATATACAACCAAGGATAAATCATATTAGTAGACTAAGACATGTTCCTCTAATCATACTCACAGCTTAACTTAAAGTATAACATCCATTCAGTGGCATTAATCATGTTAGCATATTCCTTTGTTATTTGTAACTACTTGCACAATAGTTTAAATGACAAACTCACCCATTGGACATGGTCAAACTGCTAGAGAAGGATGAAGGATAGGAACAAGGTTGGGAAAAGGGGATGACTTGTCTGAACTCAACTAAAAGATACTTTGGATTGGGAGAAGGGGGAAACTACAAACTCTGTGCTGGACAAAATAACACACAGGATGGATGTGCCTCACAAATGGGTAAGTTGTTTAGAGAGTGCTTATGCAACTTAGGCATCATGTCTACATCAAGTTGATCCGGGTTCATTAGGATCATTCAATTTCAATTCATGGCCTTTTTGGCCTACATAACCCTTCGGATCTCAGGTGTGCTGATAAGCACAACTAATTGCAGCTTGCATCCAGGGCATGTTTACATATCAACATAAGGTCAGCAATTGTTTAGATAAAACATTTAAGAACCATTGCTTTTTGGACCTTTCTTATACTCTTCGAGGAGTATTTTTAGCAGTTCATCGCTCTTGCCCTTTTTAGTTTCCATGGGCGAATTTATATAAGTTTCCATAAGTAGTACATGAGCTTTTAGTTTTAGCCAACAACATCTCAAGTGACTAGGGGGAGTTCAAGCCAGTGCCAAACATCGAGACAACAGACCAGAATGATTTCGGCCTACAATCCAACTCACCAAAGGCAAGTTTTGTCACCAACTCAGAGCCGAGACACTAAACATATAGGGATGCGGTCCAAACACAGAGGTAGAAAAAAAGGGAAGTCCTCAGTACCAGAAAGTCAAATAAGATAGGTCAAGGTTTAAAGTCAAATAGGGAAAGTCATGTATGGATGGAGTCAAGTGAAGTTGAAGCCTAGGCTAGCAGACAACTGGTGTCAAGAAAGACCATATCTATGTAAGGTGGTAAACCAGTGAGTTTTGTCAAACAACCTAAATGTGCAAGTAAATGTCCATTTTATAATTCATTTTAAGTTTTACACATTTTGCCACATCATGAATTATATACCAGGCCAATGCTATGAACAAGACTAAAGCAACAAGATAATAATCCACAGTCAATGATAAAACATCCATAGGTCATACAACATCATCACAAGAATAATCATCATATATCATCTGAAACACTACTGCAATACATCTCTAGGCACTGAACTGAAACTGTATGGGATAAAGGGTCACATTGGTCATCAAATATGAACTCTCAAGGCTCATCCTTGACACAAGGTCTAACATAAGTCTGAATAATACACTGCTCTGATCATGAGTGATCTCAAAATATATAATCATCATAGCCAAGCTCTGAACAATGGAAGCTCTGGAATGTGCAGATATCTGCTAAGCAAGAATAGTAGCCCTGCTACTATGGTGTGATAACAGGTCTCTAAATCCTCAGAGGCCAAAAGAGGAGCCTCCTCTGAATGAATCCAAGTAGATGTAGCAGTAGGATCCCCATGCTGATCCAATCCTAGCTCCTTGTCTTCATTGTCCAATGAAATCACTGAATGGTCCAAACCTGTCAACATCATCAAGATTCAAGATACATTCAAAATGTGAATTAAACTTAAAATTTAAAGTTTAAACTAATGATTAAGATTACAAATGATTAAGCCTTTAAGTGTCTCACCAAGTAACTTCATTTTGCAAAGCCGAAGGTTGTAGTGGACAAAAACAAGGTCATTCAAGCGCTTTTGTGTCAAGCGAGTGCGCCTCTTGGAATGGATTTTCTCAAACATGCTCCAGTTGCGCTCGCAACCTGAAGCGCTGCAAGTTTGATTTAGGATTCTAGTGGCAAACTTCTTGAGATCTGGTGTATCACTGCCAAAATTTTGCCACCAAATACCTAACATGCGGCAAGGGTTCCATAGTCAAGAATCAAGATTGATAATTGAAGATGAAAAAGTCTTAAAAGAATTAAGATAATAAAATGAAGTATAAAAGTTTAAAACAATACTTGGCAACATTTTTGTCCTTTCCCGTATAGTACTGCTATATGCAAACAATTTTGGGGGCACCCTATAGTCTTGTAGCTGGGCAAGGATACAGCTTTGGACTTCTAGATCCGGGTTCATCCTCTCAATGCAAGTCATAAGCCCTCGACCAACCTCCCCATCCTCACTAAATTTGGTCTTATCATAAAAGTATGCTGGATTGAAAAAGTATCCAGTAGCATGTAATGGAGAGTGCAATTTCCTGTCCCACCTCTCATCAATGATGTCCCAAAGAGGCATGTACTTGGTCTCATCATTCATATATTTGGATTTTATGGTCTCCTTAGCTAGATCCATTGACTCATAAATGTAACCCATAATGGGTTTCTCACCATCAACCATCCTGAAAGATCAATTATCAAAATCTGATTTTTGATATCAAGTAAGATTTTAAAGTTTAAAAACAAATGAAATTTGAAAATGTAAATAAAGTTTGTCTTCAAATTGAATTGATGAACATTGAAAAGGTTTAGAAATTAAGTACCTGAGCACTTTGACAAGTGGCTCTGTCATAGCAATGATATCTTTTGCATGTCTCCAGAAACCATCATTAAAGACAAGAGCAACAATTCCAGTGCCCTCAAGGCTTCTTCCATGTCTAGAGGCCATCCACTCAGGTCCCAAAAACATTCTTTTTAGATTAACCTTTTGCTCTACTACTGATTGCAAGGAGATGAAGTTTGTTGCAAATCTTGTCACTCCAGGACAAACTAGCTCCTTGCCTTCGGTGTATGTTCTCATGGTGGAAAGGACATTTGTGTGGTTGTAGATGAATTTGGTTATGGATTTTTCCTTATCCACAACCTCTTGTATCCAATGAAGTTTCCCAATGTCCTCGAGCATCAGATCTATGCAGTGTGCAGCGCAAAAGCTCCAAAATATAGTGGGGTGCCTAGCCTTAAACAATCTACCAGCATCCATATAATTAGCTGCATTGTCAGTGATAATTTGCACAATGTTTTCTTCTCCCACTTCTGCAACAAATTCTTCCATCATTTCACAAATCAGTTGAGCACTCTTAACTTTGTCTGAGGCATCCACTGATTTGAGAAACATTGTCCCCTTTGGCCAAGAAACGAGGAAATTGATCAAAGTTTTGTTCCTCCTATCTATCCATCCATCACTCATGATGGTGCACCCTGTTTCTGCCCATGTTGTACGAAACTCAGCAAGTACAAGGTTGAGGTCATCCACACTTTCTAACAACATATATGTCCTAAGGCTTTCAGATGTAGGGGCTTTGAACCCTGGACCTATAACTGCAACTACATCAATCATGGATTGCCAATAAGGGCTTCTAGCACAATTAAAAGGGATGTCAGAATAGTACCAAAAGTTAGCAATGGCCTTCCTTGCTTGCTTATGGACATTCTTTTTCCAACCAGTGCCATCTAAGCTAGGTTGGGCACCTGGTTGTGTACGGGGAGCAAAGAAAGTGTGTATATTTCCTCCTCCAGTGCTCAAATTTGTAGGAATAGGAGGAGGAGGTGGTGGAATTTGGCTTTGACCTCCAACCATGTTTGGAATATGAAAACTTGGGTTAGGTGGAGCCATTGAAGATTCAACGGAAGGAGGTGACATGGGGGTATTAGAGGATTGGACTCCAGCTGCAACATTTCCCATATCCATATTTACCCTTGTTCTCTTCACTTTTGATTCATTCATATAATCAATGGATAAACTGGCCTGGTGTCTAGCATCCTCAGGTACAACTTTGCAAGGACTAATGTCATGTCTAGGAAGCTTAGCAAGGTGAAATTTGAATCTGTAAATCCCACCACTACAATGCTCTCTGCAAAATTTACAGAGCAGCTTATTTGATCCTGGGATCTTCTCACAGTAAGCCTAAGCAAAGTATTTTTCTCTTGGCATTTTCACACTGTCAAAATGTCTCTCTGGTACTCTGCTCAATAAAGACACCTTCAGGCTTCAACAGAGTTACAAACAATTCCTGCAGGCTGCAAGTCAAACATAAAATAAAAAATAAAAAACAAAAAACAAAAAACATGAATTATTTAATAAATAATAAGGGTACAGACTGAAATTTTAATAACTTAAACTATAAGCCTGTAACCCATTACATGCAGAAGATAGCCAAGCTGCCAAACAAGCTAACAGAAAGGCCAATAAGTATAAAAAAAGGGTCTCCATGAAATTTATGTTTCTTCTTCTGTTAGACAGGATTTATCTAAGCTTCTGTTAGCTGAGTTCATAGGCTAATAGCATGTAAATAAAAAAAATAAAAAAACAGCATGTAAATAAAAAAAATAAAAAACAACAGGCAATTATAAAATTAAAAAATACAAAAAAAACAACATTTAAGATACAAAAAAATAGCAAAGCTACAATGGTAATAAAATACAACATGTATAATAAAATAAAAATAAAAAACAGAAGACATTTAAAAAATTAAAAAATAACAACATGCAACGTCTTAAAATAGAACCGAGAGTCGACTACCTCTTCGATCTATTTTGAATGGTCGATGGGGAGTCCGGACGGTGAACTGGAACTCGAACAAACCTGAGAGTGTCACTGTTCACCCGAGCTCGAACAGAACTAAGAGCATCAGCAGACCACCCTATGCCTAGAGCTCGAACATAACCACGTTGAGAACAGTGAGAGTCGAACTCGAACTGGAGCAGACATGTGTTGTTTGCCTGGACTGTGCAGTGAACTAGAAATGAAGACGTGCTGATGCTCGGGGTCGAGGGTGCCGTAAATGAGAGGGAGGCAGCACTGAAATAATGCTCGCGGGCCCCGACAGTGAAAAAACGACGCGGGAAAATTCCAAGGCAAAAAACCCGCACGAAACTGGGCCGCGAATGCGTCGGAAAGGGGCAAATGAGGAGATGACAGGTGGTCCGCGAGTCTCAGTCACCGAGCCGAGCCGATTAAACCCATTTTTTTCTCGATTCCCGATCCGAACTCGTCCGCCTGATTTCCGATCCGATTTCCGCGTTGAATCTGCTCGGATAGCCTCCGATCCGAGTTAAACTCAGAAAACTCGTGTTTTTTTCCCGATTCCTGTTTCTTTGGGACAAAGAACCCTAGTGGGTGTAGCCACAAGCACCATCCATTTTACAAGAGTAAGTACATGTTCTTCCAAAACCCTTCTCTTAGTTAGCATTACACCAAACACATTATACAACTTGATGAGAACTTCATACTCAAAACGAGAACTCTAGCCATAAAAAATCATATTTTTGCAACAAAAACAACACTTGAATCGAAAAGTGATGTTGTCGATAGCACTCTTTTTTGGGGGGGTTAAAATTACAACTTTTTTGGGACCCCAATTGGTGCCATCTGGTGCCACTGCAATCAAAACCATAAATCGACCCCCGAATCGAAAAGTAGTGCTACCAGCAGCACCCTTTTTTGGGGGGGCTAAAATTACAACTTTTTTTGAACTCTGATTGGTGTCATCCGATGCCATTGTAATCAAAACCGTAAATAGACCCCTAAATTGAAAAGTGGTGCTACAGGTAGCACCCTTTTTTCCAAGGTTAAAATTACAACTTTTTTGGAACCCCAATAGATACCATTGCAATCTATCCATGAGATGTAGAACAGTTGGTGGCGGGGTATGGTTAAGACACCCCCTAAGCAGAAAGGTCGCCGGTTCTAATCCTGCAGATACCAAAAAATTCAACCGTGTTAAGGGTTGGTGCGGTCCAGACCGGGTGCGATCCCTGGGTGATTTTGACAGCTTAGATGCCCCTGGTTCGTGGTAACTTAGCCAAAGGAAAACTTGCTAGTCAAGGAGGTTCCACCACTTTGCCAACAAAAAAAAATAGATACCATTGCAATCAAAATCATCAATAGACTCTCGAATTGAAAAGTGGTTCTCCAAAAATCACCCTTGCTTTTATTCAAGGTAAAAATTACATCTTGTTTGAAACCCCAGCCTTAACAACTGGTGTCATTGTAATCAAAACCCTAAAATTACACATTGTTTGAAATTGTGACCCTTAAGTGGTTCCACCATAGCATCCTCATTTTTCTTTCTAAGGTTAAAATTACGACTTGTTTGAAACCATGGCCTTAAAAGTTGATGCCATTGCAACAAAAACACCAAAATCAGCCTCTGAATCGAAAATAGGTGCTCCCAATAGCACCCCTTGCTTCTTTAGCTTACAATTCTAGGCATTTCGAAACATAACCTAAAAAAGATATTTAATTTTTTTATATAAAAATCATTGCAAAAGACAAAAGAAAAAAATTTAAGCACAAACAATTTAAAATTTAAAAAATTAGGCAAATTTAAAAAATTAAAAATTTTAAAAAAGGAAAAAACATTAGAAATAAAATAATACAAGAAAAAAAATTAAAAACTACATTAAAAAACAAAAATTAAAAAAATTAACCGCGTACCCTACCCCTTACCCCGTCACCTCCCCTCTCATGGTATTAAGCCATGGGGACCATGGAGAATTGAGACCCCCTCCTTTACCCCCTCCCCTCCCATGGTTTTAAGCCATGGGGCCACCCCTTAAAAATGCTTTGTCCTCCAAACATATAAAGGTTATGTCTTGGTTCTTGCATGTAATGTCTTCTCATGAATCTTCATTTTTACGCTCTGTTACCTCTACAAAATGCATCTGCATTTTGTTTAAAGGTTCTGGACACATGCGATCTTCAGTTGTTTCAGATAGAGGAGAATTTAAGCAGCTCGAAAAAGGGTTACAAGAAGAGGTTGCAGAGGTTCTTTCCGTCAATGATATCAGAGCAGGAGCTACAGGTCAAAGTACATACAGAGCTGAAATGATATTATCTGGGCCAATGAGATGTTTTGATGTTAAATGTATTCCTTCCAAAGATGCCAGTCCACTTCCTCTCCTACCTGTGAACAGCATTAAAGCACGCTTCTATTTCATGGACAACAAAGCTATGGGGGCAGAGCACACTTCAGTGGTAAAACATAAATACAAATGAGCAGAACAAAGTCACACAATGAAAGAAGAGAAATCTTTGGTCAGCTATAGACTCCTATTCTAAAAGGAAGGACAATATTTTATCAGAATGTATGCATCTTCCTCATCAATAACAGATGCAAATGAAATTCAAAATTCTCACAGTGTTCAAAGGAAAAGTCAAAGGATTGATAAACAGTTTTCTGGGGGGAGATTTCAAAATTTTAAAATGGTTTGGGCCACTTCCAGGCGTGATAACATCTAGACAAATGACCCAGCAGTAAAAGTTCGTATTATGGACTGCGCATTCGGTGGATCAAGGCATACCAAAACTGGAAAATTGGTTGATCTGAAAAGGATGGAAGAACATGCTAAAGATGGACCATCTGACACTACTGCTTTAGCTAAATGAAGAATTCTGAACAGATTGCACGATAGGAATGAGACAATGTATTACAAGGTTTTAATCGCAAATATTGTAGAGTATGCACCAATTGTATACACACCTACTGTTGGTATGGTCTGTGAAAACTACAGTGGTTTGTTTTTAGACGGCTGAGAGGAATGTATTTTAGCACTACTGATCGGGGGGTAATGATGTCAATGGTCTACAACTGGCCTGTAGAGCAGGTTGACATGATTGTGGTTAAGGACGGAAGTAGAATACTGGGGCTTGGAGATCTTGGAGTGCAGGGTATTGGTATTGCAATTGGAAAGTTAGACTTGTATGTCCGCAGACTGCCCCCTTTGTTTAATTTATGACAAAACTATGTTCCTGTTGCTTGCAGAGAATGGAATGTATCACGCTCGGATCGGAATTTGTGTAAGAAGGAAAATGCTCAGATTGAATCAAAGACCCGCTCAAAAACTTGTTTAAAGAAGTGTAGCAGCTGTCACAGTCCCGACTGGAAATTTGAGCCACCCGATGTTCAAACAAAAGGAGACAAGCGCGAAACAGAGAAAAGTTGTTTATCGGCGCCTCTTCAAACATAGATTATTATTATCGGCAACGAACACTTGACACTCCTAGCTCCGGTTCTAAATGAAATCTGAATAGGATCAGTTATGTGACAGTTTGAAACCCTTTGCTGGATATATCGACTTTTTTGGCTGTAGTATCTATCTGGAGCTAATTTCCGGGTCATCCTCTGTACAAGTGTTAGTATCACTCCGCTTGTATTCTTGCAAGCCCTAATTAGGGTGACATATTGCAATCTTTGGCTCTATTTAATCTAGCAAGCTTTCTTTGTAACCATGGAAAAAATGTTGGGAATTTTTCTCTTCCCATGAATTTAATGAAAAATACCATGGGATTCTTTGGATAAATTGAGTATAAGTGGCGTGAGCTTGTGATATTTTAATTGAGTGTGAGCATTTCCATATTCGGCATTTTCTTTTCATTGTGTAAGAGGCCATAGAAGGGTGACAATCCACCACATTGGAAGGTGAAGGATTCTTAGTAGCCAGCTTTCTTCTTCGCTTTGGTGAAGAACTCTTAGCGTCTGCTTTCTCTTTCCCTTTGAGAGCGTGTAAATTCAGGTATTGATCTTTGCATTTAATTTGATTGTGCAATATTGGTGTTTGGTTTGCATAGCACACCTCCCGCACTTAGAGAGGAAGAAGCATTCTTTCTGATCTGTCAAACACTAGACCAAGCATGGCTTCCCCCTCAGTCATATATGACATAAGGCCCCTTTAAACCCTCTTTTGACTCCATTCGCCACTCTGATATACTGGCACTGGCCTTCTCCTCGAGGACTAATCCTCCCATCTTTCCCATCACCCAAGTAAAAAACCTTTTTTTTTGTTACTATTGTTTCTCTAAGGCAACCTCTTCATTCACCTTGCCCTCCGTTGCACCTGCCTTAGCGATCCTACCTTAGGGATACCCCCCTAGAGTTGGAGAAGAGCCAACCTGAAGCGAAGAGGAGAGGAGTGTGGTGACATTGGCCTCTCTCCTGAGAGTTGTCATCGAGCTGGTGTGTTACATTTTGGGCTTCAACACACGCATGCCAGTTTTGAGAGACAACAAGCGCATCATGGTAGATGATATAAGTTCATGTGATCTTCTAAGCGCCGAGTAGAATTGTCAAATTGTGAAAGGATCTACCCACCCTAATTTTGATCTTCTATGGAACTGAACATTTATAGGGTTCTTGAAGAGAACCTATTGTATTGTGATTTCCAAGAGAGATGATTTCTGCTTTGAGATTCAATTGTACCAGTATGAGCTTTCTTTGGATCACAAGGCATCTGCTTTTGTTGATGTTGATAAACTGATTGGTTAAGGAATCGACTCTTATGATTAGGATGTCGATAAGGTATCCTTGTATCTGGTGTCATTTCCTTAAAACTCTGATCTTTGGATAATTCGGATGATTCATTGTTTGGTAAGATTATGATTGGATCTATATTGGTTGCCTTCTCAAACGTCTCAATTTTTACATGTGATGACTTCTTTATTTCAACAAAATCGGTTATTGTTTCTTTATCAATTAAGGATTCCTTGCCGATAGATTTCTCTAACTTGTTCAGTAGCCTTCTTGTCATTCTTTAGCTTCTTGATTTGGGCTAGTAAGTTTTGATTATGGTTTCTTAGGCGAGATTTTTTCATCCTTATGAACAATAACGTTATCAAATTCCTTTTGCATGTATTGAATTCTAATTTTCTTGAGAGATCACATTCGAGATATCTTTAAAGTCTCCGGATAATGGAACTTCTGAATCTGACTTCATTATAACATATCCTACAATGTTTTTTTCTTCTTATAAGAAATGTCAAAAACTTTTTTTTGTTGAAAATGAAAGTCACCATCATTATTCCTTAAGGATATAACAATGAATTGTGATATGAATGAATAATCTCCCATGTTCAATTGTAAATCATTTATCTCATATTGCTTCTTATCCCTAAAGTCTAACGTTTCGACTATACTTGACTTAAGAATCACTAACCAATTAACAAAATCAGCATTGATATAATTTTTACGTTCAATGGGAGCAATAAAAATAGTAATACCTTTCCCTCCAATTGTTCCTTTTATTCTAAATGACACTAAAACATCATTTTTTGAAGTTCCAGGGAATCTTTATGCTTTTTCATTAATAAACTCCATTTTGTTTTCGTCGAAATTTTTCACCAAAAGTTCTGGTTACAAAAGTTGTATCTTCTTAATATAACTTCTTCTTTATTTAGTACTACGTCTTTAATCATTTTTAAAAACTCCTTTATACCTTGAATCGGAACTTAGTATTATTTTTACAATACCACTTTTATAACTTCAGAAATACTTTTATAAACCTTCTTTATTTTTTTAAATGTTTTTTAATTTTTTTTTAAATTATTTTTGAACTTCACTTAAAGGTACATATGTACCCTTACAAATTCCATTTATTCTTAATGAATCCTTTTATTAAAAAAAACAATAAACAATTTCACTTTATATGGCTTAGGCTATTAATACGTTGATTTAAAACCTTTTTCACCCTTCTTACTTTTACCAAAACTTTGACTATTAATTCACTTCCACGAATTGCCACCCTTATGGAGAGTCGCGTCAAGCAGCGTATTAGTGTCAATAGCCTATGATACCACGTTTTGAAGTGAACAATTGTTCATGTGTTTTAATGTGCTCGTGCTCACAGCCTGATGAAATAAACAATCGGATTAATAGTCGGATTAACAAGTGAATTCAACATGAAATGGCGAATGAGAAAGGGTATGACAATAGTGAATTTGTCATAAGAGGCACAATTGTCATAAGGATTATTAGTGCCACATTGGAATTCAATGATCATAAGAGGCACAATTGTAAAATTACTCCACTAAGGATCATGTGTTGTTGGCTAGACAGCCAAACACTAGTAAGGATGGCATATGGTTGCCTAGATAGTCCGAGGCTTGCCTGATTCAAGCCTGCCTTCTGTATTTCTAATAGAGAATTACTTTATTTCATATTTTAGATAATTAAAATATTATTTTAAACTTAAAAGCTTAAATCAACTATTAAATTTAAAAGCCTTGATTAACATTTATCCTCAAAACAAAAAAACTCTAGATAGCTGCACCAAAACTCATTTGAAGACCCCACTAGAAGTGTTTGGGGACATCTGGCCATGGCATAGCAGACTGCCTATGTCATGTATGATAACACAAAGCAATGGAACGTGAGAATGTGTCGAAAGGTTGTACATATATTAAAGTGTGGAACCAGCATGTACCATGGGATACAAATTTATGGAACAAATTGAAGTTCATAAAAAATAATCTCAGATAACCTATGGAAAATACCATACCAGTTTGTCCATTGAGATTTGATGACTAACCTTTTAGGGCTCTGCTCATTTACAATATCTGAAGCAATCTCAGAAAGGTACTGTTCCCAGTCCAGTGTTTGTGCAGGCTGATGGTCAGTGAAGGGATACCTGCCAGTAAAAAAACCCAGCTTAATAAAAACTGCAGTAGTAGTGACTGCATATGTTAGTACAGAGAACAGAACAAGGATGTTACCTAAGCCATTACAGCATTCCCACTGGCGAAATTAATAAATGAAGATAAATATTAATCTAAACATGCTAATATAGCAAAGAAGAGTGTTTACTGTTGCACTTTGCAAGCCTCAAAGCAAAGTATTGCTCTTCTTAAGTTTCTGTTAGATTGTTGAGCTATACGGCCTGTGAATCCCATAGGAAGTTGCAGTTCCTCTTTCTTCGCAATATATTCAAGTACATCAACTATCTGGATCAAACCAATGCAAAAATGACACCATGAGAAAATAATCCATTTGATTAATTCTATTGCAATGAATCATGTAACTTTCAGATTTATAAATACAAACGAAATGCATCAGACAGCAAGTAGTGTGATCTTTCTTCCTTTCTTATTTACAGATGATGATAATTAGACTTGGCACTAGGTGGTGGGAACAAAATACCACTGTCCTTGAAGCACATTTTAAATAATATCAATTGGTCATTGGTAAGTACTTGTTTAAACCTTCCACATTTACCTGCTCCTTTGAAGGTGAATTGATGCGGATGTTCAAGCAACGAGATCTCACTGCTTCAAGTACTTTTGACACACTATCACAACATAAAATTATTCTGCATGCTCCACTGTAGACTTCCATTGTTCGTCGGAGAGAGTGCTGAGCCTCTTTAGAAAGCTTGTCAACTTCATTGAGAACTAGCACTGCCATCAAATACCAGTTCTTATTAAACATAACTTTCACAATCCAACCGAGATAAACACTTTTGTAGAAACCAAAATGCATGTTACTTTCCTTCCCTTCTGCACACAGAATACACAATAAATTTAATTTAGAGAAAGCAGTCATAGTCTTCAATTTTTTGTAAGCATGCTTTAGGCACTACCAGTCGAAAGTTTAAACATTGTTTTCCCAGTATTCAAGCAGAACTCATGAAGCATTGGATGCTACACATAAGTTTAAATGAAATATTTTTTGCATGTTACCGGGCAAATTAGCAGGGCTAATTCCCAGTAAGCACAAATAAGAATAGTGACCCAATGTCACCTCGGTCACCGTTCTAGCTTCTTCGGAAGTCGGAACCTCCAAGGAGAAGTAACCTTATGGAACCCTATAAGACACTAAGACAACCAACAAACTATGTTCTATGCAATCTTGTAGTTAGACCAGTGCCTAATGGAGTCAAGAGAAGATAACACAACGACTAATCATTCAATGCCAATGAAAATATAAAAACAAACCAAAATAATAATCCACTTAAATAAAATGTACAAACATGTATACTAGTAACAATATTGGATCAAAAGACTATATTGTCAATAACCACTAACCAAACCAACAAAATATGCATTCAATGTATTAAGTGAGAATGATCAACGTCCTTCAACGTATTGTGATTATAGCATTAGTAGCTAGTAATTGCAAAGTATTCATTCATTAGAGTGATAAGACAAATAAAACCCAACCTCACAATGTTCAACATCGACTAGGTTTTGTCACATAAATAGCCCAACTTGCATCCAATGTTATTCAATAGGAAACCAAGTGTAAACAAAATTTAAAGTGACACTAAGAGTTAATGTTTGCAAGTAGCTAACCAACTTCAGTAATAAATGTAGATGGTCACAATGTATTAGTAAGATGCCCCAAACAGAAATAAAATTCAGCTCATGCGATCAATTAGCAAACTTTAGATGTTAGTATTATCAAATGGGTTTCCAATAGAACACAAGGGATTTTCCAGATCCATAAGTAAAGTTTTATGAGTTATGTCTATGCTGTAAATTGGCTTTAAAAGGCACAGAAAATGAAGAAATTACTAGTGAAAGAACCGCAATTAAATGTAACAAACACTAACTTGCTAACTCTGAGTTTTTAACCTTTTTACTGTATGTGTATGCAGAGATTTAGCGCTGCCCTGTAAGGAGCAAAAAATGAAAGAAGGGAGGCAGCAAATGGGAAAGAGGAATGGATAGAAGGGCAGTGAAAGGATGGTGGAGGAGGGAGGAAAAGCGAAGAAGTTGGGAGGAGAAATGGAGAGAAAAAATGTGGAAGATAGGAGGAAGGAAGGATGAAGAAGGGGAGAGCAACCAACTAGGGAAAGATAAGGCAAAAATAGAAAATTATGGCTCTCTTTTAGTTTTTTTTTTAGAATTTTAAATTTTTAGGGCTTCCTACAATTTCACCCTAGGGTTTCTGGGGACAAAAGGGAAGGCCGAACTTATAGGAGGGAAGGCCGAAATTTTAGGAAGGTAAAAAAAAATAATTTTTAGATTTTTAGGGCTTTTTTAGGAATTTTTGATATTTTGAATCTTTGGGCTTCCAAAAATTTTGCACTAGGGTTTTTAGGGCTAAAGAAAGTAGGGCGAAATTGTAGGAACGAGGGTCGAAATTTTAGGAAGGCCAAAAATTAAAAAAATTAAATTTTTTATTTTTAGGGTTTTTGTCATAAAATTGCAGACCTAATTCTAACCCTAATTCTACTATGAAAATGCAGAATTTAACCCTAAATAATTACAAATGTAGAAAAATCAGATTTTAGGTTTAAAAAAGGATTTGAAAAACCTAGGGTTTCAAGAGAAAACTAGCCACCCTAGGGCATCAATGAGAGGAGAAACCCTCCTTGAGATGGTACTTGGCAAACTTTACAACTAGGGCTAACCTCAAAAATCTCTAGGATTCGTAGAAGAAGCCTAGCTTAAGCAAGACTTGAAGACCTAAAGCTCAAGCTTGAATGCTATGGTGACCAATGACAAAAATGAAATGCAAATCAAGACAAAATGAAGCAATAATGGCTTCCATTAAACCCTAACAAGCATCACTTTCATACAAATTGACAAAGAGATATCAAACCAAAAGTATAGATACCTCCAAGTGCATGTGTTACACAAACAACTCTAGCCTCACCTTAGAAATGGCATGAACAAAAGAAAAACTTCCAAGAAATGCTTCAAACTTGCAAAATATCCTTCATCAAGGAGAGCCTTCCTTCAAAGAGCCCTAGTTAGGGTAAATAGCATGTTATCATAGCCATGTTAGCTGGAGCTACCATGCTACAGATTTGTGTGGTTAGGGACCATACTACATTTGTTTTTTCCAGATTAGAGATCAGATGCCTTCAGAGGGGGCATGCATTTTTGTTCAGATTGCCTCAAGCAGAGATATCAGTGGGGACAGATGGTTTATTCATGAGTCCAGACATGTATACATCATTGCTTACAGGGGCACCATTCCTTGCTAGGCTTTGCATAAGCCCATTGAGACAGTTGCCTAGCCATATTTTTTATTGAGAGTACAGAGTATTGTTGGTTGGCCACTTATTGCCCGGATTCAATAGAGGTCCAGTTTCAGAGGCAACTTCAGCAGCAGGTATATGGTGTGGTAGGTATAACATTCGATGTTTTATTGCTCATGTTGTTGATTAGACTTGTTTATATATGATAGTACACTGACTTTACATATGATGATTGATGTGGTGATCTAGTTGTCATTATGATGTGTTGTTGGGCCCTTGGTGATGTCAGCCCACCCCTTTCAGTAGACTCCTGTCTATGCACACTAGATCATATCCCCGTTATTGGTATAGACTTGGTCATTTAGTCCCCCTAGGCAGCTGACTTTGGATCCACCTTCATTTTCTCCACCCATTCGACTCATTCAGTTTGGTCTTTCCCGTCTTGGATTGTGATTTGTGACCTTGAGGATCCCCTTCCCCATTGACCTCTGAGTATGCCATGATCCCCTGTCTTTTGTGCCTCGACTCTTTAGTGTGTGAGATGCACTCTCAAACCTGGGATTTTCTCCTGTTGGTTGCCCTCGATGTTGCAATGCAGTATAGGATTGTGTAGTCTCACCGGGTGTTCCCCACTGGTCATCGAAGCTTGTACACTTACCCCCATTACTTTGCAGTATGAGCACCTTGATTATATCTATTGAGATATGTATGTATCCCAAAAGGGCCTTGAAATGTAATGAAATAAAGAAATGTAAAAGAAGCCAAAAGGCTATGTAAATGTAAAATCTAGCCATAAAGGCTAAGTATGAAAGTCAATGTAAAAGTCCATGCAATGTGTTTTCGAACACACATGGACACAGGTCATCCATATATATCAGCATTGCATTGGTTATTTCCTCACCTAGTCCTGTGGGGCAAGGAGGTGAGATGGAGCAAGGGACAAGCTCAAGATTGTCCCCTAGAGTCTCAAGTTATGGTTTGCCAGACACCTAGTTTGGCGCTCTAGAAAAGATCCTCACGGAGTCTTCTTAAGGCACGAATGTGAGTTGTGAGGTATTTGTTAGATGACCAGTGGCGGTTTCTCTGCACTATACCCATTTGTGAGGCACCACCCTTCCCTGTGTATTATCATTGTATGCTTATCTCAGTAGGCCCCACTTTCCTGATTTATCCAAAGGGTCACACGATCTTGGTCCTTGTTTTCCCTTATCCTTCACCCTGCTGTTCCACCTCACCCAAAGTTAGCTAAGTGGTCAAGTCTATATGTTGTGCATAGTAGTTTGAGTCTTTTGGAGGTGGTGGGCCCACCTCACCTGGGGCCTCGTATTTTTGAGATATTATGTATTTTTTATCACCATGTTGGCATCGTATTTTTTAGTAATGTACTAACATGTATAAGGAAGCCTTTTCGCTTCATATTGCATACAGGTATTCATCCAGCTCCATTTTGACCAGATTTGACTTGGTCAAACCAGGTTGACTAGGCCAAAAATGGGCTTGAAAAAATATTGCGATCAAGATTTCGATTTTGGTCATTTGTTATCTCTTGGGGTCCCATATGAGCCTCCAAGCATCAAAATTTTAAAAAGTTGAGGCACCAATGAGATTTTTAATTATTATGGGTCATTATTGACCTGTTTTAATTAAAAATCATGGATTTTGGGCAAACAGTGCCTAAGTGATGGATCGTGGTCGTTCAAGTGACCATGTGTACTATTTTTGGGGTCCACAATCACATTGCAGCAGACGGTTCAACAATCTGGGCACTATAAGTGGGTCAAAATCCCAATTTACACCTTCAACAATAAAAACCAGCAATTAATTAAATGAAAATCAAAATATGGCGAAGGCAACTATGGAAAATGGAAAAAATCAAAGGCTAGCTAATACAAGGGTGATTTCTAAGGTAATTTCATTATGTTTGGGCATTATATTTGTGTGGTGGGGCCCTCACTTTGGCCAGCTCACCACATGGGTCGAATTTTCCCATGGGGGGCATTTTTCTTCACTTGGCAAATTTGATTTTGATGTTTTATTGTATGTGGGACCTTGATGTATTAGTTAGGGGGCTAAAAAACCATATAGACACCCCCTAACATGTTATTTGATTATTGTATGGGCCCCACGAAGAGCCCCTCACTCCACATGTGCGTTAGAGAGGGCAATTCGCACCCCCTCATGGGCTCTCCTCCACCATTCGATTTGGCTATTGGGGGATTGCATCCTAGCCATCCATTTTTTGAGGGAATTAGGTTTGGGATGGGGGTATTCTCTACTTAAGAGAGAAGCTCTCCCATTGTTACTCCTCTTGGAATTTTTGTAAACTTGTGACTTGTGAATAGAGAGACATTTCTTCCGATCTACTTGTGTACATGGTGATGAAGTGCTTTGGTGTTGATTGTTAGCTTATTGCTGGTGCATTGTTGAGTAGTTGTGTGCTATCTCCATCCATTTCTTGCCCAAAATAATCTGCAGGTGAAATCGACCACTAGAGGGGGGACGCAGCCATTGAGCCAACAGCTCCACGTTGTGCTCTCTCTCCGAGTTTCAGCAAAAGGGAAGTAAACTTGCTTTGTTATCTTACTTTCTTCCATCATTTGTCGTTTATTTGTTGATATTTCCTTGTTATTTACCATAGTTTCTGACTTATCTCTCTCTCTGGTAGGTACAAGGGTGCACTTGGTCAACTAGCTGCTCCAAAACGCTAAGGGAAAGGCACAACTACTCAACACTTGATCTTCGGGATTTGTTTTCATCACCAAGCTTCTTCATCTCCATTATTTCAGGTAGGAAATCTCTGCTTGTTTCTCTTGTTTCCATTTCCATTGTGAATGTTAAGTAGGGGTGTTAGACATTACCCCCTAGTCCTACCATGAGATTTATTCATGTTTATTTTATCATGTTGAGTGGGACCCCCCTCTCCTAGGGTGATTTTGTCCATTGATATGTTATATTGTTATGTTGATCCATGTAGTTTATGTTGAGCTCATTTCAACCGTAGATTAGAACATTTTGATTTTTTAATCTTAGCTATCCATTCAAAAGGTGGTTAGGGTTTTGGTATCTCTCCATCCTATTTAAAGGAGAGAGCTTCTCATTGTAAAGGGTCTTTGGCTCTTGGAATCTTGATAATAGAAAAATTTCTTGTGGATATTTATTTGGTCTCCTTTGCATCTGGTGTTCTTCGATGGTGATTGGAAAGTATCCTAGCATTTGAGTATTTGTGGTGAGATCTATATTTTTGTGGAAAACTTTGTCTTGTCTACAAGAGGGCGACTTCACTTGGGCGTTTTTGCAGGGCTTCCTCAACTTGCTTGCTTGGCATCGCTTGTATCAGGGGTTATCATTAGTATCATTGTGATCTATGGTTTCTTATTGTTACTTCTCTTGTAGCATTTGTCCATTTCTCTTGATGCATCAAATCTGATATTGTTGACGTTTGTTGTGCTTCTCATTGTAAAGGGTCTTTGGCTCTTGGAATCTGGATAATATAAAAACTTCTTGTGGATATTTCTTTGGTCTCCTTTGCATCTGGTGTTCTTCTATGGTGATTGGAAAGTCTATTACATCCTAGCATTTGAGTATTTGTGGTGAGATCTATATTTTTGTGGAAAACTTTGTCTTGTCTACAGGAGGGCGACTTCACTTGGGTGTTTTTGCAGGGCTTCCTCAACTCGCTTGCTTGGCACCGCTTGTATCAGGGGGTTATCACTAGTATCATTGTGATCTATGGTTTCTTATTGTTATTTATCTTGTAGCATTTGTCCATTTCTCTTGATGCATCAAATCTGATATTGTTGATGTTTCTTGTGCAGGAGGGAGGGCGCATTGGCTTCCTTGGGCAAATCGATTTGCATAGAACACTCATCCAAATATTCTCAAATTGATCGGGAAGGAATAGATCATCATCATCAAGGAATTTACAAGGTTGTCTAGGTAAGATCTACAGGTTTGTTCTTCTTTTCTTGGTTCCAATCCATTGGCATCATTGTTCTATTGTCAAAACCCTCACTTACAATAATCGAAAAATTCCATGGATTAAACCCCTTGATCAATTGGCAAACCACATTTGGGTATTTTCACTTGGACCAAACCCAAAGTGGGTTCTCCTAGGCATCATGCTTGGGTGACTCCACAAGGCCCAAACTCCAAGGCACTAATCCCTTAATCCAAGTGCATTTCCTCAATTGGCCAATTTTCTGTGGTTTGATGTTGTCTCTGAGGCTTGTGTGCTTTGAAATTGACATATCTTCCTCCAATTTTATCCAAAGGTACTAGATTCCTAACCTCCATGCATTGGACACGGTTCCCAAGGTAGTGGATATTTTCATCATTTGCTAGTACCTTGATTCTGGATCGAATAATTAATATCATAAGTCACTTGTATTTCCACATTGGATCAATTTCATACTTCATAAACCTCTTGATCCAACCCATAACTCACCTTGTGACTTCATCCATAGATCTAGGGTTTACTTCACCTTACACCTTACGCACTTCATCCTCCATTGATTTGATCTGGTGTCTTGGTTTGATCTCTCCTATCGGGAATAGATCCGGGTCTCCCCCATTGTTGTCTTGGGCTAAGACAACATCAAGTGAAGATTGCCTCGATTGGCATGACAACCATCCATTTGGGAGTTGAGGCTATCTTGGTTCACCTCTTTGGTTTCCCATCCCCTCTACCATCCTTACGGATCCACCTTATAGGGGCAACTACAAGTTTGGTGATAACAGAACTCATGTAGATGGCCTATGTTGTAAACATAACAATTTGGTCATGCTGACAGTTGTTGGATAACCTATTTCATTCTATAGTGATCTACTTCCTATGGTTTAAAAAATTGTATGTTTGTAATTGCTAGATGGTAATGCTTGAACGATTAATCACTATTGTACTATGGATGGCATTTCTAACTTCATAATAATGTAGTATTCATCTACACGTAGCATAAATATGCATGTTTTCATATATTCTGCAACTAATTTGGCATTGTACATGTTTTTTTTAAATAAATGCATTATTATATATATATATATATATAATGCTCTCGAGATGCTCCTCTTCTAAGGTTTTTTGGGAAATGGCACCCCTGTTCCCCGCTCTGCTCCCATGCTCTAGCAACCTTGGTAACTAGATTTATGACAAAGGCAAAAGTTGATCATTGGGTAGAAACAAAAAGGATTATTAGGTGTGTGTACCCTAGAGTTTGGAATCCAGTATAGTAGAAATAGTAATTATAGACTCGCAAGTTTTATAGATTCAGATTGGGATGATCTATGGATGACAGAAAATTCACTACAAAGTAGATTTTAACTTTTAAGCCTTGGTACAAGTCCATTTTCATGGTTGAGTAAAACACAACATGCAATCTCACTTTCCTCCACTAAAGGTAAGTATACAACAGAAATAAGTGCAAGGTGTGAAGCATTTTGGTAGATGATACTCATTCATTTGCAAGTCATGCAAGTTGATTCTACAACACTCCACTATGGCAATCAAAGTGCAGTTAAATTGGAAAAGAACCTTATGTTTCATGATCATACCAAACATGTGGAGGTGCATTGCTACTTCATTTGACGATTGGTGAAGAACAAGAAAATTGATTTGCGATATTGTGTAACTCAAGAGAAAAGTGCAGACATACTTACCAAGCCTCTCAATCCATCTAAGTTTGTATATTTTAGGAATAAGCTTGATGAAATTTCCAATATGATTGTCAACTGGGTCTAGATTGAGTGGTTGTGGGATGCACTATTATCCTCCCCACCCAGGTTCTATTCCATAAGTGACATGTTCAACTCATAATCAATATATTGTTGTAACGACTCTGAGCCCTGTTATTCAACTGACCTTGTGCCTTGAAGAATATAAGGTTCACCCTGGGTACCATCCTTGAAATGAGGGGAAGTACTCGGTGGTTTTCCTTGGGCATTGTAACCTGGGTCTGTCGATTAAGATTACCTTGAAATTATAAGCATGGATCTGTTGAAGCTATTATGGTGTATGAAATATCAAAAGCCCAAATCAGACCTTCTTCAAGTCCATGGAAATTAATGACTAAACAATTCCAAAAATAAATGAGATCATATAACTAATAATCAGGTAAAGACCAGAAAATTGTTCACAATGTGAATATATATCTTGATTTATAGGAAGGATAGAGGGCCAATAAGCCTCTTTTATATAAAAAAATTGCAAATTGAAAATTTCAAACCCCTAATTTCACCCATGGCTAAATTTCGTCCCTAAAATTTTCCATGTGGAGAAGGCAAAATTCGTAAAAGAAAACCGAGTCAAGAGATCAATGTAACAAAGGATGTAAAAGACTGATAGTCCAATAGTCAGTGCAATGCTTTGAAACAATCCATTAACAAAAAGTCAAGTCCCGATGAAATATTTCTTATCCATTGTGCTAACTCTCCTCTACCTTAATTGACCATCTTGTATACAATCACTTTCTACATTTAACTTTACTTAACATTACATAAAACTCTATTCAACATAAATATTAAATATTTTAAAAACAATATCATAAAAAATACCAAAAACATTATCTCACACACACATATAATAAAACAAGCTAATATTTAAAAAAAACTATTTTTAAGTAAATAATAATAAGAAAACTCATAGAACGAAGAAAACCCAGTGCCATAGACACAATTGGAGCTCGAGGTACCTTTTTCAAAAGGACTTTGCCACCTCCGCTTAGCTGGGTGCTCGAGGTGACAAGGACGCCTGCAATACAACCATGCAAATCATGAAATGAGACCCTTGGCTAACAAGTGATCAACTATAACAACAATTTTCTAAATGGCAAATAGGTGGAGGTTACCTGTAATAGAATACTTGAGAGTAGAACAACCAAGAAACGTGCTAGCAAGCAGGATGACTCCAAAACCTACCTGAAGTAACACTGCAATCATTAAGAAGATGAAAGCATACATATTTACTAGAGAAAATTAAGATAAAAGTAACAAAAAGAAGTTGAATATATTATACTTGAAACGAGAGTTTATAAAAAAAGGACATCCTGACGGTAATCTAGAAAATAACTGTACCCGAATCCATTGGAGCAAAGTTATGATAGGGCATTGTGGTAGACATCGATGCATGATATAACTCAATTGGAGAAAAATTATAAACGGATCGATGCTTTGGACAAGAAAGGGATGAGAATGATAGAATTTCTAACCAATCAAAGTTAGGCCCACTACATCTTCGGCA
Source organism: Larix kaempferi (assembly GCA_027924585.1). NCBI lineage: Eukaryota > Viridiplantae > Streptophyta > Pinopsida > Pinales > Pinaceae > Larix > Larix kaempferi. Next base: position 4,942,171 of record BSBM01000368.1, read on the forward strand.
ATCAAAGCTGCGGTTATTTAAGATTGCTATGGCCAAAATTTTCAGCTATTACCTCACCTTTAGGAACCTTTTCAAGGTAAGAGAGGCATTGGATAGTATGTTCTCAAGTGATTCATGGAAAGGTTATAAAAACAAGGTTGCTTCACATTTCATACCATGAATTTCAATAGGTGGAGGACATCATTCTTGATGTTCAGTTTTAGGCATAGATTAGGTATAGCATGCAATTTGCAAGCCCATTTATATAGTAGAGAAGATAACATATAAAAACCTATGTGAAATTAGAGCATATTTAGGAATGTTTCTATAACAACCATTAAGGTTACAGGCTAGAATTTTCTTTTGATATTTTCTCTATGTGAAGGATACAAACGTATCCTTTGAGGTTTGCATCATATCCCTTCATAGATGTATAAATTCAACTATAGAGTGGATTTTTGTGTTGGTGAGAAGGTGTGCGAAGGACTATAAGAGTGCAAAGGGATTAATAAAATTATTTTTTTGTAGTTTTTGACTCATTGTTTTTTATTTTTCACTCCCCTATTCCATAAATTCACTGCCTAAAATGGTTCAACTCCAATTATCATTCTCTTGTGTGTTAGCAGTTATCTTTAAGTGCAATTATGTCAAATTATTGATTGTTTTGATTGAGACCACTGATTACTTGGGTGATAGAAAATGATTTGGGATAATTCCCTAGTGACAAATTGAGATCTCGATGAATACGATGCCAAAAGGAAATTGATTTTGTTAGATTGTGGCTTTAACTCCAATTCGAGGGTGAATAGTTAGATTGGAAATTCATGAATGCAAGAACATGGTTCTATAGTAATCAACAACAATTTTGTGGTCAAAAACATGGTAGCATTGAGGTTAATCCCGACTACATTTCATGGATATCTTGTTGGTAATATGTTGGCTCATTGAATTCTGAATAAACCGAAATCGAATGCACTTTGTATTTGAAAGACCTCACACATTTTCCCACAACGAATTCATGGATCATCCTAAAGAAAAGACAAATAAAATGTGCATTGATCATGGATTGGTAGTGCTGAGGTTGTGTACTTGTAGCATCCAAAATAGAGGATTTTACTATAGTGGCACATAGCATAGGGACAAACATCCACGCTAGTTGATCATTTGTAGATCGTGGACACAAGAAAAGGATTATTGTTGGTCTGGCTTCCAGAAAACCTGAGGCATCAATTGCATCTACAATTCAATTGCATAATGAATTAATAGAGTTCCCATGTTACCAAATTTTGATTAATGCTATCCAAAGTTAAGAGCAAGGACCAGAAATCTAGGGTTTAGTCATTACGAAGGAGCATGGTAAATGATATGAATCAATGTGAAGGAAGTAAGATCTTGACCGATGTTCTCATAGACATTAAACTGTGTGTGTTTACTTATTTGAGGTCATTACCAAAATTACTATCTGTAGAAGTTTTATATGATAGTATGCATCAGGTTTTAAATTAATCCAAATACGCTAAGTTTTTTATACCAGTTGCATCATTTTGGTATCAGAGGCTAGAGTTACGCAATGCAAGCATAGTTTTAGTAGGCTTGCATAAAAAAAGAATCGATAGACCTGTTATCATAGGGAAAAATAAATCATAGTAGTTATTTTCTCTTCATTTGGAGCGGTTGACAATATTTTATATGAGGGTTTGATAGGGGTAGAGTTTTGTTTCACTATTAATAATTGTTGACACATATAATTATAAGGGGGATATACTTTGAGCTATACGAATGAGCCATAACCCTAAAAAGGAGTTAATACCTTCAATATGGAGAATAGGCTTTAAATACCCGTATAGCCCTATAGTTGCAGTATTATGCATCTATTAAAATATCCTCTGGGAAATTAAACAATCAAACAGAAAACCATAAAATTTAAGTATACTCAGTTGTGTTACAAGTATGTAAGTGAAACTATCACATAGTGACAAGTTGAAATAATACAGGAATAACATTAAAATGGTAGATGGGTTCAATAACAAATTAGCCTGGGTATGGATATATAAATAAATACTCAAACATGAACAAAGTCCAATCATAGATTCCCTTGTTTTTTGTTTTACAACTTACAGAGGTAGTGTTCAGTTACCCACAGGGACAAAGTGCCATAATCCAGAATAGAGTAATCAGACCATTTTATTCACTTGGTTCTTTCTTTATGGCATAGATAGAGAAAGGATAGGCCACCAACACTATATACTATTCCTTTCATACTTGGATTCACCAAAAGCTGTGATCTCCTAAAAGGAAGAGCATAGGATAAAAGACAACCAAAATGCCCCGTTTTTTCGGTGGGTTTGGGAGAAAAAATGGTTAAAATTCTTGCTGGAAATTGCTATTTTCTAATTTTGGTAATTTCAGCTATTGGGATTGTTGTTCTAGACTAATTACCCAACTTTAAAACTACCCAGATCGTCGAAATTGCAATCTGAGCGCGCCAAATTGTTATTTTGGCCAGAATTACTCTGCTGGATTCCGGCGAGTCGGCGGGCGTTTTATTTAGCGTTTATACAACTTTGTGAGTAGAACCGGATGGAAACTCACCAAGAAATTATTGATAAAAGTAAACCTCAGGAACGCTTGAGCACAAGAACACTCCACAAATTCTGGTCTAAAAACAATACACGAGATTTTGAGTATTGAACCCTAAAAAAAAAAAAAAATTATTATAAAGACCAGTAGTAAATAAAGTTGGAGCTTGAACAAGGAGGAGTTGAGTGAAGAACTTACCCTTCATGAATTTCAAATGTAACTTGTGTATAGTTCCATCCTTTCCATCTAAAACTGTCGAAAAAAAATGTAATTTATAACTCAGAAAAAAGATCACTCAGGAAATATAGTCCAAAGAAAAGAGGATACACAGACCTCCTCGATAAAAGACCCACGAGGGTCCTCGATAAAAGACCCACGAGGGCCTCGAAACCCTATCTGGTTTGGTCTGTATTAAAATATAAAACTAGCATACCCCCAAAGTGGGGGAAATGAAACGCCGAGAAGAACTTCAATATGTTGTAAAATGAGAAAAAATTGTGTGTACGTAGACAATATAATTTTATGTGTTTGAAAGAAAGCCTAGCTAATTTATGATAGGGATAGTATTCGATCAAATTGAAAGGAAAAATCTATTGCAAGTACTAATAAGCAATAAATAGAAACCCATGTAATCGATGGCAAGTAAAATGATTTGTACATTATTTTTTCATACAAAAAGGTATACATATGTGAGTAAAACAATAAAGGGCTAGGTAGTGATCAAGTTTGACTCTAAGTATATTGGAAATCAACATAGGTAGTTTCATTTGGTAGAGGGAGTGAAAGGATTGAGGATTTCCATTTTAAGTGTGAAAGGGACAGAGTATGAAGGCGTGCCTCTTCCTTTTTTCGAAGTGTGACATATGAAGTGTCTTTCATATTTGCAAGAACAATGGTGCAATTCGCATTCCTTAGCAGATAGACTTACTCGTTGCCCCATACATAGCAATATTTCTTTTTGTAATATTAGCTCAGAGCTCTTCTCCTCATTTGTACATTGCAATGTTTGTAATAATCACTAAACTTTGTTTTGATTTACCGTACATTTGAATTTTAATTGATGACGAAATTGCTTCACATACCTTAAATCAAGATGCAATTAAATAGCATAATTTTTTAATTTTATCTCCTAATAGTACATGAATCTAAATGCTAAACATTTTTTCATGGAATTTTTTTTGTAGAACCCGATAATTACCTTCTTAGCCCCATAGCAATGAGTCATTATAATCCTTAGAAGTGCATATTTGATCTTACAACATTATTACCATATAGACCAACTCTCTCTAAAACATTGGCTCATTATGACAATATGGTTGAGAAGAATATTCCATATCTTGGTTTTGAGCTTTAAGTTAGGGTGGACATTGTGAAATGTTTATTTACTTTTTTATTTTATTTAAATACCATTAGTTGTTAACTCCAATTTGAGCAAAAATTACACTTCTTCTTTATTGTCATATTGAACTATAAAAAGTGTCTTTCAATGCAAATACTAAACTATAAAATGCTTAAAAATATAATTACTTATCTACTTATTATTAGATCATAATCTTAATTTAAACCTCATACATAAATCATTTATTATTTCTTAAATGTATATATCAATACTAACACTTGGTGGAGCAATTATACTCAGATTGACACCTTTCTTTGTTAGAAACAATAGAATTTCCCACCTTGCTTAAATCTATCAAATCATAAGCATTCACAATAAATTTGTTGATATGTCTTAATGAGACATTTGCACATCCATGGACACTAAATCCTATTAACAAAAATTCTTTAGAAACCAAACCACTAAACGAAAATAGTAACGACTACTTCAGTTTTTTTGGGTGCATTGTGATTCCTTGACCTTCATTTATATATGAAATACTATGCATGAATTGTATATGCCTTTTGATGAGAATGAACATAGTTTCTCTTTTAAACATGGATCAAAGTAATTGTTTAACACGTATATATTGTTATGCATTTTTTTAGGTTAATGAGATTGTATGTTAAAATGAGTATTTTTCATGCATTTTGTGCATTTAGCCTCCATCGTTTATTGAAAATAATTTTTAATTTACATTGATATTGTGTATGCAAAACATAATAATAGCATAACAATGTTGGCAAATTACATTTGGCAAATCCCATTGGTAATGAAAAAGATTTGAATTATTAATGAAGTGGGTACAAACTTTCCATCTCAAAGGGTATGAACAAGTATGTCACATTTTTCCTTCCACTTAGTGTTTGTAATATTTTGGTTTTGTTTCATTGTTCATTGCAATTAATTAAATATTATATAATATACTTTGTATTTACATAGATGCCATTTTATAGTTCTGCATATGACTGGTATTCTTCTTACCTATCCTAACCATGCATGGATCACCATACCCATATGTACACTTGATCTGCTTCTAATTTAATGTAAATGGATGTTTTCGTAACCATGCATGGATCACCGTACCCATATGTACACTTGATCTGCTTCTAATTTAATGTAAATGGATGTTTTCGTGTGTTAATTCAATTCCAATGTTAGTTAATGGGACTAAAGAATGAAGCTAAGATAAGGTACCACGATCCACATAAACCCTCCCAATGTCAAGGAACTCCCACCTTAAAGTTAACCAAATTCAACAAAACCATATACTTTACCAAATTCAATGTCTTACACGTCATGCAAATGAGCACTGCGTTTAGGCACAACAACACGTTTCATAGTCTCTCTTCCATATTTTAACAGGTTTCTGATGAATCTAGAAGCTTTACTCATACAATGCAGTTGGTAGATGGTTTTAGCTTGTTCTCAACATTTGTTCCCAACCGAATCATTTTGTGCACTATAACGCTTTGAATTGTTGGTTTTACAATTTATTTCTAATTTTTTGCCTTAACATGCAATTCAATATCCAGTGATGCAAATCAGGTATCAGTTGGCCTGGCCACAGAGGTGAGAGACAGGTGGTTTTTCAGAAGATAATATTGGCTATCTAACGTGTTTCTGGGCTGAGGCATAATAGTGATATTCCGTTCTTTCATTTTCCATTGCATTTAACCTTATAAGCTCTATCCAGTTCATAATCAAACATAATAGATTCAGCTCTTTGCATTGTCAAGTTGGTAGGTTGTAGCTTTAATTCTCCTTTGAGAGCCTTCTATAACACCAGCCATTTATCTTCCAATCCAGCTTTTAAAGCGCCAACCAATATCAATCTGCAACCCTATATTTGTTTGGTTTCAGATAAAAGCCCAGGTATTTGAAGCATGTTCGTGTTGAGAGCTCCGCAGTTTTATATGGAAAGAGGTGAAGAATTTGCGATAAATCCTCCTCCTCTACCATGTATTTGATATCTTTACGATAAAGCCTCCAGACCATCGATGTTTATATCTTTGGCGTTGTGTTGTCATAGATATTAATCGGCAGAGAGGCATCACATTTCCTCCTATAAGAACCTGCATTTAAGAGCCGAATCCATCTGACCACGAGGGTTGCAAGGATGCATGGCTACTTGGCCCTCGAATGCACTCTCTATGCCCAATTTACAGACGAACGATGTTTATATCTTTGGTGTTGTGTTGTCAGAGATATTAAGCGGCATAGAGGCTCTGGACAGCTCTCTAAAATCCGCCCCCAATTACCTAAGTTTGGATTCAGCTTGGACACTTGTAAAAGCAGGCAGAGCTATTGAAGTGATAGATGCAATTAGCCATGGCCATGAGCCTCTGACTGCTTTTAAATAAATGATCTCACCGCAGTTATAAAATCTTACCGGCTAGTGGTTGGATTTCCTCCATAATTTCCATCTGTGATGTGCCATTGCTTAGTTGCACCTCTTGCATGTATGAATGCCGGTAGAAGTCTGGAAACAAATCCCCATCTGTGAATTCATGCTCGAAAATTTGTGTATGCTCCATCTTTCCTTTTAAATCTTTGCGCTGGTGGACCCTCACATCAATGGGAGCCTCTAATATATGGATTAGGATCTCTAATGAACGGATCTGGGAGATGTAATTGGATTTGCCTTTGGCTTTGCGGCATAAACTTATTAGAGTTGTAAATGCTTAATTTCCGGATCAACAGGAACGGGTGAATCTGCCCCTACTTAGGGGTAAACAGCTGGAACTTCCTCTCGCTCTGGATCTACTGCATTTTTTGAAACTAAGACCTCCGTTGCTAGGACCGGATAGGAAAATGTAATGGTTCCCCTAGGATACTAACGTTAGCTCTATCCCGTTGCTTTCATAGGGGGGGCCTCCTCTTCCTTTACCTATTACTATGACTATGCATCACTCCTAGGAACAACAGGTTATGTCTTTGAATCAATTGATTCAAGGTAAACAATTGCTTATGCCACCTATGTTTCTGGAGCATCTGCAAAACCCGGATATGCAACTAAAGGATCCGTATTTATCATAGGAACTTAATATGAACTTTGGACTGCGGGCACTAGATCTAATGGCTTTGGAACTATACCTACTGCGCCACCTGGAACTGTCATGGCGAGGAAATGGGTGGAGGGTACTGATCATGCAAGTGCAACACTTATTGAAAAATGTATCGTGCTCAACATGGATCTAAGTGAATGTGTGGAGGCACTTTCAAAGTACGCCAATATCGAACCAGTAACAACCATAACAGGTATTTCATTGAGCCCGGTAAACATTGTTGCTTCACACCAATTGAAATCCCCATTCTCTCCATGTTTCTTAGTTGCTTACTGTAATTTGTATTAATTTGAATTTGCAGTGTGGAATGAATTCGAGAAATAGAACAAGGAGAGATTATTGTATCCAGGCGGCACCCTATTTCAAAAACATGAAAAGCAGAAATGAAAAAGATTATTGTATCTAGGTGGCACCCTCTTAGAAAAACAGGATCGAAGAGCAATAACAATAAACATAAATACAAATATAATCACACATACACATTACAAGAGAGACACAGATATATCATGGTTCACCCAACTTGGGCTACGTCCACACTGAATTTTTCAGTCCTTATTATTATTACCGTTCAGCAAGGTGAAGGGATACAACCTGCAGCACAGTCGCTGCACTTCCTCTTCACTGTCTCACAGTCTCTCTCCTGATCTTAGAGATCTTTACAATGCATAAAACCTAATACATCAACCCTAGTCGTATTACAATGTATTTCTTTTATAGGGAAAATACAATAGGAAAAATACCACGGGATACCCAAAACCATGGGCCCGCAAGATAGCTGGCGAAAACAACCCCAAAATTTTTTCTCGGGGGCGCTGCCCCCAAACCCCTGTTCGCGGGGGCTCCGCCCCCGCACCCCTAAAAATGCAGAATGGGTGTACAGTCCTCCGGGGTGCATGGCTAAGACAATATAATCTATGAGACTAGAAGATCTGGCTCCACAACCAACAATTTCCCACTTGGAGATTGATCACAGCAACTCCACCGCTACTACACTTGCTAGAATTGGACTTGGCAAATTTCTTCTCTTCACCTTCATGCTAGAAGGCCGATTGAAACCGAGCAAGAACTCAGTTTCTCTCTGGTCACTACCTTTGTGAACATGTATCTTTTCTAGCTTCAACAGTTCATCTTCCATAACATAGCGTATGAAATGGTACTTGAGATGTATATGTTTAGTCCTGGAATGGAATGCTGAGTTTTTTGCAAGATGAATGGCACTCTGGCTGTCACTATACAAGCTGCTATCCTTCTGCTTCTTACCCACTTCCTCCATAAACCTCTGCAACCAAATCATCTCTTTACTAGCCTTTGTAATAGCAACATACTCTGCTTCCGTTGTTGAAAGTGCAACAACCTTCTGCAGTTTCGAAATACAGCTTACTGCTTTTCCACCTACAATAAACACATACCCTGTGGTGCTCCTCCTGCTATCCTTATCACCTACCATATCTGCATCAACATATCCCTGTAGAATAGTGTCTGAACCTCCAAAACATAATGCACGAGTGGTGGTACCTCTCAAATACCTAAGAATCCATTGTAATGCCCTCCAATGTTCTTTACCTAGATTGTTCATATATCTACTCACAACTCCCACTGCATGTGCAATATCTGGTCTTGTGCACACCATGGCATACATCAAGCTGCCAACTGTTGATTGATAGGGAATCTTGGACATGTAATCTGTCTCCTCCTATGTCCTGGGATACATTTCCTTACTTAGACTGAAATGGCTGGCCAAAGGTGTACTAACTGGTTTTGGATTCTGCATTCTGAACCTCTCCAACACCTTTTGTATGTACTCACCCTGAGACAATGTCAATTTGCGATTTTTCCTATCTCTTGTTATTCTCATACCAAGGATTTTCTTTGCAGCACCCAAATCCTTCATCGCACATGAATTAGCTAGCTTCCTTTTGAGTACATTTATATCCTGCATGTTAGACCCTGCAACAAGCATGTCATCCACATACAATAACAAGATAATATATCTTTCATTGTCTAGCTTCTTGAAATAAACACAGTTGTCAAAATGACATCTACTATAACCTTGTTCTGTCATAAACCTGTCAAATTTTAAATACCACTGCCTTGGAGCTTGCTTCAAACCATACAAACTCTTTTTCAACCTGCATGCCAAATCCTCCTTCCCTTTGACCTCATACCCTTGTGGCTGCTGCATATATATCTCTTCCTCCAAATCCCCATGGATAAAGGCTATTTTTACATCTAACTATTCAAGATGCAAATCTTCTATCACCATTAGACCTAAGATAGTCCTAACTGAAGTTATCTTAACAACAAGAGAAAATATTTCATCAAAATCAAGACCTTTTTTTCTGTGCAAACCCCTTTACAACAAGTCTGTCCTTGTACCACTTCTTACCTCCTTCTTCTTCCTTCAACCTGTAAATCCATTTGTTCTGCAATGCTCTTTTACCAGCGGGCAACTGAACCAGATCCCAAGTCTGGTTTCCTACCAATGAGTCCATCTCCTCATTCATGCCTTGCTCCCACTTCTTTCTAGTTTCCACCTGCATTGCTTCTTCATAACATTCTGGTTCACTAGCATCAGTCATCAACAAATAATACATTGAAGGAGAGTATCGTTTAGGGAGTCTATTTAACCTGGTAGATCTTCTTGCAGTTGCAGGAGTTTCAGGCACTTGCTGTTGTTCTTGATTTTCTGGCATCTTTGGAACTTCATTTTCTGTAATTTCATCAAGTACTATGTACTCCGTGTTTTCCTTTTCCCGTTTCTTTCCCTGCAATTGATCTCTATACATGACCTTTTCATTGAATATCACATCTCTACTCCTGATGATTTTGTTATTTTCATAATCCCATAAACGATAACCAAATTCATCAACACCATATCCAATAAAGGTACATTTCTTGGATTTAGCTTCAAGCTTTGTTGTATTTTCTTTATCAATATGGACAAATGCTTCACAACCAAACGTTCTAAAAAATAAGTAGTTTACCTTTTTATCTGTCCATGCCTCCTCTGGAATACCACCATCCAAAGCACTTGAAGGTCCTCTGTTTATTAAATAAACAACAGTATTTACAGCATCCGCCCAAAATTGTAAGGGCAATCCTGCATGCAATCTCATACACCTTGCACACTCCATGATCGTTCTGTTCATCCTTTCAGACACACCATTTTCTTGTGGTGTTCCTCGGACTGTCTTCTCTTTACAAATCCCATGGTATGAACAATAACTATCAAACTCCTTGCCGCAGTACTCACCTCCATTATCAGATCTGAGACACTTCAATACTTTTCCTGTTTCATTCTCAACCAAAGCTTTCCACTTCTTAAAAGTAGCAAACACATCAGATTTCTGTCTAATGCAATAAACCCAAGTTTTCCTAGTTGCATCATCAATAAATGTAACATAATAATGAGAGCCACCAAGAGATTGTACCTGAGCCGGTCCCCATACATCTGTATGCACAAGCTCTAACTTTTCATTCTTCTTCTGTTTCCCAACCTTGATAAATCTGACTCTCTTCTGTTTTCCATAAACACAGTTCTCACAGAATTCCAAACTTACCTGCTTCAAATCTGGCAGCAACTTCCTTAAGTGGAGAATCTGCATCCCCTTCTCACTCATGTGGCAAAGCCTATGATGCCATAATGTTGTATCTGTTCCTGTGGAAGCTAAATAGATAGAATAGTCAGTATTTGTTGAAATATTGTAACTTCAAGGAATATTATATTTGTATATTATTTATTCCGGAGATGTTCCATACCTCCGATGTGATTATACTATAAATCCGGAGATGTTTATTCCTCCGAGTTGGGTGTGGTAACTAGGGTTATTAGACCCACCATGTGGGGGTCGGCCCAGTCAGTTATAATGGGGTATTTAACCTAATGGTTAAATACGAGCCTACATGTACTTGTGTAAAATACATATCAGAGTAGTGTATAAATAGAGGAGGTGTGTTCCTCATTTGATACACTCACACACTTGAGTATAGCGCACTTGTGGAGGAGAGGTCTGCTATTGTGGAGGAGGAGATCATGTCTCAGGGTTTCATCTTTGTATATTGCTGGTCATCTATATTGAGGAAGCTTTGCTGGGTTTTCTACCCCATGAGGGTTTCCCAGGATAAATCTCTGTCTCTTGTGTTTATGCTGTGCTTGTTGTTTCTTCAGTGATCCTGTATATGCTATTATTGTGAAATGGAATGTAATGCTGCTATTTTCTGTCTTAGCATATTGAATTTTAACAGTATTATGAGGACATAAATACAACGTACCTATCCTGTCTCCTTTTGCTATCACCATTGATCCTTTAGTGATCTTCCACCACTTTTCTCCAAATTTAGATAGACAGCCGCCATCTCCCAACTGCCCTGTTGAGATCATATTTCTTTTCATAGCAGGAATATGCCTAACATCTTTCAACAACCAGTCAGTTCCATTCTTAACTTTCATCCATACCTTACCCATTCCAACAATTTTACATGGCTCATCATCACCCAATAAAACATGTCCAAAATCGCCTGGAACATAATCATGAAAATATTTCATATGGGGTGTAGCATGACATGAAGCCCCTTAATCTACTACCCAATAATCACTAGTATTATCTAATGCAAGCATTAAAGCATCTTGTAACACATCACTTGTTACATTTGCTTCCTGGGTAGTTTCCTTCTGTGCATCTCCTTTCTTCTTTAGAGATCTGCAGTCTTTCTTCAGATGTCCTTTCTTTCCACAGTTCCAACACTCTATTTCTTCCAGTCTGGACTTGGATTTTCCTGTTTTAGACTTGCCATGATTACCTTGGATCTTTCCTCTCTCCTTTTGTCTTCCTCTGCTCTCCATGGTCAACGCATTACCTGATGTCTCATCTGTGCTTTTTCTTCGCATTTCCTCGCTAAGAATAACACCAATAACATCATAAAATTTTAAGGTGTTTGAACCAGAGACAAAGTTACTTACAGCTATGACCAAGCTATTCCAGCTTTCTGGCAATGAACACAAGATTAGAAGAGCCCTAACCTCATCATCAAAGTTCACACTTACAGAACTTAGTTGATTTGTAACCATATTAAAATCATTTAAATGATCAGTAACATATCCACCTTCATACATCTTCATATTAAATAAACGCTTCATTAGAAATACCTTGTTGGAGGATGAGAGTTTTTCATACAGCTTACCCAATGCGCTCATCAAACCCTCTATTGTCGTTTCTTTTGAGATATTGAAAGCCACCGACGAAGCCAGGCTCAGCCGTATTGTTCCCAGATCCTTTTTGTCAAGAGCCTCCCATTCTTCATCCTTCATGGCCGCTCGCTGCTTTGCTCTTCCTCCCAACGGTAGGAATAGATCCTTCTGGTACATATAGTCCTCCATTTGCATCTTCCATAATTGGAAGTTTTGGCCGTTAAACTTCTCGACCTTAAACTTTCCTTCTTCCGCCATTGCTCCCACTCGAATCAGAAACCTTAGCTTCTTGTGGGTTTATCTGCCAAATAGACCTTTGGCTCTAATACCAATTGTTAGAAAAACATGATCGGAGAGCAATAACAATAAACATAAATGCAAATATAATCACACATACACATTACAAGAGAGACACAGATATATCGTGGTTCACCCAACTTGGGCTAAGTCCACATTGAATTTTCCAGTCCTTATTATTATTACCATCCAGCAAGGTGAAGGGATACAACCTGCAGCACAGCCGCTGCACTTCCTCTTCACTGTCTCACAGTCTTTCTCATGATCTTAGAGATCTTTACAATGCATAAAAACTAATACATCAACCCTAGCCGTATTACAATGTCTTTCTTTTATAGGGAAAATACAATGGGAAAAATACCACGGGATACCCAAAACCATGGGCCCGCAAAACAGCTGGTGAAAATAGCCCCAAAACCCCTAACCCCTAAAAATGCAGAATGGGTGTACAGTCCTCCGGGGTGCACGGCTAAGACAATATCATCTATGAGACTGGAAGATCTGGCTCCACAACCAACACACCCGATTTTGAGGAGATGTTAAAAGAAACAGTCACTCGAATACGCCATCAGAGACTCGATCAATATTGTTGATGTGAGGCCACCCTTTGAGCATCTATTGTGGCCAACGTTGTGAGAAATTATGATCATTACTACTATGGCAATGTTGTCATTGTGTCTTGTTGTTCACCCATTGAAAATTTCCAAGGCTTGGTATTACAGATAAGAGGGGGAGGATTGGTATTACAGATAAGAGGGGGAGGAAGAAGGTAAAGCTTAAACTTGTTCAAAACTGTAGTCCCTTCCATGTTACTTTCTCCAAACGCAAGAACGGGTTGCTGAAAAACACACTCCAACTTTCTGTTCTCTGTGATGCTGAAGTCGCCCTTATCATTTTTTAACCAAGAATTATGAGTTTGCAAGCCACAAGAAGTATGTTAAGGGGAGCATCGCCAAATTAATTACTTCTCTACTTCTATCTTAGTATTGGTAAGTATGGGTTTTTAACATCTCTTCTAAAGTGTTTCATGTATTTTACGATTTTAATTTTACTTGTATTATTTTGGTGCAGACAATATTTAGGAACCCCACAGAAATAAAATCCTATGTGATTCCAAACCCAGAGCGTTGCAATGTTCCGGCTTTTGCAGATTCAATCATCATAGTTGATACAAATTTTCCAGCAGCTCATGTTGCATTACGGTGCAGAACTGGCTGATTGATTCGTCTGTCAATTCTATCCACAGAAACTGTTAATACTGTCAAATTTTATTTGTTTAAGTTTTAATAGTAATGTTGACCTGTATTTCATGCAACAAATGACTGGATGAGTCTCTTCGTGAAACTGAGATCGATGGCGTAGTTATGGCCAAGTCTCTGGCTTCAAAAGAGGCCATCAAGCATTTCATTGCTCAGGTATTGTCCTCTCAGTGGCAGTTTACTTATGGCGGGTAGTAATTGATTGGGGTCGCTGTAGCAATTAATACAAAACACGTACAGTGTATAATTTTAATTTTAAATCTTTTTTATGAAAATGATGTGGCGTCTCCCCATAGGCCGTCGACAGACGACGAAAGCCCGAGGGGAGTCGGCCCCTTAATATATGCCTTCGGCGTAAAAATTTACTTTTCATTTTCTTTTTATATATATATTGCATGGTACATTTGAGTTGTTTAGTTCACACTAAGACACAATTCACCCTCTGAATTTTCTAGGTGAACTACGACCAATGCATTAGGGTGCATTGTCTCTTGTGCTTTCTTGTTTTAGAAGCACACCGGTATGCATGAAAATTCAAAATCCCTTATGGTTTACCAGTGCACTTTATGATATGCATAAGCACCATTAACAATGTTTCATATTATAATAAATGCACCAATAAAACATATAAATATGTCATACACATGCGACCATGGGGTGTGCACCTCATGCGATGTGATAATATGCACCTTGATGGATACTATCATCATAAATGCACCATTCATGGTTTTTTAGTGTGGGGCCATATATGTTAATGGTGCACATTTAGATGTATAGAGGCATTGATTATGGTGCATTTGTATATACTAAGCGCATAAACAGATTGTGCAAGAAACTGTCAACAATGAGAGTTCGTAAGATCTTTCCAATCCAAAACCTAAGATCTCATATCTCGGGCACGGGGAAATGAGTACAAGCTCAGGGAAATGAGTACAAGTTGACACGATGAGTGCCAAATGTGCATTCTCCAGCTAGCCTTATTAATTTCGACGGTGATGTAAAGAGATGCGTTTCGTCTGAAGAATAAATAGGGAGACGATCACGACTATCACGATTTATAAGCAATGGGGTTTGGTTCCCTGAATCCCCCTTCATAAGATGCTAATTTGGGGGCCTATTCGTAAACTAACAAGGAAAATAGCTGCAAAGCAACTAGTCCCTTCCATAAAATAATATTTATAGTTTCATTTATTGTATTTTTTATTATATGTGATAAAATATTAATTTTTATGTTGCATTATATTTGGCAAATTATTAAGTAAAAATTTTAAAGTGTATTGTACCGTAAATTAAGCTACAATTTTATGTTGTAGATACTGTGAAGTAAAATATAAATTATAAACTACACAATCTTGTTGGAAGATATAGGAGTAAAGTTAGGGGGTAACAAAAATATGAAAAATTAAGATAGTGATATGATTAATTAGAATAATTAAATTTAAATTAATCAAATAATTTAAGAATTTTTAAATATTTAAAAAATTATAAATTTGTAAATTAGTAAAGATGTTTAAAAAAGGAATAATGTAATTATTAGTTCAAATTAGGATTAATTTAATTAATATTGGATTTTTAAAATATATTGGAATGAAAAATTAAGTAATAAAGTAAAAGGGGATTTTATTATATAAGTAAGAGATTATAAATAAAATTAATTTAAATACAATTTGAATTAATAAATATATAATAAATAAAAGAGAACAGGTTTATACAAGAATTAGTTTAAGTTAGTAATATTAATAAAGATTTAATATGAGTTGATTAATGAATAGAATTTAGTTGACCTTTATAAGAAAATATTATAATGTTTCCCGGATCCGGGTGACACATCAACTGCCAGTAGGACAACAGGAGCAGACACGCCATCTCCCCCCTGCACCAGCTCCTAGGCCGGGCTTCTCCCAAGATGTCTGCATTTACTATGGACTTGACCACTCTCCAGCTGTCCTTCTCGCACGCTTTAGGTCTCCTCGCCCACATGGCTTGGTGGGTGGTATTAATGTCGGACCAGTTTCCTATGTCCCTCCACCCTTGCTTGTTTTACCTCACCATTAATCACTCTCATGCGACGTCTCTCCCTCCCAGAGGCCCCCTTCGGGATATCAAGATCCATGTTCATCCTCCTGCGGTCATTACCCGCCTCCACTATTCTTTGTTGGCTTCCACTACAGAAAGCTCGGCCCCTGCTCAGTCCCCCTGTGAAGTTTCCAACACATCCATGAAGCGCAAGCGAGGCACCTCCAAACGCGGCTCAGGACAAGGCTCTGGAAAAATAGCGTCTGTGGAGAAGGAGATTCATGCTAACATAGGATACAAAGACAATGTTTCTATGCCGGTCCATCGTCTGGTCGACGACCAGGAGTCGCGTAGCGTTGCGGAAATCCTTGCCTTCGGTAGCCCTGGTACTCAAGTGAATCACTATTGGCTTCTCAAAAATTTGATTGGTACATTGGTGGAAGAAATGATCACCAACTGGAACTTGGAAAAGATGTCCATTATGGACATTAGGTCCAACATGGCCCATCTGGATGGCATTCTCGTTGCGTTGGAAGCTAGCCTCACGGGTCGTAGATACTCCTTGTTTCCTCATCCTGTCCTGCCCATGGGAGTCGGTTCGGAGGGTCCTGTTGCAAGACCCGGGGAGGCGATTGCTGTTAAAAACAAAGGTGTTGTCACTGAAACGGATGCGCAGGCTGCCGGCAACTCATTTCATGATTCCATGGGCCTCACTGCTTCTCAGGATGTCGCTCCTGCTCCCGGACATACCTGCGGTCTCGACTCTCCTGCAGTCGTCGTGCTTCAAGGTGCTTCCCCACCGGGGACTTCTTTTCCGATTCCCTCTACCATTGCTATCACTCAGTGCAAGCACATCCGCAAGGAAGAGGCCGAGGTGATTCTCCCGCGCAAAGGCAAGCCTCTGCCCATCAAGCTCCCAGAGCAGTAGTGGACAGATGACTTCTTCGGCCCCTGCCCCATCTCTAAGGACATTCATGACTCCAAAGGCGCAGAAGCTGGTTCTTGAAGCAGCTTGTTACGAGCACAACACTCCTGGTTTTGATGCTATGTATTTTTATTTGTATTATCTCTGTCTAATATAGAGTTACTCTTTATTTATGTCTTTCTTGATCGGTGGATATCTAGTCCACATCTATAGGCTTGTTTATAGCGCCTTTTTTTGTAATCTCAGCACCATGAACAGCTCCAGAATGCTATATTCAGTCTCTACTGATGATTGTAGCCTTTTTTGTACCATAATAAAATTTACTATGCAGCTTACAATATATATATATATATATATATATATATATTATAATTTACTTAAATTAAAAAATATAAAATAGGGGTAATAATTGAACAAATTTAATAGTAAGATTAAATTAAAATAATTAGTCATATATAAATGCATTAGAGAGAGAAAGCTTGAAAATTAATAACCACCACCATAAAATAAATACAATTAAAATTTTTAAATCATAACTAATACCAAATATATTCACCATTAAATTTCCCATACACAATATTATATATAATTTCATATACAAAGTAAATCTATCACCATACGACATTTAAAACAACTATGTATAAATAATTATAAAAAATAAAAAACATTTAAAATTTTGAGTCGCATAGCGTGAAGCAGCGGCGTTCTCGTGTCTTACCTTTAGTTAGTTTAACAAGCCTTACCTTATCATCATCTATAGATCTATATCTCCGGACCCGTCACATAGCATCATCTTTATGTATGGCCGGATCTGAGTGGAGCTAATCCAAAAGTCTCTATTTTTTCGCAAGAAGCCAAATGGCATCTATTACGTAGCGATGATTATAAGGAATATCTCGATCTGTCGAGCTTAAATTCCCTACTTGAATCCCTCCCCCTATACTCTCCTCCCCTATATATCGATGATCATATCAGTGATGGATAGCATTTTATATAAGAGTAGAAACAACGAACGAATGTACGAAGAAAAATTATTACAAAATAGCATTTAATATTATCTAAAATTTTTTAGTAAAAATTTGTTTTGTTCTAAATTATTCTTCCATTATATGTAAAAAGAAACTTATTTTTATTAAATGTTTTATTGGTTTCTCTAATATATAAAAAAAATACTTTTAATGCATTTATTAAAACATTATCACCTAATATATAATTAACTTATACATTAACTTATAAGAAAAAGTGATACCTTATTTTTACGATGATAATGATACCACACTTTTTTAAATATTTAACTTTCGAAATAAGTTAATTATAATTTATTATTTAATGATATTATAAAATGCATAAACATATATGTTTTCACATTATTTAGGATTCCAAAAATTTAGAAAAAAAAACCCTACTTGTTTGGTTTGATGGAAATATTTTAGAATTATCTGGATACTAAGTTTATCCATAATTCAAGCTTACAAATTATGATTTCAAATTTAAGCCTTATGCAAACCATAATATTCATGATACTTTTTCGAACAGTCTGATTGACATCTTTGTTGATGTATATGTAACTTCGGAATGTATTTCATCTGTGTATTATATATATATTTATTGTACCCTTATAAGAGATGTGTTATTCCTCTATAAGGAAGTGTCGTCATGTGGATTGACAAGTGTCGCAAGTGTGTGTACTTGCCGATGGGTTATTAGACCACCATTTGGGGTCGGCCCTGATTTATATATAATATAATGTGGATGTATCTAAGTAGACAAGTCGGCCCCAGTAGGTCACTGGGCAAAAAGGTGAGTATAAATAGAGATAGGAGATCTCTATTTTACTCACTCGGAAAAGTAACTCACTATCTATCTGAAAGTGGCGCACTAGTGAGGAGGAGGAGGATCATCTGCTAGGAGACTATCTCAGTGTTATTTGGTTGTATTTTGGTTGAGCCATTGCTCTCTCTATCTCTGAGGAAGTTGTGGGGTTTTTCACCTTAGGGTTTTCCCCACGAAAACTCTGTGTCTCTTGTCTCTATGCTTTTGATTCTTGTGATGCTTGTGATGCTTGTCATATTATGATTGTCATGCATTGATATACTGTAAATGTTATTCTCTCAGCAAAGATCCTATAGTATTGTGAATTAATACTCAAAATTTAACATGGTATCAGAGCTAACCTAAGAAGAAGACATTTTGCAGTGACGGAAGCTTGTATTCCTTGTTTATTGGGTTTCTCTCCACAGATTTTTGAAAATCAGTATAGTTGATTGACTCTACTCATCAAGGCGCATCTATCTGTCCAATCAGAATTCAGTTCCGAGCATTTTCAAATTTGGCCCTAAAAATTAGAGTTTCCACAAAAATAGGAATTTCTAGAATCTAAAGACATAGTTGGAAGCTCCTTGCAAAAATCGAAGTTTAGAGCTTTGGATCGAGATTTTTGGCTGGGTAGATCTCCGAGAAACTCAAACCCTAATTCAGGGCTCTCCCCAGTGAACCCGGGAGGACAAAAAGGAAATTTTGAAGGGCAAGACTTTGCTGATCTCAAATTCTGAATGTACTAGGCTGATCAGCTCTCCAAGGAGCATCTTTCTATCCTTTCGAAATTTTGAAATTCACATTTTGTTTGACAAACCCTAATCCGAGACCACATCCAGTTTTCAGCACTTCAAGTGGTAAGTTCTAAATCTTTTCTATTTCCATTTGAAGTACTCTTTAAGATGTCTCTCCACACCAAGCTTGAGGATAAGCTTGAAGGGGCTGATAACTTCCGAGCCTGGAAGTATAGGATTGGGTTAATCATGGAAGAGAATGAGTTGGACTCATATGTGAAAGAAGACATCCCTATCCCAGAGGATGAAGAAGCCTTGCACAAGAAGAACTTGGTCAAGGCAAAGAGAATCATTGCTGATTCTATCAAAGACCATCTCATACCTCATGTATCTTCTCTTAAGACACCCAAAGAGATGTTTGAATCTTTGACCAAGCTATTTGAAGGAAAGAACATAAATCGGAAGATGACCCTGCGGAACCAATTGAAAGCAGTAAAGTTTCAGAATGGAGAAACCATTCAATCTTACTTTTCAAGGGTCTCCCAGATCAAGGAACAATTAGAAGCAGTAGATGAAATGGTGGAGATTGGTGAAGTGGTGATGAACACTCTAAATGGCCTACCCAGGTCATGGGATTCCTTTATTCAAGGAATTTGTGCAAGGAAGAAGTTGATCTCCTTCAGTAGACTTCGGAAAGAATGCTCTCAAGAAGAAGCTAGACTTATAGCTCGTGAAGAAAAGATGGGAGGTGAAGATCAAGCTCTTGCAACTCACACCAAAAAAAGCAAAACCAAGAAGGATCACTCTCGCCACAATAGATCCTATCAAAAGAACAAGAAAGACCTAAGATGCTTCACATGCAATGAGAAGGGTCACTTTTCTTCAGATTGTCCCAAGAACAAAAGGGATAATAACAACAACTCCAGTAAGAAGAAGAAGGGCAGCAAAAGAAGATTTCATGCTCATGCTGCCGAAGATGATGAACCTCCAAAGAAGAAGGCTAGGGCAGAAAGTGATAGTGATGATGACTCATCAAGTGAAGAAGAGTATGTTCTGATCTCTGCTCTCACAAGTACTATTTCTCATGGTTGTAATGATTGGTTAATTGATAGTGGGGCTTCCAAACACATAACTGGGTTGAAGGAATATTTTGTGAACGTTTCTGAACATGAATCACCCCATAAGGTGAAACTTGGGGATGATTATCAATACCCAATCAAAGGAAGTGGTGAAGCCTCCTACAACCTAGATTCTGGAAAATCTTTGAAGATGAAAGAAGTCCTTTATGTGCCTGGACTCAAGAAGAACTTACTCTCCATCTCTGCATTGGATGCAAAAGGTATGAGGGTTGCATTTGTGAATGGCCAAGTCCTAATGTGGCCAAAGGGAAAGAGCATAGATGATGCAGTAGTGATTGGAGAGCAAGAGGGAGGCTTGTATAAATTGAAGGGACAACCTGAACATGCCATGGTACATGAATCCATGGAGCCAAGTGAACTTTGGCATAGAAGACTTGCTCACATGCACTATAGAGCACTTCCAATTGCAAGCAAGGCAGTAGAGGGTCTTCCTGAAATCAAGACCAAACATGAAGGTGTTTGCAAAGGATGTGCAAGAGGTAAGAACATTAAGAAGGCTTTCCCAAGCAGTGAAAGCAAAGCAAAAGACATTCTGGAAATCATCCACTCAGATGTATGTGGCCCTATGTCATCCAGTTCCCTAAGTGGGTATGTTTACTATGTATCATTTATTGATGACTTCTCCAGGAAGACTTGGGTATACTTCTTGAAGGGCAAAGATGAGGTGCTTGATAAATTCAAGGAATTCAAAACCTTGATGGAGAATCAAACTGACAAGAATTTCAAAACATTCAGATCCACCAATGTTGGAGAATTCACCTCAAGTGACTTCAAGAAGCTTTGTAGTGATTCAGGGATTAAGAGGGAGTTGATTGCTCCTTATAATCCTCAACAAAATGGAGTTGCAGAAAGGAAGAACAGAACTATCATGGAAGCAGCAAGGGCAATGTTGCATGACAGGATCTTCGTATGCACCTATGGGCAGAAGCAGCTAGAACAACTGTATATGTGCAGAACAGAACACCCCACAAGATATTGGACAACAAGACACCAGAAGAGGTCTTTTCTGGTAAGAAACCTAAAGTCAGTCATCTTATAATATTTGGTTGTCCAGTATACACTCATGTCCCAAAGGAAAAGAGGACTAAACTAGATCCTTCAAGAAAGAAGGGCATCTTTGTGGGTTATAGTGAAAGCTCGAAGGCTTACAGAATATACTTTCCAGGGTTCAAGAAGATTGATGTCAGTTTTGATGTAACATTTGATGAAAATTCAGCATTCATCAAATCAAGGAAGGAACCCATCGAAATTTATGAAGAACCTAAGGAAACAAGATTTCGGGACACTACCATGACTGAAGCAGTTCCAGAAACTGTTCGTGAGTTTGAAGATCCACAAGAACCTGTAGATCCACCCCGTGAGGATAACTCTCACAAGAGGAAACTTGTATGGGCTAGAGAGCTCATTCATGATGCAGAAAGATTTGGCATTCCAGAAGAAGAACACAGAGCAAAGAAGAGAACCAGATCACACACCAGCTATGTTGCTTTACTCTGTGACATTATGAACAAAGAGCCTTCCAGTTATGAAGAGGCAGCAGAAAAGAAAGAATGGAAGGATGCTATGGTTGAGGAATACCAATCAATAATGAAGAATGATGTTTGGGATGTTGTCCCAAGACCTAAAGAGAAGTCTGTTGTGACTTCCAAGTGGATCTACAAAATCAAACATGCTGCAGATGGCAATGTAGAAAAATACAAAGCAAGATTCGTAGCTCGTGGTTTCTCTCAGAAAGAAGGAATAGATTATGAAGAAACCTTTGCACCTGTAGCCAGGTATACTTCCATCACAACAGTATTTTCCCTGGCTACAGCAATGAAATGGAAAATACACCAGATGGATGTCAAGACTGCTTTCCTGAATGGTGTAGTAGAAGAGGAAGTATATGTGGAACAGCCACTCGGTTTTGAAATACATGATAGGGAGTCATATGTGTGTAGATTGAAGAAAGCCTTGTATGGCTTGAAGCAAGCTCCCAGAACTTGATATGGTAGGATGGACAGTTTTCTATCTAGCTTGGGATTTACCAAGAGTAAAGCGGATTCCAACCTTTACTACAAGGTTGAGGAAGGGAATCCTGTGATTCTACTCCTGTATGTGGATGACTTATTTGTGACAGGAGACGACAGACTGATTGCAGATACTAAGAGGAAGCTTGCTGCTGAATTCGATATGAAGGACTTGGGAATGATGCACTATTTCCTAGGTATGGAGGTGTGGCAGACTGCAGGAGGGATCTTCCTTGGTCAAGGGAAGTATACAGTGGATATCCTAAAGAGATTTGGGATGTTGGATTGCAAGGCCATGGCCACACCTATGGCATCGAATCTGAAGCTTCTTTGTGATGCTTCATCTGAGCCAGTTGATGTCTCTATGTATCGTCAGATGATTGGGTCCTTGATGTACCTGACGAACACGAGACCAGACATTTGCTTTGCTGTGAACACATTGAGCCAGTTCCTGACGGATCCGAGGAGTGTTCACCTGGTTGCTGTAAAGCATGTTCTGAGGTACCTGAAGGGTACAGTGGATTATGGGCTCAAGTATGAAGCGAATCAAAAGTTTAACCTACAGGGTTATGTTGATTCAGATTGGGCTGGCAGTGCTGTAGACAGGAAGAGCACATCTGGGTGTTGCTTCAGTATGGGATCAGGTGTGATCTCTTGGTTTAGCAGGAAGCAGTCCTGTGTAGCACTGAGTATAGCTGAGGCAGAGTATGTTGCAGCCTGTTCAGCTAGTTGTGAGGCAGTATGGCTACGGAAGTTACTGTCTGAGTTATTTGATCTCCCGTTGGAAGCTACTGGTATCTTCTGTGATAACCGAAGTTGTGTGAAGCTGTCCGAGAACCCAGTGTTTCATGATAGGTCGAAACACACAGAGATCAAATATCACTATATCAGGGATATGGTGCAGAGAGGAGCTGTGAAGCTCCTGTATGTTGCGACAGACGAGCAGATTGCAGATGTGCTGACGAAGCCACTAGCCAGGGTGAAGTTCGAGTACTTCAGAGAGAGGCTTGGCGTTCTTCAGATTGAGGACACTTCGAGGAAGAAGTGATGGAAACATTTGCTGAAGCCATTCCAAGCATGTTGGAAGGAGGATCCTTCACATGGCTGTGGATGTAAGCGCTGGATGATGAGCATCAGGATGATGTTCTGGTTTCTGCTTGGATATGATCAGTTGGATCATTTTTATGTATGTATGTACGCATCATGTTGGATGCTGGATATGATCAGTTGGATCATTTTTATGTATGTATGTACGCATCATGTTGGATGCTGGATATGATCAGTTGGATCACTTTATGTATGTATGCATCATGTTGGATGCTGGATATGATCAGTTGGATCATTTGTATGTAAGCATCATGTTGGATGCTGGATATGATCAGTTGGATCATGAGTATGTATTTTGTATATGCATCATGCTGGATGCTTGGACCATGTATCTGTATATGTATCAGGTGGATACATTGTATGATCAGGTGGATCATGTGAGGTGATATGTATCATGTATTTGTATCAGGTGGATACATTGTATGATCAGGTGGATCATGGATGATGATATGTATCAGGTAGATATGTGGTGTGCATCAGATGGATGCATTGTATGATCAGGATGATCATGGATGACGAGCTTCGGGATGTTGCTCCAGATGACATGCAGCAGGACATTGCAGTGATGATGATCAGGATGATCATGGATACATCAGGATGATGTATGGTGAGTATCAGGTTGATACTCTTTGGCCGTGGATCAGGTTGTGCAAGATGAGCATGTAATCCGGTGCCTTGGGAGATTTGCAGATGGTCTTTCGAGGTTTTTCCTATGGCATGTAATTCGGTGCCCTGGGACATCTGGCAAATGCTCTTTCGAGGTTTTGCTCTGGGAGGACATGTAATTCGGTGCCCTGGGAGATCTGCAGATAGTCTTTCGAGGTTTTGCCTATGGCATGTAATTCGATTCCCTGGGATATCTAGCAGATGCTCTTTCGAGGTTTTGTCCTATGGCATTCAATTCGGTTCCCTGGGAGATCCGATAGGTTGGGCTGTGTGCCCGTAATCAGTCCTGGGATGCTCTTGCGAGGTTTTGCCATGACCACATGTAATTCGTTGCCCTGGTAGATCCTATAGGTAGAGCTGTGTGCTCGTAACAGCCTGGGATGCTCTTGCGAGGTTTTGTGGTGAGGTCACATGTAATTCAGTGCCCTGGGAGATCCTATAGGTAGAGCTGTGTGCTCGTAACAACCTGGGATGCTCTTTCGAGGTTTTGTGACGCACGTAATAAGTCCTGAGGATTCCACAGTATGGCTAGTGATGATGAAGACCTGCAGGTGGTGGGCCTACATCCAGTATGAAAAAGGATTGGCTTTGTAGAACTTCCTATGACGAGTAGAGTCATAGATTGGTTGAGATAGTAGCAGCAGTGACGATGATGATGACGATGCATCGATGACGATGATCCAGAGAAGAAGACTTGTCTAGCAGATCTGTGTTGAGAAATACCTTCCTAGTTAAGAGGGAGTGTTGATGTATATGTAACTTCGGAATGTATTTCATCTGTGTATTATATATATATTTATTGTACCCTTATAAGAGATGTGTTATTCCTCTATAAGGAAGTGTCGTCATGTGGATTGACAAGTGTCGCATGTGTGTGTACTTGCCGATGGGTTATTAGACCACCATTTGGGGTCGGCCCTGATTTATATATAATATAATGTGGATGTATCTAAGTAGACAAGTCGGCCCCAGTAGGTCACTAGGCAAAAAGTTGAGTATAAATAGAGATAGGAGATCTCTATTTTACTCACTCGGAAAAGTAACTCACTATCTATCTGAAAGTGGCGCACTAGTGAGGAGGAGGAGTATCATCTACTAGGAGACTATCTCAGTGTTATTTGGTTGTATTTTGGTTGAGCCATTGCTCTCTCTATCTCTGAGGAAGTTGTGGGGTTTTTCACCTTAGGGTTTTCCCCACGAAAACTCTGTGTCTCTTGTCTCTATGCTTTTGATTCTTGTGATGCTTGTGATGCTTGTCATATTATGCTTGTCATGCATTGATATACTGTAAATGTTATTCTCTCAGCAAAGATCCTATAGTATTGTGAATTAATACTCAAAATTTAACAATCTTATCATAATTTTTGACAAGAATTTATTTATTTTATTACTTCTCAGGTCTCCTCGATTCTTTAAATCAACAATTGACCGCGATTTTTTAAATAAACAATTGACTGAGTGAATATGTCTGTGTCTATGCACAATGTCATTTCTCTTACAAGAGACTATTAGTATCATAACATGATCACATCACATTCTTTATAGACACATAGGGGTGATGTGTTGATTAGCAGCTCTCCATGCTACAAACAACAAATTTTAATGAAAGAAAGTAAGATAAACAATTGTTTTTCAATTTAGTAAATGTTAAAGTAAAATATGTATAAGAAAAATGCAAACATTATTAAAACATGCTGCATAAAATAGTAAAACTTTCGAGACCTCATCTTAAAAACACATGCCATTTTTAACAAGTGTTAAATATTCCAAATCCCTGCAATACGAACCTTACTTGAATGGGATACATATTGGATCAGACCAAAATCATAGATTCAACAATCTGGAACAAAGCTTTCGCAAAACCAGAAGTTTCGACTACAAGCAAAGGAAAAGCATTTACAGTTTTCAAATTTACAAGCGACGAAAGACCTCAAGAATCAAGTGGCCTCCAAGTAGTGTCATTTATGACTGATTCAAATACATTAATAGCACATTTGACTGCCACACTTCCTGATTCAGTTTGGGTGTAGAAAAAGAATTTTGTCAAAATACTGAAAAACAAAATCATGCTTGATTTATGATACAAAGAATCTTGTATCACATCATATAATTCACTTCAAAAAACCTAGAGTACATCCCCAAAAGCTACCTCAAAATCTCTGGATTGGGTTTTTCTCAAATAGGCCTTTCATAAAGAAAGTAGAACTTACAAACTCAAATGATGGACTTCCTCACAACTCTTCATATTTTGGTGTTGTTTCGCAGGTCAGATGTAGAACAAAGAGTGACTTCATGCCTACCAAAAGGCAAGATCATGACAGTATTAAGATCTAGGTTTAAGCTGAAAAGGAATGCTTAACCTTTGCATTTGTAGAACTAATCTCTCACCAGAAATTCATTCTGTAGCAATCATGTTCAAGCTTTGACATAGTCTTTGTTTCTTCGCTTACAAGTCAAAATTAGTATAAATGATAGAAATTTTGACCACCTGCCCTTGGGATTAGTAACTTGTGATTTTTCTTCCCTCTTAGCGATTTGTTCGTTCATGTACTGCACAACAGCCTGTCATAAGAAAAAAATACTTGGTAATCAACAACTCCAAAAGAGCAAAGAAATATGATATAAATGCTTTGAAAAACCAAACATTTTTGTTGGAGATTGACATTGTACATTACCTGAGCTCCCATTTCAGCTATATACCTTGGAGGCACTTCAAGTGGGGTCTCTTCTACTGCAAGCACGCGAAGTTTATTCAGCATAGAAAAAGAATCTGGAAGGAACTTTATCTGATTGCTACTGATATCTAACTCCTCAAGCATTTGAAGATTGCCTATGGACCGAGGAAGAGACTGAAAATCAGCAAAGTTCCTGCCAACATTCAGTTTGACAAGACTAGTAGCAAAGCACAAGCTTTCAGGTATTGACTCCAATTCGTTGAAGCTCACATCAAGTTCTTTCAAACTCTATAAAGATTCCATAGTAGTTGGTGTAGCTAGGGTTTTCACCCTAGCTTGTGCAAATGAGCACCTACTAAGGAGAATGGACTCCTTAGTAGCAGTTCAATAAACAGTAATTAGAAGACTAAACATTAAAATGGAAATTATTCTAAACATGTGCATGAAACATAAAAGACAAGAAGTAATAATAAATGGTTTTTTGTATTAAAGCTTTACCTCCAATGTGAAGGTTGGTGAAGTTCTTGCAATTTTCCAAGAGGGTTGCTCCAAACTCCAGCTTTGCTCCTTCTCTTTCTCCAAAGGGTGGAAATGGGCCAAAGGGGCACTCAATGGTGAAAGTAGCTCAAGGGTGAGCTAGGGTTTCAAGAGTGATTTTGGCAGAGTAAGGGTATACCTGATTGTGGATATGGAGTGAGGGATCTCCATCACCTATTTATAGGTTTTTAGTGGTGGAGTGCTGGCCCATGGTTTTGGGAACCATATGGTTTAGGTCAGCTGTATAGGGTTTTTTCCTTCATTTTTCATCTTTTTTATATTTTTTATTCCCTTTTTAAAGGGTTTTTGCTATTTTGGAGGAATTTTGGATAATTTTGGGGGGGAAATGGGTTTTTTAGCCTTTTGGAGGCTTTTTTAATGGTTTTTTTTGGCCTTTTGGAGGCTTTTTAATAGGATTTTGGCCTTTTGGAGGCAAATATGGTAGGAAATATGGACAAATGAGTCATGTAATGGGGTAGAAGAGGTAGTGAGCACTTTTTGGGTGTTAACAGATTGCCCCCTGGTGTGTGAGGGCAGGAGCTCATCGTATGGCCAATAGACATCATAAATCTTTTATGGTTTTCCTGGGGTGTGGAGACGAGAAGGAACGAACTAGAGCCCGGAACAACGGTCTCGAAAAAACTGCAAAAAACTAGAAGTACATGACCTCAATAATGGATGAGGAATAATCTGATCATATGGACGAGGCGGGCATTCCCATTCTCGTATCAAGATATAGAATAATAATAGCAATGGGGTCCAAAATATGGGGACCTGACATATACATGGCCTCAAATAATGAATGAGGAAGAATCTCAATATATGGACGAGGCGGGCATACCCATGCTCGTATCAAGATGCATAAAAAATAACTGTGAGGCCCGAAAAAGGGGGACCTGTAGGATACATAGAGACCACTGTGTACATCATAAGGGTCCAGAGGGGACACAAATCTGGGATATACTGCTGTGCTGACCATGTCTGAACTGAAGAACTGATACACTAGAATGACAACAGTGCTACTGAGTGGGGTACCAGAGGAACAGATGAGCTGCTGGATCATAGTGACAGGGAGTCATATCCTCAATGGTACACTGAACTGGAATTGAATTGGGTACTCAAGGAAACATATAACTGGAGGGCTTCCGAATACAATCGCCAATGCAACCCGGACATCCACGGGAACATATAACTGGGCGTTCCGAAGTGACTCACCAATGTGCTAGAGTCGGGGGAAATCCGGGGTCTTCGACCAAGAACTGAAGGGATATAAACCCTGCGCGATTCTCAACGATGCGATCAAGGTGTTGAAGTCGAGCATGTGAGAAACAACCACTCGGAGAGGTAATGATGACTCCTCTCAAAATGGTCCGTAGGCACTCACCACAAATGGTGATGGGTCCAAGGCACAGGGACCTCTAGGTCTATCCTCTGGAATAGAGGGGTTGTCATCGATAGAGGGAGACCTGCAACTAGCAAGGCAATGATGTTTCCTTGCTAGGAGCGCGAGGTGGAGAACCGAAGTGTGAGAGTACTGATGGTAGGACTAACATATTGTGGGGGATAATTGGGAAAGTAGAGGGGGTGGACTCAAACTTCCTTTGTTCAGAGTACGATGGTGGGGATGATTGGGCAGCATATGAAACTGACTGAGGGGAAAGGGATCATAGCTGTAATGGATTGAGGATAGTGACTGGGATGAGGGATACTCAAGCTGGTGTAAAATGGTAGGAGACTACAGAATACTCTGAACAAAGGCAACCTGATTGGGGGTGCTGCCGAGATGATTGATCATAGTGCCAGGAGGCACAGGGGGACTTCTTCATGGGTTTAAGGAACTAGAAGAAGTGTGTGTAAAATGATACTGTTGTGTGGATTTATACGAGCCCAAGACAGTTCATGCTTGTGATTTCTTTCAATTTTAAGGAGTCTGAAAGCGATAAGAAGACCCTGAAATGATGGAATGGTACTGTCGTGTGGATTTGTACGAGCCCAGGACAGTTCATGCTCATGGTTGCTTTCAACTTTAGAGATTCTGAAAGCGATAAGAAGACTCCAGGGGGTTGCTTTTTCGTGTGTTAGTCTCCAAGGCCCAAAGAAGCATAAAAGGATGCAATGAAGAACTCTTCTAGCCGGTGTGACTAGAGTATTCCTTTTTCGTAATTAGTCTACCAGGTTTGGAAAAGGGTTAAACTTATACCAGATAGACGCCCTTTCAGGTACTTTAACGAGCATAAAAGGAAGCAAGATTGCTCGGCGATCTTTTCATTGTTTTAGGAGTCAGAAAAGAGCTTAACAGAAACTCCCTAAGTGCCTTTTTCGTAAAGGACTTGTCCAGCCCGAAAAAGGGATAAAATTATACCAAACAAAAGGAATGGCCAGGCAAGGAGGAAGTGCTCAATCAAGGAACATTAATGATGACCAAGAACAAGGGTGGTGGGGAACAATGATGGGCCTCCTTGCGATATAGTGAATGGTGGCAAAACAATGAAATAATTGCAGTATGATAGGAGTGAAGGGCTTATGTAAGAATGTGGAACAATCCGATGGTGGTCGATGTGGCGCGCAAACCGAGGCAGCAAGGTGTGGGGACACAATGTTGAAATTGAACCATGTGAGAGTGAGAAATGATCTCAAGCATCATCACGAGCGTAGAAAAATGAATTCGGCGATCTAAAAAGTGTCAAAAATGAATAACGACCGATGTGACACGCAAATCGAGGCGACAGGGGGCGTTTTCAAAAAAATACCCAAAAAATATGGAGGTGAGAGTGATAAATGATCTCAAGCATCATCATGGGCTCGGAAAAATGAATCCAATGATATAAAATATACTAAAAATGGAGAGTAGCCGAAGTGGCACGCAAACCAAGGTGACTAGTGGTGTCTAAAAAATGTGCAAGAAATGATGTGGAAAAAATAGGATAACGAGTCGACCATCATGACGGTCTCGTCGTGCTGATTCCAGTGGTGGAAACGGTTCAAAAAATGGACTCCGTATGAGGTCAGAATGGCCAAAACAAGAAAAAGTCAATGGACTATGTATAGTGAGTGGGTCCAACATGACAAGTGTCATTTGTACTATTTGACTTTGACTAGTGATTAGAGTTGACCAGAGGTGAGTTGGCGTTTCTGGACGATCCGACCGGCCGATTTCAGATCCGGGAGATACAGGTATTCCATCAAACTCATGCCTGCATGTTTTTTGGGTTCGGGGGGTGGGTAGTGGTTGCCAGGTGGTATTTGTATGGTCCACATGGGTTGGACTGCGGGTTTGTAGGAGGGAGTCGCGGTCGGAGACCGCGGGGTTGGGGTCAAAACACACGGTATGGAACCGCATGATCCGAGGCTGGTCACGTGGTTTGGTACCACGTGTTCGGACCCGACAGGTGTGGTTTCGAACCGTGACTGTAGCCCAGATAGCTGCGGTCGGAAACCGCGGCAAGGGGCCCTAAAGCTACCATTGGGATCGAGCCGTTAGGGTTCCCGTGGGGTGGGTGGGGACAGGGTTTATTTCTTTGACATGAGTCTGATGAGTTTGCCTTGCGTGTTTGACAGGATGCCGCTAGTACTGTGGAGAGAGTGGGAGGTCCCGGATGAGATAGTGACTATCATTCGGGAGGATCGTCATGTGCGAGCAACATGGGGATTGTGCGGACTGTTGAAGTTCGCGCAGGTACCTATGATGCCATCAGTAGGGTTGCTGCTGAACAGGCTAGTGAGTTTCTGGGAGCCAAACATACAGGCGTTCAGGGTACAGGGTGAGAGGGTGGACCTCACTTTGCTAGATGTATACTTCCTGACGGGGTTGCCCTGTCTCGGCAGGGTGGTAGATACGCAGCCGCGGACATAGATATGGAGGATATGATGGAGCGATACTGTGTTCCAAAGGCTAGGGTGCATAGGAATGCACTCTAGGTAGTAGACCTATAGGAGCTGGCAGTACAGGCTATTGCAGCATGCGTGGTTCGTGTGTTGGGGTCCTAGTCACCTGAGAAGGTGTTTGGGGGCCAGATGCAGCTGGTGAAGCGTGTATTGGACGGTGTTTACTATGCGTGGGGCCAGATGTTCCTCACCTGTGTTCAGCGGCAGCTGACATCGGCGAAGGAATCTGGCAAGGGATTCTGTTACGGATCCTTTCTATGTGCTTTCTTCATGGAGCGGGTTCCTACACTGCGGCCGCGGGTACCGGTCAGGGCAGGAGGACTGAGGGAGCCGTGCATGGTGCGGTGGGGAGAGATGATGCGCCACTGGGGTGGCAGTGAGGTGGGTAGATACTTTACCCAGGAGTTGTACCTGCAGTGGCTAAAGATGCCGCTACCACTGGATGACTACCCGTACAGAGATATGGACTACACCGGGGATCCAGAGGCACCATGGCCGCCGGGGCAGGCATGGGGACCAGATGGTACATATTGATTTACTTGCATGGTATGGATGTCAAGATTTTTATATGATATGTGTTATGATATATACTGTTACTGACTGATGTGTGATCTACAGATGTTGGTCCAAGACCACCACCAGGACATGTAGCCCGCAGAGGGCATGTGGCGATGCCAGTTCTGCCAGGTCGAGGGGAGGTGCATCGGCGGGACGCGGAGGGGACGCTGGAGTCCATGTGGATGCTTTTGGATCGGTTTATAGTTGGGGTGACCAACGAGGGGTGGCGGGACGTGGATCCGAAGGTGATTCAGGATTGCATAAGGGCGCCACGGGAGTTCCGGTCGATCGCGATCCTGGTGGCCATCTTAGCGAACAGGGGACGAGCACATGAGCCCGCAAGGGATGAGGAGTTGCCGGAGGAGGAGCGAGGGGAGGACTCGGAGGCAACTGATGCAGGGTATGACTCTCATTAGGGAGTGTAGTGGACTCCTCCAGATTTTGTAGCAACGGCATGTATTCTAGGAGGCATACGGATGTATAGATATGTTTTTGTATAGCTGAGTACGGGGGTACTCAGAACATGTATTTTTTGATATATATATATATATATGCACATGGATGCACCTTTTTGCGATGATGTTTTAGTGTACGCACGTGGATGCGCTTATGGTTTGTTATATATTTGTACTGCACGTGGATGCAAGTAGTGTAGGGTGATGTGCACATGGATGCCCCTTGTATTTTATGTGATGTAACATGATGTATGTAGGATTTAGGCACGTGGATGCCCCTGTATAGGAATGTGTTTCTATATATTTTTTATGGGATGAGGATGCATGATGGACATTCTACAAGGTGTGATTGATGTACCAATCTAGAATGTTGTTAGCCATTTGATCGGCAACACTGTTCTGAGCTCTTGGGACATGGGTGAATGTTATGAATGCAAATTATCGGCTGATTTGTTTTGTGCACAGGAATTTTCTAAAGAGGTAGGGATCATGCACTTGGTAGCGGTTGTTGAGCTGGGAGACAAGTAGTTGGGAGTCCAAGAACACATGAAGGTGACATATGCCCATCTGGAGGGAAACAGTCAGGAGACCGGTCACAGCATCATACTCTGCCTGGTTATTGGTAGCAGCGCCTATACATATTCCGTCAAGGTGAATCAATTCATGTGAAGGGGAATATAAGACCCATGTTGCAGAAGCCAGGTTTGGAGACCAGCGGCTTGCTCCATCAGCGAAGCCAATGTAATGAGGTGGAAGAGGGTCCATCTGTGATCATGCAGAAATGATGAATGTAAGAGCGTAGTAAAAAAGGTGAAAAAAAAAAAGAGAGTAAACTGTACAATGCGGACCGATGGGGTTGCGAGTTCATTTAGGGATGAAAGCGTTTAAGATACAACCCATTACGAGGGTTGCGCAAAGGGTGACCTTCTGAGTCAGTTAAAATGTATGCCCCCTTGCCGAGGCAGGTCTGCACGATGTAAGGGCCTTGCCACATGGATTCAAACTTGCATTTACCAGTTTTGTCATGGGCCTGATCATAGGCGAGGATAAGATCCCCTTCACGGAAAATCTGAGGGTGTACATGTTTGTCGTAACCAGCTTTGGAGTGGTTCTTGGCCGCTTCAATGGTCTGGAGAGTGGCACGACGATCTTCATCAACTTGTCCGAGTGATAGCAGACGTTGCTCGAGTGGGGAGGTGTCGGGGAGAAGCTTGACGACAATGTGTAAAGCAGGTATCTGACACTCAATAGGGAGGACAGACTCTACACCGTGAACTAAATGAAATGGGGTAAAACCGGTGGCGGTCTTGGTGGATGTACGGTAAGCCCATAGGGCAGGAAACAACATATGGTGCCAATTGGACTTATGCTGGTCAACGGTGCGTTGGAGGATAGTTTTTAAGATTTTGTTAATGGCCTCTACTTGGCCGTTCCCTTGGGGGTAGTAAGCATAGGAATACTGATGTTCAAACTTGAGGAGGGTAGATAACTCGCGCCAAACGGAATCTTCAAAGTGGGAACCATGGTCTAAGAACAACTGTTTGGGGACCTCGAATCTAGTGATAACGTGGTTAAAAAAGAAACGGGCAGCGGTGTCACCTGTAAAATTAAAGGTAGGCATGGCTTCCGCCCATTTGGTGAAGTAATCAATGGCGACAATGATGTACTTATGGCCGTTGGCGGATGGGGGCTTACAATCCATAAAGTCGATGGCCCACTTACAAAAGGGACCAATGGTGACGACTGGGTGTAATGGAGCAGGTGGTGTCCGGGCCTTGGGGGCAAAAAGTTGGCAATTATGGCAATGTTTGACCGTCGTGATGCAGTCGGTAAAGAGTGTGGGCCAGAAGTATCCGGCGCGGATGACCTTTTGGGCGGTGGCCATCCCAGAGAAATGGTCGCTGCAGGCACCGCTATGACAGTCATTGAGGACCTGTTTAGCTTCCGCGTGTGTAAGGCAACGACGGAGGATTGTGTCAACCCCTCGCCGGTAAAGGACATCACCTAAGAGGAGATATCGAGAGGCCTGGTGATAGATATGGCGGCGTCCATCACGACGAACATTGGGTCTAAACTTTTGTGTGCGAAGGTTTAACAAAATATCACCGTACCATGGGTCATCAAACAAGATGGTGAACAAGTGATTGTCGGGTAACTCATCCGAGATTTGGGGGGATGGCAGAAGGGAGGGGAGATCGGTGATGAGTTGGGAAAGCGCGAGGGCTTTAGTGCTTTTAGGGGTTCTAAAAGTGAGGTCATATTCCTCGAGGATAATGACCCACTTAGCGACGCGACCTTGTAGGAGCCTCCGGTTTAAGAGATAGACCATGGGGTTGGATTCGACGACAATTGTGGTATGACTGAGTAGGATGTAGTGTCACAATTTTTGGACGGAAAAGACCACAGCTAGGGCTAGTCTCTTCTCATATGGATAACGTAGGGGTGGTCTAGAAAAGGTCTGGCTGACGTAATAAATGACATGCTCTTGGTGGGAGGCGTCTTCTTGAACCAAGACTCTAGACACGGCATGCTCGGATGCCGAGACGTAAAGGATGAAGTACTGAGAGAAATCCAGAGGGGAGATCAAGGGGGCTTGTGTGAGAGCTTTCTTGAGGGCCTCGAATGCAGCTTCTACTTGCTCATCCCAAACAAAGGGTATATGGGTACGAAGCAGGCGTAAGAAACCATGAACTTTAGTGGCGTAATCAAGAACGAAGCGGTGAAGGAAATTAGATTGCCCCTGTAGAATCTGTAGCTGCTGGAGCGTGCGAGGAGAGGGGAGGTCTAAGATGGCTTGGACTTTCAGGGGATCGACAGAAATTCCTTTCTGGGAAACAATGAAACCCAACAACCGGCCTGCAGGAATGCAAAAGACACACTTGTGTGGGTTCAAGCGGATTTCATATTTGCAACAACGTAGAAAAACTTGCCGGAGGTCGTTAAGGTGGTCTGATCGTTTCCGGGAATGAGCTGTAAGGTCATCAAGATAGACTAGCAGGATATGGACCAAGTCGTGAAAACAATAGGTCATGGCCCGTTGGAAGGTGGCACCAACATTTTTTAGGCCGAAAGGCATGACGCGATAGGAAAAGGTGCCCCATGGGGTGGTAAAGGCAGTTTTGTACTGATCCTCCTTATGGATTTGAATCTGGTTATATCCAGAAAAACCGTCCATGAAAGATAGGACTTCATGTCCCACACACGCATCAATGAGTTGGTCAATAAATGGCGTGGGGAAATTGTCTTTGGGACAGGCGCGGTTTAAATCGCAAAAGTCAGTACATACTCTAATGGTGCCTTGTTTTTTGTTAATAGGAACGGGATTTGAAACCCAAGTGGTATATGCAATAGGATAAATGAATCCTACCTTGCGAAGTTTTTCAACCTTTGCTTTAACGACGGGGAGCTTTGAAGGGTGAATGGGGCGTTGTTTCTAACGAACGGTGGGTACATCAGGCCATGTGTCAATGTGGTGTTCGATAATGGTGGGGTCGAGACCAGGCATTTCGATATAGGACTAGGCAAAGACATCACGGAATTCTTGGAAAAGTTTTTTATACTCTCCAATCTCATGTTCACTGCAGGAGGCTCCTAAGGTAATGATTTCAAGAACCCCAAGTGGGTCAGAGATATCAATGTGGATGACGGGTGATATGTTGGCCATGTTACCCTCCTCAAAAGCCTCCGGAGCAGGAATAGGATCCTTAAACCTGTCGACTTTGGTGGGAAGGAAATCTTTGGACTCAACCACAAATTGGGTAGCTGTGGTGGAGGAGGAGCCTTCCCGGAGGAAATACGAACGATGGTGCATGTCGTCCCAGGGATAATCTGGGGCAATGAGAGCCTCAAGAATCTCCTCATCATTGTGGAAACATTGAGTTGTCAAATCGGTTGACGGGGGAATGGTAGTCGAAGAGATCATATAAATGGTGTTAACCTCTCCGAATGGGGATGAGACCAGGGGGTGGATCTCCTCAATTGTGGGGGGTGCCATCTCAAGGTCCAAATTATTCATCTCATACAGAGCTGCTCTATAATCTGGGAGATCGGAACAGTGATGTGAGTAATGGCCGTAAACACCGCATATTGCACAAGGGTGGTTGGTACGCAGTGATTTATCGCGAGGTTTAGGGGTTGGATCAAGTTCGACAACCGGGATGTTGGGGTCATCGTCAAGCATTTGCATGTGTTCCTGTAATGCAGGAAATTGTGGACATTGATGAGTCAGATGGCCTAACTCATCACACAACGAGCATTTGGGGGGAGCACGAAACACGGGGGGGCAAGGGGGGCTTAACTACCTTGGGCGGAGGTATAGTCGTATATGGTTGTGGGCCTTTGCCCCCAGTGGGCTTGATAAGAGGGGGGGGATTCGTAGATGACGAAGGGGTAGGGACACTGGGAGGTGGTTGATTAGTAGTGGCAATGGGTTGCACCGGTTGTAGGATGACATTAGGTTTGGGGGGGGGACGGGAGGTGAAAGGTACCACATGAGTAAGCCCAAGGTTAACCCGGGGAGGCTAAGAGTAGCCATAACCGGGGTGCTTACTACTCCTGAGGGAGGGATTAAAAAGGGGATTGTATGGATGGGTGTAACACCAATGTGACTAGGTACCAATGGTGGTTTGGGTAACAGGGGCGGTTGATTGTTAGGTGTTTGCGTATTGTGGGAAATGGTACATAGTTTAGATACTTCGGGCGCAGGTAATGGGGGAGGAATGGATTGAAATGTGGAGGTCATCGACGTATCTGAGTAAACTCTGGGTCCCACGGAGGAAACAAACGAGGTAGTTGCACAACTAATGAGTTGTTCAACCATGGGGAGAACATTTTTGGGTGCAACGGGGGAATTTGGATCGTAATAAGTGAGTTGGTCGACCTTGACCACGCGTCCGTCATGGGGGAACATCATGATACAAAAAACAGAAGAGGCAACCGCTCGCATGGCATACATGTAGCTGTGGCCAAGTAAGAGGTTATAATCAAGTTGGGCATTGATGACCTCTATGTCAATGAGTACGGTTTTGCCAGCCAACTGGACGGGGACATTAGCTAATAGACCTTGGGGTTGAGTCGAACGGCCGTCGTAGGCTTGCAACGCAATGGTGGACTGTTGGAGGGTAGGGGATCCCAACTTCTGCCAAACGAATGTGGGCATAATGCATGTAGAGGCACCTTCATCGATGATGCACCGATGGATGACAAGATTCTGAATGGAAACATAAACTCGGAATGCTAAAGTGGAAGGCAAGCATGGTTCGGATTGGTCCAAATCGAATGCCATCAGTTGTGAATCATTGGGGTCAATAGCACCAATGGCAGAGAGAAAAGTCTTGCGCTGTGAAGGACAGTTTTTTAAGACTTCTAACGCAGACATGGTTGCGGGAGATTGGGCTAAGTCATCTACAATGTTGTAATTTGACGCAGCGCGAGCATTGGGGTTATTGTTAATACGAAGAAGTGGGAAGCGAGGTGCTTTGGAGGCACCATCGAGTGGAGCCGGAGGTATACGT
Source organism: Larix kaempferi (assembly GCA_027924585.1). Classification (NCBI taxonomy): domain Eukaryota; kingdom Viridiplantae; phylum Streptophyta; class Pinopsida; order Pinales; family Pinaceae; genus Larix; species Larix kaempferi. The sequence continues at coordinate 4,979,954 of BSBM01000368.1, forward strand.
AACGTCTCATTGGTGGGATGAGTGTTAGTGTTTTTATCGACGGGAGAGGCTTCAGGGGTGGAGCCATATTGGTTCCGACGGGTTTGGAGGTTAACATCAGCAGATGACATCATCAACAAGTGGTGAGTACGTGAGTCGAACATGGGTTGATCAGGAGCGGCATAAGTGATCTGTTGTTGTGGTGGCGCGTTGCCTTGAGGGGGAGCCAACGGCTGAGTGTTCACTACGCCTTGGGTTGGTAAGGGGTTTTGCAGCACCAAAGGTTGATGCTGAGGTGGTGGGGGGTTGGGTGGCACCTGAGGAGCCGCGTGCCCTTGGCGATGGGCATCATCAGTCCAGAGTTCCCGAGCTCGCTCCAAATGTGGGCAAGCATGTGTGTAGTGGCCATAGACAACACAAATAGAACAAGGATGGTTTGTTCGCAGATTAGGATTTTTGGCCTGCTTGGGTGGCCGATCAGGGTTCTAGTTTGCAGGTGCCACGTTATTGTTGTTTGGGGGATTAGGAGGTTGACCACCTTGGTTGGGAGGGGGGTTGTTCCCACGGTTACGGCCTTTGCCACGGTTTTGCTGGCCCTGTTGGCACTGGTTGTTTTGGTTTTGCTGTGGATTCTGTTGAGCGTATACTTGCCCTTGGGCAGCAGGGGGGTTCTGGGGTTGTGCAGGTGCGGGAGCAGGCTGCGGTGGATAATAAGTAGGAGGAGGCTGTGCAGGTGCTGAACCTTGTGGGGGTTGCCGATACATCTATGGAGTGGGCTGTGGGGTTGCCGCAGGGGCTGCCGATGGTGGGTAATAAGCAGGTTGGGCTTGAGAAGACACAAGAGCTGGTGCAGCCTGTGGGTGGTAATATGGCTGAGGTGTGGCTGGGGGGGCGTAAGCGGGTGGTGCATGACCAAAGCACTGGGGTGGACATGAGGGTCCGTGGGTATGGTGGTGATGTGCCATGGGAGCATACGAAGTGGTTGCTCCAGATTGAGATGTAGCTCGCGAAAGGTCGGGGCCATGGCTAGGACATGCTATGGAAAATGGTTGGGGATGCGATGCAACATGGCCAATGATGCCATCTGCGGCATGGGATGCCCCCGACGCATCATGTTGGGAGGAATCGCCACGAGGGGCGTCAGGAATAATGGTATATAGATAACCCGACTGGGCATAAATGAGGTCGAATTGCTGGGATTTGAGGATGGCCTCTTCTTCAGATTGGGGTCGTTTGGATGCCACATCCTTGGCAATGACAGGAAGGAGAGACTTTAGGAACCAATCTAAGAAGATACAGTCGTCTAACTTGATTTTGCAGAGGCTGCGGCGTCGACGCCACTCATGAATGTGGTCAGTGATGTGGGTAGCCGTATTTTGTCTGCAAGACAGTAGGATCTCAACTCCCGCGTCATAGCGGACAGGTAACTAAAAGAACTGCAGGAAAGTGGAGGCAAGGGAGGTAAAGGTGGCATGAGTCCCATGGGGTTGCTCAATGTACCACTTAGCTGCAGAGCCAGTGAAGGTGCGCTGTAACAGACGGAGGCAGACAAAGTCGTCCACTATAGAGTTGGAGGAACACCATAGATGGAAGGACATAATATGGTTCTGGGGGTCCTCACCTACCTTGCTCTCAAACTTAGGGATGTTGAAGGGGATTTTGGTGGGCATGTGAGGTCACACAGGGTCATGTCTGATGGGATCATTAGTCAGTCTAGCTAGGTTAGGAATGTTGAGACTAGCCATGAATGTCAAACTAGTAGAAGGATGTGACATAGTAGTGGGTGTGACCATATTGGGGCCAATGCCCCCAAGTGTAGGGGCTGGTGGAAGGATGTTGCCCCCAAGTGGAGGAATGAAAGTGGTATGGGACGGTCCCGTACCGCCAAGGGTAGTGTGAGTCACTGATGGGGTGGCGCTAGGGATGCCAGTTACTGGAATGGGTACAGTGATTGGAATGGTAGATGTGGGCCCCATCGAGGGCATACCCAAAGCAGGTGTGGTAGCTGGTGTGGTGGTGGATGCTCCACCAATGGTCCCTACAAGGAAAGGGGTGGAAGTCATGCTAGCCATGGGGCTGGTTGGTGCAGTGTAAATGGGGTTCTCGGACTCTGCATCAAAATCAGAGGTAAATTAAGGGGTGTCTAGATCAGGTGAGGGAGTTCTATGCCATTGACGAGTGGAGTCAAGTGACAAAGCTCGAGATCTATGATGAGTGGTATCAAGTGATGAAGATATATGTCTATGACGGGTGGTGTCAAGTGAATCGTACTGTGGGGGATCACCCCTGAGGCACCGAGAATGTCTTAGGGACTCAATGGTGACAGATGGTGTCAAATATATGGGGGTTGTGTCGAGTGAAAAACAACTCAAAAACCCAAATGCAACCGAGTGTGCAGAAGGAGAGCTCAAAAAATATGGCACTCAGGCCAACAACCAACTCAAAACACTGACTGTAACAGCTGTGCTACAATCAGTGGAGTATCAACAGAAATGGTCAGAATACCAACAAGCAGCAGGTTTCCTAAAAAATAAAAATAGTGGACTCGCTAGACTAAAAGGAGGTAAGGGAGCATGCAAACACCTAGCTAAATGGTATTCTGGCTCAACTAGACATATCCTCTGCAAGGTGATGAAATCCAAGTAAGACAATATGGATAGTAGAGCCAAGTGGCTAAAGATATCCCCCTACCGGGAGGGACACCGGGTAGTCAATCCTAGAAGAAAGGCAACTAAGATACCCCGTTCATGACACATCCAGAAAAGGTGAATCTGCCGTTTGGTTCTTTTACCGCAGTATACCCATACAGGGATACCCCGAGAACTACAAAAGGTAGCCTTCGGTTGCTGAATGGATTGCGGTATTCCACTCAGGCCTCCGGAACTAGTCTGGCGACTTCAACCCTCCTAGGGGAGAGGCCCTCTGATAAACTGGTTGTGACCGTGCCAAAAAAAACTAGGGGATTTTGGTTCCCTAATGGACAACAGCTATTTCTCAAGTGTAAGCAACCGAGGGGTGTTATTTGGATGCCTATCCCTCCAATCCTACCTAACTACAAAAATTCTTATGTGTTACCCAAGTGGGGTTAAAATGTTGGTTGTGTTAAGTAGTTTTTAGGGCTCACTTGAATTAGGTGACAGAGTGTGTGCGTGTGAGATGATGATGAACCCAAGTAAAAAGTGCCACTAGGGTGGGCAACTTTCTAACTAGCAAAATCAAGACAGAAATTGAACTTTGAAATGCAAAATTTTCTCTTTTTTAATTAAAAAGCTAAAATTGTAAAAAATGATTCTGTAAATGGAACATAAATAAAACTGCAGAAAAAGGCTATAAGGAAGTGTGGCTGTAGGTAGGACATATGGCTGTGCTGGTACATAAAATAGTGCAGCAAAGTACTGGGTTCAAAAAGAGTGAAAAAAGTGCAGGAAACAGACCGCGGGTCTGTGGCGATTCTGAATGGTCGGACCGCGGGAAACGGCTGAACAGTCGCGGACAGGTTACGGGATTTTGGCTGAAAAACGCAGGCGGGACGCAGGAAAAAGGCCGAAAGACACTGGCAGGTTGCGGGAAAATGGCCGAGAGCCGCAGGAGGGATGCAGGAAAAAGGCCGAAAGGCACCGGCGGGCTGCGGGAAAATGGCCGAAAGTCGCAGGAGGGACGCAGGAAAAAGGCCGAAAGGCGCCGGCGGGTTGCGGGAAAGTGGCCGAAAGCCGCAGGAGGGACGCAGGAAAAAGGTTTAAAGGCACTGGTGGGTTGCAGGAAAATGGCCAAAATCAGCAGGTGGGACGCAGAAAAAGGGCTCACAGCCGCAGTCGAACCGCTCACAGCCGCAGTCGAACCGTCCCAAACAAGCCAATGGCCACGGTCGGACCGCAGGTAACAGACTTGAATCCGTCGGCAGGTCGCCGGAAACAGTCTGAGAGCCGTGGTCGGGTCGTGGGTAAATGCCTGAAAGACGCGGTTGGTACGCAACTGCAGGGATTTAAAAATGCGATTTACGACAGCCGAAAGGGACAGCCGAAAGGAAAAGACAAGAACAAATGTAAAAATTATAACCAGAAATTCAAACCAAGGGGAGTCGCCAAAACTGTAGCTAGGGTTTTCACCCTAGCTTGTGCAAATGAGCACCTACTAAGGAGAATGGACTCCTTAGTAGCAGTTCAATAAACAGTAATTAAAAGACTAAACATTAAAATGGAAATTATTCTAAACATGTGCATGAAACATAAAAGACAAGAAGTAATAATAAATGGTTTTTTGTATTAAAGCTTTACCTCCAATGTGAAGGTTGGTGAAGTTCTTGCAATTGTCCAAGAGGGTTGCTCCAAACTCTAGCTTTGCTCCTTCTCTTTCTCCAAAGGGTGGAAATGGGCCAAAAGGGGCACTCAAGGGTGAAAGTAGCTCAAGGGTGAGCTAGGGTTTCAAGAGTGATTTTGACAGAGTAAGGGTATATTTGATTGTGGATATGGAATGAGGGATCTCCATCACCTATTTATAGGTTTTTAGTGGTGGAGTGCTGGCCCATGGTTTTGGGAACCATATGGCTTAGGTTAGCTGTATAGGGTTTTTTCCTCCTTTTTCCCTCTTTTTTATATTTTATATTCCCTTTTTAAAGGGTTTTTTCTATTTTGGAGGAATTTTGGATAATTTTTGGGGAAAAGGGGTTTTTTAGCCTTTTGGAGGCTTTTTTAATGGTTTTTTGGCCTTTTGGAGGCTTTTTAATGGGATTTTGGCCTTTTGGAGGCAAATATGGTAGGAAATATGGACAAATGAGTGCTCTTTATTCTGTTATAGTGCATTATTAGGACCTCTAAAGACACAAGCTTTCCAACTGCTTCCGACAATGCTTTGAGGTGATTTAAATATGCTCGCAGCTCAATGAAAGCAGTACATTTTCCAATTGTATATGGAAAATATTCTATCTCATTTGCCTCTATATTTATCCTTTTCAAGTTGGACAGATTCCCAATAGACTCTGGTAATGAGGACAACTGATTTGCACTCAAATTGAGATTTGTAAGACTAGAAAGATCCCCAATTGAGGTAGGCAAAGTCCTCAAGCGGTTGCCATGTAAACGTAGATCAGTCAAGTTGGAGAGTTGTCCAATGGAATCAGGAAGACTGTACAATTGATTTGAGTACAAATCTAGATTTGTCAACTTGGAAAGACTTCCTATGGTATTAGGAAGTGTCACAATATGGTTCTCAGACAAACTGAGTTGGACAAGGCTACTAATCTTTCCAATTGAATCAGGGATCCACTCAAGCTGTTCTACTAATATTCCTTGAAGATCCAAACTCTCAGCACCTTTCTTGGCAGATGCTTCAATGAGGATGGCAACTTTTATTGAACTGACTTTTTTTTCATCGTCCCCTGTTTAAGCCACCATCAAAACAATTACTAATTCATGAAGACTTGATTCAACTGCAAAAATACATGAAAAGTATATAAAATTCTCTAACGAACACTATTTTGGCTGAAAAAGTAATTTGTGGCCACGATTCATGTGATCTTCAATCCCAAGTTCATGGAGCATGGTTTAGCCACCATTCTCAAAGGCTGGAAATAACATGGTTGCCTAGAAAACTGTAAAAATAGAAAATTAATAAAAGATGCTGAACTTTAAATAATAAGGTAGATTGCCTTGAAAAGCTTATTTGAAATATAGGTTGTTGACCTGAAACTGGAATTTATTTTCTCTCAACTCTTGTGTTGAATCCATACATATTATTGATCAAATAACTCATAAAGGTTTCTCACAATTTTACCATAAAAAATTCTACGGGTAGCCGTAAAGGCACTGACTCATTTTACAAGAGTGAAATATTTGGAAATCTCTGAAAGATGTTGCATCTCTGTAGAAAGACTAAAGAAACCCAGAAACCAGAAAAAGGTGCTTGATATTAAAAATCAAGGAAAATGGCATCTTCCCAGAAAAAGCTAAAGTTTCCATACAAAACTAAAAAGGGAAAATTGGAGATGATCAAACACCTGATAGTGAGATAAAAGAGCAATGCATCATTAAAATTAAAGAGGACAGTGAGTAGAGATCTGAAGACTCTTGATGCGCCATTTTAACAATACCACCCACGGGCTATAACATCAAAGGAAACTAAAAGAATAGATTAAGTCTTTAACCTCTGAAATTGTTATAGCAGGCTCTAAGGTGGTCCATGATAGAAAGAAATAAAATTCAGTTTAGGTCCATTTCACACAGGTTGACATTTCAGACTAAATTAGAATGAAATTAGCTAGAGGGAACACACTACAATACTCATGGGAAACCAAATAGTATGTCAATTGCCACGAACTTTCAGGGTCCATTCTATGCATGAGTTCTTAATAATGTGTATACGAGGGAGTGCCACGATGATGAATTAGTAATTATAACTATTATTACAAGCTCTCTTGTTTCTCTCACTGTCACACACATTCTTCATTTTATTTTGCTGTTCTGCTGGTTCGTTAGTTGGTTGGTTGGTTTTTACCTACAGACTAAGAATACAAACTAAGAACGGGGAGGGAAGGCCAATTAGTGAAGCAGTCATTCACTTTGTTTCCTTGACATGATGGAAGAATGTTCAATGCGAATATGGTTGAACTCGAATAAATATTTCATGGTTGTTTTATTTCAGAGGGATTGAAGAGTTCAAATTCAAGAGCAAAAACTGGAATAGCTTTTGGTGCATCGTTGTTGATCTTTTCCATTATTTCCCTTGGGATTTACCCACTACCGCTATGGCAAAGAAGAAAGTAGTGAAGTCGGTTGAATCATCGAATCCATTCGGTATGATATTATGGCTAGATGATTTCCCTTACGAGAAAGTTGCAGCTGACCTCGTTGATAGAGGTATTCAAAAGGGCGATGTAGTCTTTGTTTTGCTTCCTAATATGGCAGAGTATCGCAACATTGTACTAGGAATAATGTTGGTCGGGGTAGTGTAAATCAAGTTTAGTTACAACACATCTATATTTCAATTTAAAATTTAAAACACAAATCTAATTATGTAGCAATATTACCTAATCATATCTATAGGCATATTTACGTTTTTCTTTTTATGTCCCCAAAGGGGATCATATATGTATCATGGAGTACCTATTAATTTAGGTCTATAGACTATTTTTTTTTTCAAACTATAGTTTAACTATAATGTTAAATATATTATATTAAATTTAATTATTAAAAATATATTTTTTTCAATTCTAATTGGCTGCAAAACAATGATGTCATCCTCGTTTTTCCCTTCCCGGGAGGTGGCGACAGGATGACATCACGTTCTACAAAGTAAAGGGCATGGCAGGATACCATAATTCATATCTGCTACAGTAAGCCCGAACTTCCAGCTCTTGTGCAGACCACCTTAAGCACTTCCCCGAGGTGCATCAATTATTCTTGTTTTGCTTTGCATTTTCTAGATTTCAATGGTTTGATCGTTTCACTGCATTTGCATTTAATGGCTATAAATAAATTTCTCCATCGAGAGCTTTGTACTTACCACTTGTTGTTGCAGTCGATGCATGGGGAGCGTGGCAAGCTGCAGTCAATGCGTGGGGAGCATGGAAGTCTCGGCGCATTAACCCTGAGCTCTATTGATTCCTCCAACAGTTAGTTAAGCGGTGTTGTTCCAAATTCGTTCATCAACATCGAAAGCAGGGAAGCTTTTCAAGAAATCTAGGGATTTGTGTTACAATATTCAGTAGTTAAGTGCAATTGCAGTTTGCTCAGCTTCTTCTTATGCTCAGAAGGAATCCGAAAGAATGAAATTGATAGTAGGTTTTGTTGTTGGTGCAGCCGTGTTAATATTCGTGGCTCGATTGATATTTTTCAGGTAGTATGTTCATCACCGGGTAGATATGCTGGAGAAAGAGGAAAACTTAGCATGGAAAATCACAATTTTTCATAATTCGAGCTTCAATGTAGAAGAGCTTTCCAAGTTTTATTATTGAAATATGAAGATAATGTAATTGGAAGTGGGGCATCGGGCAAGGTTTATCACGCTGACCTACCCAATAATGAAACTGTGGTAGTGAAGCACCTCTGGACGGCCACCAAAATGTATATGGATTATATCAATATGGACAATCTTAAAAAGAAGAATAACAAAAATGAAAACGTTTACATAAAGTATGATCATGGATTGGCCAAGGCAGAAGTTGAAACTTTGGGAACCATTTGCCCAAAAAACATAGTGAAGCTATATTGTTATCTGTCGAACAGACATTCAAATGTGTTGGTCTACGAATACATGCCCAATGGGAACATGTTTGAAGCTTTGCATAGAAATAACGATTTGGATTTTCCAACGCGACAGAAGATTGCAGTAGGGGAAGCTCATGGATTATCTGATCTTCATCATGATTGCTCCCCTGCAATTATTCATAGGGATGTCAATTCTACCCATATCTTTCTGGTTCAATAAATTATAAGGCCAAGATGGATGATTTTGGTGTTGCAAAAGTTCTTCAAGCTTGCAACAGAGGAGGGGATTCAACCATAGATTTTGTAGGCACTCATTGTTACATTGCTCCTGGTAATTTTTTTCTCTCTTTTGTTCGGCATTTGTGCTCAATTTTATTCCTCCATGTCTTCAACACAAGACTTTCTGCTCTCAAGCAATGTGTTTTTGTCATAGGTTTTGAGGTCCTTGACCTTTAACATTATTAATATGCATTTTATTGATATTTCTTGTAAATGGATGAATCCTGAATTTCACTTTGTTTATATATTTTTATGGTAAAATATGCATACTCCTAGAAGGTCACGGAGAAGAACGATGTTTACAGTTTTGGTGTGGTTTTGTTGGTGCTCATAACTGGCAAACAGCCCATTGAACTGGAATTTGGGGAGAACAAGGATATAGTTGATTGGAATTCGCACAAAATCTATAAGGAGGACGATGTGTTTTCTATTCTTGACTCGAAAATTTCCAAGTCATTTAAGGAAGAAATGATTGGGCTTTGAGAATTGCAGTGTTTTGCACAGACAAACTGCCAACTTTGTGTCCTTCTATGAGAGAAATTGTGCACGATGCAGATCCTTGTAACTGGAATAGAAACATGTAAGTAAAGGAATCAAAGTATGCAAAGGAATCAATGTATCATAGAATGTATTATTGATCATTAATGGAGTTGTTCAGTTGGATGATGAAAACCAACATGAGAATATTGTTGTTGTTAAAAAATGCACTTTTAAATCTATCATACAGTGTACAATGTCGACTATCAATCTTATTATTTCTCCTTCCTTGTGCTTATGTATCATTATATTATAAAAATCTGAAAAACACTTGTATGTTTTCTTCTGTGTATGTCTTCTTCTATGGATAGTGTTCCAGTGTAACTCTATGTTCCATCAAAATTTGGCACCAAATTGTATAGAGGCAATAAAATCTGATATTCGCAAATATATTTGGAAATATGTTGGATTGTTAATGGAGGGTCTTCGTTTTTCAATCAAACCTGATTACTAGATCCTGAAATCTATTTTTGTCCCTATAAAGATGATACCTGCTTGACAAGCTATCTGTGAGCTTTGCAAGGTAAGATATTGTCAAATCCACTTAAAAGGATGACATAGTTAACACTATATCTTATTATGTTTTTGGCATTTGTTCATTCCTTTGTTGAAAAATCCTGCTCATATACAGAGAGTTGTTAAAAGCACGGTAAAATTTAAATTTGTTGACTTCCTTCATGAAATAGGCCACGAAGGTCACATGCTTATCATTATCATGGTATCTAAAAAAGTGAGAGTAGTTTAGGCCTTCCTTTCATAAAGCTAAGATGGTAATTCATAAAATTTAGAAAACAAGATAAAGGAAAGAGCTTTTTCGAAAAATAATGGGGTTTTAATTTAGAATACTCTATCAGACGATGATGGTATGTTATAGCCACTAAGTGAACTCTATCTATATATTTCGCCGATAGTGCTACAATGGGAAAATGTACATAGGGGGAGGATCGCGACCTTTTAATCATCGATTAAGGATGAGCGGTGGTGATGTATTAGATTGGCATATTCTTTCAATAAGATTCGCCGAGCACATACATCCAACGACCGAGATTTTTTGTTTGCAGACAAGGTACCCAAAGGTCCATTGCTAATCCACCGTTTCTTTTGTTTAATTGAACTCTCTTTCCATGGGGAGAAAGCAAACGAACAGTCCACAGTTTAAATGATTCCCAACCACGTTTCAATCCAGGCGTATAATTGTTTCAATTATCCAGGCATCCGCTTGACACTGCCTATTCCAGTATTTGCAGAATCGCATCCTTTATATCTTCAGCATCTAGGGAGCCTTGAATTTGTTGATAAGATTTTTAGTTCCTTCATAAAAGCTGCTTCCAATATTAACCAATCTCGACAAAGACACGAACCACGCAGCTATGGCTTATCAGGGCGTCGATTTGAAGGGTTCCACCATTAGACGAACCCCAACATTTGAATCTGTGGATGAATTCAACGATGACAAAGAGTGAGGTATGTTGTTTTGTTATTCTCTTTTAGATTTTGAAAGAAAACCTCTTTTCATTCTACCAGTCATGTTAAATGCACATCGTCTTATTTGATTTATTATGCAAATAGATTTGTAGTCTATCATTTATCAGTCTCTACTAATTGTAATCTACAAAAATAATACAACAATTAGTATTCATTAATACCTTGATATAACAAAGTTCAGCACTTTTATCATTTTATAGTATATGGACAATCCTCCCGAAGGGAAGGATTCTACGAAGGGCATGGGTCGTTATAAATATTTGACAGAATATGAACATTGGGGAGATGATCATGTGATTGTACCGTGTGGTGGTATTGATCTAGAATCAGTCATACCTCCAAAGGATGATCAGGATGTTTTAAAATTTAATGAGTATATAGTATATAATACTGATAAGGTGAAAAACTCGAAAGCTTAATCTTCATCCCTCCAGTTTGATTTTTTTTTTCATAATAAATGAGCTGGAAAATTGTAGGTCGAATGGTGGAAATGTTCTCATAGATGGCATTAATCAAAGGGTTTTAATTATGCTGTTTAGGTGAAGCTGTAGTTTTTGCTGAAGGTGCGTTTCTGTTACAAGATTCCCAAGCAGATCTCAAATCCCTGGAATTTCTGGTTTCAAATCTTCAAGTATTTAATATATCATCAACTGTTATAGTTACCTTCCTATTCATAAATTTCTTTTCTATAATTCTTAAACTGTTATTAATATTGGTTTGTACCTTTCTTTCTCTTGCAAGGTATCTTAGGATTCCGATTATGGCCTCTTCTCGTTAAGTTAAACCACAAGCCGGCCAACCATAGGTAAGCAACACGATATATGACGGCTTATACTCTCCTTATGGTGGTCGGGTCTTGTGTCGGTGCAGAGGTTTCCGAGGTTCTCGCTCTGTAAACCCTATCGTTGTATTCATGGTGAGATTTATAGTTCTTCTATGTTTGAATAAACCCGTAAGCTGTCAAGGATTACTCTAGTCAGGTCTCGAAACTGGGCTCCATAGTTAGTTGGACTATTTTATGTAAAGAAGAAGAGAAATTTATTAACAACAGTGGCTTGAGCACCCTTATTAATATCCCTATCGGCATTTCCATCTGCATTTTTTGTAGATGTGCTAGTATATTCTAATGGTTGAAATTCCTTACACCACTGGCTATGAATTTTCAATTTCCTGTTTGAGTTGCCAGGTTCATGATGTATGCATGGTGAATGGAGACTGTGTAGTGGGGTTACATTTCGAAACCTGTGTTGTGGCAGGGGATTTGCTTCCAAGGTGCACTCGTATACAACCCGTAAATCCAACATCTAAGGTACTTTACTAACACTGTCTTTTTTGCAATAAGCTATATGTATTGAAGGAAAGCAGATGAGTTTTACAGAAGAGAAGATAAATGGTCATGGAATTTGATGGTAATTTACGACTTTAAAAATCTTAAACAACATAGAACTTAGAAGTATCATTCAGTTGATAGTACCTGGACAGAACAATAAAAATGCTTCAAAATGTAATAGTTGATTGATGTAGTTTCTAATTAGAAGCTTTGAAATGTAAAACACTTGCATTTGTGTAAATTGCATCATAAGCAAGCATTCTTAAGAACATAACATCATTTTATGGATTTTGAAATTGGAGGATTTTTTAATTGAAAACATCAAAAGCAAGCATTCTTAAGAACATAACAGCATTTTATGGATTTTGAAATTGGAGGATATTTTAATTGAAAACATTGAAGCTAGGCTTCAGGGGATGATAAGAAATTGAGGAAATGTGAATTTAGAGATTTTTTACTGGTTTTGCTTTTGTTTCAGATGGGGAATCTACCTTACAACAAATAGACATTGCTAACTACTCACAACTCATTTTCTATTCTCGGAGAACGATCTTACACGGGTACTCAACTGTTGTTATCCTCAAATCAACAAGATAGTATTACTAGTCAGTTCAATGTATGATCTTTGTTTGTCAATCTTTAGCTGTCTTGAGCATCTAAATCTACAGTTGTAGATAGATATAATCAAAGGAGGCTTTGGAACTGTAGTAGAAGACACAGTTTTTGTCTATTCTATTTTTAGTAGGTTAATTGTTAGAAATAATAATCTCTTAAGTCTAGTCTTAGCTACAGAATTTGTTAACGGTTACATCGTTATTCAATTTGTTAGTCTGTTAATGGTTTCTTGATTGAACTATCAGTTTGTAATACTTATACCATCTAATGAAAACTAGTACGCAGCGTTTTTCTGCGTTCATATTTTGTTCATTTTCTGTGCATGCAACTATTATGTTTCTGTCTTAAGCTTTTTCATGGTATCAGAGTCATTGGTGATGGTTTAGAGAGCCTCTTCTTGGTTGGAGGTTTTGGAAGGTCTTCTATTCAGTGGACATTTGTTGAAGACTGGTGTTGAATGCAGAAGTAAAGTCTGCTGTTAAAAGTTTGTTGAAGCCACCAGTTCGTTGAAGCCTGTGCACGTAGAGTTGTTGAAGCCAGTTCGTTGAACAGAGTTGTTGAAGCCAATATTGCACGCAGAATTGTCAATAGACAGAAATCAATCAGCAGAACCAGAAATCATCAAAGCAAAGGTGTTTTGTTTGAGAGGTAAAAATTTTGGTTCTTATTATTTTTTTGAAAAATGGCTTCATCTAATTTTTCTGTCCAAACGCCTACATTAGTTGGATCAAATTATGATTCTTGGAGTCTGAGAATACAAGTTGTTTTGCAAAGTCAAGGATGTTGTGATTGTATTGAATCTGAGTTTACACAACCTGATGCAACTGCTATTGCTGCTATGACTGCTGCACAAAAACATAAATTAGATGAACATAAACAAAAAGAAGGAAAAGCTAAATCTTGTCTTTTAAATACTATAGATGATTCTATATCTCCAAAAGTTGTTGGTGCAAAGAATGCTAAAGGAATTTGGGATATTCTTAGCTTGGCATATCAGGGTAATGCAAAAGTGAAACTTGTGAGATTACAAACCCTAAGGACTCAATTTGAAATGCTCAAGATGAATGAATCAGATAGTGTTGATAATTTTATGACAAAAGTTATGGGTGTTGTGAATCTGCTTAGGACTAATGGTGAACAAATAGAAGATCAAAGGATTGTTGAGAAAGTTCTTATGAGTTTACCAAAGAAGTTTGAAATGGTTGTGACTGCTCTTCTTGAATCTAAAGATTTGACTAAATTTACTATAGAAGAATTAACTGGTTCTCTGTTGTCACATGAAGAAAGGATTAATTTGGAAGTTGGTAATTTAGAACATGCATTTTAGTCTAAAGTTTTCATGGATAGAGGCAGAGGTAGAGGCTTTTGAGGAAGAAAAGGAAGAGGTAGAAGACGTTTTCAATCAAGAGACAAACCAGAACTACCGCCAGAGCCACCTCAACAAGAACATTGTAAAAAATGGATAGATAAGTCAGCGATCCAATGTTGTTATTGCAAAAAGTATGGTCATATTATGAGTGAATGTAGAAAGTTGCAATATAAGAATAGAGCTAATATCTCTAACACTAAAGGTGAAACATCTGAAGCTTTATTTCTTTCTTGTCAAGTTACTGAGCAAATTTATAATAAGCACATTTGGTTGCTTGATAGTGGGTGTAGCAATCATATGACCAATCAAACTGATTTGTTTTCTAAACTTGATACATCCATCACTTCTACAATTAGTTTGGGAGATGATCATCAAATTAAAGCTTCAGGAAAAGGTGTTGTGCCCGTATTAACCAAATAGAATACTGTGCTAAATATTAATGATGTTTATCGTGTAGACAATCTCAAGCATAATTTGTTGAGTTTGGGACAGTTATTGGCACATGGTTATGATGTTAATTTCCATGATGGTTATTGCATGATCTTTGATCCAAGTGGAAAATTTGTTGCAAAAATTTATATGACGAAGAACAGATTTTTTCCTTTAGAAATGAGAAGTGGGAAGATGTTTGCATATAATGTTTCATGTTCCAATGAATCTAATTTGTGGCATTGTCGCTATGGTCATTTACCATTTAAGAGTATGAGTTTGTTACAAAGACAATCTATGGTGCAAGTATTACCTTCTTTGGTTGGTCAAATCTCCTCTTGTGAAAGTTGCATTATAGGAAAACATCAGCGTGACAGTTTTCCAACGGCCTCTTATAGAGCTAAAGATCGCTTAGAGTTAGTACACAGAGACATATGTGGACCTATGCAAACAGAGTCACTTGGTGGAACTTTTTATTTCTTGACTTTTATTGATGATTTTAGCAGGAAAGTTTGGGTTTATTTTCTCAAACACAAGTCTGAGACCTTTACTAAGTTCAAGGAATTTAAAGCTGGAGCAGAAAAACAAAGTGGCAAATTTGTCAAAGTATTGCGGTCAGATGGAGGAGGACAGTATGATTCCAGATATTTTGTTGATTTTTGTAAACAACAAGGTATTAAGAAGCAGACAACTACCAGATATACTCCACAGTAGAATGGAGTAGTAGAAAGAAAAAATCAAACTATCATGAACATGGCTAGGAGTTTACTTACAACAAGAAATTTGTCCAAAGATTTTTGGGCTGAAGCAGTTGCATGTTCTATATACATATTGAATAGATCACCAACTTCCAGTGTTCAAGGTAAAGTACTAGAAGAAATATGGAGTGAAACTAAGGTAAATGTCTCACATTTCAAAGTTTTTGGATGCATTTCTTTCGCTCATGTACCTGAAGAAATTAGAAAGAAGCTTGATGATAGAAGTGAGAAGTCAATTTTTGTAGGCTATAGTGAACAATCCAAAGCATATCGTTTGTATAATCCTATCACCAAGAAATTTATGATAAGTAGAGATGTTTAATTTTTGGAAGATACCTCATGGAATGAAGTGCAAAAAGATACTTGTCACAATCCATTTGTTGTATTTGATGAACATCAAGCATCTTTAGAACATATTCCAAGATTGTAGGTTCAAGATGAAAACAGTTCTTCATCTAGCAGTGATTCTGATTCTGACAGTAGACATCAAAAAATGAAAAGTTTGAAAGATATTTATGAGCAAGATGATAATATAGCACAATTTGCTTTGATTTCATCTCAGCCTACTTGTTTTGAAGAAGCCGCAAAGCAAAAAGAATGGATAGATGCAATGAATAATGAAATTGATGCTATTGAACAAAACAAAACATGGGATTTGGTTGATCTTCCAGCAGATAAAAACATTATTGGTGTTAAGTGGGTTTATAAAATTAAATTGAATGAAAAAGGAGAGATTGATAAATACAAAGCAAGGTTAGTTGCCAAAGGTTTTTCACAACAACCGGGCATAGATTATGATGAGACTTTTGCACCTGTCGCAAGATTAGATATTGTTCGTTTTGTTTTTGCCATTGCAGCATAGAACAATGGCCTATTTATCAAATGGACGTAAAGTCTACTTTCCTAAATGGAATACTAAATGAAGAAGTATATGTGCATCAACCATTTGGTTTTGAAGTCAAAGGACAAGAACACAAAGTGTATAAATTGAAGAAAGCATTGTATGGTTTGAAGCAAGCTCCAAGAGCTTGGTACAACAGAATTGATCGTTATTTACTTAATGATGGTTTCAAGCGAAGCAAAAATGATCCTACTTTGTATATCAAGACAAATCCACAAGGTAAAATTCTCATCTTATGTCTTTATGCTGATGACATGATCTATACAGGGAACATGCTCTTAGATGAATTTAAAGAAGCAATGAAAAAAGAGTTTGAGATGACAGATCTTGGTTTAATGAAGTATTTCTTAGGCATTGAAGTGGAACAATCTGATCATGGTATTTTTGTCAATCAACATAAGTATGCTACTAATGTTTTAAAGAAATTTAAGATGGAAAACTGTAAACCAGCAGATACTCCTATTGCATTTGATACAAAGTTAAGCAAATAAGATGTTGGGTCAGCAGTTAATTCTACATTGTATAAACAACTTGTTGGAAGTCTTATATATCTTAATGCTACTAGGCCTGATATAGCATATGCAGCAAGTTTTATTTCAAGGTTTATGGAATTTCCTAAGGATTCACATTGGAAATTTGGAAAGAGGATTTTAAGGTATATTGCAGGTACAACCACTTATGGTTTGTGGTACACATCTTCAGAAGACAATAAGCTCAAAGGTTACACAGACAGTGACTTTGCAGGCAATATTGATGATAGGAAAAGCACATCTGGATACACTTTCTTTTTTGGCAAGAATTTGATTTCATGGGCATCTAAGAAGCAGACCCTAGTTTCCATATCTTCTGCAGAAGCAGAATACGTAGCAGCGACTACAACAACATGACATGTTGTTTGGCTTAACAGACTTTTGTTATATTTTGGATATATGGAGAAGGAACCTACTTCAATTTTCTGTGATAACAAATCTGCCATTTCCTTGTCAAAGAATAATGTGTTTCATAAAAAAAGAAAACACATTGATACTCGATTTCATTTCATTCGTGAACTTGTCAAAAATGGTGATGTTTTACTCCAGTTTTGTGTTTCAAAAGAACAATTAGCGGATATATTCACCAAACCTTTGGGAAGAATTCCTTTTGAGTTTCAAAGACAAAATCATGGCATTGTGGATATAAAAAAGATGTAACTCTCGAGATTAAGAGGGAGTGTTAGAAATAATAATCTCTTAAGTCTAGTCTTAGTTATGTAATTCGTTAACGGTTACATCGTTATTCAGTTTGTTAGTTTGTTAACGATTTCTTGATTGAACTATCAGTTTGTAATACTTATACCATCTAATGCAAACTAGTATGCATCGCTTTTCTGCATTCATATTCTGTTCATTTTCTGTGCATGCAACTATTCTGTTTCTGTCTTAAGCATTTTCAAATTTGGTCACAAGGCTTGATTCTGCTTGGCTTTCATGCAGAATGGCATAAGAGGCCTCATGCTAGACCTGTATGATTTGCATCGTTGGTCGAGCATTGTAGTATTTCAATAATTCTTTATTTAATTATTTGTTCTCCCCTAAATTCTCCCGACTATCAACGCCCACCTGCAACTCAAGCACATTACATCGATTATGTGGGTTTGAAGAAAATACAATCAATAGTTACTTTTGATAATGGGTCGCCGCCAAATTAGGCTGCACTACTTAAAATTTAACCATTACAGAAGTGGGCGTCGTTTCCAAGAAGCTTGTGCATTCTCATTGTAAGTTCTTCCTCTTGATAATGGGTTACTACCAAATTAGGCTAAACTGTTTAAAGTTTAAACATTACAAAACTGGGTCGTAAATTACCTATTTCTGAGAAGCTTGTGCAATCTCATTATAAGTTCTTCCTCATCTTCATCTATATTTCACAGTTTCACATTTGGGCGCAAATAGTTGCTCCAATGAAATTTGCATCTTTTTCCACATCTCTCTAAACTTGGAAACTCAACCTCAAACTCATTATTGGAAATTACAGTAATGGAAATTTAGTCTCATCTTTGATTGCACATAAAGAAGGAATCACTCAAGTTTTTTCACTTGCCATGTGCTTTTGTATATTTGCAGCTGGAAAAGGATTCGTTTTTCTAAAAAAATTCAGTCTAAAAACATATCTTCTTTGTCATCTCAGTGCAACATAGCCCATGCTTTGAGGAAGACCAAATACCCAGATTCAGACATATATTGGAATTTTTTAAAGAAAAATACCACTTCTCTTGCCAATTTACTAGCCACATCGATTCTTATCTCCATCATCGGCTCCGCAATTATTGCTGTTACATAAAAAATTTAAAAATCCTCACTAGGAAACTCCAGAAGACAATAAATGCTAGGGTTACACTACACAGCACCTGCTCTGCTTTAAAGTAATGAGCTCACTCCCTTAGATGTGATAATGAATAATTGGAAGAAGAATGTTTCGTTGTTTCTGTGCAAATGGCATAATCTGATTTTATATAATAAAAAAACCTCGGCAACCATTTTCCTGCGTTATTTAACACTGAGTTCTTTCATATCAGGTCGGGTCGTATTTGGTTAAACTTTTGTAACATTTGTTAACATTATAAAGATTTATAGATATGTTATAGGAATGCTGAAACTAATTTTACTCTCTAGTAATTTTTCTAGTGTGAATAATAGGTCAAGTTTACAAAGTAGATGTTGTTACAGCCTTACATAAACGCAGAATATATCGACTAAAAAATTGGAATTCTACTTGTTGAATCTACCAGGATTCCATATCTATTTAATTTCAGACTTATAAGCCAGATAAGTGCCTGAGAAATGTCCAAATGACAGTTCTTGAAGCTCATTCTTTAGATGTAAGGCTAGATGCAAAAACTTACACTTCAACCAATATTTATTCTAATTGCACAATGTCCTTAATTTTTTTGCTTGCTACAAGTGTTATATCTTGTGTTGAAACTCCTTAGGATCCCTGCTCATATCATACAAAATTCATGTAAAGATTATTTTGAATCAGTCCAGCCTTTGAATTTTTTTTTTATAGATGGATCATTTTATTCTGGTGAACGGAAACATTATTTTGGGCCTCCTTTGGTTGAGTTGTTATAACCACCCCTTGGATTGGAAATGGATTTCGCAACACTGTTGGTTGCTGGCTCACATGTGGGGCTTATGCATTTCCCCCTAGAAAGGAGCATTAGTGCTGGTACCTACTCTTCTAGCATCCCTCCAATGAGTAATTTATAGAAGGAGAGGGTAGCGGTGTGTGTAATGACCGTATCGACCGTGAATTATGAAAGGCTTATTAGTTAAGTTATAGATTATTGCTAGCTTTTGTGGAATTATTAATGTGCTTGTTTTGGTTTTTAGAATTTGGGCCTCAAAACATTTTCCCACCGCTGTTAGATTTCTTCTTTAAATTCAAACCCATTTGAAAGGGAATTCGTACCCAAATTCTCAGAATTCCTCATTCTGCACCCTAGTACACTTATTTATTATCACCTTGGCCTTGCTAGTAGGTGCAATTACATATCTATTATTATTTTGAATTCAATCTCAGCTCTAAAGATGAAGGCGGACTGAGGGATCGTTGAAGCTAATCGACCACTTCCCCACCAATAGGACGGAAAAAGGAGAGGGTTGGCGATCCTTGATTTTTTGCTGAGATTGCTTGCCCTTGGCACCACGCTTGCTGCAGCTATTACCATGGGCACAACTAATGAATCTCTGACATTTTTCTCCCAGTTCTTCCAATTCAGTTCCAGCTTCAGCATGTTAAAATTGTGACAACTAATTAATAATAACAATAACTAAAAATGATTTGTCTAACTGTTGGTTGGTTGGCAATTCCTCTAATCGGTGGTAGTTCTTCATATACGTAACTCCTTCACGCATATATTTATATGTAATCTTGGAGAGGAGAGAATGTAACCAAGGAGAATCAGTAGGTGAGGAATTCCTTGTATATAATCACCATTATTGAAAGGAATAAGATGTCGATACTTTGCAAGGTGGATGTTTCCCCAAGTGTTGGGGTTTTACCATGTTAAATTCTATGTGTTAGATGTGTTATTGTTTGTCCATTATTATTGTTATTTGTTATTCTTTATACAGACTTAATACTAACAAGTGGTATCAGAGCCTTTGGTGTCTGACCAGAAAAATACTGCTGGGAGAAGGAGTTAGTGTGGGAGCCATTGTCGACCAAGAAGAAGCTGCTTGAGGGAGGAATCTACTAATAGAGAAAGAGCTCTATTGGAAAACCAGGCCGTTAGAGTTTTGGAGATTCGCTTGAAGAGCCCGCGTGTTATTCTATCACCGCTCGAGTGGGAGGAGTCCGACCGTGAGGTTTGTGCTGAAGCTCGTGGAACACGGGTGGAGGAAGTCGGTTGTAAAGGAGCCCGTGCTGGGCAGTGCAGAGATATAGGATGCTCGTGAAGGGAGTCTCAGTCCGTGGAGTATCCACCGTGGAAGACAGAGCCCGTGGAGGAGTCCTATTCCACTGGCAACCAAAGAGACTGTCAGACAATCTGTTGACAGAGCTGCTCATGGAGGAGTTTACGACCTTCAGTGAAATACTGTTGAGATTCCGTGTTATACAGAGCCACTCCTGCTGAGGTGTGATGCCTTCCGTCATCGGTGTGGAAGGTTGAGTGCAGTCACGTGGAGGTCGATAGACTCGTAACCCTGTGTCGAGAGATCCCGAGCATGGAGGAGCCCACTGAGAGAGAGGAACGATGTGGGATTCCAAGCACACCGAAGGCTGTGAGGAGAGGTGGAGCTCTTCTTGTGAGCAGTGAAGTCGACCACTAGATAATTCCAAAGGTAATTCAGACAGCTAGTGATATTAAAAAATTCTGGAAATATATAATATTTTTGTTTTTTGGGAAAGTCTAATATTCTGGTCATTTTTTTGAGAAGTCTGTAAAGTTTGTAATTTATAAAAAAAAATGATGGCAAAAGTGATAAGTTCTAAATTTGAAATTGAAAAGTTTAATGGCAAGAATAATTTTGAATTGTGGAAACTTAAGATGCGAGATCTCTTAGTTCAGCAAGGGTTGCAGAAGGCCTTAGATGGAAAGAAAAACAACCTTTATCTATGATAGATAGTGAATGGGAGGAGCTAGATTCCAGAGCACTTAGCACAATTCGGTTATGCCTTGCGGATGATGTCTTATTTAATATCGCTGGAGAAAAGACAGCAGCGAGTTTATGGTGCAAATTGGAAAGCTTGTATATGACGAAGTCTTTGACAAACAGAATTTACTTGAAGAGACAGCTATACAGCATGAAGATGGAAGAAGGTAAGAAAATTGCAGAACATTTGAATGTGCTTAATACTCTTATTTTCCATTTGAGTAGTATGGATGTTAAGATTGAAGATGAAGATAAAGCAGTAAATCTTTTAGTCACTCTACTTGAATCTTGGAATCATGTAGTATCTTCTATTAGTCTTAGCACATCTTTGGAATTTGACACTGTGGTTGGAGATTTGTTGTCTGAGGAGTTAAGAAATAAAGCTAGAATTGAATCCTCTACACCAGAAGCTTTGTTTGTTAGAGGTCGATCCAAAGAAAGAGGGGAAAAATCAAGAGGTTTTTCTAGATCTAAATCAAAGGGAAAAAAGAACAAACTCAAATGTTGGTACTGCAACAAGAATGGTCATCTCAAGAAGGATTGTTGGAAAAGACAAGAATTTAAGAAGGAAGACTCCAAGTCTAAAGCAAATTTAGTTGAAACTGATTCAGGTATGGTTGATGAGGTGTTGTCCATTTGTAGTATTTCTGATTACAATGAAGAATGGTTGTTATATTTTGGTGCTTCACACCATGTTTGTCCTCATAAAGAATGGTTTACTTCTTATCAAACACTTAATGATGGTATAGTTCTTTTGGGAGATAATTCTTCATGTAAGACTATTGGTTTTGGAAGTATTAAAATTAAAATGTTTGATGGAGCTATCAGAACACTAACGCATGTTAGACATGTGCCCGAATTAAAGAAAAAATTAATATCTTTGGGAGTGTTGGATTCTTATGGTCATAAGTTTACAGGTTTAAATGGGGTAATGAAAGTATCTAAGGGTGCTTTAGTGGTTATGAAGGCATTGAGAGTAGGAAACCTTTACAAATTGATTGGAAAAACTCAAGTTAATGAAACGACATTGATATATGAAGTGGCATCAAAATCCACTGGATTATGGCATCAACGTCTTGGTCATATGAGTGAGAGAGGACTACAGGTATTAGTGAATCATAAATTACTTCCAAATCTGAAATCTTTAGATTTGATGTTTTGTAGACATTGTATATTTGGAAAACAGTGTAGACAAAAATTCAAAGTAGGGATTCATGCAAGTAAAGGTGTACTTGATTACATACATTCTGATGTATGGGGTCCATCCCCTACTATTTCTTATGGAGGAGCAACATATTGTTTGTTGTTTGTTGATGATTTTTCAAAAAAGATTTGGGTCTATATTTTAAAAAGAAAGGCTGATGTGTTTGACACTTTCAAACGTTTTAAAGTTATGGTTGAAAAAAGAACTGGCGGGACGATCAAGTGCTTAAGAATGGATAACGGAGGTGAGTTTACTTCTTTAGAGTTTGAAAAGTTTTGCAAAGAAGAAGGGATCGTAAGACATAAAACAAATGTATACACTCCTCAGCAAAATGGCGTTGCAGAACGCATGAACAAGACTCTTCTAGAGAGAGCAAGGTGCATGCTCAGTGATGCTAATTTGGGTCAAGAGTTGTGGGCAGAAGTAGTTTCTACTGCTTGTTATTTAATAAACCGATCACCTTCAATCGCAATAAATTGTCAAATTCCGGAAGAGGTATGGACTAGTCATACTTGTAGTTATTTGAATTTGAAAATTTTTGGTTGTGAAGCTTATGCACTTACTCCTAAAAATCAGCGTTCTAAGTTAGAGCCCAGATCAAATAAGTGCATCTTTGTAGGATATGATGATGTGACGAAAGGTTATCGGTTATGGGATCCTACTGCTCGTAAAATTGTCATTAGGAGAGATGTAATTTTTGATGAATCTTCTCTCACTAAATCAGAAAATGTAAAAGTTGATGTGGAACAGGAACAGGTACCGTCGAAACAACTAGTTCAATTGAAGTTTCCATCTTCTAATGACTTAAAGAAACAAGAAGAAGTTTCTGGTGATAAAAAAGTCATAGAAGATGAAGAAATTGTGGAAAATCCACAACCTACACCACCTACACCTAGAAGATCTATGAGGGAAAGAAATCCTCCTAAAAGGTATACAGATTTTGTTTCGTCTGTTGCTTTATTTACTGATGATGGAGAACCTTCTTGTTTTTAGGAAGCCATTGATTGTGTTGACAATGCTAAATGGAAGATGGCTATGGAAGAAGAAATGGATTCTCTGAACAAGAACGAGACATGGAATCTAGTTGAACTTCCCAAAGATAGAAAAGTTGTTGGATGTAAGTGGGTCTTCAAGTTGAAGAAAGGTATTGATGGTAAGATTGAAAGATATAAAGCCAGATTGGTTGCAAAAGGATATTCTCAGATGGAAGGTGTTGATTATCATGAGATTTTTTCACCAGTTGTTAAGCTTGTATCTATTCATATTGTGTTAGCACTTGTTGCATTGCTTGATTTGGAGTTAGAGCAACTAGATGTTAAAACTGCATTTTTACATGGAGATTTAGATGAGGAGATTTTTATGGAATAGCCAGAGGGTTTTGTGCAGCATCGTAAAGGAAAATTAGTTTGCAAGCTCAAAAAATCATTGTATGGCCTGAAACAATCACCCAGGCAATGGTACAAGAAGTTTGATTCTTTCATGGTGAGCCACGGTTATACTAGAAGTGAATATGATCATTGTTTGTACTTCAAAAGTTTGGGTGACATATTCATTATCTTAGTATTGTATGTTGAAGATATGCTTATTGTGAGTAAAAGCATAAACAAGATTGACAGGTTGAAGGGTTAGATGGCTAGGGCATTTGATATGAAAGATCTTGGAGCTGCAAAACAAATTTTGGGTATTGAACTACACAGAGACAGAAGAAATGGTAAGCTTAGTTTTTCACAGGAGAAGTATGTTGAGAAAATACTTGAAAGATTCAGAATGAATAAGGTAAAACCTATGAATGTTCCGTTAGCTTCTCATTTTAAGCTTTCTTCAAGTTTATGTCCTAGTAATGACGAAGAAAAGGATTATATGTCTCGTGTTCCATATGCCAATGCAGTAGGATGTTTAATGTATGCGATGGTGTGTACTAGACTTGATATTTCACATGCAGTAGGTGTTGTCAGTAAATACATGGCAAATCCGGGTAAAGAACATTGGAATGCAGTGAAATGGGTGCTTCGTTATCTAAGAGGCACAAGTGACTATTGTATCACTTTTATTAATAACAGTGATTCTATATGCGGTTTTGTTGATTCAGATTTTGCAGGTGATTTGGACAAGAGAAGATCTACTTTTGGATATGTCTTTACTCTTGTAGGTGGAGCTATAAGTTGGATGTCAAAGCTTAAAGAAACAGTTGCTTTATCCACTACGAAGGCTAAATACATTGCTACCTCACATGCTTGCAAAGAGGAAATTTGGCTGAAAGGTCTACTTGAAGAAATTGGAAGGTTGCAGAACAGTGTGCCTATTTTCTGTGATAGCCAAAGTGCTATACATTTGGTTACAAATCCTGTTTATCATAGTAAGACTAATCATATTGATGTAAAGTATCATTTTGTAAGACAAGCCATTAGTGAAGGTGTTGTAGATCTGAAAAAATGTTCATACTCGAGAAAATTCCGCAGACATGTTTACAAAACCAGTGTTGTTAGAGAAGTTACGATGGTGTGTGGCTTCTCTTGGTTTGAAAAAGAAGTGATGAATAGTTTCCGACAAAGTATCATACGATTTGTTGTCAAGGTGGAGATTGTTAAAATTGTGACAACTAATTAATAATAACAATAACTAAAAATGGTTTGTCTAATCGTTGGTTGGTTGGCAGTTCCTCTAACCGGTGGTAGTTCTTCATATACATAACTCCTTCACTCATATATTTATATGTAATCTTGGAGAGGAGAGAATGTAACCGAGGAGAATCGGTGGGTGAGGACGGACTTGTATGTAATCACCATTATTGAAAGGAATAAGATGTCGATACTTTGCAGGATGGATGTTTCCCCAAGTGTTGGGGTTTTACCACGTTAAATTCTCTGTGTTATTGTTTGTCCATTATTATTGTTATTTGTTATTCTTTATACAGACTTAATACCAACACAGCAAACTCTCGGCCTTCATGTACGTATAACACTAATTTTCTCCAATATATTATTAGGAAGAGTCTCATTCATACTAGGATATATCTCTCCCAAATAATTGTTGCTATTTATTGTTGATCATGGATTCAGATATTTCGTGATAGACAGTGCCTTTGTGGCTGGATACCTACTTTTAACTTTTCCCATCTCCATTGTGAACATCCTGAGACCCCGTGGAGCAGCCACAAAAGTCTTTCTCATCTTATTCACCATTATCTTTCTCATCTTATTCGATACAGTGAGTATGCTTGCTTCATATTGATCACCGTTTTTTATAATGTGTGGATTTTGAAAGTAGTGAGAATAGAGATATTGTAATTGCAGGTGATGGTGGTTGTGGGTACATATGGAGCAGCAACAACAACAGCTATAATGTACGTGGCTCAGAAAGTAAACACCAACTTAGCTCAAAGAGGATCCATGTTTTGCAAAGATTATTTTTAGGAACTATATCAAAATATTTTCTAAAGTTAATTACAACATAGGAAACAATATACTAAACTCATGTCTTTGGCTTTGGAAGTGAAAGCACCATGCATTAGTATTTAGTATTTATAACTTTGTGGGATTCATAAAGATTTTTAGGATATATGTTCCAATCTCTTATAGCAAGCTCACCTTTTGTATTAAATTTACAAATTAAGATGAGTCTTCAAAAGATGATAAGCTCCAATTTTGAAGGATTTAAGATTTTCCCTATTTTTATAAATACATATTGAAACATATTTTTTTATTCAATTTCCTATACACTTGTATTTTTCATAGCTTTTTGTGATTCATTGGTAATTTTTTTTAATAACTTTGCATTCTTTATTATACCAAAGATTGGTTCATTCTTATGAAAGTTGATATATAGATCATATATATAGATGATAGAGATGATATTATGAGTCTATCCTATGAATTATACTTAACTTTACTAAATTACCAAGCACATGGATACAAGTCATAGAGTTTGAAGAATGTCACTTGCTTGTACTATTATAGATTATTATGTCATGACAACTAAATAATCTAGAAAGCTAAAATCCAAATAAATTTTTAATTATGTTTGCAAAAATTTCATAACTTCCCTTGTAAATATACCCCATAAAAATTACAATACCATATGAAAAAAATTGTATCAAGACATTAATGTTAAGTTAATAAAACATGTGGATAAAGATAAATTAGTCCAATTAAAATTTATTTTGTAACAATTTGAGATATTGTTTTATGTATAGAACTAAGGCTAGATGATACTAGAAAGCACATAACCCTCACCCACTTCACATGTTTGCATAGATGTATGTTTAGGATACCAAGGGAATTCTATTTTTAAGATATGGCTTAGTAACAATCTTTAAAAAACTTTAAAGTGTTTGTTGAATATTGTATTAAACAATGTTGATTACATTTTAAATGAAATGAAATAATTAATTTATATATATTTTGCTATAAAAAACTTTTATATTTAAAAAAAATGAATAATTTATCTCTTTATTTTTTTCAAGGAGAAAAAAACCATACTTTTGTTACTCCATGGAATCAAAAAGTGCATAGGAACTTAAAACAATTCAGTGTACATGTCCCTCTTCCTATCTTTCAATACAGGATTTAAACACCACATACAATGGACAAAATATCTATCAAAATTATCATAATCTGTCACATAAAACATTGTCTGCCCTAAAACAACAAACCGACACATGATAAAGTTCAATGCTCATTTGACAAAAATAAACTAGTACATGAAAAACTTTAATTACAACTTGGCAATAAGAATTGAAATTTTATGTTAATCTTACTTAACACTTCTTGTTAAAGCAATTGCTCTCTCTTTCTCACAAGAGCAGATGGAAATGTCGGGGACATTGCCACCTCGTGGCTCGTGGATTTGCAATGAATCATGCAGATTTCATTATCACTAGCACATATCAAGAGATTGCAGGAAGGTCTGACGTTATCCTTCTTTAGAGAGCATTTTGAAACTCCTGTTTATTTATTTGTTCTGAATTTGCTAAACTATTATTCTGAGTATGTGAGACCCGAAAATCGAAAGGGCAATTTTTTCTTTTCTTATTTTGAACTAATTAGAAGTAACCAGTATTTTAGTACGTACATATAAATATATGAATTTGTTACTGCATCAAGGATACTGTTGGACAGTATGAAAGCCACACTGCTTTCACCATGCCTGGTCTCTACCGTGTGGTTCACGAAATTGATGTTTTTGATCCCAAATTCAACATCATTTCTCCTAGAGCAGACATGCAGATTTATTTCCCTTATACAGAAAAGCAACATCGCCTTACTGCTTTACATGGTTCCCTTATACAAAAAAGCAGCATCGCCTTACTGCTTTACATGGTTCAATTGAGGAACTCTTGTTCAATCCTCAACATGCAGATGAACATATGTAAGGAATACTCTCCACAACAATTCTTTCGCATTCTATTTTTTTGACATCTCCTATTTAGTAATGTCAGTTTGTGTGAGTCTTCGCCTAATTTTGAGTCATGTAACTCTGATATATATTCCTGAATGTTGATTTTGTATTTTTGGATTTATCTTAGTCTTGGTGAATTATTTGTCTTGGGAAAACTGAGAATGACTGTTTATAATTCATATCCCCTTCATTGGCTTTTCTTTGAACTCATCTTATTTCTCTTTCAGTGTATTGAAATCAAAATATGAATTATAAACAGGGGACTGATGTCCTTTCATTATGCCTTCTTCAGCCTGATGCTGATAATCTATAGGGGTCTGTGATGATTCCTCATCCGACATAGGACGTGGTTCATCCATGGCTAGCACATCGGATGGTATCCCCGTAGACTCCTCCTCCTGAATAACGGGTTCACACTATTCGATCGGCCAGTCATCGATGATCAGATCCAAGTCTTCATTTATTAACTTATAGGGGGTCTCTAACTACTGCCTATTCGTATTGCGGCGTGCTTGCACATAGATACTGTGTGGGCCAATCACGAACCGGGAAATCCCCTTGTACTTCTCAACAGTGGCCTAAGTCAACCGCAAAATCTGCTCAGCGGCCGCCTGCAACACTTCCCAATAAAGCCAGAATTACGTGGCACAATCCTTGAGCCGCTCTGGTTCTTGCACCCAACACAGGTTTTGGTAGTGTGCTCCCTTGCGTTCTTACACCGCATCGACCTCCATTCCTTGATAATCGTTGGGTTCCATCCAGGAGACCAACGCGACTAATATTAGCTTCCAACTATAGGTGAATGACCGCTGTCCTGCTTGGGCCGTGAGCACGTCCTCCATTAACTGGTTAAGTGAAAACAGGGACTAGTTCATCTGCACACCTACAGTACATATCTCTGCGCAAGCAACAACCCCGGATTTTCCTTGATTGGGTCAAGTGTTCCGCAGGATTTTGGTAGCCAAGATTTGTGCCCCAATCTTGACTGCGGGCTCATTGATAGTGTCCAAGCGGTAAGCCCGTTCATCTTTCTGCATTTTGTACTACTTCTACAACCTTTCCGCAAGCTTTTTGTCATTTTTCTTCCCCTGAAAGTATTGCAATGGGTCGACCCCATCCTTTGGAAAGCCTGTGATCTTAGAAATTAGGTCCACCATCACGGTGACCTACCTGTCTAACCATAACACCCAGCCATGAAAACAAGCCAACAACTATTTGAAATAGGCATTGGCTTCCGTCAACCACCCGAAATGTGGCATGTAGATAAATTCCAGCAACGCAGACTTCACCAATCCACGCGCCCAGTCATGTGGAATGTGTGGAATTGGTCTAGTCTACCCCGCTTCTCATGGCTTAAAGGGATCCGCCATAACATCTTCTAGCCCCAACAAGTCATGATCATCATACCGCAGCTGCATCAACGCTGGTATGATGTTGGTGGTACAACTCATGCCTGGCAGGATTGCTGGCATCCGTATTTGATACCATTGGTTCTTAGTGACCTTCCTCGGTTGCACCCCAGCTCGACATGGAGGTTGGTATCCTGGGATATCCACGAAAAAAATTCCTGCACGGACTGCGGATTCCACAACCCCCGAGCTCGATGGGCTCTCCGTAGGGACGCCTTCCGACACTTGGGCAGTGGAATGGGTGTGCCGCTTCTCAGGCAGCTCGGAGCTAAGCTGTGTCCCCCCCTCTTCTAGTGCACCATGGAGGACGATACCACCGGCATGTGAGAACCTTTGTCCATGAGATTGACCTCTTCGTCAAAAGTAGCAGGGATGAGGGGTGACTCGGCTTCACTTGAAATCTCCACCATCTCTAGTTCTCTCAGCATGCCTCACTCAATTCCCGTAATGCCAACAAATGGCTCAACCTTGCTCAACCCAGAACATTCCCAACACACTTCAACTACACTCTGCAACATAGCTCAACCTTGCACAATTCCTCAATTGGCAACTGAACTCACTTGTCACAAACGGTGCCTTCTGACCAACCTCGACCCATTCTTATAGCGCCCAACCGAATCCCTCGTAATCATAACTAAATCCTGCATTAACTCGGACCAAATCCGGTCTTAATGACCCAAATTTGTCGTCGATCCTATCAGTCGATCGGCTGGATCCGCCATTAATGCTCATTATTCGAATGAGCGCCATTAATTAACTATCTTAAACTTTCGACATTTATTTCTGATTTGACCCAGTCGCGATCCTGCCACTGTCGCGGACCGCTCCTAACTTGTAGCACAAGCTTTCCTTCTTGCGCACTCTGTTCCTATCGGTGCGCCATCCTACCACTGAGCAACATGTATATTTTTTTCCCTATTCGACTCAGGCATCGTGCTGCTCCAAGCCCAACCTATAGGGATTCAACCTGCTACCATTGATCAACTTGGGGAGCATCGCTCCATCTAACTAATGCAACTGTACTGCTCCTCCTAAAGTTATGCGGCTAATGCGATATGGACCAAGCCAATGCATCTGCATATTTCCTGGGTGTTTCATAAACTTGCTATCATACAACAACACCAAGTCACCCTGCTGAAACTGTTTGTTTTTTATGTGGCGATCATGCCAAGCCTTCTGGTGATCTTTCTCCACACTCTGATGGAATCCTGTAATAAAGTGATCTTCCTCCAATTGTACTAACTGTGCTAGACGTTCTTCTAATGCCGCTGCAGCATCCATACCTATTACTGCCACTATGTGTAGACTCAGAACGATGTACTCCATAGGCATAATCGCTTCTTGCCCGTGCACCAGCTTTAATGGTGTCTGGCCTGTCAATATTTTACACATGGTGCGATACGCCCACAAGACTACTGGGATTTTCAGATCCCAGTCATCAAGTTTCATGGTGCACACCTTTGTCAGCGCATGTTCCAATATCTTGTTGAAAGCTTCCACCCTGCCATTTTCCTGCGGATGATACCGTGTACTCTTATTGTGCTGTATCTGCAGTTCCTCCGTTAATGCGCTGATGGTGCAATTGAAAATGTGGCTACCTTGATCACTCAACAATATCTTGGGGCAGCCGAAGTGAGTGACAATGTTGTCAAACAAGAACTGCGCAGCCGTGGCCATGGAACAATCAACGATTGGTGCATATTCCACCCATCTTATCAAATAATCTATCACCGTGATGATGTATCTTGCACCAGTGTGCTTTGCAGGTGGGTTGATTGGTCCCACGAAATCCACTGCCCATTTGTCAAATTCCTACAGTGTCAGTTGAGGTATCAGCGGCATCTCATCCCTCTTGAATGGCTTCTCGGTTCTCTGACAAACATCGTAGGACGACGCATAGTCTGTCGCATCGTTGTGCAGCGTGGTCCACGAGAGCCCCATGTGAAGCACCTTCCTGGCAGTCATACGACCGCCATAATGCCCCCATGCCACTCCTGCGTGCGCTTCTGACAAGATCTACCCTTGCTCATGAGGCAAAACAAACTGCCAGAGTATCTCATCCGAGCCCAATTTGTATAACTCACCTATGATTAGCTAGAAATCGGCAACCTTTACCACCAATTCCTTCTTCTTACTAGTGGTGTACTCCTCGGGTGCAGTACCTGTTTCTAGAAATTGAATGATTTCTTCATAGTAGCCATTGGCTACTTTACCCTTAAAGAGTTGTGCATCAGGCATCCCGTCTTCCATGTTAGTTGGCTCCTCTCTTGTCTCAATCCACGACAGATGATCAGGTCCAGCATTCAAATGTCCTGGATTCACAATCACTTCAAAATCGAACTCCTGAAAAAGAAGTAGCCAACGACATATCTTCCCCGCCAACACAGGCTTATTGACCAGATATTTTAATGCATAATGGTTTGTGAACATCTTAAAGTGTCCTCCTAATAAGTAGTGCCAAAAATTTTGCAGCACATAGACCATCGCCAGGCCTTCCCTCTCTGTAGTGGTATAGTTCCTTTCTGCTGATGATAAATTCCGACTTGCGAACGCAATGGGTTGATCTAGATCCCCTTCTCCTAGCTGGGCAAGCACCACCCCCAACGCAATCGATGATGCATCGACATGGACATGGAATTCCTTACTACAGTCTGGAAATAGCAGTATCAGCATCGAAGCCATCTTAGCCTTCAGCATCTCAAAACTATCTTGACATTATGGGATCCACTGGAATACAGCGTCTTTCTTCAATAACTTCTCCATAGGGGCCATAATTGCTACATAACCCCTGATGAACTTGCGATAATACCCAGTGTGTCCCAATGTTGCTCTCAACTGCTTAACGTTAGTCGATGGTGTTAAGATTAGAATAAGCGCAATTTTTGCTGGGTCAACTAACAATCCTTGCTTGCACACAATATGACCCAGTAATATGCCAAATGGTGCACAGAAGATGCACTTCTTTAAGTTCAGCAATATCTGATGCTGTCGACAGCTCTCCAACATCAACCACAGGTTTGCCAGATGATCACTGATCAAGCCATGGAATGTCCAGTAATCCATGTATACTTGCAAAAACTTCTAAATGAAATCCTTGAACGCGGCAACGACAACCCGCGAGAATATCGCAAGTGCATTCTTCATCCCCAACGGCATCACTGTGTACTGAAAACATCTCCATTCTATCACAAAAGTTGTTTTATGGTGGTCTTCCTTTGCAATGTGGATCTGATGATATCCCAATAACCCATACGTGAAAGAATACATCTCCTAGCCACCCACGCCTTCAAGTACCTCATCAGTAAACGGGGTCAGAAAGGGATCATGCAAGCAGGCATCATTCAACTTCCACAAATCGACACAAATGCGTACTTCGCCTGTCTTCTTGTCCTGCACCACCATAGGATTGATGCACTCTGACTCTTCAACCTGTTCAATAATACCAGCATCCAACATGCGATCAAGTTCTACCTTGAACCTCTCCTTATGGCATGGATTCAATCGATATGGGCGTTGTCTGATTGGCTTGGCATTTGGTTTCAAAGGGATCTTCATCTCCCCTAAATCGCCCAAAATACCTTTCATCTCAGAAAACTTAGTAGGAAACAAATCTTGGAATTCATGTAGTAAGCTGGTGACCTTTCCCATCATCTCATCATCCCAATAATACCCAACATTCACGAACTTGGGACTGGACGCTCTTCCAATATTGACCTTACGGAGCTTCAATGGTTGACTGATTGGATCACTTGGCGCATCAGGTGCTACAATATCGTGACTTCCTTCAGATTCTGCAATATTGACATTCCGCGGATCATCACCATCTTCTGGCCCAAAGGTGATGTTATAACATTCCATCATGGATTGCATCTGGTAGTGCGTATGCAGATCCATAGGATATGCCACTGGAAAAAGCTTCAGAACCACATCGCGGATGAGATGCAAAGCATTATGGACATCTGGGTTGGCATCCGCGAAGCTGAACGTATGAGTAAAACAAATAGTCAACTCCAACCAAGTAGTAATTTCTCCCTGCAATTCATCTGCAGTGTACCATGATCTTGGCATCTCGTCCAAAGTATGGACAAATGCATGGACCCACTCATCTTTTGGTCATGATGCCCACAATGTTTGACACTCCATCAAATGACTACTAGGGTCACTTCGACCATCATATTTCCCTGTGTGGTAAACTTCGGTATCACCGAAATGAACTGTCATCAATCGCCGACACTGTAGCCAACTTACGATCGACTTCTTATGTGTCACCCACCAGTGTGCTGGAGTAGCCTTCAGTGCTTCCTCCAATGCTAGCATTCGCTGTGGTTTTGAAACTTTTACCTCGAACGCCACCAGAAAGTCAGACAAGCCAGGAAGCCCTTTGTATATGGGTAATGTGATCGTTAAAGTCGCAACATGGCACAATGACTGTGTGATTAACCCACACTTGTGGAGCGACACCTCATGCAAGCGATTCTGCCAATGTTCTAAAGCGTCATCAGATTTGGAAGACGAAGAGCTGCCACTGCGCCATCCAAGCTCACCGTTGGCAGTCAGATGAATATAATCTTCTGAGATATTGAATGCATGGTCCCATCCACTGGGATCTTCGTCCTTCACTAGTTCAATGTATCGACGTCCTTCAGCCGGAACCAACGGGGCTATAACTCTAAGATCGCGGTTTTCAAAAGTCATCATCCACCTCTTAAAGATGATTACTGCTCCACTGTCGTTATCCCATCCAATCCCCAACAACGCGGGATAAGAGCTTCCCCCTTCAACTACTTTGATGACATCAAAGTCATCATAAGTATTCATTCCCTCAATGTCCACCACCAAGCGTGGAACTCTCTCAATCAGTGTCACCTTGGCGTGATTAGCTAGCCGGAGCTGTACAGGAGACCAGCTCCATGGGGGTCTCCCCATTTTCTACCATGCCTGCTTGGTTAATATGTTGACATCTGAACCAAGATACAGAATAACTAAATCAACGTCATAGTCTCCAATTTGAATGTTCATACACATCTCCTTACCTGTCTTCCGCAGCTATAAATAATTTACCGCAGACCCTTGTCATCCCCTCGCCGGTCGCTGCAACAACCCCTCAATCTCAACAAGAGCAACGAGATCCCCTGCCAATAATAAAAATCTCTCAAAAAATTTCTTCAAGCTTCCAGACTACACGGATATACCTGCCTCTAAAGTGGCATCAAAGACAGGGGGCATGTCACAGACGATGGCCTTACCTTGATCCTTTTCCACCGCCCGTCGCGCCTGAAAGAATGCATCACACTCGGAATCAATGTCAAACGACACCTTCTTCTATCCTGCTAACGGAATAAGTGGATGCGGGCTATCCTCTCCTATTGTTACACCTCCCCGAGTGATAATTGCGACAGCTGCATCTTATAGCCTTGGTTCTGCAGAAATTGTCATAACACCTGCACCCTGATTCTGTTTTAGCGACGGATTTCCTGGTTGGTTCAGGTTCTAGTTAGCATTTTGATTTGGATGTTGGTTCTAGTTCTACATCGGTTGTTGTACTTGATTCTATACTTGCTGCTGCACCTGATTCTAATTCTGCAATTGTGGAACGTTCCCTACTTGTCATCGCGCAATCAATTGTGGGCAATTTTCTATAGTATGGTCTGTAAAAAAACAAAACGTACACTGCGTTTGCAATAGTAGGAAATCTCGCTGGTAGTGTCCCCATACTGCACAGTGATAGCACTGAACAGGTCCGCGACCTCTTCATCCTCGTCCGCGACCAAATCCTCTACTATGTCCGCCCCAAAATCCCCCCCGGAATCCACCCCGCTGTTGGTACTGTGGTTGATTGAACTATTGCTGCATAGGAGTTGGGCGCATGCCTTGCCCTTGCTGCGCATACTGCTGTTGTTGAATGTATTGTGGTTGTTGTGGAGACATTTGCATCGGAGCATATTGTGGCATAAACTGTTGTGGTGGCTGCTACGGTACAAACTGCACATGCAGTGAGGTAGTGGTTGGGCTACCTGCGGTTGTGGTTGCGGACGTTGTACGACACGCTGGTCGTCCTTCACATAGAATCCATCGTACGTTCTCTCCTGAAGCAACCCATATGCACGACAATCTTTGTCTTCATGTCCCACCAATTTGTAGAATGTACAATATAGATTCATCGGTTTTGTGACCATTTTCTGCATGTATTGACATTCGTCATGGCGGTGCCCATATACCTAACAGATGCGACACCATGGCATGCCACCGCCACTCAATGGATTTGGTGCTCCTAAAACCAGATAATTGCGGAAGTCTAGGCAATTATCCTTAGTATGCCCTTATCCTCGACATCGCGTACACCAGACTTCTTCTCGCTGTTCCTTTCCCTGCTTAAGATCTTGCAGTTGTATGGCTAGGTTAGCCAGTTGTGTCTGAATATCCGACATCCCAACTGCGTTTTCACCAATCGGCGAAGCTTCCAACCACATTGCAATATCCAAAGCTTCAATTGGTGTTGTAATGTTCTATTCCATCAGTGGTAATCAAATGTGTGGGAGCAATGCTGTGATGAACCATTCCTTGTGTTGGACAGTGCTCATATTGAAGCCAACCCTCGCCATCAGCGTCTTGAATCGATGGTCAAATTCCCACACCATTTCATTGGGATATTGCTTAATCTCTTTTAGTTCTGTAATATACTGTGCTTCAGACTTGGGTTTTCTGAATTCTGGAATCAATCCTTTCCTGATATCATCTAGCGTATTCTCTAGAGATCTTGTAGGGACTAGAACAAACTTCATAAACCAGTCTAATGTGCGACGTCGCAGAGTTGTCTCTAACTATCCTTTCTTAGTAGCATCATCAGTAATTTGCTTCACGGTCCACACTTCCTCACATAACAACCAGTATTATTCAGGATTATCAGTTCCATTTCCATGGAATAGCGGCAACTTTGCATCCTCGCCTGCCATTCTGGGCTTCCTTCTTGCAGTCGTTGAACTACTAGCAATCAAGTTTTGTTGACACAGTGGTGTCGAGGTTGTGTTTCTTACTGGTTGACAGATAGTGATCGGAGGTGTGGGCACGTTGCTGCTGGGGTTTGGTCCTGCCTCTATCCTAGGCATAGCCTGGTTGTCCTTGTCCGGACTGTGAGTTCGCTTCGTCCCATGTGGTCTTCCTTCACGGCCTTGCAGTTCGATCGTAGAAGGACCTTCTCTTGTCCTCTGCCTCTTTTCCTTTCGAAACCTTGCTCCTCTCCTTGTAAGACCACTCTTTTCCTCGGCTTCACTCACAGTCTCATCATGACCTACATCCATCTACCCCTTATCATTCCATGTGAGGCCCCTGGTATCGTTGTACCCACGGCCTCCACCCACCAGGCTATTTATTGATCCAGATGCATCTTCAATATACCCTTCTCACAAATAAGCATCTTAATAGACAGTTGGAGCGACAGCAGAAACCTTCCCCGTGGTCCGCAGAAGAAATATCTTTCAGCTTCACTATAGGATTTGTTCGTATTGACTGCAAATTCAGTGATATAGCCTTCCAATATGCTGTCAAGCCAAACTTTGACGCCTCGTGACGCCTCTTTGTCGACTTCTTGTAGCTCCTGGATCAGCTCCGGGGTCCAGGTCATCGGTTCACCACCTTGGAAGTTACTCTTTTGAAAGGTCAACTTCGCCAACCACTCATACAAGATGACTGGGAACCCACAGAAAAAATATTCGTGTGGACCGTCGTGAATATATCTTTCCACCCACTGATCTACTGTCAGCCGAGAGTTTTTACTTTCTTTTTTAGCAAATTCTTGCAGCTTCTGATCAAATCAGTCTTGTATCTCTGGTTCCATCGGATGCCACAACATATCCTCCTTTAACTTCATGCTAGGTCCCAACAATGGAACCATTTGTTGACACAAACCGAGTCGATAGGGGTTCCCAGCAATGTTGACACCCAGACCATCGTAATCTCCCTGAGCACCAGCCTGGACAGGTTTTACCCCATCCAACAACACTTGCAGAGAAGATGAGGTCTCACTCGAGATGTTCAAGGGATAGTTGACAGAACCATCTTTCCTCCGAATGAAGGAGGATGTTTGTGGCTCAATTACTTAACTTATTGCAACATTTCAGAAATAGATCTATGCATTTAACTCAGACATCATTTATATTCATAGAATCATTCAACAGAACCATTCATCATCATAGCAAATATAACAGTAAAACATTAATTGCAGTAAGGAAACATTGCATTATTCATAGTTTCATATCGCAACATGCATTACCACAGATGAACAGAAGAAACACAGGGATTCCGCAAAACAACTCTGTCACATCATATTAACTCCACGAAAACCCAGACACAAAATGTTTAGTCTTCCGCTCATACTCCACAAAATACAGATCTCACAGATATCTCTAGATCTAAGATACACAATCCCAGATGATCCAACACTTACAATCCTACATCTATTTATAGGCTTCCGCCTTTACATTGCTTGTCCACTTTCTAACTACTTCCTAACCGACACTTCAAGCAAATGACCCAAAATCTATCTATTGTGGTCCAAATGACCCAAAAACCTACATACTGCGATACAAACTGAACAAAAATTGCATAAAATATCATCATCTGCGCTCCTTTTTTTGCCTTTCGCGGTATCACAGCACTCGCAGTGCTGCAATAATGACCCATCTAACCGCCTTCCAAGAGGCCCCCAACACAATCTTGTGGCTCGCCCTCGAGCCACGTCAGCAGGACATGGTGTACTCGGTGGTCTGACCCTGAAATATTCGTACTATTGAGCAACTACCGTGGCCTGCTCCTTTACTGCCATAACCACTGCCTTACTATCAATCACATCCTGGGAAGATGGATGCTCACTCAGCTTTGCTGCAACTTGTTGGTGACCTTCCTGTACAGCCTGGAGTGCCTCACTAGCTTTAGTCATGAACTAACCGCCAATCTTCTGGAACTCCTCGAGCTGCGCAACATGCTTCTTTTGACGCTCATTGGCCTTGCTGGTGCGCTGCTGCAACTCTTTTAAGTCCGAAGACTTGGCAACCTACTCCATTGGCGGCATCGTGCGCATCGCCGTCTTTAGTGTCTCCAACTGCCCCTCTGCCTCCTGCCTGAGCTTGGTCAATTGTTCAATCTGATCACCCTGAACAATGCTTCCCCAAAACATACAGTGTCTACTATGATTTTTGTCGCTACCATTTCCAGCTCCCCCATCTGTGCTTCTACCTCCTCAATGGCACATTTGTTGTCGTCCACCTGCGCTTGGGGTGTGCCAGGGTCTACCAGGGATATTAACTCCTGATTGTCGTGACGCCGCTAGGAAATGATAGCCCCAATTTGCTGCATGTGTTGAATCACGTCCAACTCTACGGTGGGATCCAACATATGGTGAAAAGCCTCAGCAATGGTTGTCTCTACCCGCACATTTTGATCCCACAAGGCGGCCTTCTCCACAATGAGGCAATCTTGTGCCTGCCTCAATTCTTTGATCACTCGAGCCTTCTCAGCTCATTTTTTCTTGATGTCCTCTTCCAACTCGTCCACAGCTTGTCGCGTTGTAGCGGTCCTCCCTTTTAACTCTTCGACTGCTTCCTTAGCAGCTGCCTCACTCTCCTGCAAGCACAGACACTTACCATTGATCTCATGCATCCTGTCTGCCATCTCCCGGCTAGTAACCGCCTGCATAGTTGTCAATGCCTTTGCTGGTAGAGCATTGACATTGATGGTCACTTTCTTTAATGGCTACAGCAAGGATTTCAATGCCTCATCATCAGTCACAATCGCAATCAGGGGAATATCAACATTCCTGACCCGCGGCTGAGTGCCGATTGCGCCAACTGGCTACACCGATGCTCCTTCCAGTGCCTTCTTCAAAACCATATCGCACAAGGAATCCAGATGAGTAGTGAGCACATGGAAACCTTCATCCACCTTTACCGTCATTGCTCTAGCTGCCCCAGTGGATGCATTAGTGATTGCTAGTATTAGTTGGCCAAACTGCGCCTCTGACGATAGGGGGATCCCACTGATTATCCCATGGTCCTGGTGTCCTTTCGTTCTGCCTTCTTCAACCTGATGCTCATAATCTATAAGGGTCTATGATGATTCCTCATCCGACATATGACGCAGTTCATCCATGGCTGGCACATCAAATGGTATCCCCATAGACACCTCCTCCTGAATAACTGGTTCGTGCCATTCTACTAGCCAGTCATCAATGATCAGATCCAAGTCTTCACCTGTTAACTTATAGGGGGTCTGCAACCACTTCCTATCCATATCACGGTGCGCTTGCACGTAGATAATGTGTGGGCTGATCATGAACCGGTAAATCCCCTTATACTTCTCAACAATGGCCTAAGTCAATCACGGAATTTGCTCAGCGGCAGCCTGCAGCGCTTCCAAATAAAGCCAGAACTGCGTGGCACAATCCTTGAGCCACTCCAGTTC
This sequence comes from Larix kaempferi, assembly GCA_027924585.1. Taxonomy (NCBI): domain Eukaryota; kingdom Viridiplantae; phylum Streptophyta; class Pinopsida; order Pinales; family Pinaceae; genus Larix; species Larix kaempferi. Next base: position 5,019,440 of record BSBM01000368.1, read on the forward strand.
CGGTGCCCACCACAGGTTTTGGTAGCGCACTCCCTTGCGTTCTTGCACTGCGTTGACCTCCATTCCTTGATAATCATTGGGTTCCATCCAGGCGGCCAATGCGACTAATATTAGCAGCCAACTATAGGTGAATGACCGCTGTCCTGCTTGGGCCACCAACGCATCCTCTGTCAACTGGTTAAGTGAAAACAGGGACCAGTTCATCTGCACGCCTGCCATACATATCTCCGTGCAAGCGACAACCCCGGAGTTGCCTTGATTGGGTTGAGTGTTCTGTAGGATTTTGGTAGCCAAGATTTGCACCCCAATCTTGACTGCGGGCTCGTTGATAGTGTCCAAGCGGTAAGCCCGTTCGTCTTTCTGCATTTTGTACTACTTCCGCAACCTTGCCGCAAGATTTTTGTCATTGTTCTTCCCCTAAAAGTATTGCGACGGGTCGACCCCATCCTTTAGCAAGCTTGTGATCTCAGAAATTAGGTCGACCATCACGGTAACCTGCCTGTCCAACCATAACACCTAGCCATGAAAACAAGCCAGCAATTGTTTGACACAGGCATTGGCTTCCGTCAACCGCCTGAAATGTGGCATGTAGATCAAACTCAACAACCCAGACTTCGCCAATCCGCGCGCCCAGTCATGTGGAATGCGTGGCGTTGGTCCAGTCTGCCCCGCTTCTCCTGGCTTAAAGGGCTCTATCATAACATCTTCCAGCGCCAACAAGTCGTGATCATCATACCGCAGCTGCATCAACGCTGTGTTGATGTATTTGTAACTTCAGAATGTATTTCACACATGTATATTGTATTCCTATAGAGATGTTATTATTCCTCTATATGGAAGTGTCGTCATTTATATTGTAAGTGTCGTAACTTATACTTGATGGGTTATTAGACCAAGTTGACGGGGTCAGCCCTGTATAAGTCATGTGGGTTAAAGGGTTATTAGATCAACCTAGTGGGGGTCGGCCCTATCAGCATTATGTTATGTGGTTAAGTTGAGGCTGACCTTGTAAGGTTATTAGGCAAGTCAAATCAAGTATAAATAGAGTGTGGGAGGCACTCTATTATAATTCATTTTCTCACTTATACACTCATTAGAGCATGGCGCACTAGTGGAGGAGGTGAAGCTGCTGCTGGGAGACTATCTCTTATGCTTGGGTTTTGTATCATTGCTCTATCTATCTCTGAGGAAGTTATTGGGTTTTTTCACCTTCTTGGTTTTCCCCAAGGAAACTCTGTGTCTATTGTATCTTGTGATTGATATGTTGTACATGTTATTCTCTCAGATAAGATCCTAGATCATATTGAATTCATGCTAAAAAATTAACATGGAATCAGAGCTAAACTGAGAAGAAAACACTATGCAGTTGCAGAAGTTAGGGCTTCTTGGTTTTTGGGTTTCTCTCCATAGATATTTAAAGGTAGGAGGCTAAATTGACTCTCCTCAGCAAGGTGCATCTTTCTGTCAAAACATAATTCAATTCTGAGCATTTTCAGATTTTGACCTAAAAATTAGGGTTTCCACAAAAAAAATGGAATTTCTGAAATCTAAGACCATGGATGGAAGCTCCTTGGAAAAATTGAAGTTTAGAGCTTTGGATCAAACTTTTTGGTTGGGCGAAGCTCTGGGAAAATCAAACCCTAGTTTGGGGTCCTATCTAGTGAAGCCGAAAATTAGAGTTTCTGCAAACGTTGGAATTTCTGAAATCTGAGACCATGACTAGAAGCTCCTCACAAAAATCGAAGTTTAGAGACCAAGATCGAACTTTTTGGATGGGTGAATCTCTAGGAAAATCAAACCCTAATTCAGGGTCCTCCCTAGTGAATCCGAAAGTTTGAAAAGCAGTTTTGAGGGGTGAAAATTTGCATTTTTCAAATTCTGAGTATACTAGCTCGATCAGCTCATCAAGGCACATCTTTCTATCATTTTAGAAGTTTGAAATTCAAAGTTTGAATTTTTAGGGTTTCTTTGACAAACCCTAATCCAGCTCCAGATCCAGTTTTCAGCAAATCAAGTGGTAAGACCTAAATATTTTCTATTTCCATTTGAAGTACTCTTTATGTCTCAGCACACCAATCTTAAGGATAAGCTTGAAGGGGCTGATAACTTCCGAGCCTGGAAGTATAGGATTGGGTTAATCCTAGAAGAGAATGAGTTGGACACTTACATAAGTGAAGAGGTTCCAGTCCTAGAGGGAGAAGAGGCTAAGGCCTTTCATAAGAAGAAATTGGTCAAAGCCAAGATAATCATTGTTGATTCTATTAAGGACTATCTCATACTCCATGTGTCTTCCCTAAGGACACCTAAGGAGATGTTTGATTCCTTGACCAAGCTATTTGAAGGGAAGAACATAAATCGGAAGATGATATTGAGGAATCAACTAAAGAACATCCAGATCCAGAATGCAGAGACCATGCAGTATTACTCTTCAAGCGTCTCCCAAATAAAAGAACAATTTGAAGTTGTAGAGAATGGAGAAGTGGTAATGACCACTCTTAATGGCCTTCCTAGGTCATGGGATTCCTTCATCCAAGGAATTTGTGCTAGGAAGAAACTTATCTCTTTTAGCAAGCTGTGAGAAGAATGCTCACAGGAAGAAGCTCGGATTATAGCTCGAGAAGAAAAGATGGGGAATGAAGATCAAGCTCTCACAGCACATACCAAGGAGAGGACACTTTTCCTCAGATTGTCCTAAGAACAAAAGGAACAACAACAACTACTACTACAAGCAATCTGACAGGTATGTTTTGAAATCTATTCATGATTAAGTTTATAATATGATTGTCTTCATGTTATTGAGTTTAGTAACAATCTTGTTTAATTTTAGACTTGTCTTATCACCCTAGTAAAAGTATGAATGCATGATAGAAGACATTCATTGATTAGGGTTATGACACTTATGATTGTATTATGATTGTACTAATGCACCATGCTGTTGTATAAGGAGAATGTTATCTGCTAACATGAAGGTACAAATCAAGTCCTAGATCAAGACAAAGACTCATCCATAGTCATGGATCACATAGAGGTATGTATAATTTGGTTCTACAATGGTTAACTTATGAGTTATGCAGGTCATTGAAGAGAACAGAAAAACATTGCTAGACATAACTAGCAAATATGATGACCAGGTATGTTTTTCCTATATCAAGTTAGAATCCTACCCTATGTAAGGATCTTATACTTTTGTATGATTGATAATGATTACTCATGAAGTTACAAGTTTGAGTAATATAGGGTTTATGCATATTATTTTTGTTACCTTGATTGATGATATGACTAACCAGAAGATTTCTATGGTCAAATATGAATATGCATGAGTAAGAGAAGTCTTCCCTGAAACTTTGAATGCTAATGCTTATTATCCGTGTTTGAAATGATCATGACTATACATGTTTAAGATTATTGTGTTTTGATAGTATTAAGATTATACTAATGAATGTATGATTATGTATGAGTTCTCGAGGATAACACAATGATGATACTAGTAAGCATGCATAGTGATCGAGGATAGATATAAGTTCAATGACAGGTAATCCAGGAAGCAAAGATTGAGAGGGAGTCCACCCAACAAACAAAGAAGGATAAGTATTTGAATTGTCATTTCTTGTATATTTGATTGTTTAAATAATACTATTCAATGATGTATATACTTATGTTCCTAGACTTAGGTTGTGTATCATGCATATTAGAATAATTGCATTAATGAACAATATACCACTAATATGCATGTAATGGGTAAGTGGCCTATGGCACTGTACAACATTCCATTGCTACTTATCTAGAATGAAACCTCTTTGCTGACATATTGGGAGTTGTGCACACTCTTAACAATGTTATGGTAGAGATTGGAAGGAATCTATAAAGTTACGGGATATGGATAAATGTTGTATTGAAGCATTGTCTAAATTAATTGCATGACTGTATGACATATTTCTTTATGTGTAAGAATTTGTTCTGAAAACTATGAGATGTTTCTAATCATGCATTTTAACTTGTCTTGTAGGAAAGGTTGTATACCATAACCTACAAAAGAAGGACTACAACATTTACTCCAACAACTATCTATTGAAGAATTTGAAGTTCCCAGGATACGGGATACGGTAAAAGGATGCCATGGTCGAGAAGTACCAATCGATCATGTTTGGGATGTGGTCCCAATACCTGAAGGGAAGTTTGTTGTGACTTCCAAATGGATCTATAAGATCAAGCATGTTGCAGATGGTAGCATGGAGAAATACAAAGTGAAGTTTGTAGCTCGTGGATTCTCCCAAAAAGAGGGGATAGACGATGAAGAGACTTTTGCTCCTATAGCTAGGTACATTCCATCAAATTAGTACTTTCCCTGGCTGGAGTGATGAAATGGAAGATACACCAGATGGATGTCAATACAAATTTCTTGAATGGTGTAGTCAAGGATGAAGTGTATGTGGAGTATCCACTTGGTTTTGAGACAGATGATAGGGAGTCATATGTGTGCAGACTGAAGAAAGCCCTATATGGTTTGAAACAGGCACCCAGGACTTGGTACGGTAGAATAGAAAGCTTCCTATCCAGTTTGGGATTTACTAAGAGTAAAGCAGATTCCAACCTTTACTACAAGGTTGTGGAAGGAAATATAGTGATACTACTATTGTATGTGGATGACCTGGTTGTTATAGGTGAGGATAGATTGATTGCCGACACGAAGAGGAAGCTTCCTGCCAAGTTTGAGATGAAGGACTTGGGGATGATGCACTATTTCCTAGGCATGGAGGTGTGGCAGAGCATAGATGGAATCTTCTTTGGACAAGGGAAGTATGCAGTAGAGATCCTGAAGAGGTTCGGGATGATGGACTACAAGTCCATGGACGCACCTATTGCATCAAATATGAAGCTTCTGTGTGATGCTTCATTTGAGCTGATTGATTTCATGATGTGTCGTCAGATGATTGGGTCCTTGATGTACCTAACGAATACGAGACCAGATATTTGCTTTGTAGTGAACACATTGAGCCAGTTCTTGACGGATCCCAGAGGTGTTCACCTGGTTGCTGTAAAGCATACTCTGAGGTACCTGAAGGGTACAGTTGATTATGGGCTCAAGTATGATGTGAATCAAAAGGTTAACCTGGAGGGTTATGTTGATTCGGACTAGGCAGGCAGTGTTGCAGATAGGAAGAGCACTTTTGGGTGCTGCTTTAGTATGGGATTAGGTGTGATCTCTTGGTTTAGCAGGAAGCAGTCCTGCATAGCACTGAGTACAGCCGAAGCAGAGTATGTTGCAACTTGTTTGGCTAGTTGTGAGGTAGTATGGCTTAGGAAGCTACTGTATGAATTATTTGATCTCCCGTTGGATGCTATTGGTATCTTTTGTGAAAACCAGAGTTGTGTGAAGCTGTCTGAGAACCCGGTGTTCCATGGTAGGTCGGAGCACATTGAGATCAAATATCACTATATCAAGGATATGGTGCAGAGACGAGCAGTGAAGCTCCTGTATGTTGCGATGGACGAGCAAATAGCCAATGTGTTGACCAAGCCGCTGGCCAGGGTGAACATTGAGTACTTCAAAGAGAGACTTGGTGTACTTCAGATCGAGATTCCTTCCAAGGGGAAGTGATGAGTCCAGAGACACAAATGCACATGAGCCATTCTAGCATGGTTGAAGTGTGTCTTCCCATGGCTGAGATATAAGGGCTAGAGACATTCTAGCATGGTTGAAGTGTGTCTTCCCATGGCTGAGATATAAGGGCTGGGGCCATTCCGACATGGTTGAAGTGTGTCTTCCCATGGTCGTTGATGTAAGAGCTGTTCCATTCGAGCATGGTTGAAGTGTGTCTTCCCATGGCTGCGATATAAGTGTTGTGCCATTCCTAGCATGGTTGAAGTGTGTCTTCCCATGGCTATGGATATAAGTGTGATGCCATTCTCGCATGGTTGAAGTGTGTCTTCCCATGGCGTAGATATAAGTGTTGAGCCTTTCACAGATGGTTGAAGTGTGTCCTCCCATGCCGATGAATGTAAGTGTTGTGTGATGTGCATATGGGTTGTGCTCCGTGGACTATGAGGTGATCTGAAGACGATGATGTGACAGTAGGGTACATAGGTTTCGCAAAGGCATGTAATAAGTCCTGAGATGCTCTTGCAGGTTTTGCAGAGTCAGTGTAATCAGTCCTGGGAGATCTTGCAGGTTTTGCAGAGGCAATGTAATCAATCTTGAGGTGTACCTACTTGATGGCTTGCTCGCATAGATGATGAAGACCTATATGTGGTGGGCCTGCATCCAACATGAAAAAGGGCTGGCTCTATAGATGTGATACATCCAGCATGAAAAAGGGTTGGCTCTGTAGATGATGAAGACTTGCAGGTGGTGGGCCTACATCCAGTATGAAAAAGGGATGGCTCTGTAGAAATTCCTATGACGAGTAGATTGGAGATAGCAGCAGCAGTGACGATGATTCAATGACGATGATCCAGTGACAATGATCCAGAGAAGAAGACTTGTGCTAGCAGATCTATGTCGAGAAATACCTTCCTAGTTAAGAGGGAGTGTTGATGTATTTGTAACTTCGTAATGTATTTCACACATGTATATTGTATTCCTATAGAGATGTTATTATTCCTCTATATGGAAGTTTCGTCATTTATATTGTAAGTATCGTAACTTATACTTGATGGTTTATTAGACCACCTTGATGGGGTGGGCCCTGTATAAGTCATGTGGGTTAAAGGGTTATTAGACCACCCTAGTGGGGGTCGACCCTGTCAGAATTATGTTATGTGGTTAAGTTGAGGCCGACCTTGTAAGGTTATTAGGAAAGTCAAGTCAAGCATAAATAGAGTGCGAGAGGCACTCTATTTGATCATTCATTTTCTCACTTATACACTCATTGGAGAGTGGTGCACTAGTGGAGGAGGAGAAGCTGCTGCTAGGAGACTATCTCTTCTGCTTGGGTTTTGTATCATTGCTCTATCTATCTCTGAGGAAGTTATTGGGGTTTTTCACCTTCTTGGTTTTCCCCAAGGAAACTCTGTGTCTATTGTCTCTTGTGATTGCTTCTGGTGATTGATATGCTATACATGTTATTCTATCATATAAGATCCTAGATCATGTTGAATTGATGTTGAAAAATTAACATGCGGGTACGATGTCAGTGGTACAACTCATGCCTAGAGGAATTTTTGGCATCTGTATTTGATACCACAGGTTCTTAGTGACCTTCCTCGGCTGCACCCCAGCTCAACATGGAGGTCGGTAGCCTGGGATATCCGCGGCAAAAATGCTTGCATGGACTGTGGATTCCACAACCCCTGAGCTCGATGGGCTCTTCGTAGGGATGCCTTCTGGCACTTGGGCAGTGGAACGGGTGTGTTGCTTCTTGGGCTGCTCGGAGCTAAGCTATGTCCCCCCCTCTTCTGGTGCACCACAGAGGACAATCCCACCAGCATGTTAGCAACTTCGTCCACGAGATTGAACTCTTCCTCAATAGTAGCAGGGATGAGGGGTGACTTGGCTTCACTTGAAATCTCCACCATCTCTGGTTCTCTCAACATGCCACGCTCAATTCCTATAATGCCAACAAATGGCTCAACCTTGCTCAACCCAGAACTTTCCCAACACACTTCAACTGCACTCTACAACACAACTCAACCTTGCACAATTCCTCAACTGGAAACTGAACTCACTTGTCACAAACGGTGCCTTCCGACCAACCGCGTCCCATTCTTATAGCGCCCAACCGAATCCCTCATAATCATAACTAAAGCTTGCATTAACTCGGACCAAATCCTGTCTTAATGACCCAAATACGCCATCGATCCTGGCAACCGATCGGCCGGATCTTCCATTAATGCTCATCATTCGAACAAGTGCCGTTAATTAACTGTCTTAAAATTTCAGCATTTATTGCTAATTTGACCCAGTCGTGATCCTGCCACTATCGCGGACCACTCCTAACCTGTGGCACAAGCCTTCCTGCTTGCGCACTCTGTTCATGTCGGTGCGCCATCCTGCCATCGAGTAACCTGTATTTTTTTTTTCCCGATGCGACTCAGGCATCGTGTTGCTCCAAGCCCAACCTGTAGGGATTCAACCTGCTAAGATTGATCAATTTAGTATCCATAGTTGGATATTCTCAATAAACTCGGAACGAATCCATAATTTCTGAAATAAACCACAAAACCGTAGATGTAAAATGATATATAAATTGATAAGATAAGATGATAAATATACAATTGTTGTCCCGCTTTTATAGTAGCTTGGGAAATGCCTATTTGAGGGGACGCATCCTCTCATTTAACTATTACTCCTACTTATTATTAATATTAATGTATTATTAATTATTTGTTACATTGCCTTCCCCTTAAGGGAAGCTTTGTCCTCAAAGCTTTATTGAAGACAAGGTTTATGTTTCGTTTTTTTTTTTTTAACTGTCATCTCTTGATCTTTTGTGTTTAGTATTTGCGACATTTGATGAAACTAGGCGATACGAGTTATGAATTCCCCAGAAGAATTGCCGCATCATCTTTGATGTGTTCCATCCCAAATCTAATTTTATCGAAGCTATTTGATCGCTTTGTGAGATGGGTCTAATTGTTTGTTGTTTTGTATTTTGATTTGATGTTCTTGCTCGCCTGACATCATCTCTGACATTTTCCTTGTGTAGGGAGGAATTTTGAAATATAAAGGTAAAAAATCAATATATATATATTAATTGTAAAAAAAAACTTTAATAAAATAAATTATTATATAATAATAATATTATTATTATAATAAAAAATTTATTTATTAATTTGGAATTTTGAAAATGTGTGCAGGTTGCGGTGGGAAGGTGGGTGGTGGTGGGAAGCATTGGGGAGAGGACGTGGGTATGGAAAGAATGCAGCAGTGGGGGAGCGAGAGGCGGGGTAAGGAGAAGGCACTGCGAGGGTAGGGCGAGGAGTGTAGGCTGAGAGGTGACGTGGAATGCATGGAGGAGCGATATGCATGGAGGATGGAGAAGGCACTGCGAGGGTAGGGTGAGGAGTGTAGTAGGTGGAGTCAAGAAGGAGTGGGGGTGGTGTTGCTGGTGGAGGTGGCGGGAACTAGACGTAGGTGGGAGCCTGCAGTGGAATGGAGGTGAAGGCGTGGATGGAAGCGAGGGATGGAGCAAGTGATGGATGGCGGGAGTGAAGAGAGCAGGGAGTGGAGGTGCGGGTGAGAAAATACGAGGAGCCGAAATAGGCTCTGATACCACTTGGAGCAGACACGGAGCGGAAAATTCTTCTAAACCCACATTGTATTCGAATTAAGCCACAAATAAATGATATATAAATTGATAAGATAAGATGATAAATATACAATTGTTGGCCCTCTTTTATAGTAGCTTGGGAAATGCCTATTTGAGGGGACGCATCCTCTCATTTAACTATTACTCCTACTTATTATTAATATTAATGTATTATTAATTATTTGTTACAATCAACTTGGGGAGCATCGCTCCATCTAACTATTGCAACTGTACTGCTCCTCTTGAATTTATGCGATTGATGCGATATGGACCAAGCCAATGCATCTGCAATTTTCCTGGGTATTTCATAAACTTGCTGTTATACAACAGCACCAAGTCACCCTGCTGAAACTGTTTGTTTTTTATGTGGCGATCATGCCAAGCCTTCTCGCGATCTTTCTCCACACTCTGATGGAATCCTGCAATAAAGCGATCTTCCTCCAATTGTACTAACTGCGCTAGACGTTCTTCTAATGTCGCTGCAACATCCATACCTGTTGCTTCCTCTATGCGCAAACTCAAAATGATGTACTCCATAGGCATAATCGCTTCTTTCCTGTACACCAGCTTGAATGGTGTCTGGTCCGTCAATATTTTACATGTGGTGCGATAGACCCACAAGACTGCTGGGATTTTCAGATCCTAGTCATCACGTTTCGCGTTGCACACCTTTGTCAGCACATGTTCCAATATCTTGTTGAAATCTTCCACCGTGCCATTTTCCTGCAGATGATATGGCGTACTCTTCTTGTGTTGTATCTATAGTTCCTCCATTAATGCGCTGATGGTGCGATTGAGAAAGTGGCTGCCTTGATCACTCAACAATATCTTGGGGCAGCCGAAGCGAGTGACAATGTTGTCAAACAAAAACCGCGTGGTTGTGGCCGCGAAACAATAAACGACTGGTGCAGCTTCTACCCATCTTGTCAAATAATCTATCGCTATGATGATGTATCTTGCACCAGTGCACTTCGCAAGTGGGTTGATTGGTCCCACGAAATCCACTACCCATTTGTCAAATGGTTGCAGTGTCAGTTGAGGTATCAGCGGCATCTCATCCCTCCTAGATGGATTCCTGGTTCTCTGACAAACATCATAGGACCACGCATAGTCTATCACATCATTATGCAGTGTGGGCCACGAGAGCCCCACGCAAAGCACCTTCCTGGCAGTCGCACAACCGCCATAATGCTCCCCAGCCACTCCTGCGTGCGCTTCTGACAAGATATGCCCTTTCTTATGAGGCAAAACACAACGCCACAGTATCTCATATGAGCCCAATTTGTATAACTCGCATGCGATTAGCTGGAAATCGGCATCCTTGACCACCAATTGCTTCTTTTGACGAGTGGTGAACTCCTCGAGTGCAGTACCTATTGCCAGAAACTGAATGATTTCTTCATAGTAGCCATCGGCTACTTCAACCTTAAACAATTGTGCATCAGGTAGCCCAACTTCGATGTTAGTTGGATCCTCTTCTATCTCAATCTGCGACAGATGATCAGGTCCAGCATTCAAATGTCCTAGATTCACAATCACTTCAAAATCGAACTCCTGAAAAATAAGTAGCCAGCGACATATCTTCCCCCCCAACACAGGCTTATTGACTAGATATTTTAATGCAGAATGGTCTGTGAACATCTTAAAGTGTCCTCCCAATATGTAGTGTTGAAACTTCTGCAACACATAGACCATCACCAGGCCTTCCCTCTCTATAGTGGTATAGTTCCTTTCTGCTGATGATAACTTCCGACTTGCGAAAGCAATGGGGTGATCTAGATCCCCTTCTCCTGGATGGGCAAGCACCACTCCCAGCGCAATCGATGATGCATCAACATGGACATGGAATTCCTTACTACAATCCAAAAATACCAGCATCGGCGTCAAAGCCATCTTAGCCTTCAGCATCTCAAAACTATCCTGACATTCAGAGCTCCACTGGAATACCGCGTGTTTCTTCAATAACTTCTCCATAGGGGCCATAATCGCTGCATAACCCCTGATGAAGTTGCAATAATACCCGGTGTGTCCCAACGTCGCTCTCAACTGCTTAACGTTAGTCGGCGGTGTTAAGCTTAGAATAAGCGCAATTTTTTCTGGGTCAACTAACAATCCTTGCTTGCACACAATATGACCCAGTAATATGCCAAACGGTGCACATAAGATGCACTTCTTTAAGTTCAGCGATATCTGATGCTGTCGACAACGCTCCAAAATCAACCGCAAGTTTTCCAAATGATCACTGATCAAGCCATATACTATCTAGTCATCCATGTATACCTGCAAACACTTTTGAATGAAATCCCTGAATGTTGCAACGACAACCCACGAGTATTTTGTAGGTGCATTCTTCAGCCCAAACGGCATCATTGTGTACTGAAAACAACCCCATTCTGTCACAAAAGTTGTTTTGTGGCGGTCTTCCTTTGCAATGCGGATCTGATGATAGCCCGAGAACCCATCCGTGAAAGAATACATCTCTTGGCCACCCACGCCTTCGAGTACCTCATCAGTAAATGGGTTCAGAAAGGGATCATGCAAGCAGGCATCATTCAACTTCCGCAAATCAACACAAATGCGCACTTCGTCGGTCTTCTTGTCCTGCACCACCATAGGACTGATGCACTCTGACTCTTCAACCGGTTCAATAATACCAGCATCCAACATACGATCAAGTTCTACCTTGACCCTCTCCTTATGGCATGGATTCAACCGATATGGGCACTGTTGTATTGGCTTGGCATCTGGTTTCAAAGGGATCTTCATCTCCCCTAAATCGCACAAAATACCTTTCATCTCAGAAAAATTAGTAGGAAACAAGTCTTGGAATTCATGTAGTAAGTCGGTGACCTTTCCCATCTTCTCATCATCCCAATAATCCCCAACATTCATGAACTTGGGACTGGCCTCTGTCCCAATATTGACCTTACAGAGCTTCAATGGCTGGCTCATTGGATCACTTGCGCATCAAGTGCTGCAATATCGCGACTTCCTTCAGATTCCGGAATATTGACATTCTGTGGATCATCACCATCTTCTATCCCACCAGTGATGTTAAAACATTCCATCATGGATTGCATCTAGCAGTGCGTATGCGGATCCGTAGGATATGCCACTAGAACAAGTTTCAGAACCACATTGCGGATGAGCTGCAAAGCATTATGGACATCTGGGTTGGCATCCGCAAAGATGAACATATGAGTAAAACAAACGATCAACTCCAACCAAGTAGTAATTTCTCCCCGCAATTCAGCTACAGTGTACCATGATCTCAGCATCTCGTCCAAAGTATGGACAAATGCATGGACCCACTCATCTTTTGGTTGCGATGCTCAGAATGTCTAACACTCCATCAAATGACTGCCAGGGTCATTCCGACCATCATATTTCCCTGTGTGGTAAACTTCGGTATCACCGAAATGAACTGTCATCGATTGTTGACACTACGGACAACCTGCGATCGACTTCTTATGTGTCTCCCACTAGTGTGCTGGAGCAGCCTTCAGTTCTTCCTCCAATGCCAGCAGTTGCTGTGGTTTTGAAACTTTTTCCTTGAACACCGCTAGAAAGTCAAACAAGCCAGGTAGCCCTTCGTATATGGGTAATGTGACCGTTTCAGTTGCAACACAGCACAATGACTGCGTCATTAACCCACACTTGCGGAGCGACACCTCATGCAAGCAATTCTGCCAATGTTATAAAGCATCGTCAGAGTCAGAAGACGTAGAGCTATCATTGCGCCATCCAAGCTCACCGTTGGCAGTTGGATGAATATAATATTCTGACATATTGAATGCATGTTCCCATCCATTGGGATCTTTGTCCTTCACTGGTTCAATGTATCGGCGTCCTTCAGTCGGATCCAATGGGGCTATAACTCTGAGATCGCGGTTTTCAAAAGTCATCATCCGCCTCTTAAAGTTGATTACTGCTCCACTGTCGTTAGCCCATCCAATCCCCAACAACGCGGGATAAGAGCTTCCCCCTTCAACTACTTCCATGACGTCAAAGTCATCATAAGTCTTCATTACCTCAATGTCCACCACCAAGCGTGAAACTCTCCCAATCGGTTTCACCTTGGCATGATTAGCTAGTCGGAGCTATATAGGGGACCAGCTCAATGGGGGGATCCCCATTTTCTACCATGCCTGCTTGGTTAAGATGTTGACATTTGAACCAAGATCCAGAATAACTGAATCAATGTCATAGTCTCCATTTTGAATGTTCATACGCATATCCTTACCTGTCTTCCGCCGTTGTAAATAATTTACCGCAAACTCTTGTCGTCCCCTAGCCGATCGCTGCAACAGCCCCTCAATCTCAGCAAGAGCAGCGGGATCCCTTGCCAACAATAAACAACTCTCAAAAAAATTCTGCAAGGTTCCAGAATACGCGGATGTACTTGCCTTTGAAGTGGCATCAAAGACAAGGGGCATGCTACAGACGATGGCCTTACCTTGATCCTTTTCCACTGCCCATCGCCTGAAAGAATGCATCGTGCTCAGAATCAATGTCAGATGACATATTCTTCTATCCTGCTAACCAAAGGATGTGGGCTATCCTCTCCCATTGTTGCACCTCCCCGAGTGATAACTGCAACAGCCGCATCTTTTGGCCTTGGTTCTACAGAAATTGTCGCAACACTCGCACCCTGATTCTGGTTTAGCGACGGATTCCCCGGTTGGTTCACGTTCTGTTAGCATTTTGATTTGGACGTTGGTTCTGGTTCTGCGTCCGTTGTTCTACTTGATTCTATACTAGCTACTGCGCCTAATTCTGATTCTACAATTGTGGAACGTTCTGTGCTTGCCATCGCGCAATCAATTGTGGGCAGTTTTCTACAGTATGGTCTGTAGAAAAACAAAATGTACACTGCATTTGCAATAGTGGGAAATCTTGCTGGTAGTGTCCCCATACTGCATAGTGATAGCACTGAACAGGTCTGTGACCTCCTCGTCCTCCTTCGCGACCAAATCCCCTACCACGTCCGCCCCGGAATCCCCCCAGGAATCCACCCTACTGTTGGTACTGTGGTTGATTGAACTGTTGCTGCATAGGAGTTGGGTGCATGCCTTGCCCTTGCTGTGCATACTGCGGTTGCTGAACGTACTGTGGCTACTGTGGAGCCATTTGCATCGGAGCATATTATGGCATAAACTACTGTGGTTGTTGCTACGGTACAAACTACACCTGTGGTGAGGTAGTGGATGGGCTACCTGCGACTGTGGTTGCGGGTGTTGTATGGTACGTTGGTCATCCTTCACATAGAATCCATTGTACGTTCTCTCCTGAAGAAACCCATATGCACAATAATCTTTGTCTGCATGTCCCACCGATTTGCAGAATGTAAAATATAGATTCATCGGTTTTGTGACTATTTTTTGCATATATTGACATTCGTCATGGTGGTGCCCATATACCTAATAGACGCGACACCACAACATGCCACCTCCACTCAATGGATTCGGTGCTCCTGAAACCATATAATTGCGGAAGTCTGGGCAATTATCCTTAGTATTCCCTTCTCCTTGACATCACGTACACCAGACTTCTTCTCGTTGTTCGTTGCCCTTCTTAAGATCTTGCAGCTATATGGTTAGGTTAGCCAACTGTGTCTGAATCTGCGACATCCCAGCTACGTTTTCACCAATTGGCGAAGCTTCCAACTACATTGCAATCTCCAGAACTTCACTTAGTGTTGTAATGTTCTGTTGCATCAACGGTAATCAAATGTGTGGTAGAAATGCTACGATGAACCATTCCTTGTGTTGGACAGTGCTCATGTCAAAGCTGACCCTCGCCATTAGCGTCTTGAATCGATGGTCAAAGTCCCACACCATTTCATTGGGATACTGCTTAATCTCTTTTAGTTCTGTAATATACTGTGCTTTAGACTTGGGTTTTTTGAATTCTGCAATCAATCCTTTCTTGATATCATCTAGCGACTTCTCCGGAGCTCCTGTAGGGACTAGAACAAACATCATAAAATAGTCTAATGCGCGACCTCACAGAATTGTCGCTTACTGTCCTTTCTTAGCATAATCATTAGTAATTTGCTTCACGATCCACACTACCTCACATAAAAACCAGTATTGTTCTAGATTATCGGTTCCGTTTCCATGGAATAGAGGCAACTTCGCATCCTCTCCCGCCATTCTGGGCTTCCTTCCTGCAGTCACTGAACTACTAGCAATCAAGTTGTGTTGACACGGTGGTGTCGAAGTTGTGTTTCTTACTAGTTGATAAATAGTGAGCGGAGGTGTGGGCACATTGCTGCTGGGCTTTGGTCCTACCTCTATCCTGGGCGTAGCCTGGTTGTCCTTGTTCGGACTGTGAGGTCACTTTGTCCTATGTGGTATTCCTTTGTATCCTTGCGGTTTGATCACAGGAGGACCTTCTCCTGTCCTCTGCTTCTTTTCCTGTCAAAACCTTGCTCCTCTCCTTGTAAGACCACTCTTTTCCTTGGCTTCACTCACAGTCTCGTCATGACCTGCACCCATCTACCCCCTTATCATTCCATGTTCCGCCCTTCTGCTATCACTGTACCCATGGCCTCCGTCCACCAGGCTATTTACTGATCTAGATGCATCTTCAATATACCCTTCTCGCAAATAATCATCTTAATAGATAGTTGGAGCGACAGCATAAACCTTCCCTGTGGTCCGCAGAAGAAATATCTTTCAACTTCACTATAGGATTTGTTTGTATCGACCACAAATTCAGTGATATAGCCTTCCAATATGTTGTCAATCCAAACTTCGACAGATCGTGACTCCTTGTTGTCGAATTCCTGTAGCTCTTGGATCAGCTCCGGGTTCCAGGTCGTCGGTTCACCACCTTGGAAGTTCCTCTTCTGAAAGGTCAACTTTTCCAACCACTCATACAAGATGACTGGGAACCCGCAGAAAAAATATTCGTGTGCACCGTCGTGAATATATCTTTCCACCCACTGATCTACCATTAGCTGAGATTTCTGCCAGACAAATGTCGACATCACACAGGTGGAGGCACCTTCATCGATGATGCACTGATGAATCACAAGGTTTCGAATGGATACAGAAACCTGAAATGCTAGTGTGGAAGGAAAACGTGGTTCGGCTTGGTCCAAATCGAATGCCATCATTTGTGAGTCAAAAGGGTCTATTGCACCAATGATGGATAACAATATTTTTCTCTATGCAAGACAGTTTTTTAGGACTTCCAGGGCAAACATAGCAGTGGGGGATTGAGCTAAGTCATCAACAATATTATAATTTGGGGCGGCATGAGCATTGGGATTATTGTTGATCCATCGTAGTGGGAAGTGAGGGGCTTTAAGGCGTCCACCCAACGGTGTAGTAGGTATACGTAATGCCTAATCAGTTGGAAGGTCGTTACTGGCTTGATCAATGAGCATGGCTTCAGGGGTGGATCCATATTCGTTTCGACATGTTTGGAGGTGGACATTAGCCGATGACATCATTAATAGATGGTGAGTAAATCCATGTGTTGGTAATCAGTTGCAGCATAAGTGATTTGCTATTGTGCTATCGTGGATCCTTGTGGGGAATCCATCGGATGGGTGTTCACCACTCCTTGTGTGGGTAAAGGGTTCTGCAACACCATGGGTTGCGGTTGAGGAGGTGGCAATGGCTGTGCCACGTGCCCTTGGCGTTGGGTGTCATTAGTTAAAAAGTTCAAGCGCTCGCTCCAAATGGGGGCATGAGTGTGTGTAATGGTCGTATACCCCACATATGGAACACGGATGGTTTGTTCTTAAATTAGGGTTTTTACCCTATTTTGCTGGACAATCAGGGTTTTGGTTGGAGGGGGGTAGCGTAGTTATTATTTGGAGGATTAGGTGGCTGACCGCCTTGGTTTTGAGGTTGATTGTTCCAGCGGTTGCGTCCTCCTCCGCAGTTCTGTTGACCTCCTTGATTGCATTGGGTGTTCTGGTTTTGGGGTTGGTTCTGCTGTGCATACACTTTCCCTTGGGAAGTAGGGGATTTGGATTTTGCGCAGGTGCTGGAGCAGTCTGCGGTGGATAATAAGCGGGCAGGGCTGGAGGTGGTCCAGGTGCTGATTGTGGTTTTTGGTAAGTCTGAGCAACTGGAGGTTGTGGTGCTACAGGCGCTGCTTGTGGGGGGTAATAAGCCGATGGGGCTTGTGAGTGAATAGGAGTTTGAGTGGTCTGTTGGTGATAATATGTAGGAGGTGCATAAGTTGAAGGTGCGTTACCGTAACACTATGGTGGACATGAGAGTCCATGAGTGTGGTTAGAGTGTGTCATAGGAGCATACGAAGTTGTAGTCCGGAGTGAGATGTGGCCCGCAAAAGGTCGAGGCCACCATTATGGCTCATAATGAAAAATGGGTGGTTGTGTGACATAACGCAACCAATGATTCCGTCGACGACATGGGATACCCCTGGTGCATCATTCCGGGAGGAATCTCCGCGGGGGGCATTAGGTAGAATGGTATATAGGTAGCCAGACTAGGCGTAGATTAAATCAAACTGTTGGGCTTTGAGAATGGCTTCTTCTTCTGACTGGGGTTATTCAGATGCCACATCTTTGGCAATGGCTAGAAGGAGAGATTTTAGGAACCAATCCAGGAAAATACGGTCATCTAGCTTAATATTGCATAAACTATGGTGCTTATGCCACTCATGAATGTGATCAGTGATGTGGGTAGCCATGTTCTGCCTGCAAGACAAAAGGATATCTACTCCCGTGTCATAAAGGACGGGTAGCTAAAAAAATTACAAAAATGTCGAGGCGAGGGATGTAAAAGTGGGGTGGGTCCCATGAGGCTGCTTGATATACCACTTAGTTGTGGAGCTAGCGAAGGTTCGTTGCAACAAGCATAAGCGGATGGAGTCATCAACTATGGATTTGGAGGAACACCATATATGGAAAGACATAATGTGATTTTGGGGATCCTCACCCACATTTCTCTCAAACTTAGGGATGTCTGATGGGAGTTTGGTAGGCATGTGAGGCCAAGTGGGATCATGTCGAATAGGATAGTTCGTTAATATTGCCAGGTCAGGGAGGTTGAGACTAGCCATAAATGGCAAACTGGCAGAAGAATATGACATGGTTGTTGGGGTGTATGTGCTGGTGGTAGCATTGTTGAGCAGGCCACTGCCCCCAAAGGGAATATGAGTCGTGACAGGGATTTGACCCCCAAACAGAGGTGTGGTGTTGGTGTGGGAGGGGCATGCGCCTCCAAGTGTAACGTGGGTCACATATGGGGTGGGATTGAGTCCCGTAGCTGTTGGAATTGGAATAGTGATGGGGATGGTATGTGTGGGTACCATTGAGGGCATACCAAGGTTAGTTGTTGTAGTGGTGGCTGGGGTAGTGGTAGATGCTCCACCAGCAGTCCCTACAAAGAATGGGTTAGAAGTCATGCCATCCATGGGGCTAGTCGGTGCTGTGTATGTAGGGTTTTCTGATTCTTCCTCAGAGTCAGATGTGAAATGAGGGGCGACAGAATCGAGTGACGAGGCTCTATGCTGGTGACGAGTGGAGTCAAGTGACAAGGCTCTACGCTTGTGACGAGTGGTGTCAAGTGAACCGTGCTGCGGGGGTTCACCCCGAAAACACCGAGAATGTCTCGGGGACTCAATGGTGACAAACATATAGTAAAATGAGTAGGTAGTGGTGAGTGAAAATCTCAAAAACCCTAATTCAACCGTGTGTGTAGGAGGGGAGCACAAAAAATATGGCACTCAGGCCAACAACAAACTTAAAACACTCACTGTAACAACTGTGCTACGGTAAGCAGAGTGACCAAAAAAAGTGGTCAGAATACCAACAAGAAAATGACTCCTAGAATAAAAAATGGTGTACTCGTTAAACCAAGGGGAGGTAAGAGAGCATGCAAATGGCTAACTAAAAGGTATGCTGGTTCAAACTAGACGTATCCTCTGCAAGGTGATGAAATCCAAGTTAGAAAATACGACAAGTAGAACCAAACGGATAAATGTCCCCCTACCGGGAGGGACGGCGGGTAAAGGAATCCTAGAAGAATGGCTACTAAGATACCCCGTTCATGACACGTCCAGAAAGGTAAATCCACAGCTGTTGTTCTATCGCCGTTGTACTCCCACAAGGGTGGTACAATGAGAACAATGAGTAGGTAGCCTTCGGCTACTGAATGGATTGTGGTATTCCACTCAAGCCTCCGGAACAAGTCTTGCTACTTCGACCCTCCTAAGGGAGAGGCCTTTCCGACAAATTGGTGTATAACCGTGTCAAAAAATACTAAGGGATTTTGGTAACCTAATGGACAACAACTATGTTTCAAGTGAAAAGTGACTGAGGGGTGTTATTTGGATACCTACCCCCCCTGTCCTACCTAACTACAAAGTTCTTTTTATGTTCCCCAAGTGGGGTTAGAAGGTTGGTTGAGTTAAGTAGATTTTAAGGCTTAAGGCTTACTTGTATTATGGTGACAGACTGTGTGTAGGTGTAATGATGTATCTAACAAAATTCCATGGGCAACAATCTATCAAATGTAAGTACTGAATTTAAACTTGCAAAGGCTAAAATTTAACTGTTAATGCTAAAACTTTTATTTTTCAATAAAAATACTGAAAAAACCTGTAAATTGGTACGGTAAAGCAAATAACAGAAAAAAGAAGGAATAGCTGGGGGCTGCAAGCAAAACAAGTGGTTGTCAAAGGTGCAAAAAAATTTGGGCAAAAAATGGGCAAGAAAAATCAGAAAACAGATCGCAGGTTTCGGGCCGAAACTTTGGATCTGGGTCGCGGGTATCAGTCAAAATATCGCGCTCTAAATCACGGCTAAGAGGCTGTCAGAGGCGATCTGAATCGCGGATGTGAGGCTAGAAGGTACGCTATGGATTGCAGCTGTGAGGCTAAATGGCGCGATCAAGACTCAGAAGTCGATTGGTAGATTGCGAGTTTGGGGTAAACAAGCGCGATCAGGATCGCGGTTATGGGCTAGACAATCACATTCGTATTGTGCAGATCTGGTTTGCAGATCACGAGTTTTAGATGAACAGGCGCAATCTAGGTCGCGTGTTTAGGTTAGGTAGGCGCGATCTGAGTCGTAGTTCGGTTATGCAGATCCGGTTAATAGATCGCGGGTTTAGGGTGAACATGAGCGATTTGGGTCACGGTTTTAGGCTCGGCAGGGACGATATGGATCGCAGCTTTGGGGGAAAAACTTGTGATCGATGGCATGAAAACGGCCACCGAAAATGAAAGCCGAAACTGAAAAATGGGGTTTACAGGCCTTGCAGAAATAACAATGGGCTTGGGCTACAAGGTGCAGGCTTAAGGGTTGATCAGATCTATAGCATTAAAGTAAAATAACAACAAAAACAAGCTGAACAAATTTAAATCTAACTAGAGATTCAAAGAAAAGTGGAGTCGCCAAAAACTGTTGCTTGGGTTTTCACCCAAGCTTTTGCAAATGAGCACCTACTAACTTTGTAGTAGCAGTTTCAATAAAACAGTAAAGAGATAATGTAAAAAGTAAAAACTAATCTAACATGTGCATAATAAGCTTACAATAAACAGTAAAAAATTTAGATCTTCCATGTAAAACAAATTTTATTCATAAAAAATAGATTTACAAATGAAAGATTACCTCAATGGTGAGGTCGGTTGAGCTTGAGCAGCTGCAGGGATGAGTTGCTCCAATGCTTCAATGGTTCCTTCTCTTCTCCAAATGCAAATGGGGATTGGCCAAAAGGGTTCACTCCAAAGGTGGATCAAAGCACAGATGATGGTCTTAAGATCTCAAGAATGAATTTGGCAGCATAAGGATAAGCAAGAATGTGGATGAATAATGGGGACTAGCCTCTATCACATTTTTATAGCTTTTTGGGTGATGGAGATTACAACCATGGTTTAAGGTAACCAATGGTATTGGTAAAATGGTTTAGGGTTTATTTTCCTCTTTTTCCCTCTTTTTTCCTTCTTTGAATATATTTTTGAATTTTATTCCCTTTTAATTGAGTTTTGAGAATTTTGGACCCCTTTGGAGGGTTTTTGGTATTTTTTGAGGAAATTTAATTATTTTGAGGAGAAAAAGATGGATTTTGGCCTTTTTGGTGGCCTTTTAAGAGTTTTTTGAGGTTGTAGAGGCTAAAATGGTAGGAAAAGTGGACAAATGGGTCATGTGACTAGGGAGATGAGCTAGTGATCATTTTTTGGGTGTTAACAATGTTATCCAATGATTAATACTGTTCAAACTGTAAACATTTAATCTTTGCGCTCTATGGTTTTTTATTTGCTATTGCAAGCATGTCCTATCTGCACTCTATGTTTTTTGCTTATTGTTCCAAGTGAGACTAAGTTGTATACATCATAGATGTCATTACTATGCATGCCATGCTCTCTCCATGCATTGTTGCGGGTGCGCATGCTACTCTCCCTCAATGCAGTGTGGGGTGTTGTCAAGCGACCATGTGTTCTCTTGTCAGGCCAGTAGGTGACTCAAGCGCACCCATATACCGTATATGTATCGTGTCGTACCGAAGTGCCTCAAAAAGAGGCCAAATAAGGCCTCGAAACAAACTATTGGCCAGAAGACGAAAAGCACTAGAAAAAATTGGTTAAAACATTTTGAGAAGCGTTCCATGGTAGAAGTAGAGCATAAAATCAATTTTAAGACTCACTTGCCAAGGCAGGGACTAATAATGTGTGTTAGAGTGTAGAGGGAGTTTCACTTATTTTACTAATGTTTTTGAAAAATGCTAAATATATCTGCATATAGATATAATGTAACTTTGAATCAAGATTGAACATGATAGCTTAGGATTTGATCCAAGTTATAGAGAAGTTGAGATGAAAACAAACCGGAAAGACCACTACACAAATAACAAGATTGGACTACATTTTTAAAGGTATTTTATGTAACAACTAGTGAAAGAATAGAAAAAACTTTCTTCTTCCTAGGAATACATAATTATGGGTATATGGTTCTTGACAGCTTGTTCATCACCAAGAATCCCAGAGGTCACCATTGTAATTGGATATGGATTGCCGGAAAAGAACATATGACATGGTATTCTTCTACTCATTTATGCATTTAGATGTGATGCCATCTTATTGACTAAACAAGAATGAAGAACTTGCCATTATTTTTGTTGTCCATTAAAAACTTCAAAAAAATAGGTGGAAGAATGTCCTTTTACCATCATCCCGCAATCAATACATTATCACAAGAACAAACGCTGAGTAGAGTCCATGTAGAAGAATGGAGATTAAATGAGAATGAAACAATAAGTAATGAATACTCTAGGGAAGGAGTATAACCTTTACGGATTCCCAATGTAACCATGGGGAGTTCCTCTAGCTCATTCAACTTCCACAAAAAGAAGAAGGAATAATCCATGTACTTACAAATAACCCAACCTCAAAATGATAATAGGATTTGGAAAGCGCGTGTTCACTAGTAATGACATACAAATGGCCTTGAAACCCTACAGGGATCGGCTGAGACTAATTTTGTTGAGAGTTGTGCGATGAGAATGTTGTAATGGGATATTACTCAAAGCATGTTGTTTAATATCGAGGTTAGAGCTCTAGTACGAGTTCATAATATGACTTCCAAGTGTGCATTCTCCAGCTTCTTTCATTAAATTTTTTATTGGGTATGTAGCTTGTTCAATCCAGGTGGATATACTATAACTCTTGGATTTTAAATCTTGTAATCAATCCAACAGTGCTAAAGCCATGTAGTTGGCGCAATTGTCAGACTTGGAAACTACTTCGGATCCCATAAATACTCAACCAACTAACGTACCTACCTAGAACTCAATACCTCATGCCCTTTACCCTTGATTTTCCCTTTGCCTCCCCTCCACTGCTTCTACACGAAGTGTAATAAAATATATACCCTAAATATTTGTATTTCCATATAACATAATTAAGCCCCCCTGGCCCCTTAATACAAGGAAATATATTTTCTCATTTCTGTATTATAGTTTATTCCCCAATATGAATGGAAGTGATAGGATATTTCCTACCAACTGACCCCCCCGTGAACATGCTTAGCTTGCACATTCTTCTTGTTGTACTCAATCAACCAACTCATCAGTAGAAGTGGGAATCGTGACAACTTCCTTGGTTATTTCCCACAAGGAAAGTTCTTCCAGAAGTAAAGAGACCCTCTCCTTCCATGGAGTGAAGTTGGACTCTCCCACAAGCCTGTCCTCAAATCACAAGCCAAAGGTTACATACATCTTCACCAATCAACCAAAAACAACTTCAAATCTCAACAAATCACTTGCTGCCCACTGTGTGAGAAAATCAGTAGTACAACTCAGCAATACTCTTGCAAGGAGCTTCCATAACACAGTCCACTATCAAACTCAGAGCTCCAACTCTAATACCATGTTAAACTTTGTCTCAAACTTAGTGAACAACAGATTTCCCCAAGTCACTTAGCCAAACACAAATTTCAATCTTAACAGTCTTATAATAAATACATATCTCATGCACTTTTCCGAATGAACAAAAGCTGAAATATTGAGCTAAGTAAACAATTTCAAACGGAAATAAATACAAAACAACAGACTATAGAAACATTTGACACAATCATTTTTGGTCCAATGACCCTGGAAAACCACACTAAGGGGAAAACCAGTCAAGAGAGAGTTTACTGATCTTCTTAGGAAAAGAATTCTGAGAGTACATCAATAGGTATATAACATTAAAAAGTACATAGTTATTTACTCAGTCACTATGCATACTTTTTCTTGGAAACAGTGCCAAAGAAAACATTGTCAACTGGTCCAAATTCTTGCCTAGAAAATAGTGCCCAATTTTCTACAGTATGGCCTGTAGAGTACAACTTCTCTGATAGATGAAACACACCTCGAAAACAATGCAAAACAAAAGAATGAAATACAACTTCTTCTCAATGTTCGTGCCCACAGATTGCCTCAAAATCTGTGTTGAACAGCCTCACCGTCTCAACTGTATTACATGCCTTTCTTTTGCTATACATAATCTCTTCTCTCTACTACAATATACTTGGGAATGTGTGCACGAGTCCTTGAGAAATGTGCCCACACCAGGGATAATTTTAAGAACCCTCCTAAAAATTATATGTATAGTAAATGGGCGAATCTCCCTAATATATTGGAAAATTTGAAGGCTATTTTATCAATAATATATGCATATATAATTTTTTGTCTATTTTTTCATTCTATTATAGAATATTCGAAAATATTGGTGAATCTTTCACTAAATTATAAGATATTGCAAAATATTGCCGAACATTTCACCGAATTATAAAATATTGTAAAAACTTGGTGAATATTTCATCGAATTAAAAACCTTGTAACGTCTCGGTGAATATTTTTCCAAGAAGACTCATCTTTTGATTCTATAAATTACTAAGGTAGTGCAACAAAAGAGCATATACCAGAGCTCAACTCTAGAATATCTCAACTCCTAGATTCTCGATGAACAAATGCATGAATGAGCAGATGAGGGATTTATTTATACATTTCAGAAGCAGTATTCAGCCACTCATGACTAAAGTTGTTGGTGAAACACAACTCCACCAACTAGATTCAGGGCAAGTGGGGACTCCACTTTTTATGTCGTCCCTTAATGGTCCAATGGCCATGTGGGAACCCAAATCTTGACAGACCGAGAAACTGCTATATATGTACACTTTACATTGTGGAGTGATTATGGCACCCACTGTAATGTCCCTCAAAATACACCAAAATAAATAAATTATTAAGGGTCTCCGAACTGTCGTAAAAACACATGTCTATTTAAATTAACTTCAACACTGAGAGGTTAACTATAGTTTACGTGTTTGCATCATTAAGGTTCTGCTTGTTTACATCCTGATAATTCTATTCACATCCAAAGGGTTCTATTTGCTCGCTTGTTGAATTGAGCATAGTATTATGATAACATCATAATACTAGTTTCTAACATCCTTTATATATAATCGATTGCTTCTATACCAACTGAGAGATAAGCTCTTTGTAATACTTGCACATCATACTTATTTTAATTTCTTAATAAGGGTTTCTTACTTTACTTATCACCTAGCTTTTCCAACGAAGAACTATTATCATTAAGACTATCTACATTTAACTTGACTTAAGCATATAATAACAATTCCCAACTTAGTCTTTGCATAGAGATCATAACTAAAAGTTTAAAAGTTAGTTCCATACAACTAATTATATTTAAGACAATCAACTAAATTAACATTTAGAATATCCATTCCTAATATATTCTTTATATCAAACATTCCAACATGAGCCATTTATATTTAGAATAAACTCCTCAATATGAACCACTATATTGATGATAATCCATACCATAATGACTAAACATATACTTCTATAAATATTTAATTCTTAATATTTTTCTTTAATACTTTTTTACTCTTTCAAAAAGAAATCAGTAATCTAAGTCAAATAATTAAGTATGCAACGAAATACATATTGTCTTGAAGACATACAAGGTGTACATCTCCTTTTATAAAGACTTCCCCTTTCTTTTGTTATGCTTATATTTCCATATTTTATAATGTCCTTCTATATGAGATAAAGGCATATATGTATATAACTACTTCAACTAACACTTCCCAAAATATATGTAAACATAACTAATTTCAGTATTTTATAACGCATTTTTTTCACAGAAAAATTTAACTTACTATTAATATACGAAATAGTAAATAACACCAGCTGTCAGAAACATACAAACTGCTCTCACAACCTGTCCAAGAGAGCACCATGCCAGACATAAAGCTAGATGTGTCATCATCTACATCAGAAAAGTCCAATATAAAGTGCCATGTGTCCACAATATAAAACAGGAATCTCTCCAGTAGGAGAAACGGATCCATAAACCACCAGAAGCATCAAAGTGTCCATAAACATATAAATATAATGGTCACAAGAATAGACAGCCACAACTGCCAATCCCCAGATAAATCATATAAAATATCCAACAGAGCTATATATACCAAAACGCCACCATAAACGACTGACAATAGTGCCGCAAAAAGAAGAGGATGTATACAAAATCGTCCAACCAGTAGTTAGAGCCAGCCCCTAAGAAAGATCTGCACATAGAGCTAACAGAACATATAAGTATAACAACCCGCGTAATAAGGAGCAACAAAAACATAAAATAGAAAGATATATAAACAAAAAGCATCAAGTCCAATGTAAATGATAAGATCCCTAGGTAATCAGAAGATCCTCCCGCCATTCTTGCCACATGATGACCCCAACCTCAGAGGTAAGTGCCTTCTTAGATAGCATGTCTGCCTCCATATTAGCCTCCCTGTATACATGTTCAAAATGTATGTGTTGAAAGTCCTGGATAAGCATCTGAGCTGCATCCATCCAGTGTTTAAGAAGCATGACATTGAGTGATGTCTTGCCTCTCACCCAAGAGATAATAGATAATGAATCTCCAAAAACTACAAGAGATGTGATCATTCTCATCCGAGCCCAGAATAGTAAGAGCCAAAGGGCACATAACTCACTCCTAGTATTGGATCCATTGCCCAGATTTAGCCAAATATGAATGGAGAGATCGTTGGAAATGTGTATAGTGGCACCCGCTCCAGCCCCCCCATACCGACCCACTGCAGCCCCATCAAAGAATCCACATGGGAATATCAGCACAGGGGGGGCATAACGGAGATTCTTATCCAGTTTATCTCTACCCCTTACAGCTCCGTGGATAGAGACAAATTCATTATGTGCAGCAAGGGTTTTAAAGCATATCCCATCCCTAAAAGGAACTCTATTTTCAACAATATATAGATTTCGAGCTTTCCATACCTCCCATATCATAAAATATGGGAGTTCTGTACACCCAGTATCATTACGAGACCATGCATCGAGACAATCACTTAGAGAGCAATAGTTCCATCGAAAATGCACACCCGCTTTGTTTGGAATTAAGTTCCAGAGATCCCTTATGTACAGACAGGTAGTGAATAGATGGTCAACCGTTTCCTCCTGTGTGCAACAAAGGGAGCACCATCCCGGGCCACAGAAACCACGACGACAGAGATTGTCCCAAGTTAGAATCTTGTTACATAACGCAAGCCAGACAAAGCATTTTATCTTGAGGGGCAAGAGAAGTTTCCAAATAGTTTTATCCCACCAACGAACGAAAAATCGTGACTCAGCAAATATTGCATCATATGCCAATTTTGCTGTAACTTTCCCGCCAGCCACATCCCACGTCCAAACTAAACTGTCAGCCTCTTCAGACAACCTTATATTAGATTGATATATCAACCTGATATACTCATCCCATTCGATCCCCAAGGAACCCGTTAGTCCCAGCTGAGCAGCCGAAATCCACTGAGGTCGCCCATCCTCATACCATTCAGCCGCATGTGACAAAGTATAGTAACCATTAGCTCTGAGATGTGTCCTTGAATCCAATGATAGAGTATGTCTCGATGATCCACCTAAGATCAGATCCAGTCCCAACTTTATATCTCGTCCATTGCCCGGTAGCCAAGCAATCCATTGTGTAATAACTCTGAAGGCACCCATCAAACCATTCCAAATATTTGAGGCACCCAAAGTTGCAGGTCTGTTCAAACGCAACCATTTTATCACCGAAGTATTTCTCAGATATTTGGCTCTGATAATCCTTCCCCAAATCGAGTGATCAAAGAGGACGCGCCAGAGACTTTTTGCGTGCAGGGCCATAACAAATAATTCGAGATCCTTTATATTCCAACCCCCCAAATACCAGGGACGTGCCAGTGCCCTCCAATTCATGAGATGAAATTTCTCC
Organism: Larix kaempferi; assembly: GCA_027924585.1. Classification (NCBI taxonomy): domain Eukaryota; kingdom Viridiplantae; phylum Streptophyta; class Pinopsida; order Pinales; family Pinaceae; genus Larix; species Larix kaempferi. The sequence continues at coordinate 5,047,459 of BSBM01000368.1, forward strand.
TAAATTCCACCACTCGACCACAAAAAACTAAAAACCTTTCGCCTGATTAGACATAGGATGGTTCGAGGGATTTTGCACAGAGAGAACCAATATACACCTAAGTTCTGTAAAACGGCTTTCACCAAAGTAAGCCTGCCACCCAAGGATAGATGCCGAAAACTCCAGTGACTAATACGCATTTCAAATCGTCTGACAAGCCATGACCAATCATTTATCAAGTAATTAGATGGCTTGATGAAAAATCCCAGGTATTTGGTACCAGCCTCAAGTTCATTGAATTTTAATGGCAGAATATTGCTGATCGACTGCTGCACATCCTCCACCAACGAGTGTTTCAAGAAGAATGATTTAATATAGCTGATAATCATGCCAGTGACCAGACAGAACAGGTCAAGTATTTTCTTGTATTGTATCCATTCAGCAAGTATGCCCATACCAAAAAGCATAACATCATCCACAAACAATGAATGTGTAACAGATATCTCCCTTGATATTTTAATGCCAACAATCCCTCCCTCCTGATGAGCTTTGTGTATTATTCCTCCCTCCCAACGAGCTTTGTGTAACAGATATCTCCCTTGATATTGACTTTATAACGCATTTTACATTGTATTATCCATAAAGAACTTCATAATTATTCATACCTTCTAAACCATAGTCTCTAGTTTCACAACTATCTCTACATTATAATCCATTGTAAATTCCACTAAAATTTAATTTCAATTATATATATAATCACTTATTTTAAATCATAACCTCAATCTCTTATTTTTTTAATATAAATCAATATATAAATTATAATGTATATAGAACCAAAGTAACTTTTAGTACTCTTTCAATTACTAAACTCTTTTTTTTCAAACAAATGTTTCCATTATTATATAAATATACATTTACCTTGAATCATCCACATACATAACCTCCCTCGTTCCACTATTACGCAAAATCGTTATATTATATTTTCCCATTACATTCCAAAAGTACAACATCGAGGATTTTAAAACGATGTTAATAGAAATTTACAAGATTCTAGTTATAATATAACAATCCGGGAGTAAGCGCGTGCTCTTCTCCTCAAAGAGGCCACATGATATCAAGCTAATGAAGTCTAGAGAGATCGATTCAATGTGACTTAAAAGGTAAGATTAGAGACAAAGATCCAAGCCAAACATCATCAGACAAGGAATAACCATATAAAAAAACATCGGGGTTGTCCTAAGTAATCATGGTGAAAAACTGGTTACAATAAACTTAGCACGAGAGTTTTGTTTTAACATACATTAATTATATTGATTATGTCAAAACCACAAAATCATGTAAGTGCCGAATGATCCATTAAAACAATCATATATTTTAAGAAGGAAGGACCACACTAATAATTTATTCCATTAAAACTCTTAACACCAAACAATAATAATATACTTACTTGAAAGCGGATGGGGATAAACACTTATCTTTAACAATCTAGAATGAGCAACTGAAAACTTCACTACAACGTTCTTCCCATCTAACTAATCTCTATCCGACGTAGGTTTTCCCGCCGAGAGACCACCCTCAAGCTGGGCACGAATCCACTAGGGCGTAAGAGTATTACTCTATCAATCTTCTCTCTCTTTCTTTTGGACTCTTCGCCTCCAAAGATCCCCTTTACGAACACAGTAGTGCCCTCTTTATATCCAAATTTACTTTTTGGACTTCCAAGATAATGCATCTTGATTCCAGAGTTCAAGAGGGAATCCCGGGAGAAGAACCCATATATGCTTGAATATAATACAATCTTTGGTTGGGTCAAAAGTATGACACCTCTCTTAAGCATAAGACTCCCATTACCGCAAATCCAAGTTCCATCCAAAATCTGAGTCACAACTTCCTGCCTTCTAAAGACAAAGTAAAACCATTCGTTTATCAAAATAGAAATCTTAGGACTATATTCTAATACAGGCTCCCATTTTTTTGAAAATCATGCACCAATATCCTTTTGGATGTTCATGGATCCATAGTTGAACTTCCCCACCAGAACTATAAGAGAGAGTCTTGCAACATCCTCCAAACCGACATCATGTCCCGGAACCATCTTTTGCTTGTTGGAATGAACCTTCCAAGCCTTATTTTGCTGATTACAAAAAGCTTTCCTCGCATCCCCCCTATTTGAGGGTTCGAAAGGCTTACTCAGAGCCTTAGGGTTTTGGGCAATCTAAAACCCATTGACAATAGTACCTTTGGAACTAGAGGTGAAAGAATAGGATGATTCCCATCAAATACAACCTTTGGAGAATCAATAAATACTCATGAGAGAGGCCATCTAGCACATTACATACATAAACTGATGATCCCACCTGACACTTATCCATGCCTTGAACAATACGCTCCTACTGAAGTAGCTATTTATATTCAACATCCAACCGAAAAATCCCCTCTTGGGCCCTTATCACATCATCCCACAGATCCAAGAGAAGGTCCACCTCATCACTAAAATGGTTCCAATCATCTGCCATCTTAGTAATCTCACTCCTAGGCTATTAATATGCTACCAAAATTGATGATCCTACCTTACGAAGCTATAAAACCCTAGCTATTACCAACCTAGTTGAAAGATGATGATAGTCACATCCTTATCCACCCTAATGGAAAACAACTTCATCATTTGAACTTCACATCTCAACATTACCTTTATCTACCGAACTTTCATCCAATACCTTTGGAACTTTAAAAAAAAAAAAAAATTATTTATCTACCCACCTTTCACTCAATACCTTTGAGACTTCACAAAAATAAAAATAAGAAATATTTGTTGCAATGATGTTTCCAACCATCCAAACCTTACACAGAGACAAAATTACAACAATTATCATGTTCCTTATCATTTTCCTAGTAAAAGCTCTAATTATTCAACATAGTGCACTTGAGTTTTTCCATTTGTCATGTATTAACATGTTCTTAGTCAAAAGCGATTTAGTGAAACGTGTGACACTTTTCATACAATATGGTATAATGGGGTATCTATTATTTGTCGTTTCACTAGGTAGGTCCTCATTATTTGCTTGCCTCTACCTTATCAATGGCAACATCATGAGTTCCTCTCTCTCATAGGAAATCATATTCACACATGTTTTGATCATTCACATATGAGTTCCCCTTTCTGGTAGCAAATCATAACAAATCCACAAATTTTCATCATTATCTTGTATAGTTAACTTATTTGACTTAAAAACTATTTTCTTATTTTTATTTCACAATGTGTTTATACTGTGAAAACGGATAGTTGATGGTTTATATAATTCCCCTTATATTTTTTATTTAAGTTTGTCTTCTTGTATTATTTTATTGTTTCTTTCATAGGCATTGGTGCCATGAAAGATAATGATGTGAAGCAGAAAATGTTTTGACTATCATGGATGAATATATGTAAATATATTTATGCAATACCTGATCAACATGTAAAGGTAGACACTTTTTGACGGACCATAGCCTAAGTTATGCATACATAGTTATTCCATAATGTAGTTATAAATTACATATATATTTTTTTTCAAAAACATTTACAAAATTACATATATAATTTTTTTCAAAAACATTTACAATGTATCTTCAGACCTTCATACAGTAACTTTAAAATAATTTAAAATATGTAATTTTAATCTATAGAACTTGATATTTAACTAATACAATGATTAAAATATGTAATTTTAATCTATAGAACTTGATATTTAACTAATACAATGATTAAAATATGTTATTTTAATCCATAGAACTTGATATTTAACTACTACAATGATTACCACATTTAACCACATTTCATTTTTAATTAAATTTTCATTTTCTCAACTTCCTTTTATCATGAATTCATTATAGCCACTTGAATATAATGATGCAATTCCCTTTTTTTTTGTACTTCATCCTTATTAGTTATCATGAATTCATTATAGCCACTGCAGTATAATGATACAATTCTCTGTTTTCTTGTACTTCATCCTTATTAGTTGGAATCATATCAAAAGAATTTTGAATTTCAAAAAATACTTTTTCTTTAAGTGTGATATTTTTTAAAAGAAAAAGTGTGTGAAATTGATTTTTTCAAAATATTTAAATAAAGGACAATGTTAACTACTTACCTAGTAATATTGATATACATAGTCGGATAAGAATCTATAATATTTTGATTGGTAACATGCATTTGGAAGATGGTCCAATTAATTGATTTTTTTTTTCCTTTTTTAATCAAGAGAATCATTAAACCCTACTACTTTTCACCGACGACACGCGGGTTCAAGTCAGAGAAGATTGCCCCTATAAGCATGGGACCAATGATACAACCCACAAGCATGTCGAATAGGTTAGCCGAGCTTCAAACATGGTTGAGCCACCAATATTAGTCCATTGGACAACTTTTGGTATGGGACATCAATCATTCGGCCCTAGCTTAACGAGGAATCCAACTAATTGAGTTAACCCTTGGTGCTTTTAAAATTGAAGGAATGAGTTAGGGATTTGATCCACTTATATGTGTTATAAATCAAATTATATTTTCATATAATCTATCCAGATGCAATCATGTGTTCAATGACTATTGAAAGTGACTCATCGATCCAAGGAAAAACCCTCATGAAAACTGAACCTTGCTTAATAGTAAAAGACTCATCCCTACTCACCATTTAATCAAACTCCTTTCAGTAGAGATTTATTCGTTTTCCAGAGAATACCCTGTGAGGAAATCGAAGAGATGCTTCCCTATATTTGTGGATGGTATCTCCTGTAAACCTATCAATGTCAACTAGTGTGCCTCACCCAAGGGGATTGTAGCCCATCACTTATTGACAAGGAACTAGCCAAATACCCTTTAACATTGGTGACCATTGGTTAAGATAAGCTCTTTGGATATTTTTAAGGAAAATCTCGTGGGAAAATGAAAGGGATTCTTCCCCACATTATGGAAGGAATCCCCATTAGACTCGTTAGTGTATATTGATGTAGCTAACCTAAGAAGAATTGAACTAAAAACCTATCAACATAAAATTAGTCAAAAACCTACTAACATTGATAAAGATTAGTTATAATAACCCCTTGAATTATTTGAGCAAATATTTTATATCATTATATAATAGTTATGTATTTTAATAATAATTAACACTTTAAAGTTTATTGTATTTGACTATTTTGATATTATGTCAAACTAATCCTTAAATTACACTTAAAATGAAGAAGGTTAAATGTTTTACAATTTGAAATTTTATAGTTTGTTATCATTGAAATTTGTTAGACAATCTTTGTGGAAATTGCAAGTTTGGATTAATGAAATTGTTGTTTTTAACGAAAAAATGGATACGATGCCCTCAAATACCCCTAGTGCAATCATATTATGCAATGTTAGCATTTGATATTTGTAATTTTATCAATCCAAAATTATTCTTCATGAATTTCAAATTAAAAATACTAGTTTCACTTTGAATTGCTAAAAAAAAAATTCATAGAAATTTAAGGAATTGGTTTGGGCTATGATCCACTTATATGTGGTATAAATCATGTGATCATTTAATATAATCTATATATATCCACCCATATGTTCAATCACTACGTCAAAGTGACACATCACTGCAAGGAAAATCCCTCACGAAAATTGAACCTTGCTTGACAATAAAAGGTTTTTCCCCACTCACCATTTAATCAAATTCCTCCAGGTAGAGATTTATTTGTTTTCCAAAGAATACTTTGTGAGTAAATTGAAAAATATGCCCCCTACATTTTTGGATGGCATCTCTCAAAAGGGGATTGTAGCCTGACACTTATTGACAAGGAAATAGTCAAATACATATCAACATTGGTGACCATTGGTTAAGCTAACCTCTTTGTATATTTTTAAGGAAAATATAATGGGAAAATGAAAGAGATGCTTCCCTAAATTATGGAAGGAATCCCCAGTAAAGCTGTCAGTGTAGACTGGTGTAACTAATCTAAAAAGAATTGAACCAAGAACCTGTAAAAATGGAATTAGTCAAATACATTGTAACATTGATAACAATTAGTTAAACTTAACCCTTGAATTATTTTGACAAATATTTTACATCATTATAGAAATATATTAGTTTTATATGTTAACAATAATTAACAAGTTAAAGTTGATTGCATTTGTCTATATTTTGATGTTATGTCAAAATGATATTTGAATTTTTACAATTTGTTATCATTGAAATCAATAAAACAATATTTGTCAAAATTATAAATTTGGATTGATGAAATTGATGTTTTTAATGCAAAAATAAATACAAAACCCTCAAATATGCCTAATACAACTATATTATGCAATGTTAACATTTAATATTTGTAATTTTATCAATAAAAAATTATTCTTCATAAATTTCAATTAAAAATACTAATTTCATTTTCAATAATTCAAAAATAACACATTCATAAAAATTTAAGTAAAATAATTTTACACTTTTTTGTTAATGGTGGTTCACTGTTTGTTAGAGGGCTAGTCCACCGAGAGAAATGCCAACACATGTTATTCTAGATAGAGCATCAAGGTATGACTAAAAATACAATCATTACAATAAGGGCTCAAGAGTAACATGTCACTTACAAGATTGGGGAGGACAACAATCATTCCTCCCAACCACCCAAACTATAACCAATGAAAACATAATAATTTTACAATTATTTCCAATAATTATTCAATTTATTTATAAATTCAAAAAAATAACTGTAAACTTATTTCCAATAATTTGTTCAACTTATTTATAAATTCAAAAATAATAATAATGAAACAACTCTACTCTATCTAAGTAACCAGTATACAATATTCAACGCACTTTGATTGTGCATGAAAAATATGGGCTTTGTATTTTCCTATTTTATAATATATGAGCATACTTTTAGAGATATCACGAATATATTATAATATTTGATATAGCGATCGAATTGTGCTGGAATTTGTGCAACATTATTAAGAGACTCTTCTCTTAAGATGTCTTAATTGTATATGAGGCGATGCAGTTGAGAAATGAATCGAACAATGTTTCTGCATAATAATGTAAAAACGACGTTGTTAGTCACTGTCAAGGCATATATTGTTTTTTATTTTTTTCTATACAATTGTATAGAAGTAGATTCATGTAACATCTCGAATAAAATTACCCAAAATTATGCATAGAATTTTTTTTTAAGACAATGTATATGTCTGTATTTATTTGTTCATTTTTTTATTTATATTAAATCTTTTGTGTGAATGGTTGTGTTTATAGATAAGTATACTTCATTGATATTTTTTGAATTAGCTTCTAGTTCTTCATTGTTTTCTGCACGTGATATGTTAGTTGATTTTCATATTTAATCCTGCATATTTATGGTCATTCGTAAACTGTTTATCTCAGCTTTATGATAAAAATATTGCTATTAAAACTTAAATCATTAAGTCCGAATTATAGATTCTTTATAACCCTTATTATGTATTTGGTCAATAGTCTCAAACCTTAACTCATAAGGTCCTAGGCCCTTGCTAGCTCGACTAGCCTTTACTATGAACCATTAAATGTGTTGTCTTTAACATTATTATTTATCTATATAGCATAGACTCTTTTCCATCACAATTATGTTTAGCGTTTATATTAATATGCTCATCACCTAAGCATAATCATGATTGTTTGGTTGCCCATTGAATTCATGCATAACATATGCATCAATTATATATATATATATATATATATATAAAATTATTTCTTATAAGATTAACTCCGCCTTTATGTTCACATAGGCAATTTCGTATGGTTAACTTAGCCATTGCTGTGTGATGCTATCATATAAAAGTCGGTCTTGGACGCTATTTGGTATCAGAGCCAGTCACTATTGATTAGGTATAATTTTCAGATCTTATGTTTGCATATATGATGAGTTGTTCTATGCTTTGATATATCTGTTTATCTGTCAAAGAATTTAGTGTTTTATCTACTTGCAATCTATAAATCTGCTCTTGTATACTGTGGAAATGACAGTTGAGTAAATTGGTGGACGTGTGGGATTTGAAAGTAAAGGTTGTCCGAGGTGAGGTCACATCCGAGGGTAGGCGTCATAAATCCTCTAGTGCCGGAGACCAGTGTGACTATAAATCCCTTTTCAAACATGGATCCATCAATGGATGCAGTTTCACTCCACTCCCTAGATTGCCAGTTGGAGAACGACACTGAAGTTTCCTTGGCCGAGCGCAGGTCATCTTTTCAGAACACATCTTCCTCATCTTCTATCATCAATATCAATGATCTGAACCCTTCTGAAAACTGGCAACTCCCAGCCATTCTGCCGAAAGATGTTTATAAATTGTCTTGGTGGCAATATCACACATTGACCCAAATCAAAGTAAGTTCAATTGATGTCTCATTCATAGACAAGGATGAGCCTGTACATATTAACTTGATTGATAAAGCTCAAATTGATTGGGCAAAGTCCCAAGGCTATAAATATGCACACCTTGGCGCAATTAAGTTAGGTCTAGGTCCTCTTGTTCGACCTTATCTTCCTATGTCTTCTCTTTTTGTCGCTATAGATACTAGGCATAGTAACTTTGCTGATGCCATAATTGGTGGCTTTACTGCACGTTTGCATGATGGTCCTGCTTTCAGGACTATATATCCAAAATATTCTGTGAGTCTTGAAGATCCATATATTTATGATCTGCTAAAAGCTTACATCCTTCCCAAAGGATTTAATATGGACACTGGTTCAAAAATCATACAGCTTAAGGGTTGTGTAGTTACTCGTTTTGGGAATGATACTCTTCCCCCGCTAAGATCTCACGTTCATCAGAGCTCGCACCTGCACATCGTGGTGGAAAGTGAAAAATCTAAGCAATCAACCCCTGTCATATTTGACTAGACATGCATAAACTATCCCAGGAAATGGGAATTTAAGTACAAAGAGCTGAGAAACCTTGAACAACAGGCACATTCATTTGCTCCTCAGCCCATAACATTTGATAGGTCCTCCAATTCTTTCAGATTGCCAGAGGGTACTCCTACACCTAGGTTTACACCTCCATTGATAAGATCAAGCTCAACAACCTCATATCAAAATGCCAGAAGACAGGCTGAATCAAATTCTGTCAATACCAGTTCCTCGCAACCATTGTATACTGGTCTGCATGATACTGAGCACAGAGGACAACATGCAGAATGTCCTGCATGTCAAAAAATTGTTCAAAGACTCCAACACCATAAATTGGGTGCCCCTCCAAGCCTAGGTATGTTCTCTTCACTACCTAGAAGCAACACTGGCATGGAAGTAGTTTCCCAAGGAAACAGATCTTATATTCCTGGAAGGAATCTCCCAAATACTCCCTTCCATCAGTTCTCCGAGGATGGCCAGTCAAAGAAAGAATTTTTACCCCATAAATCGTCTATTCCTTCTGAGACAGCTTCTGATGAAATCAAACTTGCAAATTGGGGAAATTTGCAGCAAAAATTGACATCATAAAACCTTGACGATATGGCAATGGATATTCTTATAGTCAAGAAAACAATAAGTGATGAGCAGGAGAAAATTTCCCTGCTAAGTACTAAGTTAGAACTGCTGGATCACCTTCTTCATGATACAGCAGCAATAAAATTTGCAGTTGAAGCTGCTCAGTTGAAAACTGAGAAAAGGCTGGAAGTAATAAAACAACTTCTGACTAGAGTAGAAGACCTTAAGAAAAAGACCCCTTCAGTCATTCAGTCATCTTTGTCTCTCACAGCCAAAGGTCATACATGAAAGCCCTCACACTCAAAGAGTTTCTCTTTTGGAGCTTTCAGCATTCAGGAAGAGGAAGAAGACCTGAGACCGGAATTCTCATTTGGTCATGATGAAGCAGAGTTCGAGGAAATAGGTGAACATCTTGCTGAATTTCAGAAAATGCCTCCAGCCCTTCCTGAGAAATATCTTGCTATGATGGCTTTACCTCATTATGAAGCCCAATCTTCTAACACGGCTCCTCCCCCTGATTTTGACACAATCATGAGAGACCAAAAAACTGCATCAACCATTCCCTCCCATTCCTTTTCTTTTGGAATCAATGGAATGAACCGTCTTCTCTTGAAAATACATGACCAACCAATCCTCAACATCCAGTGTCAGACCAAAGAAGAAGTCAAAACCGACATCATCCTTTTAGGACAATGGGTTCTCTTTATGAAAACTCAAGATGCTAATGTCACAGGTCAACACCTTGGCCTCCAGTTGATTGCTGGGCTTGCAGGCTTAGCCCATGAATGGTGGCGCTGGCTCCCTCAGGAAGCCAGAGATGAAATGTTAAATGCTGATGATGCCGATCAGCAGATAATTAAAGCCCTAGGTAGAGAATTTTATGGTCTAGATGATGCAGACGATTCTGAACATCTTGCTTCTTTGTTTATGTCTGCAAGACTCTGTGATCTAGGACAGAGTGAAAAATATTTTTGTTATATGCAAAAGATTCTGATTTCTTCTGGAAAATCAGGAGAACCTGCTTACTTGAAGCACTATTTAAGAAGTTTTCCAGGTCATGTTCCAGATGTTGTGGAACAATTCATGAAGGACAAAAGAATTGAACTCTGAGGTCTCTCCCTTGCGCAGTTACATGGATATATTATGGAAACATGGCAAGAACATTGCCTAGAAAAAGGGTAAGTAAGGATTTTAAGAGACACCAGTCCATGTACTCCCCTGGATTCTGCAAATCCATTGCTCAAATGCTTGATTGGGGATGTGGTGCTCATAATCGAGGTCAATTAAGTCAATCTTGCCATTGCAAGAAGAAAAATAAATTCTATACTAGTGAACCTCAGTATCATCCAACAAAATCCTATAAGCATAAGGACAGACCTTTCCGAAAGAAAGATAAAAGATAGTTCAATCATCCACCTGGTAAGAGGAAATTTGTTTGCAGAAGAACTGAATACAGAGATAAAGAAACATGTTTTCTCTGTGGAAAAAAGGGACACTAGGCAAGTAAGTGTCCAACTAAGAAGAGCAAGCCGAGACTTGCTGCATTTTTGACAACTTTGGATCCCGGTTGGTGGGATCTATGTGTTTGTTCTGCTGATGAATCTCCTTCTAGAGAAATCATATTTTTCCCTCAGATTGCTCTGAGGATGATTTTGATGTTTTTGCTTCTGACTCCCCGGCTCACTTACATAAACTTGAGACTTCCTCCTCATCTTATGATTCAGAGTCGGACCCAAATTTAGGGGGGTGTGATGGCCTTCCTCAGTCTCCTCCCGAGTTTGATTTTTCCTGCTATATGTTTTCTGTAGCAGCCAAGCTAGCTAAACCTTCTCCTCAGCAGCAGCTTGCTGAAATAGATCTCAAGCTTTCCCAAACACCAGTTTTTTAATATATTATTCGAAGAGATCTGAGAGAAGAAAAGAAAAGACTCTTAACTTCGATTGAGAAAGGAAAAGCTAAAATAAATTAGAGTCAGCTTTCTGTATATAACCCTGTAGAATTGTTTGTTAACTATCCAGCAGAGCATTCAGACAGACAGTAGTTCAAGAAAGACAGAGAAGTCCTCCTTAGACTGCAAATAAAAGATAAGCAAGAATCTCTAAAGAAATTGGTCAGAGAAATTGAGGATCTCAAAAATGTTTTGAGAACGGTTCAGCAAGAAAGAGATTTCTCATCTGATGAAGAGATGAGTAGACAGTTCAAAGAAGCCCTGTAAAGCCCCAAAAAGAAATCTGACTCAGTACCTTCTTCACCAGAACCTGAACCCTTCCTAGGACTATTCACTGGTCCTAAAATGTTCATCCAGCTTTCCTTCTGTCCACCAAAGTTTAAAGCATACAAAATAGACTACATAATAGATTCAGGTTGTCAGATGAATCTGGAAAAAGGTGGAACTATTCCTTCATTCTACTGGGAGCCAACTCCCGATCATGGAGTTGCAATAGAAGGAACTCGAGTTGCTCTAACAGGAAAAGTTGCTGATTTTCCAATTCTGTTTGGTTCTAGTCTAACTACCCTCTCTTTGAATCGGTTATACATCATTAAGGATGACTGTGTTCTTGGTTCTGAGTTCTTGCACAGAGTAAGTCCAATCACTGTAGATACTTAGAAAATGCTTTTCAGTTGTACCATCAATGGTAAGACAGTCTCCTGTCCGCTCTCCTTTGAGTCTAAATCAAGAGCAAAGAAACCTGCAAGTCAACCGCAGCCAAAACCTGAGCTTGCATAACTCTTCAAGATGGAGAGATGTATTGCATTTGCAAAAATTCACATGGACAAAGCCCTTGTTGAGATTTCTGAGAAATTAATAAAGGAGTGTTGTTCTGAGAGTCCAAATTCCTTTTAGACAAGGGAAAAATATTTTGTCTCACTCCCGTTTGATCCTTTAGTCAAGCACAAACCAATGAAAGCCTCTGCAAGGCTTATGTCTCCTTCTGAGAAAGAATTTTGTGCTAAAGAGATCAAAGAGCTTCTATCTAAAGGATTGATAGAACCATCTAAGAGCCCGTGGGCATGCCGATCCTTCGTGGTAAACAAGCATTCAGAGATTAAAAGACGAAAACCATGATTAGTGGTTAATTATAAACCTTTGAATGTTGTTCTTCAGAAAGTCCGGTATCCACTTCTGTATAAAGCCAGTTTGTTGCAGAAAATAGCAGGATGCACCATCTTTAGCAAGTTCGACTTGAAGTATGGTTTTTACTAGATTGGTATAAAGGCTAAAGACAGATTTAAAATTGCATTTGTGGTTCCACATGGACAATATCAGTGGAAAGTGTTTCCCTTCGGTATCAACAATGCTCCATCTAAATTTCAGAAGAGGATGGAAGACATCTTCCGTGAAAAGAATTGGGTGCTTGTATTCATTGATGATATTCTGATATGCTCCAAGAACTTGCAGGAACACTTAAAGCATCTGCAAGAGTTTTACCAACTGGTTTTCAAGCATGGACTAGTACTCTCACAAAGTAAAATGGAAATTGGCAAAACTGAAATCGAATTCCTCGGTTTCAAAATTAACAAAGGTCAATTTATTCTCCAGCAGCATGTGCTGCAAGTGTTTGCTCATTTTCATGATGAGATTTTGGAAAAAGTCCAGTTGCAAAGGTTTCTTGGAAGCTTGAATTATATAAGACCATTCTATAAAGGCCAGGCTGAAGATATTCATATCTTACAGCAATGACTGAAGAAGAACCTGCCAAAATGGTCAGCGGCAATGTCTTTGGCTGTGCAAAAGATTAAGGCCAAAGTTCAGCAGTTACCAGCTCTATCACTCCCACAGGGTACTGGAAACCTCATCATTGAAACAGATGCATTTGCCCATTCTTGGGGTGGAATTTTGATTGAGGTGCAAGATGGTAAAGAAAATGTTTGTGGTTATGCCTCTGGATCTTTCAAAGCTGTAGAGTTAAATTATCCTTCGAGCCACGGGGAGATTTTAGCTGTAAAAAAGACTATAAATCATTTTAGATTTTTTTTGAAGCCTGTTAGATTTATTGTTAGGACATATTTGAAAATCATGCCTGGTATCTTCAAGAATGAAAACTTAATGGCAGAGAATAGCTCCAGAATTCTTAAATGGTTTTTATGGCTTCAGAATTTTGATTTTGATATTATTTATAAACCAGGTCATTTGAATTGTGTGGCTGACATGTTGACCAGGGAAGAGTTGCATTCACCAGTCCAACCGCAATTAAATATGTTTTCAGCAGGAGCCTCCAGCGCCCAAAATAAAGGCAAGGAGAAAGTTTCAGACCAGCCTCCAAACCCTAGCCAGTCAAAAGCATGCTTATTCCTTAAGCCATGGGATGAATCTCTGTCTTAAGAAGAAAGGCAATCCACTTTGGAGCATGCTAACAAAATCCAAGCTGAAAAGTTCATGGCCATTACCCTTATTAAACAAATTCAAGAGTCCCCTCTGAAGTTGCAAATCCTTGAAAGATGGGAACGTGATGCATTTCATAGTTTCGAGAATGCTCACAAAAAACTTCTCAGATGCAGAGAAGTCTGGATCGATTGTAATGAAGAAAATGAAGGTCCAGTTTGGTACGTTGATATCGGTCATGGAGATCTCTCATGGACAACTTATAATTTGATTCTGCAATTTTGCAGAGAACAGAGATCAATAGTCATCTGTGCAGATCCTTCGAATCTGCTAAATTTGAAATGGTCCGGATGGACAGAAGTGCTTCTGGATAAGTTCTGTCCAATAGTCGATTGGGTACAACGCTGCACCAACTTCATTCTTCATCTACACGTGGACATGATGGTTGCCGACCAGAACCATATGTGGTTCAAGTTCAAACTGTGTCACCAAGGAGGTCTCTACACACCGCTAGGGAAAATGTTTTTTACCTGCCAGAAGTTTATAAAGCGTGACAAAGATGGTAATTGTATAGATGATAAAATCTATACCCAGAGAATCCCTTTAAATCTCTGTGTTAAATCATTGTACCAAGGTTCTTTTTTGTGTGGGCCAAATCCAGTTTTATTCGGATCTGACGTGGAGAGGTGTTTCGACTACAATCTATATCCACCTATTGAACCAGAAAAGTCAATGGACTCCACTGGTGATTATGCAAATTCCGACTATGATGACTTTCCCGATTTTGATTGTCCTTGTGGCGGACAAGATCTTGTTGGAGATCGACGTCTTCGTTGTATTTTTCGGTGCGGGTGGGATCCGCATGATTGAAAGGCGTGGTGGGCTACCTCAAATGGCTCCACTTTGTACATTTTCTTTTTAAAAGAGTTTGTCAGCTTGTTTTCGGTTCGGGTCCCCATATGTCGAAAGACCATCAAGGGATGAGATAATGACCATGGTTTTCCCCATGTGTCACCCCGAATCTCTCTTTTGACCACTTAGTGCCGGTCCTTGGTCACCAAGTAACTGGTTGACATTTGTATAAATAAGAGACCCTCGACGCTCATTAGGGAGATCAAGTCTGAGCGTTCAAGTAGTTTGAGCTCTGCAAGTGTCTGTAAATTCTTGTGTCTATAAAAAGTCTGAATGAGGGAAATAGCAGACAGTGGCTTCGGCGCTGTTGGTTTCCCAGTGTAATATTCTAGTGAGAATATGCAGAGATGCCCAGGTAGCCTTGTGATAAGTTACAACAGCAGCTGGAACTGAAGAATAAATGTCCTATGTACTTTGTGTTCAGGACTATAGTCTGAGTCTGTGTTTATCAGTGATGAGCTTCGCTGTCCGAAGCCGATCTGAGTTGAGATTGTAGTGTGTGATGCTATCATATAAAATTCAGTCTTGGATGTTATTTGATAGCGAAGCTCATCACAATCTCAACTAGATCAGCTTCGGACAGCGAAGCTCATCACTGAGAAACACAGACTCAGACTATAGTCCTGAACACAAAGTACAGAGGTCGTTTATGCTTCAGTTCCAGCTGCTGCTATAACTTATCACAAGGCTACCTGGGTATCTATGCATATGATCACTAGAATATTACACTGGGAAACCAACAGTGCCGAAGCCACTGTCTGCTCTTTCCCTCACTTAGACTTTTTACAGACACAAGAATTTATAGACATTTGCAGAGCTCAAACTACTTGAATGCTCAGACTCGATATGCCTAATGAGCCTCGAGGGTCACTATTACATTTTTGGCCTTTAGGGGGGGGTTGTCTTCCACCCCCAAAAGTGACCTACGGGGGGGGGGGTTGGCTTTGGGGGCGGTTTTGGCAAACCGCCCCTAAAGGCACCAATGTTAAAAGTTTTTCCCTTTAAGGGCGGTTTTTGACGAGATTGGAACTTCCCCCAAGAGTGACCTTTGGGGGCTGTTTGTGACCCCCCTCGTAGAGGTCTACGGAGGTGGTTTTAAACCCCCCTCATAGACCACTTCATAGAGACCTACAGGTGTGGTTTTGAACCCCCTTCATAGAGACCTACGAGGGCGGTTGTGAACCCCCCTCATAAACCCCCTCATACAAACCTACAGGGGCGGTTTGGAACCCCCCTCGTAGAGGAATATAGATGCGGTTTCAAACCCCCCTTGTAGAGGCCTATAGGGGCGATTGTGAACCCCCCTTGTAGAGGCCTATAGGGGCAGTTTAGAACCCCCCTCGTAGAGGCTTATAGGGGCGGTTTTGAACCCCCCTCATAGAGGCCTATAGAGGCAGTTTGAAACCCCCCTCGTAGAGACCTATAGAGGCAGTTTATGAACCCCCCTCATATAAACATACAAGGAGGGTTTTGAACTCCCCTCATTGTAACATACAAGGGCAGTTTTGAACCCCCCTCGTAGTGACATATGAAGTCATTTTAGAACCCCCCTCGTAGCCATAATAAATCATAATAAAATATATTTTATTAAAAATATCAATATTGCAATATCATTAGGGCATGAAGGAATTGAACCTTCAACCTGCTGCTTGTAAAGCAGGCACTCTTCCATTGAGCTAGAACCCTTTAATAATTGGGGAAAGGAGCAATATTAACACCAAGATTGCATCATTTGTAATTCTAAGAAAAGATTAATAATCCCAACATTGTTTTTGACTCGAGAGACCTAAGAAAGTAGTCTAAATGGCTTTGACCTTCTTTACATATATGAACACCATTCAAATTCCATTTTCAAATTAGGAGATCTAGTTATGTGTCTCCAAAATACAATCAAACAGCTCTTGGGAAGAAAAGGTAAGAGCAAGATTCAACCCAAGTTTTATGGTCCCTATAGCCTACTACAAAATGTGGGTGTTGTGGATTATTCAATGGACTTCTTAACCAAGGAAGACTTGATGAATTTTTCCATGTCTCATGCTTAAATAACAAACTGGCCAACTAGATAGCTGCCCAAACAGATTTTCCCTGGTGATGAAGGGAAATTGATACTAGAAAAATAGGGTATCCTTGGGAGTTAGGACAGAGGTGAAAACTCTCTGCAATAGGAAAATCTGTCTTTAAAAAATAAAATGGTAGGTCCCTCCAGCAAAATATGCAACATGGGAACCCTAACCAAAAAATATGCTTAGGAAACTAACCATATCTATGGACTTGTTGTTATAGAATGCTTTTGAAAATGTATGAATTCCATGAAACACTGACATCTATGCCATGACTGCTAATGCTTATTTCTCTAGCTGGTAATTAATGCATTTCACAATCATCATCCATTTGATGTAGGTTCATAATTATGCCTAAGCTAGGGTCTATGAATTGAATTAAAGTGGATGAAAATGTCTCATTTAAGGCCTCTAAATGTCAAATTTTAAATAAAAAACATAGTTGAAGATTTAGGGTATGTATTGAATGCTCCCTTGACTTGGTATCTATTGAATATGTTATAGATGGCAATAAAGGATAGCTTTGGATGGTCAAAAATGGAATCATCCTCTTCAAAAACCTTATATATCTATGACATGGATCTACTCTAATTTAGAATGCATTTGAGCATGGGCATGCATCACCCTCTACACGGCATGTGAAATTCCAAAAAAAAAGATAAGAATACCTCCGAATTTTATTGACACATAATGAACTCCAAAACTAAGAAGTTTGTAGAAAAATGTGAAACTTGTCAACTAAACAAGGTGGAAACGATCCCTTATCCTGCTCTTGTCCAACCTATTTTCATCCCAAATTAGATATGAGAAGAAGTATCTATGTACTTCATCACAGGTTTGCTAAATTCACAAGGTAAGGATGTTATTATGTGGTAGTTGATCATTTAAGTATGCCCATTTCATCCCTATGACTACCAAGCTTACAAGATCTAAAATTGTTGATGTATTCCTCAAGCATGAATTTTAAGCTTCATGGACTCCAGAACCACATCATTAGCAATAAGGATACCAAGTTTGAAAGTTACTTCTAGCAAGAGTTTTTCTAAGTAACAAGAATCAATTTAAATATGAGCACTGACTACTACCCTCTAAGTTGTATTCTACAAACAATTCTATGTTTTGAGTTTGTGGTGACACTGGAATATTGAATTTTTTCATGGTGTTTCCAGATGAAGCTTGATGTTGAATGCATGTGAAGATTGTGCAATAACTATGTGACGGACTTAGGATGGTCTTACTGTCTGCAGAGAAACTTCTGCTCTGTGGGTTTCAATGGATGTTCCTTCTACACATCACCTGGGTTGTACGAGGGGGGAATATTCATCACCGCTGTGAAGGTTGATGCAGAGTAATACTCTATCTTTTTCAATCACCTTCTAGAGGTCGGTTTGTATTGTAGGTAGTTAATGTTTGTCAATACAAGGATAGTGTTTAGGATTTATTTTATAATTGTGTGCAAGTTCATTCACAATCTTGGTATTGGAGATATACCTTGCAAGTTGACTACTAGAGAAACATACAAACCTTTACAAATCATTTATAAGTATTCCATTGTCATTTACTTCACATTCCATTCTTATAAGCATTAATTAGGAAGGAGAAGTTAATCATCTTCTCTACTTTGTCAATGAGTTGCCAACCCTCTTATTGCGGATTATAAAAAATAGCCCATACTATTTCCCTCTGATAGTAGTGTAGGGTTATAGTATGTGACATTGGAACCACTTCTAAATGGGCATGAGGTTGGATTGTGGGTGGGGACAATCACCCACTGCCTTTATTCTTAGAATCTTTGTGTGGAGTCTCTTTTTTATAAAAGAAGGTGATTCAATTTCAAACCACTAGGTGAAATCCAAAGAACCTGAACACTTGCATGTGTTGATTCTATAAGATAGGATATAAATAAGAGAGTTTATTGCCCTGCTTAAGGTTTTCTTTTTCTGTTTTGTTTACCTGAATATCTTATGATAAATCTTGTTTCAGTTGTTTGCAATTTACAACTCTAGTGTACAATTATAAACATTGAATTATCTCAAGGTGCTTTGTTTTCAACTTTTTCACTAGACAAGGCTCTAATTGTATGATCAAGGTTGTTGGAACTATGGGGAAATTACATGAAGTTGGTTAATGGAAAAGATAATAACATTGTTAAGGAAAAGTACATAACAGTATGTTGTTCTCAGTTTTCCTGTAGCTTGCTGCTCATATTTTCATCTTGTTCGTGTCCGTAGATCTAACATTTAGAGTCTACTGTTTTGATAAGAGTTTGTTTCAGTTTCCCAGGTGTTAGGTTTTAGTTTTCTGACTGCAAATCTGCCTACCATGCACTGAAATTTAACATGTGTTCAGTATTGTCACACACAAGAACAACATGCCCCAATACAATTTTTTTTTTTGGCTTAAGAACTAAGATTCTAGTAAACATGCCAATTTGGTCTAGCTTGGGCAGTTGAGAAGAGAAAATGTTATCCTTCCCACCTGGATTCAAATCCCGCCTGTGACATGTTCCCTCTTCATGAGCCAATTGTTGATTGGGGGCTAGCAAGGGGCAAGAAATCTCATTCTCACCAATGGGTTGGAAGGTGAGATGAATAGTTAGTTACATGTAAAAAATAAAATTTAAAAATAATAATTAAAAATAAAGATTCTAACAAACACACATTTTGAAACTATGAAAGTCCCAATGCCATTATAAAAACTAGAGGACCATAATTAAGACAACTATAAGATAATTTAACAATTTAGGGAATACCTCTGTCCTTTTCAGCACTTCACCAATTAGTTGGGTCATTCATGTTTGCAAGAACTCTCACTGACTTTGCTAAACTTGAAATCTGTGAAAAAGAGATGGAGCGCAAGGAAGTAAGATTTCTTGCAGAAAGTATAAATTCATGCTAAAAGCAAAGATATCACAACCACCACAATCTAAACATAGCCATAAAACTCCATGTTTATGGTGAAAGAAAGACAAATCTGATTGCATCTTTCATTAAAAAATGTGAATGATTAGATACACAAGAAGGGATAATAGGAAGGAAATGTTATTATTTTGCAATCCTTTCCAAGTTTATCACCAAAGAGAAATAAAGATAATTGGCTAACCTTTCCAGGTTTTAGTGTTAATCAAGAAATCAAGGCCTCTGTAATCCTTGTTTCTTTTGAAATACAAACATCAGATTCATTCTCTTTCTTGGTTAGCTCTTCATTGGCTTCCAGAGCATCTGCCACATCTAGTAGAATCTTCCTCCGATCAGAGGAAGAAAGAACCTGCACTGAGTAGATATCTATTTGACTTCAAGAATGTACGTGACATGTTTATAACCCAAGCAGATGATCATTCAAGTTTACCAATGCAATTATTGCTCGTGTAGGAGTAATCCAATAAATTTTATTTGTACAGAAACAATACAACTTTGTAAGTTTTAAATTTTAATATGTCCTTTCCAATCAGATCTTGATCTATGTTGACCTGGCGTATTCCAAAACAATGAACAAGGTTCATTACCAAAGGTTTCATGATGTAACCTGCAAGCGTCGACTAGCATCTCTCGCAATAACAGCAATCTGCTGGGCACTACGTTCTTTAATTGGAAACCATAAATGTACATCCTCATGGAAAAGAGTGCCTAAATGCTCCCCTTGAAGCACTCGCAAAGCTCCATCGGCAGCAAATCCACTTTTGAACATATAAAATGTTGGATTTAGAGACGTCTAAATTACAATAATTAAGTTGGACATACGTGCATTATGATTATGATATCAAATACTGTCGAAAGATTACATCTATGTAATGATTAAAACATGCCAAACAATGTGATTAATTAAGACATGGCATTATACGTATTTAAATAAGGATTTGGATACAAATACATATAGAATAATGTTAATCAATTATAATTGTTAATGGACCGATTATAGTTGATTAAAATAATAGCAGTAAATTGAGCTAAATAAGGAAATCAGAATTTATTCTGATTTATTTCAGTTTTTTCTGAAGTTTCCCGATTTGAAGTTTTTTGTAAAATCGGAAACTCCAGATTTCTTTTGGACTTGTTTCCAAAGTATTAGCTAAATTTCAGCAGCCCCAGGATTAGAATCTTTTTCTTTGGCACTGCTATAAAAGGGCTGAGTCTCCAAGGCTTGCAATCATCTAGAAATATTTGTCTGCTCCATTGAAGACAGGATACTCTCCAGAGAAAAGGATTGCAAGTTCTTGGAAGGATTCGAGAGCCAACAACTCAAGTCAAGACCAGAAGCTGTCCGCGACCTTCGAAGATGGAAAGTAAGTTCCCCTGTGCATTAAACTTAATTTCTAAGTTCCGCTGTGCATTAAGTTTAAATTCTTGCATAGGAGTAGTTCTTGGTTAGGGTTTTAAATCATTTAGTAAAACCCATCAATTGGTATCAGAGCCTCCCTTTTGTAAGAAATGCTGTGTGTATTCCACGAAGTTTGAAAACATTTTGGGCATTTTTCAGTGATGGCTGGAAAATCGATTATATATCTCTGTTTGTTGATAGTGAAGTGTTAAAAATATTATTATAATGACTTCTCCCTCATAGTTTGATTTGAGTTTTTTGAACATTGGTTCTTACGACCTAGCCTTGGGTTAAATTATCAGTTATCAATGGAATCAGTTTTGCAAAATTGTTGTTTAAAGATTTACGAAATTGAGACTTAGAATCCGGAATCTCTGGGTGCACTTATTATTTTTTTGACAAAGGATTTTATTTGTAGAAGGAGTTTGTGTTTTCTTCATGCACAGATCGTATAGATCCCCACCTGCAGACTCTGCGCAAGGTTATTTTTAACTTCTATTGACTAAACGTAATCATGTACAGATCGAATAGATATCTTTGTATTTTGGTGTGAATTTAAAATCTCTGCTAAAACGCGAATCTCAGATCTCTTGCCTTGACCGGTTGTAATTCATATGGGTGACCTCCAGGTTTAATGCTGTAATACACAGGTCGAATAAATCTTTATCGTCTAAA
This sequence comes from Larix kaempferi, assembly GCA_027924585.1. Lineage (NCBI taxonomy): Eukaryota > Viridiplantae > Streptophyta > Pinopsida > Pinales > Pinaceae > Larix > Larix kaempferi. The sequence continues at coordinate 5,069,194 of BSBM01000368.1, forward strand.
CTCAGATTAACATGCTTACATCTCTATTCTGTGAAGACCCTCACGGTGTGTGAAAAAACGCCCTGTTTTGGTTTGCATGTTATTTTTGGTCTTGCAGCCAGAGTAAATTTTGTTTCCTGTATGGTCTTTGAGAACTGTGGAGAGGCTGGGCGATTTCCCTTCAATGAAATCGACCCATGTTATCTACCGGAAACCTCGGTTTTGATGCGTTACGCTCTGTAATTTAATATTGCAGTTGTATGTATGTCATTGTTGTGTTTTGCCTCAGTCCTCATGTATTAAATTGTTGATGCGTTTAACTTTTGCTGTTACTCTGGTTTCCTTTGAGTATGTGCTTTTCCCTCTGGCTGAAATGAACTCGTGGATGGCTGGAAGAGCCCCACGCTTGGTCTGTTTCCCATTAATATTTTTATACAATGGTATCGTAAGCGTCAAACTATAATGCACCGAAACTGTATGGGTTATGCCAAAATTATTGAGGTCTGCGTTAGATCTGGTTACTAGATTAAGGGAGAGGACAGCCTGAATGGCATTGATCCCTGCCCTGCGTTGTATGTTTTTTTCGTTTTGGTATTTAAGTTTCAATTACTGCTCTTAATCGTGAATGTTCGATTTACCTCACCCAAAAATATTGCAACTGGCTACTTACGAAATCAGACTTGGATATTTCCAAACATTTGTTGTTTAATACTGTAGCGTCTTAGTAATCTTTGGGACATAGAGGTCTGATGTTCTAATGGTTCTTATTATATCATTTCATTTGACATTCCCATAGATATTTCGGATGCATGAAAACACAATAGCAGACTTTAACAAAGAAATATATCAGGTCCGATTATTTAATTAGAGGGATGTTTACATGCCTGTAAATACTTGAAAGAAGATATGGAAAATAGTCATCTTCAGACACAAGAAACGCAGTCACCGAGGTGCTGTAGGAGACATATACCTCTTCTGATCGGCATATTCAAAATTGGATATCAGATATCTGCGTTTATGTTTCAAAGTAGAATATCCTGACATAAACTGAATTTTTGCATCTTGCTTTTATATCTCTGTGTTTAAATGGAAGTTGAAAATTCTCTACGGAGATCGAAACTTGAATCTTATTATATATTCTGAGATCTTTTGCGTTTATGTTTAATGTCGAAAATCCTGGCATTAACTGGAATTTGCCTTTTGTTTTAAACTCTGTGTTTTAAAGTTTTCAAATTGAGAAAGCGTTTGAGGGACATGCTTCAGTATTCATTTCGATTTCTTGAAATAAACGGTATGCGTGCTGAGATACCATCCCCTTGCATTCGTTAAACGGTCCCTGCGTAGAATATTGCAGTATGAATACACACTATGTGATGGGATACCATACTTGCAAGTTTTCATCGGCTTTTGCACATGCGATCCCAGTATAGCATGATCCTTTCAAACTCTGCTTTTGATAGGTGTTGTAGGGGTTTATTTAACAGAAATATTACTGGTTTGAAGTATGCATTTAACACCTGTATGTTCCCATTTAAAAATAGTTGTTTATTAAAGTGTTCAACTCTACCAACGCCCTGTGCGTTTTCATTTTGAAAATTGATGTTTCCAGTTTTATTTTTACAAATTGATGTTGAACTCTGCGTTGATCCCATTCATTGATGTTTCCAGAATTCTTAGAACAATTGATATGTTTCCAGATTTATATTTGGAATCCAGGGATCTATATGATCTGCTATTTAAACTGTGAATTTGTGCAGACGGCCATTGGTAAAAGCATATTAACTTTCTGCATGCTTCAAAGTTCAAGTAATTGCTCAGGATTGAGTACATACATATAATTTTTGGTTTTTTCGCATAACAAAATTTTGTTATGGTTTATTATTTTTCGAAATACTTGTGACGCAAGTTTGTTACAATGTGATATTTTCTTTTAGAGATGTTAATATTTTACTTGAACAAGCACATATTATCAACTGTTAAGTTAACAAATAAGGGTGATGATTTTAGAATCTAACTAAAGGCATTTTATGTATACATGTGTTGTTTTCGCATGAGTCAAGCATTGATGTTCGCAAAACGAACCGCTCTGTGTAAGACGATTGCAAGGATGACTCATGACAAGCTCAATGGACGTAGGTGTTAGCTTTCCCAAAGGAGGGTTGGCACCTGCTAAGTTGTTTGGTGCATAAGGGTGATGTATAACAAATAAGTTGCAACACACATATGCTGGCAATGTCTAGAAAAGCATTTGGGGCTTGGTGCACCAGGTCCGTTGGTGACCTGCCTTCCCCACTTGACTGGCCTGATAGTTAGCAAATGGATATGTCAATCTGGCCCAAAGGCGGAAAAGACAATAAGGTAATGATTGCGCCCAAAGGTGTTTTTTTTTTCATTATTGAGTGGTGTTTTGGCTAAAAGATTCAATGGAGCACATAATTTAATTTAGGCCTTTAGATGGATTTTAGAATTATGATTAAAGATCAAATCGTGATGCATAATATCTAATTTTTTCTTTTGTTCTTCATTTTTTTCAGATCTAAACATAATGTCAAATCTAAGTCAAATTAAGCCCCTCATGGGGAACAATTTCAAACAATGGGAAGAAAAGCTGAAATTAGTCTTAGGGATCATGCAATTGGACACTGCACTGAGATTTGATCGCCCCAAGCCCAATAAAGAGGGTGAAGAAACTCCCCAAGAGAAGGCTGATATTGAAAGATGGGAGCATTCAAATCGCATGTGCATAATGGTGATGAAGCAAACGATCCATGAGACTTTTCGGGGCATAATACCTGATACAGAGACCGGCGCTATTAAATACCTTAAGGCCCTTGAAGAGAAATTCACAAAGAGTAAAAAGACTGAAGTTAGTACACTCTTTGTGAAGTTGGCAACAATAAAATACAAGGGAAAAGAAGGGGTTAGAGAGCATGTTATTGAGATGACAAGACTGCAACGTGCCTTGAAAGGGCATAATTATGACATCTCTTATGAAGTCCTTATTGAGTTCATTTTTTTGTCTCTCCCGTCCAACTTTAGTCAATTCAAGATGACTTATAATTGTCAAAAAGGGACATGGACACTACCTGAGTTTGAGGCTCAGTTGGTACAGGAGGAAGAGAGACAGAAAATGACTAAAGGGGAAAGTGCTCATGTAGTAACATCTAATCATAAGGGTAAAGGCAAGAAGCGCAAGTTTGCTGCCAAGGTAGCTGCAAACAATGCCGCGCAGAAAAGCAAGAAGGAAGATACTTCTGCGAAAGCAGAAGAAAGGAACTGTTTTTTCTGCAAAGCGTCAGGACATACAAAGAAATTCTGCACTAACTATCATGCATGGTTGGCAAAGAAAGGTATGTCTCTTGCTTTAGTTTGTTCTGAAGTTAATTTAAGTTCTGTATCTAGATATACTTGGTGGATAGATTCAGGTGCAACGACTAACATCAGTATGTCGATGCAGGGTTGCCTAAGCCATCGCAAGCCAAGTGAGGCGGAGCGCTACGTTTACGTAGGAAATGGCAATAAAGTAGAAGTGAAAAGCATAGGAAAATTTAGATTATTATGTAAGACAGGATTTTATTTAAGTTTTGATGCTTTAGTGGTTCCATCTTTCAGAAGGAACCTAATTTCTATATCTTATTTGGACAAAAATGGTTATGTATGTTCATTTGGTAATGGAAAATTCAGTTTGTGTCAAAATTCTAAGCTTCTTGCTTCTGGTATCCTGTCTTCTTATGATAATCTTTATTTTCTAGATATAGACACTTCACATTCAGAGGCACTGCATATAGATAATAGAAAACGTAAATTAACTTGCGAGAAATCTCCAACATTATGGCACAAGCGATTAGGACATATCTCCATGAAAAGGATAGAACGTCTTGTGTCTAATGATATTCTCCAACCTTTAGATTTTACAAACTTAAGTGATTGTGTGAATTGTATAAAGGGAAAACAAACTAATAAACGTAAGTATGATGCAAAAAGATGTAATGATGTCTTAGAATTAATTCATACGGATATCTGTGGTCCTTTTCCAAAAGCTACAAGAAATGGTCACCGTTACTTTATCACATTCATAGATGATTATTCAAGATATGGTCATATTTACTTAATAAAAGAAAAGGCAGAAGCATTAGACGTGTTCATAAATTTCAAAACGGAAGTTGAGTTACAACTTAACAAACGTATAAAGTCCATTCGTTCTGATCGTGGTGGTGAATACTACGGTCGTTATGATGGATCAGGAGAACAATGTCAAGGTCCCTTTGCAAAATACTTAGAGGAATGCGGAATTGTGCCTCAGTATACGTTGCCAGGTTCGCCTGCAATGAATGGTGTTGCTGAACGGCGAAATCGCACCCTTAAAGACATGGTGAGAAGTATGATTGCTCGTACAACTCTACCTGAGAATTTGTGGGGAGAAGCCTTAAAGACTGCAGCATACATACTTAATAGAGTGCCTACTAAAGCAGCTAACAAGACCCCTTACGAGTTATGGGTTGGGCGCAAGCCTAGCTTGAATCATTTGAGAGTTTGGGGATGTCCATGTGAAGCTAGGCCTTATAAGCCAAATGAAAAGAAACTGGACGAAAGGACCATTAGTTGTTACTTTATAGGCTATTCTGAACGATCTAGGGGATACAAATTCTATAATCCAACAGAACATACAGTTTTCGAGTCAGGAAGTGCGAAATTTTTTGAGGATAATGAGTTTGTGGGGGGAGATATGACAAAAGATAGTATTTTTGAAGAAGAAGAGACGAATGCGAATGAGACTATGGACCAAAGTCCTGGTTTTGTTCAAATTCCGATTGCATTTAGAAATGAGACTATGGACCAAAGTCCTAGTTTTGTTCAAATTCCGATTGCGTTTAGAAATACATCTTCTGACAATATGCAAACTTCATCATCACAAATAACTCAGTTAGAAACTCAACATGGAATAGAGAACACAAATGGACCTGAACCCAACCCAAACCCTGACATTGACATGACAAATGTTGATGGCCTAGGGCCTGTGGGAGATTCAGAAATTGATAATGATGTTCCTCCTCCTGTTGAAGATCAAGTTGTAAATGAACCTCAAGAAAATCTAGTACCTGTGCCAATTAGGAGATCTACTAGAGAGAAAAGATCTACACAATCTAAGGATTATGCATATCTTCAAGAACATGAGTTTGACATTGGCATGTTTGAAAATGATCCTGTTAATATCAAACAAGCTATGGAAAGCTCTAACTCTCAAAAGTGGATTAATGCCATGAATGAAGAGATGAAATCTATGTATGACAATGACGTTTGGGATATCGTTCCGTTGCCTAAAGACAAGAAACCCGTTGGTTGCAAATGGATATTTAAGACTAAGCGGGATTCTAAAGGCAATGTTGAAAAATACAAGGCACGTCTTGTTGCGAAAGGTTTCACACAGAAAGAAGGCATTGATTATAAAGAGACTTTCTCTCTAGTTTCATCGAAAGACTCTTTAAGGATTATATTGGCGCTTGTAGCACATTATGATTTAGAAATTCATCAGATGGATGTAAAGACGGCGTTTCTCAATGGTGACATTGATGAAACAATCTATATGAAGCAGCCAGAGAACTTTGTATCAGGTGATGCAGGGTCTATGGTTTGCAGACTTAAGAAATCTATCTATGGGCTAAAACAAGCATCTCGACAATGGTATCAAAAATTTCACAAAATTGTTAGCTCATTTGGTTTTGAGTCTAACATAGTAGACGAATGCATATACCTTAAGTTCTGTGGGAGTAAAATTATTTTCTTGGTTTTATATGTAGATGACATATTGCTTGCCAGTAACGATAAGGACATGTTGCATCAAACTAAGAATTTTTTATTTAAGAACTTTGAAATGAAAGATCTTGGTGATGCATCATTTGTTCTAGGGATTGAAATACTTAGAGATAGATCTCAAGGTATTCTAAGGTTATCCCAGAGGAACTATATCGATAAGATTCTAACAAGATTTGGCATGGAAAACAGCAAACCAGGAGATACCCCTGTATCAAAAGGAGATAAGTTTAGTCTAAAACAATGTCCCCAAACTGACTTAGATAAAAACATCATGAAAGATATTCCCTATGCCTCAGCCGTGGGTAGCATCATGTATGCACAAGTATGCACGCGTCCAGATATTGCGTTCATCACTGGAATGCTAGGGAGATATTTGAGTAACCCAGGTATGGAACACTGGAAGGCAGCCAAGCGAGTGTTGAGATACCTAAAGAGAACAAGGGACTATATGCTCACGTATCGGAGATCGGAACAGCTCGAGGTCATTGGATATACTGATTCTGATTTTGGAGGATGTGTCGACAGCATGAAGTCAACATCAGGATACATCTTTATGATGGCAGGCAGTGCCGTGTCATGGAAGAGCGCTAAGCAGTCATTGGTAGCCTCCTCCACTATGGCAGCTGAATTTGTTGCATGCTATGAAGCATCTAATCATGGCGTATGGCTGAAGAACTTCGTCACAAGTCTGAAAATTGTGGATTCTATTCAGAAACCACTCAAATTATTATGTGACAACAATTCAGCAGTGTTATACGCAACCAACAACCGAAGTTCGTCAAAGTCAAAGTACATCGATATTAAGTTTTTGGTTGTAAAAGAGAGAGTGCAGAATAATGAATTATGTATAGAACACATAGGTACAGACTCCATGATTGCTGATCCTCTTACTAAAGGATTACCACCCAAGAAGTTTCACGAACATGTTGCCCGTATGGGTGTAATTTCTATTTAGGATAGTTAGAAAATGTGGGAGTCTGAATATGTTTTAAGTTTTGATGTTCTATGTAATGCAATTGTAAACATTTTTGATGATATATACAAGTTGCATTCAGTTTCGGTTTCATTATTTCTTTCTTTAAAGTTTAATTTTTGACCTCATACAGTAAAGTAAAGGTGACTCAATTAGAAATAGGCACGTATAATCACACTTGCGTGTAATTTCTAAACTATATGTCCAAATCAGATTCATGTCATTCAGTTATGTTGGCAGCGTGATTTATGTCGGTTTAGTTGCGAATAAATGTGACAAGTGCTGCTTAAGTCCTTTGTTAGCATAATTGATGGACGGAATTGTTTAAGAAATACGATAAGAAAGACAGAAAAGTTGCATGCAATAAAGTTAAGGATATATAATCAAAAGGTTGCACTTGTCCATGTGGGAGATTGTTGGATTTAGAGACGTCTAAATTACAATAATTAAGTTGGACATACGTGCATTATGATTATGATATCAAATACTGTCGAAAGATTACATCTATGTAATGATTAAAACATGCCAAACAATGTGATTAATTAAGACATGGCATTATACGTATTTAAATAAGGATTTGGATACAAATACATATAGAATAATGTTAATCAATTATAATTGTTAATGGACCGATTATAGTTGATTAAAATAATAGCAGTAAATTGAGCTAAATAAGGAAATCAGAATTTATTCTGATTTATTTCAGTTTTTTCTGAAGTTTCCCGATTTGAAGTTTTTTGTAAAATCGGAAACTCCAGATTTCTTTTGGACTTGTTTCCAAAGTATTAGCTAAATTTCAGCAGCCCCAGGATTAGAATCTTTTTCTTTGGCACTGCTATAAAAGGGCTGAGTCTCCAAGGCTTGCAATCATCTAGAAATATTTGTCTGCTCCATTGAAGACAGGATACTCTCCAGAGAAAAGGATTGCAAGTTCTTGGAAGGATTCGAGAGCCAACAACTCAAGTCAAGACCAGAAGCTGTCCGCGACCTTCGAAGATGGAAAGTAAGTTCCGCTGTGCATTAAACTTAATTTCTAAGTTCCGCTGTGCATTAAGTTTAAATTCTTGCATAGGAGTAGTTCTTGGTTAGGGTTTTAAAGCATTTAGTAAAACCCATCATAAAATACATGAGTTCCACTATGATGCTTCTCAGGCAAAGGAGATAATGACAAACATCAAAAGCAATCATATAAATACCATTCTAGAAACATATATAAAAAACAATGAAAACCGAAAAGCTAGATTTCCTAGCAAAAGAAACAAAACAAAACATATTCCTCCAGTGGTAAATGGCATAATAATCATGCACTCAATCAAACGAATTATTGATATTATGATAAAATCCATTTCAAACAAATGCTGGAATCAAGGAACTCAGAGTTTTGATGCTTACAAGGAGAGTTAAAGCATCCAAGATGTGAAAAATCATAAGGCAAGAACAATCCTCTGGAAATTCTTTGAGCTCTTCCTAAGATGGAAAATAAGATCATTACAGATGTGTTATGAAGAAAAGTAAAGCCATACACAACAATTACAAGAATTCATACACAAAATCACAAAAAGTAACAAGTCAAGGAAATTTCAAATTTGTTGGTTATGTCTTAGATTAAGAAAATCACATCAAAGCTGTTGGTGCCCAAAAAATTGCCTTGTACATTTAGAGGACTGTGGCTGGATGTCAATGGCCACAAATGAGCAGATTGATCCACGTGTCGGTAATTCCCACATGTAAAAGTCGATTATGGCATAATAATATGACTTGAGAACTATGCTTCAACTTTAAATCTTAATTTAGAACATTTGGGCTCAAAGGAATGATAGTAAAAGTGAATCTATGGTTTATTACCTCCCAAATTAACAAGTGTGATTAAAGTGCCGAAGAAGCAAGCTAGCTGACGGGTACCAAGAGGAAAGGCCAATGTCACCACACCAATCCCCTTCCAACTTTTGGTTGGCTCTTCTCCAACTCAAGGGGGGTGTCCCTTAGAAAAGATTACTAGGGCAAAGACAATGAGGAGCAAGGTGATTTGAAGAGGTTTTCCAAGAAAAACAGTTGTTTTTGTAGTATAGGAATATATAATAGTTGATGGGAGGATAAGGGGGACCACTCCAAGGACTAGTGCCAATCCGATCAACGGTAAATGGGGTCAAAGAATCACCAAGAGAAGAGAATTGCATCTGCTAACCCTAATCTACTTGGTGGATTGCAAGGGTAGGGATCGAATGAAGTATCCACTTCCTTTCAAGCTTTACAACGTGCACCCTATAGATAAAGGTTTTATGGCTACACAATCCAGATTAAGACAAATATGCAACACATAAATCTCATACAAAATAAGATGGTAAAAAAGATGAAATAGAACTTAACTTAAAAGTTAAAACATATTTCTCCAACTAGATAGTACCATCCTTACAGTGGCACAAGCAAAGCATAGAAATGATTTAACCATGTAAAACACCCAATAATCTTACAACCATGAAGCTCCGAGCAAGAGAGATGCACCACACATGAACAAGAAGGGAACCATTAAGACAACATTTGCTCCAAGAAAAAGATATGTCAGTTAGGCTTAAGAGAGATAGAACTCCAAAGATCCAACCATGAGAAATGAATGAGAGAGCCAACCCTTATATAGGTTGTAGTTTCATCTCATTCTACAATAAAATAACATTAAAAGCCTAGAGCTATCATAGGGTGGGGTAAACAAATGAAAAACCCCACTACTCAACTAACAATACATAAAAAATGAGTGGTTAATGCCACACATACAAGTAACTATCAAAGTCTCACCATGCATCGTGGAATAAATGGCACATGGAATCCCAACGTCTATCCTCATCAAGTACTCAAGTAAGGCACTCCAATAGAAAAGTCTCCAAATAATGTGGAAACTCCTCAAAAAATGGATGATAGACCCTAGATCTATGTGCAAGTAACCTCCAAATCCAGCTGTCCACAAAATCTGCAATGAAGAATGCCCAAACAACAATGTCCCCCATAATGGCATGAAGATCCAACCCTAGACTTAGGGTTTGACCCTCCTAAGTCTCCACCAAGTGGGGCGGCTCCTCCTCAAATGGACTAAACAAATTATAAAGGGATACAAATGTAGGACGACCACCTAAAATATGTCATAGAAGTCCTCAAGCAACTCCTAGAATGCGGAAGAGCCCAAGGTAATGTAAGGAACATGTGATAATCAACTCCAACAGAGGGTGGCTTATTTAAAAACGCCATGCAACTCCTCAAAAGGTAGATATAAGGCTCTTGGAGTGTGCAACAACCTCCACCTATGACAGTTGTCCCATCAAATCAGCACCAAAGTCATGAACAACCCCTCTAAATATAGCAAATAGAGGCCTCAAATGGAACGACTCCTCTAATAATGTGATAATCAATCTATTAAAGGGGGAGGCTCCTCTAATATGGCATCATGTGTGGATAAAGCATCCTCCAAATGGAAAAGTGCATGAACATATGTGTAATGAGACCCCCACATGCCAATAAAATATAACCAAATGCCTCGACATATGTGCCATAATGCCAACTCATCAATAAAAACCTCAAACACATCCATCAACCAATATAATGATATAAAGCGCCTCCACATGTGCACCAAAAGAAGAAAATTATGTGTCAACTCAACAATAGTCTATGGGATCACCATCAAGCATCAAAATATACACCCTCAAGGTCGAATTCATCAAACAAGACCTTGACCACATCATGAAAATGACTCCCAGATGGTGAAAAAAAGGCCATAAAGATGCATCCATAGCCCTAACCCCCTACAGAATTAGGTTGAGCATTTTACACCATTGGAAAGGTCTCAGAAAGAGCTTTTCATCCACATATCATAAGCCCCCATCTTAGCTAGGGCATTGGAGAACCATGGGTTTGAATATAGGGTCCTGAAATGTATAATTCGCCCCAGGAACAGCATAAAACAAGGTGCAAAGGTGAACAAATGCTAGCCGCTCGTCATGATTGTGAAAACCATCAAATGAAGTGTTCATACCATCCATATATGATGCAGAACCAAGACTAAACAAGTCACCATGGGCACATCAGCCATCCATCATCAACCAAAGCATCAACATGAACATGTCACCCCCTATCAAAATTATCAAAATTGTGATGAGGATCACAAGTGGACACCCATGCAAAATGGGGGGTAACACAGTGTAATTGTGAGACTCAACAACTCTGATTGGACTTCAAGTCCTAATTTAGAACATTTGAGCTCAAAGGAACCATACTTAAATTAAGGTTTGAATGAGGCAAGGCACTCCTCTCATAGGCAGTGTGGTAAGGTGGTTCGCCCCCACAAGGAGATGTAAGGCAACATAACTCCATGGAATGTTGGCCTATTCAGGCTACGTGGGGTAAACATAGTAGATTGGTTAAGATAAAAATTCTTGTTGTATTGGGGAATGTTGTTCTTGTGTGTGACAATACTGAACACATGTTAAATTTCAGTGCATGGTAGGAAGATCTACAGTCAGAAAACTAAAACCTAACAGCTGGGAAACTGAAACCTTCAAACTTCTATCAAAATAGTAGACTCTAAATGTTAGATCTACAAACACGAACAAGATGAAAATATGAGCAGCAAGCTACAGGAAAACTGAGAACAACATACTGTTATGTATTAATCTGCATAAACTGAGATGCCATTCCCTGTACTTGTTTTCACTGCAACTAAACGATGCACAAACTTGATCATATTTACTAATCTTAAACTGTAGTGGTGCACTTAACAGAGTAGCTTCTATTTTGCAACTCTTGCTTGTATGTACTATGTACCATAAATGTTTATGGTAGAACTCTTAAGCATATTATTGCTTAGAAGATTTTAAAGAGCTTGATAGCCTCCTTTTCCAGATCGTTAAATCACTGCATGGCTTTTTGACATTTGGAAGAGCTGGATGATGATGACCTTGTAATCCTCACATTAGTGAATTTCTCTATAAAGGTGTTGAGATAGGATGTTGTGCTACTATTTTTAAGACAGGATATACTGCTGTTGGTCAATATTTATAACAACCCATTAAAAATACAATTTGTCAAAGACATGTGGTTACATCATTAAAGCCATCATTTTAATGGGTGAAATGTTTCTGAAATTCCAACCCTGCTCCTCGCTACCATGCCTAAAAGTTCCAACCTTCTTTCCTTTATATTTCCACGATATTGCTTGGCTCCTTCCTTTTTATGTGAAGCCAAACACCTAGTTTGTATTATAAGGAAATTTCAACTCTAAAATCGAACACCACTGCGAAGCAAATCAAGCAACAAGCTCTAAAATCAAACACCATTGTGAATCAAATCAAGCAAAAATAGCAGAACATGGAGCCGAACTCTATTCCATTGTAAGTATAAGCTTGAAATATCATTTTCTGTTTGTAGAATATAGTTGTTTTCTTCACATTTTGATAAAGGTTTCAATTATTTTGTACCAATTTTGAATGGATTGGTAGGTGAAGGAATGAGTTTTAGTAGATGAAGATTAAGTAGTAAGACATGGTATTTCTTTCGTTCTCTCTTGTTTGTATGCACACTCGAGTTGCAGCTTCGTTGCTAGATTCTGTAGTTTTTCCCTGGCATTATTATAGTCTAATTATAGTGGTTGAGTTGAAATATATAAATAAAGGGATGGTTTAGGATGTTGATGTTGCATTTTGTTGGATGATCTTATCCTTTATTCACCTTGCCATGGTGAGATTTTTATTACCGGCCAGAACACTTTATTTGAGACATGAGAACTCAACCATGTTCCAATGCAGGGACTTTTGACATTCTTTCAGTGTGCTCCTAACCCCTTAATTTTAATTGGTCTATTTTATCAAGTAAACTAAATGTCATATATGATTAATGCTCCCAGATGTCTGCTTTATGTAGCGATTATTAATGAATATCAGGAGATCTTCAAACACATTGGCATTATCAGATATCTAGACATGCTAATATATAGAGGCCTGTTAGTGTTATTGTTAGCTTATTTACTATAGCAGGCTATAAAAGCAACCTATTGAAAATACAAAATGCACTCCACATTGTCTTCTTATTGGATTCAAAATCTTGCATGAACTGAGATGATGATATGTGTGAATATTGGGCAAAGTTGAATGCCCTGTTTCTTTGCATAAAGGATCGTTTAATGCACCCACTACAAGGTCCTTTCACCATGAATAAAATAAATGGATAAAAACCTTAGGGGATGGCTTGGAGAACCAACTCTCCATTTTTTATCATTGTTCCTTCTTCAAGCCTTTTACCATGGCTTGCTAGGCTATTAAGAATTGCACCCGGGTCTATATGAAGAATTGTTCCTTTTTTCCCGGGTTGAACACAGGTCTCTATGAAGAACGCTCACCCGCTTGTGAACCAAATCAGATGCGAATTTCTGGGCTTGTGTGGACACCCAATGAAATTACAACCATCTATTTCTTATGTGCAAATGGATAGATTTTCCTCGTGCATATCATATTTTATGAGGAAATTCTCTTGGGAGAATCTGACAAGACCCTCTACACCATCAATCAACCTCACATCTCTTGGCCCACATTTCAGCAGGCATCACTTGTCAAACAATATGCCAATGAAATTACCACCATCTGATTTCTCATGTAGTGATATGAGGTTTGGTGCTATGTTTTGGGCTTCATGGATCAAGTGTTGGAAGCATTAAACTTCAATTTAACTACCCCATGTGAAATTAATTGGAATTTTAAGAAGGGCATACCATGGTTTTGATTTTTGGGATAAGACATGGATTTAGTGCAAGACATGGCACCATTTTAAATGGATCCCACAACATTTCCTAATAAACTATCGAAACTTTCAAGGAATTATGAATTGGAATTCTTTTATATGGAGGATTCCACACTATCAATATCAATGTAAGCTTGTTAATAACTAATATCAAACTCCTCAAATCAATATATAAGCTGGTAAGCATGCTCTAAAAATCATGGGCTATGTTTCTAAATAAAACATGCTACTAAATCCAATATCATTATGCAATTTAATAGAAAGAAACAATTAAGCATCGAACATGTAATGTCTTCAGTGCAGTCAGAAATATTATAGTTTGCTCAACATTTAAAACTGAATGTTATACATAAAGAAATCCATGTGCAAAAGAAAAAATCACCTAAAAAGAAATCACCTGAAAATATATAGGAGATTAAATATTTTTAACTTTACATCCAAATCCTTATCCTACGGTGTTTAATAATTATTATTATTTTAAGGAAAATGATCTTTTAAATTATTTTTTTAATAATAATTTTTATTTAAAAGCAAAAAGACAAAAATTAATATTTAAACCATTAAAAAGTTTCTATCCATTACCTTTTTACTCATTAGAATGTTACGAAAGTCTTAAAAGAGAAAAAGTTTTTGGATTAAAACTATTGGTTTTGTCTTTTCCCTCAAGTCTTATGCCCACATCAAACCCTTTGTCTTCACCATCCTCAGGACAAGCGAATCGTCCAAGTGGCAGAGCCCACGACTCCATAATTTTGCACCACTTGTTAAATAACTTGCCAGATTCCTGCTAACATAAATAGTGTTAAATTCTTTGTTGTAATATGTGTGGCATTACTCTCACATCCTAAAAAAGAATCCAAAGCATTTGTATATGACGAAGGAAGGCCCGTGGGTCAGACTGGAGACGTGCGGCCTTATAAAAGAGACAATTCAACAGAATTTTCTTGGTAATTGGTAAGGAGGTTGATGTTTTTCCTCTTGCACATGAGCAATACAGTGTTAAAGATCAACGCAATATTTTTTATCAAAACCTGCGTATGGTGCCATTGAAATTGAAGTATTGATGAAGCTGTGGTGATTGGAGTATTTATGTTCGAAGCACTCTCACCAAACACCAAGAGAGTCAACAAGTTCTTGTAAAAATTTAAAATGCTCAACACGTCAATGCTCAAATGAGACAGACACGTATATGAACACAACGTTAAGACAATGCCAATTCCTGAAAGCCAAGATATTGACAGCGTTTATGTGATTATTTATTCAGTTGTTGAGCAAAATGCCAACCAAGGAGAGTGCTATTCTTGATCAGAACCTTGCTGGCCAAGACCATGGTGTTTTATGTTGTGTTTATCAGAAGTTGAGTGGCTTTTTAAATTCATACTTGATAATCGTTCATCTTTTAATTCTGCTTTCGCAAATTATTATTGACTAACAGTGGGCATGAAGAGTGCTTCAATTTGCATTCCCATGTCTGAAAAGAGTTCAATGCCCAAGGCCTGAAATGGGAGATTTTAAGAAGAGCTTAAGTGTAGGATTCAGTCTCAAAACAAGATGTATTGCCCAGCAAATTTGGTGAAATTGTAGAACATTGTCATTGATTTACACAAAGGTGTAATTTGTAAGACCTAAATGCAATGCAATTTGAGCCTTGGATTTACACGAGAATGAAATTGGTGTTTCGGTGTCTCAAGATGACCGAAACTCTCTTCAATTTAATATTGGTTCTACAATTGATTTTGCACATTTGTACACCCAGTGAAAGGGAGAACTCGTATTAAGAGTTCTACTTACAAGATTTTCTTTAAATGATGCTCAGAGGCTGTATCATGAGGATCGACATTCAAAATCTATGAAGGATTGATTTAGCATCTTCAGTGAATACATGGATATAGATCCATATTTTTAGGCAAAATCAGAGATCAAAATGAGGAAACTTGTCAGGTGGCAGAGTATTCCAGAAATCAGCTACATTTCCCAGATCTGGAGACACAAAATCAATTAGCTCCACATTCTTAGAAATCAATAATTCCATCATTTTAGGCGTCGAACTCATCCAAGGGGACAAAAATCAGCAACCTCATCAAGATTAACTTCCAGATTTCCAAGATAACAATAAAATCATTCCCAGATTTTCAGGCAAAAGAGTTTCCAGATTTGATACAGAGGATCGGTGGCAGTCAAAAAGTAAATTTGATGGAAAAGATCAACTAGTATTATCTACATCAACCCTAGTTTTATAGTGCTTCAATGAACATCTTTGGGCAGTATTCAAGCTTTGAGGATATAGGTGGTAATTAGAAGGTAGATTAAATCCAATCTTAATGAGATTCGACAGATTTCGACTCTAGCAATTCCACATTTCCTGTGAGAAGTCAGAGACTGTTTTATTTTTAGATTTGGTGATAGGATTTTATTTCCAAAAACTTTTAATAGCTGGGGGTATTGTAATTCATATAAATATTATCATTTTTGGAAAATGCATGCCAAAAACAAGTGGAATGAAATGCAAATCAAAATAAGATCAGTCCCAATGCCCCAGCTGGATTTAAATCCTATGCCTTAACTGAGACATTTACAAACTTGAAAAATAACATGAAGTAAACTATGGTACTCACCCCTTGAAGACTACTAAAGCCAAGGCCATCACCAATTGTCAATCGGTGTAGATTAACAAGAGAATTGTAGTGATTTCCACGATGATAGCTAAGCCAGATAGGGGGAGAATCTGTACCATAACTACCATCAAATATGTTGATAGGCTCTACCAAACATTAAGTGTAAGTAATTTTGTATATGAATAAAAGCTATGGATATAGAAAATTATAATAAAAAGGCCTAAATCCATTCTTAGCTTGCAACTGAATACCTGTGTTGTATGAACAAATAAGAATGGGAGGATTATACATCTCTGGCATTGCCTGGATTTCCAAATTGTTACCATACACCTGTTTAAAGTTTATGCAGTAATTATTATGTTACATAAAAATGAATCCTTTGCACATCCATCTAATCTAAAAATACACAAAAGTTGCCTAAAAGTAAGCAAGCAAGCAAGCACTTGTAGAAGGAAATACAAATTTCTGCATATATGCAGTCTGATCATATTTTTCAAGCAAAATAAATTATCCAGCCTGTGTTGGGTGCATATTGGATGGTGACCACTCATTGCAATAACTCGCTGATGTTGTTTACTATTCAATATGCACCCAATGCAGGTTGGATAATTTGCTCTTCTCAAATGTATTATATTCTACAATTACTAGGATACAAGTCCGTATCTTAGTAACTTAGCAATAAACCAAGGAATGCACCAAAAGATCTATTCTCGCACTCGGTCATAAAAATAGTTGGAGCATCCAACATCTTTCCGACTGTCATGGAATGACTTCATCCATAATGTGAATGTTGACTATGAAAACTCTCTACCACTATATACTAATGTAGTCTCTTGAATTCCCACAGGTATCTGGATGCATAGGTCCACAACAATTGTATCAGGAAACTCTGCATGGTACAATTATGACATGCAACTCTGCAATAAGTGGTAGTGTGGCGACAGGAGCAGACAACAACTGTCAAACAATAGCAGTTCTCTTATCCCGTCTCTTCCCCACATATTAAACATTTACAGGGAGGGTTAAAGCAACAATTAAGTGGAGCGTGGAAGTAATCATCATCAGCTACTGCTGTTGCTATTGTTGCTGTGTCTATGGAAGACAAACAAGGCATGACGCCCGGTACATACAGCTACCTCCTCTTCAACTTTCACGACTCTGATCTTGTCCGTTCTTCTATTTCATAGGTAGAGGTAGGCTCATTCTATTACTTAGTTTACACATACATTCAGGTTTGGATTGGATTGAATTGAATTGCACGCAGTCTGATTATTGATCAGTGATATCATCATATATATGTTGCAAGAACAGAAAAATAAATATGGAGATAGAAACCCTATTACTAAACTGCAATTTTACGATCATTTATCAAAATCCTCACCAATCCCCACATTAATTAAAACTCGTATTGGCAATCCCAATACCTTTACGTTCAAATCTGATTAAGTTAGTTTTGTTGAGTAAACTTTAACTGATTGAACTACCTCAAACGCTAATTTGATCTGGGGTCTTACAAAAAACTTGCAACACTTGTGTCAACAATTGTGAAATACAAAAAACAAATTTCTAAAAAGTGGCTGAGGTAAGTGCTACATTGGATAATTAAGGTGACAAGTGACAAAGCCAAATCTTTAAGGCAATTGGGCCATTGGTTCTATGGTGAGGTTGATGGAGTAATAAAGGATTCATTTTGGCTAGGACTCCTTCATGGCATAACACTTTTGTAATACTTGGCATTGAAACTAAAAGATCTTTCTCCCAATGTGATTAGTATCCAATACATGTCCAGTTAAAATCTCACTTTTGACTGAACAAGGGGGTGAAGAGAGTCATAACTATAGAAGATGCTTGCCGTGTAGAGGCAATGACAATGAAGAACAAGGACTTCCAACATTTGCAACCATTTTGGTACTCTGAAGAAAAAACAGGTTGTGGTTATAGTAAGGGTAATTATAGTACTCCCTAGTTGCTTGCTCTCTATGTCTGTTGTATCCCCCCAATCCCCACACATCCAGATGAACAAAACCCACATGCTCCCTTGCTATCGATGTCATCACAAAATCCATTCCCACCTCAACTAACTGAAACATTGAAAAATTAATATACCCAATATTCTCAGTCACAAATTGGCACAATTCACTAAATACATACGACCATCTGCCATATAACACAGATATATGGCAGACCAATGACCTGAATTTATTAAGGAAGTAGGGTAAAATGGGTGTTGAGGTTTCAACTTGTAAGTTTGGATTGATGGGTTTCAGCTATCTCCCAACACTTTTCTTTTCATTTATGCTGGGTGTTAAATTTTCAGAATTTACTTCAATCTGATTTAGGATCTTGACTAAGAGAACAACATGTACAGCAAATCTACAACATATCAATCATGGACACAATAATGCAAGCACACAAGAGACACATAGTTTACTTGGGGAAAACCATAAAGGTGAAAAACCCCAATAACTTCCTCAGAGATAGATAGAGCAATGATACAACCAGAATACAAGAGATAGCCTTCTCCTAGCAGCAGAGCCTCCTCCTCCACAAGTGCGCCACTCTCCAAAGTGTGAGTGAGAGAATAGAATATGTAAAGTGAGAGAGACACACTCTCTATTTATATACTAACTTGACTTGACCTTTACTCAACTAGGTCGGCCTCAACCTAACCACTTAACATAATGCTGACTGGGCCAACCCCCACTAGGGTGGTCTAATAACCCTTTGACCCACATGACTTATACAGGGCCGACCCCAACAAGGTGGTCTAATAACCCATCAAGTATAAGTTACGACACTTACAATATAAATGACGACACTTTCGTATAGAGGAATAATAACATCTCTATAGGAATAAAACATACATATATGTGAAATACATTCTGAAGTTACATATACATCAACAATCCCTCTTAACTAGGAAGGTATTTCTCGACACAGTTCTTCTAGCACAAGTCATCTTCTCTGGATAATCGTCATCGATTCATCATCATCGTCACTGCTGCTGCTATCTCAATCAATCTCTAAATCTACTCGTCATAGAAAGTTCTACAGAGCCAGTCCTTTTTCATATTGGATGTAGGCCCACCACCTGCAAGTCTTCGTCATCACTGGCCATACTATGGAATCCTCAGGACTTATTACGTGCGTCACAAAACCTGGCTACAGCATCCCATGCTATTACGAGCACACAGCTCTACTTGTCGGATCTCCCGGGAGCACATTGCATGTGACCCATCACAAAACCTGGCTAAAGCATCCTAGGCTGTTACGAGCACACAGCTCTACCTGTCGGATCTCCCAGGAGCACATTACATGTGATCTCACCACAAAACCTAGTTGAAGCATCGCAGGCTGTTACGAGCACACAGCTCTACCTGTCGGATCTCCTAGGAGCACATTACATGTGGTCCACCACAAAACCTGGCTGAAGCATCTAAGGCCTTTTTCATCCTATCCAGATCTCCTAGGAGCAAATTACATGTGGTCATGGCAAAACCTGGCTGAAGCATCTGAGGCCTTTTTCATCCTGTCCAGATCTCCCAGGAGTAGATTACATGCCATAAGACAAAACCTCGCAAGAGCATCTCAGGATGTTACGGGTACACAACTACAACTTGAAGATCTCCCAGGGCACAAATTACATGTCCTCCCAGAGCAATGTCTCGAAAGAGCATCCCAGGCTATTACGGGTACATAACTCCGACCTATAGGATCTCCCCGACATGCTCATCTGCACAACCTGATCCACGGCCACAAAGTATCATCCTGATACTCACCATACATCATCCTGATGTACACATGATCATCCTGATCATCATCACTGCATCGTCCTGATGTATGTCATCTGGAGAAGCTCGTCATCCATGATCATCCTGATCATACAATGCATCCACCTGATGCATACTAAGTATCTACTTGATACATATCATCCTACATGATCTACCTGATCATACAATGTATCCACCTGATACATACACAGATACATGATCCACACAATGTATCCACCTGATACATATCAACATACATGATCTCAGTATCCACCTGATACATATACAGATACATGGTCCAAGCATCCAACATGATGCATATACAAAATACATAAAAATGATCCAACTGATCATATCCAGCATCCAACATGATGCATACACACATAAATGATTCA
Source organism: Larix kaempferi (assembly GCA_027924585.1). NCBI lineage: Eukaryota > Viridiplantae > Streptophyta > Pinopsida > Pinales > Pinaceae > Larix > Larix kaempferi. The sequence continues at coordinate 5,089,514 of BSBM01000368.1, forward strand.
ATTGATCATATCCAGCATCCAACATGATGCATATATATATAAATGATCCAACTGATCATAACAAGCATCCAACATGATGCATATACATATACAGAGTAGTAACTGGAGCATCGTCCTGATGCTCATCATCCATGATCCTCCTGATCATCATAGCATCGTCCTCTTCAGATCATCTCATCGTCCATGAAGCACAGCCCAGATGCACATCATCCAGCACTTACACCACTGACATGGGAGAACACATCTACCACCATGTGAAAAATGGCTCAGCAGTTACATCACGACCAAGGGAGAACACATCAACCATTTCAGAAAAGCTCATGTGCATCTGCATCTTCCGGACTCATCACTTCTCTTTGGAAGGAACCTCGATCTGAAGTGCACCAAGCCTCTCTCTGAAGTACTCAAACTGCACTCTGGCCAACGGCTTGGTCAATACATCTGCAACCTACTCATCCATCGCAACATACTCTGCTTCGGCTGTACTTAGTGCTACGCAGGACTGCTTCTTGCTAAACCAAGAGATCACACCTGATCCCTCTCTATAGCACTGCCTGCCCGATCTGAATCAACATAACCCTGTAGGTTAAACTTTTGATTCGCATCATACTTGAGCCCATAATCAACTGTACCCTTCAGGTACCTCAGAATATGCTTTACAACAACCAGGTGAACACTCCTTGGATCCGTCAGGAACTGGCTCAATGTGTTCACCGCAAAGCAAATATCTGGTCTCGTATTCGTCAGGTACATCAAGGACCCAATCATCTGATGATACATAGTGATATCAACCGGCTTAGATGAAGCATCACACAGAAGCTTCAGGTTCGATGCCATAGGTGTGGCCATAGCCTTGTAGTCCATCATCCCGAACCTCTTCAAGATCTCTACTACATACTTCCCTTTTCCAAGGAAGATTCCATCTGCACTTTGCCACACCTCCATGCCAAAAACAAATAGTGTATCATCCCCAAGTTCTTCAACTCGAACTCAGCAGCAAGGTTCCACTACATGTCGACAATCAATCTATCATCTCCTATTACAAATAAGTCATCCACATACAGGAGTAGAATCATAAGATTCCCTTCCTTAACCTTGTAGTAAAGGTTGGAATCCACTTTACTCTTGGTAAATCCCAAACTAGATAGAAAGTTGTCTATCCTACCATACCAAGTTCTGCACATATATGACTCCCTGTCATGTGTCTCAGAACCAAGTGGCTACACCACATACACTTCTTCTTCAACTACACCATTCAAGAAAGTGTATCTTCCTCTTCATCACTGCAGCATGCTTGATCTTGTAGATCCTCTTAGAAGTCACTACAGAATCCCCTTCAGGTCTTGGGTCTGCATCCCAAACATCTTCATGATCGACTGGTGCTCCTCGATCATGGCATTCTTCCTAGATCCTGGGAACTTCAATATCTTCAATATTTTCAATAGATAACTTTGTTGCTAAACAAATGTTGTAGTACTTCTTTTGTAGGTGATGGTATACGATCTTTCCTACACAACAAGTTAAATTGCATGATTAGAAAACATCTCATAGTTTTTAGAACAAATTCTTACACATAAATAAATATGTCATATAGTCATGCAATTATCTTAGCCAATGCTTCAATACAACATTTATCCATATTTCGTAACTTTCTAGATGCCTTCCAATCTCTACCAGAACATTGTTAAGAGTGTGCACAACTCCTAACATGTCAGCAAAGAGGTTTCATTCTAGATAAGTAGCAATGGAATGTTGTACAGTGCCATAGGCCACTTACCCATGTATATTAGTAGTATACTGTTCATCAATGCAACTATTATAATATGCATAATACACAACCTAATTCTAGGAACATAAGCATATACATCATTGAATAACATTATGTAAGAAATGACAATTCAAATACTTATCTTTGTTTGGTTGTTGGGTGGACTCCCTTTGAATCTTTGCAACTCAATTCTGATGTGGATTGTGAGAAGTGGTCAACTCCCTCTAAATATCTGCATCCTTGCAGAAACTACTGAAGTGTGCTCCTTTGCTTTCTTGCAGGAACAACTGGAGTGTGCTCCCTCTTGATATTTTCTTCCTGGATTACTTGTTCTTGAACTTATATCCATCCTTAATCACTATGCATGCTTATTAGTATCATCATTGTGTTATCCTTGAGGTCTCATACATAATCACACATTTATTAGTATAATCTTAATACTATCAAAACACAATAATCTTAAACATGTATAGTCATGATCATTCACAGATAATAAACATTAGTATTCAAGGTTTCAGGGAAGTCTTCTTTTACTCATGCATATTCTTATTTGATCATAGGACTCTTCTGATTAGTTAAATCATCAATGCATAAACCCATGATTACTCAAACCTATACCATCATGATTTTTCTGGTTAGTCATATCATCAATTATGGTAAGAAACATAATATGCATACAACCATGACTATTCAAACCTATGACTTCATGAATAATCATTATCAACAACACAATAGTATAAGATCCTAACACAAGATAGGATTCTAGCTTGATATAGGAAAAACATACCTGGATTAGCATGCTAGCTAGTTATGTCTAACATACCCGCATAATGTCTTCTGGTTCTCTTTAGTGACTTGTGCTAGTAACCTGCATGTCTCATAAGTTAACCATTGTAGAACCAAGTTATACATACCTCGTAGGTAGATCTTCTATGTGATCCATGACAATGGATGAATCTTTGTCTTCATGTCACCATGATCATATGTTCTTGAAGTAGAACATGATTTGTCTTTCTTAGTGTACCTTTTATGTTAGCAAACATAAACCTCATACAACATCACAATGCATTAGTACAATCATAAGTGTCAAAACCTTAATCAATGAATATCTTCTATTAAGGTAATATGACAAGTCTAGTAATTAATCAATATTGTACTGTAATGATATGAAGACAAACATATCATAAACTTAACCATGAAACATACCTGTAAGCCATACCTGTCAAGATTGCTTGTAATCTTCTTATGGAAGACCTTAGCCTCATCTCCCTCTGAAACAGAAACTTCTTCACTTATGCAGGTGACTAATCCATGTTCTTCTAGGATTAACCCAATCCACTTGATTTGCAAGAACTGGACCTGGAGCTGGATTAGGGTTTGTCAAAGAAACCCCAAAAATTCAAACTTTGAATTTCAAACTTTCGAAAGGATAGAAATATGCGCCTTGATGAGCTGATCAAGCTGGTATATTCGGAATTTGAAGACTGCAAAGTTTCACCCCTCAATTTTTCCTTTGAAACTTCCAGATTCACTGGATGTGACCCCAAACTAGGGTTTGATGAAGCCCACTCTTCTGCACAATCAAAAGGTTTGATCCAAGGCTCTAAGCTTCTATTTTTCTGAGTAGCTTCTAGCCATGGTCACAGATTTCAAAAATTCCCATTTTTGCAGAAGCCCTAATTTTCCACTTTTCTGATCAAAGTCCCGAAATAGGGTCTGATCAAGCTCGACCTTCTACCCAACCAAAAATTCTGATCTTGGTCTCTAAATTTTTATTTTGATGAGTAGCATTCAGCCGTGGTCTCTGATTACAAGAATTCCAACTTTATCCAAAACCCTAAATTCCGGAAGCCATGAATGAAGGTGCTCAAAAATAATTTTGTTATGACAGAAATATGTACCTGATTGTTTCTGGTGTAACTCTGAACTTTTCGATCCACAGGGTCTGAAAAGTTTTCCTGAGATAACCTAATCTGTCATATTTCCATATCGATAGGTTTAACCTCAATTGGATTCTCTGAGAGAGAGTTATTCCAAGTGTCGCAACATGACCTGTTTATGGGATAAAACAGGAGAGCGAACTTGTACGGCATGCCACACGTCACTGGTTCAACTTCAACCTTTGAAAAAGTTTCCTGAGATAGTACAGTCTGTGTACTACCTGTCACTTTTTACGAAATTTCATTTGGAGCTTCCTATCCCAAGTTATGACCTTTTTTCCAAGATCACCTGTTTATGGCTGAGATCTAGAAGAGGCAGAAACCCTATATTGTACAGATCATAAATCACAAAGTACAACGAATTAGAAGTTTTCCTTTGGACACAAGGTACATGGGGATCTGATCTTCGACCGATAAAAGTTTCAGATCCGAAAACTTCTCCAAAATGGATTTATAGCGAAAGTGCTACAATGAATGGTTTTTGCTATATCAAGCCCTAGCATCGTAAGTGCAACAAGTGTCATAAATGCCATATCATGCCTTTTTTTAGGCAAGCTCTGATACCATGTTAAATTTTCAGAATTTACTTCAATCTGATCTAGGATCTTAAATGAGAGAACAACATGTACAACAAATATACAACATATCAATCATGGACACAATAATGCAAGCACACAAGAGACACAGAGTTTACTTGGGGAAAACCATAAAGGTGAAAAACCCCAATAACTTCCTCAGAGATAGATAGAGCAATGATACAACTAGAATACAAGAGATATCCTTCTCCTAGCAGCAAATCCTCCTCCTCCACAAGTGCGCCACTCTCCAAAGTGTGAGTGAGAGAATAGAATATGTAAAATGAGAGAGACGCACTCTCTATTTATACACTAACTTGACTTGACCTTTACTCAACTAGGTCAACCTCAACTTAACCACTTAACATAATGCTGACTGGGCCAACCCCCACTAGGGTGGTCTAATAACCCTTTGACCCACATGACTTATACAGGGCCGACCCCAACAAGGTGGACTAATAACCCATCAAGTATAAGTTACGACACTTACAATATAAATGACGACACTTCCGTATAGAGGAATAATAACATCTCTATAGGAATAAAACATACATATATGTGAAATACATTCTGAAGTTACATCTACATCAACACTGGGCAGTAGCAGCAACGCTCTAAAGAGATTGTAGTTGGCCATCTGCTTTCTTCCTCCTTACTGTGTGTGGGAGAAGGATGGTGGTGGCGCACCAAAAATACATTACATTTAGGAATACAATTCCAGATAAGATAGATGGAGGTCATTAGATATGTGGAGAGAAAATATTAACACATACTTTCCTATTGTTTGTATTCTCCGGCCATGAGGAAGAGGATGATTTGAAATTTCTGTACCGAGTACTGCAAAGTCACTGTCTTACTTCAACAAGATTCCAATGCAAGTTTTGGGTTTTGGTCATGACCCATGAGTTCCAAATACATTTACCCTAAAGTTGTTTTCACCTGTATGAGGTGAGAGACATCTGTCATAGTGGATTTTGCTTGGGCATTCATAGCTATATGGCCGAATTAAGGACAGTTTTAACGAGCCACCTCCTTTGTAAATGAAATAGTTATCACTCAGACTCGAAGAATATAAACATGAAGAAATCCGTGCAACCCCCTCAGAGGCATTTTTTTGGCAACAATTCCAAAAATCAATATGTATTATTGTTTTTTCTGATGTCCTTTCAGATCGAACTTGGTCTACAGGCCATCCCCTCTGCCAATATAAAAATCAAATTTAATAAAAAATATTGGGTTTTCAAGAAATCGTTTTTGGTTTCTACTGTGACTGAAGCATCTTGCAGGAGAGCTCATGTGCAACTCTTGTGTGTGAACCAGTGCATTTTACCATGAATTTTGATTTTTATTCAAGACAACGAGCTACAATAATCGAAGTTACTGAGAAAAAAATAATAAATGAGACAGAGGGAACTTACCATGGCCAAGGAGAGTATTCGGATGGTGCCAGAGAGACCATATCCGGTTTGGTGAGGTGAGCAAAAATTGCAATAGACGTGGTTGGAACTCAAGGCCGGCTCAAACTTCAAATCAAACCTGCACCCTTTCAAAACCCCCAATTCTCAAATAAATTATCCAAAATGATACCAGAAGAGAAACCCAAGTGATGTCTTTCGACCTCGACTAGCAAAAATTTGGAAAATAGAAAAGAGTGTAAAATGAATTACTATTTTATTTGAAAAAAATGTGTTCCTAATTTTTTTTAGGAGTTTCAATATTCTTTCGGTCATCCTTTTATATAATTAAATAATTGTTCCTATGTAGAATGTGAATGATTTAGTTCCTAAATAAAAAATAATAATAAGATAAACTTTGTTCAATAATAAGTCAAATATTTTAATTATAAATTTGACAATTAACTCAACATATTTTAATGGTTGTATTAATTTTGTTTTTTAGTTTAAGTCAAACCAAAAAACATTGTAACATTTATTGTGATAAAAAAAATTCCAAAGTGGAGATTGAACAATAATTATCATCTTAACTCTAGCAAAGATTGTGTAAATAAAAAATCCATACAGGTTTAGATAATGCATAAGATTCATCCACAATATTATTGGATCTCTTCAACAATAGATCCACATAATGCATTTCTCAATGTTCAAGTAGAATGCATGTGAATGGTTTGTAAAAAATAAACATAATTTTAGCATAAATCCCTTGAACAAGAAGAATATGGTGTTTAGGGTTTCAAGGGGATGATTTCCACCTCAAATTTTTGTCAAGTTCTTTGTGGGAATGGAATTGGAGGTCCAAATAGTAGACTACTCCAAAGACACATTGTCATAAGCCAAAATCTTTGTATCTTATGTGGAGGTTAGATTTAGGTTTTGCTCTGATGAGAGTAGTGTCATAAATCCTACAGGGTATGTGAACTCATGTGTTCAAAGTGGAGAACAAATGCATTGCACCTTTGATCAGCTCTTCATTAATGGATTCTTTGTGGATCTGGGCCTTCTCTTTGGATATGACACGAAGACGGTGTTCAAGTGTGCCTTGCTTATGACATGTTTTACCACCTTCAAAGAAGATGCCAATTAGTTGTATGTGTAATAGCTTAAGATGTTTAAGTTAACATTCTCATAACTATTTAAGATTTTATTCCTCAAAACTAACTTGTAAGGCTATCATTGTATGTTTATTGTATTATTTTGGTATTATTATGCTATGTATAACGATTTCAAGGTGGACAACATAAGTGACCAAAATTTGGTTGAGGGGGGCTCTGCAACTAGGGTTTGTGGGTTTGAGAGTCGATTCCTAAGATAAAATTGGTGGCCATGGTTCTTTCCATGGCCTCCTCTCTATTTTCTTCTCTGCGTTGCTATCTAACTTGGCCGATTGAAGGTGTTTATTGACGGTTTCTCCTTTTGCTTGGAGTGGCGACGACACCTTCGCTCGACGATCCATTGGGTAGCAGGCTCCTCCTATTCACCAGTGGCGGCAATGGTAGTTTTTTTTGTTGAGGGGAACCGAACCAGGGCTAGGCGTCCTTGGATCTGTGGCGTCGGTGGCAGTGGGTGAATGTTCAGTCTGTGGGCTCCAGTTTCTCCATGGTCGGTGGCGGCGGCTTCCTTGCCGAGGAAGTCAAATCTTTGGGGCGTCCATGGCTCCGTGGTAGTGGGCGCTCATGGAAAATGGGCTCCTCATGGGCTCCTTCCCATCGAAGGAAGTGACTACCTGTTCAGTGGACTCCTGCTTTTCAGTGGCGGCGATGGAAGCCTACTTACCGAGGGGAGCCGACTTCCTATCGGCTATGCGTTTCTTTGCTTTTGGCTGCTCGAGGTTACATCTCAAAACCAGTGGTTGTTCTCTCCCTACAAGCTTTCTGGGGTTACTATTGTTTGGAATGCCTTGTCTTTTGGGCTTCTTTCAAATCCTGCAATGAGTGGGATTTTTCATTGTTTATAAGCCAATCATGGCTTCCCTGAAACAAGGTGTTTTTAGCTGTAGGTTTTTTATTTCTTGGGGTGATTTTGCACTTGCAATTTTTTTTGAAAGCTTTGATACTCGAAGCTGAAAAGATTACTTCCAGAAAGGGCTCCTTGAAGCTCTTATATAGTATGTAATTTGATTATCTTTTAATGAAATTACGCTTTTTTCCAAGGAAAAAAAAATTATGCTATGTATAACATTTTAGACTATGAAATGAGTATATAATCTATGAGTCTTAGAAGTAATTGTTAGCATATAATTCATTAGTTTTGTATTATAAATTATGGTTTATATTAATATGGACCTATTTATATTGTGCCTAAAGATTCAAATTAGTCATATACCTCTCATTGATTAAGGAATCCTTCTATAACAATGATTCATTGTTTTGGCCATCGCAATTCCTTCTATAGAAATGAGTCATTATTTTGGGCCACATCCATAAATCGTGAGTCATGAGCCCTAAGATGGACATATTTATACTGTGCCTAAAGATTCAAATAAGTCATATACCTCTCATTGATTAAGGAATCCTTCTATAACAATGATTAATTGTTTTGACCATCACAATTCCTTCTATAGAAATGAGTCATTATTTTGGGCCCCAATACATGCATACCTAGTGGCATGGATATCCATGCAAGGTCATGCATGGTTCTGTAGGCATTGTTCATCACTATAGATGCCCCAATCATTTCTTTAGGGAAAAGGGCATCTTTTTTCCTTAAAAAATCATTCTCGGGGCCCTAAGACATGTAGATACTACTCAAAACCACCTAATGGCAATGACATAATCAATTATAGGCCAATGATACCCTCAAGAGGCCATGTATTTTTAGTGGAGGCAATATTCTTAGCCTTATATGGATATAAGAATGATTTATAACTCGATATTGAGGTCTCCTCCACTAACCATGTGCAAATCCCCAAGGCCACAAGTCCTAGATACATAGTTCAATAGATACCCCTCTAAAGTAATCAATGGTTCTTTTAGGTAGTGTTCATGGCTCTAGATGGCTCAATAATTTCTTTAGGGCCAAAAACATGGTCTTCTTCCATGGAACATAATTCCCAGGGGTTTAATACATGTACATGCTACTTAACCCTGCCTAATGGTAACATCATCCTCAATCATAGACCATTTATACAATTAGGAGGTTGTGTATGGTTGGTGGAGGAAAAATTCTTACCCTTAGATGGATACAAGCTTCCTTTAGGGACGAAGGTTCAGGTATCCTCCAGTAACCACGTCGAAGACCCCAAGGCCACAAGACTTAGATGCATAGTACAATGGATCATGTTATCAAGCTACTTTACTCACAAGTAAGAAGAGGTGGGATTGATCGGCATAGCCCAATTGGTGCCAAACTCTATTTAGAGAAATAAATGGGTTGGGGAGGCTTAGGTACCAAAAATATTGGACATATTTCTCATTTTCCATTATATTTGGATACGCTTGCGAAGTAATGCATGGTGATTTGAGGAATGTTTCATGGATCTCGATTTTTCAATGGTACCAAGGCCCTAGGATAGGTACATATTGTTGGAAACCACCTAATAGCACATATATCATCAATCATAGGCCAATGATACCCTCAATATCCCATGTGTTATCGGTGGAGGCATTCATAGCCTTGGATGGTTAGAATATTCCTTTAGGGATCAAGGTTTAGGTATCCTCCATTGACCATGTCCAAGTCCCCAAGATTGCAAGACCTAGATATATATCACCATTGGTACCGATGCCAATTCATTTGTTGTTCTTTGAGGCTTCGGTATCCATGGGTAGGCTTGGATGGATAGAATATTACTTTAGGGATTGAGGTTTAGGTTTCATCACTTGACCATGTCCAACAACCCAATTCCCCAAGATTTGATACATTGTTCCATGGATACCCTTCGAAGTTATGTGTGTTGCTTTATGGAATTATTTAATGGGTTTGGATTCCTAAATTGCTTCTTTAGGGCTTAAGCCAAGGTATTCTTCGATGGAATATCATTCCCAATGCATTGAGACATGTAAATATTGATCAAAACCACCTAATGGTATTGGCATCTCCAATCATAGCTAATGGTACCCTTAGGATACCATTTGTGGTTGGTGGAGGAAACCTTCTTAGCCACAAATATTTAGAAGCTTCCTTTAGGTCACTAGATTAAGGTATTCTCCACTCACCATGTTGAAGCTCCCAAGGGTGCAAGACCTATATACATAGTGCCTTGGATACCCCTGTGAATTTATCCATGGAATTGTTCATGGATTTGGATGCCTAAATAATTTCTTTAGGGATAAATGCATGGTATTGTTCCCTACAACACCATTATGAAGACCCTAAGACACATACATTCTACTCAAAATCACCAAGTGGCATAGACATCCTCAATCATATGTTAACGATACCCTCATCATGCCATGTATGGTCGTTAGAGGAAACCTTCTTAGCCCTAGATGGCTAGAACATTCCTTTAGGGATTGATCCTTAGGTATCCTCCCATGACCATTTCGATTTCCCCAAGTCCCCAACACTTGGATAAATAGTGCCATGGTTACCCCTACAAAGTCATGTGTGGTGCTTTGAGGCTTTTTTCATGGCTTTGAATGACTCAATGGTTTCTTTAGGGACAAAGGCATGGTATTTTTCCATAGAATGTCATTCCCAAGGGCTTGAGAAACGTACACATTTATCAAGACCAACTAATGGCACCACTATACTTAGTCATAGGATAATGAGACCCTTAGGAGGCCATGTGTGGTTGGTGCAGGAAACCTTCTTAGCCTTGGATGGCTAGAAAAATTCTTTAGGGACTAAGGTTCAAGTCTCTTCCATTGACGATGTCGAAGGGACCAATACCCAAAGACCTAGATACAGAGCACCATGGATATTGTTGGAAATTTATGCATGGTGCTTTGAGGCATTGTTCATGGCTCTAGATGACTAAATGGTTTTTTACGGAAAAATTCATGGTATTGCTTCCTAAGTCATCATTTCCAAGGCCCTAAGACACATGCATACTTCCCAAAACCATCTGAAGACACTAGTATCCTCAATCATAGGCCAATGATACCCTCAAGAGGCGATGTGTGGTTGGTCGAGGCTATATTCTTAGCCTTTGATGTTAGAATACTATTTGTGGTACAAAGGTTTAAGTCTCCTCCCATGACCACATCTAATGCCCCAAGGCGCCAAGACATGGATACATAGTGCCATGAATATCTCTATAAGTTCATGCATGGTGATTAGAGCCATTGTTCATGGCTCTGGATGCCTTGATGGTTTCTTTGGGTCCAAAGGCATGGTATTCTTCCCTAGAACATCATTCCCAAGGCATTGAGACACATATATACTACTAAAAAACACATGATGGAATTGGCATTGTCAATAATAGGAAATTAGTACCCTCTTGTGTGGTCGCTTAAGTCTATTGTATTATCCCTATATGGATAAAATATTCCTTTAGGGCTTGAGATTCAAGTCTCCTCCCTTGACCATGTCCATGTCCCTAAGTCCCCAAGACATGGAGACATAGCACCATGGATGCCCCTGTGAAGTCATGTATGGTGCTTTGAGGCATTGTTCATGGCTCTATATGCTTTAAAGGTTTCTTTAAGTCTAAAGGCATGGTCTTCTTCCATATAATATTATTCCCAAGGCCCCGAGACATGCATGTATTACTCAAAACCACCTAATGGTACTAGAAACCTTAATCATAGGTCAATGATACCCTTAGGAGGCTATCTATGGTTGGTTGAGGGAACCCTCTTATCCCTTGATGGCTAGAAGCTTCCTTTAGGGTCCAAGTTATAGGTCTCCTCCACTAACCATGTTGAAGGCCCCAAGGCCCCAAGATGTAGATACATAGTACCCTAGATACCCCTATGAAGACATGCATGGTGCTTGGAGGCATTGTTCATGGATTTGGATGCCTCGATGAGTTTTTTAGTTTCAAAGGAATGCATCATTCCTAGGGCCCTAAGGCATGCACATATTTAACAAAACCATCTAATGGAACTAACATCCTTAATCATAGGCTAATGTTAATCTCAAGCGGCCATCATTATGTTTGGTGGAGGGAACCTTCTTAGCCTTGGATGCCCAAAAGATTCCTTTAAGTACCAGGATTTAATTCTCCTACATTGACTGTGTCAAAGGAACTAAGGTCAAAAACCCTGCATATATAGCACCATGGATACTGTTGTGAAGTCATCCATGGTGCTTCGAAGCATTGTTCATGGATATGTATGCCTCAGTGTAATGTTTAGGGAAAAAGACATGGTCTTCTTCCCTAGAATTCCATTCCCAACATGCTAGGACACCTACATAAGGATCTTTCTTTCTTCCTATGAATCCATTTGAGGCCTCGAGATCCATCCCACTATGCAAAAACCCTTGATTGTGCCCATATCCAACTTTTATGGAAAATATCTACTTTAAAGGGTTTATTTTATGGTTCATGGCCTTAATAATTGCTCATTATGTCAATAAATGAAGCTCCTATATGGCATTATTGAAACAAGCTGCAAACAAGACTGCCATATCTAACAACTTCTCTATGATGTATTGGCAAAGAATGGACATTCAAACCCACTTCAAAAGGATACAGGGTTACCAAAATCCATTTGTCGTTGTTTTTGGAGGAAATGGGTTTATAAGCAGGATAGGTTGTCGAGATAACAATAGGGGCCTTTCCAGTCCAAGCCATAGTCTAAAGGATCTTTTACTAGAAGGCGACATAAAAGTAGATTTACTTAATCGAAGTGAAAACGATGCTGGGCCGGGATGTGTGAAATCCAATCAATTAAAATGGTTTCCAAAGATACTAGGATAAAATATTTCATTTATTTTTAAAAAGAAATAGATACAATAAAGTCTTTCCTTGAGCACATCAATAAGACACATGACATAAAATATTGAAGATCAAGCAAATTGTGCACTGTTTACCTCTTGGAGTTGTCGTTCTTCTATTGGCATACAATTTTCTTCTTGTGTAAGGGATTGCCAAGAATGTTTGAGTTTGACCCAATTCCTGGAAATACACAAGGAAAGATTAAAGAGTTGGTTCAAGATGGTGTTTGGGCGTTATCCATTTTCCGAGTAAGTCTCCCAACATAGCTCCTACCAACCAATTTTATTCTGTAAATTTAACTTTCACCATGCTGAGAGCTTGTGAAAAATCCTCAGAAGAGTCATCAACCAGTTTCCCTGCTCTTCGTTTCAGGTGTAACCATTCCACTTACTGTCTGGAAATCCTACACCACCAAATTTAGAAACCATTCTTGATACCACCTTGATACCACCAAGCCTTCTCGGATCAGTTTTACAAGAAAATATTTTTTCATATCGGTGGTGTAGGGGACAAATTGATCACTCACTCAGAAGTGAAAACCTGTTACTATTGAGTCCCGAAGACATATGCAACAAAAGAAGTACAAGACATGAAGAGTCCAATGAATAAAATGAATCCATGGCCGTTGTCTCTGCTCTGCATACCCTCAACCTCCCTCTGTGTCTGCTTCCCTTCCCCTTCTAAAAACGACAATTCCCCTTAGGCTTTATGTCGACCACAACTCCCTTCCACCAAACCACTGTAAAAGCTCCATACCAGCATGATGAAGACTCTACAAACCAACATGAAAGAGTTCATTTCATCTCTGCGGGGAAAATTGGTAGAGGCAGGAAAAATTGAAGGGCTAGTTCATTTCATCTCTGCCCTTTCAACTAATTTTTTGTTTTTATGTTTTGTTTAGCTTTTATGCTAAACAATAACTCTTCAACTATCAAGTTTTACTAAAAAATACATTTCAATAATAATTTTTTTATTAAAGAATTTAATTTTCAATTAAAATATATTTTCTTTTTTATTAAGGAATTTAATTTCCAAATAAAAATAACAAGTGTCAACATTCACAAGTGTTAAAACCTAGCTCAATATGAAAATTACAAAAAAAATTTACTGTTTAAGAAAAAAACATGAGAGAGTTTCATTAAATTTTTTTTTTAGATTATGATCAAATTTATGAAAAATTGAAAATAACATCTTACTAAAATTAGTAGCTCCAAGTCTTTGATAGCTAGAGGAGAGCACTTTCAAATTGTCTAGAGAAATGGGTATCTAAATTAAGAACATGCTTCTAACTTTTGAGGCTAAAATGCCATAGGTGATGCTTGGTAAATTCTGTAGATGATAAATTGTTGATGGTAGGGAACCATTGAAGATGATCAATGATGACCTAGGTAGGTAGGGAGGAAAGAATGTTTACTTATTATGTGTGGATAGAAGGATCAAGGAAAAACTCAATAGGGTGATCTAGAATTATAGATAGACTTAGATTGAATCCAAATTTATCCTTCAATTAGGGATAGAATTTCCAATTAGTATGGTACCTATATCTAGAATTAAAGAATAACTCTCAATCAAATCCTTTAGAATCCTCAATACCTTGGGAGAAAAGGACAAGGAGGAAAGAAACCATCGAGATGAAGGGGATGACCACCATCAACAAGAAGTAGTAGAGTGACATTTAGGATGAGGGATTCTTAAAGTTCAAAAGTGTACATTTGAAGGAGACGACTTTCTCAAGTCATGATCCAAAATCTAGAGTATATGGACAATGGATGGGTCCAAAATCTAGACTATGAGAATATCCCTTTTCACTAACATAAAATGGAATTAGCATTGCCATTAACTATGGGACAACCCCCTTAATGTTAAACATGTGCAAGTGGAGGAGAATGGAAATAGGAACTATGATGGTTGAGTAGTAGTTTATAGGAAGGGGAAGGTGGTGCCACTAAGAAACCCAAACTAAGGTCCCTTGCTTCATTAAACTCACTCATGAGGTGATTAACCATGAGAAGATGGAGAAGGAGGGATATAAATCTCAAGAAATAAATAAAGAAGACAATCAATATCATAATGAAACTAAAGAGAAATTAATAATGAAGGATACAATACACACTAATCAAACAACAGATCAAAATCATATCCAAGGAGGGGAGGAGGAAGAAAAAATAACTAGGAGACCAAATAAGAGGCTATATACATGAAACTAAATGAATTTAAGATAGAAACCACACCAAAGAAATGGAATCAACAAAAACTAAGGAATGAGATTGTGGCAATGGTAAAATAGTAATATTTCAAATGACCTTGATACTAAAAAAGGAAAAGAGAGCATAAAGAAGATATATAAATTAGAATTGAATGCAAGAGGAGGAGGAGGATGTGGAAGAAGTGGACATGGAGTTATTATCCTTGCATTATAATAAATTATAATTTCCCTTTCAAGTTAGCAACTGGTGAATCTACACTAGCACATGATAAATGGAAATGGGAGGATATAAATGTTGAAGGATTGTCAAGTTCCCATAAGAAATGATCATGAATAGACACAAATCCCACAAAGTTGAAAAAATCTAAGTTGGGACGAGGCGAGAAACTTGTCAATGATAACTTGAAGGAGAAAAGAGAAATTAATTAACCCAAGACAAACAAACTCACTTAAGGAGACATTTCTTCAAATGCCTAGGGCTTCTAAATGAAAATTCTCTTGTGGAACATAAGAGGCAATAATGCACCTAAGAAACAAATCATTTTGAAAAACAAAATAAGAGTAGAAAAACTAGACTTAGTGTTTATTGAATAAACAAAATGCAAAATGTATAACATGTATAAATTCACCAAAATGATATGAGAGGATGTGATTGCTCGACTAGAGGATTGAGCAGATTTTCAAGAGTTACGACAATGATGTAGGATCCCATAAGCATGGATCTAGAAAACCAACTTACCACCTATTGATAAATGACTAGCGATTTATACTTTAGACTCAAGGGTAAAGGGCAATATAACTAATGTATATGGGTTCATTGATCCCTGATAAATTCTAGATTTCTGTTGCAAGATTACTGTGGTTGATGGTTTCAAGTAGTCTCGGGGAATCCATAGTTTCCATATTACGTGGTCTAGTATTCATTTCAAGTTTGGAACGCTAAGGACGGCTCTCATGGCCTAGTCCATGTTCTAGGGTAAACATATAAAGTCCTAGGCCATAACATTTTCCTCAAGGGATCGGGTCCCTAGTCCATAACGTCATCTCTATGTGGGAAATATTTGGCTTACAAGCAAGAAATGGCCATTTCAAGCTCCATGCGACCAAGAATGGTTATCATTGATTGGGCCATATTATCAAGTCAAAACATAACGTCTAAGGGTAAGGGGCTCAATTCTCATGACTTTAGGGGGGGGGGGCTCCAACAAACCGCCTCCAAAAGCTCAATTCTCATGACTTTTAAGGGGGGGTGCCAAAAAAATGCCTCCAAAAGTTCAATTCTCATGAGTTTTAATGGGGGTTCCAAAACAACCACCTCCAAAAGTTCAATTCTCATGACTTTTAGTGGGGGTTTTGACAAACCGCCCCCAAAAGTTATGAGAATTGGGATTTTAAGGGGGCTTTTCAAACAACCGCCTCCAAAAGTTCAATTCTTATGACTTTTAAGGGGGGTTCCAAACAAACCACCTCCCAAAGTTCAATTCTCATGAATTTTAGGGGGGGTTTTGACAAACCGCCCCCAAAAGTTATGAGAATTGGGATTTTAGGGGGGGGGTTTCAAACAACCGCCTCCAAAAGTTCAATTCTCATGACTTTTAAGGGGGGTTCCAAAAAAATGGCCTCCAAAAGTTCAATTCTCATGACTTTTAGGGGGGGTTTTGATAAACCGCCCCCAAAAGTTATGAGAATTGGGATTTTAGGGGGGGTTTTCCCAAAACCGCCCCCAAAAGTCAAATTTCAGGACTTTTGGGGGCGGTTTTAAAACCCCCCCCTAAAATTCCAATTTCCATGACTTTTAGGGGCGCTTTTAAAAGACCGCCTCCAAAGGTATGAAAAAACTTTTAGGGGGGTTTTTACCAAGACCCCCGCAAGCCAAAAATGCCCCTAAAGGGCTATTTTGTTGTAGTGGGTCTCTTATTTATACAAATGTCAACCAGTTACCCGGTGACCAAGGACCAGCACTAAGTGGTCAAAAGAGAGATTCGGGGTGACACATGGGGACAACCATGGTCATTACCTCATCCCTTGATGGTCTTTTGACATATGGGGACCCGAACCGACAACAAGCCGACAAACTCTTTTAAAAAGCAAATGTACAAAGTGGAGCCATTTGAGGCGGCCCACCCCGCCTTTCAATCATGCGGATGGGCCACGCCTTTCAAGGTTTGGCTTGCACGATTTATATTTATTTGCTCATTATGATAGCTTAGCCCACAATGGTGGGACATGCTTACCATATCATGCTTGTATTAAATGTTTAGTATTTATGCATGGCTTTAACATTCATTTGATCTCTCATTTGTTTAAGGTGGCCACATAGGGTGGCTTGCTTAGCGATTATGCTAACAAATAACTATTTTTTTTGCAGGTTTCCAACGATATGAAAGCTATGAAAACGATCCTTAAGATCGTGAACATGATCACGCATAACCCTATAAGTCTTTCCAACTGTTAATATATAAGTCCTTGCTTGATCATTTATAAGCTTCGAGGACATCCCTCTAGAGAATCGCGACCATGTAAATGTATTGTTCTTGTTCCTTCTTTAAACATGTATACAGGTTATGATGTGAGAGGACTCGAACTCTTGCCACGAGGTCGTTATGCTACTTGAGTTGTCTTTGGTTATAATATATTACTTATTTTTGTTTACTTGCTACCATTGTATTATGGTATTTTTTTATGGATATTCACTCCCATCTTGGAGCTACAATGAATTCTCTTTGTTATTTATTTATTTTGTAATATTGTTATATGTATTGTTTATATATTATTATATGTTTATCCCACTGTGAACATAGGGTACAATGACCCGCAAAGGGTTTACTCCTTTTTCCCTATCGCAGTTGGGAGTACTATAGGAGATTTCTCCATATTATATATTTATAATAATTTATAATAATATAACTTACAAATAGAATAAATTTGTTTCTGTTTGAATCATAAAAAGAAGTTATGCTATGTTTAGTTTGTAAAGTAGCTTTTTTCTATCTTTTAACAAGGAATTTGATACAAAACATCCATGAAAATTCAATAAAAACACACATATATATAGAAAATAATTATTCTACATGTTGTTAGGTTAACTATTTAGCATTTCTAAGCATTTCAAAGCATATTTAAGTAGTTATTTCTACCGTAATGACAAAAGAACTTAACGTAATTGCTTTCTTGAAAATATCAAACTATAAACAGTCCTCAATAAGCTACTAACTCAGACATAAACATAATAGTAGAATTTTGCACTAAACCCTTGGCTAAACCAGCCATTTATTAAAGGATACAAAAATAAATAAGGTAAGAATACAAAACTCAAATAACTTATCTGAACTCTTTTTTTGCCAACTTGCTATGGAACATTCCTGTTCCAACCTACCATAGATTACTATTGCAATTCATAACCTCTCAACTTGAGTATATAATCACCCCCAAGCCAGACCAAGATTACTAAGAAACTAGAACCTAGGGATTGTTTTGTGTGAAATTATTCCTTAAGTAGACTTGCCAATAAAATCTATTTAATCAGTTCTCTGGTTCCTACAAATATTTCCTTCTTTTTCAAGGAGTGCACACTCAAAAACTCTTAGGCTTGGACCAAAATCACTAAGCACTCAATAGGAAATCAGGTTGGACCTGTACTATGGCAATGGGAAGACTTGCCTCTGCAATCTCCTTTATCTATTGTTCATTTTTCATCTTCTTAGTCCATTTTTCAAGAATGGATTTCTTCTCTCTTCTTGGCTTCAAGAAAATGTTAGCAGCTGAGAAAATACTCACGGGAAAAAAGTAAAGAGCAGCCTCCCCCTTTTTTTCTTTCCCTTTTGATATTTTCTTACTTTCAAGAAAGAGTAGTTAGGGTTCAAGTTTGATTTCCTCACAATTCTTAAAAATCAAAATTATTATTTCTCTCATCTTATTTATCTTTTCTCTTTTTAAAATATAATTACTCACTCAAGTCCTAATTCCCTAGTAAGCTTAATCTTTCTTTCAAAAAGTTGTCCCATAGCAAGTAGGTAGAACATTAAAAAATAATAAACCACTTTAATCTCATAACATGTTATTTGTCCATGATACCTTGCATCATTCATAGGTCCAAGTCTTACAATATATTTACATCCAAGTTTATTTATTTATTTACATAGAGGTAAAACTCTTGGGATGCTACAATTCAATATTTCAACATTTCTAAAATATAACTAAATATTAGTTTTTTTTTAATTAATTAATTTATTTTCATTTCAAAAGAATTTATCTCAATTATGATTGGTGCTATACCATAAAAATTAAGAATAAAAAAATTCCCCAAAAAATAAATTTTCCTATCCTTAATGCAAATTAACTTCTTTAGAGAGGAAAGTTTAGGAAAGCTTTCCTACTTTTGAGATTTCATTCTATTTTTTTGCCAAGTGGCTAATCAATAATTATAATGTATCAAAATTGATATAATTTTTTTATTAATAAACATAACTTACTTCTTTAGAGAGTAAAGTTTATGAAAGCTTTCCTATTTTTTTGATCTCATTTTATTTTTTTGCGAACTAATTAATCAATAATTATAATGAATTAAAATAGATATAAATTTTCTATTAATAAATACAACTAAAATAAAAAAATAAAAATCTCTTTTCCCAACTTAATTGATTGTGTTTGAACATTTAAATACAATAATTAATTTTCTGGATGCAACTAAAATCTTAAAAATGAGGATCTTTACAACCTCGTCATTTATGAATAGTTAAGGAATATATATATATATATATATATATATATATATATATGACATGGACTCATTAAAATATGAAAAATGAGTTAAATGTCTGACGATGCTTGTCCTTGTTTTCAAAAATTTACCTTAGCAACTTTTGACACTGTACTTTTTTTTGGAAATATTTACATTTTGTAAATCGTAGCCTATAATATAAATTGAAAACTAAAATAATTGTGACCCACTATAGTTTTCATTATCATCTATCAAATTGTAACATCCATCATGGGTGGTTACTTCTATATCGATTAATTCAAAATAATAAAAATTTCACTAGTGATTCACATATCATAATTTATCATAATGGATAATGTAACTATAACATCATATAAACAATATATAAGCATTTTACAACAGCATATAATAAGTTTACAATAGTATATAAACAATTTAAAATCACAATAATAATAACTCAATATAAGAATGGTCATGAAGTGCAAACTAAAGCAATCTTCCATCTTCTCCTCAAGTTGCTTCCCTCTTCATTGCCCAAAGCGGAACCACGGTTTTACTTCCCAGCCAACTAGGGGCCTATCCGGCTCCCTAGCCCCAATAAGCCATCCAAATGGCCTCCTGGCCCTCCATTCCCGAGACCCCCAAAAAACATAACAATGGTGCACTAGGAGGCTATGTATCAAATCTTCCAAGAGTTCTCAAACTCTTCCAACTCTTCCAAACTTCTCATACCCCCAAAATATCCAAAATTCTCATTTTTAGAAAAACTCTCACCAAAATATCCTTAAGGAGAAAAGAAGCTCCCCCTTCCAATCTCAAGTCTCCTATTTATATAAAAACTGCTCATCCTCCTCTTCATCCATCAATAAATTCCAATAGAATAATAGTCAACAATTAATAAATTTATTTTCTCAAAAAAATAGCAATTTGATTTAAATAAATAAAATATTAATAAACATGGTTGCAAAGTCTCACTTGTCACGCTAATATCTTAAATGCAACCATGACAACTATTTTCTAAAAATTTGTGCAATCCTATCTATCCATTTATTTATATTATCCTCTCATACATAAGTCAAATAAGATATTTTCATATATTATATTATACTATGACATATTTTATATTATATGTATATAATTATATATGTCATTCAATAATCCAATCAATTTATATAAATATAAAACATATTAAACAAGTCAACAAACTCATTCTTTCAACACACAAGTAATACTTTCAACAATTCATCAACCAAGTTACTAATAAATAATATAACCATATTAATTTATTCATCGATCGACCAATCATGGTAATGTACTCACGAATTGGCGTATGCATAGCCAATGCACACGTCCTAAGCATGGGTACTAATAATCAGCTTTAATTATCCTAATATATCATTATTACATGATGGCAAACAACATATCAGAAGAACAATTAAACAATGCATCATTCATCATTCATAATCATTCATATAGAAGCAATAAAATAGAATTAGGTAAACATAATGATGAAATTGAGCATATAATCATGATGGTTAATAAAAATCAAGAACACCATCCAATCTATCATTGGTCCCATCCATCCGGTAAGTACTCCAACCACCTAATCACTACTGCTTCCATCTTCTGACCTCACCATCTCGTCCTCTACTACAATATACTATGGCGTCGACTACACAACATAACCACAAATAGAACCTGTAATTGGAAGTGTTGATTGACTACATCAATCAAGCTTCCCTAGTAGACATCCGCTAGTCGTTATCAGACATCTAGGGGAGCGTGCACAACACAACTCTCCCACAACTCCAAGTTTTTGGGGATAAATGGTGGGAATGCCTCCACCCCCCTGATAGTACTAGGGTCAATACCCTAAATCAACCATACTGTTCCATCACTGTTCTAAGGGGTCTCGTCATTGAATAACCACCTTGAGAAAGTCACAATTCCTGTCAAAACTCACACTCACCTACAAGTCATAAAAATATTGGAATTCACAATTAAATAGCATGAAAATAGATATAACATCATTATCCTCCTGATGTCCAAGACATCTCGTGCTCCTTGGCACTATAGGAATCCTCCTATCTCGTAGCCAATCAACATGTGGAATAGTTCATTATTAACATGAATATCATGTATAGACATATCCAACTCTTTCAAGTGTTAATCCATATAACTAAAACGACATTTACATATAATCATGTAATTTATTTTTTCCAAACAGACTAAATTAGCATTCCACATATGGATATTCTATATTCAATTTGTGTGTTCAATATGAAGTAACATATTCATTGCCATTAATAAATTCCATTTACCATACACACCTCAAGGGAGTCCACATGTTCACATAACAATAGTCTTAATCAATCTATCTTAGTCAAACATATAATAAGAAAATAAAATGCTAAGCTAATTCACATTAGAGTTTTAATTAATGAATTTCAAAATATGGGGCATTACATACACCCACCCTTCAAGAAACTTCGTCCCAAATTTATTGTCGTTTTCAATCTTAAGAAGGAAAACAAATCGATGGAATATCTTTATGCCTTCTCGCTAAAAGATATTTTCTCCTACTAGTCCCATTGAACTTGCACATGATCAACATGTATATATTATCTAATTAATTTAATTTAATTTAAATTTGTTTTACTTATTTTATAGCATATGATGTGTATCATATTACATACTACATCTTGTATATGGAAGTAGCTTGACCTTATCAGGGTTTATTAAATACATTTTATCTCAAATAGTTAACATATCGTTGAATTTCATAGATCTTTTCAATATCACAATCCACAAGAAGACCTTATCTCACTTATAGTATTTCCTTAGGTTCAAGACGTATTAATATGACTCATTTATGAGTTTTTCTTTTTTAACTTTACTGGATCACTTCCTTATAAACACCAATTACTTTCTCATTAGTATATTTAATTAGACTCAAACCTCAATAGTATCTTTAAGGATGTACTATATAACAACTTCAATAGCGTCATGCTTACCCACCTAGTATACATTATTAGTCAACACTTGACAAATGAGAACTCTTACTCACGAGTCTCATGTTGTATACAAAGTACATATGGTTTCAATTTTAACGCATGGATCACTTCTATTCTTAAAGAAAAGACTAATTTTTTCAATAGTTCAATAATTGATACACATTATGAATCTTGACCCACAACCTCTCTTACATACTCACTAATTACTTATGTAAACTTAACATCTATTACCACTAGTACAGAATGATAAATTATTGACTAACAAAATGACTAAAATTCACATATAAACGACTATTTTTTAGTTAGTGAATAATAGTAGCTAATTTACAGTATCTTATAGCTCGACTAACTTAGTCGTATTTATTTTAGTCATTAATAGTTTTCTTATTTATTTGTATATTTGGTCATTGATTTAGTTGTTAATTGCCACAATGAATGACAAAATCAATGACCAAATATACTATTAAATAAGGAAACTATTAATGACTAAAATAAATATGACTAAGTTAGTTGAGCTATAAGATACTGTAAATTAACTACTAATAGTCATTTATATGCGATTTTAGTCACAAATTTATCATTTGTAGTAGTTATTTATCTCTATTTAGTAGTTTCATATTCATTGTATAAATGACTAATTTTGTAGTTTTATATTCTTTTATTTTCTTTCATTATTAATCAATATAAATGACTAATTTAGTCATTTATTCTTTTTATTTGTGTTCATTATAATGTTCATGCTAATCAAATCTGAATACACATGTGAATCATAGAAAATCGCATTAGTTAATTACAACACTAAATAATATCAAGTCCACACATATATAATTTCAACCATGTAAATTTTATTATGTGAAAAATGTCAAGTATTACAATATATTGAATTTCTAACTGAATATCCACTAATGGACTAATACTAGTCCATGAAAAAAACCATCTCCATACTTTACATGAAAATCATCTACATTGATGACTTTTCAAAATATTACAATGGCCACTAAGTGAAGCCTTGGAAATGCCCATAGCAATCCAATAATTCTCTTATTTTCATTTAACCAACACCCACTATGCTCTCGCACATCTTTCTACCCAACATGTGTCATTTGCTTTCCTTGAAGTCCTTGCATATTCCTATATATAATCCATCTTATGACTCTATGATTTGAGACTTGATATTTTCCATCCTCTGAAAATTCGACACTG
Source organism: Larix kaempferi (assembly GCA_027924585.1). Taxonomy (NCBI): domain Eukaryota; kingdom Viridiplantae; phylum Streptophyta; class Pinopsida; order Pinales; family Pinaceae; genus Larix; species Larix kaempferi. Next base: position 5,113,220 of record BSBM01000368.1, read on the forward strand.
CAAAGGTGAAGAGACAAGGTATTAGTTAATATTGAATTAAAGAATGTTGTAAAACACCTATGAACTTAAAAGGTGAGACATCAATTAATATTGAATTAAATAATGTTGCAAAACACACTTATACTAAGAGTACCAAAACTTTGCCAAGAAGAAGCTGCACTAAAATTGTTCATTCTCAATACAACAATAAAATATTACTAAAAAAGAATGCACATTTAGCTTAGAAAAGAGCAATGTTTACAGTAACAAATAGAAGAATTCTATTCAAAATTGAATATCATAGTTGGGCATCCTTTTGGCATAACATCATCATCATTTCCTAACTGTAGCTTTTCCAATAAGAGATGTTTAAAACGATCACATGGAACAAACGTAAATACAAAATCAAATTGCAAAATGTTTACATATTCCTTTTTCAAAATGACAACATTAGAAAATAAAGATATATCAATTAGCTTCCCAAATTGATTTCTAATGAAAATTTCTCAGAAAATACATGTTTCCTTTGCAATTTAACAAATTTATTTGAACAAGTACTTAAAAAAATTGATGCATCCCTTTCTAAAAGAGACTTTATATAAATCTAGTTTTCCCACTGTACATTTGTTCCAAATTATTTTGGACATAAAATACAATTGAGAAACATGTTATAATTTCTCTCTAATCTAGTAAAAGCATTTGAATTATTGTTATCACCTTTTCCAAACCTAACTTCTAGCTAATGTATATCGGCTACAATTCATCCTGAAAGAAAAACATCAATGTATATCAAAGACCCAGTATAGAAAACTCTTTCAAATTTGATTAAAACCTGCATCCTACATAGATCAAGAACAAATAGAGTCATATACACATCATAAATCTTCCATGATCATCCTTATCCTCCTCTTCTTCTAGGTATTCATTCTCATCTGGTTAGAACAAATATATGTAACAACAATTCATGTTACACTTTAATAGAAACATCAAAGGTAACTCCACATCTGGTGCCTTGATAATTGAAATTCAAGAAAATAGTTTCAAAACTTATAGTTGTCTTGTCATCCTCAAAATCCTTAGCTTCCTCCTAAGTATGTTTAAAGGAAACAATCAATGCAATGAAATCAACTGAACTATACTAGTAGTTGAGTAAATTATTCAATAGTGCACAAGGGGAAATCAAGTTTTTGACTACGAGGAAGAAATATTTCACCTTCTACAATGTAAGAAAACATCTTATGCAACATACATGAAAAATACCAAGATAAAATATATTACAGTTCATTGCAAAACATGTTGATCCACCTTCTCTTTCTAAATATTCATAACTTAAGTACACAATAGTTGTTTTGCTTAAAAAGATTCATTTTCATCCTAATGAAATGAAATTTTCACATATTAAAAGTGTGATGACCTTCAGACCTAGAAAAATAAGGTAAAGAACTAAATAATATTGTTTCCAAGAAACAACTTACATCATTGTGTTTTTCCATGTCTCCTCTGCCAACTTATTTGCATATTCATAATTTAAGTACACAATAGTTGTTTCGCTTCAAAAGATTTATTTTCATCCTAATGAAATGCAATTTTCATATATTAAAAGTGTGATGACCTTCAGACCTAGAAAAGTAAGGTAAAGAACTAGATAATATTGTTTTTAAGAAACAACTTACATCATTGTTTTTTCCATGTCTCCTCTGCCAACTTATTTGCATATTCATAATTTAAGTACACAATAGTTGTTTCGCTTCAAAAGATTCATTTTCATCCTAATGAAATGAAATTTTCACATATTAAAAGTGTGATGACCTTCAGACCTAGAAAAATAAGGTAAAGAACTAAATAATATAGTTTCCAAGAAACAACTTACATCATTGTGTTTTTCCATGTCTCATCTGTCAATTTATTTGCATATTCAGGATCATCACACACTAAAATGTTATCAAATAATGTTCTCGATTTAACCTGTAATTGCAACCAAGTAACATTTATTATATGAAAATTGTTTATGTAAATTATTGAACACAAGGAAAACTAATCTATCACATACTTGCCATAACTCAATTCCTAAGTATTTGAGATTAGGGTAAACATAGAGTTCTAGATCATCCCTGAAAAATGCTTACAATGTATCCTAAATCATAGATAGTGAATGAATATGAAAAAATAAAGGAGCTTGAAATGTATATGAGAGACCTAGTATAGAAAACTCCTTCAAATTTGATTGAAACCTACATATTGTATAGATCAAGAACAAAGAGAGTGAGATACACATCACAAATCTTACATGATCATCCTTATCCTCCTCTTCTTCCAGCTCTTCACTCTCATCTTGTTAGAAAAAATACATGAAACAACAATTCATGTTACACTCTAATAGAAACAACAAAAACCAGCTTAGCATTTCTACTTGTGACCCACACATTCAACATAGTTTTCTTATAAATCTAACTCCACATATGGTGGCTTGATAATTTAAATTCAAGAAAATGGTTTCAAAACTTACAATTGTCTTGTCATCCTCATAATCCTTAGCTTCCTCTTGAGTATGTTTAAAGGAAACAATTAGTGCAATGAAATCAATTGAACTATACTAGTAGTTGAGTAAATGATTCAAGGTTTTGACTACAAGGATGAAATATTTCACCTTCTACAATGTAAGAAAACATCCTATGCAACATTCAGAAAAAATACCAAGATAAAATATATTACAGTTGATTGCAAAACATGTTGATCCACCTTGTCTTTCTAAGTATTCATAATTTAAGTACACAATAGACTAACATCATCTTCGTTTTTCTGTTTCACTTCAAAAGCTTAATTTTCAGCTTGATGAAATGCAATTTTCACATATTAAAAGTGTGATGACCTTCAGACCTAGAAAAATAAATTAAATAACTAAATAATATAGTTTCCAAGAAACAACTTACATCATTATGTTTTCCTCATGTCTCCTTTTCCAACTTCTTTGCATATTTAGGATCATCACACACTAAAATGTTATTGAATATTGTTCCTGATTTAACCTGTAATTGAAACCAAGGAACATTTATTATATGAAAATAGTTTATGTAAATGACCGAACACAGGGAAAACTGATCTATCACATACCTTCCATAATTCAATTCCTAAGTATTTTAGATAGGGGTAAACATAGAGTTCTGGATCATCCTTGAAATATGCTTACAGTGTATCCCAAATTATATATAGTGAATGGATATTAAAAACTAAACGAGCCTGAAATGTATATCCGAGAGCCAGTATAGAAAACTCCTTCAAATTTAATTGAAACCTACATCCTGCATATATTAAGAACAAAGAGAATCAGATAGACATCATAAATCTTACATGATCATCTGTATCCTCCTCTTCTTCAAAGACTCCCTGAAAATTATCTAGCTCCATTGGAAATGCACATTAATTGCAAAGGAATAACTATATTTAACAACAAAATTAAGTACAATTAGACATTGCAACTTCAGGTCATGAGGGAAATCAACCAAACCATGTATTCATCAAAGATTTCTTGAATAGTAGAGCTCCACTAGAAATGCACACTAACTACAAGAAAATGGTTATTCAATGAATTCAAGCATTGCAACTTCACTCCTTGATGGAATTTAAACAAACTATTCAATGAAATTTGATATTTTGTTTATAGAAAGTCAATTCATGGGATTCTAAAGTAGGAGGGCATCTTGTGATGGCCTTCAACGTCATGGTGTGAGAGATACTATTTATATGCTTTAGCAAAACTTCATCATATACAAAACCTACGAGTTCTTTAATACCAACACCCAATCTCATGTGAACTCACATACAAACTCTCGATCTCACATGCACCCATGCATTTTAATTACTATAGATTGTTCTTTTTTGTTCCAAATAAAAATCATACTAGAACCCTTGGGAACCTTCATGCATTTTGAAGATAATACCCAGTATAAACACATTGGCACTGATTACAACCCCTAACCTAGTATAGACATTAAGTGAGGCACACAATAGAGGCATCCAGCCTAGGGGATCAACCCTAATTTTTTTTGCATGAAGCTCAAAGCACTTAACCACTCAAGCTAGCTCACCCGGTTAAATCACAATTGCTCATCCCATGCTACACAACAAATTATGTCCATCAAGCTCGGTCCTTCCAATTGGGGCTTAGTGTTGCTTGGATTGTTATACATGCTAGACACTTCAAATGAACTAAATTGATCAACCGTTGGTTCCATTATTCAAATAAAGGAAAAATAGTATTTCAAGCATGCCAATACAAGGAATAAATGAAAGTGATGGAATGGATATACTGTAATGCAATCACATTGAAAAAAAAATGTCTCACAAACTGTACCTAGCCTAGCAGTAAAATTGAGCACATATCTCATATTATCTTGCACAAAATTGGATATTTGGCCACAACATGCATGCCCGATAAAGTTGGCACAACATCCAACTCTAATGTGTTTAAGAACAAGTGAACTGTCCTGTTGAGTTTCAAGGAAGAATTCTTGAAGGCAAAAATATTGCATTTAAGAACAAGTGAATTGTCCTGCTGAGTTTCAACGAAGAATTTTTTAGGGCATTAATCATGCAAAATATCATGAAATGTAGTATTCATTGATAACGTTTCCCTACTCTGAGCATTTAGGGACTAATCTATCCCTAATCATTAAGAAGTAATTATCAGATCTGAAAAATTGGTTTTCTTCTCCTATAAGAAAAATTTAACATTCTTGATGGTGAAGCACCTAAAAATCCATATGACATCTTAAATCTCCTTAAACCAGAAACATGGATTTAAAATACAAGTAATCCTAGGAGATCACTAATAAAGGAAATTGCAACGAATCTATCTAGAAATCATAAACATTCTTTCAGCACACCACCATTGACATTGGGAAGATAAAGATGACAAGCTTACAAACCATTCCATTATCCAAGCTTGGCCCAGTGAATCATCCCAATCATTCTTCATTTGAAAGGAACTAGCATCATCATTCAGATTGCTTGATTGCATGCACCCACCTAAGAGATTAAGCATCATTAAGGCTTACTAGAGATAACATGGACAATTGCAGTAAGTCTTATAGAGAAATAAAATGTAGGGCTTTCATTGTGTCTAGACTCTATATGTTCATATTTTTTAATGAATGTTTGTTCTCAAGTACCATCCAATGGGAGAGGGTCTTGGGTTAGAATTGTGTTGTTAACTTGTTTGTAATATCTTTATAAATGGGATTGCTAAGAATCAAGTATGTTGGGTTGTTGTATACATATTTATGCAGATGAGGGAAAATGCATGTCTTGGTGACTGACATAATAGTTAACCCCCAGTTGTATCTCTTAGCCAAAATGCATCCTAGTTGTAAGCAGATCTGGTATGGGTTTATTGTAATGGAAACTACAAATTATATGATGGCTTAGTATCTTCACCCAAAATCAAAATATAATTTTATTAAGAGATGTTTCATATCTAATATATAGAACAATTTGGAAGGTTGTAAAAATGCTAAGGATATGTGTTTACATGATTAACAAGTAGCGGACTTACAAGTTACAACACCTACTAGTTGGCAATATAAAACTAGGCATACAAGGACATGAACTCGTGTGGTTGAGAAATCCTATTGATGGCTCTTATGCATTTAATTTAGGATATTCATAATTATTGGTAGCTGATAGTAATACAGGTTTTGAGTGGTGGTTGGATACTACCTGGAAATTAAAAATGAAGCTCTTTTGTGGTTGACATTTTCAAGCAAAGTGTTAGCATGGGGCACTTTTAAGAAGAGGTAATGGTAAGACCCATGAATTTTTTTTCTGTGTTGGAAAGCTGGGAAAAACATATATTATTTACTATTCAAGTGTCATTTCACTAGGGAAGTATGAAATGAAGTAAATACTTTACTTAGGGGAAGGGACCGTGGGATAGAAACACATTGGATTTAGCATTTAAAGACTGGCTGGATGATGCATCACTCAAGATAAATAGAAGTATTCCCATCCTAGTAAGTTGGAAGAGCTTGGAAACTCATAATGAAATGATATTTGAAGAGGCAACTATTTCTCCTTTTCAGGTTTTCTTCAGGATCAAATAGTTTTTTGTAAGTATTATGGAGCCAATATAAAGCAAACCAACAACACAGATAAGTATGTTAGAATTTATTGAGATGAGTGCACAGGGATTTTTTGACAGGGCCTCTCAAGGTAATCCAGGTCCATGTAGTGTTGGAGGTGCTCTATATTTTTCCACCACTAATGTTTTCCTCTTCTCACATGGTTTCGGTGCTGGAACAAACAAATCAATAGAGATGTATTCCCTAGACACTCTTCTCAGACTGGCAGCAGAAAAATGTTTTGAAACTCTACAGGTTATGGGGGACTCAAAGCTAATCATTGATTAGATGTTAGGTAATGTTCCTTTTATAATATGGAATTCCAACCTTTGATGGATTTGGTTTATACTTGGCAGGACATATTAGCATTAGTTTCTTTCAAGCATGTGTTTCATGAATACAATATGATTGCAGATAAACAATCAAAGGGTGCAATTCAGTTGCAGAAATGTTTTTTGAAACTATTTTGGAACAACGATGGTGTTATCAACTTATCACACAACATCCTCCATGTCTCTACCTATGAGGAGTATGCAGAATTAAAGTTGTTGTTACAGGACTAGTACTAGCATTAAGATGAGGTCTACAATTTTAATCTTCTGGTGGAAAAATAATCACTGCAAATGTAATGTTTGTAATTTGGGACTGTTATTTGAAAACCTGATTCATGGGTGTAATTTTTTGATTAAATAGAGGCTATAAGCACTTGGGACCAATTTTTATGATTCTAGGTCCAGTTTTAATGCTATAAGGATATAGCATGTGGTATGTAATATGTTTATCAACACCGATACTGGTAAACTGATAAGGTCAAATGAGTCCCTTACATTTTCATAAAAAAAAAAGTAAGCTGGATTAATAACCATGAAACTCATAATCCAACACTTCATTATTAGACTTGCTTTTTTTTAAAATACTTCATTTATTACCTCCAAAAATAAAGTTGGATGGAAGAGGAAGGACAAGAAATTGAGCATAAGAAGAGATTAAAGGAAGAAAATTGGTTCAAGGGTGAAGATCAAATATAGAGAGTTGCAGAGGAAAAGAGGAGAGATTAATGTTGAGGCAAGTGTGTGGGAAAGTGCTTCTTGTATATTTAAATATTCCATTATGCTTGACGACAACGACAAGAACCATTCTTTATTCTTCTTGTCCTTAAATGTTGTGTGTATTGTTTATGTGTGCATTCTTCTATCATTTGAAGTTTTTTGCTTAAACATTCCACACAATAGTAGTTATGGTTTGTGGAGATCTAAGGAATGAACCTTGACCCCCGAGAGGAGGGGCCCATTGTGAATCCCCTTCACCATTTGGTTTATAGTGAGGTAAGACTTTGATAAGAATCTAAGTTTTGTTAAACTCAAAATTTGTCATGTGAAGTGGCCCATGACTACATAAATAGTGCATAGAGGAGGTAGAGCAGTTGTTGGAAGAGAATTCCCAGAGTTGAGGCAAAGGATAAAGGAGATTAATATCAGGAAATAAAGCAAAGAAGCAAAAGAGAGTGCATCTGAGTCGAAATCAAAAGAAGACAATGAGTAACGTGGACAAGAAAATGATCCCACGACCCAGCTGATAAGATTCTTATGGATTTGAGGAAACATGAGTGGAAGTCCTAAGTTATGATGGCACCATGAAGGCTATACCCCTGGTAGATGTTTTGGGACAAATGGATCGTTACTTAGTATGATAAGATCAAATATCCTCAAATAATGAAGTTCACATGCACCATATTGAAAATGCACGTTGCATTATGGTGGGAGTTTGTGGAGCAAGAATGAGTGTGCAAAGGAAAAAAGGAGATAAGGACTTCAAATAAAATCGTTATGAAGATGCACAAAAAGTTCTTTCCATTGGATTATAAGAAAACCTTGTTTAGACAGATGTAGAATCTCAAGCAAAAGGAGAAGAGTGTGCAAGTGTACACAAAATATTTTTATAAATTATCAATATGCATTGGACACCAAGATGAGGAATATCAACAAGCTTCAAGGTATGTGAATGGTCTATCCTATACAAGATGCATTTTTTGGACAAATCTTATTAGTTGACGCTGAAGGTCAAACAGAATTTGGCACACACAAACACAAGAAGCTTTGGCAAGAAAAAATGAGGTCATGGTGAAATTCACAGAGGAGATGTTGCAAGTGGAAAAGTGCTCAAGAATGCTGAATAAGGTGGGACTTTTGGACACACATGAGGAAAGTATTGTGAAGAGTTTAAAAGGATGAAAAAGAAAATGCACACAAAAATATTTTTTATACATGTGGAGATGAAGGCTATATATCCTTTGAATGCCTACAAAGGCAAGGCATGAGAAGAATTGAACAAAGAGCTCAGTTATCACATGGAGAGAAATATGAGGAGAGGAAAACTATTACAGAAACAACACCGAATAGGGGAGAGAACTTGATTTTGCACAAAGGAATGATTGTGCAAGAACAACACATGACAGAGAAAGAGACATGGTCAAGAAATAGTATCTTCGAAACGAAATGCAAATCTAGAGGTAAACAATATAAAGTCATAATTGATTATGATAGTTTCATGAATATGGTATTTGTAGAGATGGTAGAGATATTTGGGTTAGTATGATAGAATCACCCTCAAGCCCCAACCATATAGGTTGTTTTGGTTCCATAATGTTATGTAATGATGGTCCCATCAATGCAAATCATTTTTCACAATGAAATTACCTAAAATTGCCCAAATTGATTATTGAATTTGTGAGAAAATGTAGATCAATTTTAAGCTGATTTGGGTATTGCTTCATGTCCACAATGTACTGCTTCATAAATCACCATTGTATCACAATTGCTTCCAATGTGGGAATAAAAACACAGATTTGAATTCAGAAAAATTACTATTGTCCCCGTGTGACTCTGACACTTAAGCTGAAGCCAAGAATGAACCTAAAGTTGATGTTCCCATGATGTATCTGTTTAGGGAAGCAATGAATGCTTCCACAGCTTCACCCAAGTGCATATTCTCATCCTATCTCAATAGACAAACATCTCCATTTAAGCAAACCAAAATTTATAAAATTCACTTGTAGTTGTTTAGTTTTTATAAAATTCACTTGTTGTTTATAAAATTCAATAAACAAACAATTTTTCAGTTTTTTGTTTCTTCCTGGTAGTTGTTCAGTTGTAAATTCTGATGCTTTCTCCTTTTATAATTCTTGATTTTTTTTCTGCAGGTTTAGAAAACTGGGTGATTGATACAACTTTGAATTCTTCCAAGAAATCTTGCAGCAACATTTCCTTTCACCATTTATGGGCTCTCTCAGTTTTTACTCTTGCTGGCCTTGTTTCTCTTTCTGATGTAGGGAGAAAATATTTTGCAAATCACACAACTAAAATAAAATTTTTGCAAAGCACACCAACTCAAATAAATTCTTGAAAACCACACCTTTGGACATTGAATTCATTCAACTGAAAATGAAATAAATCTCGACAAAACCGAATCCAGTCACTCCCAAATGAAAAAATTTAAACTTGTACTTATTATGCAAAAGGAACCTCACACTGCTTGAAATGAAAAACTTGTACTTATAAAAATTATTCACATTGTTCATTGTAAGGAAAAACACCCTTGCTTGAAAGGAAATAACACTCTGCTAAAAAGAAAAACAAACACCCATTCAGAAACATCTCACACCTATGTTGAAAATCTTCCAATCCTCAGGGCAAGGGAAACTTCTTCCAATGATGACATGAAAGTGTCAACCCGGGAAGTTAGACTTAGAGGCACCAACACTATCTGTGCAATATTGGATAGAAAACAAAACTAACTCTATCAAACTGGTTAAATATCTTCAAACTTAAAAAATTAACCCAACTTCAACTGGAAATAAATTTGGCTTTAACAATTCTAAAGGAAATATGTTCCTAACACTCCAGGTATCAATCCATGAGGGGCCCACAAGCTTCAAGTTCCATGTCTTTAACCTGCTTGAAATAACCTATAAATGCTACCATCATGGAACTTGGTATGCAACAGGAATCCAATGGGTACCGAACTACCTGAACTTTTTTTTTCATCAACATATTAGTCAAAATTCCAATTTTTAATTCTACAAATAGTGAAATAATGAATTTTAGAGCATGGGTTTACCTGAGAGGGTCCGAAGATAGGTTTTGAAGTGAAAACACAGAGATCATAGGTCTAGAAAGCTTCATATAGGCTTGTATGATTCCATAAATGTAGAAAAGGATAGCAAAAAAGTTGACAAAAATTGGGCTTGACATACATATTATGTCATCTAATTACTCCTCTTTCAAGTTGAAGGTATGGCCAAATCCATGAAATTTACATAACAAATTTACTCATTATATGTTAATAACTTAATAGAAATTTGCAATTTTTATATAATCTCTCAACTATGCTAGTAGGTCCATGTATTGATTTCTAGTTATGCACATAACCATGTAACTATGTTATAACATATATAATATACAAGGTTAGAACATATATTGTTAAGATTCAATATGCTAAGACAGAAAATATTAGCATTACATTCCATTTCACAACAACAACATATACATGATCACTGAAAGAACAACAAGCACAACATAAACACAAGAGACACAGATTTATCCTGAGAAACCCTCATGGGGTAGAAAACCCAGCAAAGCGTCCTCAATATAGATGACCAGCAAATAAAAAGATGTAAACCATAGACATGAGATCCTTCTCCTCCATAGAAGATCTCTCCCTCACCTATGTGCCAATCACAATTGAGTGTAATGTGTGTTAAATGAGGAACACACCTCCTTTATTTATACACAACTCCTACTTGTCTTTTACACAAGCTAGGTCAGCCCCAACTTAACCACTTTACATAATGTGACAGGGCCGACCCCACTAGGGTGGTCTAATAACCCTTTAACCCACATAAAACATACAAGGCCGACCCCCACTAGGGAAGTCTAATAACCCAAGTTACCACATTATCCATGGAGGAATAAAACATCTCCGGATATACAATAAGGTCTTCACGGAGGAATGAAACATCTCTGGAATAATAAAGTACAAATATAATATTCTTAGAAGTTACAATATTTCAACACTCCCCCTTCACGAGAAGGATATTATAACAACATCTGCAGGAGCAAGGAGTCATCAACATAATACATGATACATCTATAAATCATTGGAATCTTTATTTATACATCATCAGTAACTCAAGCAGTTACTGGAACATATTCAATATTGGAACATCAACATCTTCAGTATTGAATCTTCATCTTTTGCAACACTCAAACGACTACAATAACATCATCACCATCTAGATCACTCAATCAATAGCCTCATCATTTGGATCTACTGATCAACATCATCATTTGGATCTACTGATCAACATCATCATCTGGATCTCTCGATCAACAACATCGTCATATAGATTATCACGATCAGCAGCATCGTCAACTAGACCATCATGATCAACAACATCATCATATAGACCATCATGATCAGCAGCATTGTCATCTAGACCATCACGATCAACAACATTGTCATCTAGACCATCACGATCAACAACATCGTTTTCTAGACCATCACGATCAACAACATCGTCATCTAGACCATCACGATCAATAGCATCATCATCTAGACCATCACGATCAACAACATCGTCATCTAGACCATCATGATCAACAACATCGTAGCAGCATACCCTGCAATAGACATGATCCATTTAAGACACCATAACATGTCTAGGGATGATGCAGTCCACTCGTCAACTTAGACAGAGTCTAAGGACCTCTTTTTCGAAGACATATGTCTACGAATCAATTCAGGGATCGAAGTTCGGGGATGATGCAATCCCCTCTCATCCACTAGGGAGCACTTCTCAGAGACATATGTCTACGGATCAATTCAGGGACCGAAGTCCGGGGATGATGCAATCCCCTCTCGTCCACTAGGAACCACTTCTCGGAGACATATGTCTACAGATCAATTCAAGGACCAAAGTCTGGGGATGATGCAATCCCATCTCATCCACTAGGGACCACTTCTTGGAGACATATGTCTATGGATCAATTCAGGGACTGAAGTCTGGGGATGATGCAACCCCTCTCATCCATTAGGGACCACTTCTCGGAGACATATGTCTACGGATCGATTCAGGGACCAAAGTCCGGGGATGATGCAATCCCCATCACGTACATTTTGAACTAGTGGTTCCGGGATGATGCAATCCCCATTACGTATATTTTGAACTAGTGGTTCCAGGATGATGCAATCCCGACCATAGTGCCAGTCCTTCTTCATACCTGATGTGACCTAGATTAAATCTAGGATTTTATCACCTATGACTGATCACCTGCTGCTGCACTGAGCAGTCCAGGAGTGAACATTACATCATTACAGGACCTGCGAATGATCACCTGCTGCTACACTGAGCAGTCCAGGAGCAAATATTACATCATTCCAGTCAATGATAGAGCCAGTACTATTTCAATTGGGATGTGACCTAGATCAGATCTAGGATTTACAACCTGTGAATGATCACCTTCTAATCCAGGAGCGAACATTACATCATTACAGGTTTTGTGAATGATCACCTATTGTTATGCTGAGAAGTACAGGAGCGCACATTACATCATTCACCAACATCTTTCTCAAAGACAAGAGTCTATGGATCTGTTCAGGGACCTAAGTCCAGGGATGATACAATCCCTCCTCGTCCTCATATACAAAGTCTAAGGACCATGCATCGACCTCATCATCGTAACCAGCAACCTCATCATCGACCTCATCGTTGGAATAGGTAACCTCATCATCGATACAAGTATCCACATCAATACAGTATCCACTTCATTAATACAGTATCCTCATCAATACAATATCCACATCAACGATATAGTATCCTCATCATTGACCTTACCGTCAATATAGGCAATCTCATCATCGATATAGGTATCCACATCGATACTAGTATCCAAATATTATCATCGACCATACCACTCCCCATTTCGAGGAGGGTCCTTCTGAACAACACCAAGCTTGTCTCGAAAATACTCAAACTCTTCTCGAGACAGAGGTTTGGTCAATACATCAGCAGCTTGTTTGTCAGTGCTCACATACTCGAGCTTGATAGCTCCTTTCTGCACCATATCCTGTATATAAAAATATCGGATCTCTATGTACTTTGACTTATCATGGAACACTGGATTCTCTGCCATCTTGATACAAGTCTAGTTGTCACACAGTATTACAATGGGGTCCATCTATAAGTCAACCAATCCTGATAACAACTTCCGAAGCCATATCGCTTCACAACTAGCAGAGCAAGCAGCTATATATATTCCGCTTCAGCTATGCTGAGAGCCACACTATACTGCTTCCTGCTAAACCACGAGATCATGGCAGATCCTAGACAATAACATCCGCTCGATGTGCTCTTCTTGTCTGATACACTTCCTGCCCAATCAACATCTGTGTAGCCATACAATCTAAAGTCATGATCTCCAAGATAATATAGACCAAATTCTATCGTACTCTTTAGGTACCTCATCACATGTTTTGCAGCTATTAAGTGAACACGTCTAGGTTCCACTAGATACTGACTCAAGGTGTTCACAACAAAGCATATATCTGGCCTAGTGTCCATCAGATACATCAGTGACCCAATAATCTGTCTGCACAGAGTTACATCCACTAACTCTAATGAGTCATCAGCTAACAGCTTCAAGTTGGAATTCATGAGAGTGTCCATGGTTGTACATTCCAACATATCAAATCTTCTCAAGATTTCCATAGCATACTTTCCCTAGTTGAGAAAGATTCCTTTTGATCCTTGCCATATTTCCAGACCTAGGAAGTAATGCATCAATCCGAGATCAAATTCTGTAGCTAGCTTCTTCTTGCTTTCCATGATCTATTTCTCATTCCCTTTCAGAAAGAGATCATCTACATATAGTAATAGTATCATCCATAACCTTAAGGTAAAGGTTAGGATCAACTTTACTTCTGATAAAGCCCAATCTTGTCAAGAAACTGTCAATTCTCCCTCTATGACTGAACATCATTCCCACTCTGAGTGATCTTCTGCATATCTATCCATGCCATCTTTCATCAGATGGTTTTGCTGGTATGACCCTAAAGATCATTCGAAATCTGTGATGAGTTCCTTCTTGCATCCATCTAAGAGAAGAATGTCATCAGTATATAGAAACCATCTTCAACCTTGTAGCAACGGTTGAAATCCGCATCACCCATGGTGATCATTAAGCTCATCAAATGACTATTGATCCTGGGTACCCGTATAGAGCTTTCTTCAATTGAAGCCTGGGAGTTTTCTCGATTCGCACTTCTTCTTCAATCACACCATTGAGAGAACAATATTATCTAGCTACCTGGAGCAAACATATTGTCATGATCCTCTTCCTCTTTCTAAGAGAATCTTCTATCCACGAGCCTTCTATAGTATGTCTGATTTGTAAGTCTTCTTGTTTGAACATCCATCACTTGTTCTTTGGAATAGCTGTTCATCATCCTTCATGGTATTTACTACAAATCAAAGTTAATTACATGATTAGTAATACTTCATAATCATCAAATCATGTTGACATGATAACCTATTATGCATATAGATATGATTCACATAGTTATGCAACTATCTTGACCAATACTTTGGCATAACACTTTTCCATATCCCATATGCATACAGTGGCTATCTAGGTGCCTTCCATCTCTACCAGAACATACTATCAAGATCGTGCACAAATCTTAGCACGTCAGCAAAGAGGTTTCATTCTAGACAAGCAACAATGGAATGTTTGTCCAACTTACCAATCATATGCATATTAGTAGTATACTGTTCAATGTTATATGAATGCTTACACTATGCATGATATATTCTAGGAATACAAATATGCATACAACTATTACAAGCAATATCATTACTATTTCATAGATTCAAATAACAACTCAAATACTTATCTTTTATGTTTGTGTGGTTGCTTCCTGCTTTATCTCTATATGTCTTTTGAACTTCTATTCATTCTGTACCACTATGCATGATTAAGTGTGCACTAGTGTCATCCTCATGATCTCATACACAAACATACATTCATTAGTATAATCTCAATATTATCAAAACATTATAATTCTAAATAATCTTAAGTATGTATGGTCATGATCATTTCATACACAGGTATACTTACCTAAGATCCTAACAAAGTAGGATTCTAACTTGATATAGGAAAACATACCTAGATTATCATGTTTGGTTATGTCTTAACAAACCCAAACAATATATTCTTTGTTCTCTTCAATGATTTAGAGACCTTGTGCTAGAACCTACATATCTCATAGGTTAAGCATAGTAGAACAAAGCCATACATACTTCGTAAGTAGAGCTTCTATGTGATCAAAGATTATGGATGAGTCTTTGTCTTCATGTCATCATGGTCATAGAACTTGATTTGTCTTTCTTGATGTACCTTTATCTTGTTAGCATACAACATCATCCTCATACAACACCACAAGTGCATTAGTACAATCATAAGTGTCATAACCCTAATTAATGAATGTCTTATACCATTCACATGCATTCATTATCAAACAATCATAATTGTACTAACCTCAATAACATGAATACAACATATCATAAACTTAACCATGGACAGATTTCAACACATACCTATATCTCCTCAAGTCATACCTGTCAGGATTGATTTTAACCCAATCCACTTAGATTTGCTGAAACTGGATCTGGAGCTGGATTAGGGTTTGTCAGAGAAGCCCTAGAAATTCAAACTTTGAATTTAAAACTTCTGAATGGATGGAAAGATGCGCCTTGTTGAGCTGAACAAGCTAGCATACTTCAATTTTGAAATCTCCAAAATTTGACCCCACAAAATTGCCTTTGAAACTTCTGTATCTTCTGGACAGGATCCCGAACTAGGGTTTGATGAAGCCCACCCTTCTTCCCAATCAAAAGGTTCAATCCAAAGCTCTAAACTTATATTTTTCTAAGGAGCTTCTAGCCGTGGTCACAAACTTTAAAAAATTCCAACTTTTGCAGAAGCCCTAATTTTCCACCTTTCCGATCAAAATCCCAAACTAGGGTTTGATCAAGCCTGGCCTGGTTTGATCAAGCCTGGCCTTCTGCCCAACCAAAAAATTCGATCTTGGTCTCCAAATTTTTATTTTGGTGAGGAGCATTTAGCCGTGGACTCCGATTCCAAAAATTCCAACTTTCTTTGAAGCCCTAAATTCTCGTAGCAGTGATAAGCCAAGAATGAAGGTGCTCAGAAAACAATTCTGTTTTGACATAAATATGCACCTGATTATTTATGGTGCATCTCTGAAATTACGAATTCACAGGGTCTGAAACCTCGTCCTGTGGTAGCCTGACCTGTCAAATTTCCAACCCCATAGGTCTGACCTCAATTGGATTTTTTGAGAGAGATTTATGCCAAGTGTCGCAACGTGACCTGTTAATGGGATAAAATAGGAGAGCGAACTTGTACGGTGTGCCACGTGTCACTGGTTCAACTTCAGCCGTTGAAAATTGTACCTATGAAAGTACAGTCCGTTCCCTACCTATCACGTTATACTAAATTTCATTTTGAGCTTTCTATCCCAAGTTGTGACCTTTTTTCCTATGTCACCTGTTTATGACTGAGATCTGGAAGAGGCACAAACCCTAAATTGTACTGATCATAAATCACAAAGTGCAACGAATTAGAGGCTATCCTTTGGAAACAAGGTATAGGGGGATGTTATCTATGACCTATAAAGGTTTCAGATCCTGAAACTTCTCCAAAATGGATTTATAGCGAAAGTGCCACGATGACTGGTTTTTTTTGCTATACAAAACCCTAACCTTCAAATTGTCGCAAGTGAAGCAAGTGCCGTAAGTGCCATACATTGCCTTTCTTCACGCTAGCTCTGATACCATGTTAAGATTCAATATGCTAAGACAGAAAATATCAACATTACATTCCATTTCACAACAATAGCATATACAGGATCACTGAAAGAACAACAAGCACAACATAAACACAAGAGACACAGATTTATCCTGGGAAACCCTCATGGGGTAGAAAACCCAACAAAGCTTCCTCAATATAGATGACCAATAAATACAAAGATTTAAACTATAGACATGAGCTCCTTCTCCTCCATAGCAGATCTCTCCCTCACCTATGCGCCAATCACAAGTGAGTGTAATGTGTGTTAAATGAGGAACACACCTCCTCTATTTATACACAACTCCGACTTGTCTTTTACACAATCTAGGTCGGCCCCAACTTAACCACTTTACATAATGTGACAGGGCCGACTCCACTAGGGTGGTCTAATAACCCTTTAACCCACATAACACATATAGGTCCGACCCCCACTAGGGAAGTCTAATAACCCAAGTTACCACATTATCCACAAAGGAATAAAACATATCCATATATACAATAAGGTCTTCATGGAGGAATGAAACATCTTAGGAATAATAAAGTACAAATATAATATTCTTAGAAGTTACAATATTTCAACATATATAATATTGCTACTCTTTGTAACTATGTATACTCCTAAACAAGAAAAATGTATCCTTAGCAGTTTCACATATCATGCCATCAAAAGAGATCCAAAGTGGAATCATAAGTCATAAGTTAATGTGTAAGAATTTGGATACAAAACGCTAGGCCTCCTCCACAACTAAACCTTCATCCACAAAATCAAAGAGATGAAAGCATCACATTACATGAATATAAGTAGAATAAAGATGAAAGATTTCAATACAAGCACTCACATGACTGAAGAAATATAAAGTTGTACTCTTAAGGGGTACTCCTAGACAAAGAGTCTAGTACTAATCAATACTCTCAACAACACGAACATCAAGAACATCAATATTTGTGACAAGAACATGAAAATAATCTATATTGATGACTTTTTCAAAAACTTCTTTGGCCACCGTATGAAACTCCTTTCCTTCTCCTTCAAACGGAGACATCAATCTATTTTATCTTCATATGGAAGCGGAATGTTACTTGTGACACTGATGACATTCACATTTGCATCTTCAAAACCAAGTGTCACTCCATGGATCACATAAAGTGAATGAATTGGTCCAATGTCGTCAATAGCACCATCATATGGATCTAATATTTTAACTTTTTCACCTTCTTGGACTACTTCATGCCTTGCTAGAATTATTAAGCACTATCAAAAACAAAAAATTAAACCAATTAAATCAAATTCTGAGAGATAAGTCTTGTAGATATCCACAGAAACTACTATTGTTTTAGTACATACCTTTGCATGTTCGTGGCCATTTTTTTGGTCTTTCAGTATTCTTGCACCACCCAGATTTATGATTTTTTCCTATGATTAACAGGCATTACCATTAAAAAAAGAGGCCTCGTGAGTGAAGTGAACTGGATCCAAAACATCAACAGATTAAAATTTCAAGTGAAGAAATGGTTGCAGGGGAATGATAATTACTTACATCATCTAAATCAATAGGAAATCCCTTTTTTGATTTGAATGCAGCAACAAGAGGTTCTATGCAAGAGGCTATGGTCAACAACTTCTTTGACAACCCATCTATACGTCGATTCATTGCATTGTTATAATCCTCACTATGGTTTTCATCACTATATGGGGCTTTTGTTTGGCTTCTCTTGACTTCAATGGATGGAAAGGAACTTTCTATTGGATCTTTTGACATATAGTTTTGTTTAGAATTTTCTAAGTCTTCCATATATTGAGCCATTTCACTCAAATTAGGTTTTCTATTAGTTCCTTCAACCTACAAATCATTGTCAACACACAATTAGTTGGAAATATAGACAAATTAAAACGCATAATAGAATGTACACTATTCAACAAAAAACCATATACTTACACATATATGTTTTTTGGCTCTCAACCCACCCTGACCCAAAAATATCGATCCTTTACGAGATCTATTCCTTTCTTCTCTCTTGCATTCTTTGCCAAAAACTCTTTAGTACACATACTTGCCTTCAAATATTCCCACTTTTTGGGACTCAAGCTTCTCTCCCTATCTTTTCCATCTAAGATTAATTTTCTGCATTTATGCCTAACATTATTCATCATAATTCTCATTCTATACTTGTAATATTTAATATAAATCCTCCCACCAATAGTCTCAATTTTTTTTTTTCCATTTGTTGGATCACTAGATCAACATTTCTTGGATCTTTATCTGCAAAATTGGATTTGGTAACATCCAAATGAGACCTTATTCTCATGCCCAACTCTGTGGACCACCTTGAAGCATTTGGTCCCGTAGGATGACCATATTTTACCTCAACCAGGTAAGCCTTCTTCCCTTCTAATTTTCTTTCTTTTTCTTCCCTTTGTGTGCTCCTATACAGGCCTTGAATAATTCTGCATCTTTTGATGAAAGCTAATAGATATTCATAACTAGTTGTGGGTGTTGAAAAACCACTCATATTAGTGTCGATACAGCAAGTTCAGCTCCTAGAAAGTTGCTTAGAGGAGATGTAATTGGTGTTTTATCTGTGGTAGAAGGCTGAATTGGTTCCTCATAATTGACCACAACATGTGTGGCACTAGGTATCTCACCAATATCCTCAACAAGTGTCGCACTAGCTATCTCAAGAATATCCTCAACGGGTGTGGCACTTGTTGGCTCACCAATCCCCTCAGATGTGCCTTCAAATATTTGCTTTAATTTTAAATAAATCTCTCGCAAATTTGATTGTCCAGAACATGCTAGTTTTTTAGAAATATATTAAACATTATCATCTAATATATGAGGAAGCTGATCATTAGTATCATCAGCTTCATATCCATGTATTGAGATACCAAGGCGTTGGCACCTATGAGATGGCAGTGATATGTCTTTGCTTGCCTTTTGTTTTCGATGATCATTTTTTGTAGAATCCAACTTTCCCCTATAAAGCAAAAAACTTATCAAATTAGAATCCAAAGCATATATAGTCATATTCATGAAATATATTATATACAACTTTCGTGAAATATGCATAGAAGTGAAAGGTACGAGTAACTACTTACTTATTTTCCAAACCGAGAGATGACAAATATTCTTCATTTCTTATGATGTGGTCTTTACGAACACGCTCGTATTCTGTCACATTTTCATCTTTGATGTGATCAATTTTACGTTTCAACCCCTTGTTCTTCATATCTTGTATGTCCAAAATTCCTCTTAAAAAACATCATTAGTGCATGGGAGAACAAATACAATAAAGTATCTAGATTCAAATGCTCATGATAACAACAAACACTTAGTTCTAAAGTTAGAATTACAGGTTAATTCCATGGATTCTTTACTGAAAAGTGATAAAATATTCAAGATGATCAATTTCAACCAGAGAATCATTAGAATTCAAAAGTTAACAAGCATAAATCAATATGAATAACATATAAATAGATATGAATCATAATTGCATTTTAAGTCCATAAAAATTAAAAACAAATAAGAACACATAGGGCACCTTTATTCCAACTTAGTATGAATCCCTAACATGTTATTTGGAGAAGGTTGCTCGAGTAATAGATTCCTTTTAATTTATATTGGATAGGGAGAACCAATTAGTGTAATGAATCTATTGTCTACATTAAGTATTCAACTCTTACACCATGAACACTAACTGGAAACCATTGGATCCACACAGTAACTTTCTTAAACAACATATGCAAACTAACACAAGCAATTAAACATTACATAGTGCTGAAAACAAGTAGAACATGACTATAATAACCCATATAAGATTTATGTAGAGATGCACAAAAAAAAATGAAAATGTTGCATATCCAATAGATTGAAAAATGAAGGATAAATTCCATACAAAGTTTAGTACAACCATTTGGCTAGCTAATCCCAATGGCCAAAACAATAAAATCCATTTGCATAGTGAAAATTTATTCCATAAAGTTAAGGTGACACATCATCATCGTGATCATTTGCATCGCCATTATGATCGCAATCTTGATCACTCATATATGCATCTACTTGATTTTCTTCATCAACATGTTATATGGCACAAGGGCGAGTTGGTCGGACCCTCTTGCTTAACTATAACACACGACCACCCACACAGACTAGATGCGAATTGGGATGCCAAGAAGTTGGCTTCTATTACTTGAATCAAATTCAATATTACATACAAAGAAAATTAAAACAAGTCATCCTTGGCCTGTTACAATATACAAAAATAAAGCTCTATTCTGTTGGTGTGTTTCTTCCCTCTGCATGTGATTCCCTTAGTCTTCTGATCCTCTGAACAACGAAATAAATATCTTGGATCCTTTCCTTTGTGCCTTCGCACTAGCCTTCTACTCTACTCCATTGCATTTCTCGAGGTCCACCCTGCTGGCTTCCCTAAGATGTCCTTTTTTGTCCTTCTCTAGCTCTGATCCTATTGATCTACAGTTTTCAGTGCCCCCTGTGTTGGTTGTGGAGCCAGATCTTCTAGTCTCATAGATGATATTGTATCAGCCGTGTTTGTACCCCAGTTCTATATGATATGTAGGTGGACTGTACACTCACCCCAACGGGGGGGGTGTGGGGGGGCATCGCCCCCCCACGGGGTTCCAGGGGGGACCATCCCCCCTGGCTAGGGGGTCCGGGGGCAGCGCCCCCGAGAAATGGGGGTTTGGGGGCAACGCCCCCGAAGAAAATATTTGGGGCTGTTTTCGCCAGTTGTTTTGCGAGCCCATGGTTTTGGGTATCCCGTGGTATTTTCCCATTGTATGTCCCTTATAAAAGAAAGACATTGTAATACGGCTAGGGTTGTTGATGTATTAGGTTTTATGCATTGTAAAGATCTTTGAGATCAGGAGAGAGACTATAAAACAGAGAAGAGGAAGTGCAGCGGTTGTGCTGCAGGTTGTATCCCTTCAACTTGCTGGACGGTAATAATAATAAGGACTGGCAAATTCAGTGTGGACGTAGCCCAAGTTGGGTGAACCATGATATATCTGTGTCTCTCTTGTAATGTGTATGTGTGATTATATTTGCATTTCTGTTTATTGTTATTGCTCTGCGATCCTGTTTTTCTAACACCCTGACCACGATGAACAATCTCCTCTTGTGGTGACACCTGGACTGGTCTCAACCACCTTCTTAACTTCCATAACTTCCCCAACAACCCTCAACGGTAGTAGGTCGATCTCCTCGACTGCAGCGCTTCTCTGAATTTGCTACATTTTTCGGTATTGTCACTGTCCTCTTTTGATTGATTTGCACTCCACCACGTAGATCATCTTAACTTGTCGATTCTCGACTTTACTTAGTCTCCATGGCTTCTGTTTAATCTGCCTCGTCCTCCACACTTGGCCTCTACCACTTTCCTGTCGATGTCACATCTCGACCATCCTGTCGACTTTTGACCGTTTCGACTTCTGCATCCTGTCGACTATACTTTGACAGCTTCTAATCAACTACTTGGATTTAACAACCAATATCCCCACATCAGTGGTCATCGGAAATCCCCTTAATCGACCTTCTTTTGTCGATCAACCTCGACTGTTTCACCTAGGCCTCGATGCCCCTGCATCAGTCTCCCAAGGTGAAAAATAACTTGAATGCTCTGTGAGTATTATCTACTCTTCCTCTGAAATCCATGTCGCCTCATTTAGATCATCATCTCTCCATCAAACTAAGTATTTTTTCTTCTGCAAACTCCTTGTGCATCCGGCTTCGTGCTCATCCACTACTTCGGCAATCTCTTCCTCATGTCAATATGGAATTTTCCTTGTCTAATCGATATTCGACACTTCCACGTTTCTACTTGTTGAACCTTCTTCATACCTGTACAGATCTGATACATTGAACATAGGAGAAATGTTCAATTCCTTCGGTAGCTCCAACACATAAGCATTATCCAAAATCTTCTTCAGAATCTTACATGGTCCAATCTTCTTCAACTTTAGCTTGTTATATGTTCCTATCGGGAACCTCTCTTTTCTCAAGTGCGCAGAGACTAAGTCTCCCACGCTGAACAACTATAGCCTCTTCTTCCTATCGGCTCTCAACTTATATGACGCGTTTCTCTTCTCAATGCGCTTGCGTACATATTCATGTACTTCCTTCATATGCTATGCGAATGTTTCAGCATCCGTGCTCTTTCTGATCTATGTTGGTATTGCGACCAAATCCACCACACCATGTGGGATTCGACCTTGAACAATCTGGAATGGACTCATACCTGTCGACTGATTCACAGAGTTGTTATATGTGAATTCTTCTTGCGCTAACACGTTCTCCCATTGATTGGGTCTATCGACCATAAAACACCTCAGAAGGTTTCCCAAACTTTTGTTTACTACCTCGGTTTGTCCATCAGTCTATGGATGGTATGACAAGCTAAACTATAACTTTGTGTCCAATTTCTTACATAAGGTTCTCTAGAAATGACCCATAAACTTGGTATCTCTGTCCGATGTTATACTCTTCGGTAACCCATGCAATCTGACTATCTCCTTGAAGAATAGTACAACAATTCTTGTGGCATCACTTGTCTTCCGACATGGAATAAAGTGTGCCATTTTCGAAAATCTGTCGACTACCACAAAGATGGGGTCATTACCTTGCTGTGTCTTCGATAATCCTAGCACAAAATCCTTGCTTAGGTTCTCCCATGGGACATTTGGCACTAGAAATGGTGCATACAACCCTGTATTCTGACTTCTTCCCTTCGCCAACTAGCAAGTTCGACACTGTCGTACCTACTTACTGACATCTATCGCCATCCCTAGCCAATGGTATTTGTCTTTGACCAACGTCTTGGTCTTGTCGATGCCGAAATGACCTTCTAATCCGCCACTATGTAGTTCTAGGATTAGGTTCTCTCTTACGGATCCCCTGGGAATACACAACTATTGTCCCTTGCATAGGTATCCCTCTTGGATAAAATAATCCAAGTATGGATTTCTGTCTACACTCCATGGTTCACGACTAGCCTTCTATGCTTTTGCAAAACCTCGTCGGTTTCATAATCCATTTTCATTGATTCTATTCCTATCTCCTAAACTGTCGTCATGTTCAACAATGCAACTCTTCCACTCAGCACGTCGACAACCTTGTTTGGCTTGCCTGACTTATGTCACAACATGAAGTTATATCCCTACAATAATTCAACTCATTTCATGTGCCGCTGATTCAACTTCGACTGAGTGTTCAAGTACCTCAGTTGTTGGTGGTCTATATACAAAACAAACTCTTTGGGCAGCAAATCATGCCTTCACTTCCTCAATGCTTGCATGATAGCATAGAACTCTTGGTCGTAGACCGAATATTTCCGCTTCGCTTCATCCAAATTTTCGCTGAAGAATGCAATTGGTCGACCCTCCTGGCTCAACACTGCGTCGATTTCCATTCCACTCGCATCGCAATCGACTTGGAAAACTTTGTCGAAATATGGGAGAGCTAACATTGGGCTCTCGGTCACCCTATGCTTCGACTTGTCGAAGGATTTCTGGGCAGCTTCTGTCCACTTAAACCCCCCTTTCTTCATGCACTATGTTAATGGTGCACATATCCGACTGAATTCCTTTGATGAAATTCTTGTAAAAACTAGTAAGTCCATGAAAAATCCGCACTCGTGTCGTGCTTGTCGGTTCTGACCACTCCAATATAGCCTTTACCTTTTCTGGCTCCATCACTAACCCTTTAACTGAGATTACAAATACCAAGTACACCAGTTCTTCCTTCATGAAGAAACATTTTTGCATGTTCACCATCAGCTTCTCTTCTTGCATCTTCTGCAACACTTGTCAAATGTTCTCCAAATGTTCAACTTTGGTTCGACTGAATATCAATATGTCATCAAGATACACTACGAAGAACCTTCCCAAGAATGGATTCAGTACTTCATTCAACAATCGCATGAACATACTGGGTGCATTAATCAGTCCAAAGGGCATGACTAACCACTCATATAATCTTTCCTTTTTCTTGAAGTTTTTCTTCCATTCATCGCCTTCTCTGACCCTGATCTGGTGATATCCACTTTTTAGGTAGATTTTGGTGAAGTATCTCGCTCCACTCAAACAATCCAACAAGTTGTCCATCATTGGAAATGGAAATATGTACTTGATCATGATCTTGTTTATGGTTACGGAGTCTGTAAACATCCTCCATTATCCATCCTTCTTCAGTGCTAATACTACTGGTACCACACACGGGCTAAGACTTTCGTTGATCAATCCTCAGTCCAACAACTCCTGGACTTGTCGATTGAGTTCTTGACCCTCTATCGGAGTCATTCTATGTGGTGCCTTGTTTGGAAAACTTGATCCTGGAATCAAATTGATTTGATGGTATATGCTTCTTGTCGGTGCCTCATCGACTATTATGCTCTCAAACTCGTCGAGCATTTCTTTGAATTCGACCGGAATCCTTTCAGTCGTCGAACTTTTGACACTTGTTCTTTTTAGAATGATGGCAAAACATCTCGACTATTTCTACCCCTCTGCTAGGAATTCCTTCACTGAGCACATCAGCACTCGCTTCTCCCAATAGTTGCGTTTTTCCTGCTTGAAGTCGGCATGATCCTCCTTCTTTGGCTTCAACATCCTCCGCGTGCCATTTTTCCACACTGTGACTGTGTTGGCTCGAACATCATAGATCATCTTCTGATCATATTCCCATGGCCTCCCTAACAACATATGACAAGCATCCATTGGGATTATGTCGCATAGTACACTGTCTTCAAGCTTTCCAACCTTAAAGTTGATCATGCACTGTCTGCTTACCTTCACATGATGTCCTTTCTGTAACCAAGATATCTTATATGGATTTGGGTGTTGCTGACACATCAAAACCAACTTTTTTATGACCTCTGTTGACACTAAATTCTTTGTATTACCACCATCGACAATGGTCTTGCAATACCTGTCGATGATCAACACTCTAGTCCGAAAGATGGCCTTTCGCCATGTCGGCTCCTTCTCTTCACACTGGTCGTTGTGAACCAATGTTCTCTTGGTCATCATGTTTCGACCTTTTCCTCTGCCCTCTTCGCCACTGTCGGATGTCGAATCCATCTTCTCATCGCCTTGATCATCTCGTCGACGTCTTGGTTTCGACCCTTCTGCCATGTGTAGATTCTTTGGGCATTCACAGGATTTGTGTCCCACTCCACGACACTTGTAACAGACAATCATTGGTCTTTCAGCTCCTTTCTTTTCGGTTGGACCATTTTGACCAAACACACCCCGAATGGGGGTCTCTTGACCATCTTGTTGGTTTCCTTAATGTGCTCTGTATCTGGTCGTTGTCCCTTCCGCATGTCGGTTGTCTTCAACGGCTTCTCCCCTGGTTCCACAACTTTGTCCCTTCGCAGAAATAGTCTTCGCAGCTCGACCAATCATCCTCCCTCTATTCGATGCGGTTCTTCTCGACAACTTTTCTTCTGCCTTCAGAGCTAGTTGGTAGGCTTCTCCAACCATTCTGAACTTTGAAAGGCTCAACTTGTCCTATATGACATACTTCAAGACGTTTACATATCTTGGACTGCTTCTTCGCCTTCATCGGTTTGACCGGATTTAATCGACGGTCTATAGAACTCTTCCATGTATTCCTTCATGGTCATCTCTTTTTGTCGAAAGTTTTGCAACTTCCTAAACAAGGAAATCACATATTCGCTAGGCAAGAACTTCCCCTTCAGCTTGGAAACCATTATGTCTCAAGACTTGATTTTCTCCTTGCCTTTCTTGACTATTTCTACCGGTACATTGTCCCACCACAATGAGGCATGACCCTTTAACTTCAGACACATAGTCTTAACCCTCTTATGATCCTCTATCCACTCTATGTCAAAGTATTTCTCCATTTCTCTGAACTAGTCTATCAAGTCTCCTGGATCCAGACTTCCTGAGTAGGTAGGTACGTCCATTTTTCCCTTACCCCTCATCTCTGTCGTAGCTTGATGAATCTATCTTATGGTTCTTCTTCCATTGCTTCTCGGGCTTCCATTTCTTCGACTTCCTTGTCTCTATGGTCAAGTGCATCGGGAATGAATCCACGCCTTTGGATTTCTTTGATCGCTATGACCTCATTGGTCAAGCTTCTCATTCATTTCGCAATCAACTGTAACTCGTGCGCCTCACACTCTTCGTTCTACACCATGGAAATTTACACCTCTTTGTGCCATTCTTTCAACCGCAGCTGAAATATCCTCTCGTCCAATCGCAACCGAAATTTCACCACACGCACACAACTCTACGCAACTGCAGCTGGAGCTGTTCACGCCTACATAGACTCAGCTTCACCTTTAGGATGTTGTTGTTGGACTACCACTTGACGCTTAGCAAGTCGGTGTTGGGATTCCTCCTACCTTCAGGATACTTCTGCTTTGATACCACCTAGCGCAAGGGCAGGTCAGTTGGACCCTCCTGCGTAACTATAACACACATTAAACACACGGTCACTCACACAGACTAGATGTGAATTGGAATTGCAAGAAGTTGGATTCTATTACTTGAATCAAATTCAATGTTACATACAAAGAAATTTAAAACAAGTCGGCCTTAGCCTGTTACAATATACAAAAATAAAAATCTATTATGTCGGTGTGTTTCTTATTTATGTGTGTGATCTCCTCAGTGTTTTGATCCTCTAAACAATGAAATAAAGATATAGGATCCTTTCCTCTGTGCCTTCGCACCAGCCTTCTACTCTGCTCGATTGCATTTCCCGATGTCCACCCTGCTGGCTTCCCCAAGACGTCCTTCTCTATTTGTCGCTCTGGCTCTAATCTTGTCGATCTGCAGTTGTCAGCACCCCCTGATCATGTTGCACAATATCCTCTTGTGGTGACACCTGCCCTGGTATCAACCACCTTCTTAACTGCCATAACTTCCCCAACAACCCTCAACGGTTGTAGGTCGATCCCCTCAACTGCAACGCTTCTCTGACTTTGCTACAGTTTTTGGTCTTGTCACTGTCCTCTTTCGACTGATTTGCACTCCACTGTGTAGATCATCTTAACTTGTTGATTCTCGAATTTAATCATCGACTTCACTTAGTCTCCATGGCTTCCATTTAATCCTCCCAGTCCTCCACGCTTGAGATCTGCTGCTTTCCTGTCGATATCGCATATCGACTATCCTGTCGACTTTCGACCATTTCAACTTCCGCATCCTGTCGACTATACTTCGATAGCTTATGCTCAACTACCTGGCTTCGACAACTAATCTCCCCGCACTAGTGGTCGTCGAAAATCCCCCTGGTTGGCCTTCTTCTGTCGATCAACCTCGATTGTTTCGCCTAGGCCCCGATGCCCCTGCATCATTATACAACTTGAAAAGAACTTTATACTCAAAACAAGAACTCTAGCTAGAAAAACTCACATTTTTGCTTAAAAAACAACAAAAAACAACCTCAAATCAAAAAGTGGTGCTACCGGTAGCACCACTTTTTTTTGTTAAAAATAAGACATGGATGAAAACAATCATTATTGTTGTTTACAAAAACCTTAAAATCAAGCCCTGAATTGAGAACTAATGCTACCGGTAGCACACGTTTTCAGAAAAATGGCATTATTATATCATTGTATAATAATTTAAAATTATATTTATTGATTCTCTTAGTAACACTACATAAAAATAGCACCGAGTTAAACACAAATTATTCAAGAAATTATATCATCTCTCTTTTTATATAAAATAAACAAATTTCTGATATTATTCATAATAAAACCATATATTAAACCATAAAAGGCACAAGTTATGATATTTGGGACTATAAAACGAAAAATACAGAGAACGAGAACTCCAGCCATAAAAATTTCATATTTTTAATAAAAAAAACTAAAAACAACCCCAGAACGAGCCATGGGTGGTATCATTGCAACCAAAACACTAAATCAACACCCGGATTGAAAATTGGACCTCCTAGAATTAAATAAAAAATTCAAAAAAAGTGAAAATAAAAAAATGCAAAAGTTATTAAAAAAAATAAAAAAACCAAATTAAAAATTATTTCAAAAATTATTTACAACTTAAAAAAAAATTATAAAATAAATACCCCAAAATCGTAAAAAAAAATTATGGAACAAAAATTTTAAAATTTCAAAAAAATAAAAACTTAACAAAATAAAAACATTTAAAAAAAATAAAAACACATTAAACAAATTTTATAAAAAAAATGAACAAAAATTCAATTTGAAAAAAAAAAGGAAAAATAACTCGAAATAAACAAAATTATTTAAAAAAAATTAACAAAAAAATACAAAAATGACTAAAAATACAAAATTACAAAATTTAAAACCAAACTTACAAAAACAAAATTTAAAATATATAAAAATTTTGAATTTAAAATAAAAAAATAAAAAATAAAATGTTTTAGTTAAAAAAAAAAAAAAACTAAACCTAACCTAACTTACCCCGTGCCTCCCATCCCCACCCCTCCCCCGCCTCCCCTCCCCCTCATATACCTCTCCCTCTGCCCCTCCCCTCCCCATATCCCCCCACTCCTCCCTCCCCTCCCCCCCATGTTCCCCTCCCTCCAACCATCCCCCTGCTCCTCCCTCCCCTCACCCCCACGTTGCCCTCCCTCCACCCCTCCCCTCCCCCTCCCTACCAGCCTCTCCCCCCTTCCCCTCCCCCTCCCCCCACCCCTCCAAATTCCCACGCATCCCATAGCTAGCAGCGCAATTCTCAGAATTGTGTTGCCGTGAAGGGGCGGCGCATGGGGAGAGCAAGGAGCTGATCCGCTCCGTGTTCTGCCCACATGCTGCCCCTTCGCGGCGATGCAATTATGAGAATCGTGCTACCAACGAGGGTGGGATGCCTGGGCAGTTGGCGAGGGGATGGAGATGAGAGGGAGGGAAGGGGGGCGGGGAGGGGGAGGGGATGGAGGAGAGGGGGGATAGAGAGAGGGGAGGGGCGGAGGGAGGGGGACGTGGGGGGGAGGGGAGGGAGGAGCGGGGGGATAGGGGGAGGGAAAGGGAAGAGGGAGGGGGACGTGGGTGGGAGGGGAGGTGGGGGAGGGTTAGTGATGGGAGGTAGGGGGGTAGGTTAGGTTAGGTTTAGTTTTTTTTTTTTTAATTAAAAAAAATTATTTTGCTTTTGTATTTGTTTTGTTTGAGATTTTTTTTAATTTGTGATTTCAATTTTGGATTTTGTTTAATTCAAAAGTTAATTTTAAATTTTAATTTGTTGTAAATTTTTTTTAAAATTTTGTTATAAATGTTTAATTTTTTTTTTTTAATTTTAAATTTCTTTTAATATTTTATTTTAAAATTTTGTTATTTTTTAAATTTGTCTTTCCATTTTGTTTTTTGTTTTTGTTTTTGTTTTTTTTGTTTTTTTTTTAATCTTTAAAATCTTAAATTACATAACCAAAATAGTTGAAAATACATTAAAATAGTTTTAAATGCCTTTATTTTCTAATTTTTTTTACAAATTTTCCCATATAAATTACTTCTTTAGGATACAAATTCAAAGAAAAAACATCAAAAATATATATGTTTCTCATTCTATCTAGCTTCTAAAATTTTAAAAAAATTGTAAATGTAGATATTTTATCATTATAACTAGATACTAAATGCAATTTTTTTGTAAAAGTCGAAAAAATGCATTTGTAAATTTATTTATTTTTTTTACCAAGAAGTTTCAAAATCGCAAAAAAATGGCTCAAAATGAAAACTGGTGCTACCAGTATTCACACTTTTTGAAATGAAGGTAAAAACAACCACTAAAATCGACCCGCAAAAAAATGAGAACAATGACAGGTTCTCATCAATTTGTATAACATGTGCATAATCCTAATTCAATAGATTTTCATGACCATGCATTACATTCTCTATCTCAGTCCCTTCATTGGGGAGATAAGTTCCCTCTTCAAACACTTTATGGCCATCTTCAGCTTCTTCTTCCAATGTTTCTTGTAAACAATTACACTTCCAATCGACCATTATATGAACATATTACATGAATTTTCTTTTTGAAGAGGCTCTGTTTGAATGACATATGACCATCCTGGGCTTGTTACATCATCAATTAGAAATTCCTGGTTAATTTGAAAAGGGGAAACATACGACTCATCGGTCTTTGATAAGATTTAACGTGTATTTGCACGTAAAAATCCATACTCATCATGTTGTATTGCAAATGGTTTGATCATTTACAATTTAATAATATAGGACTAGTTTCACCATAATAAACTTGAATAATTTCTTGGATGAATCCAACATGGAAGTTCTTTTCAGTGTTGTGATGAAATTCAGCACTAACAATAGAATCACAATTTTACTTTCTTGTGTCCTTTTCTTCCACTCTTAAATGACTACCATAGGCCCACATGCCATTGAAACGAGAAGCCCATATATGTGGAGGTCATGAAAGCTCAATTTCCTCGATCATTAGATCTCGACCTTGTTGTTGTGCATCATTTATTGCATCAACAATCCAAACATAAAATTTTGGGAAAGAACCACCAATATTCAAATCCCGAAGTCTTTGCTTTCGAGATGGATGCATCCCTGTTTGAATCTCTTCTTCGTATTTTCTACACAAAATATGAACATACAATTAGATGAAATTAAATACATAAATTATCATGTAAAAAATAATTCACCTGTGCCACTTATCAAATGAGGATGTATTTTGAAGAACATAGGCATGTATCGCAGTTCTTTCCTCATTTGATAGCTTGAAGTGATGTTCATTTCATTCTAATACTTCACCTGCAACTCTCTCGTCTTCATCATCATCCCATACACGTTGATTGACACTGCTAAAATCCCTCATATATTTTGTGTAAAATCCTATGGCTTCTTGCATTAAATATCCGTCACACATGCTACCTTCTGGTTTTTCCTTATTACGAACAAATTTTTTCAGAACCTTCATATATTGTTCTATAGGATACATCCATCTTGTTATTATTGGGCCACAATGCTCTAGTTCATGTTCTAGATGTATAAGAAGATGCATAGAAATATTAAATATTGTTGGTGGAAATTCTCGTTCCAATAAGCAAATGACTTCAACAACCTCTCCCCTCAGATTATCAAAGTTTGAAGGATCTAGCACATGCAAACTCATTCTCTTCAATATTACACCCAACCTTAAAATTGCTAAACTTGGCCCCTTTTCCAAACTTGATATGACCACAATAGGTAAAATATCCTCAATTATGACAAGATAGTCATGGGTCTTGAGGCCTCGTAAACTATTATTATCAGTTTGGCTTCTAATATTACTACTTACATATCTAGTAGGAAAGCGAGTCTAAGACATCAACTTTAAGAATTGTGCACGTTGTTCCTTTGTCCACACATAAGAAGCAATAGGATTTCTATATTTTCCATCACCCAATTTTTCAACCCAAATATTTCGATGAAACACCATCCCTTAAAATTTGAATTGCTTCAATTCCTTTCCACAATTCTGCTAGCTCGTCAAATAATGGGTCTAAATAAACATCACTTCTATTTGAAGTCACAATTTTCTTTCTTGGTATAATTAATGACAACATCAAGAAAAATGGTTTGGTTTCTAACCATGGAGGAAAGTTATAATTTACGAAAAACAATGGCCAAGTTGAC
The DNA here is from genome assembly GCA_027924585.1 of Larix kaempferi. Lineage (NCBI taxonomy): Eukaryota > Viridiplantae > Streptophyta > Pinopsida > Pinales > Pinaceae > Larix > Larix kaempferi. The sequence goes on from BSBM01000368.1 coordinate 5,145,846, forward strand.
CATTTAGTACTCTGATCCGAGAATGGGTTCACACCATCTAGAGATAAACCCAACCTTATATTATGATGATGTTGGGCGAAATCAGGCCATTTGTTGTCAAATTCCATCCACATGTTAGAATCGGCCACAAATCGTTGTTTTCCATCGGTGCTCTTATTTTGGGCATGCCATTGCATAAGCTTAGCAATGTCTCGACATATGTATATTCGAAGCAACCATGGGATTAGTGGAAAGTGCTGAAGAACCTTTCTAGGACTTGACTTTGATTTCAACCTTGGTTTATACCTCCCTTCTTTACATTTCAGACATTCAGTCTCACTTGCAAGAATTTCGCGAAATAATACACAATCATTCACACATGTGTGGATGCTTTCATACCTTAATCCTAGCTTAGTGATTTGTGCTTTACATGCTCTATGTTGTGTTGGCAATGTGGATTTATGTGGTAACAAATCATGTAAAAATTCCAATAACTCATCAACACTCTCATTTGTCCAACCATGCACTGTTTGCAAGCTAAGAAGTACAAGGATTTTTGTTAAATGAATGAACTTGCAAGTATCATACATAGGTTTTGAAGCATCCTCCATCAACTTATTCCAATCATCCTTGAAACCCTCATTCAACATTCTATCAACTTCAATCCCTTCATCTAAGGTTCCTACCTCTCGATATGTTTTGTTTGCCTCTTCATTTATGTTTGGCACCTCTACATATCTCATGCTATGCAATTGTATCCTATCTAGATAATAATTTTGAGGGAAAGGGCTTATACCGCTCTAACCAGATTTTAGCATATGTTCATAAATCACTTGTCTTTTTCTCATATTCCCACCACAACAATCATTACATGGACATGCATATTTAACCAAGCTATTCGCATCAGTTATTCTCTCATCGTATGCATGGTATTCAATGGTTTTCAAAATTGGGTGTTGACTCATCTTCAATTTTTTACATTCAATTATGAAACCGATATGTTAACTCTTACTTTCCACTCTTTTCATCTATCTCATCTTGAATTGAAATGCATCAAAACCAATCCATAGAGAAAAAAAACAAAGGATCAACATTAATCATAAATCATTTTCAAATTTTGAGGGAGCAGTATAACAATCATATATAGATTTAGAGGGATTGAAGTGCATGTGCATAAGGGTGAGAATTTGAAATGCTATGTTTAGTAGGTGTGGCTGGTGGATTATGAAATCCATAACTATGTAATTTTCCTTGATTTCTCACCAAACATGTACTCAAAATCGAGGGAAAACAACAAAAGGACTTGGAGTTGTTCAAGCCCTAGGATACATAGGGAACCTTCATTGCAACTTAGTATGAATCCCTAACCTATTATTTAGATAAGGATGATCGAGTTGGTATTGATACAATCAAAGATATTACCAAAAAATGTATGAGTTTGTCACATAAATCACTAGGATTCTTATGGGTAATATTGACATGCACAGACAAAATTATAAATCTGTGGATAGACAGTAGACTTTTGTGCGATGAGACTGAAACTATTGGATGATAGCAATAAATTACTCACTATAGGTGTGTTTCACCCCTGCATTATAATTTTTTCCTTAAAGTGTTACAAAAACCTAAGGATTCTCAACACATTCTACAAAAACCTTAAATAACCATCGATGACATCATGAAGATACATTTATAGGGAGTAGTAAGAAGCTCATTGATTGGATGGAATATTCATCATTTATCACATTATGACCCTAAGGTATTTGAGTGAAATCACTACATCTTGGGCCTCACTTAGAGTTAAGCATGTCATCTGGAAGTCCAAAAGGGTTACACATGGTCCATAAATGTTTTGGGAAGAATCATTCTACCCTAGATGGTGTTGAATCAATGCATAGGTATTGAATCGATACATTTTTCCTAGATGTGGTGTAGGATTGGTATTGGATCCTCCACATGGGCTTAGGCTTGGATTTTACTTGAACCTTGGATTGGCCAGTGAAGTTGCTTGGTTTTTGAGAAAACAAGTCACCCAAGTGAGCAAAATAAGAAGTCATTTTCAAAGAGACATGGACACTAAACAAGGCAGCGTATGATCAAGATGAAAATTGCTTAGTTCCTAGAGGTGAGAACACTATATGCTCCTGATAGAAAAAAAATTCCTGTGCTAACTTAATTTTCTCCACAAGTGGCAGAAGTTGGTATCCAACCTTGATTTGCATCAATAGAATTGCAGAAAATCGAAACTGCCAACTTTCAATGGGGATAGCATTAATCTCAGGAAATAGTTCAAGGCAAGCTTACAATCAACAGTATGTCTAATGGATAAGAACATTTGTGTCCTCTAAGGAGACCAAACAAATATAAGTTAACACATCAATGAAGGATGAGTCCATCAATTTGTCTATTAACAACAACCAAAGGACATTTTAACAAAACAAACACTAGAACAAAAAAAAACAAATTACCATAACTTTGACATACATACCCAAAATGATATGGAATTTGAAATGGTCTGCCAAGACATTACCTATAGAAATGTACTTTAGCCTAATATACCTCTAACTCTTAGTGACTATTGTTATCTCTCAGACTCACTTAAATAGAAATAATGGGATGAAATACAAAGCTAAAGAAAAATAATTGATGTGAATCCTCACTATCCCTATATATCTTATACAATGAGCTTGGGAGTGTACATAAAATCTCTCTAAATAGAAGACATAAAAATAGTGAGAAGTCAAATTAAGAAGTCCTACATGAGAGAGAGAAGGATAAAGAACATAAAAGATAAAATCACGTGAATAATAAGCCTCCATAAGTGGACCCTTGCTCCAAGAAACGATGAAGTGTGAAAATTCCATAAATCTCCTAGGTCAAATATAGCATGCAAAAGTCCATAAATCTCATAGGTCAAATATAGAATAAAAAATACCATAAATAAGGCAGTGGGAGTCCCCTCATGACGTGTGCCCTGGGTATGCAATTTAGGACTATAAAGAAGAAAATCTATGAAAGTAGTCATAATAATGGCCATGAATCAAACTCTAAAATAAGGGCATAAAATGATAATCACCTCCATGCATGTATCCAAGCCTTATTGCCATCATGATTTTCAGGGAGGTAATCACACTTTGGGAAAACATAACACTGTTTCCTGGATCATTCTTTGTTCTTTTTAAGGTGCCCAATATGCTAAATTATTTTTGAGTTAGCAACACTATATTTTGGATCCCTCAAGCAGTGACACAAAATAGTACAGGTGTTGTCTTCATTACAGAGGATTTAGGCCTATGCATGGAGGATGCAATCAAGGTTAAAAAAGTTTGTATCAAGACTGGACATATCTAAGGACTTATTGGAAGTCACCTAATAAACTACATAAGTATTACATGTATAGTAGTAAACTATGGAAATATGTGAACTATTAGGAACCCATGTCAACCCTTCTCTTTACTTTGTTAGTATATTGTTGTTGGATGCATATGATTTGTAAGTCGTCCCATAGTATTTGTTGATCCATAGTTTGTATTAGCCCATGGTGTTGACCCATAGTATTGGACGCATATGCTTTGTAAGTGGTCCTATAGTATTATATGTCCCATGGTATTGACCCATAGTATTGGGCATAGACTTAGTATATAAGTGTGTGTTGAGGCCAACGAAGGCATCGTGAAGCTATTTGTATTGAGCTTGCTCAAAGGAGGTTTCCCCCTCAAAGTGGCCTGCGATCAATAAAATATTCTGTGATCTCATATATTGTGCATTTTATCAATTAATTATTGCAGGTTCCTCACATTTGGTATCAAAGCACTTTCTTGGGTTCATTAGGTGGAATTTTTGCCAAAAAAAAAATTTCCACATATGTTGCAGGTTCGGATCTGGGAATCATCCCTATCCGCTTAACTATGGGAAGTACTTGGGCATAATCCCTAAAAATCATTGTGAGGAGTACCATAGGAACCCCGAAGTAGCTATCCCATTGAGAAAACCTGTTAGTGAAAAGGGAAAAGACCCCTACCTATTTGACGAGTTCCCACCCGTGAGGTAAACCAAGAGTTGTCTTTTGTGGCAAAGAGGTTAATAGTTTTACCTGAGCTGTGGAGTGAGGGGTACTACCCCAATACGTAAGCCATTAGACAACATTGGTGGTCGAGTGAAACCCCTAAACCGTTAGGAAGTCGAGCATACCTGGGGTCCATATCTATTTTCAGCTGAACTATTGTTGATCACTTCCACGTCGTTGCAGATCCATCTGTTGCCGATCACTTCCGCGCCGTTGCAGATCTAGCCATTTCAGATCCATTCCGAAAGTCGTTTCAGATCTATCCTTTTTCAATCCATTCTTAGTCATTTCAAATCCATCCGTTTTCAGATCCATTCTGAAAGCCATTTCAGATCTAGTCGTTTTCGATCCATTCCGAGCCGTTTCAGATCCATTCCAAAATCCATTCCAAATCCATTATGAAAAAAAACCATTTTTTCACCATATCTCTTTTGTTTTAACTCTGTTTCCCCTGAAACTTCACTGACACCCCTGAAACCCATTTTGCATATTTCATTCCTCAGGACCCTATCCAAAATTCCACTTCCCAAAACCATAAATTCCACATTTGTCTATTTTTAGGGTTTGCCATAACTTCTTCAATTTTCACCCAATCGCCTTCAAATTTTGCCACTGTGTTCATTCCCTATTTCTGCTTCTTTGTCCCTATTTGACAAATTTTCCCATTCTTTCACCCTGCTTCTGAAATTCTCATTTTTTGCTTCCTTGTCCATTCGAAAGTGTCCAAAACCTAGTCATACCCCAATTACCCATCATAGTTTTTACCAAATCCAAATTTCCCTTTACTAAATAAGCTTTTGTTTGTGTTTTACTACCCATTCACCAAAAAAAAACTCCTCGTTATGGTTGTCAGCTGCAGAGGAGCACAAATCATGGCGGAAGAACTTGCATCCCTCAAAACCAAACTCTAATATTTGAATGAAAAAATTCTCAGCCTTCATCTTCAGCATTCATCCATGAACACTGGGTTCTCTTCTTCCAACAATTTTCATGGGCTGAAGCTTGATTTTACTCGCCTCAATGGTAATGATCTGAATGGATGGATATACCGGGAAGAACAATATTTCAGTCTGCATAATACTTTTGATGTATAAAATGTTCCACTTGCATCCTTTCATTTGGAACAGGAAGCCCTTCAATGGTACCGTTGATACATCAAGGCTCATGATGACCCAAAATGGACAGATTTTTTCCAACTCCTTTTGCAATGATTTGGTCCTAGTGCTTTTGATGACTTCACATGAGCACCCACTAAACTTCACCAATTTGGGACTATGAGAGAGTATCAGATAGAATTTGACAAACTAGCCAAGCACGCAAAAGGGTTGTGTGATGAATTCTACAGGAGTTGTTTTATCAGTGGTCTTAAGAATGAAATCTGCTTAGAGGTTAAAATGTTCTATCCCAACACAATGATGGAAGTCCTAGGGTTGGCTAAGTTGGAGGAGGACAACATCACAACCCAACAACGCTCGAAATCCACTTTTGTTCCATTAAGAAATATGGTTTCCCAATGACCTCCCATCACGCCAGCTCCTCGCACCACTCCCATCAAGCATTTGTCTGAAGCAGAGATGCGAGCATGTACAGAAAAAGGGATTTGTTATAATTGTGATGAGAAATTCACTCGGGGACATAGATGTGTTGAGAAAAATCTCTACCTCTTAGATATGGATTCTCCACCTGCCTCTGAACTTGGTGTAGAAGCTTCAGATACACTGGATGATCAGGTCGACATTCAGTAGCTGCTTATTGACCCTTCGACTCCGGATGACCACCAAACATATCTCTCCATGCTTTATCCAGAGTCACCACCCCACAAACAATGCGGGTCAGGGGTTACTTCAAGAAGATCCCTCTTACAATACTCATTGATTTTGGTAGCACTTATAATTTCATTGACCATCGGATCTCCAAACAGGCTGATTGTTTTGTCCATCCTTGCTCCAACTTTGATGTCATGATTGCCAATGGGGGCACCTTACCTTGCAAGGGGAAGTGTCACAATGTGTGTATCTCTCTAGAATATTATAACCTGTGCTCTGACATGTTTTCCTTGTCCTTAGGTGGATGTGATGTGGTTTTGGAGGTTACGCACACTTGGCCCCATCTTATGGTATTTTGCTGAACTTTGGATGCAGTTTTCAGTCAATGGGAAACAACACACATTTACAGGCTTACAACCAGGGTCTCTCTGCATCATTAGTTCACATCACCTAGAAAATATCCTTAATAATAATTCGCATGGTGTCATCGCTCAGCTCCATTCCATTCAGATGCACCCATCCACGGTCTCCACTACTTCCTTGGCTAGATATGCAGGTGTCTTTGCTAAACCAGTGGGCTTGCCGCCTTCAAGAGACCTTTCCGGTAAGAATTTAGCCGCATCTACATTTGAGAAGGAAATGATGGCTATTTTTCATGCAGTACATAAATGGCAGCCATGCTTATTAGGGAATTATTTTTGCATCAAGACTAATCACCAGAGTCTGGAAAATTTCCTAGAACAATGGGTCTCCTCCCCAACACACTTGAAATGGGTTATCCAACTCATGGTTTATGCCTATGCGATCACTTACAAGAAGGGTAAGGACAACCTGGTGGCAGATGCTCCTTCTCGCACATTTGATGACCCAGTTTCTCTTACATCTATTTCTCTTCTTGTTCCAAATTGGTTGCAATATGTTCAATAGGTCCATGTATTCTATGAACTCCATGCTTCTCCATCGGCAGGGCACTCTGGGTTCCTCAAAACGTATGACCGAGAACAGTGTAACTTCTTTTGGAAGGGACTGAAAATGACAATTCAACAGATAGTGGCTGACTGTGATACTTTCCAGGTCAACAAGGGTGAAACAAAACTCCTTTCGGGACTGCTGGAACCCTTTCCCATCCCTACACAAATTTGGGAAGCTATTTCTATGTATTTCCTTGAAGCACTCCGGTGGTACAATACCACATCTAAAATGATACCATATGAAGCAATCTATGGACATGCACCGCCAATTCTTCTTCCATACACCCTCAACAGCTCCCCAGTTCAGGAAATTGACTCGGTTCTTCGAAACCGTGATCAGATTCTTCTCATTTTGCAGGACAATCTTCACATGGAAAGAATTCGAATGAAACAACAAGCTGATCAACACCGTTTTGAGCGTACTTTTCAAGCAGGTGATATGGTTCTTCTTGGTCTATAGCCTTCCAAGCAATCCTCCCTGAAACTGAAAAGGCGTTAGCTTCTATCTCAATCTATCACAGAGGTATTAATTCAATGGCATGGAATGCAACTCGAGGATGCTATAGGGGAACCACTCCTTTAGATTCCGCATCAATTTCCACATCTAAAGCTTTGAGGACAAAGATTTTTCTAAGGGAGAGGGGATGTTAGGAACCCATGTCAACCCTTCTCTTTACTTTCTTAGTATATTGTTGTTGGACGCATATGCTTTGTAAGTCATCCTGTAGTATTTGTTGATCCATAGTTTGTATTAGCCCATGGTATTGACCCATAGTATTGGATGCATATGCTTTATAAGTCATCCCGTAGTATTATATGTTCCATGGTATTGACCCATAGTATTGGGAATAGACTTAGTATATAAGTGTGTGTTGAGGCCAATGAAGGCACCATGAAGTTATTTGTATTGAGCTTGCTCAAAGGAGGTTTCCCCCTCAAAGTGGCATGCGATGAATAAAATATTCTGTGATCTCATATGTTGTGCATTTTATCAATTAATTGTTGCAGGTTCCTCATATGAACCCATTGACTAACCCTTGTTCTGACCTAGAATTTTGGAACATTTGGCATGATTGGAATCATATAAAGATATATTATGTTCACCCATATTTCAAGTGTTGATACACAAGCTTTGAAGCAGTGTATTTGAGACATAAATCCTACCAATTAGACAATATTATGAGAACAAGAATTGCATATTTTAGACCCAATCTAGTTATATTCATCACTCTTTAATCTCATGAAAATAAGACTTATCTCTTTTTAATATGCCACTGGAAGATATAAAAACTAGACCTGTATTCTTAGGCACTAGCATAAGGCATGGTGTGATTACCACATGGTAGATAGTTGCATCCTTAAGCTATAAAACATCACTTCACCACATAATCTAATGGACCTACTGGAATTGGGTTAAAAATTAACACAATATCATGCATTTGACATAATATGAAACCTAAGAAACATGATCCCAGATCTGAATTTGCACTAGAAATACAACTAGTACATAGGAATAGGATCCACCTATAAACCTTGAATATTATTTTTGTTCGATGAAAGATAGATAGAATAGACCTAGTGGTTATCTCATCACTGTGCCATGGATGTAGGAAAATGCAAATGCATATAACCCATAATTTCATTTAATGCATGTGGGTGGGAAAAGAGTAGTAGACTTAAGAGTTCAATACTCTAGATAGCACCAAAACCAAGATTCAATTGAGATAATTTTCCATAAATGGACCCTCGCTCCAATAAGAGATGAAGTGTGAAAATTGCATAAATATCCTAGGTCAAATATAGCATGCAAAAGTCCATAAATCTCCTAGGTCAAATATGGGATGACTTGATCGTCATTTCCTATGTGATATTCCATAACATCCAACAGTTCCACATATGAGATATGGTTTTCCCATAGACACTTGACATAGACACTTTCAACTAGCTCAGAGATGATTCCATCCTACTCATCCTACCTTTCCACTTGATAGAGACACATGGGGACATCCAATTTGTACCAGCATTATGAAATATGCTCTTTACTTGAGTTGTGGTAAATGTTTTCTTATGTGTGGATATTGTTTCCCCCTATTTTGTATGGGTGTCCACATGTGATTCTGATCACCCTTAAGGGGGTGAAATTGTCATGGTGGTGGTGATTGAAAGAAAAGCTATGAATGTTGGTGCAAGAGAAACAAATTTGGGTAGTTTGGAGGAGGTTGTAGGAAATTTAAGACCTCTAAATAGTAATACTCTGCAAAATACGTTAGATCACCTGTATGCTACAGTTGGAAATTTTTTAGTTTAGATCACCAGGGATGCCCCACTAAGGCTAGAAAACACTAGCTGGAAGTGAAAGGCACTATCTGAGGTGACATTAGCAATTTACCTAAATATTTATTTGATCTCCTTTGGACTGAACTCCCCATGGAAAATTTTGGTACAACATGTCCCACTCTCTTAACATTCCATCTAGAACACTGAGAAATTCAGAAGAGAAATTTGAGTTTCAAGTTTTTCTCCGAGATTTAAATTCTCTTTCTAATTGCAATTCAGATCAAGAAAAAAAAAGAAAAAAAATCAACAAACCCTTGCATAAAAAAATCCATGCAACCTTTGCACCAAATAACCAAGGACCAAAACCGAGACATTAAAAAAGAAGCAGAACTAAGCAAACTTGAAATTGAAATCCATGTAGGGGAGACATGGAGTGGATCTAAACCAACTGGGTAAGGTGGAGCTGCCATTGCAGGTTGAAGTGAAACCAATATGTTCCCATCAAAGCAATTGGTTGATTTTGCATTATAAATCTAAACATATATTTCCCATGTTAAGTGGAAGTTTGGAAAAATAACACAAAAACAAATAAGTGTTTTTGTTTGTTAATGGTGGAGTCTAGTAGCCTAAATACAACAAAAAGAAGGCACACGGCATAAAGAGGAAAGTTCAAAAAGTTTGGTGTTTCGAAGACCCATGCAACCTTTGCACCAAATAACCAAGGACCAAAACTGAGACACTCAAAAAGAAGCAGAACTGAGCAAACTTGAAATTGAAATCCATCTAGGGGAGACATGGAGTGGATATAAACCAACTGGGCAAGGTGGGGCTTCCACTGCAGGTTGAAGTGAAACCAATATGTTCCCATCAAAGAAATTGGTTGATTCTGCATTACAAATATTAACATATATTTCCCATGTAAAGTGAAAGTTTGGAAAAATAACACAAAAACAAATAAGTGTTTCTTTTTGTTATTGGTGGAGTCCAATAGCCTAAACAAAACAAAAAGAAGACACATGGCATGCAGAGAAAAGGTCAAAAACTTTAGTGTTTCAAATACCCATGCAACCTTTGCACCAAATAACCAAGGACCAAAACTGAGACATTCAAAAAGCAACATAACTGAGCAAACTTGAAATTGAAATCCATGTAGGGGAGACATGGAGTGGATCTAAACCAATTGGGAAAGGTGGGATTTCCAATGCAGTTTGAAGTGAAACCAATATGTTCCCATCAAATAAATTGGTTGATTCTACATTATAAATCTGAACATATATTTCCCATGTTAAGTGAAAGTTTGGAAAAATAACACAAAAACAAATAAGTGTTTGTGTTTGTTATTGGTGGAGTCCAGTAGCCTAACTACCAAACACATGAATAAGTGTGTGTGTTTGTTATTGGTGGAGTCTAGTATCCTATCTACCAAACACATGAATAAGTGTTTATGTTTGTTATTGGTGGAGTCCAGTAGCCTAAGTACCAAACACATGAATAAGTGATTGTGTTTGTTATTGGTGGATTCCAGTAGCCTAACTACAACAAAAAGAGGCAAGGTCAAAAGCTTTGGTGTTTCAAAGACCCATGCGACCTTTGCACCAAATAACCCAGGACCAAAACTGAGACATTCGAAAGGCAGCAAAAACTTGAAATTTAAATCCATGTAGGGGATACATGGAGTGGATCTAAACCAACTGGGCAAGGTGGGGCTTCCACTGCAGGTTTAAGTGAAACCAATATGTTCCCATCAAAGCAATTGGTTGGTTCCGCATTATAAATCTGAACAAATATTTCCCATGTTAAGTGAAATTTTGGAAAAATAACCCCCAAAAAAAATTGTTTGTGTTTGTTATTGGCGGAGTTCAGTAGCCTAAACACAACAAAAAGAAGGCACAACGAATAAAGAGGGAAGTTAAAAAAATTTGGTGTTTCAAAGACCCATGCAACCTTTGCACCAAATAACCAATGACCAAAATTGAGACATTAAAAAAGTAGCATAATTGAGAAAACTTGAAATTGAAATCCATGTAGGGGATACATGGAGTGGATCTAAACCAACTGGGCAAGCTGGGGCTACCACTGCAGGTTGAAGTGAAACGAATATGTGCCCATCAAAGAAATTGGATGATTCTGCATTATAAATATGAACATATATTTATGTTAAGTGAAATTTTGGAAAAATAACACAAAAACAAATAAGTGGTTGTGTTTGTTATTGGTGGACTCCAGTAGCCTAACTACCAAACACATGTGTCCACTAAAGGAGGAAACACATGTTCTTAAATATTCCAAAGGTTTAATTTGAAAATATTTTTGGAAGGAATCTGAAAGGCCACCAAGGAAATTATTTGTGATGTCAATCCAGTAACATTTTTTGCAAGAAAGACATAAGTGTTAATAATAAATACCCACCCATATCAGACCGACCATACCTAAAATGGAAGTGAGACACCATACATGTTACCATGAATATGATCTAACAAAAAAATGAACAAACCTCCACAAAGACACCCACAATGCTCACCAACAGATTGAAATGTATATTTCCTTTTGTCCAAGACACCCATCAATGTAGATGTATTGCATCTTTGAACCCAACAATATCAATGTGTAGCAGAGTTGAAAACATTGTTGCAGATTTCTTAATAGACACTTCAAAATTCAGACAGACTGGGAAATTCTCCAACATTATCCCCCATGAGACTAGATGAAATGCATATACAAGCAAAATTTGGTTACCATTGGAACAGTCATTGAGAAGCAGGCAGTAGTTACACTATGAAGCACCATCCAGTACATGGAGGCACACATACAGTAGAGAGGTTTTTTTCAGCGGAAGGGAAGATTTTATTTATAGACACCCATAACACATATTCACAACCTACACTAGACCCATGGTATTTCTAAAACATGTTTAACATTGTTTCCCTGGATTTCTACAACAAAAATTAACACTGGTGAAACACAATTCCTAGAAAGATATGCCAGCAAAGGCATGAGTGCATCTATACCAAAAGTCTAAGAAATTGTTACTGAAACTGATCACCTTGAAGACAATGAGGTAGATGACAAAAGACGTGAAACAATTTTCCAGAATTTTATTTCTTCATTTAAAATTTAAACAAAAGTGTATAGAGTTACAATAAATAGGTTTTCATCACATTTATTAAGGATGCAACATGCATTTACTTTTATCCTTTATGGAAGTGAAACAGAGATGGGTTTGAGAAATGTCTCCATATGGTTCTAATATAGAGGGTAATATCAACTATTAGGAGAAAGTAGTCGCATTGATGTAAAGTATTGTATTTATCATGATGAGGAGATCATATCTTAGAAGGTAGCCTTAAGGCACAACCTCCAGACATGGGGAATGTTAAGAGGTGATGCTCAAGATGGATGGTTCGCTAGGTGATTTCATGGCCCTTGTGACAACTACCAAGAATGATTTCTACCTTCAATATGAGGGTGATGGTAAGCAATATTCATAGTTGTGTAGGCAAACTCAACCTCTGAGGATACTTAATGGTTACATCCAGATATGTCGGAAGAGAAGTGAAGTAGAAAATAGTCTGTGTTGTCGTTATTTCTAAAACTTGATTTGTAATAGTTTTTAACTATTTTTTGATAGCTTCCTCTTTTATCACAATGTGGAAAGAATGCCTTTTCCCAAATCTAGGTGTAGTTACAATGAACAAGGCCAAATTAAAACACTCAAATCGGAACCTTCAGCTAAGAAGTTGTGAGTGGGAAGTAACAATTCCTATGAGTGAGGGGGGGAGGGGGGGGATTCAACCAAATCCACCCAAGACTTGCACCTAGCCCCAACCGCAACTACAAGAACACGTGTCCCACAAGAGGAAAACATGTCATTTGGGAGACTTAAACCAGGGAGGAGGGAATAATAGCACCCTTCTTTCACATACCTAGCAATCCCCCGCTGACAAAATTTTTGAACTTAAGTATTAATAAGAGATGAAAATACGAAAATAATTTCCATGTTAAGGGGGCTTGTTAAAGAGTAATACCACACAAAATATAATTGTTTTATTTGTTTGTAATGAGGATCACACTCAATGCATAGTGACTTAACTTTATTGTTAGAATAATATATTAGTATTTTGGTGGAATCAAGTGGCCTAATTACCAAAACATATGAATAAATATACATAATATATTTTATCAATGAGTCCATTTAATTAAGTATTTAATTATTCATATTTATATTTCATGTATTTGTGTAAATATTTTCTCTAAAAACCTAGAAAGGGTACTTTTGATCCAAGAGATACCATTTTTCTATATGTATTGAAACTCTCTCGAAACAAACCCAAGACTAGTGTGCATCGCATCAATGGAGATGTGCGGCATTTCTATTCATCCTTGGGTTGAGAGTTGCAACAAGGTAAAGCAACATATTTTGGGTAATCCTAGCAAGGGAGTTCACATGCTCCAAGTTTACTATGCTTCAAAAATCTAATCTCTTGAGGTTGCAAATGGTAGTAAAAGAAAAGGGAACATTTTCTGGTAGAAATGCCCTTTCCCACACTCATACCAGCATGGGGAAAGGTGCCCAAAATGTTGAAGAGGACTCTTCCTTTGCTAGGCCTCCATTTGCACTAGTAGACATGGGGTCTTTTGAATCTAGAAAGAAGTATCTTGGAATAGGATCCACACTAACAAAATTTAGTCAATCTCCTTAGGAGTTGGTTTCCCTCCATCATGAAATGGACTTAACACATCTAACATGACAAATTGATCCAAGTGGATGTTAATATGATACATTATACTCTATCAATGTATCCTCTGCCAAATTGATCTCCACAAAATGTAATTCGAGTTAGTTAAATAACGCGTACAGTACTTTTTCATGCATTGTACTTAAATAAGGCAGTGGGAGTCCATAATTTAGCTTGTTACTTAAAGCATTCATGTGAGAAACAAACCCAAATAATTATGGACATGTTTCAAGCAGTCTTACCATATCCCACAGGAGTGTGGTTTTTGCACAAGAATAGAAAAACCCCTCTCCCCTCCCCTTCATTTCCCTTTTTTGAGTTCATTGTTTAAGGATAACGTAGCTCTTGTCCAAGTAAGTTGGTTTGATAGTTAAGAGGGCGGATTAATTTTAGGAGGTTGAATTGATTAGTTACAGGTTTGACATAGATTTGAATAAATTTAAAAAATTCGAAGATGGAGAGGGTTAAACCCATAACCTCCCTTATAACCCCTCCTTCAAATTCCATTATAACAAAACACAAGTCAAATCCAAATCCTATCCCCCTTTGCAATTGGTGGTTTTCTTCAACCCCTTTCACCCAATATAGGGCCATTAAACTAGGCAAATGATTTTCTTTGGATTTCATAAATTAGGTAAATGCTTTCATAGAGTAAACTCCATGCTTTTATAGAAATAAATTCATGCTTCCATAAACTAGATGAATTCTTTCATAAAGTATGTTCATGATTTCAGTAAGTTCATCTTTGATTTTGATTTTGATAGACCTTCCGATATTTCACTCCCTTTAAAACAATTTTCACCATTCCTTAGAATACATTGAACACCTAACAATAAATATTCTCTCAACATAGTGTGCATACAGTGTTGAGTGCCTCTGAAGTTTGTACGTTCCCTAGTCGATATTTAAAGTGAGATTCTTGAACAAATACCTGTAAAAGGGTAGGCATTTATGACCACCAGTAACCATATATCAAATCAATCTTGGAGAATACATTTTATCCTCTCAACTAGTCAAACAAGTCATCAATCCTAGGAAGAGGATATTTATTCCTAATTGTGACCTCATTCAGGTGTCTGAAATCAATGCACAACCTCACCTTTCCATCCTTTTTCTTTACAAACAGCATATGGGATCCTTTTTCATGACCTGAAATAAACTCAATTATGAATACTGGATTTCATCATCCTCTCAAAAGAAGAAGGGTCACATCTCCTAGCTTGGACTAGGGGCACATATCCCAAGTTAAAGAGGCAAAATAACTCTAAAGTCAAGTCTCAAACTATCCAAAAGATGGGAAAGTGGTGTGCAATCCTTATTTTATAGACTTCAGGTGACTTTTTGAGCAAGTCATCTAGGCTTATGTGCCCTCATCGAGTGGATAAGGATAGCTTGCTTTCAATCTTTTCTTTTTTCTTTGCTTTCTGCCTTTGCTTTATCCTTTTATTTTATTTTTATTGTTTTTTTCCTTCTTTTCTTCCTTATCCTGCTTTTCTTCCTTATCATGCTTTTTCATGTTTTTCTGCCTTATCCCGCTTTTTTCTTTTTTCTTCTTTTCTTCTTTATTCTGCATGTCCTAAGCTTTACTGCTTTTCTTCCTTGTGCCAACTTTTCCTTTCTTTTTCATGCTTTCCCAGCTTTAAATGCTTTCATCTTTTCTTCTTTTGCAACCTATCTCTTGGTCAAAGATTATCCTCTATTGCTCCCTTGGGGATCATTATCCACTTTATTTCATTAAAATAAATATTTATTAATGAAAAATAACTTCTTTTAAGTGCATCTCAAACTTAAGGAAATAAAATTAACACCTCCTAATTAATTAATGCCTTATCTTTCAAAATTAATCCCAAGTGTATAAAATTTTCTCCACGACCCAAGGGATTGATTGGGTTAGGAACTCAATCCAATGAAAATTAATGAGGGGACATTAAATTCCTCCCCTCCCAATATTGCTTTTCCCCAAGCAATTTCAAACTTGGATGTTGTAAGATGTGTTATCCTTCCCAAGTAGCATCCTCACTAGGCATCCCCTCCCATTGCACCAAATATTATTTAATGATTTTGATTCTTAAATTCCTTTATCAGAAATCCAAAATATTCTCTGGAACTAAAACCAAATGTACCTCATCATCAAGGGGAGGAAACTCTTTTGAAACTTTAACTTGCTGCCATATTTCCTTCTTCAAACATGACACATGGAAAACATTTTGAATTTTACTTTCTGGAGGCAATTCTAGTTCATATGCCACTTCACCAATGTTATTTAGGACTTTGTATGGACCATATAACCTTGGTTGTATCTTCTCAAATCCCTTAGACTTCAATAAGTATTTTCTATATGGATGCAACCTCAAATATACCATATCTCCTTCTTGGAAGGTTCGCTCCACTCTTTTCCTATCTGCATTCACCTTTTGTCTATTCTATGCTACTAACAAGTTGTCCTTGAGAGTCCTGAGTATGTATTGACTCTCTTGGATCCAATCCTTTTCCTTCTATGTCTTTCAATCACCAAATATCAGATCATAAAAATTGGGTGCATCATATCCATATAGGGCCTTGAACGGTGACATTCCGATGGATAGATGGAAAGTGGTGTTATAGCAAAATTCTCCCAGGTGTAGCCAAGTAGTCCATGTCTTCTGCTGACCAATAACATAGTTTCTCAGGTACCCTTCGAGCCAATGGTTCACTCTCTCTATTTGACCATAATTTTTTGGATGGTATCTTGTACTCATGTTCAAACTTGTCCCCACCAACTTGAAGAATTCTTGCCAGAAATTGCTAGTGAACTTGCTATCTCTATCACTAATGATAGACTTGTGCATGCCATGAATTTTGAAGACTTCTTTGACGAAAATATCAACCACTTGGATGGCTTCAATAGTGGTTGTGATAGAAAATAAATGTGCATACTTGGTTATTCTATCAACCACAACAAAAATATTGTCTTTACCTTGGATTTTTGGGAGTCCGGTGATGAAATCCATCGACACACTTTCCCATTTCTTCTCCGAAATAGGAAGAGGTTCTCCAAATGGATGTGTATGTTCTCCTTTGTTTTTTTGGAATGCCACACATGATCTAACATACTCCATCACTTCCTTCTTTAGGCCCTTCCAAGAGAACCTTTCCCTCACCTTTCTGTATGTCTTCACAAATCTTGGATGTCCTGCTAGGGGCACATCATGGGAAGCCTCTAGGATCTTCTTCTTTAATGAGGATTATGGAACCAAGAAAATCCTATCCTTATGGTATATTATATCATTAAGTATCTTGTAGGCATCATCATGAATTAGTCCATCAAATAAATCACAAGCAAATTGATTCTTTGCATACTCTACTCCTAGCTATGCCTTCCAGTCATCATGAAACTTCATCAATGCAAGTACTGGTTTCCTAGAGAGTGCATCACCTACAATATTAATCTTACCCTTCTTGTATTAAATATCAAAGTCGAAATCTTGGACCTTACTTAACCACTTCTATTGCATATCATTCAACTCCTTTTGTGACATGAAGTGTCTCAAGCTATTATGATTAGTTTTGATGATGAACTTACTCCCCACAAGATATTGTCTGAAATTGACTAGCGAATGCATGATGGCTAGCATATCCTTGTCATAAACTAAGTATAGCCTTTCATGGGGCTGCAAATTTCTACTTTCAAAGGCTATGGGATTCCTTTTTTGCATCAAGATAGCTCCAATCCCATTTCCTGAGGTCTCACATTCAAGAGAAAAAGGTTGAGAAAAATCTGGAAGTGCAAGAACGAGATAACTACTCATTACCTCTTTCATTCTCTTGAATGATCTCTCTACTTCTTCTAACTATCTGAAAGCTCCTTTATTTGTGAGATATGTCAATGGAGATGACAGTTTGGAAAATCCTTTGAAAAAATTCTATTAGTAAGTGCATAACCCAATGAACCCTCTTAATTCAGTGATATTTTTAGGACTTGGCCAATCCAAAATGGCTAGGATATTCTCCATATGCACCTTCACTCCTTGTCCAATTACATAAACAAGATAGCGGATCTCAGTCATCTCAAAATCACACTTAGATACTTTGTCATAGAAGGACTGATCTTGCAATATTGTTAGTACAACATCCAAATGGTACAAATGATCCTCCCAAGTCCTACTATAGATTAATATATCATCAAAGAAAACAAGAACAAACTTACAGAGCTATTTGATGAACATCTAATTCATACATGATTGAAGAGTTGTAGGTGCATTAGTCAAGCCAAAAGGCATGACTAAGAATTCGAAATTCCCATAGTAGCAGTAGAAGGTTGTCTTTTGAATATCCTCCTCTCTCATCCTGATTTGGTGGTAACCAGAATAGAGATCAATCTTTGAAAAATACTTAGCTCCATGTAGTTCATCAATCATCTCATGAATCCTAGGAATGGGATATCTATTATTTATGCTCTTCTTGTTGAGATATTTGTAGTCTATGCATGTGCACATAGTCCCATCCTTCTTCTTCACCAGAACTATAAAGGAGGCAAAAGGAATTGAACTTGGTCTTATGAATCCCAAGTCAGGAAGTTCTTTGATAGTTCTCTCAATCTCATCCTTGAATCTTTTTGGATGCTTGTAAGGATGAAATTTGATAGGTGGTGTGCCTATATCCAATTCAGTTCTATGCTCCACTCCTCTATCATGTGGCCTACCATGAGGAAGGTCCCCAAACACCTTCTTTTGCTTTTGGAGCAACTTCTGAATGTCGTTTGGATACTGTGCTACCTCCAAAGAGGTGCCTTTAGTAGTGATTAGGTACTCTGCATCCCATTCAATGTCTCCATGCCTCAATATGGATCTCATACTATGTGTAGTAACTACTTGCTTTGGGTAGGTGTTTATCCCCCTCAACACTAACTCCTTTCCACCTTCATATTGGAATATCATCTCAAGGAATTGTAATCTATGGTGTGCTTCCCAATAGAATGCAACCATTGCAGTCCCAAAAACATATTAGTATTATCCACATTCACAACATAAAAGATATCTGTCACAGTGTAATCTCCTATAGTGAATTTCAATTTAGGAATCCATTTAGAACACTCCATAGAATGATTACCTGGGATTATGACAATGAAGCATTCAAAATTATCAATAGGTAGCTTTATTCTGTTGAATATTGTAACTTCAAAGAATATTATATTTGTACTTTATTATTCCGGAGATGGTTCATTCCTCCGAGGTAACCCTTTCATGTATCTGGAGATGTTTATTCCTCCAGGGGTTTGTATTAACTAGGGTTATTAGACCCACCATGTGTGGGTCGGCCCGGAAGTTATATTTTAGGGGTTATTAGACTTCTCCAGGTGAGGTCGGCCCCATTAGTCTTTTAGTCAGTTGGGAGTCAAGTATAAATAGAAGAGGTGAACTCCTCATTAGATCATTCACTCACTTGTGGAAGAGTGCGCACTAGTTGAGGAGATCTGCTAAGGAGTCAAGGAGAAGGAGCACATCTTGTATTTTGGTTGATCATCTTATTGAGGAAAGCTTTGCTGGGTTTTCTACCCCATGAGGGTTTCCCAGGGTATATTGTGTGTCTATCTTGTGATTGTGTTTCTTTCAGAGATCTTGTTTGTCTATTTGGTTTAAACTTAACATGGTATCAGAGCTAGACTGAATAGGACATCTTTCACAAGGTAAGAATACCTCTTTCTCTCTCTTTGGTGAAGTTAGGGTTTTCAGCCCAAAGTTGGTATTTTTGATTTTTGGTTGCATGGCTGGATAGCTCTCATCAATACCTTTCTTTTGAGCCATAGATCGAACTTTTTGGTTGGGTAGAACTTCGAGAAAGTCAAACCCTAATTCTACCAAAAGTGCGATACGTCAGATTTTGGTTTCAGAAAAAAGTTGTAATTTTTGATTTCTGATTACATGGCTGGATAGCTCTTCTCAAGAGCATTCTTTTGAGCTATAGATCGAACTTTTTGGTTGGATAGAACTCTGGGAAAGTCAAACCCTAATTCTACCAAAAGTGCGATAAAATTCTGTTCCAGATTCCGGAAAAGTGAAAAGTAACTTCCCAGGTAAGTCTACTCTGTCTCTTGGACTCCCCCAAGAGAAGATGGCTCCAAATACTAAGCTTGAAGACAAGCTAGAAGGCATAGAGAATTTCCGGGCATGGAAATACAGAATTGGTCTCATTCTTGAGGAGAATGATCTTGCTCATTATATCAAGGAGGAAGTTGCAAAACCAGAAGATGATGAAGCCAAAGAAAAACACAGGAAGGACCTGATTAGGGCAAAGAGAATCATAGTTGATTCCATTAAAGACCACTTGATTCCCCAAGTGTCTTCCAAGAAGACTCCAAAGGAAATGTATGATGCCCTAGGAAGAATGTATGAAGGAAAGAACATCAACAGGAAGATGAATCTAAGGACTCAGTTGAAAAGTACCAAGATGCACAAAGGAGAATCCATTCAAGACTACTTCTCAAGAGTCTCTCTAATCAAAGAACAACTAGATGCCATTGGTGATACTCTTGATGAAGATGAACTTGTGATGACAGCTCTAAATAGTCTCACTAGACCTTGGGAGTCATTCATTCAAACTATGTGTGCCAGAAAAGAAAGTATGAAGTTTGATGTAGTATGGGAAGATTGTGTTCAAGAGGAGGCTAGGGTTGCCAACAGAGAAGCACTTCTCAAAGAGGATGACCAATCTTTGGCCACCCACACCAAAAGAGGAAAGAGAGGCTACTTCAAGAAAGTGAACCACAAAAGGCCTCAACCCTCTCATAGATTCAAAAAGAAAGGGGGAGACATCTCCACAGTCCAATGCTTCAATTGTCTCAAGCTAGGACACTATGCCAGAGACTGTACCCTACCAGAGAAGAAGAAGAAAAGGTTTGTTCACAAAAGACATCATGCTCATATGGCAGAAGATGACAGTGAAGAAGAAGAAGAAGAAGAAGAAGAAGAAGTGGAGGAAAGGCCTCAAAAGAAAAGATCTAAAGTAAAGAAAGAAGAACCAGAAGAATATGTACTATTTTCTGCTCTCTCTGGATTTGTGTCCCCTGGTGAAGGCACTTGGCTCATTGACAGTGGTGCTTCAAAACACATGATAGGTCATAAGGAAACTCTCTCCAAGATTGAAGAGAAGTCTTCACCACAGAAGGTATCTCTAGGAGATGATTATCAATATCCCATCAAGGGAATTGGTGAAGCAAGCTACAAGCTTGATTCAGGAACACCTTTGAAGATGAAAGAAATTTTATATGTCCCAGGTTTAAAGAAGAATCTACTTTCTATCTCTGCACTAGACAAGAAAGGCTTTAGAGTAGCCTTCATAGATGGTCAAGTACTCATGTGGACCAAAGGAAAATCAATCAAAGATGCAATTGTCATTGGTGAAGAAGAAGGAGGACTTTATAAACTCAAGGGTCATCCAGAATCTGCCCTTGCTCATGAAGTTTCTAGTCCCAGTGAGCTATGGCATAGAAGACTAGCTCACATTAACTATAAAGCTTTACCATATGTGAGTAAGATGGTTATAGGTTTGCCAATCTTGAAGGTTGATCATGATGGCTCATGTAAAGGATGCAAGAAAGGGAAGAATATCAAGAATCCCTTTCCGAAAAGTGAAACAAAGACTAAGGGTTCTCTAGAGCTAATACACTCAGATGTATGTGGACCTATGCCTACCACATCTCTAAGTGGGTTTGAATACTATCTCTCTTTCATTGATGACTATTCAAGAAAAACTTGGATATACTTCCTAAAGGGTAAGAATGAAGTCTTTGGAAAATTCAAAGAGTTCAAGGCTCTAATAGAAAACCTCTCAGACAAGAAAATCAAGATTCTCAGAACAGATAATGGTGGAGAATATACTTCCAAGGAATTTGAAGAGTTCTGTAAAGAAGCTGGAATCAAAAGGGAACTAACCACTCCTTACAATCCCCAACAAAATGGGGTAGCTGAGAGGAAAAATAGAACCATCATGGAAGCTGTAAAGACTATGATACATGATCAAGACCTTCCCATGTATCTATGGGCTGAAGCAGCCAAGACAGCAGTATATGTTCAAAATAGACTATCTCATAGTGCTCTTGACTTCAAAACTCCAGAAGAAGTCTTTACAGGAAAGAAGCCTGAGGTAAGTCATCTCAAAATATTTGGGTGTCCTGTGTACATACACATTCCAAAAGAAAAGAGATCCAAATTGGATCCCTCAGGTAAGAAGGGAATATTTGTTGGTTATTGTGAAGCCTCCAAAGCCTTCAGAATCTACATACCAGGTTTCCATCATATAGAAATAAGTAGAGATGTTACCTTCGATGAGGAAGCAGCCCTCAAGAAATCTAGAAAGTGTCAACTTGAAGAAGTTTATGAAGAAGATACATCTCCCAGAATCTCAGAGAATGCTCACATTCCTGAAGAGGACACACCAGAGGATCATGACATGCTGGAACCACAAGAACCTCCTGTTACAGAATTGTCAAGGAAAAGAAGACCAGCATGGGCTAGAGACATTATTCAAGGAGCAGAAAGATATGGTGCTCCTGAAGGCTCCACTAGAGAAAGAAAGAAACCAAAGTTAGTTTCCAACTATATGGCCCTGATGTGTGATCTAGTGGATCAACTACCTACCAGCTATGAAGAGGCAGCTCAAAAGAAAGAATGGGTAGAAGCAATGACTGAAGAATATCAGTCAATAATGAAAAATGATGTTTGGGATATAGTTCCCAAACCAAAAGACAAAAGTGTGGTTTCTTCCAAATGGATCTTTAAAATAAAACATGCTGCGGATGGAAGTATTGAAAAATACAAAGCAAGATTTGTAGCCAGAGGTTTCTCTCAGAAGGAGGGAATTGACTATGAAGAAACATTTGCACCAGTTGCTAGGTATACTTCAATTAGAACTATCATGGCTCTTGCATCCATGATGAAATGGAAACTACATCAAATGGATGTTAAGACAGCTTTTCTGAATGGTGTAATTGAAGAAGAAGTATACATAGAGCAACCACAAGGGTTTGAGGTAAATGACGGAAGGACTCATGTATGCAAACTGAAAAAGGCATTATATGGGTTGAAACAAGCTCCCAGAGCTTGGTACGGAAGGATTGATAATTTCTTAACTAGCATGGGCTTTACCAAAAGTAAAGCTGACCCAAACCTTTATCTCAAGGTGATGGATGATGAACTAGTTATACTTTTATTATATGTAGATGATCTATTTCTAACTGGAAATGAGAAACAAATCATTGAAAGCAAGAAGAAGCTTTCTTCAGAATTCGAGATGAAAGATCTCGGATTGATGCACTACTTCTTAGGATTAGAAGTGTGGCAAGAACCAAGAGGAATCTTTCTAAATCAAGGTAAGTATACTGTGGAAATTCTGAAGAGATTTGATATGTTGGAGTGTAAACCCATGGCCACTCCCATGGACTCCAACTTAAAGATTTTGGTTAATGACTCATCAGAATTAGTGGACCTAACTTTATATAGACAGATCATTGGGTCACTAATGTACTTAACAAATACTAGACCAGATATATGCTTTGCTATAAATACCCTAAGTCAGTATCTAGTAGAACCCAGAAAGGTTCATCTAATAGCTGCAAAGCATGTAATGAGGTACTTAAAAGGTACATTAGATTTTGGTTTACTCTATGATGGAAGTCATGAACTCAAGTTGCATGGTTACTCAGACTCTGATTGGGCAGGCAGTGTCTCAGACAGAAAAAGTACCTCAGGTGGATGTTATAGCCTTGGATCTGCCATGATCTCTTGGTTCAGCAAGAAACAATCCAGTGTGGCCCTCAGTTCTGCTGAGACAGAATACATAGCTGCTTGCTCTGCCAGCTGTGAAGCTGTATGGCTTCGGAAACTGTTATCTGGGGTGTTTGACTTAGAAATGAATCCCACTATGATTATGTGTGATAATCAAAGCTGCATCAAGATGACAGAAAATCCTGTGTTCCATGATAAGTCAAAACACATAGAGATCCGATACTTCTATATTCGAGATATGGTGCAGAAAGGAGCTATCAAGCTTGAGTACGTGAGCACTGAAGATCAAATTGCTGATATCCTTACCAAACCACTGTCTCGTGTGAAATTTGAATACTTTCGAGACAAGCTTGGTGTAGTTCAAAAGGACTCTCCTAGAAAGGGGGAGTAGCATGGTTCCTGATGACAAGCAAGTCTCATCAACAATGAGACTTCACCTAGTCACTTAGAAATAGTTAGATTTAGGACTATTTTATTTTCATTTAGTTTCACTTATACATGATTTTGATGATAGATGTATTAGTGAGAATACATGCTAGATGTATACATGCTTTTGATGTTAGATGTATACATGATTTTGATGATAGATGTATTAGTGAGAATACATGCTAGATGTATACATGCTTTTGATGTTAGATGTATACATGATTTTGATGATAGATGTATTAGTGAGAATACATGCTAGATGTATACATGCTTTTGATGTTAGATGTATACATGATTTTGATGATAGATGTATTAGTGAGAATACATGCTAGATATATACATACTTCTGATGTTAGATGTATATATGATTTGCTGATAGATGTATTAGTGAGAATACATGCTTTTGATGACAGATGTATACATGATTTTTAGATGTATTAGTAAGAATACATGCTTTTGATATATGACGTATACATGCTGTTGATGCTAGATATTGATTATGTACTTGTATGGATGAGGATACTTGTACTTGTATTGATGAGAATACAGATTGAGGGGATTGAATCATCCCTGGACTTTCAGTCCTAAAGAGAGCCGTAGACGTGAGGTCTCCGAGAATGAAGTCCTTAGTGGACATGATAGGATTGCATCATCCTCAAGAGAGCCGTAGACGTATGTCTTCGAGAATGAAGTCCTTGGTGGACATGAGGGGATTGGATCATCCCTGGACTTCAGTCCTAAAGAGAGCCGTAGACAGGTGTCTCCGACAAATAAGAGGGATTGTATCATCCTTGAACACATGTTCTAAAGTGAGCCGTAGACAGGTGTCTCCGAGAAAGAAAAGGGATTGTATCATCCTTGAACATCTGTTCTAAAGAGAGCCGTAGATGTATGTCTCCGATAAATGAAATCCTGAATTAACAGGTAGGGGATTGTATCGTCCCCGGACTAAGGTCCCAGAATAGAACCGTAGACTGGGTCTCCGATAATGAAGTCCTGAATGAACAGGTAGGGGATTTTATCGTCCCCGGACTAAGGTCCCAGAATAGAACCGTAGACTGGGTCTCCGATAATGAAGTCCTGAATGAACAGGTAGGGGATTGTATCATCCCCGGACTAAGGTCCCAGAATAGAACCGTAGACTGGGTCTCCGATAATGAAATCCTGAATGAACAGGTAGGGGATTGTATCGTCCCCGGACTGAGGTCCCAGAATAGAACCGTAGACTGGGTCTCCGATAAATGAAGTCCTGAATGAACAGGCAGGGGATTGCATCGTCCCCGGACTGAGGTCCCAGAATTGATCCGTAGACTGAAGTCTCCGAGAACTAGAGATTGGATTGTATCATCCATGGACCTATGTCCTAAAAGGAGCAGGATTGATCATCCTAGGAATATGATCGTGTGATGACGATGCTGATGATCGTGTGATGACGATGCTGATGATCGTGTGATGACGATGCTGATGATCGTGTGATGACGATGCTGATGATCGTGTGATGACGATGCTGATGATCGTGTGATGACGATGCTGACGATCGTGTGATGACGATGCTGACGATCGTGTGATGACGATGCTGATGATCGTGTGATGACGATGCTGATGATCGTGTGATGACGATGCTGATGATCGTGTGATGACACACGATGACGATGCTGATGATCGTGTGATGACGATGCTGATGATCGTGTGATGACGATGCTGATGATCGTGTGATGACGATGCTGATGATCATGTGATGATGATGCTGACGATCGTGTGACGACGATGCTGATGATCGTGTGATGACGATGCTGATGATCGTGTGACGACGATGCTGATGATCGTGTGATGACGATGCTGATGACGATGCTGATGATCGTATGATGGCGATGCTGATGATCGTATGATGACGATGCTGATGACGATGCCGATGATCGGATTGATATCGACACTGTTCCAGTAACTGGTTGAGTTACTGATGAAGATGAATTGAAGAAAGCTTCCGATGATTTGTAGATGTATCATATATGATGACTCCTTGCTCTTGCAGATGTTGTTATAATATCCTTCTTGTTAAGGGGGAGTGTTGAATATTGTAACTTCAAAGAATATTATATTTGTACTTTATTATTCCGGAGATGGTTCATTCCTCCGAGGTAACCCTTTCATGTATCTGGAGATGTTTATTCCTCCAGGGGTTTGTATTAACTAGGGTTATTAGACCCACCATGTGTGGGTCGGCCCGGAAGTTATATTTTAGGGGTTATTAGACTTCTCCAGGTGAGGTCGGCCCCATTAGTCTTTTAGTCAGTTGGGAGTCAAGTATAAATAGAAGAGGTGAACTCCTCATTAGATCATTCACTCACTTGTGGAAGAGTGCGCACTAGTTGAGGAGATCTGCTAAGGAGTCAAGGAGAAGGAGCACATCTTGTATTTTGGTTGATCATCTTATTGAGGAAAGCTTTGCTGGGTTTTCTACCCCATGAGGGTTTCCCAGGGTATATTGTGTGTCTATCTTGTGATTGTGTTTCTTTCAGAGATCTTGTTTGTCTATTTGGTTTAAACTTAACATATTCTTTCCACAAAATATAAATCAATGAATTTATGTGTTGTTCCTCCATCCACCAAAACACTGACTGGTTACCCTTGCACCACTCCTTTGAATTTGAGAGTGTGGAAGTGAGGAACTCCTAAAAATACTGCAATTTTGCTAACCTATGAAGGAGTCCATTCTTTATCAATATGATACAATACTTCTGCATCTATTGGGACCTCTTCTTCTTCCTCCTCAGATTCACTCTCTAAATAGACTTCAATATAGTGTGCATTCCCCTTAGCACACTTGTGTCCCGGAACCCATGTTTTCTTACAGGTGAAACACATCTTCCTTCTTCTCAATTCATCTCGATCTGGAGAAATTGTCCCTCTTTAAATTTCCAGATGGACTCTTCATGGATGGCCTTTGATTCTGGAATTGAGAAGGAACAATAGGTCTAGGAGGAAATATTTTCCTTGGAATAGCATCTTGAAAATCTCTTGTTCTATTCAGTGCATTTTGCAAGGCAGAGGGTCTGTAGGCCTTCACCAAGCCTTTCAAAGGCTCTTCTAATACTTCAATGAAAAAAAGGATCAAGTGAGATTCATAGATATCAGTGACCATCACAACCAACTTCTGGAACTCCGAGATGTAGGCTTCAGGATTTCCAGTTTGCTTAACATGTTCCAGCTCTCTGAAAGTGATTTCAGGGTCTCTTATTTCAAATATTTTAGCCAATCTTCTTTTGAATTCTTCATAAGTGGTCACTTGATCATGTCCAAGTGTCTTCATGCCATGAAACCACCAATAATTGGCTTCACCATCCAAGTGTAGGGTAGCCATCTTGATGGAATCTCTTTCAGCCATTGGATTCAATTAAAAATAGGTGTCTAGCTTCTGGATCCCAAAACTAGCAGTGCACTTTTATGAGCCATCAAAGTATGGTAGAGAAATATTACCAATAGCATTCTTCAACTCATAATTTTGATTAGGAATCTAGAATATTCCTCTTGTATTAGTCTTGTATTGAGAATCATAACAAAATTTGAATGGCAGAGTGTAATGTCCCCATTTTGACCCTTAGGACATATTTGGATTTTATGTAAACAGTGTGCATATGTGATGCATAATTACTAGCGTGGATCTCAAGGCCAAGGCCCCGCTAGTGAATGCTTAGCCTAGTATTTTATATTGTGTGATCCATGTGATATTAAGCCATGTAAATTGTAAAATGATGTAAATATCATGTAATAAAAATACTAAGGGTTGGCTATGGATGAAACTAAATGAGTGGGAACTATGTATCCACTAGGGATAGGTGAGGGGGTTATGGGATTGAGCCATAGACTGCCATATGCCACCTTGGGAACCCCTTTGACTGTCCTATATACGATTGAATGTTGTTGTAAGGTAGTACTACTCAAGCACTGCTCATGAGGTCAATGGAAAATGGGACAACCCTGAAATCCATAAGGCAGGGTATGGGACTCAGATTGCTTGTCCCATAAGCTACTCCACCTCTTGGGAGAATGCATTACTCATCTCCATGGGATTAATGATCAAAAGGAATCAGTTGGACCCTTACGCAGACCCAACAGAGAAGGAGGAACCCAAAATCATGATCTTGAGAGAGGCCACGATTTGCAGAGCTAAGATCGCTAAGAAAACTTGTGTGGAAAAATGGAATTGGATGAAGGATCACAGACTCGACCTTTGGGGAGAAACTAAGCGGTTAGACGCCCAGAATTTCATGAGAGGAACGGATATGATAACCCGAATCCTAATGTGGGATAAATCCATTCGACCGTAACATTGAGGAATATCTGAGTGTGGACCGTAGGGGAAAGAGGCCAGGAGGGCTCAATTTCCTGATCTGACAGTCAGAACCAGCCATACCTTCCCAAGTCAATTCTAAGGGAAGGGGCTCCCTAGAGACTGTGTAGCAGAGAAGGGGACCTTACTTAGGCTGAGAGTGGAGGGGATGGGGGTGCTTGAACTATTAGAGATCATTGGGATATGCCCATAGTTCTGTGGATGAGCTTATTGACCTAGAAAACCGTCACATGTCTTCCACTTGCTTAACAAATCAACTGTGTGCTGGATGCCCTGAAGGACTATGCCTAAGACTATGAGTGATCCTATTAGTTCCTCCTTAGTGGATACATAGCCCCAACTCGGGGGTGGTCTATGAGTGATGAAATACTACAAGCTGTGTAGATACCTATGGTTGGGTTGGAACGTTGCAGTCCATATCTAGTTTTCTTGGTGGTTTCAATTAAAGATAAGTGTTCCCTATCATCTCTGAATTATACCAATTTATTTATATATGGTTGGTTGGTTGTTTATGTATAAATGCATGGAATGATCCAGCTGATTGATGGACTGAACACTTGTATATGTTGTTGTTATTCCCACGATGAATGCTGGTAAATGCATATGAGTGTATGTTAATATGGGTTAATGCAGTTGTGTTTTGCCTCCATGTGATTTACTTATATGTAAATATGTTTATTGATTAATAGGGATAAGCTTGGTTGAGACCATGAAGGAGCAGAAGGTTCAGTTAGGGGTTTGGGGAGGAAATAGACACCCCCTATGGTGTTCAGTCTTCCCCTCTATGATCACATGAAGGGAGGGATCTTCATAGGGTGATTTCAGGGCTTTTGGCAGTGGAGTAAATAGGTTTTGAGTAACTTTAGGGCATATTTTAATTGGAAAAAAGGCAAGGTTAGAGTCCCCAGGTGTGGCAGCGGTCCACACCATTACATAGATATTTCCAAGAGCTTTCCAACAGTACCAAGTTTCCCAAAATGGACTAAGGATGAAGAAGTTGTAGGGATGGGAAGTTGGAAGAAAAGAGGTATGGTCATCTCCCGGCCTTCTAAATCCACACTGCGGAATGCAGAAGTTGGGGGCGCACTTCTACAACACCAGGCATTTTGGCGTCCTGACTTTCTGAATTATGCATCGCGGATGAGGAGTGCAGAAGTTGGGGGGTGTGTTTTCTCGACGCAATATGTTTGGCGTCCCAGATTTCCAACTCTCGCATCGCAGATGCAAAGTGCAGAAGTCGGAGGCGCATAATCGTCAAGATGGGGAAGTGGGCGTTCCGAATTTCTGAATCCCGCATCGCGGATGAAGAGTGCAAAAGTCAGAGGAAAATTTCATTGGGGATAGTATATTGGTGTTCCAAATTTCTGACTTCTACATCAAGGATGCGGAGTGAAACATTCTGAGGCGCTTTTTTCATTGAGATGGTGGATTGGTGTTCTGACTTTCTGACTTTCGCATTGCGGATGCGGAGTGCGGTCAAGCTGGTGTATTTTGGCATTCCGACTTTCTGATTTCTGCATCATGGATTATGGAATTGTGGAAGTCAGAAAGGAGTTTCGTTGACACCGTGTATATGGCGCTCTGACTTTCCTAGTCCCGCATCGCGGATGTGGACTGCGGAAGTCGGAGAGGTGTTTCTGTGACTCTATGTAAATTGGTGATCTGATTTCCCACTTGCGGCTGTGGATTGCAGACTGAATATCATTGTGGCTGTGAAAAATGTGCATATTTTGGATAGTTAAAGAAAAAAAACAGTATCAGGTTATTCCCCCATCAATCCAAAGGTAACTGAGGGGATCGGAGACGTGCCAAGCCATGATGTGGAAGAGGAATTCCACACTATGATGAGAAGTTGGAAATTGAGAAATCCTTAACTTTTCTCTCTTGTTGATATAATTATATTTTCTGAGTTATATATATATGAAGTAGTGGATAAGAATGTTGAAAATGAAAGAGATTAAATAAATGATCTGTGTATGCATAGTAGGCATATCAAGAGATAATGCATAGTGCATGTGAACTTGCTTGTACTTGCATGTTGTATTGCATATTTTCAAAATTTGTTAATGGGAACATTGCATTTTAATTTGAATGCACGGCTAACAAGGATGCACATCCACAAAAGAGATTGTGGGAAAAGCTTATGTTGCGTTCCTGTGATTCTTTCAATGTTGCACAAAGATATGTAGAAAATATTTTTGAGACGCCTTGCTTACACTTTGCTTTGAGAAATGATAGGGACCAAGATAATAGAAGCATGGTTGAAGATGTTTATGATGATATGGCATGTGACCAAAAACCCTATGAAGGAAGGTTGGAGTGCAAATCCATGATCAAGAAGTTGGTGGAAGGACTGTGTAGTCCTTGGCCAGAGGCCAACTGATCAGGGAACATCATATGGTATGTTGATGGTAGCCATGCAGGTAATGTTTATCTCTGTTGATTGTACAAGTGTTGAGAAAGGATGGGTAACAATCCTTTAACCATGTTTTAATCATCATAAAGGGTATGCATGTAATAATGAATACATTTATGTGAATGAAATCCCATAGGGTATGGTGGGGTATGTGGTAGTAAGGGAAATGAGCATCATACCATGTAACTATTTAAATTTTTGAATGCATCCATAAGAATAAGAGCATGCCATGTGTGAAACCATGAGAGCATTGGGTTGTGAATTCTGTAGTGCTCAACAAGTATCCCATGAACTCCCTATTGGTGTTAATTTGGGTGAAAACTCTTTTCCAACAACCAAGGAGTGAAAGGACTCCTCAGGTGTTGTGTTTGGATGGAGAAGAAGGAACCCAGATAATTAACCAAGTGATTGGGGTAGATGGTTGGGTATTATGTTGAAGCATTGACTAAGATGCCCAACTTACCATGGAGTTTCTATGAGTGTAGGAGAATGATTTCATGAAGAAGGTAGTTGTGCTTGATGGGATACTAGAGTGCTCTATTGGGACGATAGAGTTGCATGCATGGATATGAGTGTGTAATCATAAGTATTGAAAATTTCGTTGAATTGCATAAACCATGTGACCATATCATGCAATCTTATTGTGATAATGATGCATATAAATTAAATGTATTTCATTGCATTTGAAATAATAACAACTGATAGTGTTTGAATTGTGGAGTACTTTAATTCTGAGATCACTTTAGTGATTGTTATAAATGTTGCAATGCGAATATTATATGTGTGGATACTCACAACTTGTTTGGATGATTGAAAATTTTAGTTTATAGGTAGAAATCTCTTAGGTGTGGCAATGTGGGTAAGTCCATGATAAGACTGGGATCTACCATGTACAAGGGCCAAATGTTGTGAGAAATATCTCATGAATGTCTAAATTTTGTAGTGAATAGAATTGTGAATTCAAAGTTGAGCTTGAATGAGGAGGACACATTGTGGGAAGAGAAGATACATCTACAAACAGATAATTAATTTGTGACCCTTGTTAAAATTATGCATGTATGATTATTAGAATTAATGTCCAGGGCATGTTTTTATTTCAGACTGTTGGAATGTGATTATGTGTTTTTATTCCAGACTCTGTGAATGTGATTGCATGTTTTACCTCAGACTGCTTGAGTGTGTTTAGGGCCTACATGAATCACATCGGAAAGGGGTGCACACCTTTTGGGTGTTATGTTGTGTTATGGTTGTCAACATTGACTAAAACCTAAAGGAATGGACGCATTCCTGGTGTTTCAATATTAGAGAGTGAAATTGTATGAAGTATGCTATAATTTTATATCAGCAATATTGATGAGCTTACCTACCCATCTTTTGTTGTCAAGTATTACACATGCAATTGGTAATACATGTAAGGAGAAAAGTGAGCTGTATGTCGAGGCTAGCTGGAGTGCGAGGAAATGTCCATGGCTCCGTACTAGAGCCTTGAACTGGAAATGGTCATGGTGGAGTTTCCTTCCATTGGCATGTTGACCCAAACAGAAGTGTTGGCTTGGTAATGGAGAGGGAAAACCAGGTATGGGACTGGTTTGGCACCATAAATGCTTGGTAAATCTAGTCGGTGCACTAGTTTTGCATTGAATGTTGTGGAGCAGTCGGCGTGCTGGCCAAAAATTCCTTGAATGCTTTATAAACCCAGTCGGTGTACTGGCTTAGTATATTGATTAAGGGGATCCCTGATAAACCCACTCGGTGTACTAGCTTGGCATTTCCTATTCGAATGATTGTGGTGCAGCCTGCATGTTGGCCCAACATTCATTATTGTATCCACAGTTTATCTAAGGCTTGTAAATCAAAGAAGGATCCTTTGGAATAAAGTGAAGACATCCAATACAGATAAGTATTTGGTTATCTTGAAGCTTCTTGCTGATTTAATATGAACATACATGTGTATATGATTTTTTTTGAATTCTTGTTTAGAGATAAACCCTATGAAAATGTACTTGACATGTGAATGGAATAAATGTTTGAGTGTAGGTATTGATGGAAGCAAGAACCTTGGAGGCATCCTAGGGATGCATTTGGACATGTGACTATCCTAGAAAGCTCAGTGTGAGTATTAATGGAAATGGTGCTAGTGGACTGGTGTGGGTCCTAGCAGCCAAAGGTTCTGTAGGAAACAATGGGGAAGGGTTTCCTGGTTGAGAATCCATAGACAGAACTTAGACACTAAGTTTCATTTCCAAAACAAGGAAAGGGCGAGTTAAGCATTCACACTTGAAGTGAAAGAGACCAAGGAGAATGGAACCACAATGTGGCGGGGGTCTAGATTGGAACAAGATTAAGAGGGGGAAAGTCTTACTCTTCTCTTTCCCTTTTGATTGATGCATTTTAGAAAATAGAAAATTGTTGAATGCATGTTATGGCTGAAAGTAGATTGTGTTTCATTGCTTGAAATAAATTGTGAATGCTGAAATAGTTGATTCCCTGTGAAAGGATGAGAATGAATGAGTTCATGTTTATGTTGGGAAAGCATGAAAAGTGTGGAAGTATCATGAATAAAGCATGGACTCTCCATGCCAATTGGAAAAATAATTGACTGATTGTAATGTTTATGTTATGCTTTTCCTAACAAGATTTGCAATGATGAATTTTGCAGGTGAGAAATTGAAATCAATTGGTTGCAGCTGTTACAAGACAAGTGGTGCTAGTAAGCAAAGTGTGGGCACCTGCGCACATTGACCATGGAAGCAGACCAAAAGCTATTGGATTTGGCTAAAAATATTATTCAAACAATTTACAAGACCCAAGAAAATATTGGAGAGATGCTCAACCTACAAAATCAACGGAATGAGATGAACCACGGGGTTTTGCAGGACTCTATTTGTCTACAAAGGGAGGTAAAATGAATTTTGGAAACAACCAGCAGTGGAAAGGACAGTGGATCAATGAAGATGAATTCATCCAATCAGTCGACTAAGAAATGTTCCAGGTGGGAAGACTCAAAGGAAATTGAGCAGGTAAAGAAAAAGAAGCCACTGAAATGATGGGAATGTAGAGGAAATCATTTTCTCCACAACTGCCCAACAAAGGGCAGCAAGAAGGATTGTATCCCTAAAGTTTCTAGACTTGTCAACTGGAAGGTAAAGGAAAGGAAGGATATATTGTAGAGATGGAAGGTCAAAACCAGTAGGAGCATCATGTTGAAACCAAAGGACTTGGTCAAGGAAGGTCAAAGTAAAAGATGGAGTGCAGGGAAGACCTACAACATTTTTGGAATCTTGGACATGTGTAAATTGTGTATGTATTCCTAAGTATTGGAACATCGAGGACGGTGTTATTCTAGATGGGGGGGATTTTAATGTCCCCATTTGATCCTTAGGACATATTTGAATTTTATGTAAACATTATGCATATGTGATGCATAATTCCTAGCATGGAGCTCAAGGCCAAGGCCCTGCTAGTGAATGCTTAGCGTAGTATTTTATATTGTGTGATCTATGTGCTATTAAGACATGGAAATTGTAAAATGATGTAAATATCATGTAATAAAAATACTAAGGGCTAGTTATGGATGCAACTAAATGAGGGGGAACTACGGTATCCACTAGGGAGAGGTGAGGGGTTGTGGGATTGAGCCATAGACTTCCATATGTCACCTTGGGAACCCATTTGACTGTCCTAGCTGATATTGAATGTTGTTGTAATGTAGTATTGTTGGAGCATTGTTCATGAGGTCGATGGAGTATGGGACAACCCTGAAATCTGTAAGGAAGGGTATGAGGCTCTCATTGCTTGTCCCATAAACACTCCACCTCTTGGGAGGACACATTCCTCATATCCATGGGATTACTGATCGAAAGGAATCAGTTGGACCCTTATGCAGGCCCAACAGAGAAGGAGGAACCCGAAATCGTGATCTTGAGAGAGGCAACGATTTGCAGAGCTAAGATCGCTTAGAAAACTTGTGTGGAAAAATGGAATTGGATGAATAATCCACTGACCCGACCTTTGGGGAGAAACTAAGAGGTTATACACCCATAATTTGATGAGAGGAACGGATCTGATAGCCTGAATATTGTTGTGGGATAGAGCCATTCAGGTGCAACATTGAGGAATATCTGACTGCGGATTGCAGGGGAAAGAGTCCAGGAGGGTTTAGACTACATGGTAGAGATGGAGAGGGATCAGTTTCCATCATCTAACAATTAGAACCATCCATACATACCTAGGTCAGTGCTAAGGGAAGGGGTGCCCTAGAGATTGTGTAGCAAAGAAGGGGACCTTACTTAGGTTGAGAGTGGAGGGGATGGGGGTTCCTGAACTGTCTGAGGTCATTGGGATATGCCTATAGTTATGTGGATGAGATTATTGACCTAGAAAACCCTCACTTGTCTTCCATTTGCTTGACAAATAAACTGTGTGTTGGATGCCCTGAAGGACTGTGCCTAATACTGTGAGTGAGCCTATTAGTTCCTCCTTAGTGGATACATAGCCCTAGATCGGGGTGGTCTCTAAGTGCTCAAATACTACAGGCTAGGTAGAGAACTATGATTGGGTTGGAACGTTGCAGTCCATAGCCATTTTTCTTGGTGGTTTCAAGTAAAGATAAGTGTTCCCTGTTGTCTTTGAACTATACCAATTTATATATATAAGATTATTTTTTTGTTTATGTATAAATGCATGGACTGATCCAGGTGATTGATGGAATGAACACTTGTATTTATGTTGTTTTTATGCCCATGATGAATGCTGGTAAATGCATCTAAGTGTATGTTATTATGGGTTAATGCAACTATGTTTTTCCTCCATGTTCTTTACTTATATGTAAATATGTTTATTGATGAATAGGGATAAGCTTGGTTGAGACCATGAAGGAGAAGAAGGTTCACTTAGGGATTTGGGGAGGAAATAGACACCCCCTGTGGTGTTCAGGCTTCCCCTATATGATCGAATGAAGGAAGCGACCTTGGCATGCTGATTCCAGTGCTTTTGGAAATGGGGTAAAGAGGTTTTGAGGAACTTCAGGTCAGATTTTAATTGGAAAATAGGAAAGGTTAGAGTCCTCAGGTGTGGTAGGGGTACAAACCATTGTATAGAGCTCTCCAAGAGCTTTCCAACGGTACCAAGTTTTCCCAAAATTGACTTAGGATGAAGAATTTGTAGGGTTGGGAAGTTAGCAAAACAAAGGTATGGTAAGCTCCCAACGTTCTGAATCTGCACTACGGAATGTGGAAGTCGGGGGCGCATTTCTGCAATGCCAGAAATTTTGGAGTCCTGACTTTCCGACTTCCGCATTGCAGATGCAGAGTGTGGAAGTCAAGGGGTGCTTTTTCTCGATGCAGTATGTTTGGTGTACCGGCTTTCTGACTCCCACATCATAGATGTTGAGTGCGGAAGTCAGAGGTGCATAATCGTTGAGATGGGGAAGTGGGCATTCTGACTTTCTGACTCCCGCATCATGGATGCAGAGTGCGGAATTCAGAGGCGCATTTTCATCGGGATAGTATGTTGGCGTTCCGAATTTCTAAATCCCGCATCAGGGATGTGAAGTGTGGAAGTCGAAGGCGCATTTTTCATTTGAATAGTGGACTGGTGTTCCGACTTTCTGACTCTCGCATTGCAGATGCGGAGTGCATAATTCAGAAGTGTAAATCATCGAGCTGATGCATTTTGGCATTCTGACTTTCCGAGTTTTGCATCGCAGATTGCAAAACTGTGGAAGTCAGAAATGAGTTTCGTTGACACTGTGTAATATATGGCGCTCTAAATTTCCATTTCTAGCATTGCGGATGCATACTACGGAAGTCAGAGAGGTGTTTCTGCAACTCTGTGTAAATTGGTGATCTGAATTCCGACTTGGGGTTGCGGATTGTTTCCTGCGGAACTGCAGATTGTGGACTGAATATCATTGTGGCTGTGAAAAAGGTGCATAGTTTGGATAGCTAAAGAAAAAAAATGCTATCAGGTTGTTTCCCCATCATTCCAAAGGTAACTGATGGTATCAGGGACGTGACAAATGGTATTAGAGCCCAAGGTTGCAGCACTGGGGCTGCTTGGGCCAAGCCATGATGTTGAAGAGGAATTCCACACTGTGATGAGGATTTGGAAAGGGAGAACTCCTTAACTTTTCTCTCTCATTGATATAATTATATTTTATGAGTTTTATATATATGAAGTTGTGGATAAGAATGTTGAAAATGCAAGAGATTAAAAAGATGAACTGTGTATGCATAGTAGGCATATCAAGAGATAATGAATAGTGCATGTGAACTTGCTTGTACTTGCATGTGGTATTGCATATTTGCAAAAGTTTTTAATGGGCACATTGCAATTTAATTTGAATGCACACATAACAAGGATGCACATACACTAAATAGATTGTAGGAAAAGCTTATGTTGCATGCCTGTGATTCTTGCAATGTTGCACAAAGATATGTAGAAAATATTTTTGAGATGCCTTGCTTACACTTTGCTTTGAGAAATGACAGGGGCCAAGATAATAGAAGCATGGTTGAAGATGTTGATGATGATATGGCATGTGACAAGCAACCTTATGAATGAAGTATGGAGTGCAAATCCATGATCAAGAAGTTGGTGGAAGGACTATGTAGTCCTTGGTCAGAGGTCAATTGATCAGGAAACATCATATGGTATGTTGATGGTAGCCATGCGGATAATTTTTATATCTGTTGATTATACAAGTGTTGAGAAAGGATGGTTAAGAATCCTTTAACCATGTTTTAATCATCATAACATGGTATGCATGTAATAGTGAATGCATTTATGTGAATCACATCCCACAGGGTATGGTTGGGTATGTGGTAGTAAGGGAAATGAGCATCATACCATTTAACTGTTTAATTTTTTGAATGCATCCATAAGAATAAGAGCATGCCATGTGTGAAAGCATGAGGGTGTTGGGTTGTGAAGTATGCAGTGCTCAACAAGTATCCCATAAAATCCCTATTGGTGTTAATTTGGATGAAATATATTTGCCAACAACCAAGGAGTGAGAGGACTCTTGAGTTGTTATGTTTGGATGGAGAAGAAGGAACCCATATAATTAACCAAGTGATTAGGGGAGATGGTTGGGTATTGTGTTGAAGCATTGACTAAGATTCCCAACTTACCATGGAGCTGCTATGAGTGTAGGAGAATGATTTCATGAAGAAGGTAGTTGTGCTTGATGGGCTACTAGAGTGCTCTATTGGGAGGATAGAGTTGCATGCATGTATATGAGTGTGTAATCATAAGTATTGGAAATTTCATTGAATTACATAGACCACATGACCATAGCATGCAATCTTATTGTGATAATGATGCATATAAAGTAAATGTATTTCATTGCATTTGAAATAACAACAATTGATAGTGTTTGAATTGTGGATTACTTTAATTTTGAGATCACTTTAGTGATTGTTATAAATGTTGCAATGTGAATATTATATGTATGGATAGTCACAACTTGTTTGGTTGGTTGAAAATTTCAATTTACAGGTAGAAATGTCTTAGGTGTGGAAATGTGGGTAAGTCCATGATAAGACTGGGATATGCAATGTACAAGGGCCAAATGTTGTGAGAAATATCTCATCAATGTCAAATCTGATTTTTGTATGAAATATA
Organism: Larix kaempferi; assembly: GCA_027924585.1. Taxonomy (NCBI): domain Eukaryota; kingdom Viridiplantae; phylum Streptophyta; class Pinopsida; order Pinales; family Pinaceae; genus Larix; species Larix kaempferi. The sequence continues at coordinate 5,184,221 of BSBM01000368.1, forward strand.
TTTGTAAATTTCTTATTTAAGTTTATGAGAGTGATCTCATGGTGGAAAAATCTAAATTATGTAGTGAACGTAATTGTAAATTCAGAGTTGAGCTTGAATGAGAAGGACACATTGCTAGAAGAGAAGATACATCTGCAAACAGATAATTAATTTGTGACCCTTGTTAAAATTATGCATGTCTAATTATTAGAATTAATGTCCAGGCCATGTTTTTATTTCAGACTGCTGGAATGTGATTGTGTTTTTATTGCAGATTGTGTGAATGCGATTGCATGTTTTATCTCAGACTACTTGAGTGTGTTTAGGACCTACATGACTCACATTGGAAAGGGGTGCACACCTTTCAGGTGTTGTGTTGTGTTATGGTTTTCAACATTGACTACACCCTAAAGGAATGGATGCATTCCTGGTGTTTCAATATTAGAGAGTGAAATTGTATGAAGTATGTTATAATTCTATATCAACAATACTGACGAGCTTACATACCCATCTTGTGTTGTCAATTATTACACATGCAATTGGTAATGCATGCTAAGGTGAAAAGTGAGTTGGATGATGAGGCTGGATGGAGCGTGAGGAGATGCCTATGGCTCTGTAGTAGAGCCTTGACCTGGAAATGGTCATGGTGCAGTTTCCCTCCATTGGCATGTTGACCCAGGCGGAAGTGTTGGCTTGGAAATGGAGAGGGAAAACCAGGTATGGGAATGGTTTGGCACCATAAATGCTTGGTAAATCCAGTCGTTGCATTGGTTGGGCATTGAATGTTGTGGAGTAGCCGTCATTCCTTAAATGCTTGATAAACCCAGTCGGTGTACTCACTTAGCATATTGATTAATGGGATGCCTGATAAACCTAATCGGTGTACTGGATTGGCATTGCCTATTCGAATGATTGTGGTGCATCCTGTGTGCTGGCCCAACATTCATTATTGTATCCACAAGTTATTGAAGGCTTGTAAAGAAAACAAGGAGCCTGTGGAATAAAGTGAAGACATCCAATACATATAAGTAATTGATTATTTTACAACTTCTTGCTTATTTAATATGAACATACATGTGTATATGATTTTTTTTTTAAATTCTTGTTTAGAGATAAACCTTATGAAAATGAACTTGACATGTGAGTGGACTCAATGTTTGAGTGTAGGTATTCGAGGAAGCAAGAACCTTGAAGGCATCCTGGGGATGCATTTGGACATGTGTCTGTCCTAGAAATATCAGTGTGAGTATTAGTGGAAATGGTGCTAGTGGACTGGTGTGGGTCCTAACAACCAAAGGTTCTATAGGAAACAATGGGGAAGGGTTCCCTGGTTGAGAAGCCTTAGACTGACCTTAGACACTAAGTGTCATCGCCAAAACAAGGAAAGAGCGAGTTAAGCATTCACATTTGAAGTGAAAGAGACCAAGGAGCATGGAACCATAGTGTGGTGGGGTTCCAGATTCGAACAAGATTAAGAAGGCGGAACTCTCACTCTTCTCTTTCCCTTTTGATTGATGCATTTTAGAAAACAGAAAATTGTTGAATGCATTTTATGGATGAAAGTAGATTGTGTTTAATTGCTTGAAATAAATTGTGAATGTTGAAATAGTTGATTCCTTGTGAAAGGATGAGCATGAATGAGTTCATGTGTATGTTGGGAAAGCATGAAAAGTGTGGAAGTCTCGTGAACAAAGCATGAAATCTCCATGTAAATTGGGAAAATAATTGACTGATTGTAATGTTTATGTTATGCTTTGCCTAACAAGATTTGCAATGATGAATTTCACAGGTGAGAAATTGAAATCAATTGGTTGCAGTTGTTACAAGACAAGTGGTGATAGCAAGAAAAGTGTGGGAAGCTGTGCACATTGAACATGGCAGTAGACCAAAAGCTATTGGAGTTGGCTGAAAATCCTCTTCAAAAAATTGCCAAGACCCAAGAAAATCTTGGAGAGATGCTCAAACTACAATAGCAGTAGAATGAGATGAAACAAAGGGTTTTGCAGGACTCTATTTATCTAGAAAGGGAGGTAAAAGGAATTCATGAAGCAACTAGCAGTGGAAAGGATAGTATATCAATGAAGAGGAATTCATCCAATCAGTCCACAAAGAAACGTTCCAGGGGGGAAGACTCAAAGGAAATTGAGCAAGTAAAGAAAAAGCATCCACTAAAATGTTGGGAATGTGGAGGAAATCATTGCTTCCACAATTTCCCAACAAAGGGAAGCAAGAAGGATTGTAGCCATAAAGTTTCCAAACTTGTGGATCAACTGGAAGGTAAAGGAAATGATGGAATTCTTGTATAGATAGAAGGTCAAAACCAGCAGGAGCAGCCTGTTGAAACCAAAGGACTTGGTCCTGGAAGGTCAAAGTAAAAGATGAAGTGCAGGGCAGACATGCAACATTTTTGGAATCTTGGACATGTGTAAATTGTGTATGTATTCCTAAGTATTGGAACACTGAGGACAGTGTTATTCTAAGGGGAAGGGAGTTGTAATGTCCCCATTTTGACCCTTAGGACATATTTGGATTTTATGTAAACATTGTGGATATGTGATGCATAATTCCTAGAATGGAGCTCAAGGACAAGGCTCTGTTAGTGAATGCTTAGCATAGTATTTTATATTGTGTGATCCATGTGCTATTAAGCCCTAGAAATTGTAAAATGATGTAAATATCATGTAATAAAAATACTAAGGGCTGGCTATGGATGCAACTAAATGAGGGGGAACTATGTATCCACTAGGGAGAGGTGAGGGGGTTATGGGATTGAGCCATAGACTACCATATGTCATCTTGGGAACCCCTTTGGCTGTCCTAGATTCTATTGAATGTTGTTGTAAGGTAGTACTATTGGAGCATTGTTCATGAGGTCGATGGAGTATAGGACAACCCTGAAATCCGTAAGGCATGGTATGAGGCTCTAATTGCTTGTCCCATAAGTCACTCCACCTCTTGGGAGGATGCATTCCTCATCTCCAGGGGATTAATGATCGAAAGGAATCAGTTGGACCCTTATGCAAACCCGACAGAGAAGGAGGAACCCGAAATCATGATCTTGAGAGAGGCCACGATTTGCAGAGCTAAGATTGCTCAGAAAAATTTTGTGGAAAAATGGAAATGGATGAAGGATCCACAGACCTGACCTTTGAGGATAAACTAAGAGTTTATACGCCCATAAGTTCATGAGAGGACCAGATATGATATCCCGAATCCTTTTGTGGGACAGATCCATTCGACCGCAACATTGAGGAAGATCCGAGTGCGGATCACAGGGGAAAGAGGCCAGGAGGGTTTAGACTGCATGGTAGAGCCAGAGAGGACTCAATTTCCTTGATGTGACAGTCATAACCAACCATACCTGCCTAGGTCAGTGCTAAGGAAAGGGGCGCCTTAGATATTATGTAGCAGATAAGGGGACCTTACTTAGGCTGAGAGTGGAGGGGATGGGGGTGCCTGAACTGTCTGAGGTCATTGGGATATGCCCATAGTTCTTTCGATGAGCTTATTGACGTAGAAAACCCTCACTTGTCTTCCACTTGCTTGAGAAATCAACTGTGTTGGATGCCCTGAAGAAATGTGCCTAAGACATTGAGTGATCCTATTAGTTCCTTCGTAGTGGATACATATCCCCAGCTCGGGGGTGGTCTCTGATTGTTGAAATACTACAGGATGGGCAGAAACCTATGGTTGGGTTGGTACATTGCATTCCATAGTCAATTTTCTTAATGGTTTCAATTAAAGATAAGTGTTCCATGTTGTCTCTGAATTCAATTTATATATATATGGTTGGTTGTTTGTTTATGTATAAATGCATGGAATGATCCAGCTGATTGATGGATTGAACACTTGTATTTATGTTTTTTTATGCCCATGATGAATGTTGGTAAATGCATCTGAGTGTATGTTATTATGGGTTAATGCAATTGTGTTTTGCCTCCATGTTCTTTACTTATATGTAAATCTGTTTATTGATGACTAAGGATAAGCTTGGTTGAGACCATGAAGGATTAGAATGTTCAGTTAGGGATTTGGGGAGGAAATAGACACCCCTTATGGTGTTCAGGGAATTTATGGTGTTCGGGATTCCCCTCTGTGATCATATGAAGGAAGGGACCTTGGAAGGGTGATTCCATGGATTTTGGAAGTGGGGTAAAGAGGTTTTGAGGAACTTCAGGGAAGATTTTAATTGGAAAAGAGGAAAGGATAGAGTCCTCAGGTGTGGCAAGGGTCAACACCTTTGCATAGAGCTCTCCAAGAGCTTTCCAATGGTACCTAGTTTTCCCAAAATGGAACAAGGATGAAGAAGTTGTAGGGATGGTAAGTTAGTAGAAGAGAGGTATGGTTAGCTCCCGACCTTTCGAATCCACACTGCGGAATGCGGAAGTTGGGGGCACATTTCTACAACACTGGGCATTTTGGTGTCCTGAATTTTTTACTTTCTCATCGTGGATGCAGAGTGTGGAATTCGGGGGGCGTGTTTTCTCGACGCAGTATGTTTGGAGTCCCGAATTTCCGACTTCTGTATCCCATGAATCAATGCGTTCATTTTGAACTTCAGGTTCCTTCCTTTTCTCTTCAGTGAATTTGGGAATAGTAGGCCTTGGTTTGTAATGAGACTCAATCTTGAATTCATCAGGGCGATTGTGAGGCCCGTTGTTTGAGAAAAAATAACCACTGGGAATCCTCCTTTCTCCATGTTGTGAACCATGGCTACTCCCTTCACCATCCTTGTTTCCCAGCTGCTTAGCAAGGAATTCTCTTGTATATTTCCCGAGATGGATGATGTTGTGTGAGATATCTTGGAGACCTTTCAACATGTTTTGGACAAAGATATGGAACTCATCCTTTTCATCATTGTGAGACATCTTTGGTTCTCCTTGAATCTTTCCTTCAGTGGAATTGATTTATTCCTCTTCTCCGAGAGGATATCTAACACCCTTCCTCCTTGGATATGGAATTCCTTTAGAAATAATGAATGAATAACCCAATCAGGTTTACATGACCATGCTCTGATACCACTGTAATGTACCAATTAGCTTTGATTGTACATTAACTAACTCTACTATAATAATTAAGGAAAAACAATGAAAAAAAGTGACTTACTGGCTGTAGGAAGACTTAAAAATATTAATTGAATGTCAAATATAAGTTTGTGTTCCCACGAGCAAGTTTGAGGAATTTTTGATGAGGTTTCAAAAACAAGCAGTCAAAATTGTCTCATGAGACTACACAACTAGTTCAACATCAGGATTTCCCAAACAGTGGTATACATATTCGAATTCTTGGTTTCATACATGGAATGATTTGATTTACATGTTAAGTGATAGTATCAACTGAAATAAATCAAGTTGGATTTGTATAGGTTCATCTATTGATACAAAACTGAAAACTAACTATTTTCCATGGCAATCTAAACTAACTAGGTGCAAGAAATTGATATGAAAATGTAAGGACCCCATTTGTGGGGCCATTCAAAGAATGAATTTGAAATTGAGTAACATAATTTAAACCATATTTTATATTCTCATGAATAGAAACATAAAATAAATTTTTAAATATTGAACTTAGCAAATACAAAATGGAACAATAAAACTTTCAACTGTGGGTCGATTCCACTGTGCAAGGAGTCGTCCTCGTTAGTACGATCCAACTTGTCTATTTCCAACCTCATCTTTGTTTGGATGCCATAAGTAAAGGCTTGTTTAACCATAGGAGAAGCAATCATTAGCTTGCCACCCAACCGTAAGCTTATGCAATCAGTTGCATAGCCACCCCCAAGCCTTGGGGTCGTAGAGGATACACACTCGCAAGGATTCATACATGAGATCCCCCTCACCAAAATCCTTATCCAAAATCACAATAGAAAGCACAATCATAATTCCTTTGCCATTCTGGTGGTCATCCATCATTAGGGAGCCATCCCCCTTTCCCTTCCTTACCTCTTTCTTAAATAGAAAAATCTGTTGCGACACATGTCGCCTCATGCAAAAATACTCTTTTATGAAAAATTATTTAATACAAATACTCACCCAACCATGTGTCACTCTCTCATGAGAGTGCACATACTTCCCACATTTTACTCCTAGATGTCCCCTGATACTAGGATTCCAATCCCTATTTTAGTGGGTGCAGGTGGAGTTGACTAGTTAATGACTCCTAGTCTATCTTTTGCTCCATATTTAATTATTACAATTTATTTAATTACAAATAATAATTTCATGCAAAAATAATCTAATGCAATACTATATGCCAAATACATAGGTGTTCATTTATCAATTTCCTTTATTCGTCTAGGTACTACATCGTCGGGTCCTTCTGACAACACTTTCTTTCCTTAACTGCCTAGGTATCACATTGTTGGTTCCTTCCGACAATAATTTATCATTTTACTGTCTAGGTACCACATCGTTGAGTCATTCCAACAATAATTTCTCATTTTATTGTTGTGTTCGGATTCCGTGTAATGATTTTAGGAACTGTTACTATAAATCATCCTACTACACTCTATGTGAGACTAATGGCACTGAGGTGTAAGTTTGTTCTTACTGCACGCCCCTCAACCTCATATGTGACCAAACCATTATGGTCTCACCCATATGACTTCATGCCCACTCGATTAAAGTTTAACGGGATTTCAACTCATGTGTGGATGCTATTGGGAGCTGACACCATCATCGTATCCCGTGTGTGTTTTTCCCATCTTCTATGTCCCCCTTTTTGTTCTATCGTGAGTCAGTCAGTAAACCACCTTACGTGTCACTATACACATACTCAGAGCACACATCAATAGTACTGCCCAAAAATCGTCATATCATAATTCATTTCATCCATTCACTAATCGTTAAGAAAATATAGATAATTGTCCATTGGATTCACATCATAATCACCCGCAAAATTCCATTTCCAAATTCCAGCATAAATACTACATTCATCATAAGATTTCACATGTGCTAATCAATCAGCAATATTTCATATTAAAATCAAAAGTATCCATAATCTTCATTAAATCAACCATTCATTAGAAACATATTCGGTTATCACATATATCGCTAATCAGTCAACAGTTTATTCTAAATCAACATATAAGGAGTCATTTATCTTGGTTTCTTTAACTAGGTCACTTCCAAATAAGTGTCGTCAATATCGATAGTCGTAGCGAGGTTGAGGGGCATTACATACACCCCTCCTTATTTAAACTTCATCCTGAAGTTAATTTTTATTGTACTTCCAAATTGAGTTTCACTTTCCTTTCACATCCATGTCAGACTCTAATTTCAACAATAATTTTATGTACTGTAACTCTAGTAATATTTTGCCCAATAATTTCCACTAATGAATTCGATTTCCAACACCCCTCAAAGGTGTCGTGAGTTATTGATCTAGGAAACGTATTTAATTTGTTGATGTATTTGTAACTTCGGAAGATACTCACTTGTATATTGTATGTATTACATTTGTACTTTATTGTATCCCCAACGAAGATGTATTATTCCTCCGATTGGAAGTGTCATCATTTGTATTTGCAAGTGTCGCAAGTTATATTGTAAGTTTCATAACTTATACTTGATGGGTTATTAGACCACCTTGATGGGGTCGGCCCTGTATAAGTCATGTGGGTTAAAGGGTTATTAGACCACCCTAGTGGGGGTCGGCCTTGTCAGCATTATGTTAAGTGGTTAAGATGGGGCCGACCTAATTGAGTAAAGGTTAAGTGAAAGTCAGTGTATAAATAGAGAGTGCATCTCTCTCATTTTACACATTCTCTCATTCACTCACTTCGCATTAGTGAGAGAGAGGAGGAGTGCTTACAAGTGGAGGAGGAGTATAATGCTGAAGATATCTATCTCTTGGCTTTGATCATTGTGATCCTTGTATTGATGCTTATTCTATCTCTGAGGAAGTTGCGAGGTTTTTCACCTTCTTGGTTTTCCCCGATGAAATGTTTTGCGTCTCTTGTCTCTTATGTTTGATATGTTGTACATGTTGTTCTCTCAGTTAAGATACTAGATCATATTGAATTAAATGCTGAAAAACTAACATGGTATCAGAGCTATCCTGAAGGAAGGCATGGTATGGCATTTATGAGACTTGTTGTACTTGCGACAAATTGTGGCACTTTAGCTATAAATCCATTTTGGCAAAGTTCCAAGTTCTGAAACTTCTACAGGTCGTATATAACATCTCCATGTACCTTTTGTCCGAAGCACAACATCTAATTCGCTGTACTTTTTGTTTTATGACCTGTAAAATCTAGGGTTTCTGCCTCTTCCAGATCTTAGTCATAAATAGGTGACCTAGGAAAAATGGTCACAACTTCGGCTAGAAAGCTCCAAATGAAATTTCATAGGAAGTAACAAGTAGGGAATGGACTATACTTTCACAGGTCCTCTTTTCAGAGGCCGAAGTTGAACCACTGACACATGGAAATCCGTACAAGTTCGCTCTCCTATTTTATCCCATAAACAGGTCATGTTGTGACACGTGGCATAAATATCTCTCAGAGAATCCAATTGAGGTAATATCTGTGGGGTTGGAAAGATGACAGGTTAGGCTACCATAGGCCAAAGTTTCAGACCCTGTGGATTCGTAATTTCAGAGATGAACCATAAACAATCAGGTGCATATTTCTGTCAAAATAGAATTAGATTCTGAGCACCTTCATTCTTAGCTTGTCACTACTGTGGGAATTTAGGGCTTCAGAGAAAGTTGGATTTTTTGGAATCGGAGTCCACAGCTGAATGATCCTCATCTAAATCAAAATTTAGAGACCAAGATAAAAAAATTTGGTTGGGAAGAAGTCCGAGCTTGACCAAACTCTAGTTCGGGATTTTGATCGGAAAGGTGGAAAATTAGGGCTTCTGCAAAAGTTGGAATTTTTTAAATCTGTGACCACGGCTGGAAGCTCCTCAAAAAAATCGAAGTTTAGAACACAAGATCGAACCTTTTGGATGGGCAAAAGACCATTCTTTCTCAAACCCTAGTTCAGGATCCTGTCCAAAAGATCTGAAAGTTTCAAAGGCAATTTTGAGGGGTCAAATTTTGGAGATTTCAAAATTGAAGTATACCAGCTTGATCAGCTCAGCAAGGTGCATCTTTTCATCCAATTAGAAGTTTGAAATTCAAAGTTTGAATTTTCAGGGATTTTCTAACAAACCCTAATCCATCTCCAGATCCAGTTTCATCAAATCAAAGTGGATTGGGTTAATCCTAGAAGAGGATGAATTGGAAACCTACATAAGTGAAGAGATTCCAGAGGGAGATGAGGCTAAGGCCTTACATAAGAAGTCTACAAGCAATCCCGACAGATATGACTTGAGGAGATACAAGTATGTTTTGAAATATGTTCATGATTAAGTTTATGATATGTTTGTCTCCATATTATTGAGGTTAGTACAATCTTGATTAATTTTAGACTTGTCTTATCACCCTAGTAAAAGTATGAATGCATGTGAATGATAGAAGACATTCATTGATTAAGGTTATGACACTTATGATTGTACTAATGCACTATGGTGTTGTATGAAGATGATGTTGTCTGCTAACATGAAAGGTACATCAATAAAGACAAATCAAGTTCTAGATCAAGAACATATGACCATGGTGACATGAAGACAAAGACTCATCCATAGTCATGGATCACATAAAAGATCCATTTACGAGGTATGTCCAATTTTGGTTTTACAATGGTTAACTTATGAGTTAGGCAGGTTACTAGCACAAGTCATTGAAGAGAACAAGAAGACATTATGTGGGTATGTTAGACATAACTAGCAAACATGATAACCAGGTATGTTTTTCCTATATCAAGTTAGAATCCTACCATATGTCAGGATATTATACTTTTGTATGAATGATTATTCTTGAAGTTAGAAGTTTAAGTAATCAACAGTTCATGCATATTATGTTTCTTACTTTGATTGATGATATGACTAACCAGAAGAGTCCTATGGTCAATAAGAATATGTATGAGTAATAGAAGTCCTCCCCAAAAATTTGAATACTAATGTTTGTGATATATTACCTGTGTGTGAAATGATCATGACCATAGATATTAAGAGTATTTAGGATCATAACGTTTTGATAGTATTGATATTATACTAATATATGTATGATTATGTATGAGATCTTGAGGATGACACAATCATGACACTAGTGCACACTTAAGCATGCATAGTGGTCTAGGATGGATATAAGTTCAAGGGCAGATAATCCAGGAAGCAAAGATCAAGAGGGAGCACACTCCAGTAGTTCCTGCAAGGAAGCAAAGATTGAGAGGGAGTCCACCCACAACTAAACAAAGATAAGTATTTGGATCGTTATATATATGATTACTTGAATGATGTTGTTCAGCCATGTACATACTTATGTTCCTAGATTTAGGATGTATATTATGCATATTAGAAAAGTTGCATTAATGAACAAGATACTACTAATATGCAAGTAATGGGTAAGTGGCCTATGGTACTGTACAACATTCCATTGCTACTTATCTAGAATGAAACCTTTTTGCTAACATGTTGGGAGTTGTGCACACTCTTAACAAATTTTCTGGTAGACATGGAAGGCATCTAGAAAGTTACCGTGTGAATACGGGATATGGATAAATGTTGTATTGAATCATTGGCTAAGATAATTGCATGACTGTATGACATATGTCTTTATGCATAAGAATTTTTTTTGAAAAACTATGAGAAGTTTCTCATCATGCAATTGAATTTGACTTGTAGGAAAGATCGTGTACCATCACCTACAAAAGAAGGACTACAACATTTGTTCCAACAACGAAGTTCAAAGAAAACTATCTATTGAAGATATTGAAGAATTTGAAGTTCCCAGGATCTGGGATGCAATAATGGAAGAATTCCATGATCGAGGAAAACCAGTCGATCATAAAGAATGATGTTTGGGATGTGGTCTCGAGACCAGAAGGGAAGTCTGTTGTGACATCCAAGTGGATCTATAGAATCAAGCATGCTGCAAATGGCAGCATAGAGAAATATAAGGCAAGATTTGTAGCTCGTGGCTTCTCCCAGAAAGAAGGGATAGATTATGAAGAGACTTTTGCACCTATAGCGAGATACACTTCCATCAGATCAGTACTAGCGCTGGTTGCAGTGATGAAATGGAAGGTACACCAAATGGATGTCAAGACGTCCTTCCTGAATGGTATAGTCAAAGAGGAAGTGTATGTGGAGAAGCCATTCGAGTTTGAGACACATGACAAGGGGACTCATGTATGCAAACTGAAGAAACCATGTATGGTTTGAAACAGGCACCCAGGACTTGGTACGGCAGGATAGACAACTTCCTATCCAGTTTGGGATTTACTAAGAGTAAAGCGGATTCCAACCTTTACTACAAGGTTGAGGAAGGAAATCCAGTGATACTTCAACTATATGTGGATGACCTATTTGTGACAGGTGAGGATAGGTTGATTGCTGACATGAAGAGGAAGCTTGCTGCCGAGTTCGAGATGAAGGAATTGGGTATGATGCATTACTTTCTAGGCATGGAGGTGTGGAAGAGTGCAGATGAGATATTACTTGGACAAGGGAAGTATGCAGTAGAGATCCTGAAGCGGTTCGGGATGATGGAATGCAAGGCCATGGCCACACCTATGGCATCGAACTTGAAGCTATTATGTGATGCTTCATCTGAGCCAGTTGATGTCACGGTGTATCATCAGATGATTGGGTCCTTGTTGTACTCAACGAACACGAGACCAAATATTTGCTTTGCGGTGAACACATTGAGCCAATTCTTGACGGATCCCATAGGTGTTCACCTGGTTGCTGTAAAGCATATTCTGAGGTACCTGAAGGGTATGATTGATTATGGGCTCAAGTATGATGCGAATAAAAAGTTTAACTAGGAGGGTTATGTTGATTCAGATTAGGCAGGCAGAGCTGCAAATAGGAAGAGCACTTTGGGGTGCTGCTTTAGTATGGGATCAAGTGTGATCTCTTGGTTTAGCAGGAAGCAGTCCTGCGTAGCATTGAGTACATCCGAAGCAGAGTATGTCGCAGCTTGTTCGGCCAGTTGTGAGGCAGTATGGCTGAGGAAGCTACTATCTGAGTTATTTGATATCCCGTTGGATGCTACCTATATCTTCTGTGACAACCAGAGTTGTGTGAAATTGTCTGAGAACCCGATGTTCCATGACAGGTCAAAGCACATCGAGATCAAGTATCACTATATCAGGGATATGGTGTAGAGAGGAGCAGTGACGCTCCTGTATGTTGCGACGGATGAGCAGATAGCCAATGTGTTGACCAAGCCGCTGGCCAGAGTGAAGTTTGAGTACTTGAGAGAGAGACTCGGTGTACTTCAGATCGAGATTCTCTCCAAAGGGAAGTGATGAGTCTAGAGGCACAGAGGCACATGAACCATTCTCACATAGTGGTAGGTATGTCCTCCTATGGTGTAGATGTAAGGGCTGGGGCCATTCTCACATAGTGGTAGGTATGTCCTCCTATGGTGTAGATGTAAGGGCTGGGGCCATTCTCACATGGTGGTAGGTATGTCCTCCCATGGTGCATATGTAAGGGCTGGGCCATTCTCACATGGTGGTAGGTATGTCCTCCCATGGTGAGATGTAAGGGCTAGGCGTGGCTTTTTCGACATGGTGGCAGGTGTGTCCTCCCATGGTCGTTGATGTAATTACCGAGTCTTTTCGACATGGTGGTAGGTGTGTCCTCCCATGGTCGTGATGTAAGTGTTGAGCCATTCCCGGATGGTGGTAGGTAGGTCCTCCCATGCTAGTGTATGTAAGTGTTGTGTGATGTGCATCTGGGTTGTGCTTCGTGGACTATGAGGTGATATGAAGACGATGAGGTGATAGTAGGGTACACAGGTTTTGCAGATGCATGTAATCAGTCTTGAGATGTTCTTGCAGGTTTTGCGGTGGCATATAATCAGTCCTGGGATATCTTGCAGGTTTTGCAGAGGTTGTGTAATCAATCCCGAGGTGTACCTACTTGATGGCTTGCTCACAGAGATGATGAAGACCTACATGGAGGCTAGGCCTACATCCAACATGAAAAAGGGCTGGCTTTGTAGAAATTCCTATGACAAGAAGAATTGAGAGATAGCACCAGTGATTGAGATGACGAGTACAGCAGCAGTGACGATGATGCTCCATGATCCAGTGACGATGATCCAGCTCCAAAATTGAAGACTTGTGCTTATATGTATTGATGACCTGTGTCAAGAGAATACCTTCCTAGTTAAGAGGGAGTGTTGATGTATTTGTAACTTCAGAAGATATTCACTTGTATATTGTATGCATTACATTTGTACTTTATTGTATCCCCAACGGAGATGTATTATTCCTCCGATTGGAAGTGTCGTCATTTGTATTTGCAAGTGTCGCAAGTTATATTGTAAGTGTCGTAACTTATACTTGATGGGTTATTAGACCACCTTGATGGGGTCGGCCCTGTATAAGTCATGTGGGTTAAAGGGTTATTAGACCACCATAGTGGCCATATCCTTCACCTATGCCGATAATTTAAGGTTGTGCTTAGTCCTTATCCCATCTTGGTCTACCCATAATAATCGTTGAGTAAAGGTTTAGAGAATTATCTTCACCTATCAACTTTTGATTGATATACAATTCCTTATAAAAACACAAATATTTACTTAAAACAAACCATTATATATTAAAAATAAAACACAATGCATTAACAATAACCTCTTCATTTACATAATAATCTAATGTATTAGTATAAGTCTAATCATTATATAAAAATAAAATACACTAACATAATTCCATTTAATTTCATATCAACTTTCCTCAACATATGGATAAGTTATGATTATTATATATAATATGCTATATAATAATCCCCATATCCTTTAATCCTTAATTGATTTACAAAATGGATTTGTAAAAGGAACCTAACATCGTAAGCATAATCATAATGCATCATCTTTTAAATTTATTATTTAATAAACTTGAGCATATGCATAAACTATTCGTAACTTATATACAATTTCTTAATGGGTAAAATACTACATATAATCATTCTAGTAATCCTTAGACCCACATATATACATAATATCTATGTGGAAAGTGCAACTTCCTTTACCATATTTAACTTTGGACTAACTAATACAAAAAATATTATTTAATGATTGGCTTGGGGATTTGTTGTAGAAAACATGGAAATAGCTAGAATCCATTGCAGCCAACCAGTCTCAAACCTGTCAATATGGATACTCCAAAGTAGGACGCAGACCCTATTTATTTGTAATCACTTTTACCTCAAAGTGATGAGGTATGAAACTTGTATCGTGACTTCGCCCTAATTCATACTAAATATTTATAATACAAGGAACAATAAGCATGGAAATTTTTAAGCTGACAACGTAGAAATAAGACAAGTGTAGCGTAATTACTTGCATGTAACCATCATAATTTTATAAGATCAATGACTTTGCCCCGATCTAGATCTCGTTGTGTGTATACTTTGCAAATCACTTGGGTTAATATTCTATATGTCGGTTTTTGTTTCGTTCTATATACTCTTATTATTATTATATACATATAATTGAAGAGCACATATTGTACATGCAATATGGAATTCTCACACAGATGTAACAACAACAACTCAAACATGCACGGATATGCATGAGACCATAAACTTTTGTTGTAGACGTAATTATACTGGATATCAATTGTTATCTGAAACTCAATGAAGTAGAGAATACATGAATTCAAAAATAGCAAGAAACGACTGATCCAGGCATATCAACACAGTAGCAATTTAAGCTATTTAGAGTTCAGCATCCTAGGGGCTTCTTTCAAATCACATCAGGCATAAACAACTATCATCATTACACTACACCGCCCCATCATACTTAAGCGTCACACATTCGGTCAAACTAAACAACATAATGAGTTTAACGGCGATTAGTCTAACTGTCTGCTAAGACGTTAAAATCAAGGAAGAATATAGCCACCGAAGGTGAAGTTCAGGCAATCAAGCTTCAAGCAACAAAACTCTTAAAACATGAAAATCTACTTAGACTTAGTGCTCGCAATAGCCACTATAAGGGTCCTTCGTTTATGTCTACAACTGAGAGTTCTATCTTGGAGATAACGTGCAGTTCGATAGAGGATCTGAGGAGATAGTCAGACAGAAGATGCGTGTGTCTCGAGGATTAGAGTGATCTTAGGTACATTAGCAGCAGAGTAGAAGGCCGAGGAGGGCAGAACAATTGAGGGACTTGGAATTTTGGAGAGTCAAGTAGAGCAAAGCAGAGCTCAAGAGAAGTCTGGTAGATTGGATAGGAAAGTCACACATCTACAGAGCCAAGAAGGTCGAGTCATAACTTAGAGTTCCGCAGTGAACCAGGGGAGGCGACACACTGAGATAGCACACAGTTACTTCTATATTGTAACAGCTTAGGCCGACAGTTAGTTAGTTATTTCATTTCTTTGCAGTTTGCATTGTAACCGATTCGGAGAAATAATATAAGCCAGCTTCTGACATGCTATTTGCATCTTGTCTATGTGAATGTGTGTGTGGTTTATAATTGTTAAGCAAGAACCTTATTGCATAAGGTGCCTTGCATCAACTCTGTACCTATCCACGGAGTCCGATCATGATTGTTAATTCGATCTTATTGCAGACATTTGTACATTCATTACAGAGATACGAACGCTATGATAGTTCGATCTCTAAATTTATAACAACTCTGTATAATACTGACCAAAATCCAATTCCTTTTCAATCTGATTCTTTATAAACTCTTGTTTTATCAAGTGACTATTTAATTCCATATAAATCACAGAAACCAGTTACTAAACCAAAATCGCAGGGATCATTTCTTAATCTTCTACTTCTTAAATTTAATTTGCATTGTACAAGAAACAGACAGACATTTGGACTCTTTAAGACAAAAAAATATATTTGTTTGAATTATGTGTGAACCTTAGAGATCGGTATCGATATGAGAGTCTTGTATGCGTTATTAATTTAATAAGGATCTAATACATTAAATCCACGGAATTTACTTCACCGCGGTGAGATTTAGTATGAGTAATAATTCTCTGTGTAGCGATCCGTGAAGCTTTTATGTGTTAACATATTAACATAAATTCGAAAATCAGAGAGATAATCGTAATCGTAGGTGTTTTACTCAGGGTTTGAATGATATGAAATATATTTATATTATCTCTGTATAACTCACAGAGGAATGTTTGACAAATCGACATCATAGTCGTTTATTTTTTTTTCACAGAAAAATTTAACTTACTATTAATATACAAAATAGTAAATAATACCAGCTGTCAAAAATACATGCTTCTCACAAACCCTGTCAGAGGGTGCACATCATGCCAGATGTATCATCGACAACATCAGAAAAGTCCAAATATATGTCCATATGACCACATAATAACATTAGGAATCCCTCTAGCAGGAGAAACGGAGCCAATAATCACCAGTATATCAAAGTGTCCAAATACATATAAATATAAGGTCACATACACAGTCAGTCACATCAAACAAAAATCAAAGACCGCATATAATTCCCAACAAAATATATACCAAGCCGCAGCCATATGTGGCTGTCATATGAGCCGCAAAAATGAAGAGGATGCATGACAAAAACGTCCAACAAGAAGTTGGAGTCAGCCTCTAGGTAGAATCTACACATAGAGCTAAAAAACATATAAACATCATAGTCGTTTATATAAATAGGCAAAATATACCTCTGAATCGTTGTATTACAGCAATGCAACATTTTTCTCACGGTGTGAATAGCACTCGAAGTGCAAAAAGAGCCGCGCTTTTCCTTCAAGAGCAATTTAGGCATGGAATGTACCGATCCAAATCAAATGAGCAACAATAGGAAGCACATATTCTCTATCGAGGCCTATCAGGAATCAGTATTGACACAATTTTTTTTTTTTTTAATGACCAATAAGAAAAGGATCTACATGATCTATATTTAAACCTGCTAACATTCATCTCGTTCTACCATACGACATTACTTAAACCTGTAAATTATTCTAACACACTCAGAAATAATATTTTAACATGGTATACTATGAAACAAAAGAGGGATCGACTCTATCCTTCTCGAAACTGCCATCAATAATCAGTCGAACCTCAATTAAATCGAACTATATCCTTAGAACAATCTCTTGCATGAAGAATCTACACACAAATTATTTTTTTAAAACCCATTCAATTTGCAGTAACTCTTTTTTTATATATATTGCATGAATAGATCTGCACAAAAATCAATTAATTTTTTTTAAACAATCGTATAGCAGTATTACTCGGCTTCTAATCCCTTACAACCCAACAACCAATACATAGAAGGGTTTTTTTTATTTTTTTTTTCATCTACGATCGAAGGAACAAATGCATGCATAGTAATTTGATTCACTTAATGCATCCACGACAAGACCAAAACAAAAAACCTAAACCTATAACGAGGACAAGTAAATGATGGGCTTCTTAGATCCAAGCATTTGAACCATGCTCTAATACCAAATCTAAGGACCCCATTTATAGGGCCCTTTACACACTGAATTTGAAACTAAGTAACATAATTTAAACCAGATTCGATCTTTTCATGAATAGAAACATAAAATAAATTTTTAAAGATTGAACTTAGCAAATACAAAATGGAACAATAAACCTGTCAACCGTGGGTCTATTCCGCTGCACAAGGAGGAGTCGTCGTCGTCAATCCAATTCAGATTTTCCATTTCCAACCTCGTATTCCATTGGATTCCACAAGTAAAGGATCGTTTAACCATAGGCAGAGCAATCGTTAGCTTCACTACCCAACCGTAGTCTTATGCAATCAGTTGCATAGCCACCCCCGAGCCTCGGGATCGTAGAGGATACAAATTCACAAGGATTCAAACGTGAGATCCCCCTCCTCAAAATCCTTAGCCAAACTCACAATATAAATCACAATCATAATTCATTTTCCATTCTGAAGGTCATCCAGCATTAGGGAGCCATCCCCCTTTCCCTTCCTTACCTCTTGCTTCAA
The DNA here is from genome assembly GCA_027924585.1 of Larix kaempferi. Classification (NCBI taxonomy): domain Eukaryota; kingdom Viridiplantae; phylum Streptophyta; class Pinopsida; order Pinales; family Pinaceae; genus Larix; species Larix kaempferi. The sequence goes on from BSBM01000368.1 coordinate 5,202,224, forward strand.
TAGAAAAATCCTTTGCGACACATGTTGCCTCATGCAAAAATACTCTTTTATGCAAAATTATTTAATACAAATACTCACCCAACCATGTGTCACAATCTCATGAGAGTGCACATACTTCCCACATTTAACTCCTAGATGTCCCTTGACACTAGGATTCCAATCCCTATTTTAGTGGGTGCAGGTGGAGTTGATTAGTTAATGACAACTAGTATATCTTTTGCTCCATATTTAATTAATCCCAGTTATTTAATTACAAATAATCATTTCATGCAAAAATAATATAATGTAATACTATATGCCAAATACATAGGTGTTCATTTATCAATTTCCTTTATTCGTCTAGGTACCACATCATCGAGTCCTTCTGACAACACTTTCTTTCCTTAATTGTCTAGGTACCACATTGTTGGATTCTTCCGAAAATAATTTCTCATTTTACTATCTAGGTACCACATCGTCGGGTCCTTCTGAAAATAATTTCTCATTTTATTGTTGTGTTGGGATTTCGTGTAGTGATTTTAGGAACCGTTACCATAAATGATCTAGCTACACTCTAAGTGAGACTAATGGCCCTGAGGAGTAAGTTTGTTCTTACTGCACGCCCCTCAACCTCGTATGTGACCAAACCATTATGGTCTCACCCATACGACTTCATGCCCACCCGAGTAAAGTTGAATGGGATTTCAACTTGTGTGGGGATGCTATCGGGAGCCAACACCGCCATTGTATCTCATGTGTGTTTTTCCCATTTTCTACGTCCCCTTTTTGTTCTATCGTGAGTCAGTCGGTAAACCTCCTTACCTGTCACTATACACATACTCAAAGCACACATCAATAGTACTTCTCAAAACTTGTCATATCATAATTCATTTCATTAATTCACTAATCGTTAAGCAAACATAGATAATTGTCCATTGGATTCACATCATAATCACCCGTATAATTCCATTTCCATATTACAACATAAATATGACATGCATCATAATATTTCACATATGCTAATTAATCAGCAATATTTCATATTAAAATCAAAAGTATCCATAATCATCATTAAATCAATCATTCATTAGAAATATATTCATTTATCACATACATCGCTAATCAATCAACAATTTATTCTAAATCAACATATAAGAAGTCATTTATCTTGGTTTCTTTAACTGGGTCACATACAAATAAGTTTCGTCAATATTGATAGTCATAGCGAGGTTTAGGGGCATTACATACACCCCTCCTTATTTAAACTTCGTCCCGAAGCTAACTTTTATTGTACTTCCAAAGTGAGTTTCACTTTCCTTTCACATCCATGGCATCCTCTAATTTCAACAATAATTTTATGTAATGTAAATCTAGTAATATTTTGCCCAATAATTTCTACTAATGACTTCGATTTCCAACACCCCTCAAAAGCATCATGAGTTAGTGATCTAGGAAACGTATTTAATTTAACCTGTTATTCATTTTTTCAATAACATAATGTCTTTGTCAAGGAGCTTATCACGTCTTTACCTCATTTCATCATTAGTCGTATTTTCATAAAAGTTTGACCATGTCTGGAGGCTAGCTTCATTGCATTCAGTTCATTATGTTGATCGTCTCCATACGTCGTTTTACTAAAATCGTCTTCACTTGGCCCTTTCGGTGGACTTTCCCAATTGAGAATTATTCTTTTGTTGTTGTCACAGTCACATCGAGTTTGTACTTTTTCTTTTTAACAACATTGTCATTCTAGAAAAATTAGTGTCATTAGGATCGGCTCCTCATGCTAGTAACATTTATATCTTGATTTTCAAATTTTAAGTCCATTTCACTCCCTCGACAATCTGTCAAAGTTTTATCAATCCGAGTATCTTGGTGTCTTTTCAGTTAAAATTGATCAATTTCCCTTCATTTAGTAAATTCACCAAATATATATGGGCCACTTGTCTTCTCATCATGGTTATGTAGGAAAAGTTTGAAATATCCTAACCTAGATTCATGCGTTTTCACAAGGTCCTTCAATCCCAATGCAATAGACACATAAAGTTTCTTGTAGTGCATCTAATAAATCTCTATTTAGTTCCAATCATCATTATTTAATTTATAAATTGAAAATCACTACCCTTTCGTTATATTGATATTTGTCCTGTGCATTCTAATTGTTAGACATACTTCATGTTTATTGTATGGTTCATCATCATCATAATTATATTGATTCATCAAAATATATTTAGGAAATGAATGCTTATATCTTCCAAGTCCCTCAATATCAATAACTTCTCAACCCGTGCAGCAACTTTGCATGTATGTTTGCATTATCTCTGCTAAGAAAAGGCCAATCCCATAGAACTACCTTAGTGGTCATTTGTTGGACACTTACTAGCACCATAGTTTTATATTCCATCTATTTATTTTAACTTTACATCCTTTCCAATCTCTAGTTCGTCCTCCGCTAAACTCTTATATTTTCTCTTACCCCACTTCATGTGCATTTTCCACCTATTGCATGGAAACATCTATATCTCCATATTTTAATCAATTTGTAAAATGCATCACTAATGTTCAATATCTTCTATCTTCCAAAGGATATCTACTTAACAATGATCTCACCACTTAAGAATATTGAAATATCAATTGCTTGCTATAATTTAAGAGAGCTACCCATGACCTACAAGCCAATAGTGTCCCATGTGGCCATATCCTTCACCTATATCGAAAATTTAAGGTTGTGCTTGGTCCTTATCCCATCTTGGTCTACCCATAATAATCATTGAGCAAAGGTTTAGATCATTGTCTTCACCTATCAAATTTTGATTGATATACAATTCCTTGTAAAAACATAAATATTTACTTAAAAAAACATTATATAAAAAAAAACATAATGGATTAACAATAACCTCTTCATTTACATAATAATCTAATGTATTAGTATAAGTCTAATCATTATATAAAAATAAAATACACTAATATAATTCCATTTAATTTCATATCAAATTTGATATACAATTCCTTGTAAAAACATAAATATTTACTTTAAAAAAACCATTATATAAAAAAAAAACATAATAGATTAACAATAACCTCTTCATTTACATAATAATCTAATGTATTAGTATAAGTCTAATCATTATATAAAAATAAAATACACTAACATAATTCCATTTAATTTCATATCAACTTTCCTCAACATATGGATATGTTATTATTATTATATATAATATGCTATATAATAATCCCCATATCTTTTAATCCTTGATTGATATACAAAATCAATTTGTAAAAGGAACTTAACATCTTAAGCACAATCATAATGCATCATCTTTTAAATTTATTATTTAATTAACTTGAGCATATGCATAAACTATTCCTAACTTATATACATTTTCTTATTGGGTAGCATATTACATATAATCATTCTAGTAATCAGAGAGATAATCTTAACCGTAGTTCTTTTACTCAGGGTTTGAATGATATAAAATATATTTATATTATCTTTGTATAACTCACAGAGGAATGTTTGACCAAATCGACATCATAGTCGTTTATATAAATAGGAAAAATATACCTCTGAATCGGTGTATTACGACAATGCAACGCTTTTCTCACAGTGTGAATAACATTCGAAGTGCAAAAGAGACGCGTTTTTCCTAGTGTGTTAAACAAATCCTTCAACAACAATTCATGCATGGAATGTACCGATCCAAATCAAATGAACAACAATAGGATGCACATATTTTCTATTGAGGCCTATCAGGAATCGATATTAACACAAACTGTGTTTTTTTTCAATGACCAATAAGAAAAGGATCTACCTGGTCTATATTTAAACTTGTTAGCATTCATCTCGTTCTACCATAAGACAATACTTAAACCAGTAAATTCTTTTAACACACTCAGAAACAATATTTTGACATGGTTTACTATGCAACAAAAGAGGGATCAACTCTGTCCCTCTCGAAACCGCCATCAATAATCAGTCAAGCCTCAATTAAATCAAACTATATCCTTAGAAAAACCTCTTGTATGAAGAATCTACACACAAATTATTTTTTTAAAACCCATACAATTTGCAGTAACTAATTTTCTTCTATATATTGCATGAACAGATCTGCACAAAAATCAAGTAATTTTTTATTTTTTTTAAGCAATCGCATAGAAGTATTTCTCGGCTTCTAAGCCATTACAACCCAATAGCCAATACATAGCATGGATTTTTTTTCATCTCCGACCGAAGGAACAAATGCATGCATAGTAATTTGATTCACTTAATATATCCAACGCAAGGCCAAAACAATAATAATTAAACCTATAACAAGGACAAGTAAATGATTGGCTTCTTAGGTCCAAGCATTTGAACCATGTTCTGATACCAAATGTAAGGACCCCATTTCCGGGCCGTTCACAAACTGAATTTGAAACTGAGTAACATAATTTAAACCAGATTCGTTTTTTTTCATGAATAGAAACATAAAATAAATTTTGAAAGATTGAACTTAGCAAATACAAAATGGAACAATAAACATGTCAACCATGGGTCAATTCCACTGCGCAAGGAGGAGTCGTCGTCGTCAGTCCGATCAAGCTTTTCCATTTCCAACCTCGTCTTTTGTTGGATTCCACAAGTAAAGGCTCATTTAACCATAGGTAGAGCAATCGTTAGCTTCGCCACCCAACCGTAGGCTTATGCAATCAGTCTCATAGCCACCCCTGAGCCTCGGGGTTGTAGAGGATACATACTCGCAAGGATTCATATGTGAGATCCCCCTCACCAAAATCCTTATCCAAACTCACAATAGAAAGTACAATCAGAATTCATTTTCCATTCCGGCGGTCATCCAACATTAGGGAGCCATTGCCATTTCCATTCCTTACCTCTTGCTTAAATAGCAAAATCCTTTGCGACACATGTCACCTCATGCAAAAATAATCTTTTATGAAAAATTATTTAATACAATATTCACCCAACCATGTGTCACTCTCTCATGAGAGTGCACATACTTCCCACATTTTACTCCTAGATTTCCCCTCATACTAGGATTCCAATCTCTATTTTAGTGGGTGCAGGTGGAGTTGACTAGTAATGACTCCTAGTCTATCTTTTGCTCCATATTTAATTATTCCCAATTATTTAATTACAAATAATCATTTCATGCACAAATAATCTAATGCAATACTATATTCCAAATACATAGGTGTTCATTTATCAATTTCCTTTACTCGTCTAGGTGCCACATCGTTGGGTCCTTCTGACAACACTTTCTTTCCTTAATTGTCTAGGTACCACATCGTTGGGTCCTTCCGACAATTTAATATATTATTTTACTGTCTAGGCACCACATCGTCAAGTCCTTCTGACATTAATTTCTCATTTTATTGTTGTGTTAGGATTTTGTGTAGTGATTTTAGGAACTGTTACCATAAATCATCTGGCTACACTCTATGTGAGACTAATAACGCCGAGGAGTAAGTTCATTCTTATTGCGTGCCCCTCAACCTCGTATGTGACAAAACCATTATGGTCTCACCCATACGAATTCACACCCACCCGAGTAAAGTTGAACGAGTTTTCAACTCGTGCATGGATGCTATTGGGAGCCTACACCGTCATCGTATCCCGTGTGTGTTTTTCCCATCTTCTACATCCCCCTTTTTGTTCTATTGTGAGTCATTCGGTAAACTACCTTACCTTTCACTGTACACATACTCAGAGCACACATCAATAGTACTGCTAAAAAATTATCATATCATAATTCATTTCATTCATCCTCCAATCGTTAAGCAAACATAGATAATTGTCCATTGGATTCACATCATAATCACCCGCATAATTCCATTTCCATATTCGAACATAAATATGACATTCATCATCAGATTTCACATGTGCTAATCAATCAACAATATTTCATATTCAAATCACTAGTATCCATAATCGTCATTAAATCAATCATTCATTAGAAACATATTCATTTATCACATATATCGCTAATCAGTCAACAATTTATTCTAAATCAACATATAAGCAGTCATTTATCTTGGTTTCTTTAACTGGGTCACTTACAAATAAGTGTCATCAATATCGATAGTCATAGCGAGGTTGAGGGGCATTGCAAAAAATAAGACTTCTCTTTATTAAAATATGTAGAATGGACTTCAAAGGCTCAACATTACATTAATTATAGCCATCAAAAGATGAAATACATCTCATAGAAGTCTCAAGAAATAAATACATAAGAGACATAACTCTTCATCATAGAAAGACTATAAATCATCAGGATTTCAAATGGGAGACTTCCCAATATCTGCAAACAAGATCGAAATTCATTGGATTAGACTTCAAGAACTAAAATAAACTTAATGATGAATATTGTATGTCATCATCCTATCAAAAAAAGCAGGGGCACATCTCCTAGCTTGGACTAGTGGCACATTTGCCAAGTCTAAGAGGAAAAATAGCTCTCAATTCAATTCTCAAACTGTCCAAAAGATCGGAAAGTTATGCACGCTCCTTCTTTTATAGACTTGAGGTGACTTGTTGAACAATTCATCTAAGTTGATGCGCCCTCATGGAGTGGATAAGGATATCTTGATTTCAAGATTTTCTTTTTTCTTTTCTTTTTTCCTTTTCTTTATCTTGATTTTCCTATTTTTTTGCCTTATCCTACTTTTTGCTTTTATCTACTTTTTTGCTTTATTATGCTTTTCCCGAGCTTTACTACTTTTCTTTCTTGTTCCCACTTTTCCTTTCATTTTCCTACTTTCCCAGCTTTAACTGCTTTCAACTTTTCTTCTTTTGCAAGCTATCTATTGGTCAAATATTATCCTCTATTGCACCCTTAGAAATCATTATCCACTTTATTTCATTAAAACAAATATTTATTAATGAAAAATAAATTCTATTAAGTACATCTCAAAATTAAGGAAAGAAAATTAACACCTCCTAATTAATTAATGTCTTATCTTTCAAAATTAATCCCAAGTGCATGAAATTTTCTCCTCAACCCAAGGGATTGATTGGGTTAGGAACTAAATCTAATTAACATTAATGAGGGGACATGACACTTTCTCTAGTCCTGATGAACCTCCTTCTTATCTCTCTAGGGTTCCCACAAATCTGCTTTTCCCTTTTCTGGTCATACAAGTGCTTAGCCTTTTCTGGTAGATTCCTCCAAAGTATTGGACTCATCATACTTGATTTTATCGTTATAGAAAGAAGTTAACCCAATTAAAAACCTCAGTACTTATATCTTATCCTCCTTTATGAACCCCACATATCTCACTAGTTCCAGGAACTTCTTCTCATATTCCTCCCTGCTCATATTTCTCAACTTGAGTTCAAAGAACTCCTCCATAGTTTTGTCATAATAATACTCAAACAAATAATTTCTTTGGAATTACTTCTTGAATTTCCTCCATGATATCTACTTTTCATTAATATTCTTTACATGTATTAGTTGGTCCCACCAAATGGAAGCTTTGTCCTATAAATTATAGATGGCAATCCTAGCCTCCATGTTAGATGGATAATTATGTGAATAGAGATATATTCTCATGCCCAACAATCATCCTTCAACCTATTCTCCTTTCTTTGTTTCACCATCAAATGTGGGAGGATTGCATCCTCACATCCCCTTGCATCTCACCCTCCACATGTCTCCTCTTATGATGTCTAATTGTAGACATCTCTAGGTTATTACTTGTTGCTTTAGGGATATATGTTCTTCTACTTGCCAACGGTGGACAGTGGTGTTGTCTATGACTTTTGGTAGCACTAATGGATTGTCTAGGCCTCCCCTTTGAGCCCTCCCACTTTTATAATTAGGTTGAACCCATATGCATCTGCTTCTGCAACACATTTAGGCTATGCATAAGCTAAGTGTTCAATTGAATCTGCTACTCCTTGGCCCTCAACATTCTTTCATTGTCTTCCCTACAACTCTACACCTCGATTTTGAGAATTTGAATTATCTCCATCAATTTCAGAGGTTCTGTAATGTCCCCACTATAGAGGCTCCATTATCACCTCCCTAACTCATTCAGTCCCCATGGGTTCATACACAAATAAAATAAATTAGCTAGGAATAATATTAGTCCATGGTTATTTAGTTTAATTAAATTAAACTTTAGAGAAATGTTATAGTTCTTAAATTGTAATATTTAGTTATTATTTAATATTGTAATGAGTGCATATTCTTAGGTGTCCCAAGAGAGCGCATATGAGATCTTATGGACCCTATGAGTTTCTTTCCACAATGGAAATTGGAAAAAAAATAGAGAAAATTAATATATCCACTAAAAAGATGGAAGGAAGCCTAAAAGTAGGAAAGCATAGAAAAGTAGAAAGAAACAAAAAATAAGGAAAGCACATAAAAGAATAAAGTAGCAGAAAAGCAGTAAAATCACTGGAAAAGTAGGAAATCATAGAAAATCCAGCAAAATAAGTATGTTATCAAAAACAAGAAAAGCAAACCAAAGCAGAAAGGAAAGAAAGCAAGGAAAAAGATGCAAGTCCAAAATTAGTCAATGAGGGCACATGGATGAGTGTAGGACCCCTCTTTTAGGGTCCCCTTGAACTGAACCTGAAACTTTAACAGCTTCATACAAACATATTAGCCATCATAGTTATTGGAAAAATAAAATAAAAAGCGTGAATAACTTAACAAAAATAAGCAAAACCTTAACCTATCAACCCGATCCAGCTAGTCCATTGTCACCTTCTTCTTCCGTAGGATCCCTCCACCAAATCTCGTTTAACCATTGGCGAAGCAACCGTTAGCTTCGCCACCCAACCATAGGCTCATGCTTTCAGTCGCATGGCCTCCCCCGAGCTTTGGGTCGTAGAGCTCACACACACAAAAAAAAATCAAGAAACCCAGTTTGGGATTCCCCCCCACCAAGATTTCCAGCCAAACCCTTAATAGCAGCAAGTCATGAGGTAACTCAATATTACGATAGTCATCCAGGGTCTGGGTCCTTTACCCATCCCCAAAGTCTCCCTTTTAAAGTAAAATCCCCTACGACACATGTCGCTTCATGCATATATAATTATTTAATTAATTTTTTAATGAAAAACAACTCACCCATCCAAGTGTCAGTTTCTCTAGGAGATGCACCAGCATCCCTAAGTTTGCTCATGTTTGTCCCCTAGATATTTCACTTAACTCCTAGATTTGTGGTGTAGGTGGAGTTGACTAGGTGTCCATGCCTAGGATTCCATTTTGCTCCTAAATAAATATTTATAATATTTTTAAGTAATCAAGAATATCCTTTCATGTGCAATGCCTAAATAACACTTAATATTATTTAAATGCCAAAGTAATCATTTATGTGCAAATGCCTAAAGTACTCAAATGCATTTCTAAGTAAAGTTCTAGGTGCAAAATTATACGTTTCAACGCAGTTAAGTTTAGCAATCAACTTTTACTAGGGTCCCGGTGTCGCGTCGTTGGGCCTCCTTGTTCCTTAATTTAATTTCCCTGACATGGCACCACTCCGTCGAGTCCAGTCATCCATAGTTTCCATTCCTCGGCAAGGCATCACATCGTTGGGTCCTTGCATTCACTCTTTCCGTTCTCGGTAGGGTACCGCACCGTCGGGCCTTTCTGCCATCATCCTTCCGTTTTGACTTGCGAGAACTTCATGTAGGGATTTTAGGAGTCATTACCTTCCATCCTCCGTCTACACGCTATTAGGGACTAATGGCGTTGAGGAGTGAGTCTGTTCTCACTACGCGCCCCCCAACTCGTACATGACCACCTCCGTCGTGGCCCACCTCATACGCCCTCACGCTTTCCTCTTGAGCAAGTGGATCAGTGCTTATCTGCTCAAGCGTGGTATTTCGTTGGAAGTCGACATCGTCGTCGCTCTCCCTGTGTGTGATTTACTCGTACTCTACGACCCTTCATATTCCTTTGTGTGTCCGTTGGTGAACCATTTCACCTGTCGCTACACACATTTCTCACAAACGTAAATTAGTAGCACTGTCCTCAATAATCACAATTTGGTTGATAAATCTATTGCTTCATTAAGCATCTATAATTTACTTAATCATTACTCATTCGTCTAATCACATAATCAATTGCACAGCTAGTCGTTAAGCATCATTCATATGTACAGTTTTCATATCAAATTTAATCGTTAAACAACATGAAATCGTTCATTCACAGTAACTACTCAAATACACATATATCATTATTTCATTGATTTACAATCAGTCGTAGTCATGAATATACTCAATATAATATTAAGGAGTTGTTTTATTAATGTTTCAATCAGTCGGGTCACTCAAATAGGTGCCCTCAAGGTCTACAGTAGTCTAGGGGCACTACAATGAGGTTGATGGTCCACATTCATTGTATCTTGAATCCAATTAATATTATAAAATAAGGAGGAGCGCACCCATGGACATATTTTTCCAGTTTGATTTTTTCGTTGAGAGCTCTGAACTTCTCAAGACTTGGGCTATGTGCCCCTAATCACAGTGGGGAGATGTGCCACTTCCGATCATCATTCTAGTTGAAGATTCATCTAGGCCATGAGGATTAAGGCATTCATCCTTTCACATTGAGGATACTATCAGTTCCATTCCAGTGTCTTTCAAGTGCTATCTTTTTTAGTGGTTAAGAATTCATCCATTAGTGCGTCCTCTATAGTGTTTTGTCTTACTCATGTTCTTGGATTTTGATGGAGACCCCATGGGTAATTTTTGATACATATGAAGCTTTATAATGTAAATAATACTCAATCCAAATTTGAATAGTTTTCCATAATTTTATTTTAGATTGATTTCCATGACTTCAAATATCTATCTTGATTTGATTCAATAATAAGACACCTTTTAGGACCCATATAATCCTTCATACCATAAATTTATGACCCTTAGAGGTCATTCAAATTGAGTTGTAAATCCACCAGTTGAGCAATCCAAAAACTAGTTTTATTTTCCTATCTTCCAAACTAAGTCATGTTGAGTCTAATTGAAAACATCAGGGTTGTTATAGCTAGTTTGGGGTAGTTTCAGGCCATCCACTTCCATATCTTCACCATAATCCATTGGGTTCCACATAAGTCCTGGAGATATTACCTCGGAGTCTTTGGCTTTGCCAAAGGGTCATCCCAGGCGTGAAGCAACCAAAGAATGTGAAACTGTCAAATTTGGGAGTCTATTTAAGCTATTGTAGTTTTTCCTTGATATTTATTGGGTCCTGAAATACATCTTGGGAATTTTTGGGAGAGTCTAGAGGTGTTTGGGGTTTTATTTTTGAATTCTATCCAAATTAGTTAGTTCTTTTGTATCAAACCCACCCATTGTGTGTTTAAATTTTCAAATCATTGAGTTAGTGTGCCTATAATTGGTTTTGGTACATTACAGTGGTATTAGAGCATGGTCCTATGAACCTAATATTGATCATCCTTTATGATTTGAAATAAAAATCCATCTCCTAAAGGGAAAGATCCAGAAGAGCCTCTTGCAAAAGAATATGTTGACTCCACTGAAGGAAAGATCCAGGGTGAGAAAGATATGCCTAACATGGATGGAAGAGAGGAATTCATATATTTTCTTTAGAGCATGCTGAAGGGAATGCAATACATATCCCACAACATCATTTGGTCGGGTCAAGAGAATTGAGAATTCCTTGCCAATTAATTGGAAAACAAATATGGAGAAGGGAGCAACAATGGCTCTCAGCATGAAGGAAAGAAGGTATTTGGAGAGAATCTATTTTCAAAAACATGGCCTCACAATCGGCCACATGATTTCAAGAGTGATATCAAGAGTTATCCATGTCCTACCATGCCTAAATTCACTAAGAGAATAAAGAGGAACTGGAAATGCAAAACCAATCCATTACTACAGGGGAGGATCGCTATGCAGAGTACCAGACTCTGAATGAAGATTGCAGGAGAGCATTTCCCTTCAAGGACTTCTATGAATCCCAATACAAATTCCATCCAATAAGGGGCAACAAGTTTCCTGTACAAAATTTTGAGTTGAAGAATGTCATTGGTAATATCTCTCTTCCATATTTTGATGGTTCAGCCAAGTGCACTGCAAGTACATGGATCCAAAAATTAGATACATATTTTCAATTGAATCCTATGGCCAAAAGCGATTCCATCAAAATGGATACCCTGCATCTTGATGGAGAGGCCAATGACTAGTGGATCCATGGCATGAAGACCTTGGGTCATGACCAAGTGTCAACTTATGAAGAGTTCAATAGAATATTGGACGATAGATTTTACTGGAAGGATCCTGAATTATCCTTAAGAGAGATAGCGCATCTAATACAAACATTAACTCCTGAGGCATATCTTTTAGAGTTCCAGAATCTAGCTATGATGGTCACGAACATATCTGAAGCTTGCTTGACCCTTTTATTGATAGAAGGATTAGAAGAGCCACTAAAAGGATTGGTTAAAGCCTATAGACCATCTACCTTGTAGGATGCATTGAGCAGAACATGAGATCTATAGGATGCTATAACAAGAACAAGTTTCCACCAAGAACTAATGTTCCAACCGAATTCATGGATAAGAAACCTTTCCAAAACGTTTCAACAAAAAATTTCAAGAAGGAGATCACTTTCAGAGACCAGAATGAATTAAGGAGGAGAAATTTATGCTTATTTGCTAGGAAGCCTGGGCTCCGAGCCACAAATGTGTTAAGGGAAAGGAAAATTTCATTGAGGTATTCTTAAAGAGTGAAGATGAGGATGAACTAGTTGAAGCATATGGTGGCTATGAGACAGTAGGTGAAGAAAAACCACCACCAGCAAGTGGCAAGATTGAATTCATGACCGGAGTACCTCGCTTCCACACTCTCAGATTCAAGGGAGTGGTGCAGGGGAAGAGAGTTACAATTTTGGTTGATGGAGGTGCTACTCATAATTTCATTGTCTCAACATTGGTAAAAAGAAGGAATCTTCCTACTGAAACCTTTGAAGATTTTACAGTCATCATACCAGGTAATAACTCCATGGATTGTACTAAATGGATTCCAAATCTACAAGTAACCATAGGATATTATACATTAATATATATTTTTTATGTTGTTAATGTTACCGACACTAACTTGGTGTTGGGAGTACAATGGTTGTACTCCATTGGAGAGCATTCCATGAATTTACGGGTGCCTCAAATAAGTTTCAAAGATTCTGATGTGAAGAAGGTAATCTTGCAAGGCATCAACACTTATCCTAGTCAAGTGGTGTATTCACATAGTATGAGAACAATCTTGAGGCATGGAGACATTGAATGGGTTGTTGAGTGCCTCGTCACCACTCAAGGAACCACCATATATGCTTCACAACACCTTGAATACATCAAAGGATTGATTTGAAAGCATGAGAAGGATTTTGGAGAGCCCCCATAGGGCACGCCACCTGATAGAGGATTAATTTATAATCATGGAATATTGGATGCAGCGGCGCAAGAAAAAAACGTGATGGAATTATGGGAGATCTAAATATTTTTGGATCAAGAGGAAAGTATTCTCAAAGGCATTGGTAGTGATACACTATCAATATGTTTAATAGTTTATGGGATTTTGATATCCTTTGGAATGACAAGTTGTTCCAAGGAACTAAAATGTTGAGAGGGATGCAGCAGGATCAATGGGATCTTGGAGGGTGAGTCAACATTAAATTTCAAAAGTGTATCCATGGGAAGCAATGGTTTATTTTCCTATGTGGGAGATCTTATGATGGCTGGACACACTATGCTTCTGCTTAGTGTTTTGTGAGTCTTCAAAAGACTCTTTGTGTTGACACTAACCAAGGTGGAAGAAGGTGGCATGAGAAGGTTTTTGGGAACCTTCCCCTAGTAGACCACCAAACAAGATAGTTGAGCATATTTTTGAATGGGTAAGTGAGGAATGTGCCCATGGTTCTAATTTTTCATACAAGGGAGAGGAAAAGAATGTAGTAGCATATGCATTTCTCCCTTTGATAGGAGATTCAATTGATTGGGGAGTCGGGTTAGTAGTGGAGTATTGTAAACACAATTTTCTATGTGATCCATTGAATGATTTGATCCAAGAATAAAAATATGAGGTCATAAGTGGGGTCATCTATTATGAAGGAGATATTCATATGATTCCTGAGACAGTCTTGCAGCAACATTTTGGAGGCAAAACACATGATCTGCATCACCCTTGTTTTCCTTTGCTTGAAGACAAGCAATTTTGGGAGGGGAGGACTGTAATGTCCCCGCTTTAGAGGTTCCATGATCATATCCATAACCCATTTAGTCCCCATGGATTCAAGAATAAATAAATAAATTATCTAGGAATAATATTAGTCCATGGTTATTTAGTTTAATTAAATTAAACTTTAGACTAAATGTTATAGTTCTTAAATTGTAAATATTTAGTTAATATTTAATATTGTAATGAGTGGATATGCTTAGGTGGAATAGAATGGAGGATAGGATATATTGTGGACCCTATGAGTTGTATTCCACAATGGAAATTGGAAGCCTGCAGAGAAAATCAATAAATCCACTAAAAAGATGGAAGGCAGCCTAAAAGTAGGAAAGCACAGAAAAGCAAAAAGTGGCAAAAAAAGCAGCAGAAAAGAAGGAAAGCACATAAAAGGAGAAAGTACCAAAAAATAAGGAAAATCATTGGAAAGGCAGGAAAGCAGAGAAAATATAGGAAAAGTAGGATGTTTCCAAAAGTAGACCAAAGCAGAAAGGCAAGAACGCAAGGAAAAAGAAAGGTAAAAGATGCAAGTCCAAAATTAGTCTGTGAGGGCACATGGATGAGGTTGATGATATAAATTCATTGTATCTTGAAGCAAATTATACTTATAAAATAAGGAGGATCAAACCCATGGACATATTTTTCAAGTTTGATTTTTGCATTGAGAGCTCTTAGATTCTCAAGACTTGGAAGATGTGCCCCTAGTCACAGTTGGGAGATGTGCCCCTTCTGATCATCATTCTAGTTGAATATTGAGATAGGCCATGAGTAATTAATTCATCCTTACTCATTGAGGATATTTGTAGGTCCATTCCAGTTCCATTAAAGTGCTATCTTGTTCAGTGTTGAAGAATTCATCCATTGGAGCGCTTTCTACAGTGTTTTCTCTTGCTCGTGTTCTTAGAGGTTGATGGCAACCCCATGGGTACTTGTTGATACATATGAAGCTTTGTAATGTAAATAATATTATTTTATATTCAATATACTATTGTGTATTTCTATTCTACAAACTAGCTTTTCACATATTCATGAATGTTTGTACCTATACTCATTATAGAGCCAAATTTGACTAGTTTTCCATAATTTTGTTTTAGACTGACTTACATGACTCCAAATATATGTATGTGAGTTTTTGTAGTAATAATTCACCTTATATGACCCATATCATCCTTCATACCATAAATTCGTGACCCTTAGAGGTCATTCGAATTGAGTTGGAAATCCACCAGTTGAGTAGTCCAAAAACAAGTTTTATTTTCCTATCTTCCAAAATAAGTCTCGTTGAGTCTAATTGAACATATTAGGGTTGTTATAAGTGGTTGGGGATATTTTTAGGACATCCAATTCCATATCTGCACCAAAATCCATTGGGTTCCACATAAGTCCCAGGCATATTGCCTCAGATTCTTTGGCTTTGCCAAACGGTTGTCTCAGGTGTGATGCACCAAGAGAATGTGCAGTTATCAAAGTTGGGAGTCTATTAAGGTTTCTATAGGTTTTCCTTGAGATTTAGCAGGTCCTGAAATCCATCTTGGGAAAATTTGGGAGAGTATAGAGGTGTTTGGGGTTTTATTTTTGAATTCTATCCAAACTAGTTAGTTCTTTTGTATCCATCCCACCCACTGTGTGTTTAAATTTTCAAATCATTGAGTTAGTGTTCCTATAATTGGTTTGGGTGCATTATAGTTTCAAAATTTCCTATGTGTCCTTTTGAATCTAACTTTTCATTTCCTACACTAACATTTTGTCCTCTAGCTTCCTCGTGACTGTAAGGAAACTCTTCCTCTTCAATTCTTCTCTTCATGGCTGCTATGAGCTTCTCTAACATGTAACGGTTCTTTTTGCAATTATAATACTTGTATCTATAATTTGTTTATATTATTAAGGCTATTAGTCATTCATAAATTCAGAAATTATAACAAATTCTCTTATTTTAGAAATTCAAGAATAAAAATTTACTTGACAATCCTGGTCAAATAAGAGCCATAGGCGATTTTCTATCAAGTTTCTAGAGGGATTTGTAGCCCACTTTTTTTATCAGATTGTTCATCTGGATGCTTCTAATGATTATATTTTCAATGCATATATTTCTGTTGAAATTTAAACTCTGAGTTAAAAGTTATAGCCTTCTAGAGTTGACCATTTTTCCACATTTACTTATGTTCCTGTAGCTACATTGTATCGGCATTGGACTTGCTCCATTGCGACTAATTTTTCATTGCATTGGATTTTCCCCAGCGAATCTGTTATACATTGTTGAAACTCATAAACTCTTGATCATCCCAATCTGATGCCCTTTTTTCGATCATATCAAATTCAAATCCTTGGATCAGAATTTTCATTAATTTTTGCCAATGTTCTTGTCCAATGGTCGATGTCCAATATTTAACTATTTCTCAATATATTGATGCATCATTCTGTGCATCATTTTGTTCCAACCAGCAAATCCCAATGTCAATTCTGTGAAGTTTTTCCTTCGACAAGTTCCTGTCGATATGTCAGATCCAATACATCGGATCTCTCCTTTTGGATTTTTCCATGATACTCGCACATGCTCTGTTTGTCATATTTTACATGATCCTGTCACTAATGACTCATCCCCAACATCGTTTATTTTGATACATCGAAAACCCACTCTTGTGCCTTCTGCATATACTCTGTTATAGCTTTCCCCGATATCGGATCCCTGATACATTACCTCTAAAAATTGAACAAGTGGTTTTTGTGTAGGTTCTTACACTCGGTGTGTCTCTCTAATGGGAATTTCCCATTCATTGATAGATCTGTCAATTTCCACCACTAAACTAAGTGTGCCTCCATGGCATTGGTTCAACTTCCTTTTACCCATGCAAGCCCAATGTTGTAAACCCTATATTCGATACCACTTTGTAATGTCCTCGATCAACTTCATGGAACCTTTGGGATGAAAAGGAACTCCATCAACACCCTTAATTAAAAATTTGGCTTGTATAATTGAATCTGAAGTCTGATAACTGACATTGATTCACTAAAATAGAAAGCTAATTGACCATAATCTCTAATACCAATATGTTAATTAAACCCGATACTCTAATTACTTATTTTTCACATTTAACTTCATTCTGAAAACCCAATTACCATTATAGAAATCCACCTAGGAATTCAAATGCATGTGTATACAACATAATTGATCTTGATATAAACATACATATCCACATAAGTATGATCAAGCTAGTACAACAAAATAACATTTATAATTAAGCAATGGAATTACATTACAATCGTGGTTTCCCAATAATCGCCAATATATCATCTAATTGATCATGCAATATCTATATGAATGTAGCCACACAACTGCCATGCAAACCATGCATATATGCATACTCAAAGATGGGGAATTAACACATCTCATAATAAAATAGACATGCCATTCATAATTAAAAATAAGGCCTTCACGACAAGATAAACACTTATATTAATAGTTGTCCCAACAAGTTGCAAGAGTTAGGCATTCCTCCCAGTCGTAGGCTCTCTATTGTACCAAATCCCTCTACAACAGAGGCCACCCCCAAGTTGGGGATATCAATCCACAAGTTTAATGTGCTCTACAATGCTCCACTCATCCTGGTCACTCACAAGATACTCAGGCGCACCCTCTACCCAATCCCTCATGCAACCTCCTAGTGTGGAAACCCCATCGAAATATGTCCTAATCCTCATTACTCGTCCCCCATCATCCTGAACAACACAAGGGATAAACCCCTTCTCTAAGTTAACAACCCCTCAAGTTTCCTCTAGTTTCCTTCTATTTCTCCAAAACAGATCATCCAATGGAGTCTTTGCACTAGGAATCCATGGAATGCAATGTGTAGGCCAGGTTTCCCTAAAGGCTCACTATCCAATTACACCAGTCTTGAGGCTTATCAGCATGTCTTAGGGAATTAAAGAAAAGCTCCACAAAAAATACAGATTCCCAAATTCAATACAACTGTATAGTTAAGATACTTGCTATCCCACCTCTATGTAGATACAACACCAACATAATGGTCAACAACCCCCTCAACAGACTAAGTTCCCCACATTTTGTATGCATGTTGGAAACTAAACAAGTGTCCACTCATGAGATATCCCTTTATTAATCCTCAGTTAACTTAATTAAAAAATATTAATCTCATATATAACCAAGATTCAACATACCTTAGTTTAAGTAGCTTCTTAAGGTTTAGATGAGGCCATGGACATAAACAAACTAGGATCTCTTCCCCTCATCCCTTCTCTCACCCTCACCACTTATGGATTCATATCCCCCCCATATATTTTTGTTTGATCCTTCCTATAGTCATTTGGGAGTTTTTATTAAATCATAACAAAATATACACATAATGCATCCTAGTCATCTAGACAAATGTCTCAGGCTTCGAGCATTTTCATAATATTTACACATTAGATATGGGGGGGAAAACGGATGTTACAATTTACAAAGAGTAGTTATAGTCCCAAAGCTATTTCTTTGGATGTCACCCCTTCCCTTTTCTCTCTACGTGGCTTTCTTTATTTTCTCTTCATTGGGAGTCTTTGTTCTTCTAAGTCTTCTAATTCCTCTCCCTGGTGTTGTTTTTCCTTCCTTCTTGTAATGATACCACTTGGGGTTTCCTTGCTATGGATTGTTTCTTTCTTCGGTTCCTTCAGAAACCAGACATTCCTTTGCTTCTTAGGGTTTATTTCTTCCAAAATAGGTTGACTTATAAATTTTTCCATTGGCTCATGAATCTCACCCTCTTCAACGGATAGCGTGATCTATGGGTCTTCTTCCTCTAGTTGAGATAGAGATTTAAATCATCTAGACAATAAGGGTTTTGGAGATGGAATTTCCAAAAGGGATTTCTAATTTTTTTCCTCCTTTCTTCACCTATTTCCATACAATTTTTGTTTCTCGGGTTTTTGGAGTTCATTTGGCTTGCTTGCATTTTTTAGCAAAGTGTTCATACTCATGACACTCTTTGCACTTAAATGGCAATTGCTTATAATCTAGATTTTGAATATGAACACAACCATCCATTGTTAACTTGATATCTTCTAGGAGACTCTTCTCTAGGAACACTTCAACATAAATCCTTCCATAAGCATACATTCCACCTTTCAATTCAGATCTATCAATATATTTTCCAATTGTGATACCTATAGATTTAAATCTCCATCACTCGAATAGTGAAATGGTAAGTGACGCACTCTAACCCAAACCAAAATAGTTGTAGGAATGTCTTTTTCAAGATCAAATTCTATAGGCCATTTGTATAAGTACATAACTCTTGGACCCATGAAGTAAGGTCCATTCTTGAATATTAGATCACGGTCCTCCTTTTTTTCAAAATGGAAATCATATTACCATGTTCTATACAAACATTGAGTAAAATTCCCTTTGATAAAGGGGGTTCTAGTTCTTGGACAACCACAATTCCATGTCCCTTGGAGACGACCATAGTCTGATAAATTTTCCAATGAGGGTACACTCTACAATTGCAGTTGATTTACATTTTGAATCATAAGAGTTGAGTCTTACTTCAGGTATTTATGCAAGCTTAAAAAAATAGAAGCTTGATGGAGGACCTGGAGCTTTCTTAGGGTTAGCCGACTGAGTAAAGGGAGTCAAATCATAGTCAGTAGGTGGGGGGGATAATCTCCTCGCTTCCATGTTTAGGGGACAAGAGATAGGGGCAACAAAACTAGGTTTTAGTGGAGGGAGTAGATGCAAATCTCGAGCATGTTGGTAATCATTAAAAATAAAATATTAATAGGAAGAATATATACTTGAAAAGAGGGTTCATGACCATTTAATGTGCAAGAAGTGATGTATCATTTTATTCTTTAAGGTAATATTTTTCATGTTTTACTTTTAATTCTCAAAAGAGAATTAGTTAAGTGTGCGACACTTGTCATATTTTTTTTTTCCTGGAAAAAAAAGCGTAATTTCATTTCATCCTTAAGAGTACGAAATTACATTGATCGTCATCACTCAATTAGAGTGGAAAATGGAGCAACAAAATCTAGCTTCAAGCTTCAGTCTGAAATATGCAGTGATGTTCTCACCACGTGAGCATTAACATCTTATACAATGATATGTTTAGTCCCTGTAATCATAACTTTATAGTTTTTCAAAAAATAATATATGCCTGCCTATACAAGTTTTTTAAAGAGCAAAATAAACTAAGAAATGCAAAAAATTACAATTTTCCAACCAACTGTTTTCCTGTAATAACTTGAAGTTCAGCAGACTTCAAGTAGCATGTCATAACATCATTCGATGAACGGCCTTTGGAACAATTCCCGGCCAACCCCATCTTTAAATTCATTGATTTTCCAAATACCAATTCCTAGCAGCAGCCCTTCCTTTGAGGCTTTGTCCACCTCTGCGTTATTTTCCCGAAATATGTGCCTGCAATTGAAAGTATCAAAGGTGTAAGAGACATTATGAATTTGTTCCAAAATAGCAGCAATCCGATTGTTGCACTGATAATAGCCAATGACCCACTTTATCACATTCAATGAGTTCCCAAACACAGAAATATTACTAACAGAGTGTTCCACAGCAAAGGAGATAAGTAACTTAAGACTGAGAATCTCAGCCCAGTTATTGGTCCCCCTCCCAAATCCAAACGACATCACATAAAAATGAGTAGGAGACATGTGAAGAAGAGCCCCTCCCCCGCATAGTTCATTCTGACAAGCCCCATCAAAGAAACCCCACGGCTGAGTTCGATCAATATCCACCGATTGTATATTTCTAGGAATAGTAGCATGTCTAATACGTTTGAGAGCTAAAAAAATGCCACAGCTGTTAATAGCCACTAAAGCTGGAAGTCCCTTCTTGTCAAAGAACAAACAATTGTTTCGTGAGAGCCAAATTCTCTAGATAACAATAGGAGGGAGCACTTTAAAAGTTGCTAATGCAGGATTATGTAACCAACGGCTCCAAGCCTCCTTAAGGGAGTTCCCATCCCAATGGAAGTTTACTTTC
The DNA here is from genome assembly GCA_027924585.1 of Larix kaempferi. NCBI lineage: Eukaryota > Viridiplantae > Streptophyta > Pinopsida > Pinales > Pinaceae > Larix > Larix kaempferi. The sequence continues at coordinate 5,223,397 of BSBM01000368.1, forward strand.
AAAATTCTAGACACGACATTCTAGACCTCCGAGATGAAGCTACAATGGAGAAAAATATGTAGAACATTTTCCTCATTCTTATAACACAGGTAGCCCCTGCTAGCACCTTGAATACTTCTTCTATGCAAAAAGTCCCATGTCGGGATCCTGTTGGCCAAGACACACCACATGAATATTCTAGCCTTGAGTAGGCACTGAATTCTCCATAGATTTTTCCACCACCATACCTGCTCTCTGTCCACAAAGTTCTCACAGATCCATTGATAACCATATTTAGGAGTATAATTACCCAAGGGATCCCCATCCCATACCAAAGTGTCGTCTTCTTCTTTAAGGAAAATTTGATCCCTACTGAGAGCCCTCAAGTACAATCTAAGTTCATTCTCCTTAACCCCATCTAATCCAAAGGTATCCTCTCTCCTCCAAACAAGGCTTCCCATCCAGATATTCTCCAAATCCGCCAATTGATGGAGAACAATAATATCCCTCTGCCTTAGCTCCTCAATCAGCCCTGCTGACAGTAAGTGTTGTGCTTCACATCCCACCCAAGGATCTCGACCAATCCTCAGCTTCTGCCCATTGCCAACATCCCAAACTAGATTCTATTCAATAACATGAAATGAGGAAACCAAATCTTTCCAAATAACAGACCCCCCTTTATGTGACTTGTGAGGAGACCTAATCCAATCTTCCACTAAATTAGGTTCAATATATTTTTGAATCATAACTCTTGCCCAGAAGCCCCTTGATTTGATTAACCACCATCCACACTTAGCTGCCAATGCTTTAGAGAAATGAAATATGTTTTTCAGTCCCCACCCACCCAAAGCTTTTGGAGCTGTGATTCTCTCCCATTTCACCCAGGGAGTCACATGTGCATCCTCCTGCCATTCCACAAAAATCTGAAATAGATTTTCCTAGCAGCTTCAAGAATGCCCTCTGGGATCCATGCTAGAGACATCCAATACACTGAAATAGCTTCCAGCATCGACTTCACCAGTACCAACCTACCAGCTCGAGAGAGCCACCTAAAGCTCCATCTTTTTAACCTTTTTTCCAACTTTTCCAAAATCCATACCCAATCCTGTTTCAGATAGTCATTAGGCTTTAAATTGAAGCCCAGGTATCTTAACCCTTCAGAAAGGGTAAGAAGAATGAAGGGAAATAGATTGGTGTAAGTGTGTAGTTCCTCCTCACACAAGTGAGAAAAAGTAAGTGAGGATTTCCCATCGTTAATCTCCATACCAGTTGCAAGGGAAAAGAGATCCAGAAGTTCTTTAAGTTTAACTGCTTCCCTCCTTGAACCTGAGCAGAAGATCAGAATGTCATCCACAAAAAGCATATGTGAAAGTGAGATGCCAGTTGCCACCAAGATCCCTTCAAAATCACCCATTCTTTTGGCTTCCTTAATAGCCCTACTCAAGCTCTCGGCCACCAGCAAGAATAACAAGGGAGATAGTGGACATCCCTGACGCAAGCCATGTCCAGAGTGAAAGAAGGGGGTCGCCGCTCCATTCATTAAAACAGAGAAGGAAACATTGGAGATATAGCACATGATCCATCGAATGAAACCAATCTCAAACCCCAAATGTGTTAGCATAAGACGGATATAAATCCAACTGACCTTGTCATATGCCTTTGATAGGTCAATTTTTAGTATTGCTCCTTTCAACTTTCTGGTTTTGATACTGTGTAAGCCTTCCTGAGCTATTCCAATCGCTTCATGGATCTGGCGCCCTTCAAGGAACCCAAAATGCTCCTCTGAGATATGTGTAGATAAGATAGGTTTGAGCCTACGAGTGATCACTTTAGTTACAATCTTATACACACAGTTGCATAAGGAGATAGGCCGAAAATCATTAAGATTAGAGGGAGTGTCCACTTTAGGAATAAGAGCAATGAAAGTGGAGTTAATGCTAGCAGGGACTCTACCTTCCTTTCTAGAATCCTCAACAAGCTGTAAGAGATCATCACCAATAATACCAAAGAGAGCTATAAAAAATTCAATCGTCCATCCATCAGGCCCAGGGCTCTTGTCCTTCTGAAAACTATTCAAAACAGCCTTCAGTTCATCCCCTGAAATGTTGTCCATCAACATCCTGTTATCATCCCCTTCAACAAACCGAGGAAATAGTTGAGCTACCCTGATGACCTCTTCAATGTTCACTCTGTTGTTGGATTTGAAAAGATCCTGGAAATGATTAACCCCAACCCCGGCCAAACCATCAAAAGTGGACTGAGAATTACCATCAGAATCCTCAAGGCTCCAGATAGTATTGACAGATCTTCTGCATTTAGTGTATGCATGAAAAAACTTGGAATTATCATCCCCACTTTCCATCCATATGGCCCTACTTTTCAATCTCCAAGCTTCTTCATTATGCAAAAGGATCCTGTTCCTCTTATCCACTAGTTGTACAAGATGTTCCTTCGTTGCCTGAGAGCAGTATCCACCACCTGTTCCATCAGAAATAGAAGAAATTTCCTCTTCAATAGACTTGAGAGCCATGTCATCCCTACTCCTCTTATTTGCAGCCCACGATTTAATAGGTTCCTTGAGTGATTTAATGTTCTCAGCAAAGTGAAAGGTTGCCGTATGGACAAACCCAAATGGTAAGGGATCCAATGCTGATGAAATAGCTCTAAAAAGGTTGGGTCTTCCAGCCATACCTTATTAAATTTTAAGGGCGCAGGAGCTTTGATAGGGCCTTCCTTCAACTCCATAAAAATCGGTTCATGATCTGAACATCCTCCCTACCCTATCCATTGCCTAACATAGAAAATAGACTCCATAATCTGTTCAGAAATAAGGAAACGATCCAACCTTTTTGCCACTCTATCCATACCAACTCTCTTGTTTCTCCAGGATGGCTTCAAACATACAGGTTCCACATCAATCTAATTGCCTTCTGAAAATTTCCAAATAAAAAAATTAGAAAGGGGATCCAATTGAGCGTGAGGCCCCCAAATCTCTGCTTGCCCAAGAGAAAAATTGAGATCCCCTTCCAGGATCGTAGAATCTCCCTTGAGCAGATCTCTATCCAACAGGGCAGTCCAAAACGGTTCTCTATCACAATAAGGTCCATAGATGTTTACAATAGTAAAAACTCTGTCAAATTCCAATGACTTACAAGTCATGCCTAACACTGAATGCATTCCCCAGAGAGAGAAGACACAAACCTTAGCTTCATTCCAGCGAATCGCCAAACCTCCGGAGCGACCCCTAGCATCCAAGCCCTCAAAACCCCAGCCCGGGAACCATAACTTTAGTCTACTGATAGCTTCATCACCAGTACACATGGTTTCTTGAAACAACAAAATATCCGGATGTTCCAGTTGCAACATCTGACGTAGTGCAGGTATTTTGGAGGGACCAGCAAGACCTCGGTAATTAAAGGACATAATCTTCATTGGAACCCTTCCTTATGGGCATTCACCGCTCTAAGTGCCCTCTCAATAGAAAGTTGTTTACCATTCCTAAGATCCAAGCAGGCTCGGGACTTAGCTTGAGGGATGAAGGACTTCCTACCTCTGTATTTGGGGGGTTTAGTCTTCTCTTTCCCTAACCCCCCAGCTGATGGCTTATTCATAGAATGTAGGAAATAACCAGACTCCGAGGAACCAGTGGGTGAAGAAGGCTCAGAAGGTGCAGTCTGATGTTCAGGGGAATCAACAAGGTTAGTAACCAGGGAACAATCTAACAGTAGAGGATCCACAACAGGGGGTGAATCCACAGAACAAAAAGGGATCGAAAAGGATGACAACATCTGTGGGGAAATATGTAGATTCCTAAACCCGTCCACCTAATCCAAACCTGGAAAAGAAAAGTTTTTAATAAAAAGACTAAAGAAAGGATTTGATAAGGAAATAGAAGAATAACCTGCTGCCATGTCCGGTGACCGAAGAAAGGAGAGCAGAGGTCCCTCCTAAGCTGATACCAGTGGCTAAGAAGGTTCAGGCTCTTCTGTGACCACGATAGCACCCACATCCGGGACAGTACCATCCTCCACCACTATACCAACTGCCTCCTCACCCTCGGTAGGAACCTCCTCATCAGAATGAACAATCGTAGGAACCTCCACATCAGAATGAACAAACTCTTGCTGACCCTTAGCAACTTCATCCAATGTCACTCCAGCCTCCTTTTCCACAATCCTGTGCTTCAGAGTATTTCCAAACTTCATACGAACAGGCACAGAGCATTCGATAGCTGGATGTCCATATTCATGACACCGTCTACAACGGAATGGCACATTTTCATAGTCCAAAGTTTGTTCAAATGTGTAAGGCCCCCATTTCAAATCCATACCCTCATATAACCCTTCCCTAACATTGATACTCACCAAAATTCTCGCCACCTTCTGAATCGCAGTTGCCACAAAGGAGAAATATGCATCCAGGTAAGTCCCCAACAGGTTACCAATCCTCTTGAAATGATCCTCGGCCCAGTAGTGTAATGGAAGACCCGGAAGCTGAACCCAAAGCGAGATAACATCCATACCTTCATGGCTAGCATCAAATAAAGGATTCCACGGCTTAAGCAGGAGTGGAACCTTAAGAATCGACCAGTTCAAGATTAATGCCCACTGAGCATGGGCCTTCGAGGAAAAATGAAAGGCGAACCACCCTCCAAAAAGCCCCACTACACAAGGGACATAACCACAATGGCCGAGCCAAGCCCCCGAGGCCCACTGAATCACCGACTTGTGGCTCACCGGCTTTCCATAAACCCGACCCACCAACACCGATTTGACCATCCCTACAATCTGCTGGATTCCAATGTCTTCCTCGAGTGCGTAATTTGGAGCTTTTCCCGTATTGTTAATCCACTTCCTTCGGCTCTTCACATGTGGTACATTGTCCTACAACCCATCAAAACCAACTGCACGGACATGATCCCTCTGATCTGAATCCCCGGACGGGCTTGAGAACCCACGCTGCTCAGCCGAGTCCAAATTTGCTGCCGCAAAACCACCAAGGGGAGACAAATGACAAAACCCTTCCCGCTTATCCTCTCTAGCCACCGACTCAACACTGATACCCTGCACAGGTGAAATATGGTAACCATCTGAGGAGTTGATGAAATCCGGTAGATCCCCAAGTCCGACACTCAACGGATCCGAAGAAGGTGAGGAACTAAAACCCTTAACGCCCCAAATGCTCGCACAACGTTCATTCGGCACGAAACCAACAACAGATCCATCCCAGAACGGAGAGTTGGGATGAAATGGAAAGATAGCTACCTCCAGGGTTGAATGTGGTCCAACAGTAGACTGGCTTCCTTCTAAACCACCAATCCCAAAACCACCATCCCCCTCAATATTCCGGAAAGCGCCAGGTGGCGAGCTCCAGATGTCTTGGTGCCGCAAGGTGTCGATGCCGTAATCCACCTCGTCGATCGAATCCATACTTGGTAAAAACTGGTGCCTACCCGTGGAGAAAATAACAGGAAAACAGTAAAAAATAAGTCACAGGTAAAAAAGTTTAGTAAAACACCTAAAAACCTCCGCTGGAGCCTGACTTGGGAAGCGTGCAACCCATCTGACATGACTGACGGCCTGCTGCCATCTGTCGTGGGCTGCACAGTGGACACCATCCGCTGATCATACCCTAATCTCCACTGCTGTCAAACCAGATCAATGCGACACTTGTCATATATTATGTTGTAGTTGGATATTTATTATTTTTCATGAATTATGGGTGAGGTGGGTCCACATTATTTGCATGGAGTACAACTTTTCTCCTATCACATCATGACCCCTCTCCCTCATAATATCAACATTAGTTAATTTCCTTGTCCTTGAACTTTGATTATGATCTTATTACAACACCCATATATTTTTAATATGTATAACTAGCAATTTCCCTAGGAGGTGCAAAGGTTGTCATTGATTTTTTGTGGAAAGTAATTGAGTAGGCAGTGTTTATAATTAAACCATGGACTCTTCCTTAAGCATATGGACCCCATTTTGGAGCACATCACTAGTCTCATGATTGTGGATATCATCAATGAGGATGTATCATGCAGGCAATGTTTATAATTAAACCATGGACTCCTCCTTAAGGATATGGACCCCATTTTGGAGCACATCACTAGTCTCATGATTGTGGATATCATCAATGAGGATGTATCATGTCTAGCAATGAAATAATGCATATGCAGGCATCCAGAAACTAATTACAATATACATGAGTTTCAATGTTGTGAACCTAAGTAATGAACAATTTGGTCATTATACACATAGTCGACCTTAAACTTTTATATTGTTTACTTCTATAACTCTAAATTGGGGTTTTTTTTGCATATTAATTAATGAAATTAAGGTTGTGTGGCTATGAGATTATATTTAAACACATTTATATTGAATTTTTTATAGTTACATTGAAATGACTTCGTATACCCTCTAATGTGAACATGTATTTTGTTAATTGGATAATCATGTATCGTATTTCTTATATATTTATTTATTTTTTAATAAATATTATCATACTCGAAAATATTAACACAAACAAAAACATAAAGTGACACACAAATATCCACCCTTCACTAATAGTTACTTCGATGGGAAAAAAAAGAATCATGCATTACAAACTATAAGAACAAGCTATGACTTAAAATCATTAGAATATGACATATTGATAGCATCAACCATGTTGGCATAATTTAATAACAACAACAACAAAAATTATGGGCAAAATACTTTCTAGTTCAAGTTGGAAAAATCTAACTATAAACTTAGTGTGTTAATAGATTGAGAGATACAATGAAACTCCATTAATTTTAGCTTTCCATCATCCTAAGAATTTCCTTCAACCAAACTGTGTGAGTAATTCAAGAGGTTATTTTCTTGGTGGAAGTTGCAACTGCATTTATGATGGGTTTGGTGGATTTTCGAATTGAGGCCACTTTATATCTTCATTTGTACATTAAGAATTTCTTAAATACAAATATACAAGATTTGGTGGTGACTAAGACATAAGCACCTACTTTTTTTCCACCTAGTAAAAATAGATATGATGGCTCCATAATAATGTGTGCAACATGTAAATACGTTTGTTGATCACATTTGTAATTTGTTGTATAAAATGAGTGGAGAGGGATATATTTCCACCTTGAAATACCCATTCACGGATTCCACTTGTCGGTCATGTTTGTATTTTTAGTACACCTAGCATTTTCCTTGTACATACCTACTTAAATAAATGACAAATGTTATTCATTGACTTGCATTAAATGAACCATTTTCCAAAGCTATTGCACTACAAAGGAGATCCGAATTCCCATGTTTCTTATGATCACCAACTAATCTATGTTTTTGTAATGCCCCTAGACTGATGTAGACTTTGAGGGCACTTATCAAGTGACCCGGCTGAATCACAGTTTAATAAAATGATCCTTTGAATATTTATGTTTGAATAATGGATAAACACATCATGATGTGCATGACGACAAAATGATAAATGAAAAACAATGAAATGAATGACACTTGTAGAAATGGATTTTTAGTTAAATTGGTGAATGGATGCATGCTCTGCTTAACGATTATATATTTTATGAAATATATGATGTGAATGAACAAATTGTATGTATTTTTTAATGATTGGAAAAATTATGAAACATGATTATGATTATGGACTAATTTACATGATGTATATGATGAGTTATGATGAGTAGTACAACTGATGCTACTTTGAGAATATGTGCAGCAATAGGTAATTATCATAACCAACTGACTCACAAAGGAAATAAATGGGTCATAGAGTACGAATAAATCACACACGGAAGAACGACGACGGTGTCGACTTCCTACGGAATCCACGCATGAGTTGAAAATCCCTTATCTGCTTACTCAAGGAAGCGTGAAGTCATACAAAGTGGACCATGACATAATTGGTCACGTACGAGGTTGAGGGGCGCGTAGTAAGAAAGGAATTACTCCTCAGCGCCATTAGTATCCAATAGAGTGTAAATGGATGATTGAAGGTAACGAATCCTAAATCACTACATGAAGTTCCTGCAAATCAAATGAAATGAGAAAGCATTGATGAAAGGATCCGACGATGGGGTGCCTAATGATAAGGATAAAGCACCAAACGAAAGGACTCGACGATGTGGTACCTTGATGATAAAATAAAATGATGGTAAAATGGACCCGATGATGTGGTACCTAGACCCAAGACGAAAATGATAGATGAATATTATGCATTAAACATGTAAGTTTGCATTTAGGCTATTTGCACATGAAATGAATATTAGTAATTAAAATAATGGATAATAATTGTTTTAGGAGCAAATGGTATACTAAACATTAGCATATAGCCAACTCCACTTGCACCCACAAAAATAGAAACTTAGATTGGAGTATCAATGGGGGACAGACTTGAGTAAATATAGGAATGTAGGTGCACTCTCTTAGGAATTAGATACATGGCTGGGTGAGATAATTATATTTAAATAATTAGAAAATTAGGCATTTTTGCATGAAGCAACATGTGTCGCAGAGAATTTTTCTACTTAAGGAAGGGATGAAGAAAGGGAAAGACACCCTATGGTTGGATGGTTACCGTAATGTTAACAAGACATTGATTTGCTTCTATTGTGAGTTTGGAAAAGGACCTTGGTGAGGGGGGGACTCACTTCTGGATCCTTGATTTTTATGTGTGAGCTCTATGGCCCCATTGCTTGGGGGTTCGAGAAGAAGAAGAGTATCCCCAGAATTGCTAGGGAGGTCAACCGAGTGTTCAGTTGGAGATTTGGAATTTTGCGGCAAGGGAGTAGCTATTCGACAAATCTGCATTAGAAGGATCTACCTACAACCATTGAATCTAGGTTCGAATATCGATGTAGTTTATTTATAAAATCTTGGTTTATATTGTGGTATGATTATGTTGCCTCTCATGATTATTATTTGATATTTCTGAGCTCAACGCAATTTCTTATGTTATGCGTTCATGTATTGTTAAGTTCTGCGTAAAAAAGAAAATAGTATGAGAATAATAGTCTCGAGCTAAGTGTTACCATGCTATATTTCTGAAGTCTTACGATCTTCACATGAAACCAATACGATTCTGAATGGTCAATGTAGGGTATCATGTTTGGGGTGTTATTTTTTCATCATTTAATTCAATAGATCTAGGATCTTAACTGAAAGAACAACATGTATAGCATATCAAGCATAAGAGACAAGAGACAAGAGACACAAAACATTTCACCGGGGAAAACCAAGAAGGTGAAAAACCCCACAACTTCCTCAAAGATAGAATAAGCATCAATACAAGGATCACCATGATCAAACCCAAGAGATAGATATCTTCAACAGCATGCTCCTCCTCCACTTGTGCGCACCCTCCTCTTCTCTCACTAATGTGAAGTGAGTGAATAATAGAATATGTAAAATGAGATAGACACACTCTCTATTTATACACTAACTTGACTTGACCTTTACTCAACTAGGTCGGCCTCAACTTAACCACTTAACATAATGTTGACTAGGCCGACCCCTACTAGGGTGGTCTAATAACCCTTTGACCCACATGAATCATATAGGGCCGACCCCATCAAGGTGGTCTAATAACCCATCAAGTATAAGTTACGACACTTACAATATAACTTGCGACACTTGCAAGTACAACTGATGACACTTCCAATCGGAGGAATAATACATCTCCGTTGGGGATACAATAAGGTACAAATACAATATACAAGTGAATATCTTCTGAAGTTACAAATACATCAACACTCCCTCTTAACTAGGAAGGTATTCTCTTCAGGGTAATTTTTAAGGGCAAAATTTCTCCAACTGGCTATTTTTCGGTTTTTGTTTCAAAAAATAAATTCGCTATTTGGTCATTTTTAGTCTCTAATATCGCCTATATTTACATAAAATATAATTTTTTATCATAATATTCGCCAAAATTTACACATTTTAGTAGTAAATTGTATGTTTCATATTTAATATTCGCCTACCTATCTATATACATGTTTTTTTCAATCCAAAATAATCGCCTAGGATACTATACTTAAGTATAATATTAGAATCCTTAAAAAATACCCTGATTCTCTTAACACAAGTCATCAATACATATAGGCACAAGTCTTCAATTCTGGAGCTGGATCATCGTCACTGGATCACATAGCATCATTGTCACTGCTGCTGTACTCATCATCTCGATCACTGGTGCTATATCTCAATTATTCTCATCATAGGAAGTTCTATAGAGCCATCCCTTTTTCATACTGGATGTAGGCCTAGCCTCTTGTAGGTCTTCATCATCTCTGCGAGCGGCCATCCGGTGGAATCTCAGGACTGATTACGTGCGTCAACAAAACCTAGCAAGAGCATCCCAAGACTAATTACATGCCCAGCACAACCTGCAAGATTTCCCAGGGAGCTATTACATGTGACCTCGCAAAACCTAGCAAGAGTATCCCAAGACTGATTATGTGCCCAACACAACCTGCAAGATCTCCCAGCAAACTATTATATGTGACTAAGCAAGCAAAACCTAGCAAGAGAATCCCAGGACTGATTACGTGCCCAACACAACCTGCAAGACCTCCCAGGGAGCTATTATATGCTGCCAAGCAAAACCTAACAAGAGCATCCCAGGACTGATTACGTGCCTAGCAAAACCTGCAGGATCTCCCAAGGTGAAATTACATGCCATGGACAAAACCTCGAAAGAGCATTTGCCAGATCTCCCAGGGAGCTATTATATGCCATAGGAAAAACCTAGCAAAAGTATCTGCAAACCTCCCAGGGTGCTATTATATGTCCCTAAGCAAAACCTAGCAAGAGCATTTGCCAGATCTCCCAGGGAGCTATTATATGCCATAGGCAAAACCTAGCAAGAGTATCTGCAAATCTCTCAGGGCGTTATTATATGCTTATCCGCACAACTTGTCCTCGGCCACAGAGTATGTAACATCCCGATAAATTCAAAAAAATTAAAACTTTTAAAACAACATTAAATGTTAACTTTTCAATTTGCGGAAGTAATAAATACTTAAAAGGATAGCATTTAATGATAAGTCATTAATGCATAAATTAATTACTGAGTAACTAAACTAAAAGACTGGCAGTGATACGACATACTTTAATCGTCATGTTTATGACGTTATTTCTACTTGTGGTTGACCATGCATTGAATTATTATATAATCAAATTTTTCCTAACAAGGTACTGACAGTTTATTTCTTTAATGACGATGAAGGGGTCCTATGAGGTACCCTAAGGCTTACTTAGCTAAGTTAGCTAAAGCATCTGCTCCTATCCTTCTTGTGCAGATCCGCAGGTAAGAGTAGTACGACATAAATCAAAAGTTATGAGTATTTATCAATTTGATAATTAAGGTTATAGTGCCTCTTGCTTCAGGTATGGAATTTGATCCAAATTCTAAGTGTATTATTTTGATATAAAAAAAAAAGGTCTATAGAAGCTAAAAGTATTTATATTGGATTCACTTGAGAATTTACTTAGAAGAAGATGCCTACGCTTATGAGTCTCAGGAAATTTACTAGGTTATTCAGTAAAAAAAATACTAATATGATTCTGCCAATATTGTCCAAATCCTGAAGGCGGTTACTAGAAGTAAAACATTGATGGTAAATTTCAATGAATGGCTTCTATTAGAATTATTATAGTAGTTCTACTTCATCTATTTATAAGATGCATGTATGCTCATGTAGCCCTTCTTTTATATTATAATGCCTAAATCTAATTCTTACTATGAACATATTATAGGATATATATGTGGACCTTCTTAACTATAGAGTGTACCAATCTAATATGATAATAATGTACTAGTGTAATGAGCGACATTATAAGTTTACATGCAATATTAATACCATGTAAACTATGATATTTCTTAACCTAAGATCTAAGTATGAAGTTCTTTTATGTAGGCGACTAAAACCAATGCAACGTTGAATTATGTGTTCATGCATTTGATGGCTCAAATTAAAGCAATGGAAAGTTATACTATGTCATTCTGACCTTACTCTATGCGGTGATAATGAATGGCAGTGCCAAGCCATGGATACGATAACTTTAATGAAGTGACGGTTATTAAATTTCACTATTGTATGAAATGGTAGGTTGGTGGTTGTCTTGCCCGAGCTTTAATGGTTCTGTACCAACTTGTAATGGAGAGAGATGTTGTTCTTCCACATAATCCTTCCATGGGAAGTCTGGTCTATGAAACTAATCTGTGCTTGGATACAAACCATTCCTCCTCCGAGCAGTATATGGTATTGTCTTCTTTGGCATGCTGCGTTGGCATCGTCATAGATGTTTGTAACAAATGAAATATTAATGCATTGGTTTCCCGACTCTCAATGCATCGCGCTGGCATCTCCTCGCTCATTGATTAGATCTGGGTCATTGAATGTTGAACCCTGGAATCGTGTTGTAAAAGTTTCTAGAGGGTTTTCTTGGTCACTATTTTCACGTTCAGAGTTAGAGTGGTGAAGCCGACAGGCTGCACAAATGTAGGTTTTGAGGTTTTTTAGGATTAGGAGGGTTTTTTCCCTCAATCTCGAACCCTAGACCTGTGAGGAGAGTTGTAATGTTCAGGTTTTTAACCTTCGAAGAGCCACGACACAGCCTGCGTGCAATGTAGGAAGGTACTTCTGTCAGTTTGGTTGAGTGCATCTGGTTAGCAGTTCGATTCTCCAAGTTTTCTTTTAAGAATGATCCCAAGAACTTGAATCTACAGGCACCGCAACTACAATCAGTCTTCGTCGTTTTTATAGGTGTGGGAATCTCGAGCTCGGAGTTTCATGTTAAGGTAAGTTCTTAATACTAGTAGCATTGATACTGTAAATGTCTAAGTTTATTCCGGCGTTCAATTGTGGTAACCTCATTCAAATGTAACCTGGCAGGTACTCCCCCACTTGGGAAATTTCTATGGTGAAGGTTGGGAAAGGATACTGCGATAACCCCCGGGTAAGCCTCGGCATTGCTTAAAACCTCATGGGTGCCTTCAGTCAGGTTTTACTGGTGTTAGCAGTATGACGAAAGTTGAAAAAGGCCGTGTTTTTTAGTTGTAAATGAACAAGACTGTCAAGAGGATGATCCCTCAATTTTTAAGTTGATTAGTACCTCAGTGACAAAATTTCAGAGTCTTTTGAGCTTGTTTTCTTTCTTGAAAAGGGCAATTTGCTGAGGGGAGAACCCTAAGTGCAAAAGGAACCTCGAAGGGTCTCACCTGAAAATATTACTTATTTATTTTTTTGATGACGAGGCTTAATGGACTGAGGTTTTGCTCGCCCCTGAAAATTAATGGCTCATTTTTATTTAAGTGTTTTGTTACAGCGTGGTTCTGAACGCGTAGAAGACTATTGATGGATAAAATTGCAATGGTTCTGGAAACCAAGCTTTAAATTTATGAATGGGTAGAATTTGGTAATTGCATGTTTTAAAATATTATTGCCAGAATTTCAGTCTTTGTTTACATGCGTAAACCCCTTCCTGTAGGTATTGTTTGCAGCCTGCCAGGTGTTGAGAAAAGATCCCGTGGACTGGGTTTTTAGTTGAGTAGGCATGGATTTCAAAACTAAGTATGTTTCTTATTGGGACTGCAATCTATATGTTAGGCGTCGATACTAATTCGTGTTTCTATTAAAAGATAAACTGTATCTTGTTGATATTCTTGTAAAGAAATATAATCGGTAATTCAAATAACATGATGTACTAGGGTTTAGAAACATAGTTGTGATAACTTCAGAATTGTGTCTGATGGTGCCGTGAATGGCTTGGTAAGCAGTTTATAAACTATGAACCAACTAAAATGCTCGGATTCTCAGTCTTGTGAAAACTTAGGGTTTTTATATTACTGTGCAGATGTTTGGTAATTGAACTCAGTAGTGAAAGTTAGTGAAGAAATGATATCTGTACGATTATATTCAAACTTGTACAGAGATAAATTTTACAGCTGCTATAATTCTTAAAAAGTAAATGCTCTGAAAAACAAGAGAGCATAGTATTGAAATGCGTAAGATCACTATCTGAGCTAGGTGGAGTTACAAGAAAATACATAGCACTGTGCAGAATTAAAATGTGTTTTCTCTTTTATTAAGACTAGATGAATGCTACACTTTTGCTTATACTTCAACTGTAATTTTTACATGTTTTATTTGAGAATATGTTGTTCTGAGATTTATGATTTGATATGTATGGATTATAATGCAGATAAAAAGAAATAACGTAGTATTCATCAGTTCATTCAATCTGGCATTCAGCCTATCATCTTATCAAATCTAAAAATACCCTTCCTGTACTAGAGTACGGTGCATAAACCAGCATGTGGAAAAATACAGAGAAGGATTTTATTCTATCATTTTATCTATATTCATCAATGTAATACAGAATCAAACATCTTTAATGTAAAAACAAGGTTAACAGATATGAAAAGTAGAACCTGAACTAGTAGATAAGAGGACAAACACCCAAGGAGCCTGTTCCACCCAACCTGCTCCTGAAGACAGCCAATATACCTGTCTTAAGACCCCCGAGCCTATTCACTAAACCACCAGGAGGAAGAAAATTTAGAAGCTTAGGTCTTCCACATGCAGCAGAAAATAGTTTACCCAATCTTAAAGACTTAGCAGTCAAAGAGACCTACACCAGCACCTTTGGTTTTCCTTCTCTGGAATAATTTGTAGACTCACAATTGCACTCTCACATAGCATCCCTATTCGAATCTCTCAGTCATCACCTGATGCACATGAGGAATATTTCTGCAGAAAATATTGTAAGAGTTTCCTGCTCAATTCGAATTGCCTTATATAGGCTACCTCGGCCTTTTAGTGATAATCTGGTCATTAATGAGCTGCCTGCTCACTTCCCCCACCTGGGGAATAATGCCACAATTTTAGGACTAGTTGGCCCATAACCAACAGCTAGTGGTGGAGTGCAAATGCTGCCATCTGTCCCATGCCTTCCACCAACTTCCATTCCTCCTAGTGGGTTAGTGAACACTCTTGTAATAGATTTCTTGAGTGTTTGACTCCTTTTCTAATTTATTAAATAATAATAATAAGTCATTACAGTTATCTTTGACCAGATTTGGTCATAATTACAAAACTTTGTAATTATAATTTAACATAGACTATTTTGCAAAATAAAATAATTATTCTCAAAATTTGGGTAGGTGATAGAATATCATCTTAGTACTCATGATCCACCTGATTTGTCACCTAACCAAATTTTGAGAATATTATTTTATTTTGCAAAATACTTTATGTTAAATTATAATTACAAAGTTTTGTAATTATGACCAAGTTTGGTCAAGGATGATTGTAATTACTAATTATTATTATTTAATAAATTAAAATAGGAGACAAACACCCAAGGGAACTATTAAATGAGTGTTCAATGACCCACTAGGAGGAATGGAAGTTGTTACAAGGTATGGGACAGATGGTAGCATTTGCACTCCTCCACTAGCTGTTGGTTATGGGACAACTACCCCTAGATTTGTGGCATTATCCCCCAGGTGGGTGGAAGAGAGCAGGCAGCTCATTAATGACTAGTTAACCACTAAAAAGGCCTAGGCAGCCTAGAAAAGTCAATTCGAATTGAGTAAGAAGCTCCTACAATATTTTCTGCAGAAATATTCCTCAAGTGCATCAGGTGATCACTGAGAGATTCGAATAGGGAGGCTATGTGAGAGTGCAATTGTGAGTCTGCTAGTTATATTGAGAAGGAAATCCAGAGGTGCTAGTGCAGGTCTCTTTGATTGCTAAGTCTTGGGGACTGGAAAATCTATATTCTACTGCAAGTTGATGTACTAAGGCTTCTACAAAATCTTCCTCCTGGTGGTTCAGTGAACAAGCTCGGGGGTCCTAAGGCAAGTAAGCTAGCTGTCTTCAGGAGTAGGTTGGGTGGAACAGGCTCCTTGGGTGGTTTGTTCTCCTACAAATTATTAGGTTCTATTTTTCTGTTGTTATTTTCAATCATATAAATTTTGCATTTATCAGTAAGAAATTATTTTATTTCTGACCTAAATATGATTTCTAAATGAAAATGATTTCTGAAATGATAGATTCGATAACCATCTCTATATTTTTCCCCATGTTGTTTTTGCATCGTACTCCAGTATAGAGAAGTAAATTAAGAAAGGTGATTGATAGGAAAATTGCCAAATGATTGGATAGAATAATCCTATAATGTTTTCTATAAATGTTGATTTATTAATTCTTCATATAGAATAGTATATCACAGAATGTAGACTTATAGTAGACTTCTTGTACTTAGAAATAAAATTAAAGTAATCCATCTCTGCATCAGTCTAAGTCTGCAAATTTTCACTAAATGTTCTTTCTGTTTGCAATCTGATGTTCAATATAAAAAAGTCAAGTTTTCATTCACTTCCTGCATTATTGTTATTAGAAATTTAACAGCTGCAAAAATATTCTTATCTAACTCAAAACAAGCATTCTATTTTTCATTCCATTTCTTTCATCAAATTTTTTCATGGGTTAAACTTAGTATTATTTCCAGTACTGCAATAGTCTGTTATATTTCATTTTTATGCAAAATAAATAAATTCTAGCTTGTATTTCTAATATCTTACAGTACTGTTATTGCTAAAAATTTCATCTTCATGAAGTCGAAAATATATATCTGAGTCTTTCAAAAACCCTAAGATTATTCTATAGACAGTTTAAAACATAAACTTCAATCTCTTGTACTTAATTTTCCATTAACAAAAATACCTTTCGGTTTTCCAAACTACTATACATGTATATTAACTATATTATAAGGCGTCTGTTGAGTAAGAGATTGTTATTCTCTTAAACCATTTTTTGTTTTATGCCTCAAAACCCAGAAAATGATTATCATCATCAATCAAACTCTAACTCAAACATTCAAGTCTCGTTTCAAGAAAACCAACTAACTTTCGGCACTTGGCCTTTCTTTAAATTGACAGTATTCTTGCTTGTCAAACCCTTCTACTATCAAAACCTAGTTTTTGTTTTTCAAACCCTAAGATCGAAAACTGTAGCCATTTAAAAACGTTTAACTTCTACTTTCTATATTAATCACATTACAGTACCTCGTTTTCTTTCAAAACCCTACGTATCATGGAATTCCTACTTTTCACAGTTACGAGCCAACCAACGACACAAAAACTGGTTATCAAAACAATTACTATTCATTCTACATCGACGATTTGGGATTCCAAACATTACACAGTAAACATTGCAGTTTTAAAAACTGTATGATCCATTCAAAGGAACGATGGTTTATCCCTTAGGGATTACAACTTCAAAACAAGATACATTTCAACCAGAAAAATTATAGTAGACGCTGCGTTAACCAGACTAGCCAACATCTTAGTAGATGGGAACTTAGCATTACTGCTCACAAGTTACATTCAATGGACAAAAACCGTGCTAGAAATACAAACACCTAGAACTTTGTCAAACATCATTCGTTGACCTCAACTGAACTAGGATGACCAATGAGGTAAGGAAACCACCGAGGCTTACCGGTGGACAAGCAGAGCTCCTCCATCATTTCTCAAGTAAATGGTCCTCCGACGAAGGCAAACCTGTCAGAAAAACTACGAATGGTTAACCAAGTTACTGGGTATGTTTATGGAAGCATTTAAAATAATAGTAATGGGTTAGAAGAATGCATTACCTTTGCGTTAAGAAGACTCTCCTGCAAACAAGGTTAAAGCCACCCATCCATCTTATGGAAGAGAGAGTTCCAGTTTTGAGTTCGACAGTTACCACAGCATGAAAGGTCGAAACTGGTTCAATTACTTCAACACAAACCATGAACTAACACTCTCTCAAGAATTACACAGAGATATCATCTAAAGAATTGCCCCTTCGACGTCTTAGCTATTGTAAAAAATCTGCCAGAGGCTCGGCTTCTTAACATGACTTTCACTTGCAAGTTGAACGCACATAGGTCACGGGTTCGAGCTCGTAGAACCTCCAACTATAAAAACCCTAGAACCCCTCGGCCTGTTGGCCTCTCCCCAAGACCATTACCTAGCAAAATGAATGCCGAGGAACGTGTTTCAACGCTGTTGTAGTATGCAGTTAGGGTTTTCCATTACAATCTCAAGAATCATAGATCAACGGTGAAGATTGCTGCCAACCAGGCACGTTGGAAAGTGGGAAACCACTACATTAAATACTTCATTAAATGTTACAACCACGACAATGGCAACACAGTATGCCAAAGAACAACATTTTAACCAGCTCGGAGAAGAGTCGTTATATCAACTATGCACAGCTCGAATTCTTAATGGTATCACTCACCAGGTCTTTACGTGAAGTGGCTTACGTGGATTGACAACAGTACATTCCACCATAGTGTTTAGACCGAAGCATTAAATACCTGAACGGGACACTGTCAACCTGCCATTTCATAACAGTAGCAAAATTATTACCTGTCAACTCATCACCTCATCAACGAACTCGTTTGTAAAGTGCAATAACATACAATATCAATACTAAGAACAAGAGCTAGGGTTGCATAGCATAGTTCATTTATTTGCTAAAGTCTTAGCTGTTCAAATGTTTGGTTACGTAGATTATAGGATGAGAGTCGCACTCCATATAAGGGCTACACACATAGGACTTGGTTAGGGTGTATCCCTTGGTCCTTTGTATTATTGTTTTTATAAACGTAATATTTTGTAGAATCATACTTTATTTAAACGGTAACAATATTATATTCAAAGGGTTAAATTTTATATTGTGACTTTTCAAATTAGAATTTCGTAGATAATATCATAATAGATGTGTTAGATTTACACAATGTTATATGCATTTATAGATGGAAAATTTAGGAGCTTTTATAGTTAATTTATGACATTCAAATACGGAAATTGGATCATGATACTATAGTTGGAATTATTGTATAAGCCGAAATATTCACAAATCAATACATGGTGGAAATGAAACGACCAAATAGAAATAGTATCATATTTATACTTGACTTTCGTAACCTAGTATTTATATTCTAGAAATTCCTAAGCACAAATCATTCCTTTTGATGGTTTTACTAAGGAATGCATTTGAAATATCAATCATTTTGACTTCTGCATTATATATTGCTTTAGTCAAGTAGTACATCTAGATTAGACAAGGTCCATACTTGAAACAAGGGAGTAAATAGCATTTTGACCAAACATTGACATTTTAACGAAAAACATATTTACTCTTAAACACTTGGTTGTCGCATTCTCTTACCTGAAATCTGCGCAAGAGGGACAGGAACAAATGCTTCAGCTAAACATAGCTAAGTAAGCCTCAGGGACCTCATAGGACCCCTTTCATCACCATCCAAAAACAAAACTATCAACACATTGTCAAGAAAACATAATCGCATGATAATCAAATTATAGTTAACACAAACAAAATCAATGCCGTAAGCATGATAAGAGCAGTGTGACGTGTCGCAGTCATTAAAATGTCTTTAGTTAAGAGACTCATTAATTAATTTTTTTTTTCTGTATTAATGACTTTATTATTCAATGTTGTCTTGTTAAGCATTTATTATTTCCGCATTAGCAATTTACTCTACATTTAATGTTGTTTTAAAATTTTTAAATTATTATGAAAATAACGGGATGTTACATGATCATCCTCGCACGAAGCATCATCCTGATGCTCATGATCATACTGATCATCATCATCACATGATCATCCTGATCGTCGTCATAGCATCGTCATGATGCATATCATCATCACATGATCATCTTGATCATCATTACAGCATCATCCGGAGCACCATCCTCTTCAGGTCATCTCATCGTCCACAGAGCACGGCCCAAATGCACATCATATAACACTTACACCACCGACATGGGAGAACACATCTACCACCATTCAAGGAAGGCTCCTACCCTTACTTTTTCACCATGGGAGAACACATCTACCACCATGTGAAAAATGGCTTCAGCCCTTACATCTACACCATGGGAGAACACATCTACCACAATGTGAGAATGGATCCAGCCCTTACATCTGCACCATGGGAGAACACATCTACCACCGTGTGAGAATGGCTCAACAATTACATCACGACCATGGGAGAACATATCTACAACCATGTCAGAAAATCCCATGTGCATCTGCATCTTCCGGACTCATCACTTCCCCTTGGAAGAAACCTCGATCTGAAGTACACCAAGCCTCTCTCTGAAGTACTCAAACTTCACTCTAGCTAGCGACTTGGTCAATACATATGCAATCTGCTCATCCGTCGCAACATACAGGAGCTTCACTGTTCCTCTCTGCACCATATCCCTAATATAGTGATATTCGATCTCGATCTGCTTCGATTTGTCATGGAACACCGGGTTCTCTGACAACTTCACACAACTCTGTTTGTCACAATAGATACAAGTAGCATCCAACTAGAGATCAAATAAATCATACAATAGCTTCCTTAGCCATATTGCCACACAACTAGCCGAACAAGCTGCGGCATACTCTGCTTCGGCTGCACTCAGTGCTACGCAGGACTACTTCCTGCTAAACCAAGAGATCACACATGATCCCATACTGAAGTAGCACCTTGAAGTGCTCTTCCTATCTGCAGCACTGCCTGCCCAATCTGAATCAACATAACCCTCCAGGTTAATGATCTGGATCTTGGGAGCTGAGAACCAAAAGGCTTGAATGCCGAGAGAGGAGGAGGTTAAGCATGCAAATTTGTCATAAAATTCACATAAAAAACACTAATCTTGCATGAGAATAAGCATGAACAAAAACATATGAAATGAATGGGAGGTGAGGCTCAAAGAGGAGCCCCACCTCTGAAACTAATTACCAATAAGTCACTCAGATCTAATTAGTCTCACAATGAACAATAGAAAATAGGAGAGAAACCAAATGAGTAACTTGTTATTATGAGAAGGCTTGCTAGGCCTTTATATAGCATTATTACAATGTGTCTTGAGACCATACCATGGGCCAAAACTATGTGCTACCAAACACCATGCATGAGAGAGGGTGGCCTCTCAATTTAATACTTTTATGGCTTATACATCCGAATTTAGACCGTATGCCCCCTAAAATTCGAATCATTCCTCCCCCCTTAGAAAATGATGGTCCCCATCATTTCATGCTAAAAAGAGACCCATGATTACAATGTGCTAGTTACCAATGAAGAGAAGAGTTTTGTGTGGTTGACCCATAACCATGGGTTTTGCGAGGTTGACCCATAACCATGGGTTTTTCAAGGGTGATACATAACTATGATGACAATGGAAAACTTGGTTGCAATGAAGAGAAGAGTTTTGTGTGGTTGACTCAGAACCATGGGTTTTGTGTGGTTGATCCATAACCATGGGTTTTATGTGGTTAACCCATAACCATGGTGGCAATAACAAGCTTGTTTCCACTGAAGAGAAGGTTTTTGTGGGGTTAACCTATAACCGTGGGTTTTGTGTGGTTGACCCACAACCATTATTACAATACACAACTGTGGGTTTTGTGTGGTTGACCCATAATCATGGGTTTTGTGTGGTTAACCCATAACTATGATTATATTAAGATTTTAAAAAATTGAAAATTCATGATCTTTGGTGTAGTTGATATCTTGCTGCAAATTCATTCATAGCTTCCGATGCATGTACTAAAATTGAATTCCATTGAAGACCCATTTGAAATATCGAAGAGATCTTTTCATCCATGTGTGGAAATCCCTATATATATGCCTGAGGCGAGAGAAAGACCTCGTTGAATATGAAGGTACGGGCGGTCATCATGGGTCAAATACATGCTAATGATCAAATGATCATATCTCTCAAACCAGCAAGCGGAATGGAAATCCCTGAAATAGCCATTTGAGATATTGAAGAGATCTCTCTAGCCATATATGGAACTCCATCTAAAGTTTCTTGAGTAGTGAGAAAAATTCTTTTGGAAGACAGTGAAACACGCGGCCTCCTAGGGTCAAAAATATGCTAAGATTCAATTGATGATATCTCTCAAACCAGGACGCCAAATGGAATTCTGTGAAATACCCAGTTGAGATATTGAAGAGATCTGTCCAGCCATATATGGAACTCCATCTGATATTTCTTGAGCAATGAGAAAATGTCCGTTGAAGCCAGTGAAAGGCGCGGCCTCCTAGGGTCAAAAATATGCTTAGATTCAATTGATGATATCTCTCAAACCATGAAGCCAAATGGAATTCCGTGAAATACCCATTTGAGATATTGAAGAGATCTGTCCAGCCATATATGGAACTCCATCTGATATTTATTGAGCAGTGAGAAAATGTCCATTGAAGACAGTGATACGCACGACCTCCTTGGGCAAAAATATGTTGAGATTCAAATGAGCATATCTTTCAAACCAGGAAGCCAAATCAGATTCCGTGAAATACCCATTTCAGATCTTGAAAAGAGATTTCTAATGAGCTAAGGTATAGCTTCTGAAACCTCCTATAGATATCATGACATCTCTCTAAAGTTTTATGAATGTGAAAGTGTTGATTGTTGCATGCCACATATAATGCCAAGGGTTTGTAGAGCAACATGGGTTGTTGTAGAGGTTGTGGAACCTCTGTGGGAAGCATGGACACCCTGAAAGATTGTTGAAAATGTTGGAGACCAATGGATGTAGCAGATCCAGATCCATTTATGGATGTAGTAGATTTAGATCCATGTATGGATGTAGTGAATCCATGTATGTATGTCGCAGATCCAGATCCATGTATGGATGTAGTGAATCCAATAAACCATGTAGTGCATGTGAACCAACTGTGATGCTTACAGTGTAACCCTTATTCCGATGGAGAGCGAACCCGCTCTGATACCACTGATCCGGATCTTGGGAGTTGAGAATCGGAAGGCTTGAATGCCGAGAGAGGAGGAGGTTAAGCATGCAAATCTTTCATAAAATTCACATGAAAAATACTAATCTTGCATGAGAATAAGCATGAACAAAAACATATGAAATGAATGGGAGGTGAGGCTCAAAGAGGAGCCCCACCTCTGAAACTAATTACCAATAAGTCACTCAAATCTAATTAGTCTCACAATGAACAATAGAAAATAGGAGAGAAACCAAATGAGTAACTTGTTATTATGAGAAGGCTTGCTGGGCCTTTATATAGCATTATTACAATGTGTCTTGAGACCATACCATGAGCCAAAACTATGTGATACCAAATACCATGGATGAGAGAGGGTGGCCTCTCAATTTAATACTTTTGTGGCTTATACATCCAAATTTAGACCATATGCCCCCTAAAATTCGGATCAGTTAAACTTTTGATTCACATCATACTTGAGCCCATAATCAACCGTACCCTTCAGGTACCTCAGAATATGCTTTACAGCAATCAGGTGAACATGTCTAGGATCCGTTAGAAAATGGCTCAAGGTGTTCCCCGTAAAGCAAATATATGGTCTCGTGTTCGTCAAGTACATCAAGGACCCAATCATCTGACGATACACTGTGACATCAACCGGATCATATGAAGCATCACACAGAAGCTTCAGGTTCGATGCCATAGGTGTGGCCATGGCCTTGCAGTCCATCATCCCGAACTGCTTCAGGATCTCTACTGCATACTTCCCTTGTCCAAGGAAGATTCCATCTGCACTTTGGCACACCTTCATGCCTAGAAAGTAGTGCATCATCCCCAAGTCCTAGGAGCTTGCTTCAAGCCATACAAGGCTTTCTTCAATCTGCACACATATGACTCCTTGTCATGTGTCTCAAACCCGAGTGGCTGCTCCACATACACTTCCTCTTCGACTACACCATTCAAGAAAGCTGTCTTGACATCCATCTAGTGTATCTTCCACTTCATCACTGCAGCGAGGAAAAGTACTGTTCTGATGGAAGTGTATCTGGCTATAGGTGCAAAAGTCTCCTCATAATCTATCCCTCTTTCTGGGAGAAGCCATGAGCCACAAACCTCGCTTTGTACTTCTCTATGCTACCATCTACAGCATGCTTGATCTTATAGATCCACTTGGAAGTCACAACAAACTTCTCTTCTGGTCTTAGGACAACATCTTAGACATCATTCTTCATGATCGACTGGTACTCCTCGATCATGGCATCCTTTCATTACTTCATCCCAGATCTTGGGAACTTCAGATTCTTCAATATCTTCAATAGATAGTTTTATTGTACTTCGTTGCTGAAACAAATGTTGTAGTCCTTATTTTGTAGTTGATAGTACACGATCTTTCCTACAAGTCAAATTCAATTGCATGATTAGAAACTTCTCATAGTTTTCATAACAAAATATTACGCATAAAAACATATGTCATACAATCATGCAATTATCTTAGCCAATGCTTCAATACAAAATTTATCTATATCCCGTATTCACACGGTAACTTTCTAGATGCCTTCCATATCTACCAGAACATTTGTTAAGAGTGTGCACAACTCCCAACATGTTAGCAAAGAGGTTTCATTCTTGATAAGTAGCAATGGAATGTTGTACAGTACCATAGGCCACTTACCCATTACTTGCATATTAGTAGTATCTTGTTCATTAATGCAACTTTTCTAAAATGCAAAATGTACATCCTAAATCTAGGAACATAAGTATGTACATGAATGAACAACATCATTTAAGTAATCATATATATTATAATTCAAATACTTATCTTTGTTTATTTGTAGGGTGGACTCCCTCTCAATCTTTGCTTTGTTGCAGGAACTACTGGAGTGTGTTCCCTCTTGATCTTTGCTTCCTTGATTATTT
This sequence comes from Larix kaempferi, assembly GCA_027924585.1. Lineage (NCBI taxonomy): Eukaryota > Viridiplantae > Streptophyta > Pinopsida > Pinales > Pinaceae > Larix > Larix kaempferi. Next base: position 5,248,110 of record BSBM01000368.1, read on the forward strand.
GTCCTTGAACTTATATCCATCCTGGACCACTATCCATGCTTAAGTGTACACTATTGTCATCCTCAAGATCTCATACATAATCATACATCCATTAGTATAATATCAAAAAAATTATGATTCTAAATAATCCTAGACATGTATGGTCATGATCATTTCACACACAAGTAATTTATCACAAGCATTAGTATTCAAGGTTTCAGGGAGGACTTCTATTACTCATGCATATTCTTATTGACCATAGGACTCTTCTGGTTAGTCATATCATCAATCAAAGTAAGAAACATAATATGCATAAACTGTTGATTACTTAAACTTCTAACTTCAAGAATAATCATTATCATTCATAGAAAAGTTTAAGATCCTAACACAAGGATTCTAACTTGATATAGGAAAAAAACATACCTAGATTATCATGCTTGCTAGTTATGTCTAACATACCCATATAATGTCTTCTTGTTCTCTTCAATGACCCGTGCTAGTAACCTGCATAACTCATAAGTTAACCATTGTAGAACCAAAATATACATACCTCGTAAGTAGAGCTTCCATAATGGATATGGATGAGTCTTTGTCTTCATGTCACCATGGTCATATGTTCTTGATCTAGAACTTGATATGTCTTTCTTAATGTACCTGTATCTCTTCAAGTCATACCTGTTGGGATTGCTTGTAGTATTCTTATGTAAAGCCTTACCCCTATCTCCCTCTGGAACTGGAACTTGTCCAATTCATTCTCTTCTAGGATCAACCCAATCCACTTTGATTTCTTGAGACTAGATCTGGAGTTGGATTAGGGTTTGTCAGAGAAACCCTAAAAATTCAAATTTTTAATTTCAAACTTCTGAATGGATGGAAAGATGTGCCTTGTTGAAATGATCAAGCTGGTATACTTCAATTTTGAAAACTGCAAAATTTGACCCTTCAAAATTGCCTTTAAAACTTCTAGATCTTCTGGACAAGATCCCGAAGTAGGGTTTGATAAAGTTCGGTCTTCTACCCATCCAAAAGGTTCAATCTTGTGTTCTAAACTTCGATTTTTCTGAGGAGCTTTCAGCTATGGTCACAGATTTCAAAAATTCCAACTTTTGTTGAAGCCCTAATTTTCCATCTTTCTGATCAAAATCCCGAACTAGGGTTTGATCAAGCCCGGCCTCATACCCAACCAAAAAATTCAATATTGGTCTCTAAATTTTGATTTTGATGAGGAGCATTTAGCCTTGGTCTCCGATTCAAAAAATCCCAACTTTCTCCGAAAGCCTAAATTCCTGCAGTAGTGATAAGCCAAGAATGAAGGTGCTCAGAATCAAATTCCGTTTTGACAGAAATATGTGCCTTATTGTTTCTGGTACATGTCTGAAATTATGAATCCACAAAGTATGAAACTTTGGCCTGTGGTAGCCTGACCTGTCATATTTCCAACCCCACAGGTATGACCTCAATTGGATTCTCTGAGAGAGAGTTATTCCAAGTGTCGCAACGTGACCGGTTTATGGGATAAAACATGAGAGTGAACTTGTATGGCGTGCCATGTGTCACTGGTTCAACTTCGGTCTCTGAAACTTTTACCTGTGAAACTACAGTCCGTTCTATTACTGTCACTTTTTACATAATTTCATTTGTAGCTTCCTAGCCCAAGTTGTGACCTTTTTTTCTAGGTCACTTGTTTATGACTGATATTTGGAAGAGGTAGAAACCCTAGATTGTACGGATCATAAAAAAGAAATTAAAACGAATTAGATGTTGTGCTTTGGATACACGGTACATGGGGATGTTATCTACGACCTGTAAAAGTTTCAAATCCTGAACCTTCACCAAAATGGAGTTATAGCGAAATTGCTACGTTGACTGGTTTTTGCTATATCAAGCACTAGCTTGCAATTTTTTGCAAGTGCAACAAGTCTCACAAATGCCATACCATGCCTTCCTTCAGGATATCTCTGATACCATTTTATTTTTTCATCATTTAATTCAATAGATCTAGGATCCTAACTTAAATAACAACATGTACAACATATCAAGCATAAGAGACAAGAGACACAAAACATTTCACCGGGGAAAACCTAGAAGGTGAAAAACCCCGCAACTTCCTTAGAGATAGAATAAGCATCAATACAAGGATCACCATGATCAAACCCAAGATATATATATCTTCAACAACATGCTCCTCCACTTGTGCGCACCCTCCTCTTCTCTCACTAATGCGAAGTGAGTGAATAATAGAATGTGTAAAATGAAAGAGACACACTCTCTATTTATACACTAACTTGACTTGACCTTTACTCAACTAGGTTAGCCTCAACTTAACCACTTAACATAATGCTGACTGGGCCGACCCCTACTAGGGTGGTCTAATAACCCTTTGACCCACATGACTCATACAGGGCCGACCCCATCAAGGTGGTCTAATAACCCATCAAGTATAAGTTACGACACTTAAAATATAACTTGCGACACTTGCAAGTACAACTGGAGACACTTCCAATCGGAGGAATAATACATCTCCGTTGGGGATACAATAAAGTACAAATACAATATACAAGTGAATATCTTCTGAAGTTACAAATTCATCAACATGGGGAGATCCTTGGATCTTTGTCTCATATCGCAGGTCGATATGGGGCAGTAATTTGAGTGAGATATGTGCTAATATAATACTGGGTGTAACGATTGGATCGTTGTCTCATATCGCAGTTAGATATGGGGTAGCAATTTGAGCAAGAGAATTGATAATATGATATATTGTGTGTCACGACTGGACCGCCGTCTCATATCGCAGGTCGATATGGGGTAGCAATTTGAGTAAGAGATTTGTTATTATAATATACTGTGTAACGATGAGTCACATGGGCGATCTCAACGCCATCTTGGCAAACACATTATTCCATATCTGAGAATAGTTATAACCTGGATCTTCATAGCCTGATGACTGTTTACCTTTCGATGAGTAGATTTCCTTGCAGACCTTTTAAACCATAGATCAATTCAGGGTAAGAACCCTCTGTGCTTGTAGCATGGGATCGCAACCCCTTGATGAAAGCTTCGATCCTCTGCAGAGTTCACTACATTTACCTACCTAAGATTGTGTAGACTTACATATGTTTACGAATGGGTAAACCCCATCCCAGACACTCATAATGACTGGATCTAGCTCGAATTTAACCCTGCGATGATCCCAATGACATAGATCTACCCTCTGTGGATGTATACCTCTTTGTGGGTTATTTATCACAGCAATCCATGTTGAATTACTTACTACGAAGTTGGAATTCGACCCTTTGTTCATCATTGATCCAACCACTTTTAGTAAGACCTCTAGTGAATCTGAAGAGTTGGATCACATGCTCACCCCGGATAGTGAATGCAAAAGAACGAGGGAATGAATCCGATCCGCATGGACCTCACCCAGGTAGTGATACTTTAACGCTTGGCTTGTATGTCGGTAGTCATTGAAGCCCTTGCTTCCAGATAATTATATAATTGTACAATGTGTAGGCTAGAACCGCCACTAATGTAGTATGTGGACAAACCTTAGATGACTAAATCATAACTTGCTCCCTGCACCTCGACACGATATTGCTCGCGATTCATTTTGAAATCGCTGGCTAAGGGAAACTCAGTGTATTCATAGTAGCACTGCGTGTAATCTCTTTGACATGGAGAATAACGCCTTCCACGATTGGTTGAGCTAGCATGTCGTGGAAACTTCCTGTAAAATCCTAGATCTTGTGTAAACATCACAAATCCCACTATAGATCAATCCTAGAATCGCTTAGGGATTCTCCGCCACTTGTGATTGACGGTATGCCGATTCAACATTTGGGCACGTGAAGCAAATGGAAGATGTGTTGAGTTTGGGTTACGATAAATCCGGTTAATCGTGAGATTGCCTCCATAATGCTGAATCATTCGAGGCTATAACCCATAGCCCAAGTGTTTACCTAAGTATCCACTACCGTCCACTCTGCTGCAGCGACATCATAGTTATATCTATGATTAACGAATGACTGTGTAAACTCTTTGATGGTTAGTTAGAATCGATATGATCCTTTGGGGTTGAAACCTTAAATAAAAGCTTCGATATTTAATGTTACTATAAGCAATCCTCACGTCGAGTTAGAGTAAGTTATGAATCAGCTGTTTACTTATGGTTGCTAGCGACGTGTAAATAGTATAGTTATAATTATCATATGGTTCGATTAGCGTGGGATTGTAGTAAACTTTTATGATAGGTTATATATTATAATAATTAGTTTAACTATACATATTTACAGTGTACCCCCTAATGGTAGGGAGGTCAACCGAGGGGTCTTCGGTAAATCGTCAAAGGCTGGGAGATGATCGAACAACAATGACTCCTCCTCCAACAGCAGATTCAACCTACAGTACAGGTTCTAGGTTTATGTGTTTACTTGTAAATTCTTGAATTTATTGATGTTTATTATTGATCGTGCACTTTAATGATTATTTTATGTTTTTAAGTTTTGGAAAATTGTTCTGAGTAAGACCCGGAAAAGAGGGTCCTATGGTTGTAACATTATATCTCCACTTATACTTATGCTACTAACTATTTACATAACAAGTCTAATGTGGAATTGATTCGACTTCGCTATAACATAATATAGTAGTGTAGATGGTTATACATTATGGTCTAATGTTGAACCATTTAGATTTTCTTTCGGAATGAATAATGGATTGTATATTTTATTATCTAATGGTAGTACACAAAGTAAACACTAGTTACTGTAGCAATATATCATACCAAGGATTACATGGATCGAGCACTCATGCGTGTAGCATGATCTACGGAAGATCTCTTAGCCGATTGGGTGAGAACATCGTAGGCTCCACTTGTTACGATGGACTCTAGCTATTAGTAGCTATAACTTTTAGATAGTCGTTGTTAAAGTTGGGAATATTTATTAAATGTTTATATTCGTTATAATTTTAGACACTTAAATAATTACCAATGACAATTATTTGATTAATGATTTATGTTTGGATTAGATGAATATGATAATATTGTGAATGTCTTACATGTGAGTATATATACAAAAATTAGACTTCTTGCTTCATAAATGATTATTCGGTTAAAAATTGAGTCCTTATAATATTATGCTTATATTAATCTCGCCAGGATAAGATAGGGTGGTGTACCCATGAATGCATTATAAGTTTATGGGATCATGTTATAATTACGAAATCTTCTCACATATCTACTGTTGAAAGTGTAAACTATAAAATAGATGTATTGGATTTGTCACATATGTTCTTGTTATGAATGGAATGTCGTGTGAATTTATACGAGTTGGTTATAATAATTAAGTGACACTACCTCGGTTGTATTGTAAAATATATCAATTAAGAAATTTTAAGGAAATCTAAGACATAATAATAATAAAAATTGCTTGCCTTCTCGTAGAAGTGAGGTCTCTACAGTTTCTTTTGATATGTCTGTGAAGGTAGGGTTCAATGCACTTAGAAATATCATTAATGATATATCCAAAGATCAATTATATAATTCTATTAACTCTTGATCAATAATTCCAATCTATATTTGAAATCATTGAAAATTTGATAGATCCATAACATTATCAAATGTTGCAGGTATTGATGGACAAATGCATTTCTTAATCGCTATCAAGATACTTTATATGTTCAATTATTCCATGGTGGCTCAAAATTATAGAGAATGTCAAGGAAAATACTTACAACAATAAACTTAGTGGCTACCTCAAAAAATAAATTACTAAAAAATATGAAACATGACTTCTTTCCATACCCCTACCAATCACGAAAAAGTTGGATAAGAGGACCTCACCTTTCATTCCTCATTTTAGTATCATTTTCTTCATGCAGCTATCAATTTGTTTGAGTGTTTTACTACCTACCTAACTTCAGGAATACATTATTGTCACATGAAAATGGAGGTGTATCTACTTTAGTTAATTGATAAAGCTTGGGATTGAAGACTTTCTTTTATCAATCTTCCTTATCCATTGCACAAATTTTCCCACTTTCATCAAGCTTGTATCCATCATTTTGACCTCTAAGAAGGTGCATCCATACAAGTACTATTTTCTAGTGATGAGTGAACATGGTGGCAATTTGCATGTCTTGTACACTTATCATCCCATCATTGGGATTTTTGGAAAAAAAAAATTAAAAGAAGTAGAGCTTGAGAAAAAATTGGAAGTCATCATTGAACAATATCAATGGAGAAGAAGAATGTGAGGATTCTAGTCATGATAATGGAAAATAATTTACCCTTATCCTATTTCACCTTTGAAGGATTAGATGGAGTGCAACAAGGTATATTTATAACAATTTTCACACTAAATTTGACCAACTTTGCATCCCTTAAAGAAAGGACAAATTGAATAAATTTATTTTTTAACAAAATATGCATGAGTAAATATAACAAGTGACTCTGAGCAAATTCACTACTTTTAACTTTTCACATTAAATTTGACCAACTTTGCATCCCTTAAAGAAAGGACAAATTGAATAAATTTATTTTCTAACAAAATATGCATGAGTAAATATAACAAGTGACTCTGAGCAAATTCACTACTTTTAACTTTTAAAAAACCCTCTTTCAATGTTTTAGATTTCTCTAAATGAGGAAATTGGGTAGTTCACACACCTTTGAGTACATAAAAGTGACAATTATTACATGGAGTATTTCCCGTTCCTGATGATGTTTAATGGTTTTAAGGGTGGTGTTATCCCAAGTTAATACAATATTCTACATGAAATCCTTGTAGTGTGATGAGATTCTTATTTTTTGGAATATAGAAATGTCGTTGTAAAATAAATTGTGGGAATAATCTCCAATACCACTCACTACTTGTTTTCAACGGGAACAACAACAATGGTAGATTATGGTAGATTGGACATCCTTGTACTATGCACCAGCATCCTATGCAAATATTAAAACAACCATTATAGGCATTGAATGATTAGATAAATGTGAGCAAAAACTAACTAGATGATGTTTGTATAATTGAAGAGAAATAAGTGAAATCTCATATTAGATTGTTTTCCTATCATCAAAAGTATTGCTAGCTCTTAGATGGGGAACCCAACATATACCTTTCACACTTGTTTCATTGGTGTTCAACAATATTTCATTGCTCAAAGAATGGACTTCTTTATCTTATTTATTAAAGGAACATACACATTTTTGGAAGTGCCCTCTACAAAGAAAAAAAGAAGCCCTCTTGTCGATCTAATGAGACAATTTATCATTGTATCACCAAAATCTATATTCAAAACAAATCATGGTAATAAATAAATTATCATGTGCAATGTTCTTGAAATTCTCCTTTCCTTTCTTTGTAAATTAGCTTATTTTAGAATAGGTTTCCATTTTTTTTCCGGAAGAAAGTACAAGCATAAGAGCCACAAAAGAACATCAATATTTAGAAAGATTGTGAGAAGGATTTGAAAGCACAAGAGGTACAAAAGATATGGATGATGTCACCTACAACAAGGAGGAAAGGTTGATGATCAAATCTATGAAGGAGTGGACTTCCATAGTTTCATGTGGAAACATTCTCTAATTACCAGGGCCATAGATTCTCATTATGGAGCAGAAATTTGCATAAAAGCAAATTATATAATGATATACCGTATCCATTTCACAAGATGAATACATATGAAAGAAACATATCGTGAACATATGTGATTCTCTAATTGATTTAAAAGCAAATTATATAATGATATACCGTATCCATTTCACAAGATGAATACATATGAAAGAAACATATCGTGAACATATGTGATTCTCTAATTGATTTAGCATATGAATCTCTTAAGTCTTTTCTCAAATTATAAACACCTTACAACACAATTATTTTCAACATAAGTATTTACATTATAACAAGGTACCCTCTTAAAGTCTATGCAACTTAATATTTACACAATACACTAAATGTTAATTTGAAATATCCATAAAAATGGTATTTTAAATGTTTTAAAAATGGTATTATAAATGTTTTAAAAATGGTATTATAAATGTAGACATGACTTCCCTTCACCCTAGATTTCACTCTCTCAACTCCCCATTTACCATGGAACTCATTACAACCCTAGCCACACTCATATGTAATGCTGAAAATAAATCCACACTCATATGTAGTGCTGAAAATAAATCTTTCAATCCCATTATTGGTCTGGTTGTCAACCACAAAGTAAACTAGGTTGAGTGCTTTAGCCTTATTTATTGAGATCATACCTTAAGGATCTCAAATCTTATAGAAGAATAAGTAGTTAAGATTGTTTCGTTTTTTCAAAAAGAATACCCAATTTGAATTAAGAAATAGTTGGTTAGCTTATGCTACGTTTCATTGCACCTGAGGGAGAATGGAATGTTGTGCTCAACGTGGAGTTGATATGTGGCACTTTAATAAAATAATAATAAAACATTAAGTAAAAAAAAATTACAATGTAGACCCTAACTTAAAGTTAAAAAAAAACAAAGATATATATATTAAAGCTAAAAAGTTTAATGAAACTTGGATACTTCTTGCTCTACAATCTAGGATCTACTTATGATATTGATTTCAACTTGTGTAAATTTGATTATGTCCAATTAATTACTTGATATGGATATATGGAATTTGTGTCTATTTACCTATTTTCAATTTACATGTTTTTATAATCATGGTGGCATTCATCATTTATGATTTCAATATCTAATGTAGTTCTATCACGAGCTTAGATCCATCTTTACTCCAGATCTATCATGCTTTGATAGGGATCAAATCCCTCAATGTGGAAACTTTTCCTCGAGTTTTTGCACTCTAAAAACGATTTACACTTAAAAAAATTTAATCCGTATCAAAACTTAATAGATCTAAAAAATAGATTTTTATATATCCAAACAACTTACCCATTACACAATATCACTACTTTATATTCCGTTAATAAAAAATTTACAAAATATACTTCTTTCAAGAAATATACTTATCTTTTGTATTTGAAAACGAAATTCTTTACACAATGAAAATCTGATGTGTCTTTCATATTTGAAAACAAAATTCCTTAGACAATGAAAATTTGAAAGCCATTAACAAAATTAGAATTTATGAATCATATAAAGATGTTGCTTCTCACATGCATCTCAAAGAAAACATAACATAATATTTATTGGCACACACGTTTTTACTAAAACATTGTATATGTATGTTTTAGAAAAAATAATATTAATTGAATTATATTTAGTAATTATAAAATAATTTTTTTATATTTTTGTTAATTAAAATTTTAATTTTTTTTTGATATAATATAATATAAGTATGTAGAAGGTTATAAGTCCAAATCTGGAGGGGTAGGGTAGGGTACATACACCTCTGTAGACTTTAATAGTTACATCATTACATAAAGGGGGGTTTCTTGTCCCATATAAACAAGGGGGTCTTATACACCAATTCGGTGTCTTACTTGGCCATGAACTTAAAAATATACCAGCATAGATCCATCTTAAAAGGGGATTTGCCAATCGTCAAGAGGGATCAAATCTCTCAAGGTGCAAACCCCTTTTTAGAGTGCAAATGTTGAAGAAGCATTTTAATTGATCTAATTTGTGTAGTTTTATATATATCCCATTGGAAATGTTTTAAATAGCCGACATGTTATTTTTTATAATATTTTATTATTTTTTAAAAATGGCATGTGTCAGCTCCAAGATGAGCACAGAAGGAGTTACACATCCCCCTACTAGGTTGTAGCATGTGCCTCTTCGACACAATTATTATTATTATTATGAAGAAAAAATATTAATTGATCATATTTAGTAATTATAAAATATATTTGATATATTTTTGTTAATTAAATTTTTTTGGTCATCTTCTTATCACTTCAAAATTCAAAGATATTATTAATTGTTTGTAGATTTATCTTAATTTTGGATTTATCAAACTTCAAGAACGATCAAATCTCCCTAGATAATTTTTTTTAAATGATCATTTAAATTAGCTTTAGGTGTATAGCATATTAAATTACTATTATTTGTTATAATTATTTTATTTTATTTTAAGTTGACATGTAAGTGTTACCTATGTGGAAAAAGTAACAATATCTCTATCATACTTGATTGTAGATGTACTTCACTACTCTCAATGCAATTAACTAAAATGATCAAATAATTGGAAAATATCTTAGAAACAATATTTAATAAATAAATAAAACAAATAAAGTGGAAAAATAAAATGGAGTCCTAAACTGGGGGTAAGGGCTCTTCCAATGGAACTTTATTTGGTTGAAAGAAAATAATTAACAGAGGTTGTGAGGGAGTGAGTTATATAATGAAAAAACTCAACTTTTTGATGAGTTTTTTTTTTTTTTTGTTTTTTTTGTTTTTTTTTGTTTTTTTAAGTTACATTGAAGAAAAGTTTCACCTTGATCTTCTCATTTCTTAAAATGGGCCAAAACCTTTAAAGAAAATTTTTTATGGTCAAAATTCAAATCAAATGAGTAAAACTGGAAGTATAATTTCTAGTAAAATCCCTACCAAATATGGAAAATAATTTCAAGTAGAAAAAAAATAAATTATCTTGATAATATAAAGTCATTAACTAAAAATGGTATATTTACACATCCTAAAGTACTCCACCCAGAAGTATTACTATTTACATTGTATCCACCTAAAAAAATTGGTGTGAAATCCAAGTATAGATGACAGAAGTGACCATATCATATGCTTATCGTTAGAAGGTCTTATAAATTCTTTGCTAACATAGTGAAGATCAATGAAATCCTTGATCGAAAGGTAGATGTTAATTGTGTGGAGAAAATTGAAATGGTTGTCTGAAATATGGAAAGGTAGATGTTAATTGTGTGGAGAAAATTTGAATAGTTTATAGTTTTAAATGGCAGCTATATGTATATATATGTAAAGGATATATTGAGCATTAATAGAAATTAAAAAAAAAATAAACATGTCGATGTGTAAAAGATATATGTTAGTTTTTTTCTTTAATATAATTTTTATATGTTCATTATTGAAATGGTTGTCTGAAATCTTTGATGGAAAGGTAGATGTTAATTGTGTGGAGAAAATTTGAATAGTTTATAGTTTTAAATGGAAGCTATATGTATATATATGTAAAGGATATATTGAGCATTAATAAAAATTAAAAAAAAAAAGTAAACATGTCGATGTGTAAAAGATATATGTTAGTTTTTTTCTTTAATATAATTTTTATATGTCCATTATTTTATTTTGATATTTAAAATGGTGTGTTGATTATTTTTTCATTTTAATCAAGTAATTTTTTTGAAAAAAAACAAAGATATCCAATAATTGATGATTTCTTTTTGGAAAAAATTGTTATTAGACATTAATAGAGTGTTAGCAATATGATTACCTCCCCAAATACCATGGTTATTGAATTTCACTATGATACAAATCAATTCTGATTGCACTCTCACTTGGTAGAGGTTCTCATATTTTAAAATTTCCTTTGTGTGGTTAACACACTCAGTTACATGTCCATTTAATTTCCATGTGTGGCTTAAACTCAAAGTTTACTAGGCTTTAAACATAGACTTTAAGCATAATTTGTACACATTCAAATTATAAACACTTATCTAGCAAACTCAAACCATGAAAAAATTATCATTCATAACAACTACATCCAAAACTTGAAACAAACATGACTTCATACACTTGATAAATATTCATTTTAAAATGAAGAGGGACAATATCAAATAGTTGTCAACATAGGTTTAATTCTCCAACAATAGGCATTCCCACTCAAATGCCACTTACAACTTGAGGTTATTATGTGATAAGAGGATGCGAATAGCTAATCTCAAATTTATGCACATTTACACACAAAATTGAATAATTAACACAAATTATCTCTAACCTACACACTAATATTGATATGAGGTAAATTAGCATAACCAACACCACTATTAATCTTCCTCCAAAGTATGGTGAGATTAATAACAACTCCATAAATTAACAAAAGACAATAGTACAATAATTAGTTGATACCTTTTAGATTAGTTGCTCAATAAAAACCTTATTGCTAGCCTCCTCGAATGGATTCCTACATATTACTAACCTCCTCAAATATAATCCTGCATATTACAAGCTGACATGCTAAAATAAAAAGATATCAAACCCCAATGAGACTTGAACCCGTTGCGGTAAGGCTAGAGGGGTAGGAATCTCGATTTGAGTTTGGGATCCAAATTAGTTTTTTGGTCTTTAGGTGTATCGTTCATTACTAAGTCATAGGTTTTTTGCTAGTTGAAGTGTGTGGGCTGCTTACAACTAACCTAGGGGTTATAATGGCATCCAATTAGGTTTGAACCTTGGTCTTTCCCAAGTAAACCCGACCAATTACCAATTTATTTTGATTAAAAAAACTCCAAATACATTCACAACAAGGTTTTAGCCTCATTCCTTCATTGTTATTCATTATCACCCCTCACGAGATTAGAAGTCTACACATAGAAAAACTAACTCCATTTCCAAATTTATTGATATAAAATATCATAAATATAAAGTTTTACGTCCGAAGACAATTTCCCTTATCCTCATAAAATTCGCATCGATGAAAATCCTCCTTCACTTGCATAAAATTCACATACATGAAAGTGAGCCATCGATATGTTAAAGGATTCCCTTCCATGTCTTAAAAAAATGCATAGCAAGAGGAGTTTGTGAACATTCAATGTACAAAATGTGAGATGTCATTTTAGAGGAGTTTGTAAACATTCAATGTACAAAATGTGAGATGTCATTTTATTCCTTAAGATAATATTTTTCATATTATATTTTTAGTAATAAAAATTTAATTAATATTTTACACTTTTTATATAATATATTATATTTTTAATAATTAAAAAATAATAATATTTTACACTTATCATACAACATTATTATATTTGAATAATAATAAAAAATAATGTTTTACACTGGTCATACAACATGGTTAATATTCATTATTTATCTTCCATGATGGATTAGGTGAATCTGCATCATGGGTTAGGTTAGATGGATCACACTATTTGCTTGGAGTGTAACTTGCCTCTTATCACATCATGACCCTCTTTTCATAATATCGAAATCTCTTTATACACGTGTCCTTGAACTTGGATTAGGATGCTATTATAATGCCCACATCATGACCCTCTTTTTCATAATATCCAAATCTCTTAATAAACGTGTCCTTGAACTTGGATTAGGATGCTATTATAATGCCCACTCCTTTTATAACAAGGCCACATGGTGGCATAGTCCCTGCCACTTTGAATATAAAAATGTAAATGAATATGAAAAGTTGCATGCTGTTGCGATTTATTAATTTTTGTATTTTTAATGGCATGGAAATTTTTTACACTATTACAAGTTGTCTATGTTGAGTTGATTTTGTATAGATTGTGTATCTGATTTTGTATATAATTGTGTAACATTGTTACAGTAATGACGTTATGACTATTAAAATTAATAGATTTTTTTTAAATAGGTTGTCTCCATGGCCAAAGGCACTATGCCTAAGCAAGATATAAGGCTTTCTAAAATATACTAAAAAAACAAAATGTTAGAGGCATTAGAATTAGAATCAAGTCCATTAGTTTATAATTAGTTGAAATTAGCTTGTATTATAAATAAATATCTATTATTGAATAATCAAAAGGAAGACACGAAAGTTTGAAAAACATCTCTCTTTTTCCCATGCTTTCACTGTGTGTCTATATCATGAACTTAAACTTTGCTGCAAAGAGAGTATGTATGTTGATGTACTCAATAAAGGTCATTCATCGCCAATCAGAATGTTTACACCAAATTCACATACATTAATAAAAAAAGTCAATTTATTGTAAAGGATCATTTCAATGATGCTTGTTTAGACAAAGTTTTATGTAGCTACCTCCAAACAAACTGTAATCCTCGACATAATTTCATATTTCAAAAGTTTAGGGGTATATATCTTCTTTGTCTCATGGGATTCAATGTATCTAAATTGATCTGAATCTTGAACAAGAGGAATAGCCATTAATAAAACTGATTTATCTTAATTTCATAATTCAAACAATATTAAATATGTCAAACTTAGTCATTTATAAATAATGAAAACATGTCAAACTTTGTCATTTATAATTCCTCATTCACATGCGTCATTTATAAATAATGAAAACATGTCGAACTTGTTTATGAATCCTCCTTTGCATTGCTTCGATTCAGATGTGAACCAAGGTTCAACAAGGACCGTTGTACCCAACTTTCCTGAAATTGGTATTATGAAAAGTTAAAGAGTTGTGATCGCATTTTTAATAATGTTTGAAATTTCAAAATGGTCAAAACTCCCGTGGCATGAAACCACGAAGCCAAAGTTGGAACAAGAAATTTATATCATGTGTCCATAAGGAGAA